>CM031544.1:24338729-25813956 GCA_018361395.1 Boechera stricta | reverse complement strand
CATTCAACGAACCAAAGTCCTTAACCCACTCTGGCTTATTCTCAGCTTCCTCCCATAGCAATCTCGAGTTCAACACAAACCCAGACCATTCTAGTTTTTGAGGCAAAACTGCAGCAACATCATCGATATAAACCGCACTCTTCCCCGCATATGGCAATGTATTGAAAATGTGCCACCCAATCAACTGATCAGTTGAGTTACAAGCAGGACCTTGAACCGGTAACGAAGAGCTCTCCTCCTCTTCCTCTTTCTCCATCTCTTTTCTCTTATCCATCGACATAACCATCTCTTCCGCATTTCCCGAATGCGCCAATATTCCAACAGAAACAGTACCAAACCACTTCACATTCTGAATTTCATCAAAGAACTCCATGCTATGCATATTACTATCATCCGCAAACATCACAATCCCATCAAGCTTCTCTTCCCTCACAACTCTAAACACACCAAAACAAGAACATCACTTTCAGCTCCACATTCACACACATTTCAAATCTAGATGCATTATTGTAACAAAACAGACAAAAGCAACAAACAGAGAAATGTATAAACTTGCCTCAAAGCTTGAAGTCTCATAAAGACTTCTAATTTACTACGATCCTCCCAAGTATTAGGCATTCTCTGATCAATCCCAACATGAATCGTCCTAAGTCCTGATTTAGCAATGATTGAACCCGTCTCATTAGTAACACCACCAGCTTCAACAACGATCCAAACCAGATCATAAGGAACAAGCATCAACGAATGCATCACACCAGTCAAATGCAAAGCTTGAAAAGTCCTCACATAAGTCGGCGTCACAGCTATAACCATCTTACTACTTTTCATCCCAAAGATCGTCTTTTGCTCCTTCTGAACTCTCTCAATAATATGATGAGCTTTCATCACCTCAACCGGATTCGGATGCGGCCAAGGCCGGATCCGGATCCCGTGTCTCCCAACAACAACACGCGAGCTCTTCGCCGTCGCCACCGTCACGTTTGCTCCGGGATCTAGATTACGGCCCATTGTGTGAACATCGAGATGCTTAATCGGTAAGTCAGGACGAAACGGAGCAGAGTAGAGATTCGTTGAAGAAGTTGAGAAGAGGAAGAAGAAGACTAATCTGGAGAATCGAAACCCGAGAACTAGACTAATCAGGCAACAAAGACAGTGCAGGATAAGCCAAAACACAGCAATTAAAGACTTCCCGGAGCTATCAACGGAAGAATCAAGCGACGTCGGAGATCTGAAGCTATTACTCCGGCGATTTAAGTAGCTCTGATGTAACGCAGAGAGCTTCATCTCCTCTTCGTTGACCTCTTTCTTGCTTCTTCTTCTTCTTCTTCTTCCTCCTCCTCCTTATCAAAAGATCTGATTAAGCAACAAAGATTACTTCGATTTCACGACTTTAATCAGTTCGATTATCGCTTTCTCTTCTTGCTGTTGCTGCTCTCTCACCATACCACAAAATCTCTGATGCTTCTATGCAACGCCATCGAAGAAGCAGAGGAAAGCGACAAGGAGGTACACGTGTCGTTTTACAATTGGGTATATTCGATTTAATTACCCCCTCGTAATTTGAGTAAAATTAGGGTCGTTTTTAATATGTCTATTTGAAGTATATTTTGTTTTGGTAATAATTTTTGTGGAAATTTCGGGTGTTTTACATTAAACATCCTCAATATTTGAATTAAATGTTTGCGTAATAATGTGTTTTGTTTTTTTCACAAATATATATGGTTTTAATTAATGGCTATTCAAAGTGATTATCGAGAAGGAATGTACATGAATTTGGGAAAGACTAACCAAAATGATTGATTACGGACGTCTTTAAGGGGCCATTAGGAAGGCCCACGATAACGACATGTCATAGAGTAAATCAGATGACTCGGTTTGGGAGGATTTTGGTTTAGAGATTGATCTCGGTTTGGCTTCTGTGAAGGCAATAATTAAACCATGTTGGTGGGTGAAGTAGTTATAAAGATTGTTATCGGTTCGTTTTCACTTGCACACAAAGCATAAACATGATAACTCTGCGCCACCAAAGTGTCAAAGTTTCTTCTATCCGTATAAATACAGACACACGCATATGTATGTGTACATATTCAGATTTATGAAATTATACATATGCACAGCAGATCAGTTACTAATTAGCAGGGCCGATCTTAAGAATGTGAAGGCTCCAAACCAAAAAAACATATATGGGAAATTTATTAATTAGTCTGTTTAATATATATATGCTTCCATTGCGTTATTACTTAAAAAGGCATTTGAACAAGATATGACGAACATGACAAGTGTGTTATGATTCCTACTTAATCTATAGACTAATGACCAAGAGGGTCCTTATATTTTTGTTGGTAAGGGTTTGTTCGGCTCTTTAGGCCCAATGGACCTCTTATGAAAGCTTTTTGTTGTCGTAATTTTTTTTAACTTTAGGTCCTCCTAACGGCAGAAATTCACCAACGGTCATTTTTATTTGAGACTTCAATTTTACAACGGTAAAAAATAAAGACGTTAGAAAAAAATAGCCGTTAAAATGAACAAATCAAAATTGCTTATATAAGTGAACTCGTAGCCAGTAATTTACATCCCAAAATCATTTCTTCTTCTTTCTTCTGTATAATCATTTACCATTCTTTCTCGTCGTCAAACTCTGCCAAGGCTTTATCCAAACTTTCTCGTAGTCAAACTCTGCTCTAAGGCTGGTAAGAGTTATTAGATGTTTTTTTTGTTGTTGGTAATAATGTTTAATGAGTTATTAGATGTTTCTCTATTACATGTAGTAATCTCGAAGCATTTTCATGTTCTATTATATTTTATTGTCATCATATTATATCTTCTTCTCAGTAAAGCATTGTCAGTTTCGCATAATAACAGTGTTTAATTTCGCATCTCTTCTCTGTCATTTTTGCAGGAAGGAAATAATAACCAGAAGTCGAAGGTTAATCAAATTTCTATGCAAGGAACGCAGAAAAAAAAATCAGAGAGCAAAGGTTCAATCTCTGCATCGTAGTCAAGAACCAGAGGTGGATTCAGACTCTAGTTTTAAGTTGGTAATATAATCTGATGTTTCTTGTCGTGTTGGTGCAAATTATCTTTGAATTTTTTTTTACATCATTTACAGTAGATAAGATTTTACAGTCACGGGAACGTCATTTTGTCAGCTAACGAATGACGGCAACCTTTGGCGACGGAACCTAACACTCTGCCGCATGTTGCGCCGGAGGATCTTCCCGTTAATCTTGGTGTAATGTTGATGATAAGTTATATCCTCTCTTCTTCTGATCGTTGTCTTAAAAGCCAAAACAGTCGTGGAAACACTCGTACTTATAGGTTGACTGTCTGATTATCAACAACAATGTGTAGCAGTTCGTTTAGTTTTTCTGATTTTTGATATTTGATCTTCTTTCCAAACTCGCCAGTAATTTTGGTATAATTGATTTAGCTCCTCAAGGTATCTTATTATATATTAGCTCCTCAAAGTATTATTTTGGTAGAATTGATTTAGCTCTTTACGATTTTGGTTATCTTTTACTTCGAACATCTCCAGAGCTAGAAACTACTATAATATTTATTAGTAAGGGATGTATTACAATATTTTTTTGTTTGTTCTCGCAGGTTTTTTATTAAGGGAGAAGGAAAAAGATGAACTTTGGCCTTTTTAGCTTGACGAGATATTAATTTGCAAGTGTTGCAGAACGAGATCACACTTTGTTGACATCTTCTCAGTAAATGGGCACATATAAAAAATAGACGGTTAAGCTCATCACATTCAACTAATATTAGCTTGCTCAGAATTTTTTTTTTGTTTTGTGATTTTTGCTAAATCGGATCGGAAGCTTGGAGGAAGGAAATTGTCCCATTCAAGGTACAATATTTTGATAATTATTATATATTTTGTGAATATTAAATAATAACCCAACAGTGTTGGGACTTGTATAGTGGGCCGGGTATCGATGAGCCTAACGTCGGACGAGGGCTGAGAATTGTCGAGTATTGGGCCGATGATTCTAGAAGGATGCACTCGAGTGTGGCCGAAATCTTCAGTATCAGCGAATCCATAATCTCTAAGATGGCTTGATTTAGAGTTCGTTTATGCGATAGGGAATTTGATTTAGTGTTCGTTAGTCCTTGATGGGTTAGACTTATGCGTGTCACGTGATAAGTCTATGGGATTGGATTTATCGTTCGAACCAGGGTCCGTGGGATTGGATTATGATCAAGGCTTTTCTAGGCTTTTCTAGACTGCTGGTTGTTCGGATGCAAACATCCTTCTAGGATCAAGGTTGCAAGGTTGCATATTTGTTTCTTGATTTGAGCTTGGTGAGACAGGACTACCGCACGTCAAAGGATGTGGATTGTGTTGGTATCGAGAATTGAGCAGCACGCGGGACAAGGCAATGATGGAATGGTCAGAGTCTAGTTATTTGAATCCGATGTTGTAATAACTAGAACCTCAATGTTGTTGAACCTATTTTTATGCAATGGAATAATAAAATTGGGCTTGTCATTTATGAAAGCAGATGTGAATGAGATAAAAGAAAGTTTGGAATTTTATTTCTCTGTTAATCGATCTCAATGCAGAGAGCTTTTACAGACCTTTATATATAGATAGTTTTAACTCAATACAAAGATAGTCCGTTGCTTTTTGCTCTAACGGCTCGAATCGATTCTTTAGAGCTCATGCTTTTGTAATTTTGGATTGGATCGACGAGCTGTTTTTCAATCTGTGCCATTCCTTGATTCTTGATTGCTTTGACTGGAGTAATCGATGGCTGAGTTTTCAACTTGATTTGTAATCTCGGAGCTGTACTGACGATTTGTTTTGCAGGTTGTATTTTGTCGTGACCCGTTGGAGAAGACGAGGACGACTGCTTTTTAGGTTGTTGCAGTCAACAACTTCATGCTGTTTCCCGTGTGATGAAACGGCAAGCTCTTTTCCTTTTGTAGACTGCATGTTGTTTCCTGCTGCACTGCTTGTTGTTTTGTCTATTATTGAAACGCCATTGTATTCGTTTTTGACACTTCTTCTTCCTGAGATCTGATCGTTGCAGACTTCAGGTGCCGACAATGGCGATTCATGTCTGGATTCACTAATAATTTAATCGAATCAAAACACTAAGTAAAAACTGGAATTCGGATAACTCGTCTAGCCGGTAAAGAAAACTGGGGTAGAGTGTTCTGAATGAATATATTGAATAGATAAGAAAAATGTGGAGGTACCAAATATTTTTATTTACTCTTTTAAAAAAAAACTTGGGTAGTAATACAGCGACGGTACTAGTAAGCTATGTCCGATCTATTAGATTTTTGTCAAAATCCGAACTAATTCTGCAACCAAGCCAGACTTTAAAACCAAAAAAAAAAACAACTTACAAACTTCATAGCCAGATCCCTAAGTTTACTGGGGCAAAGATGTCATCGGATTCATGATTGGATGATAGGAGTAACATGGGCTTTTCCATTAAAATTCTGAATTGGTTCATATTGGGCCGATATGTAGAATAGACTTGTCAAAGATTCAGTAGTCTTGATTCATAAATCATGTAAAAGTGAAATATTGATTATATACTTTATGGTTAATTTCGTTGTGATTTTTTTGTGACTACGTCCACAGCTAATCGTTAGAAAGAGAGATTTGATCGAATTCAAAGCAAAACTGTTTTTTTAGAAGCCTGCCTAACCAAAGCAAGCTCAAACTTGGTAAGATCTTAAAAAATTCGAGTACCTTTGTCCTTTGATCTAGTCCGGTCTTGCAATCCCTACTAATAAGAAAAGATAATAATATAGTTTTATCATGTCTCTCAGGAGGGACATAAAGATAAACTTGTTTAAAAATTCAAGTTTGAGATGATGATGATAAATTATACGATGCAGGTGTATAACAAGTCAATAAATTTGACGAAAAAAAGAAGGTAAAATTAAGTCAATAATTCAGTTGTCACATGTAAAAAGTTAAGTAGTAAAACGCCGAATAACCAGATTTTTGGACAAATATTAAATGTACTTTACCTACGATCTTGACAAATGCAGCTCCAATAATTGTAAAAAAAAAAACAATTAAAATAATAAAATAAAATAAAAATCACACCTCCCTTTAGCACTCACGAGTCACGAGTCATATTCATTTTCACATGTGCTCTTTGACCTTCAGGTGCACCTTAACAGTTTTATGAGCTTTTCTCACCCCTAACATAATTTTATTTGCCTCTTTTTCGGCTTTGATAAAGTCAAATCCTTTGCTGTACATACTTTGTTGCTCTACTAATTAGGATTATATAACTAATTTTAATATGTCAATTCTTTAAGTATTCCGGACATCAATCTATCTTATAATAGTCTTCTATTTTCTCATTTTACAAATTTTATGTTAAAATTTTGTTTCTGATAGAACTTTTTTACTAGAGGAAGTCCAAATGGTCTAACTAGCTCCTCCACCACACCGTGTGTACGAAGTCACTGATCGATATAGGCTTTGCGAAGCCAGAGTCTTCAAAAACACATAGACAACAACAACAAGTCACAACAAAATTAATGCTAAAGGGCAAAGCGACGAACCACCTCGAAGGCTAAAAGGAGACACAGATCGGAGAGGAAGAGAATTCAGAGAGGAGGCAAAACTTGAATTCACCAACGCTAGACGGAGCTCTAAACACCATCCGAGCCTCCAATCCGAGGAGCTTCGTCGTACGGACAAACGGAGAGCAACAAAGATCCCAGGAGAGCAAAACCCGCCGAGGAGCGCCGGTGACCGGAGAGGCAAAACAAGGGGCGCGTGTCTTTCACACGCTTTTTCGATCTCATTTAAATTTCTTCAACATTTTTGTTACATTTTGTTATAAACTCTTAAGAGGAATATAAAACACAGCAGTTAAAAATTATACTAATAACCACTGTGAAGATACTCGATAGGAAGGAGCATATGAAAATCGTATAGACTTTTCATTTTCTACCCTTTTGACGTAAATTGCGACCTTGATGCGTTGTCTAACCCTATAAGAAAACTTATTTCAAGCAAGCTTTTAAGTTCTTAACAACACGTTTTTTTTATGATCTAAACAATTTGTTTCATTACGTGCATCAAATAAATCGAGGCCAATTTTCCATTTTTTAGTCACATGTTTAATTTTCTGAATAAAATAAAAAAACTGGGATATCACTAAATATGTACTTGATGAATGTAGGTCGAGCGTTATCGGTGATCATGTATTAACAAAATAGTTGAACCATGAGTTAATATTAACCGATTGTATTGTAAGGCAAACTTTTTTAGTTATGTTGACATTGAGTTCGAATATAACACCACGATTGAAGACAACTATTTGCTTTTAACTTTTCTTGTTGTATAGAATCAACACAAATATATTTATTATTGACAGTAAAAGCAGAACGCTTTCAGATATTTTAATATGGATTGGACTATAATAGAAATAGCTTCCATAAAATGAACCCAGATTAAAAGAAAGCACAAGTGTTATTTTAAAACTTTCTATATAATGAAATTATCGTGGTTTAATACAAAGAATTGTGAAGATCAATACGGTACGTAAACTATATATATATGTCTGTGGTCCTTTATCGATTCAAGGGTTTGCTTCTATTGTGTATCCTCCCAAAAGATAAATTAAAGTTTTGAATTTTGGGTGATTGACACGTTCATGTGCCAACCAGTTCACAGCTAATCCCCACATAATTATTTAAGAAATACGATTAATTCTAGCGAGAATTATGATATAAGTTGTTTTAGGATATCCGATAAAATTGGAACAAATATTGGTACATCCGCAAAGATGTGACCATGCCCTAAAAAGATGACACGTATAAAATAAAAGTGGTTCAGTTTTGTGTTTTTACAAAGCAAACGATTATGATTTGAGAACAATTGTTGACTATTAGCTAGTATCCAATTTATGAAAATGAAATAATGATGTTGAGATATTAATCGTATTGTGATAATGGTGTGTTGAGTAATTAACGAGTGACATATAATGTTCTCTCTCTTTCTTTTTATAGAGACTCTTTTTGCTTTATTTTATTGGATTATTAAACTTTATTTAAATTTTGGGGTCATTTGTATTATGAAGTGAATTATTATTGGTTTACTTTTTAATATCTAAAATAATGTTAAATCAGGATGACTTTGAGTTAAAGGCGTTTTTCAAGTCCGAGATATATATATATATATACATACATATTGAATATAGAATGGTTTTCTTATTACAGAAGTAGTCGGAAGCTACACGCCAAACAAAATAATAAGTAAAATCCATAGCTAGAAATTTACACTTATAGTTATAACTAATCGGACACAAAATTCTTAAGTTGAATGTGTAATTGTATAGAATATGATTGGTGGCTATATCCTTGACAGTATGAGAATTGTTTGGAAAACCGAAAGAAATGAGAGAGAAAAAAACAGACAAGAGAGTCATTTGAGATAATTATATGCGTCTCTTTCAGGCACTAAACAAGTAACAAGTGGCAGATTATAAATGATAAAATATAGAACTCTAATATTTGCATTGTATAAGAGTAACAGAGAACAGTTTAATAAGCACAGACAAAAGATGGGTTATCAAATGTCAAAATCTCTCTTTTGGAATCAGGCTCAGTTTTTTATACCTAAGTTAGTGTAATATTTAATTTTTTTATCGTTTCAGTTTCATCTTCGATTATGCTTTAGTTAGAGATGTATTGTCTTAGCGTTGTCCGACCCAATTAAAGTTTCGTTTGAAGAAATATTTTTTTGTTTGTTAAATCAGTAGTTATCATAAAATTGTTATGGATCTAAATAGTTATGTATGCATGAAAAATGGAAACTTTCTGTAATCTGTTAAACAAATACTCTACACCTCTACCTAGAATGTCTTGCTATAACAAGTTTTGGACACTTTTGGTCATTGTTATGAAAGCTAATGGTGGCAAAAGTAAGATCTTGTGGTGTATATTATGGCTTTATCCAGAGATAAAATTATACGGTTTACGTTGTCATGACTTCGATGTCGGTCGCATCTATAAAATATACGTACTATTTGGACCTGTGTACGTCTCGTATTGAAAACTTTCCGCTTGAATTATTTTCTTATTATTGGATATTTGGGATAGGAATCCAAGCTACCCTATGACATACTCACACGTATATACCTACCAAAGTTTGCTTAAGAATACTATAATAGAGAAATATATTCTGTGTTACAAAAAACAAATATATATATATATATATAGATATTCTATTTTCAGAATTTTTAAAAATAAATATCCGATTAAACCATCTCCATATATTTGTTTTTGGAAATCGATATATCCAATTTATGTTTAAAGATTATTGTAGACATGTCACTAAACAGTTGCATTAATACTAAGAAATTAAAGACCGACATAGAATTTTGGTATATTTCATGTATTGATTTAACCATCTAAAACATACTGTATTAATAATTAATAATAAACTATTATACTAATAAGTAAACTAACACGTCAATCGCATGATTCCAGTAAAACAGTCCATCTACAACGCATACGCACAATTTACTAAAATTAAGAATTTTAATCGGTGCTATAATTTCAGACGAATAATATAACTATGTGGCTCAAGCATTAGACTCCGAATGCACTTTCACTGTTTCCAAATAATTAGGTTCCATTTGAGAAATTATCACAAATTAGTCTTTCCAATGTTGTGAAGTGTAAATATGGACTTGGATTACATTTTTGGCCTTAAGTTCCTTTGTAACATCACCATATTTGAAAGGGTATTATAGTAAAATAAAGTACATCGCTATGGCGTCTATTCCCAAACGCCATACGTTGTCCACCGACCACCGACCACCGACCTAAACCTTTTTTATTTTGATGTTCTTTAAAGAAAAAATATATATCTATATGTATATTATATTCTTATAACATAATTTTGGAGAGTTTATTGTGACTAATGTCATTTGTTGTTTGCAATTATTTAGAAAATGTTCATAATTGGAATTCAGATTACGACTTTTTTTTTCAGCTGAACTAATTAACGCTTTTAAGGTTGGATCACCTATTGACCACACAAAGTTTGGAGCTTTAATTATAAACACAATTTAGGAAAATTTGGAAATTTTAGTAACTAAAAGATAGTGATTTGTTCAAAAAGAGAATTCGCTATAACATCTACAACTACTATAGGAAAAGTTATCAATTCTTTGTATTCTTAAAATTGTAAATAGATCCTACGAAAGTTTTAAAATTATATATTCTTTTAAAAAAATTATATATTCTTTTACGTCAATATTTTTTATATATGTAAACTAAATATTTGTTGATTTAAAATATGGAAGATTGTTCGGATAAAATAATTAAAATAATTTTTTTAAAATAATTTTTTTTAAAAAAATATTTTTTTTTCTTTCGCATTCGCGGTACTCTAGTAACTTATGGTTATTTGTTGTGTAAGGTAGATAGTTTTTAATTTTCAATATAAATGTCATGTAAAGTTTTTTCACACATATTGAAAAACAAATAAATTTTCTGTTTTACTTTTTATTAATATACTTTAAAAATTATTGTATTGGTCAATACATTAAGACATAAGAAATAGAACTGTAACTTTTATCAAAAATATGCATTGAATTTTAAAATGACATTTATTCTAAAACAAAATTAAAATTCTAAAACTATATTTATTTTGAAACGGATGGAGTATAATGCGTATTAATATCTATGCTACTTCCTTCAAATCTATTCTCAAATTTTACAAACAATGTAACTATAACGATTTAATAGTTATATTGATTAGTTGTGATAAAATAATAATTCGAAAATTACTTATAAAATATATTTCAAAAACCTGTGAATATTATATAAGTCAGGAAAAAATTGAGTATAACTATTAACAGTTGAAATCTTGAAATGTATTAATTGATTGACAGAACAAAATACAAAACAAATAATAAAATAGGACTGGTAAAAAAAAAACAGAAACACAAAGCATAGGAAATAAGGAACGACAAAGCTCCTCAGAAATCCCACTAACTTGTTCCCAGAACAGAAGGAGACACGCGTGTCATTACCGCCTCTTCCCTATTCAATAGTTTAATACAAAAAAGCAATAAATAAGTAAATTGATCGTATTATTGCTTGCACATTATAGTATAATTTTAAAAACCTAAATCAATTTAAATTGAATCCCATTTATTATTGTTTCCCAAATTCCACAACAACGACCCACATCCCTACGTCAATACAATTCCTATTCCATGCACTCAATAAATATCCTCTGTTTATTTGTATTTTCAATTTATTGACGATTTGACAATTTGAACGACGTACAATATAGTCCAAAAGTCAACTCAAACTGAATCGATATTAGAATTTTATAACCTAAGTTTTAATAAAAAGTTTGACGAGCGACATTTATAATTCAAATTACTAGACATTTTCACACATGTTTGAAGCAATGTAAAATTACGCAGTTGTTACATCTATCATGAAACGAGATCGATCGATCATAGATTCATATCGTAGGGCAAATGGGATAATACTAAAATAAAAATTGACGTAATCGATGATGAGACATGCTTTATTTTCAAACTGAGGCGTTAAATCTTTTACTGTAATGTTGATTAAAATAAGAGTTTCACAATATATTAAGACGCAATCTGTCCATATCTATTTTTTCTTTACTTGATAATTAAATTAACGTGTGTATAAATAATTTTAAATATACGTATATTTACAATAATGGGCGCCAATTCTAGTTATGTAGATGCCAACGGAAAGTATATTAGAGGCCATAGGTTATTACAAAATAAATTGTAGTTTGAGTTATATTTAATCTTGCACTTAAATCTTTTTTTATATTTAGTTCGGGATGTTTAATGCAGATAGTAACGGTGATATATCGAAAATTAATATTATAACCGTCCAATGGAAAGAGCCGACGAGCTTTATTAAAATAGGGTGCATGAGAGTATTTAACACTAATATTTTAATACCGTCCAAATAATAAAGACAAATTATAATAACTACGATTTATCTATATGTGTATATAAAAATGTCAGGGAAGATGAGATTGTTGTCTCTGTCTTAGAATTGTATAGAGAGAGAGAACCTAAAAAATAAAAACAGAAAAAAAACAATATATATGAGAAAGTTATTAAGAGATTAGTGTCGGTGAATTTTTTGAAACTTCTCTTTTGCGGTTTCGTGTTCCTCTCATCTCTTCTTGGCCCACGTGTTCATCAATATCTTCCCCCTCCGCATGTAATCGCTTCGCCGTCAATTTCACATCTTCTTCTTCATCTCTAAATCTCTTTAGATCGGGATAAGGTTGATTCTTTCGTGGATTCTTGAAATCTCCGGCAAAAACCCATATGGAGACGGCAACGGAAGTGGCGACGGTTGTTTCTACTCCGGCGGTTACGGTTACGGCGGCGGCGGCAACGAGGAAGAGAGAGAAGCCGTATAAGGGGATAAGGATGAGGAAGTGGGGGAAGTGGGTGGCGGAGATTAGAGAACCTAATAAACGGTCAAGAATCTGGCTTGGCTCTTACTCTACTCCTGAGGCGGCGGCGCGTGCTTACGACACGGCCGTGTTCTATCTCCGAGGTCCTTCCGCTAGGCTTAACTTCCCGGAGCTTTTAGCCGGAGTTACGGTGGCGGGTAGTGGCGGAGGAAACGGTGGAGGGGATATGTCGGCGGCGTATATAAGGAGAAAAGCGGCGGAGGTTGGAGCACAAGTGGATGCGTTAGAAGCGGCGGGAGGAAATCGTCGTCATCATCAAAATCAACATCAACGTGGTAATCATGATTATGGAGATAATCATAGTGATTATCGTATTAATGATGATCATATGGAGTGTAGTAGTAAGGAAGAGTTTAAGAGGTGTAACGGGTCATGGGAACGGGTTGATTTGAACAAATTACCTGACCCGGAGACTTCAGAGGACGATTAGGAAAGGAAATAGAAAGAAAAATATCGATTTGTTTTCACTTCTCTACTTCGTTCTTCTTCCTTTACCCCCAAAAAAAAAAAAAACTGTAGAAGGAAGATTAGAGAATGTCTGTTTTTACGATGTGCAGCGGTTGCTAACATGCACCACCTCTCTGAGTTTGTGATTACTAATTTACTACTAGTATAATGATATTTTTCCATAAATAGTATTTCGACCACTCCTCTCAAACTTCAGTTCTCGTACTCAAAATCAATGTGTTCAATGTTTGGTTGGGGTTCAAGGTAGAAGAAAGAAGTTAAAACCATAATTAGTAGCTTGTTTTGTTTGTTCAAAAAGATCAATTCGATACGTCTTCTACACTTGATTCGGATTTAGTTTCTATAGTATATAAGATCATCTAAAATATATATTTAAAAAAATCCTTTGATAATGTTCTTTTGATTCAATTTGATCTTTTGATTTTTCTAGTATAGAATAAATGAAGTAAAATTAAGTTCGGTTTCACTTGAGTAAGTATTACTCGGATGTTATAGATAAAATCTGGCTGGGAACGCGGCGGTGAGTGAATAGCAGCAGAAACCGAAGACTAATGATTTAGAAGTGAGAGTATTTAGAGTCGCGAGATTGAAGAGACAAAGAGTGTCCTAACTGGTCCGATGGTAACAACTAAAGCTCTCTCTATCTCTATTATCCTAATTCCTAACTACTAAAGTCATCTCTTTCTTTCTTCTGTGTTTTCTAATCTGTTTTGTGGGGCAAAGACAGCGAAAACTTACATATCGAATCTTGCTCTCATGTCTGGTTTATGGTCTTGTTTGAAAAGACTAGTCCGGAACGTGTGTTTTCTCCGTGAAATTTGACCCAACTGTTAAAAACTGTTTCTAGTTCACACAAATCCATTTTCCATTTTTTTTAAAAAATCTCAGACCTAAACTAGTCACTGCAAATTCATTCAGATTCAGCAGTGTTTTTTTTCATCAGATCACCACAACTAAAGGTCAATTGTTTAGCGGTTTCCCTAGCCAGCTGATGATGAGCATGACCTTGCAACTAACTCATTTGTAACTTGTTATTATTATTATATTATTATTAATCGAGTAAATCATGGAAGTTATTGACCATAACTAAATCTCATTCCGCGATCTAGAGCCCTCCATGCAAAAGAAAAGATTCCAATTTCACAGATACGTTTGTACGGACGAAACCAAGAAGGTAAATGAAAGATATTTTTGGTTGAACCAAAATCAATTAAATACCTTAAAAAAAGGTTGTTACTTTGGTGGTTAACCAAATGTAGAAAGTGGGAAACATTTTTTTCTAAATGAAATAAAAATTTCGAAAGCATAATTTGATGAGAATCAAATACCCAAAGCATCTGATAACCTAACCCATCAACCAAACAGAGAAGCTGATTCTGCAGGAAAATAAAGGTAGTAGTGCACTTACCACTTACCAGAGTTTGCGACCTGTATTAGGATCTTTGATTCTTCTAGAGTTTACTAGGCTTCACTTTGGTGTAAACCCTGGTGATATAAGTCATGGTTCTTGGTCATACATTGTACAATGTGGAATACTCCGTTTTCTCACTTTTATTTATTGGAGAATGTTTGATCATTGCTTTCCTATTTTCTTGTTTGGTTTATATCTTAATCAAGCATTCCTATCACCAGAGCGCTTTATTTGAAGCGCGGCTCTAACAACGTTTCCTCTTGTGATAATACCGACCTTTTTTGAAGGAGATATAAAAGGTTAAGCGATGACAAAAATGGTGTATTCAAAATTAAGTGTGAGATGGGTAATTGTAAAATTTCTCTTACCAATTTGCCATCAGAATCTACCACAGGGAGCCGGCGATATTTTGTCTCGAGCAATATTCTAGGGGAAAATAGAATACGAAGCTTATATTAGAGAAGAATGTAACTATCACACACTGAAACTAGATAGAGAGATATAAAAGAAAAGAAAAGAAAGGAAAGACAATAACTTAGCAGCATCTTCGAGGTTGGTTTTTTCCTCAACAACTAGTGGAGCTGGTGTCATTAAATCTCCAACAAGCTTCCCATTGGTTTTGCTGAGTAGCTTTTGCACTGCATTGAAAGTCTGCAAAATGTTTTTATTGGGTCAATATGATATGATACAAGTACATAAAAAGAAACGAAAATAAGAGAAATATAAAAACAATTCATATTAAGACGATTTATTATGCCAGAATTGAGTTCACTTTAGAGAATTCCGTCTACTCAAAACTAGGGATCTGAATGTAACATTAACATAACTCTACCACATACATATTCCATATAAGGCAGTTCTTTAGTGCGTACACTCATAACAATCACAAGATCCTATAATGGGTTCACAGCAATTAGAAGGATTTTTGTGCATGGTAATTGTGTACATCAAAACAAGTTCCTCGTAACTTTCAATTCACACTATCTACTGCTGATAATGTGAACCAGCCGAATGAGCACAGTGAGAAAGAATATGAATGAGTGTTTTGAAAAGCATTCAGGTCAAAATGTTAGTAAGAAAAGGAAGGGCCACATACTTTCCAAGTGCTGTCAACCTCAGGGAACATTGCATTTTCTGTTCTTCCACTACCTATTAGCAACAAAAAAAAAAAAAAAAAAAACAGCAGTAAGATTTAAGGGGTAAGGGAAGAAGCTTTTTGATCATTTCACACTGAGCGTGCTATCTCGCAACGAATGAAACAGAATGTCATCATAACATAGATATTTCTGGCTTTATGCCACCATGTGAGCTTTCTTCCTTCACTTCAAAGAGAAACCCCAAATTAAAAGACCTTGAAAGCAAAGGAAACCAAATACATTAAGTGGTGTAGCTGGCCCATTTACCAGATATGGAGTCCAAAGCCAACAAGTCATAATCTGAAACAAGCCCAACCTGCAGCAACAAAGAATCCTTCGTAAGTATCCAACTCAACTTAACCACCATGAGTAGATTAGATTCAGTGCCCTTTCCAAACGTGAGACCTGAATACAAAAGTTGATATACTAACCAATTTCCAGTCGTTGTCTATCACAGGAAATCCAGTGATTCTATTCTCCACAAGGATTTCCAGAGCTGTAGAGAAGGGACAAAAGAGATCATAAGTTTGAAAAAAACACAGCATTACATGTTTTAAGCAATCTGATGGACTTTAGAAGATAACAAACGCCTACCTTCATCCACAGTGGTCGTAGGTTTCACCACGTGCAAGTCCTCCTTCTTCGTCATGAACTCACCAACAGTGTACACTCCACTTCTTGGCTACAGTAACAGTCAAATACATGCTCAGCTTAGAAGCTCGAACTAATCCCCTAGTTACTTGTACAACACTACATAATTCGAGTATCAAACCCAAAATGCAGGACATCAAGAACAATAGTGAATCAACTTTTCACCCAACAGGTGCTCAAATTCTCAAAATCTAGGACCAATTCAAAATTGATCACTATTGCATTTCTCAAGCGACTTTGCTTCTTCAAATTCCACCACTCTAAGATCGAATCCCGAATCTCAGATGCAATTTTCACCAGGTCCGATCTAAGCTAGTAACTAGTATACAATTCAATCGTTATATAGAATCGGTAACAAGAACCTAATCACCTGATCTATGAAAATTCTCAGAATCAGAGACGCCAGTGATCACATATTCACATGCAAAACAAAATTCCCCAAAATGGAAAGAGTAATTTGGAACTGGAAATTAAAGTGAGCGAGCATACCGAAGAGCAATTATTCATCAACGTAGCTCCGGCTGCGGACGAAGCTGAAGGAATCCGGGATTTGGAAGGGGAGCTGCAAGAGAAGGTGAACTGGTGGCATGGCTGAACGGTGAGAAATCTCGGCGGAAAAAGATACGGCAAAGAAGCAGAGGATGATGCGCGTAGGCGCGTGATGGATAATGGAGCAGCGTGGAGGACGGCGTCCATTGGTCGTCGGGGAGAGCTCGCCGGAAGTAGCGAACGAGTAGAGAAAGTGATGGAGGAGATAACGCGTCACCGATCTAACCGCTTTGTTTGTATTGGGAAAAGCGAAGTGTGACTGTGACTTTTTTTTTTTTAACATTATCCTTTTAATTTCTGTAAACCGAACCGGTTTATATATTTTTATTGTCTTCAACCGACTTTAATTCAATCGGAAAAAGCCCAAAGGGCCTGATGACGAAAAATAAAAAAGTGTGATTTAAATCATTAATTAGTCCAGTTACACATGTATCATATTGGTCGTGAATCTCGTGATCAAGATTTGAAATATTGGTAGTGGGTGTTTTTCACCGCCGTATAGTCCAAATGATTAGTTAAAAGATTAAGAGATTTTTTTTTTTAATCTCAGATCCACGATTCAAATTTAGAAAAATATAAGATTATTTTAATTTGTAGGTAGAGTCTTTTCAAAATTTTCAATAATCATCATAAATTTCAAGTACTACGTACGGATATGTAACTAAATTCGTTTGTCATACATAATCAAATCGATGTTAAAATATTGTATTGAATATAGCAACAAATTGTTGCTGACAAATTCACGATCCTCACAAACCATATGCCTAATGATTCAAATATTATAAAATCGAATTATACATATATGATAAATTATGACAATAGATATAAACTACTACATACCGTGATTTATATCGAGAAAGAATAATCAATAGTTATTTAGTCAAACGAAACTTTGAATCTGATTCAGTAATAATTTTTATTAAAGCCTTTCATTGTACTCAAAGGAAATTGCCTTTAGTGACTCTCAATTTGTTTTTTTTTAATCACTCGAGTTGTTAGTGTTTTCCATTTTATTTTGTTTTGCCCAAAGCTGTTATCTCTTTCCGCGACATAAACAAAAAAAAACTTAACCAAGTTTTATATTCTATTCATATCATTTTGTTTTCTCTACGTCAAAACTAGTAAAAACACATCGATATCATGTATGCAAAGGATATTATACGTGGAAAATGTATTATTTATAGTGGATGAAAGAATCTGCAACACAGAGAATCACAATATTGTACCAACATGTTACATGTAGCATATAAAATTTTGATGGATCTAGACAATGAACGTCAATAAAATTTTGCATTGTTATAAGTTTAAGACCTTTAGTTTTTGATTGTAATTATCAATTAGACTAAAGTCTTTCCACGTCCGTCGTATCATTTTGCATGTAAAATATGTTCCTCTAACAAGAAATGTGAAATATGCTATTTAAGTGAAATTCAGCAATTAATTGTATTAGAAACGCTGTCGTTTTAATGTTTTTATCAACTACACTTAATGAGATATTTTCTTCAGACCTAAACGGAAGAATCATAACGTTATCTTTTACCTAAGCCTCAGTTAGGCCCCACCTATCGTCCATCATCTTGGAGTATAAATTTATTTATTTTGTCTGAAACATCGAAACAAATTTAAAGCAAAACTTAAAGTGAAAAACGGAAATGATTCCCATATTGATGAAAACTTGAAAAGTCGGAATAATTTGTTGGTCCCTCCATTAACTAACGTGAATTATTGCAATTGGGACCGTACTAAAATTTGGGTGTGGTTTCGATATAGTACCAAAAAAAAGTTAAAATTAAATCTTAATTAAAAGAAATAAATTGTGTGTGTGTGTGGTCCGTCGGTTTCGAAGGATGTTTGGGAACCAAGTGGGGTAAATTTCAAAGATTTACAAAAATAGAAAGTTTTTGGACCGCAAAACGTATGGACATCGTACCTAAGTTCCTGACTCCTTGCTATATTTGTACATTAACGTGTTTCCCTTTGTCCCTTTTTTTGTCGTCTTCTTTAGATTTTTTCTCCTTCTTAATAACTTTAACCCTAAGTTTTAATTTTGTGTTTGACAAAAAAAAAAGGTTTTAATTTTGTCCCAATCTATTTTGTAAATTTACCTAAACTTTTAGAAGTATACTATTTAGGTAAACAGTTTTACTTTATGTATTAGACACGACATCATGGATAAACTTAACACATATCTAAAAATTAATCAGCTACAATATATTGACAAAATATCCGAGATCCAATCAAATCCACTCCAAAAATTAGGATATCCGGAGTTTTTTGATCCGGATCCAGATAATTAAATTTAAAGATCATGATATCCGAATCAGATTTGTTTGTATATATAGGTTTTATTAAATTATATGTATAAATTATATATATATTATATAATAAATAAAGGAATTGGTTTAAATAACAGAAAAATAAATTCTACTTTTGAAAATTAGTGTATTTTTTACAAAACACATAATTAAAAAATATTCATATTTTTTACTAAGTTTTATTTTATAATTTAAGATTTTAATCATTTAATATTATTATTTGAAAATTTTAACTATTTTGGACATATCCGAATACAAGCGGATATTCACATATTCGGATCAGGATACTCTGAAATTTTAAGGTGTTTTGATCCATGCCTATTTCTAAAAATATATATATGCATGCAAGTTGTAAAAGAATTCAGATAAGTTTCGTTTGAATAAATTAAAAAAAACATACGAAAGAATTCAGCCTTGTTATTTGAAAGGTTTTTCTAATTCGACTTATGTAGTGGTAGTTTTCATATTCTATCCACTACTCGAGTCGAATGCAATACTATTTAAAACAAAGTAACAAACTATAACCACATCGAAACTGTAATTTCGATTGTGGCTTATTTGGTGGCTATGGGTTTCGGTATTACAACTTTACATTAGGCCCAATGTTAAGTTGTTTAAGCCCATGAAGAGAAGATTAATTAAAAGAAAAAACGTGAAGTTGCAGGTAAAAAGARAAATAGAGAGGTCGTGAGAGGTAAGAGAAAGAGAGACTGGTGAGAGTTCTTCTTCTTTTCGGTAAAACCTTATTAATGATAGTTACCTTTCTGTGGGTGGTGAGTGATTCTCTGTTGTATAATCATTGTTATTGCTTCATGGTGGAACCTTTTGTGAGTGGTCAAGCTCACCGAGACGTACCTTGGCGGTCAAGCCTTGGGAACTCGTAAATCTCTTGTCTTTTGTTCTTCTTGCTCTTTAACCTGTAAATCAACATCTAAGCATCAAATACGACATAAAACTCACAGCTTTTCAAGAAACAAACATAACAGAAACAAATTAAAATAAAATCTCGTGAAGACATCGATGAGCATCCACTATCAGCTCGCTTCACATGGCCCCCACATTGAACGAATAATAAAATGCCACGAAAAACAATTAAAAGTGGATCCTACGAAATAGTGAAGGATATTTGGAAGCCTAACAAGATTTGGACAACCTCACAAATCGAGATTCTATCGATACCGTCCGATGTTTTCCACGTTCGTTAATCTCGGACTTGATTGAGATTCCAAAAAGGAAATAGACATATCTAAAACCTTTAGATACGAGCTTACTTATTTTATGTTTATATAAATCGAGCTTAGTTGTTTTTTTTCGTATCTCCTCATATATTAATAACATTGTTTGATATCATTCATACTATGTCAGTGATGATTATATAATTTATATGATTCATATGTCAGTGATGATTATATAATTTATTTGATTCATGATATTTAACCCATTTCCCAACAAGATCCACAGTACTGATTTGCATTCAAATTCGAACTAGCAAATCAAAAATATATTGGATTCATCATTAGTTAATACATGTAACTGTGACATTCCACGTGTCAACATTTTTGTTCAAGTAGCTGAAAAATTGTATGTCATTCAATATAATAGTGAATAAAATCTTATCTATCATTTAATTCTTGAATTTATTGTTTACAAAAAGGAAATTGAATTTGTTTGTACTCGTCCACACTATGTGAACACATAGGCAAGTAGATTGAGGTAGATATTGGCATTGATTCATTTTATTTATATTTAGGTTAATAATGTACAGTACTCTGCATATTAACAACCAAATATGATATCATTGTGGCTGGTGGGGATGCAATTTTTAAAAAACATTATTTATATAGAAACCGAAAATGAAAGTCTATATATATATACAGATTGTAGAAATGATTTATACGGTATCTACTGTACACTTACTAATTTACATTCAATAATACCTGTTCCTTTAGTACATTTTTGTCATAACATATATGTCGTCTAACGAGGGAGTATACAGGTCCAATAAACTCAGCCAGAATTAGGAATTATATTTTGTTTTCTTTGGTTTTGTTTTATGTGAACACATATGATGAATAGTCGTAGAAGATTTTGTGAAACATACCATTAAATGAAACCTAGGTAAAAACTCGTGCCATACACAAACAAATTTTACACTATTTAATTTTATAAATAGTAATATATATATATATAGCTTATTCAGAATTTTACCATGTTTGAAGATTAAATAGTGCTTGTTTTGTTTCATAATATGTTTCAAACACATCTTAGAATTCTACTTGGATTAGTTTTTGAGTCACCAAACCTTTGAGTTGAATTGATTCTAATTGTGGGTGAATATTTTTATAGTTTTTATTAATAAGTATATATATATAAATATAAACCATTTTAATAGAATTACAGGAACAAGTTATGATTGTTTGGATGGATGCACATAATACATAATATTTATAGGAGAATGGTTGTATAAATTTTAGGTCATATAACTTATTGTTTTAATTTTTAACTTTGATTTTTTAGTAAATTAGGAAATAAGTAATTTCAATTTGAAAAATTTAATGTACATACATAAGGAATCTTTATACATAAACAAAAATATTTGAAAAATCAAAAATATTAATTTGGGTAAGTTTTTTTATATTAAAATGTGTTTAGATTTTAGTTTTAAAATAATAAGTATAACGATAGTAGAATTAAAAGTGTTTGGTAAGGATGATATTATAATTTTTTATCAAAAAAAAAACGGGTAATGACTAATGACATATCTCTTTGCTCTTTTTCTAGGAATTGGGAACTTTCAAAGAGGTTTACTAAACTTTCCTTGATAACATGACAAATGTAGGAGACGAAAATATTGATGAGATAACAAATGCACTTCTAACTTATGCGGTAAGTAAACGTTATAGTTAAATTGTATATTTACGTTAAAATATAATATTTCAAGTAATAGAAGGTCGTTATATTGTTTTTTTAGGAGGTAGAGAAATTGTGCGAAACAAAAAACGAGAACATCAACATTAATGATGGTGACAATCTCTACTTATTATCTTCAGATGAAAAGGTAAGATGAAGAGGTACATAAATTGTTTAATCCAAGTTTCAGACTTTTGCTTGGTTATAACAGTTTCAGACCTTTACTTGCTCATGTCTTACATTTTTAAGAAGTATATTGTGTATGTTGTTCTTATCTATTTTGGAAAATGACAGGATAAACTAAACTCCTCGCATGAAGATAGTATATTGCAAACTTTGATCAAAATGGACTTTTGGAGGGAAAAGGCTGCTATAGCTATAGAGAGATGTGATAACCTCTTGCTTATCATTATACTTCAAATTTTTCTTATCTTTCTATTCAAATATGTTAGACATTTACTTGTATTCCTCTCATAGATCCAATTAGCATCCTTGCGCAAGTATTCAAGTTTCTTCGCACAATTTCTCTACAATTTAACTGTAATGTTTACTTACCGCATAAGTTAGAAGTGCATTTGTTATCTCATCAATATTTTTGTCTCCTTCGTTTATCATGTTATCAAGAAAAATTCAGTAAACCTCGTTGAAAGTTCTCAATTCATAGAAGAAAAAAAAGTAGAGAGATATTTTATTAGTCATTATCGTATTCTTGTTTATCACATTAGATATTTCTAAAAAAATAAAAGATATTATAATTTTTTAAAAAATAGTTAAGAAAAATTACTGCATGCCAAGTAACATGTGAACAGTGAAGATCGACGAAGGTAATTGGGAATAATAATAGCTTTTGTGTGTCTATTTTATTGGAAAGAGATATGAGACAGAGTATCTCTCTGTATAGTGGGCCGTGGGCTTTAATAATTATTGACATATAAACGTGTATATATATTGTATATATAGAGATATAGGATCAGGCCAAATCACATCTACAAAAATCAAGCTTCTATATATCACAAAAATGCCAAATAATAAACATAATAATATATATGTATATAGGGAGGGGATAGAGAGAGAGATAGTGGGACATAGAGAGAGAAGAGCAGTAGTTTCCACTTGAGGAAAGCAACATGTTCAACGAAAGCCTTATTGGAATGTTTGTTATTGCATCCCACTCAAAAATATGTACAACGTGTCATGTAAAAAGCTTTTTAGGAGCTTAGATTTTAGGTTTGATTGAAAGTTACACTGATTTTTTTAATTACATTCATATCATATCGTAATCTATCTTTTAACTTCTTCTTTTTTGTTTCTTATTAGCATCCAATATTTTAGTAATAATTATTGGAAATTTTAAAATGTTTTTTAAGAATAATTTAAGAGTTTAATTGGTGACACAAGACAGTAAATAGATCTCTACTGTTATAATTCACTACATAAAAACAGAAACGTTTGATGAGTTTTGAATAATTGGAATACACAGAAAACACAAAAACTCTTTCGATTCCTCATTCATTACTTAAACAAGAAAACAATAATGACATTCTCCAGCATAACTCGGTTGTAAAGTAATGTAAATTCACAAAGTGGGTAGTGACGTAGCAACCTCAAAAAAATTTAGTTTTTTTCATTTGTTAGCCCGTATTGCCTCTGGACCCAAGAATAACACGAAATAAAATTGTATGTTTCCCTTTCCGACACAAGTCCTTCTCCTTTATCTTTCTCTTTTTTTTTTTTTTTCATCAAACCATCAAACTTTCATTACCAGAAGCCACTAAAACCTATAGATTTCCAGAAAATGGAGTAATCAACTAGGAAAACAAGAGTCCACAAAAAAAGAAATACACTTATTTATTTACCTCTAAAATATATTGATTTTATTTCCTAATTTATTTTTTGTGGAAATTTTTTCAAGTATAATAATTTCATAAGAATTAAAAAAAAAATTGAGATGATGTAAAGGATGACGAATTTTTATCACAGATAGACGAATCTAACAAGCCGATCTTATTTATAATACCAAATGTATAGTTGGCTCCAGCATTGTAGTCAGAACCCAAACGCCATCTCGGGTCATAACAAGTGTGTAACACGCGCGAATATAGCGAGAAGTGATTGACACGCATAAGAGATAGCGCGTGAGATGAAAATACGAGGTATAGAGAGAAACGAAAGGTGTCATTGGTGGATGAAAGAGGGAAAAAGTGGACCCCACAGTTTGTCCGTACTAATGGATTGATCTTTTCTGGTAACATTTTCCTTTTTCTCTCATAATTCCTTTTTCCTTTTTGTGATACCATCTCTCTAATAATAATTACGATTTTTAGTTTTTCTTCTTTTATATGTAATAAATCACTAATTAGTCACTTGTATTTATTTACGTTTATACCCTTGCAAAATTCTTCGTATTTTCAAATCAACCCCACTGATTTATATGGGCCACTCATTCTCTACCGATCAAGCCCGATTATAATTTGTAAACTGGTTGGTATATATTTCAAACTAAACCAAGAGGGCAAATATTTCATTTAGCCGAACCAAATGTAATAATCTAGTTGTAAATCATCATAAACCGGTAATCTGAAAGACTATTTTTTTTTCTTTTTTATAGACTGAATGGACCCGACAAATTGAATGCCTAACCTAAAGCAAAGCAATGTATCATTTTTGCACCAAATTAGATGGTAAGTAGTTTATGCGATCTGAAAAAATAGTTTTGTTCCCAGCAAGTTGATGAAGCAACGACAATTTGATGAAGCAAACTTGTGTATAAACAAGTGAGCTATTTTCACTATGGTTTCTTTCTCTCTTGGGGGTTTTGGTTATAGTTAATCTTGATTAGGTTCAAAATCTTCATGTTCACATGTTCTACATTTACAACTGTATATCAAACACATACCCATAGGTTGATATTTGATTTTAAAATATAGGAAATAGTAATCATCAATAATATCGTAAGCTTTGTTAAAATCAGCAACTTTACTAAAATATAACAGAGCCTGTAAATATGAACATAGAATGCATGTATGGTGGAAGTTTCACATTATTGGCAAGTTTAGAAAACAAAGAAATCTAGATCGTTAAATTCTACGGTTAAGAAACCATCTTTAGAGACTATTAGACTTTTTATTTTGGTGAACAAATAGTCAAAGAACCAAGTAAGCAATTAATATAGTTTGATAAATGAGTTTTAAAAGCGTTGGACTTAAATTAGTTTGTTTCCCTTTATATATAGATCCAAGCCTTTGGTTGGAACAACTCATTAAGAAAACAGATAGTTTAAGATCAATTGAATTGTGCACCAATCCCGCCTTAAGCAATAAATACAAACCTGAAATAGTTATTCCCATCTATAAAATTTTATTATTATATAACTCTTTATATAGTGAGAACCCTATTACTTGCTTGTCTTCAAGGAATTGCTGTTTATGGAACTCCACTTTAAATAAACATATAAATAATCTATTTAGTAGTATAAAAACTTAATATCCCATCTACTTTAATTTGCCCGATCATGAAAATGAAAACACATATTTATTGTACATAAATATACATCTTTAACATATGTAGATATATGCGTGATCTATTTGTATTTGTAACGTTATTACCTTTTATTCACATAGAAAAATAAATAAACAAACAAAAAGCTTTGTTCCAAGAGTTTAAAGTATATCAAAATTGGCAAAATTGTGGGGTTTTTAAGTAATCTATTAGATAATTCATTTTCTTGCAAAAAATACCCTTTATAGATTGCTTACCGAATCAAGCCGTGGACTTCACTTTCTTAAAACATGAAATTACATATTAAAGGAATCTTTTGATTAATCAAAGAAGATGTTTTTGTATACATAGATAATAATGAAAGTGGAAATTTTTTTTGTTTTTAAAAAATATACTCCAATACGAGGAATTGTTTCGAATATAATCTCTTTTCCAAAGAAAGCAAGTGGTTAGAGAGAGAATAATATTATTAAATAAAACAGTGAGAAAGAGAAAGGGCAGTGGAAGTAAATATAAAGGAAAGGATAAAAATGAAAGCTTTCGTAGAAGCAAACTCTGAGGAAAAAAAAAAAATTTATTTTCTTCTTCTTCTTCTTTTATCTCTCTCTATTACTATCTTTTTTTTTTTCATTAACTTTTTTTTTTATATAACTTTTCTACCAACCAAAGCTTTTGTCTTTGGTTTCTCTTATTTAGCTTCTAACCTTGAGGAGAATCAAACCAGAGGATTGAAGTCTGAACCTTCAAAGATCAAAAAAAAAAAAGATAGCAACAAAAAAAAAATGTGGGATCTAAACGACTCACCACACCAAACACATAGAGAAGAAGAATCTGAAGAGTTTTGTTATTCTTCACCAAGTAAACGGGTCGGATCTTTCTCTAATTCAAGTTCTTCTGCTGTTGTCATCGAAGATGGATCCGATGATGATGAACCTAACCGGGTCAGACCTAATAACCCACTTGTCACACATCAGTTCTTCCCGGAGATGGATTCTAACGGCGGTGAAGGAGACGGTGGTGGTGGTGTTGGTTCTGGCTTTCCTCGGGCTCACTGGTTTGGTGTTAAGTTTTGTCAGTCGGATCTAGCCACTGGATCGTCCGCCGGTAAACCTGCCACTGCGGCCGCTGCCGTGGTGGAGCCGGCGCAACCGTTAAAAAAGAGCCGGCGTGGACCAAGGTCTAGGAGTTCTCAGTATAGAGGTGTTACGTTTTACCGGCGTACCGGAAGATGGGAATCTCATATATGGTAATTTAATTTTTTTAATAATCTCATCTTTTTTTAATTTGATTAATTAATCGATCGTATGAGATTTTAATTATAAGTTTTACTTTTTTTTTCCTTATGTTTCTCTGAAATTCAGGGACTGTGGGAAACAGGTTTACCTAGGTAATTTTTTTTTTCTCCAGTTTTTTTTTTTTTTGGTTATTCTGATGTTGAAAAATGTCATCATAATTCTTTTTTTTTATTTTCTATTTAACTTTTTGAATAGGTGGATTTGACACTGCTCATGCAGCTGCTCGGTATGTTTCGCCCTTTGACTCTCTCTATTTATAACAAAAGAAAATTCGAAGAAATACATATAAATTTTAAGTTTGAAAATTTATCAAGTTTTAATTTTAATTTGTAGAGCATATGATAGAGCTGCTATTAAATTCCGTGGAGTAGAAGCGGATATCAACTTCAACATCGAAGATTATGATGATGACTTGAAACAGGTAATTTCATCAAAAATCAATTATAGTTATATAAACTATTTAGGTTTATTAATAATGGTTTTAAAATTTTGGAAAGTTAATATATATATTTATATATATATATATATTATTTTTGATATGATGGAAAGTTAATATTGAAATTGAATTTTGCTAGATGACCAATTTAACGAAGGAAGAGTTCGTCCACGTACTTCGCCGACAAAGCACAGGCTTCCCTCGAGGAAGTTCTAAGTATAGAGGTGTCACTTTGCATAAGTGTGGTCGTTGGGAAGCTCGAATGGGTCAATTCTTAGGCAAAAAGTACTCTCTCTTATTTTAGTATATCATTCAAACACTTCATCTTTGTTTCTTGTTATTTTAACTTGAGTTTTGGATTCTTGAAATCTTTAATATTAGGTATGTTTATTTGGGTTTGTTCGACACCGAGGTCGAAGCTGCTAGGTAATGTCTTTTTGTTTGATTCTACAACGCACATTGTTATACGTTTAAATCGTATAATATGTTTTTTTCTTTACTAATTAATTTTCTTTATATATATATATATATAACCACAGAGCTTACGATAAAGCTGCAATCAAATGTAATGGCAAAGACGCCGTGACGAACTTCGATCCGAGTATTTACGACGAGGAACTCAATGCCGGTAATTATTCTCATTTAATCGAGTAATTTTATATTTTTACTCTTAACCCAAAACAGAATTTGGTTTAATGAAACAGAATTTGGTTTAATGATATTGAATTTGTGCATAGAGTCATCAGGGAATCCTACTCCACAAGATCATAACCTCGATTTGAGTTTGGGAAATTCGGCTAATTCGAAGCAAAAGAGTCAAGATATGCGGCTCAAGGTAGGGTATATTTAACATTAATTTCTACCTTAATATATAGTTTTATTTTGTTATAAACATGTTTCTTTTGTTTTTTTTTCAGATGACCCAACAACAACAAGATCTCCACCCTAATGAAATTCTCGGATTAGGTCAAACCGGAATGCTTAACCATATCCCCAATTCAAATCACCAAGTGAGTAAAAAACACAAAAATACTACTACCGTTATTTAGTTTTGAAAAATATTTTACGTAATTTTTTTTGTAAATTAGTTTCCGGGCAGCAGCAACATTGGCAACAGAGGCGGATTCTCACTGTTTCCAGTGGCTGAGAACCACCGATTTGATGGTCGGCCCTCGACGAACCAAGTGTTGACAAATGCTGCAGCATCATCAGGATTCTCTCCTCATCATCACAATCAGATTTTTAATTCTTCTTCTTCTACTTCCCATCAAAATTGGCTGCAGACAAATGGCTTCCAACCTCCTCTCATGAGACCTTCTTGAATCTTTAATATTTTAATTTTCATTATATATAAGAAACAAAATTCGGAAGAAAAATGAACCTTTAAATCTCCATATGTTCTTGGTATTAAATTTATTATCGGCTTATCTTTTGTTTATTTCCCTTAATCCTCTTGTTAAATAGGCCAAGAAATTTTCTCAGGAAAATTAAATGGAAATATTTTTCCCTCCATCGGATATATAATATTATTATATCTATATGGAAAATTGGATAAGTGTGTGATTTGAGATGTTCTGACTAAAAAGGTTGAGAAGAGATTTGTCAATGAGTTGTCTTTTGTTGTTTCTTCTCAATACATTTATTTAGATTTTTATAACATTACTGCTTTATATGTTACCTGGCCCTGCTACATATATGTTCAGTCCTAACTTGTTTTGTTATTCTCTTTCATATCTATTCAATTAATATTTTCCCACACTCATTTTATTTTCTTGGTAACTTCTCACCCAATTACACTTATTCAACAGTGTAGTTGGTTATTCAGATATATATATATATGTATAGTGTTTTTGTTTGTTACATTCTATAAATAAAAATTTGGCAGGTGGATATACACATGGTTTCACTTTTTGCTGCATTGGTTTGATAAAGTTGGACTCACCATAAATCGAATCCTAAAATACTCTAAGTTCACTTTCTAACCATAAAATCTATAAATTGAACACACTGAATATGGTTTAACTCATGTAAATGCCAAATGGAAAGGTTGAACCACACTCGCACAATTGACTAAAAAAATTTCAGTTGTTTTAAGCTGTTTTACATATATATTTTCTAACCTCTTATAATAGCCAAAATATGATTTTGGACCTCCATTTCACTGCATTTTTCCATCAAAATTAGCACGTATTATATTCACTAACTTCATAAGATTTTTATGAATTAATGGGTTATCCATAAGAAAATTACGAATTTTCCTAGTTTATAGTAGTATTTTCAAAGTAGTAGTATAAATCATGCTGGAAAGTAAAAAAAAATGATATTTTTGGTTCTGTAGATATTTTACCGACAGAACAGAAAAACAGTGATATTTATTTTTTACAGTATTAAATTATAAATGGTGAGACGAGAGAGAGAATCAGAAGTAGATTGGTACTGATGTTTCCCTAATGGAGTAAGAAATAATACTCACAGTAATTTTACGATCTCAACAAAAGTTAAAATGAATATCAACCGCAAGATCTCTTCTTCTTTTTTTACAGTCTCTGAATATAAAATTATAATGCCTATAAGCTATGAGACCGTTAGTTAAAATATATAAAAAAATATTCCAAGACTAATTAATAATAAAGAAAAAAATATATGGGAAATGTAAATTTAGGTATATAGAGAAAAGAGGCGAATGAAAATTGGGGATTATTAGGGATGAGTGGTCATTTTCAAGTAATGTGTCCTTTGAATCAGTTTCTCTCTCTATCTCTCACAGAAACCCAAAAGAAGTCAGACATTGTTATAATGGTGAGAGAGACTTCTCGGCTTCACTTCCTTTCTCCTCTTTTAATTCTCTTTTTAAGATAAAGTTATATTCTTTTTAATGTTTTTTACTCTTACACTTATTCATGAATCCTTTCCTAGATTTTACTTTTATTCTGTATATAATTTGATCCTCCTTAAAATCTTGGTTCATCTATTTGGTTACATAGTTATATACTACTACTATATTAAACACCTTCGGGTTGTCATTAATACTAGGTATAAACTTAACTAATGTAACTTTGACAATACACTTTCCCCTACAATGACATTTTGACTATTTACCTAATAGAATGATACAAAATGGGATGGAGGTGTATGAATTTATAGCAATTGTCTTTTTTTATTGACCGGAAGAACTTGAATTTAAGTCCACTCGAAACACTTTTATCATTTCCAAATATTATAAAATACTATATTCCCTTTTTTTTAACAAAGAATATTGCTTTGATATACTTTTCATCATATTAATTTTACAAATAATTATATATTTTTAAGATATCAGTATATATTTTCACCAAATAATATTTCATATAGTGTATTTGATAGAGCAATAATCTAAGAAACATTAATAAGAAAAACCTAAAACGATATTATTCTAAGGAAATAAATTATATTAAACTGAGCAACTTTAGATTTGTGCAAAGCAATTTGATATAGAATAAATGTTTTTGTTCATATATAAAGTTATATCATTGCAATTATCTAATCTTAAACGAGTCTTAAACGATGCAATTTATTCACACTTCCTCTCGTTGGTTGTCATTAAGTATTTCACAGTATATCATATATAGCAGTACCTTAGAGCATAAACATTAATCAAGCGAAACAACTTTTATTATTATCAACCTACCAATCAAAAACAACAAATTAAAGCGGTAAATGGTTGGCTTAAATTAAAAAGTTGAATAAACATTTATCTAATTTTTTTTATCATTTGAGAAAAAATAAGTTGGAAAAATAATCCAGTTCATTCACCTTAAAAAAATTAACAAATAAACAATCATAAAAAAAATTTGTTCAACTCATTCATCTACTATTTCGCGGAGAAATAAGTTGAATGATATTCAACCTTTTTCTTTTCCAATTCAATTTTTTCCAATCATTTATCTATACAGAACCATTTGCACCCTAAATATAGTGTATAAGTATGGAGGTATAATAATATCTTACATTATTCATGAATTTTAGTTGACTCATACATGACTACCTACTATTTTACCTTTTTATAATAATCCTGTCTTCCATTGGTTATGTAACAAACTAACAAAGTATAGAATATACAATATTTTTGTCAAATACTAGAATGAATCCACAAATCATTTAATGGCGGTTGAGTACCGCAACGCATTTAGTTATTTGTTACATTAGATTTTTTTCTTTCCAATGGAATTCTGTAATTCACGTGGATCACGTCGTAACAACATTTTCCTTCAACTGGTAACCTATTTGATAAATAACAATCTCATCCTTAAATCATTAAGCTAAAACCAATTTATCATTCTAAAAAAATACCAATCAAAACTTTTATATCTCACAAGTAACAAAAACCTTTCCAGTATTTCAAGAGACAACAAAAAAAAAAAAAAATCTGTCACATGTCCAGAAACACATATATATATATATACGTATTTGTACATGTATTTATTTGAGCATGTCAAAAAATAAAATTGTCTAGGGTTTGAAGGCAAGTGGAGATTAGTGTACGAGGAAGCGGTGCGACGGACCAATGAATGCAGACTTCCTGGGGAAATTCGAAACTTTATAATTAGTTTAGTCAGATAATTTTTTTAATCATACGATAAGGAATCAGTCGGTCCATGAGTAGAAACTGTCTGCAGAAACTTTAAAAATTAATATAAGTTCTTAAGTACGAATTATATAGAATATTTAATTTAAGATGAACCTAATTTCGTCACTGAAGTCGTCACTTCAAACATATGATAATGGCATGAGGGTTAGTTTTTTAGTTTAATTCATTTCTATAAGTGGCAAGATTTGTTTTCTCACGAGGATAATCGTATTACACAACTTGCTAGTACAACTTCGTGATTGTTCTTAGTGCTTCAATATTAAATTCGTAAAACGAAAAACTTTTAAGATACCAATTAAAAATATATATAATTAAATAATTAGTGGATATGCTTTTTTGCTTATGGAGTCTCCTAGAAAACGATCAACTTGCAAGCAATACCTAGAATCTCAAACCGATATTTTCTTTTTTATAATCGAAGCTTACTTTTTTAAACCTAAGATCTGTTATTACATTGGATGAAAATTCGTGTATATAATTTCCTATTCAAATATCATAAAACGAATCCTAAAAGAATAAAACTTCATGCATATGGTTGTGAATACGGTTATGTGCATATCTGATTATAGTTTCAAAATCGAATGTGATATTGGACTAGGTATGCCATTACTAATTTGGTTGAAATAAAACCCGGATTCTGTGACTGAAAAATAGAAATAAAAGTTGGGATCATGTGATATATTACGAGATTGTAATTAATTATAATCTAGATTGGCTTGGTATGTTTAAGTTTCGGTATATATCCATCTTTCTTTCTTAACATGTTTATTTATAATTTAAAGAATTTGAAAAATTAAGTTATGATAGTTTTTTTTTCTTTAGTTTTCCATTTTGATTCCAGTATGTAAATGTGAAAAAAATTGATTTAGTTTTTAGTCGTTTTTTTTCAGTTTGAACGAAATTAACTCGAATCAAGTTATTTTGATTGAATATCTTTATATTAATATCGACGACGTCAATATTTTGAAAAACATCGAAAGAATGATGAATTTTCAAACTCTCTTTTTCTTTTGCGTTTTGTTAATTTATTGACCCCTTTTTTCGTCGACACACTTTTTGCCTCTTACCTTAAAAAGACAAAAAAATATATATATATCCACTATACTGAGAATGCATGAAAATAATCAAATATATACACTTGGTACCGAATCAAAAACGAAGATATTATGACAAAAACTAATATTAAAATAGGGATCATTACTCGGAATCCGTCCAGTAAGTTTAACAACATATGGTTAGAAATGATTCATATTATAATATAATGGTGAAACAAAATTAGAGTGGTCCCAAAAGAGGACAGGTGTCTCTCATGCTTTATCGACAAAAACTCTAAACACAAAAAAAACATTAGACTGTATTATTATTATTATTATTATTATTATTATTATTATTATTATTATTATTATTATTATTATTATTATTATTATTATTATTATTATTATTATTATTATTATTATTATTATTATTATTATTATTATTATTATTATTATTATTATTATTATTATTATTATTATTATTATTATTATTATTATTATTATTATTATTATTATTATTATTATTATTATTATTATTATTATTATTATTATTATTATTATTATTATTATTATTATTATTATTATTATTATTATTATTATTATTATTATTATTATTATTATTATTATTATTATTATTATTATTATTATTATTATTATTATTATTATTATTATTATTATTATTATTATTATTATTATTATTATTATTATTATTATTATTATTATTATTATTATTATTATTATTATTATTATTATTATTATTATTATTATTATTATTATTATTATTATTATTATTATTATTATTATTATTATTATTATTATTATTATTATTATTATTATTATTATTATTATTATTATTATTATTATTATTATTATTATTATTATTATTATTATTATTATTATTATTATTATTATTATTATTATTATTATTATTATTATTATTATTATTATTATTATTATTATTATTATTATTATTATTATTATTATTATTATTATTATTATTATTATTATTATTATTATTATTATTATTATTATTATTATTATTATTACCAGCGATTAGCGAAGAACTCATATAAAAATTGTAAATAAGTTATACTTTAAGATCTCTTTTTTTTTTGCATCGTATCGACGAAGCACTGTCTATTCTGCAGAGACACGTAGACCATAGATTCGAACTCTTATCACGAGAGTAGAAAACTCTCTGAAACAAATAACATTTCTGTTGTTGTAAAAAGTGTTTTTACTCTGCAAGATTAAAAAGAAAATTATTACTTTTTTACAGTCAGCCAATTTTGTTTGCTTTTCGGCTTTGTTTCTTTTAGTTATGTATTGCCATTCAAGATGTCAGTTTCCATATTTAGAATATTAGTCCGATGCGACGGATGCGTCTTATTGCCCGAAGACATTGAAAGGATAATGGAAAAAGGTGAAATTTAATTTCATCAGAAGCATATATAAAGGGATAGTTGAAAAAATGAAGAATATAGTTAATAAATGACGAGAATGTATTTTTTCAAGTTATCAATGATATAAAAAAAATCCATATCCTTTGAAGAAGAAAAAAACAAAAACAATCCATATTTATAATTATATTTATAAGTTTTTTAATAGTGACAAAAAATGAATTGAAGTAGACCGAGATTTAAGTAATCGGATCGTATTAATCGTAGTTACATAAACAACTGACTACAATGTGCTTCCAGCTAATGTGAAGCAATATATTAGCTTTGAGATAGTCATATAATTACTAAGAACAAACACTTATGTTGGAAAAGCATGTTTAATGAAGTTGAAGCAAACGTCTGTCTTCGTATATGTAGGCTTATTGTTTGGTGTGTAAGAAGTAAAGACAATTTGTGAGTTGATTAGAGATCTAGGAGTTGGAGTATTTGAGAATCGAGCATGGGGTGGCATATGTCTGCTAGGGTTGTCCGGGAAAACAAGTTAGTATCGCGGTGGTCAAATGGAAATAGTAGAAACAAATGGCTAGTCGGTAAACTGATTAAAAATATACTCATATGATTATGCCGTTTGAAATTTGCCCTCATTCCATCATTTGCTGCTACCTTATGCCAACTATTTTGCCGTTGCAGTAAAAGTTATCAACTAAAGGTATATATATAGTTTCGTATAGTAATTTAGTTTTTGAATTATATTTCTTGTATTTTTGTTCTTGAAGAATCTCTTTTTTTGGTGGAAGAGGAGAAGAATCAATCAAACACACACAGCTTCATCATATTTTGTTGTCCTTCGCCGACAATCTTCTTACCTTATTGCCTTTGTTTTGTCCCATCGCTTTCAACGCAATTTCCATTTATAGTAAACTCCCATCGGATTTGTATTTTTTTGAATTCATTTTGTAACATTCAAATTTCTATTTTTTGAAATAAATCCCATTATCAAGCTCATTGTTGGCATCATTTCAACTCTAATAAACCACTAAGTATTACTATATATAATTGTACAAAACCAGGATGCTATGTAAGAAAACTAAAGAGATTTTTAAACCATACTGTAAATCAAGCATTTGAATCAATTTGTAAAAGAATTAAATTAATTAAGAGAAATTAAATCCAACACAAATCGAAATTATCTCGTACCAAACAAATTAAAATTTGCTTTCTATTTGGCTTTTACATTTCATAAACCAAGAAGTAAGAAAAAAATCTGAAATGAAGATCAGATTAAATTCTCCTAGTGCAAACTTGGTAGTATTTATTTTGGTCGAAACAAAAAATGTCTACGAATAGTTATTAAGATTAGAATTAGTAGTATTGATTAGTCATTAAATAAAACGATTTTGCTTTCCGAATTCACAAACAAAGTCTTAAAGAGTGAAAGGTGTTTTCACATCCCAATATGTTATCAAAAACACAATTTCGTGTTATTAGAGACTAAAGAGTGTCACGAGTTTCCAATTTGGGAAAAGGCATGTTATTTTGTGGTTTTGCTTATTTTGACAACTTTATAAATTTCATAAAAGTAGAAAATCTCGTGGTCCATCTAAAAATGTCGTGATAAGCATGGGAACCACCCAAATTAGGGTATAAATTGTGACTCGTACCTACTTTTTCTCCATATTCAATCCCTTTCATAATTTTCTGTAACTCACTCACGAAATTTATAGTTGCGTTTATATGATAAGAGTTATAGACTATAGTATCGAAATACTAACTACGAAATATCCAAATCAGGAAAGATGATGTTGATCATTTCGTATTATACAATTGATACCTTAGAGTTTATACTTTATTCAATTTTCCTATAAAAAGCAACCCAACTTTTTCAAGAAAAAAAAAAAGTCATCAACGCTTCAAACAGAGAAAAATCCATAAGAGTTTAAGGTTATTAATTTTTTTTTATGTGTGTGTGCAAAGTTTAAGGTTATTTAACACGCAATTTTGAAATAATTTTGAAGTATATCTGTACGTGACAGTGGTATTTATGTTTAATAAGTATACTTTGTGAGAATTTATTGTGAATCGTAGATAGAGGATTGCATTTGCTAATCTATGGATGATAAGTCAAATCTAGGCTTATTCCCAAGAAATTATGTCTGCACTTTTGTGGATTTTTATAGTTTGATTTCATCACGTTATTGAAAAAAGAATTCCATAAAATGACAGGAGTTAATGGTAGGGCGTGAGAATAAAGGCGAAGACTCAGCTTTTTCGTTTTTGTGATTTAAAATAATAGTGCATGAGACAATTAATCTTACAACTTTTCAACAATAAGAGAAAATGACTTGCATGTAGAATATCGTTTGAACAGAATGGGCCTATTAGTTAAGGCCTTATTAATTAAATTAAAACATTAGCACGTTAGGCCTACAGAACATAATGGATCTAAAGCATAATAGTATTTTGAGTTTACTGTATCCATTTTAAAGCCCATTTGCATGATCTTGTTTTCTCCTTCAATGTTCAGAGTTCAGAGTACTGTTGGTATTGTTTTTCTTGAAAGAGGCCAAAATAGTGGACCTAACCCATAATAGTTTGGGCAGTGTGATTATAAGTTCTAAATGAAAATCTTACCAAATTGGATAGCTTAATTGTACATTTTTTCTTTTCTTTTCTATTGAACATTATAAAAGAACAAACACCCAAAAAAGAAAAGGAAAGAAGGATCAAGTAAAAATAATCTTTCATAATGAATGACTTTAAAAGCTACTAATACAAATAAACTAAACTTTCTTGTCAAATTATTTTTAAAATATTTGCAATTCCCGGACATTTGACATTAAAACTCTTAAATAATTTTAGATTATCCGTTTATAAAATAATCAAACATTAAATGCGTTAATGTGCGTAACCCGCATACGAAATATGGATGGTGAATCATTTGCTTAAACAACAACTCTGAATTTATATTTGTTTATATGCGAAAATGAAACGTGGATTCGAATTAGTATTAAAACCTTTTTGTGGGTTTGATATTTTGAAGTTTCTGCTTGCTTTTTGAGTTCGTTATTTATTATTCATCATCATATCTTTTAACAAGATTCTTCTGACAACTATAATTCTTCCACTGGCTGTACGCGTCTGATTAACGTGCTAGAACTTGCGCGTAGAACACTGAGAGTCAATGTGATAGGACTGTTGTTACTGAGCGAACGAAGAAGATTTTTAGAGTGCGAATCAACCAAAGTACCGTCCGATCCTACTTAACTGTTGTACTAATTAACTAATGAAAACACAACACGTGTATTTTATACTCTTCTTGGGAACACACTAAATGGACGATGTCACACCAGATCCCACCACCTTCTCTCAATCTCTCGTGAATATCCCACCGTCAGATCATGCTAGGTTTGTGACGTAAGCTTATTATTTGTTGCGCATCTCTAGGCTCTCTCTATCCACTTTCTTATCTAACCGTCCGATCTGTTCTTTCTTTTTTTTGGGTGGAAAGATATACAATTGATATAGTTATAATATCGTCTTCATACATTTGCGTGTGCACGGAAATTTTCTTTATATCGATTATAACAATACAAAACGAACGACTCTCCGATCCGGTTATATTTATACCTTTTGTTTTGTAGTTTTTCGGATTTACATTTTTTTTATCTATGAAGTACATAAACCAAATGAAACTACATATCAATTTATTTGGTTTGCTAGTATCGGTTTCAGTTCAGTTATTTTAATTGTTTGTGAAGAAATTCAGTTTTGAATTTGTGTACCTCTTTTTAGATTCAGTTTCTTTTACCATTGGTTAAAATAGAGAAATAGATGAATTCTTCCTTTCTCGGTTCAACGTTTGATCGATTTATCTCGACACAACTCTAATTCAATTTGACCGGACTGAACACTTTTATCAATATTAATGTTAAGTTGTGGTCAAATATTATTGTAATAATGAATAAACGACACCATGATTGCGTACTGTTAGGAGATCGATTGAGTGTTTAGCTGTATTTCACCGGATTTGATCTTTAGGTTTCGGTTTGCTCAAGTGCTCTGTTTCATGGTTTTTGCAGGTTTATGATTGAGCAGCAAGAAAAGTAAAAAGACACAAAGATATACGAGTTCCTAGGATCAAGGTGACCCTAGTACGTCTCGGTGAAGCTTAACCAGTCCACAAAATAGTTTCAGCGGTAGCTTACAACTCATATGAAAGAAACACACACACACCCAAGCTCACATCCCTCACCATTACAGAGAAAGATCAAGTCCTTAAAGAAAAGATGAACAATGAAGAAGACAAAGTCTCTCACTCCTCACTGTAAGTTTCACTCACCCTCTCCTAGAACACAGCTTTTCTTTCTCTCTCTGCTACAGACGCCAAATGCTCCTCACTATCATTTAATAACACTCTGTCGTCGTCTTGCTCTCACAACAGGACAAACTGTACCTGAAAAAAATATAAGGAAGCGTGGCTTCCCAAAACACAGAGCTCATGTCGTTTAAATCCTGGGCAGATCATTAGCAGACAAAGATCGGGCCTTTTACCAATTTCGGCCCAAACTAATAATGATGAAGCCCACCTGTCTAAGTTCAATCGCCAAAACGACAAACTCCACCTCGATTGACTCATACAACTTATCCGAAGAGTTTTACCCTCTTTCACCAGTTCCAACTCTACCGCCGGAGACAAATCCTTCCGATTTGACCATCGGAACACTAGCTCATCACCGAACTAATTCTTAGTGCCGTAGCACCTTCAAGTTTCCTAGTCCCTCTTCAAATTTTATCACCGGTATTGATTTAGTTAAAAGATCAGGTGGATTATCATTCGTGTGAATCTTCGAGATCTTCAAGGTACCATCAACTACCTCATCTCTGATGAAGTGATACCGCACCTGAATATGTTTTGTTCTCTCGTGATGCACGATATTCTTGGCTAAGCAAATTACATTTTGGGAATCACAGAAGATTTCAGCCTGCTCCTGCGGAAAACCTAATTCACTCACAATCTTGTGTTTCCACAGAGCAAAATCACCTTCTCCATCAAATTTCTCAACCTCAAATCTTCCCTGTGTTGGTTCCATAACTGAGATCTTGTCTGTTATCAAGTCTCACACCACCAACAACCACCACATAACAGTAACCTGTCAACACAAAACTCACAAAACATCAACCAGAACCAATACACACCAGATCTCAACCTGACCCTTCTTTTGTTCACTTGTTTTCTTCAGAAATAACCCAGATACATAAAAACCAGAACCGGTGAAGAAATATACCTTAAAGGTTGGACCTTTCTAAGCAATGGAAGAGTAACACTTTGGATCTGCTGAAGAAACTTGTAGGTCTACTCCTTCCTTAGGTTGAAACACTCTAACATGGCTCTGATACCACTGTTAGGAGATCGATTGAGTGTTTAGCTGTATTTCACCGGATTTAATCTTTAGGTTTTGGTTTGTTCAAGTGCTTTGTTTCATGGTTTTTGCAGGTTTATGATTGAGCAGCAAGAAAAGTAAAGAGACACAGAGATATATGAGTTCCTAGGATCAAGGTAACCCTAGTACGTCTCAGTGAACCTTAACCAGTCCACAAAATAGTTTCAAAGGCAGCTTACAACTCAGATGAAAGAAACACACACACACCCAAGCTCACGTCCCTCACCATTACATAGAAAGAAGAAGCCCTTAAAGAAAAGATGAACAATGAAGAAGACAAAGTCTCTCACCCCTCACTGTAAATTTCATTCACCCTCTCCCAGAACATAACTTTTCTTTCTCTCTCTGCTACAGACACCAAATGCTCCTCACTATCATTTAATAACACTCTGTCGTCGTCTTGCTCTCACAACAGGACAAACTGTATCTGAAAAAAGCATAAGGAAGCGTGGCTTCCCAAAACGCAGAGTTCATGTCGTTTAAATTCTGGGCAGATCATTAGCAGACAAACATCGGGCCTTTTACCAATTTCGGCCCCAAACTAATAATGATGAAGTCCACGTGTCTAAGTTCAATAACCAAAACGACACGTACTATCGAACCCTAATCATAAACCACTTTAATTTACCATTACATTTTGTTTTTATGAGAATGTTTTTAGTAAATCTCTAACAAAACAGTTAGAAACCTGTTCTTCCTTGTATAAACCCTTTGAATTTTATTTATTTCTACTTTTGATAACCAGCCTTTTTAAAATAAACGATTCTAGCTTTTATAATTAGGTTCCAAGTGGGGAGAGTTGTCTCGGGGATCACATTTGACGTGTGATGTTGAATTTATGATAGAGATCCTAATCATCTCGTGGTCCCTCTCGCAGGGTATATGTAACAGTCCAATATATAACTTTCATGTTATGTAAATGAGAAGAATAGTGAGAATCCAAAACTTAAAAAATGCATTAGGTGTTGTTAGCATTCGTAGTAATATATATTTATAAAGCGTTGGAAAGAATCAAATGCAGAACAAGAAGCAAGAAGAGACCAAAAAGCTTCATATGGAGAACTGTAAATTGTGCAAATTAGCAAAGTAGATGTCTTGAACAATAAAAAGACAACCGCTACAGAATTTGTGATTTCAAAAAAGCTTTATAGAAAAGAAAAGAACGTTTTTTTGCTTTGTGAGAAAGATCTAAAGTGCATCCTAAAGTCGCATAAACTTTTAGGGTCGAGTTATATGTGTAACACATGCTTAATTTTGTTTCTTTCTTATAAACTGCGAAGGACGAATTCTTCAAATATCTCTTCTGGAGTTTCATTATTATGGTACTAATGGTTAGTTATATATATTGAGTCTTCAAAATTTCCAATGAACAACTTAAAAAACATGTTTTTTTTAAAAAAATAGCGGGAGTTTGAATTATATTATCCTTGTTATATCATATGTATTACGGATACTTTGGTATGTTGCATATGGATAAATCGTTATATATATGATATCATATTTCTATTGTATATTTGTATATGAAGAAAACAAGGCAACGATGATAAAAGATGAAAAGGAAGTGTAGGATCATCTCTGTTTACTATTTTGTTTTTCTGACTTTCAAATCAGACAAGACAACGAGGTATGGGTCTTTTAACATACAGAGACTCAACTTGAAAATTCCACCAAACCACCAATTAAAAAACAAGAGAAAACATTCAACTATCTTGTTAGAATCTAGACAAAAATAAAAAGTGTATCACGCTGATTTTGAACAAATTATTAAAGATCTCAACCATCCTTTCATTAATATCTTTGACAATTCTAGAAGCCGTAAATCTTGTCTTGTTTTTTTTTTTATCATGTTAAATTTGAAAAGGATATTCAAATAAATGATATGTGTATGTTGAGTAATGGAGTAAAATCAGATCCGTTGTTTAATTCGACGATTGAACTCTACGTTAATTGAGGATGTTTCATGTATTTTAGATATATGTTGGATCATTAAATGAGGAAAATGACCACGTTAAACAAAGCCTTAGCTGTTCCAGTTTTACAAAAACAAAATAGCTTTAATTTTCCATAATTATATTCGTTCTCAAATCACCATTCAATTTTTATTCTGTTGCATTTTGTTGTGTATGTTCTCAGTTACAAATTCCATTATAATCATTTGGAACTCTCTATCATGTCAATTTCTTATTGCTTACGACATTTATTAAAACAGTTTTATTATAAATAGTACCAGAAAAACGAACTTAATAAAATAATCGAAAAGCAGATGCTGAACAAATGCTGCAGGCTTTTAGTAATTGTCTCCCATTTGCTTTTCCTTTGTTTCAGAAATTGTAAATACGAGGTTAAGTGAATGTTGCAATTGAAATAAATGATGCAGTTTGTGCATTCATCAAGAGAACCAGTACGATTGATATTTTCAGTGCAAACAAATAACTGACTATATACAATGTAAATAGATAACTCCTTTTATATAATATGCTATATGCTAAGAACTATATCAAAACAGAATGCATCTTAGTTATATTTACATATTACAATTAGATATGTGTGTTTTAAAAGAAAAAAAAAAGTAAAAATGAAACGGTGCAACTGTACCACTAATATATATATATTTTTTAATTGTATCAAGGAGACTTTTGTGCATTCACTTTGTTTGCCGCAACACATTTAAACAAGGATTCTATTAATTATCACGGTAAACCCATATTATTTTGGTCTATATTTTGTACCACATACTATAAAACACTAGTTTTGGATCCGGATCATATATATAATAGTGAAAACCAAACCACCATACTAGAAGTTCGATAGTTGATTTAGTAGATCTCGTGTTCCAATTTAAACGCGAACGTACGAGAGTTGTATAGTTGAAAAAAATAGACACCGTAAATTCGATAAATTTCACAATACGAGAAGTGGTATAAGTCGGACGTAATTTAACGCATATTCACAAGCATGGGCTTATATTATAGTAGTCAATAGAATAAAATAGCAACTAATGTATTGTTGTTTGTCACGCCACGAGTTTTAATATTACTATTTTTAATATTTACAAATATTGAAAAATAATTGAAAAATGATAAGTAATTTCATGGAATTACTATTTAAATCAAATTACTAAAAGTGGAAATAATTTTGTCAAACACGCAAGCCGTATAACTTTCGTTTTCTATAAACTAATGGAATTCTTCAAAATTTCCACCCATCAAATTAAACTTTGGGATATATATAATTCATTTTTTTCTAAACTATATGAATATTTTAGCACGAAGAATATGCATATGCATCTTAAATAATAGACTATGAGAAAACAGATAAAAGGTTGTATTATTTGTTTAAAAAAAAACAAAAAAAAAAAGAGAGTAAAAAACTAACTACGAGTACTAGTTTTGTGTGTCTCACGTGCGACGAGGAAAAGTTTTGGGAGAGAAGAAAAAAAAAAAAAAACTTTTTATTTTTAACTTTGGTTTGAAAAAACCGAGAGCTGACACAAGCTCATTGCTTTTGCTACAGTAACAATGACCGTCACTTTTATCAATAGGACAGACCAACCATTTTAACCTCTGTTTCCTAGCTGGCGCATGACAGCCACTATCTCTTTCTCTCTCTCCATGCCCATAATATCTCAAAAACTCTGTTTTTTTTTTTTTTGTGTGTGTAGCTTTAACTGCTTTTTTTAATTTTCTTTTGCTCTAATGATATCACAGAGAGAAGAAAGAGAAGAGACGAAGAAGAAGAGAGTGATGGGAGAAAAGAAATTGATTTCATCTTCTTCCTCTTCCTCGATTTACGATACACGTAATCATCATCCACCGTCTTCTTCCGACGAAATCTCTCAGTTTCTCCGGCATATTTTCGACCGTTCTTCTCCTTTACCTTCTTACTATTCTCCGGCGACGACGACTTCTATGATCGGAGTTCACGGTGACCCACATGCAGATAACTCGAGATGTTTCGTTTCTCATCATCATCCACCGTCTGATTCTGCTGCGCTCATGTCATCGAAGCGCGTCGGAGATTTCACTGAGGTTTTAATCGGTGGAAGCTCAGCCGTTGGATCAGGCTCTGCCGCCGCGTGTTTTGGTTTCTCCGGTGGTGATAACAACGCTCAGGGAAATAGCTCCGGGAATAGAGTATCGTCTTCTTCTGTTGGAGCTAGTGGGAATGAGACAGATGAGTATGATTGCGAAAGCGAGGTGCTTTATAATTTCTCAATCTCTCTGTTTCTCTTTTGCATGTTTTAAAAGTTCAATCTTTGTTTGTTTCCCGTTCTACAGAGATTTTTCTCTGACGGATCTGTACTCTTTTTTCTCCCCCTTAAAATGCGCGAATTTTGTTTGTGTGATTTTGAGTGAAGTTTTGTGAGTGTAATAACACAACGCCGAGGTTTTTGTTAATTTTGCTTGAATGAAAATAGGAAGGAGGAGAAGCTGTGGTTGATGAAGCTCCTTCCTCCAAGTCAGTTCCTACTTCGCGTAGTTCATCTAAGAGATGCAGAGCTGCTGAAGTTCATAATCTTTCTGAGAAGGTTTAGTAGCTCTTTCTTTTTAATGGTGATTTTGTTTAGACTCTTACTTGAGATTTATGTTATCTTTCTTGTAACAGAGGAGGAGAAGTAGAATCAATGAAAAAATGAAAGCTTTACAGAGTCTCATCCCAAATTCAAATAAGGTAAATAATCTAATACTCGTGAACCATTATATTTCCACATGAATCATTCTTATTGTGTCTGATTATAACATCCATTGGCAATGTGTCTATTGGGGAAGACGGATAAAGCTTCAATGCTTGACGAAGCCATTGAGTATCTGAAACAGCTTCAGCTTCAAGTCCAGGTCTCAAAACCCTCTCAGCAAATATGATGATTCACTAAAGTTTTCAGTTTCCGAATCAATCTATCAAGTTACTCGTTTTGTTTGCTTTGCAGATGTTGACAATGAGGAATGGAATAAACTTACATCCTCTGTGCTTACCTGGAACTACATTACACCCATTGCAACTCTCTCAGATTCGACCCCCAGAAGCAACCAATGATCCTCTGCTTAATCACACCAATCAGTTTGCTTCGACTTCTACTAATGCACCGGAAATGATCAATACCGCGGCATCTTCATACGCTTTGGAACCATCCATTCGCAGTCACTTTGGACCTTTCCCTCTCCTTACTTCACCCGTGGTGCGTAGTTAAATAACACATCTCACTCTATCACTAGATTCTTGAAAGCTAGTTTGCTTAGTATTTTTTTTTTCCCGTTACTTAAAAGGAGATGAGTCATCAAAGGTTGTTAACTCATCAAAGGTTGAACATTGGTCATGCCAACACAAACTTAACCGGTAAAGTCTTGTTGATTTTGAATCTTTAAGAAGTTTTTAAGAGACAATGTCTCTTGTGTTAAATATTGCGACATTTGGGGATATGCAGGGGAACAAGCTGTGTTTGATGGACAACAACCTGACCTAAAAGATCGACTTACTTGAACAGAATCTCATCTTTGGTTCTCTGTGTTTCTTGTTTCTTAGAACGCAAGAAACAATGCTGCCGTCTGCCTGACAGTGGATATGCATTTAACGGTCTTTATTTTTCTAAGGTTCTATTTATTTACAATTTGTTGTTGACACGAACTCAAGAGTGTAGTCTTTGGATCTAATAGCTATATAAAAAAGGACTGAACTTTTAATACAAAAGTAATTGTTAGGTTTGTATATGTTTATGGTGGGATGTAAAGTTTCTAGATCATCTCGCATTGTATTGAGACTCGACGACTTGGATTTGTAAATTACAGATAAACTTCTAGAGAAGTTTCCGATTCTATATGGACTTGGTTTCTTAAGTTTGACCATGTTTATGGTACCTCTTGATTTCCCCCAACTTTATAGGACTAAATCTAATGATTTTTTTCGCATAATTTCTCCTTAAAGTTTTTTGAATTTCAGTCTAATACACACAAATTATTTAATTTATATTGGAAAATTAGCGTTTTTGAGAACGGTTGAATTAGAATTTTAACAAATCTTTTAACTCCACGATTAGAAGGATAATTAATGTCATTTCGATAACGACCTATGATTTTTATTTTATTTTATAGCTGCGTCTTGTGAAAAACTGTATACGTACGTACCTTAAAAAAATAATATACCCATCCGTAGTTCGAATTATAAAGGTTTTCTAGTTCGGTAGACGAGCAGTTTTCTAGATTTTGTGTGTATTTTCTCTAGCCCCACCTTCTTCAACGGAGGAACTCCTTATTTATATGCGGAGGTAGTCGTTTGTTTGCTTGGTGAATGTCCTTATTTCTCGATTAGATCTCTTGATCATTGTCTTTTTTCTCGGATTTAAGTCTATCTCTCTTTTTCTCTTAGATTTGATTTTATCTTTTTTTTTCTTTCAGATTTGATTTTATATTTTCTTTTCTTCTTCGATGGTGCCAAATTTCGCATGCTTTAGTTTGCGGGCCGATTCGTAGTGGGTTAATTGGAAGATGCGCAACCCATCACTAATAAAAACTTAATTTTTCATCTATTTACCCTTGATTAGTTCTCGAGTGAATAACCTAATATAAAAGGGATAGAACTAGAATAACCTAATATAAAAGGGATAAAACTTGGTATTGAATATTTACATAAAGACATATTTTTGTAAAACACCAAAAAAATTCCTTCAACAACACTTATTTTGAAACAATGATGATGGTAATAACTAGTCATTAGTTGTTATACAGATACTAGTTTACTGTGTATCTATATATTTGAATAATCTCCTATAATCGGGCGAAAATCAATGGATAAAAAGATAAAATAATTAATTATACAAAATATAATTTTAATTAAAATTTAAAAATATCGGAGGAAAAAATTGGTTGAAGTCGACTGGAGTTGACAAATTTATATACTTTTTATAATTCTCGAATGTATCGTCATAGAGTGACCACTCTCTTAAACCACACAACACGCTCATAAATAAACTCGCCGGAGCCGCCGCAACAAAAACAGGGTTTTAATGGAGAAGAAAGAGAACGGTCTTGATGGGAAGCAATCGGGTCGGGTCATTAACGGACCCACTAACCCGATGGTCACACCCCTGCTCAATGATCTTTACCAATTCACCATGGCTTATGCTTATTGGAAAGCTGGCAAGCAATCCGAGCGATCTGTGTTAGTCTTCAAATTACAAAAAAAAAAGCTCGATCCTTTGAGTTCCACAAAGTGTATAACTTTCACCTTTGTTTTCAATTTTCTTCAGGTTTGATTTGTATTTTCGTAAGAACCCGTTTGGTGGAGAATACACTATTTTTGCTGGTTTAGAAGAATGCATCAAATTCCTCGCTAATTTCAATTTGACTGATGAAGAGATCGATTTCGTTCGTGATTCGTTGCCTGGATGTGAGGTATAACAAAATCTCTCTTCCCCAAAAGTTTCGATTTTTTCATCTTTTTTAACTGTTTTTAGAATTTCAAAATCAGGAAGCTTTCTGTGATTATCTTCGAGGACTTGATTGTTCTGACATTGAAGTGTATGCAATTTCGGAAGGATCAGTTGTTTTCCCTAAAGTTCCTTTACTCAGAATCGAAGGTCCTGTTGCTGTGAGTTTATTATCCATCTCTAACTCGCATAATTGGAATGATCAGGTTTTGATCAATTTCTGATTTCGTGTGCTTCTTACTTAGGTTGTGCAATTGTTAGAAACTCCATTCCTCAATCTCATCAATTACGCATCTTTGGTAGCTACAAATGCAGCAAGACATCGGTTTGTTGCCGGAAAATCTAAGCTTCTGCTTGAGTTTGGTGCTCGAAGAGCTCAGGTTTCACCTGAAAACTTGTTATACTATACGTTAAGCCTTAGATTTTGAGATTTTGTTTGTTGCATCTCTGATATATATGGTGATAGGGACCTGATGGCGCGATAAGCGCATCAAAATATTGCTACCTTGGAGGTTTTGATGCAACAAGGCATGTCTTTTTTTTTTTTTTTTTGGTCAGCTCAACAAGGCATGTAATACTAGTGGTTTTGTTGTTTTGTTATGGAAACATCTTAAGGGAAGAGAGAATAGAATTTTCATTATTTTTCTTGCTTTGTTATTACCGCAGCAATGTTGCAGCAGGAAAACTGTTTGGGATACCCCTCCGTGGTACTCATTCTCATGCTTTTGTTAGCTCATTCATGGTAAGTTCGCTTTAGCTCTGATGTCGAGTTTATACCGAGATATTGGAAGCAATAGTGAAAAGAGTTATTCTTTACATTGGTTCTGTTGTAGAGCCTTGATGAGATTGTTGACAAAGTGCTTCAAAGATCTGATGGGAAAAGCACTTGTGAGGATTTTGTTAGTTTGGTCCAAACATGCCTAACCAAGATTCAGGTTTGCTAAGTCACATCTAGAGTTTGGCTCAGTGTAGTAGTTCTGTTTTTGATTCATCTCTTTATAATATTTATTGTGGTCGGTGGATGACAGAATTCATCTTCATCACAAGGGATTTTTTCTGAGACAAATCAAAGCGAGCTTGCTGCGTTCATTTCATACGCGCTGGCATTCCCCAACACCTTTCTCGCTCTTGTAGACACTTACGATGTGAGTAATAACATTTTATTATTGTCAGCTGAGATTAAGATTTCTTTAACGCTGGGAGTCGCAAAGAACTAGTGTTTCTAACCGTCTTACAGGTGATGAAGAGTGGAATTCCAAACTTCTGTGCTGTTGCTCTAGCACTTAATGAATTGGGGTGTGTAAGAAATTTTCCATTAATGCTCCACATTTGAGCCTCCATTGCAATTTTTTGAAGATTCATGACTTTGTGCTGCTATGCAGATACAAAGCAGTAGGCATTAGACTGGATTCAGGTGACTTAGCCTATCTTTCTACTGAGGTCAGGAAATTCTTTTGTGCCATAGAGAGAGACCTCAAAGTTCCCGACTTCGGGAAGATGATCATCACTGCTAGTAACGATCTAAACGAAGAGACAGTCGATGCTCTAAATAAACAGGTGAAATCTCTGCTTAGCCTTGTGAAAATTTTCTCTTAAGGCCTCACCTTGAATTGTAACAAAATCGTTTTTCATATCGATAAGGGTCATGAAGTTGATGCATTTGGAATTGGAACCAACTTAGTGACTTGCTATGCACAAGCTGCGTTAGGTTGTGTTTTCAAACTGGTGGAAATTAACAATCAGCCTCGGATAAAACTTTCTGAAGATGTTACTAAGGTTTGAATTCTGGACTCATTTCCCCATTAAGAATGTTGTTTCAAACTTTCTTTGTTCTTCTTTGTATAAACCCGCTCACTTTTCTTTTTTGCGTCTTCAGGTATCGATACCATGTAAAAAGCGTACTTACAGATTATTCGGAAAAGAGGGTTACCCTCTTGTTGATATAATGACTGGAGAGAACGAACCACCTCCAAAGGTAAAAGAAAGACATTAGCTTCTTGAAAGATTTCAAGCTTTTTATTGCCTTTTTAAGTTTTTTTTTTTTCTGGATCCTAAGGTCGGTGAAAGGTTACTTTGCCGTCATCCATTCAATGAATCGAAAAGGGCTTATGTGGTGCCACAACGCGTTGAAGAGCTTCTGAAATGTTATTGGAGTGGCAATGCAGGTTAAAACAGAGCTCTCAATTCTTGCAGGATATTGAGAAATGCTTATGTACTCATTATGTTTTTCTATTTTACTGTGTTGAAGCTGGAGCTAGGGAAGAGCTAGAGCCATTGAAAGAGCTAAGAAACCGTTGCATCAAACAGCTCGAAAACATGCGACCCGATCATATGAGAAGATTAAACCCTACTCCTTATAAGGTATAATAATCCAACAAAACACCTGAAAAATCCTGTTTGTATCAAGAGCATTCTGAAAGAAACCTAAGTTTTTACTTACACTTGCAGGTTAGTGTCAGCGCCAGGTTGTATGACTTCATCCACTTCCTCTGGCTCAACGAAGCTCCTGTCGGTGAACTGCATTGAGAATTTACACAAACATTGGTTGTCTGGTTCTTTGTGTGTGTGTAACACCATAGTATCAGCTTTGCCACTGGTCTCACTCTTTTTACAACATCATTATCTCAAAAAGTTCTACTCACCAATAATGTATTGAATGTTGTGGTAATTTCGTGGAAATGTATAAAGGGGAAATCAAATCATTTGTGTCTTATCAAAGCAAACTGAGCTCACTGAGGAACTATCACCACAGCAAGAGAGTCGCCGCAGAGATCAGAACGAGAGATGACAATCCAATTGCTGTAGAATCAGCATTACCCGCAGGAAGATTTGTCGGATTCCGTGAAGAAGAAGTTCCTCCAGTGACTGGTGATGGAGATGACTTTGGAGGAGGAGCATCGCATGTTCCAAAAGGTGCGTTTGACTGTCCATATATGCAAAAACACATTTATCAGTAGTCCAATTTTTATTCCATAATCTTGAGTGAGTTTCAAGAAATTAAGAACCCAATTTGAGACAAAAGGCTCTGCCCTGGAGGAAGGAGAATGTGGTGTGTTCAATGTAACGTACCTTGCAATAGACTAAGCTGTCACAACCACATGTGAGACGACCGTTTGCTTCATCTACAGCTTCTGCAGCTCCTCCACCGTCACTCCTCTGCGATCAAACATTCAACAGCACAAAGAGATTCTGAATATTCGACTTCTGGGTTCTTTAAAGGAACAAACTTTTAGAAGATCAGCTCTAATAAATGATGAATTTGTCAAAGGAGCACCTGGTAAAAACCGACGGCTATGAAGTTAGGCCATCTTTTACCCGCTGCTTCATGGCAAGTTCTCGTCATTTCGATCAAAGGAGAGGAATTATCCGCACACGCTTGGGTTGAATTCGGATTGGTTTCAAAATAGTTCTGAAACACCAAAGACAGAGACTTGGTATCCAATGGAGAAGATTCAGATCGACTCGAGCATGATCCATCCTTCAATCCATCATTACCATCTACATAACAACACAAACATCATCTTGTTAAACTGGTTCTTAATCTAGATCCGTGTTTGATTAAAGTTCATAAAAACTCACATTGGTTTTCAACCATGTAATTCCACTGGTAAGCAAAACCTTCAGAAGCTTCTTTATCTTTCTTCGAAGTAAAAACCACAAGCCTTTGGTTCTGCTTCACCATATCATCCACTGTTGGCCAGTCCTTACCGTCTTTCGGCATTCTCGAAACTGGTAGCTGGAATTTACTCAATCCAGATGCATTGAACACCTTACATAGCAAAAGATCGATTCTTCGCATTATAATCTATCAAAAAGGTGGTGTCAAAAGCTATTTGGCAAATGTACCTTAGTCAAACCATTTGGAGATTTGACATAATCTTCAAGAATGATGGTAACAATCTCAGATAAGTTTGATTCAAGAAAATCATTAATCTCTTTGAGCGCTTTGATAGCCGGTTGCTGCAAAGGTTAATTCGTTTAATCAATTTTTTTTGTTGACTCATAATCCAAATTCAAAGGATTCAATTGCAACTTACAAAGGCTGTGAAGTTAAAGCAAGTCCCTCCTGTGGAATGACAAAGCCATATATCGTTCTGAAAATCATATGTATCAAGCATTATCCCTCTCACACCATTCTGCAACAACAACAAAAGTCCTAAGGACAATTAAAATCATAGTGACAGTTCATAGATTCACAAATTGGATCTGGGTTTCATTGTTACACGTGGAAAGTAAAAAAAAAGGTGATCCTTCACAACAAAAAGGAGTTTCATTCAAAGCCACCAACTAAAGCTGACATTGTCTTTTATTGAAACATAAGGCAAAAGATACTTGCAAATTAAGTCAAATACCTAATTTAGAGAGGAAAACTCTAATATGAAATGTCAAAGTTACAATAAAGATTAATGTAGACCTTAAGCTGATTAGTGATGGAGTCTTCTTGATTCTTTGGAGAGATTAAGATTGAGCCAGTTGCCGAATTTACCCCCGTGATTGCGTACGAATTGTGTGTTGTTAGCCACGAGTACTTGTTAAACGGCAAACCATTCACCTAACCATCATCAAAACCACATGCAATCCATCATCACCCTCAAGAACCAAAAAAAAAAAAAATCAAGAAATTGTAAAACCGAACCTTTGAAGTCGGGTTGAGAGGTTGGATCCGGGTACAAGTAGACCCGGTGTTTCCGTTCACTGGACAACTCAGGCAACTCAATCCGGCGTCGCATTGGCTGCTCGAACTACATGTTTCTCCCATCTGTGAGCAAAATCAAAACCTCTCTGTTACTAAAAAAAAGATTCATAAAAATAAGAAGAGAAGTGTGTACAAGAACCTGGAGACTGTGAACGAAAGATGATAAACATAAAGCTATGATCATCAGATTAAAGAAACATCTGGGGACGATATTGAAGCCCATTTTTTTTTATGTTTTGTTGGAGAAGGAAAGAAACAGAGAGAGAGAGACGATGAAGTTATATGCGAATGTTTATTTCAAGCGGATGGGAGAGAGATATTTAATTAAAACGCGGCGTTTGGTTGACAGTTGTTACTTCGGAATTTTCTTGATTATTAGGATTCTGCTGGTCGTTTCAAAGTGGTGTGATTCTCTAATTAATCATTTACATTTTTTTTTGTTTCTAAATATTCTATCACCATGTGGAATTTCATGTATTACCCGAAATTAGACCGAGTCATCCTTGACCTTTCTTCTTCGTACAGATAATATACAAATAGGAGAATCAGTAAAGATGCATAAGAACGAGTATACACGTCGGAGGTACACTAGGATATAAACACATGAAATTTGAATAGTAGATTAGTGGTACACTATGGTTTAGTTTAACATTTCAAAACAAAGAAATTAACTATTTCTCAAAACTAAACAAGCTAATTCAAGAATTGGTTTATATTAACTGGGCTCATTTCAAATCAAACCCCAATTATATTATCTGTTAAAAAAGGAATCTAGGGCCCAATTTGGTTGGCTAAAAACCAAACCGAAACCTTCCATTGCACAGCAATATCCATGGCCTATTCTAATCCCTATAATAAAATCGAATATTATACTAAATCTTCATACCAAAACCAGCTTTTAGTCCATAAGACTTGAGTCGGTGGCCAAAGCTTCTTGTATCATTGAATTCGCTCACATTCTGATAATTTTCATATTAAATCTACTAACCGACAAATATTTAATCAAAGCTTTTTGAGAATCTGAGAATCTCTGTTACAAAACATTGATTAGTTGTAACAATGAATAGAGAGTAACATATGGCACAAAAACTCTCTCAGTTTCATCCAAGAATATTATAATTTCATATTTACATAGTCAACGAGCTACATTAAACAAAAGATTAAATCAGGACCGTCAATATTAACGATCCATAATAATCTCCCACACAATGACTTGATCTTTCTCCACAACAAGAAAACTGAAAACTACTCCATTCACCTCACGTTGACCCAATCACACGACACCGACCAATCAGGTACCATCTCACTGACCAAACCACTAATTCTCCCCTCCGGTGTTGGAGATAGGACCGGCGAACTTACCAATGAACTAAACGTAACCGAATCGTTAACCGGAGATTGAACCGAATTCCAACCGGGAAAATCAAAAGGATTTCTCGGTGAAACCGAAGCTTCGTCTTCTTCGCCACACCTCAAAGACCCACTCTCATCATCATCATCATCAACGGCTAAGAACGGATGATACAAAAGCATCTGAGCCGTCCATCTCTCCGCCGCGTTTTTAATAAAACACTTGCTCACGAAATCTTTACCTTCCTCCGACAATTCAACCGGAATTCTCGGAACTTCATCACCGGAACCAATACGTACCATTAAAGACATAACATTACTCATAACTCCTTCATCCAAACACCATGCCGTTTTACCACTAGACATCTCAACAACAGAGCATCCCAAAGCCCAAATATCCGCCGGAGATCCAAACTCGCCTTGATTCAAACATTCCGGTGCCATATACAAAGGAGTTCCTCTAATCTCAACCCCAATCTCATCACTTGTCCGTTTAGCCAACCCAAAATCAGAAATCTTGACATCACCATCACCAAAAACCAAAACATTCTCAAGCTTTAAATCACAATGAGAAATACCATTCTTATGAATATGACACAATCCTTTAACAATCGATCTCGTGAATCTCCTCACTTCAAACTCCGGTAACGCTTCACCTGAATTTTTAATCCGGTCAGCCAAAGTACCACCGGAAGCATACTCAAGAAACAAATTGTAAATCTCTTCTCCGTTCTCCACCGTCCTTCCTTCTCCAAAACACCGTACGATCTCAGAACAATCACCGAGATCATCAAGAACGTCTCTCTCGTTCATCAACGCGGCGGAGCAAACCACTCCAGATGATTTCACAGCTATTAACGGTGGAAACGTTGTAGAGCTTCCAGAGGTAGTTGCTAAACTAACGGTGGAGAAGCTTCCGTGACCTATTGTTTCTCTACGAATCCACTCCATTAAATTTAAAGCTCAAAGCCAAAAAAAAAAAAAGAACAACAACAACAACAAAAGTCTTATGAAACAGTTTCTTTACACTTTCTTCATCTCAAACCCTGCTTCTGTTTTTATATGTATACTCTTGAGAATTTTATTACAAAAATTAAGAAAAAAAAAGAAGTAAATAGTTTCTTGTGAACAAGTGTATTTATGTAATTAATGCACGTGACTATATAAGTATAAATTTATTTATTTAATTTTTCTTTAGTTCTTGGCTAGGAGAAGAAATAGCGGTCCATAAAGAAAACGTGGGTGGTGTGAGGTGTGAAGAAGAGAACGAAGACTCTTGTTGTTGCCTCACTGTAGATTTTTCTTATTTGCCGTGCGCATCACGCGCTTTTTATTTTACATAATTAAAATAAACTATAGCACTATAAAAAAGATAACGATATTAAATGATTTGACTATAAAAATGTAGTTTCTTTTTATTTTTTGATAAGATAGTATTTTCTTAGTAATGTTTTAGATTTTTAGCTATAAAAGCGTAGGTATATTTTATCTTGTAAATTTAATAGATATAAAAAATTTAAGATGTTTATTATTAATTGTTTGATGTGTTTCTATTTTTATTTATTTGGTAAATTAGATTTGCAGTTCTACACGTTTGTTCTAAGATCTACCATGTGATTCGCGTTTTTATTAAGTAGCGTAAAAATCGGATGGGAGATTCTATCAATTTTTTTTTTTAGATTATTTTTTCCCTAACGTGTGAGGTATTTATATGGCTGTGAATATTGGTTATTATTGTAAATAAATAATATAAAAGGTCATATTTATTGTTGAGGGTGATGAGTGATTTGCTCTCGTAGAAACAGTGCTGATTTAAGAGAAAAATTGTGAAAGTCTCATCCACATGTCATTTACCAACATGTGCATGTATCCTCAAGATTTTATCATCTACTCAATACAAAATTATTTATTTTTCAAATAATTCGCCCTTAAATTGGTAGAAAGATTCGAATCACTCAGTCTCATACTACTGCATGTGTTTCCAAAAGGAACATCTTGGTTTTAGTTCAGTTTAGTTTAGATCATTTCCAAGTTTAATGTTCTCCGAATATAGAATAATATTAGTTTGATTTCCCTTGATATGTTGTTATACATAAGATAAAGGAATATTCATGAAACTAATAATTTTGTTTCTAAATCTTTTGGTTGTTATAGAAACTAATCACATACGTACCGATCTCAACGTATCACTTCTATGGAAAGAAGAGAAATGTGATTAACAATAATTAGCCAACCTAGAACATTTTGTATATTAAGTCCACATCAGTAATTAAAGTTTGATAAAGTTTTCAAAGACATGTTAACATTTAATTAAAGTACCAGAAACCCCAATTAATGCAACTAACACTTTCTAGTGCCTTACAGTTAAAGACACCGTGACTTGCCAACAAATTCTATGAATATGTTATTTTGCTATTCAATCGTGTGGCAATACTAAGATATATGAAAAGTACAATGTTAATCGAACTCTCACATATTTTTCTTTATTTTAAATCCGTATTACTTATAAGCTTGAAGTAGTTAACTACGATGGTTTGAATTTAAACAAAAAGAAATGATCAATGATTATACTTTATTATTAGTACAAATCTAGGTGAGACAGAATGGTGTGAACTGTGAAGTAGTTGCCAAAAAACAAAAATAACAAAATGGCGTGTGAATAATAATAGAAAGACCCGTAGACGACTGAAACGGGTCAAATTTGTTCACACATCACACGGACGTTATATTACTTTGACGTGGCCATTTGATATTTGCACCGAAGTATGTATGGGTCAATGATTAAACAATAACGATTGCATGGCGACTTCTCTCGTTTATTATTTAAAAATCGACCGTTTACCATTATTAGATGCACCAACCTTCACTCATTATGATTAAGTTATATGTGCGGGATGTGTTGTGTATACCGCACAAAAACCTTATAAATAAAGAGGGATAAATGACATAAAGATGAATGTTTTTAAAATAACTAAAAATTATAATTAAATATGTAAGTTTGTCTGCTTAAAAAAATTATAAAAAGTTACAAACGTTAATTAGAATTTCAAATTTTGTTCTAAGGTTTCACGTGGTAAGCGCAACAGGAGTAAATAAAATAAAGATGAATATTGAAAAAAATTAACGAATATAAAAATTATAGATGATAATGAAAGAGAATAAATTATTAGAATGACTGGTACAAAAGAAAAAAATGTTTTAAAAATATTTCTAAGCTTCATGGTAAACCCAAGAGATTAGATGAGATAAAGATGAATATTTTTAAAAAGCACTAACGAATATAATTTAAAAATTATAGACTATAAGTAGAATAAATTGTAAGAAACAAGAGAAGTTACAAACATTAATTGGAATTTCAAATTTTGTTTTTACGCTTCACGTTGTAAACGCAAGAGAGATAAATGAAATACATATGAAATGTTTTTTTTTTTTTTTAAATAACGACTATAAAACTGTTAAAATAATAATTAAAATTAAGTTATTAGAGCGAACGGTAATACGAACATTAATTAGAATTATGAATTTTGTTCTTAGGCTTCACGTGGAAAACGCAAAAAGAATAAATTATAGATAGACGAATATTTCTATTATACAAACTAACAAATATTAAAAATAATAGATGTAAATAAAATAAGTTATTATAGTGAATGATAACAAATAGAAGTTACGAACATTAATTAGAATTTCAAAGATTCTTCTTAGGTTTCACGTGGTAAACACAAGAAGAATAAACTAGATAAAGATAAACAGGATATAATACATGATATACTTAGCTATTTGTTTACTAGTATCCAAATAACAAATGTGTATACTTAATCAATTTAGAATCAATACAATTAACAAAAAAATTAAAACTCAATATAATCGCATTCATAACTAGTTTTATGTTTGTTATAAGGCCTGATAAAGCTCATTAAGTCTTATGGGCTTATGGGATTATGGGCTTACCGGCAAAGACATGAATGTACAACACGTGTCACCAATCGCGGAGCTACCATGGACGGTGAACGTTTTATCGCCGGAAAATTTCCCATCTTCGCTTGCTTCCTCCTTAAAGATTGACAAATTAGAGCGAGAGAGATTTCAAAACGAAAATCCAGAGAAAGGGTCTGGCCAATTTAGGGTATCCTTGTGGGAGAGAGAGAGCGATAGAGAGATTTCAAAAGGTCAGTGTGTGAGTTTCGAAATTTCGCAATGAATCTAAAAGGATAAAATTTTAAGTTTCTTTTGTTTCTTTATCGGAGAGAATCCAAAAAAATGATGATTTGGTGTTTGATGATAATTGTGTGTGAGAAAGAGATGTGCTTGTGGTTTGCAGGAGGAAGAGGAAGAGACGAGTGTGAGAGATTTAAAAGGAGAGAAGAGTGGACTCCCAGAGAAAAGAGAGATTTTTTTTGAGTGTCTTAGGGTTTCAATTCTTCTCCAGATCTACATTAGTCTCTTCTCATGGAACGGAAGCTTGTGGTAATTGGGTTTTTACTCGCATTGAGCTCAAGTTTCGAACTTTTTGTTTACATTTCCGTCTAAATTCCAGAGCTTTTGTCTGAGTTGTGTTACTGCGATGCTTTTATATGTAATTTAATTGTTTTTTTTTAGGTTTTGGGTATCCCGTGGGATATTGATTCCGATGGGCTTAAGGATTACATGTCAAAATTTGGAGACTTGGAGGATTGTATTGTTATGAAGGTTTGCATTTGAGTCTTTATAAGTTCTACATTGATTGAGAAATGTCACGAAGAGCTTCGATACAATCGTTTGAAGATGTGTTATGTTTAGGATCGATCAACTGGAAGATCTCGTGGATTTGGATATGTCACTTTTGCTTCAGCTGAAGATGCAAAGGTATAATTACGAGTTGCATTTTTTGTTTCAATTGTGGCTGGATACTTTTATCTACTAGAAAATCTCTCTTAGTGCTTGTTCGTATGAACGCTTGTAGAACGCTTTGAAAGGTGAACACTTTTTAGGGAACAGGATCTTGGAAGTAAAAGTGGCTACACCAAAGGTTGGTTACATGGATTTTGTGGAATCGAATAAAACATTAGTTTATTTCCTAAATCTTTGTTCAAGAGATTTATGTTCTTATAAGGTTATGTTTTTGTGCCAGGAAGAGATGAGACAGCCTGCAAAAAAGGTGACGAGGATTTTCGTTGCTCGAATCCCTTCATCAGTCTCTGAATCAGATTTCCGAAGGTAATCCGATTTGCTTTAATGTGTTTTGTTTTTCCAAATGGTTTCTAATAGCTGTGGAAAATGTAAGCATTCCTTGTGTACTGTTATGCAGCCATTTTGAGAGGTATGGGGAAATAACAGACTTATACATGCCTAAGGTAATCTATCATTATCAAATTGTGTGTTGATAATATCCAACACTTTGAAGAGTTTGTTGTCAGATCTGGTGCAGTTCTTTAGCTTCTCGTGCCTCTTGGATTTGATATCATTTCCACATTTTCGATTTTAGGACCACAACTCGAAGCAACACCGAGGAATTGGGTTTATCACATTCGCTAGTGCTGGTCAGTTTTTGCTTAAATCTCCTCCAGAATTAGATTTATATATTTTGATGACCGAACCTTCTTTACAAGTCAAACTCGTGAGAAAGAAAACATAAGAAACTGACAATTGCGACCATGTCTGTAGATACTGTCACAGTTTTAGTTCATCTTTAACCTGTTTGTAAAAGTTTGGATTCAGAAGAAACCTTCCTATTTTGCGATTTCAGATTCAGTGGAGGATCTGATGGAAGACACTCATGATCTGGGAGGTACAACGGTTGCTGTTGATCGGGCAACACCAAAGGAGGATGATCATCCGCCTAGGCCACCACCAGTGGCTAGAATGTCGCGTCCTCCCGTGGCTATTGCAGGTGGATTCGGAGCTCCAGGTGGTTATGGAGCTTATGATGCTTACATTTCTGCAGCTACAAGATACGCAGCGCTTGGTGCTCCTACTATGTATGATAATCCAGCCTCGTTTTATGGAAGTAAGACTGCTCACCATATAATACCAAAATTAGAAACGAAAGAATTTCAAATCATTAAAGGGAATTTTCACTTTGTATTAGGAGGGGAACCAACCACAAGGGGAATGGGAAACAAGATTTTTGTTGGACGGCTTCCTCAAGAAGCATCTGTTGATGATCTTCGCGATTATTTTGGGAGATTTGGCCGTATTCAAGATGCTTATATTCCAAAGGTGAGCTATAAGTTACACTATTACACTGAGAACATTTTCAGAAAATGTTTGTGTGTGTATTGAACATTCATCTTTTTTTATAGGACCCAAAGAGAAGTGGACATAGAGGTTTCGGATTTGTTACCTTTGCTGAAAATGGTGTTGCAGATCGTGTAGCCCGAAGATCTCATGAAATCTGTGGACAAGAGGTAAAAGCAAGCTTTAAAATTGATGCTTTAGCATATTAGGCTTAGTACAATAACTTATCAGATGTTAAAAGAGGCTACACCATTTTGATTTTCGGGTTTAGGTAGCAATAGATTCAGCAACACCTCTTGATGAAGCTGGACCTAGCGCCGGTGGAAGTTCCATGCTAAGTTCTTCTCGTCCTGAATATTTTGGTGGCTATGGAGGTCCAATGCGCACTTTGGGTCGATTGTATGGAGGCATGAGTTTGGAGGATGTGAGTGTATAACTGAGAAACACTATTCAAAGATTCTTTATATACAACTTGATTCTGATTCATTTCATTTTAAACTATATCTGCTAGTGGGGATATGGAATGCCGAACGCACGACCGTCAAGATCAGACTGGAGGTACCGGCCATACTAGTGCACCAGACCAACATATCAATAGCTTTGGCCTTGTCATTTGTATAAACTTCATTTGTCAGATAGACTTCAGAGTCCTCGGCATCTATTTAATTGAAGCTTTTGTTTATGTTTTACCTGGGAACTAGTGAACCTGCTTTGTGATGGTGTATTATGCAGACAAGTAAAAAGTTGGAACAGAGAAAGCTTTACAAGAAAAATTTGCAGTGTACATTTGTTTTTCTTTGTTCAAGTAGTCTTTTCAATATTTATAGAGCAGAAGAAGACTTTCTGCAATCAACTCGAGGAGCAAAGCATGTCATGAAAGGGGTCATGAAAGTATGTCTTCGGACAAGATGAGTGAGCTTCACTGAGTTTCTGGAGATTTGATGATTCCCTTGTTGCTGTTGTTCATGTTCACTGGATACTGAACTTCTCCTCATCTCTTGTGCTTTTATCTTAGCTGTTTGAAGCTTGTTCAAGATCTTATCCATGGATGCTGATTTCTTCTTCTCCAGCTTCACCTGTTGATTCAAAAGCCAAAGACATTTCAGTATATAATAACTGTTCATGATCTGTGGTTGGCTTATGAGGAGCTTATACAAGTAAGTGAAGGAGGACTGACCTCGAGTTTTCTAATGGCGGCTTCAGCTTTCGCCTTCTGCAGATTTTCCCAAGCTGCTATCTTCGCTTCCTCTCTTTGCAACCTGCAAATATTCACATCAATGGCTGACCAAGAAGAACAGATATAAAAACAGATACAACTTTGATTACTTAGAAAGAGTCATGGCTGGTTCTGAGATATCCCAAGAAGAAGAAGACGCAGAAGCTTCAGAGTTATCTTCAACCTCAGGTTGCTCTCTCCTAATAATCCTAGAAGACATCACTCGTCTCTTTGGACGCTTAATCATCCTTGCTCCTTTATCCATTTTCACTTCTCTCACTTCACCTCTACAAGGAGGAGGCTCAATCACAGAAACAACCAGTGGTGGAGACTGATTATTATTAGGACTCGTCTCTTCTGGACTCATCTGAGTAGCCATATCTCTTCTTGAAACCACCGGAGATTGAGCCGCCGTCATCATCTCTGCTTTCTCCTCTGCACATATTTCAAAATCAACAAAGCTTAGATCTTGGACATGGTTCCATAAGAATCAGCTCAATCTTGAAGATCTAAGCTTTCCAAAAGCGAGAGTCTTTTTTGCAATTTGTGAAGCAAGATTTAAGATTCAAAGAGGTCTAATTTCAGATTCATCAAGAAAATAAGAGTGAGAGAAACACTTGTTACCTGTATCAGTTTTGGAACTAAGAGATGAAGTTTCTTCACTCATCAAATCAATCCAACTCCGGCTATGTCCATGGCCAGGTCCATGTCCATAACCATCATATCCACCACCACCGACACTCCCTCTAAAAACCCTATCAGCCTCCAAAACACCAGTCGAGAACGGTGAACCAACCGCCATTAAACCCTTCGGAGGAGCTTCCATAGACCGCATCATCATCCTCGGAGAATAGTGATAACACCCAATCGCCGACGAAGAAGACGTCGGATGCGGATGCGGCAGCGTAGGAGGAACAATCGGACCGCTTTTAGATTTCTGACGTCTCTGTTCAGAAAACTGAGAAGTCACCGAGGAATTTTTACAAACACCTTGTGGGTATGTCGCAACAGGACTACAAATCCACCGTTCAGCATCTTCCCATTTCGACGGTATTGCTCTACCGCTGTAAAACGGTGTCGTTAAAGCTGAAGCTGAGCCGATGTGACGACGACCACCGTTAATAGCAGCGGTGGAAGTAGTTGACGAAGGATGAGGAACTCTTTCGGAGCTCCAACCTTTGTTATCGCTGTAACTCGGAGCTCCGGGACTTAAAAACCCACCAAAACTGTTTGATGAAACAGAAGTCTTTCTCATTTTTTTGTCGATTTCCCAAGAACAAATCTGAAATGGGTTTTAAGATTTAGTTTGGAAAGAATGAAACTTTTTAAGAAATTGAACTCATTTTTGTTGACCGGAGATTGAGAAGTGTTCAAGAGTGATGATGTAAAGTGTTGAAAAGAGAATATAAAGAAACTGTACTTTTGTGTTCTTTGTAATAGTCTCAAAAGGTGAGAACTTTGAGAGTATAGAGAGAGAGAGGAGAGAGGAGTCTTTTTTTTTTTTGTTGGCATTAAGACAAGTGTCGTGGCTGGTCCGATCATATACCCACAACAAAATATGAGCAAAAGCCAAAAAACATTATATAAATCAATTTGAAACTGACTTCTTTGGGATAATGTAATTTACCCTTTTCTTCTTAACACTCTCTTCAATGTGTTACATTTTATGAAATTTTTGGAGGAAAGAAACAGATTTGGACAGATTTAACTGACGTTAGAGCTTTCTTTGTTTGTTTTGGTAAAATTTATTTCTTCTTCTTCGTCCGATTCCTCTGTACCGTTATTACAAAGCCACAACTCTTCCATGTGACATTTTCTGCTCTTTTTGTTCTTTCGATAAATTCAGACTCTTTTGTCGTTTCTCTTAACTAGCTTCTGCTTTTTTTTTCTTTTTTTTTTCACTTTGAAGTTTTTTTTACAGTATATATTTGTGACTGTAGCTCCTGCAGACCTAAAAAGCAGGATCGTAGCCCCTAAAGCTTTGCACTAATATGTAGTCTGTCTCCATTATTACATATCATTGGTAGAGACCATTATGAGATTATTCCATGAATTCTTCAGTTTATTAGTCAAAACAATTTTGTAGAATATAGACTTTTGAACACATAATTAAAAATCTATTAGGAAAGGGTAATTAAAGAATTATAATAGCATAAGGAATTAAGGGTACAAGTACCCTTGTACCTATTGATTAAATGCAGAAAATAGTGTGGTTGAGAAATTATTAACAAATGGTACTGAGCTAACACTCTATATCCTCTCTTTCATTTCCACAAGGTAAGATAAATTTAATAGACAATCAGTGCAGTTATTTCAAATAACGGAATAACATATTATCTGTGGACAACTATTTAATCGAATATGAACAAAGAGCTACATATTCCAACTTCATTGGATAACTGTCTATTCTTATTAATCTGATGGTATTGTAACAAGTTAAGGTACATAGAATTAGTTGTTCAGAAAAAAATAGTATACTTGCATTTATAAAAGATAACTGGTGTTTGTCATGTTGAATCAAATATAATTCATGAACAAAATGACAAAGATCTTTCCATTCCATTTCTTATACTAATAATTTTCTACGCCTCTTAACATTAAAACCAGAAATAAATTGTCTACACCGTTGACATAAATAAGTAGTTATTTAATTACTTCTTTAGCCAGTTTTAATTGATTGAGTTTATAGTTATATCTATTTTATAGCAAAATTTTTAATAGAAAGAATTTAAACTTTTTCGACAGGTCGAATTAACCAATATAGATATTGTTTGAAGACAGTTTATAGTATCATTCGTTTTAAATTTTCATTCAAATTGTAAAAATGGTTTTTTCTTTTTTTTTCTTACATGACTTTAGGCTCTAAGTACTTACAAGTCCAAAGAGCTGGAAAATCTCATCAGATGGTGGATTATTGATGAAGTTACGAAATTTCAAAGCGTTATAATTTAAAGTAAATACGGAGTTATTATCACGTTATCTAACTAACGCATGGGGATGGTCAAGCACACACACGACAACACACACTAGTCTCGTTGTTATTTATTGTAGCATTGATTTTTCGAACAAAACAAAAGCTATCAATTATAACAATAAAAATAAATAATACTAGTTCGAAAACAATCAGAGAATGGGTCCAATTAATAAAACCAATGTATCAATATTGACGCATGAAATAGAAATATAGTGACTCCGCTCCTACCACATTCAACGTTGATTTTTATTCTCCTTCATTCAAATCATTCTTATCTATTCATCACAAAAAGGAAATGAAGAATACATATATATATATATATATCAGAGAAATATACTTTCAACTAATATCACGTTTTTTCTTGTTTCCATTGTTCATATATGCCATTTTTATGCCTCCAAACTGTGTTTCCACTATTTGTTTTGCAACTCTCAAAATTCATATTTTACGCTAGCTTTTCATGTAATTTGTTATTCAACTCATAGAATTTAATGATCCAGCTATCTTACTATTTCGTTATTCAATTGATTTTTTTTTTAAAAGGAATATCAGAAGATTCACTAATGTCGAAAGGGACCATTGCTAGTTTCTTCTCCTTTCCTCGACAGTTCAAAGCCGCAAGCTTGAGAATCATGGTCCTCTTACTTACAATGAATGAAAGGTATAATATATGGAGGTTAAAGAAAGATTTTTGAAAATAAAATGGTTATCAAAGCAAGTTGTTTACATGGGACCAGCCTTAACTATTTTTTTCTAAATGTAGTTGTATGTATGAGGCTTTATAACAAATCTCTTAGAAAGGACCAACACTTTCGGAGTTGTGTACTTACAATTCCAAAGAGCTGAAAATATCTTATCAAAGATTGCGGATACATATAATTGATCAGGGTTAATAATACGGAGATGTTGTCACGTTAAGTTATGTATTTAAAAAAAAAAAAAACGCTTTCACACACAATGAAACGCATGGGGATGGTCACGCAAAAACGACAAACACACATTTGTTAAATAATCTAACATTTATTTTCGAACAAAACATAGTTAATCATAAAACTACAGAGAAAGAGAGTTTTCACGTAATATCACGTTATTTTGTTAGAAATCGTAATTCATTTATTATAATCATTATTTTTTATAACATCTTATAATTTCTAAAAATTCATATGATGTGTCCCACAAAATCATATTTTACCACTGGATTATACATCAAGTCCAAGACAAACTTTATTCAGAATAGAAAGTAAGGATAAGAAAACACACATAAATAAAAGGAAAAACATAAAAAAAAAAGAGGCAACAAACCCGTTGCCTCAACAATGAGTTTCCTCTCTTCAGTGCTTTGACCTGCTTCTTCGCCTGCAAAAACACTCAGTATGTTATATAGGCAAAGGCAAAGCAAAGAGCCAAAGACACCATTTTCGACAAACATTTAAATCTTGCCATCTGTTTTTACCTGGGAGACCTTGAATAAGATGGAGAGCGTCTCCGCGAGCGTTTGGGAGAGCGTGATGGCGACCTTGATAGGGACCTAGACCGTGACCTTGAACCATGCCTGCGCGATCTCCTGCTTCTACTTCTGCTTCGTCTGTGTCTTCTGCAGACAAAACATTTTAGTAAAGAAAATCAAATGGGAGAAGGAGCGATGAAATCTGTGTAGTCAACTGTGTTGGTGAGTATTGAGAGAGAGAGCAGATTCAATCAGAGCTCTAGAACCGAAAACTTCCTTCTCATCTTCACAAATCCCCATTCTAATCACGAAGCAAAAATGATAACTTTATTAACAACCTCAGTGGTGGCGATCGACTATAACTCCTACTACGGCTGCGATGCCTATTCCGACTTAACCGGCTTGTTTCCGCTAGTTTCTCCAGCCTTTGTCGCTCCTGTTCTCGTTTCTTAGCAGTATCTGTTGCAGAGTCTTTCTTAACTGTGTACAATATGATTCATCCACCATCAGTTTCTCACAGCAAATAGGAATAAACTTAATCGTAGTGAACATAACAGCACTTAAGATCTTACTTTGCTTCGTTAGCTGTTTGTTCATGATTCTCTTCAGTCGTTCTTGAGGAGTTTCTTTCTTCTCTGCTTGCGTCTGCTTCAAAGAAGAGGTACCTACTTTTGAAAGCTTCGATAGTGCTGTGGAAGTACTGCAAGTAGAAAAAAAAAATCAAGGTTCCCAATTCACAACCACAAAAGCTAACGAAAGATACAGAACACCCAAAACAAACTAGAATTATGCAATCTCAATCCATACCTCACTGTCGGTTTAGCTGATTTAACAATCTTGTCTTTCTCAAGGGATACACCAGATGCAGGATCAACATGCAGCGCCTCAAGAATATGGCCCGACGACGGTCTGCAGGGAAATAAAAAATTAAAATTTCCTACTCCATCGATTATAAATAGCAAATTTCATTCAAGTTCCATAAAGGAAGATTCTATCTCTCCCTTGGTGCCAATCTAGTGCCAATTTATTCTACAACAAAAGTTTTCCTCAACCAACAAGTGAGGAGTAAGGGGCTATCTTTGCAAGAACTAGAGGTTGAGTGCTCCGACCGGCTTAACAGATCAGACTGAGATGGTGGTGAACGTGGTGGGGAATATCCTGCGAACTTTGGACTTCCCACATCTCCAGAGCCTCCTCCAAATTCTGTAATATATTCGATTTTTGGTTTGCTGATTTCATCAGAATGGTCTCCACGCCCGTTCCGCCTTGAGTACGATGGAGAATATGACCGGGATCTGGATCTTGATCTGTGGATACGGTAAAGAAGAGATTAGCAATCAATTTCCCAATGTTTCCATAGCTGGTCTGACATAATAACAGGCTAATGACACAAAACCTTCTTGAACGCGGATAAGCCTCATAAGTAGGACTCCTTCGGGACTCCCTGTGAATTTAGAAGCACCATGTCAATGAGCTATACATTCCACTTGACTTTTGCTTTCACTACGATCTTACCTGTAGGGATCATTATGAATCATTTGCCTTCCAACAATCCTTGAAGTTTCTCTTTCTCTATCCCTCTCTATCCTAGAAACTTTCCTTCTTTCCTTGCGACTAAGTTTCTTCTACATTTTCATGAATTTTGATTCAGTTCACATCCATCGATAGATAAGCAAAGGGAGCAAAACAAAAACAAGACATAAACTTTCATCGATCAACATGAGCCTTGCAACTTACAATCGATGGATCGCCTTTGATGAGTTCCTTCTGCCTTTTCTCTTCCTCTTTTGCCTTCTTATCCATATAAACAAGCCACCCATATCGCTTTACCCCAAACTGTTTCGCAATAGTTTCCATTCCTTCGTCATCGCTGTCATTACTGTCAAATTCTTCCTCGTCATCCTCATCATCCTCGTCGTCATCAGCATCATCTTCGTCCGCATCTAATGAATCCTCTTTTCCATTTCCACCATAATAAAATTTAACCTGAGAATATGTGCCTTTGTTTGCAGGTGGTTGAGCTGGTTGTGATCTACAGAAAACAAACAAAAACAGAACAAAATTTGAGAGTAAAGATCAATTGCGATTACAGAAAGACTAACTAGACTAAGACAGAATGAGGATTTAACTCCTCGAGCTTCTACATAATCGTAATCAATATGAAAAAAAAAAAAAAGTAAAAACTTTCAAAGTGGGGTGAAAATGTACCTAGCCCCTAAGAAGGGAGCAGCAAGTTTGGCCTCGAGCTCTTGATGGACATGTAGCAAACCCTCCTCATCAGAAACTGTTCACAGTATGAAGCATTATCCCAGTGACCCTTATCTCAATTACTCGAATTTTGATTCGAAGACCATTTTTTCCTTGAATTTGATTCGAAGATCGAAAAAGAAACAAATTTATCGGAAGAAAAAGTAGAAAAAAGGTACCGACATCCTCTACGCCGATGCTTAATCAAATCCCGATAACGCTCAAAATTAACAAACTCTTCAAGTTCTTCCTCCTCTTCCGTTTTCTTATGTGGCCGTATGCTTCTCGAACCAGCCTCACGCACAAAATCCAGAAGAGCACGACCATCAAATCTAAACAAACAACAATCGCTAATTCAATCAACACTTCAAAATCCATAGTAATCGATAAACCCTAGAACTATCGACTAATTCGATACCTATCAATCATAACATCTTGCTTCCCATTCCAAGGTATCCTGATACAAAAAATCGTTCAGCGTCAATAAGCAATCAAAACCCCGAATCGAAAATTTGAAGAAGCTGAATTATTCGAATAAGGATCATTACAGCCCCTGTTGATCCTCGGTGGCTTGGTAAAGACCGTCATCGCGGAAGATTCGGTATCGAGAACCAACGGCTTGAATCGACTGAATAGGATCTCCACGGCGTTTAGCCAAGTAAATAGCTCGCCGCTGTGCTCTTTTCCGAGCAGCGTCCATCATATCGTGCACCTTCTTCTCCGATCTTCTCGCTTCGTGCCACATCTTGATCTTGTTGTTCTCACCTCCTTGGTCTCTAAAGCTCAGAAACCCTAATTAACTCTTCGAATTGGGAAAATTTCTCAGGCGATTGCAGAGAATATGAACCGTCCGATTTCAGGGATAATTAGATCTGCGCCGTATCCACGTGTCAACTATTAGGCTATGCTTAGCGCTTATATGCGTAAGATTTTGGAAGGAACCTTCTGCATCTTTGCAGAGTTACTAATTTCTAATTTATATTTTTAATATCTAGTTTGTGCACAAATTTGTAGATTTTATTTTGTTAAGCTTATTTCTTCGTGTTTCTTTTTTATTATGACACTTAGACGACCAACTTTTAGAACACAATAAGCATGTTGCATGTGATCGAGTAAAAGCCATGGTATATATAATTCAGATTGAAAAAGAATATATATAGTTTTTTATAGAGGAAATGTGTATTTTACTATTTTACTTAAAAGCCTTAATCGGTTGTTGAAAGAGCTGTGTCACGAGTTAAACGTCTTTTCATTCTTTTAAGTATTCCAATATACTTAAATAGTTAATCCTTATAATACACAACTGTGTTTTTTTTTTGTTTTTGCTTCGCGTGATTTTTGCGAAGAAATATTGGACATCGGAAAGATAGAAAGAACTTGAGTAGTATATAAGAGATATTGGTCAATTTACTCATTGCCAATTGATTTTGAGTTGGAAGCCCATTAACCTTAATATGGTATTAGAGCCCTGAATTCACACTGTTCCACTAAACTGAAATTGATTGGTCCCGAAAGTAGGCCAATCGATCTGAACCGAAATTTGAACGATTCAGAAATAATTCGGTCGATTTCACCCGAAATAATCCTAGATTGGGATTTGTCGAGATTAATGGTTAGATGGACCATTATCTCGAAGGGAAGTGTGAAGAAAGATCTCACATCGAAAAGATGAAAGGATTTTGAGTAATATATAAGTTATATGAGTCAATCCACTCATTGTCAATTGATTTTGAGTTGAACTACAAATCGAGAGAAAAAAAAAAGATTAGTGGTGGTGCCCAAAAATTCTGGAAGCTGTGACTGATCATTTTTGTTTGAGGTGAGTGTAGTGACAACGTATGACGTTAACATATGGCGTATATAATAATTACATTATAGAACTTAATCATAAAGATTAGACTGCATTTTATATCCCATTAGTTGGACCACTTGGTTTGAGGTCATGAGAAGAACATATATGGTTTTTAATTAGTTTGAATCGAGGTGGTACCATTTTTTTATTCTATTAATTGGAGAATTTCAAATTAAAATTCAAGTAATTGTTGACCTAAAGAAAAAAAAATCCAAGTAATCTTTAAAACCTGTAAAAACCATTTTTTTTTTGCCATTCAAAACATTCATCGTAGCCAATCATGTTGAAAAGACAATGAAAATAACATGAATCTTACTCTCTTAACTTATGGTGAATCTTTTAACTATTAGACTATCATCAACAACAACCTAATATTTGGCCTATCTTGCGTAGTCAATTGCAAACAAATTTAGATTTAAATACCTCCTTCATCCAGTTGGTAATCAGGTAATCCAGTTGGTAATCATGTAATGCAGTGTCCTAAACTTTGGCAAAATGCATAACGGATTTCTCTCCTCAATAATCAGATATAGCTTTGAGTAATCTAACCTTGACACCGATTCTATTTAGTACAGATAGATCTAATTCTAAAAGGATTTTATTTCATGTATATATATTTGCATTGTTTTTATAACCCCAAAACGGTTTTCCATTTTTTCTTGATAACATAAAATCTATTTATAATGTTTAGTTTATATTAGATTTTGAATGTGTTTTTTTAACCAAAAAAAAAGATTTTGAATGTATTTATATATGAACAGTTTTTGTCGACTCAAAAGTTAAGATGAGAATATGGGAAAAGCAAAGTTTAAAAGTTATGATGGGAAATAGGGAATTGAACTCAAACATTCTAATGCTCAACAAACGCAACTATATTTATCACCAGACTCATCTTTCAAGTTCCATCAAAAAGATTCGTGGAAAACAAAAGACTTACGTTTTAAATCGATGTTTCTTTCTTTATGGATGTTTCTTGACGCGTGTCAATAGTTCCCACCATTAGTCTGACTTAAGTTGGTTTTGGTCAAGTGGTCATTTTTTCTCATGTCACCAAAGGTCCAAAACGTAGAAATGAGTTCGAACTTCCCATAGCAGAATTGAATAAATGGTCCAAAACTGGTAATAAGAAAGAACGAAACATTAGTTCATTGATTTTTATGATAACGAAAGTTAATGTGATTGTGTTTTTGGTCCAGTAGTTTTCCAAAAAAAAATTCTTCCCAATAAATTTTAAATTTCTAACAATACATGTAGGTAGCATAGTTTGTGTTAGTATGGCCGCCGTGTCACCATCTCCATAATACATGTTATTATTTTTTTTATAATCATACATATAAAAAAATTGTGCCGATGTGCAATTGCAATTATTTTGTTATGTTTTTTTTTCTTTTAATTATTTTATTTCATTTTATACTTTTAGCACCATCCAAAATATTACAAATTGGAACCGTCATAATTAATTAATTACCAACATAGAATCAGAAAATTGTCATTTATTAGTTAGAAAATACATTAACTTAAGTTACTCTATAATTTTTGAGTAAAAAAAACTAATGTAATTTATTATACATGTTTAGATAAGTTTCATTTCTTTCCATCAAATTGGATAATTATAGTATATCACGAAGTCAAAATTGTTTATTTCCGACTTTCTATGTGGCGAAAAATGTTCTTTATCACTGTGCACAATTTAACAGAATACTTTATTAAATAAAAAGATAACAATTCGTTATTAGGAAATGTGAAAGAGTATACAAGTCTAAAATGAGATATCTCAACTTGGGTTAAAATGAAAAGTAAACCCCTATTAACATGGAAAAAGGTTACACACGTTTGTTAATGCCATTAATATATGGTTTCGTATATAATTGGAGCTCTTAGTATTGAACGTTCAAAATAAGTATACTGAATCATGATCCCGGTTTATCCATAACAGTGAGTCTTAATTAGTAAGTTAGGTTCCCGTTATCAATATAGTAGATTTTGGAATATTGAAATATAGATAAAGTATATGGAATAGAATAATCATTTAACAAAGCAATATTTACATTATAAGATTTCCTCATTTTATGTTGAAAAGGGTGACATAAATCACGATTTAAAAATAATTGCACGATTGATTAAAACTATATCACTAAATAGTTTTACCATTACAAAAAATTGGAAATTATAGCCTTAAACAATAGACGATGTGTTTGAAGTCCATATTGAGATGTACATGCAACTATCCACAAATTTCACACGTTGGTTATCGCCTTTTTTGACTAAAAAAATATCATCTTTTGATTCAACATATTTGTTTATTTGCAGAATCAGCTTTTAAATATGTTTAGTGAAAACGCATGCCATTTTTCTCCAACTGAGACTTGAATTTGCGTAAATTATTAATACTTCCTAAGAGTCTAAGACCTTATTCTCCAACTGAATTATCTACCTTACATAAGATTTACCGTTTTTGATGGATATAATTATATAGCCGTGGTGGTATCAATATCAATGATAAAATGCGGATGTTGACCCAAAAAAAAAATGCGGATAAAAGCCAAAGGTGTTGGAAATAAATCCAAAAACGAAGACGTAAGATGTCGATGGTTTTTTAGAACTTGAATTTGTCACGACTCACACGTTAAAATATATTATCCGAATTGTTTAATATATATATATATTAAAAAGAAAAGGTAAACAAGCTCATTGGTACCCCAATGTGAATCGAAAGCCAAAATGTGTTAGGTGAACACAATAAAAAAATACAAAAAAAATATAATAGAAACAAGCAAATAAACAAGTCGCAATTTTCTATTATATAAATATCTTTTTGTCTCCCGTCATATTTGAAAAAATATTGCATATCTGTTCGATTAAAAACTTTCTAGATGAAAAGAAATATATTCTTTCTTTCTTCTTTTTTTGTGCGTGTTTATTCAGAAATAACATAGTTTTGATTGGCGGCGATTCAACATATTTTTTAGCATTTATAAATATATATTTTTTCATTTAATAATTTCGAAGTACATCACTAGAACATTACATACAAAACTTAACTCATGGATAACATTTCGACAAATTATGAATAGAAATATTGAAGGGAGTGAAAAAGGAGAAAACATAATTCAAAAGATAAGACTTTTTGAATAGTTTTGATAAGAGTATATACTTTTGTTCAAAAGAGAAGAAAGAAAGAAAGAAAAAGATGTTTCTTAGAATTTCTAGAAGAAGCATCCGTATTTAAAATTTTAATTTCATTCAAAGGTAGGACCTACAATTGGGATCTATAAATCTTCCTACGTTATAAAGACCCCTTCATAATAACACTTAACTATAGTTTCTTCTATATATATCTTTACTTACTTGTTTGCACACAAAAGAAAAAAAGAAAAAAAAAAAAGTTTATATATTTAATTACTTAAATCACACAGATTAGCTCCGGCGAATTATGGTCGTCGTCTTCATCTTCTTCGTCCATCAGATTTTTCCTTAAATGGAAGAAACCAAAAGAAACTCCGATCTTCTCCGTTCTCGTGTTTTCCTCTCTGGCTTTTATTGCTGGGATTGGGAATTTCTCACCGCTCTCTTGCTCTTTAGTTTCTAAATATTCTTCAAGAATCCGATTTCAATTTCCATATTTTCTTCTTCTTCTTCTTTTCTCTGTTGTCTAGATTATTTTTAGTGTTTTTTTTTTTAAATAAAAATCTCGCCGGAGATGACGGCGGTGACGGCGGCTCAAAGATCTGTACCGGCGCCGTTTTTAAGCAAAACGTATCAGTTAGTAGATGATCATAACACAGACGATGTCGTCTCATGGAACGAAGAAGGAACAGCTTTCGTGGTGTGGAAAACAGCTGAGTTTGCTATAGATCTTCTTCCTCAATACTTCAAACATAATAATTTCTCAAGCTTCATTCGTCAGCTCAACACTTACGTGAGTTTCACAAACAAACAAACAACATATCATTTTCATTTATTGCTTCCTTCAATTAAATTCGTTTGGTGAAATTGAATCATTCTTTGGTAGTTGTTTGGCCAATTTCGTAATTTTTTCAAAAATTTGGGGGTTGGTGAGAAAAGTTTCTAGAAGCTCAGAACCCTTTTTTTTTTTTTTTTTTTGTTTGTTTGTAGGGATTTCGGAAAACTGTACCGGATAAATGGGAATTCGCGAACGATTATTTCCGGAGAGGCGGAGAGGATCTGTTGTCGGAGATACGACGGCGTAAGTCGGTGATCGCGGCGGCGGGGAAATGTGTAGTTGTTGGTTCGCCGTCGGAGTCAAACTCGGCTGGTGATGATCACGGGTCAAGCTCCACGTCATCACCCGGTTCGTCTAAGAATCCTGGTTCGGTCGAAAACATGGTTGCTGATTTATCAGGAGAGAACGAGAAGCTTAAACGTGAAAACAACAGTTTAAGCTCGGAGCTCGCGGCGGCGAAGAAGCAGCGCGATGAGCTTGTGACGTTCTTGACGGATCATCTGAAAGTAAGACCGGAACAAATCGATCAGATGATTAAAGGAGGGAAATTTAAACCGATGGAGTCGGACGAAGAGAGTGATTGTGAAGGTTGCGGCGGCGGCGGAGACGGCGAGGAGGGGGTAGGTGAAGGATTGAAATTGTTTGGGGTGTGGTTGAAAGGAGAGAGAAAAAAGAGGGGCCGGGATGAAAACAATTATGTGGTCGGTGGGTCCCATATGACGGAAATAAAGAACGTGGACTTTCACGCGCCGTTATGGAAAAGCAGCAAAGTCTGCAACTAAAACCAAACCAAACCAAACAAAACAAAGTGTTAGAAGACTGTTCAAAAATCAAACCAGCGTGTGACACGTCATCGACGACAGAAGACCAAATGATTTTAAAACTATTTTGCCCGTAAGGGAAAAGTTATTTTTATGTTTCAAAAGTCAACAAGGTCCAGAAGGATCAAAGCAAATATAAGGATTTTCATGTATTATAATTTTAATTAGTGTATTAAAAAAAATTAATAAGACAGATGTTGAAGTTTAGTCTTTCTTGGGTGTTTTTGCTTAATTTATTTCTTGAGATTTTTCTAATGTTAATGCCTGGGACTAGATATGATTAAAGGTCTTGTACTTGGTTGAAACTTGGAAGAGGAAGAAATGAAGAAAACTTAATTTCCTCTTTTATTTTTGATTTATTTTCTTGCATGTAGTAGGTGGTTTCCGTGTATTTACGTTTGACTTATAATTGCAACAAAAAATGCTATGAAATTAAATAAAAACTAGTAAGGTTCCCCAAAGACAATACTTAACTAAAGAAAGAGAAAAATATTTCAACTAGCTCTACAACAAAGAAATTTATTAATAGACACAAATTCATAATTTAATCCTCATTAATTATATATATATTGAGATTGTATATTTGTAATGCCTAACTAAGTCGCTATTGGCCAAGACTTACATCACTTGATTGAGTAGAAGAAGATCACTACCAAGTACCAACTCTCAAGCATTGTAAACACAATCTTCATTTATTTATTATCATCTACAATTTATATACGCATTATTTATTTAGATATAAATCATGACACGAATACAAAAACACACCAATAAACTAGAGACCCGGTACAATGCTTGAGAGTCAGTTGGAGTGTAATATAAAGAAGGGTCATAATTTACTCATAGCCACATATAAAGAGATATGTCGATGATATTTTGCAACACTCTCTACTCTTTTTCATCTCTCTCGCCGTTAACTTCAACTCGAACAAAACCATCGCGATTCTCAAACAAACTCAGTGTTCGAGCTCAATCCCAGTCCATGGATGATCACGACGATCATCTCCGCCGGAAATTTATGGAGTTCCCGTACGTGTCAGCCACGCGCAGGCAGCTTATGGTTGATCTCATGTCGACGGTGGAAGATCGCCTCCAATCGCAACTCCTTCCCTGTAGCCTCCCACCAGATGTACGGAACTTCAAGAACCCTAACGATTCCGCCGAAGCATCTCTTCATATCAGACCCGGCGATAAATCATCTCCGGTAATAATACTGCGACGATTACTCTGTTTTTTTTGGGTTATGAGATTTCAAAATCAAACGAATTTTGCATCTTTTGAATCGAAATTGACTGTTTTGCATGTTTGTTTTAGAGTTCAATTGCGTGATTTTAAGTAGAATCAGACTTCAATTTTGATGTAAAACGTAACCCTAAAAGAACCCCTTTTGGAGAAATGAAACTATGGTGATCCGATATGATGATGATGATGATATGAATCTTAGTGATCAATGTTTCTTAAAGTTTTGTTTTTTTTTTTCAGATTGATTTTGTTATAGGAAGTTGGATACATTGCAAGATCCCAACAGGTGTATCTCTCAATATAACAAGCATCTCTGCATTCTTAAACTCTTCAACAAAAGCTCCAAACTTCGTGGTTGAACTAATACAGAGTAGTCCCACGTCGCTCGTGCTCATCCTTGACCTCCCACACCGTAAAGATCTCGTTCTTCACCCGGATTATCTCAAGGAATATTACCAAGACACTGCTCTTGATTCCCATCGCCAATCCCTCCTTAAGCTACCTGAAGTCAAACCCTATGTGTCTCCTTCTCTCTTTGTCCGTTCTGCTTTCTCTCCTACTGCTTCCATGCTTAAAATCGATGCGGAGGAAGAGGAAAAGTTGGAGGAGATCTTGAGAGATCATGTTAGTCCAGCTGCTAAGGAGGTTCTCCGGGTTTGGTTGGAGCGGTGTGCCAAGGAAGAAGAGGAGATGATAGTGATTGGGGAAGAAGAGAGAATGGCGTTGGAGAGAAGAGACAAAAGCTTTAGAAGGAAGAGCATAGAGGAAGATTTGGATTTGCAGTTTCCGAGAATGTTTGGGGAAGAAGTTTCCTCCCGTGTCGTACACGCTATCAAAGAAGCTTTCGGTGTTCTCTAGATTCTGTCAATATACATTAGCTAATGTTCTCATTGTACTAAATATATATAAGATTATTCTATTTAAGCAGGAAACAAAAACGTGCAAAACTAAAAGTCTTAAAGTTAAATCGCTTTCAAAAGAGTTAATAACCAGACAAAAAAGAGACAGATCATCTCCAACCAATCTCGTCATCTCATGCATCATAAATCAAATTAACAAAATCATCCACTAAATCTATTTGTCTGATCAGATCATCCTTTTCCTTCCCGCACAAGAAATGGTTAGTGTTTTTTTTTCTCTCTCTATCATCTCCGTACTTCTATACAAAAACAGTTTAGGTTCTTCTGATTACTCTGTTCATCGGTTCTGTTTTTTGTTTCTTCCGGCAGGCGAATTACATGTCCGGAGCAGCACAGCTCAGAAGAGGTCTAAAGCCTAAAGGGAAGACTTATGGGTTGACCAATCAGAAGAGACGAGAGATCAGAGAAATCTTTGATCTTTTCGACATAGACGGTTCAGGTAACTACTAAACCGATTTACACCAGTCTAGATCAGAATCACATAATTTAGTCTAGTGTATCATTTCATATGTAGGTAGCATCGATGCTCGCGAGCTTAACGTTGCTATGAGGTCAGTGTCAGTTTCTTTCTTTTTAGTTAACTTTTTTCAAGTTCTAATTAATTAGCTCTAACAAAATTATCATCTAATTACAGGTCTCTCGGATTTGAGATGAATAATGAGGTTTGTGCTTCATGAAATTGTAATTTACCTTATTTTTAATTCGTTTTTATATGAGGGTGGCAATCTTTTAGTTTTGTGTTCAAATTTCTCGGTTTAGAAAATTTTTAACCATAATTGAGACAATATTTAGTTTGGTTATGTTCATTGGTGTAGGAAATAAACGAATTGATGGCAGAAGTAGATAAAAACCAAAGTGGAGCCATAGATTTCGACGAATTTGTGCATATGATGACAACTAAATTCGGAGAACGAGACTCCATAGACGAATTGTCTAAGGCGTTTAAGATCATTGACCACGACAACAATGTGAATATATCTAAACCTGTCCTTTTTCTAGTTTTTTATTTTATTTTATAAAAAATATTATCTGTTTGTTTGGACTTTGGATTAATTTCATTGTGTTCGACTTGACAACTTTTGGAATATATTAGGGGAAGATTTCACCTCGTGATATAAAGCTGATTGCTAAAGAACTAGGAGAAAATTTCACAGATAATGATATAGAAGAAATGATCGAAGAAGCAGATCGTGACAGTAAGTGAAAACATATAATCTCAAAATAGTTATTTGCATCTATGTTTTTTGTTTTGCGATTTATGCAACCCGCTTAAACACCAATTAATCCGTTCTAAAGTTTTAGTTTTTGCCTTAACTTATGCAGAAGATGGAGAAGTTAATCTGGAGGAGTTTATGAAGATGATGCGGAGAACTTCTTACGGCTAAAAGAAGTAAAAATGGCTGTGGACATATGAAGCATTTCGATTATAATAATAATAAAAAGTTTGATTTGTAGTTTGGTCGCATAAAATGTATGGTTGTATGATAATAGCTAGTGTTACGAATAATTATGTAAATATATCCATTCTTGTGAATACGTAAATGTCTTTGAATAAACTAAACTGGATTAGCAACTAATAATAGGGAATAACAAATAGTCAATTCACAGAAATCATTTATTTATTCGAATTTTTCTGTTTCCAAAACAGTTACATATGGAAGAAGAAAAAATCAAACTAATTCATGGTGTCTCAGGGGTAGAAAAATTCATCCTCTAATTGAAGAATTTGAGTTTTTCCCATTGCGACGTCAATAAGGGCTGACAACTGTAAATATCTTAAATGGCAAAAATATAGTATATATGTCCACAAACTCCGAGATTAGTCTGATTTTTAATTCGAGATCCCCAATTATTACAACAAAAAAACAAAAAAAGGAAGAACAACAACAACAACAACAAAAAAATAAATCACAAAAGCGTAAATAAAGAACGCCAAGCAAAACACAAGATCTGGTTCAGTAGAAAACTAAATACAAAACACACGGGTTATCATCGATCTTTCTTTCCCTTTTATTATTGATTCTTGACGGTTAGTTTAATTAATCTCAGTTGTCTCGCTTTTCTTGATCCTTATTTTTCTTTCCTTCGAGAGAATTTCTGCAAACCTGCATGAACAAATATATTCAAAAAATTAGATTGATTGCGATCCAAGAAACCCATCAACGCTGGTTCAGTCATCAGTGGAGGCTCGAGTTAGCACCTCTATGAGATCGAATCTATGTCATTTTTACTGGTAGAGTTTGGTTCAATTGTATCTTAAAACTGAATTTCTTTGAATTTTAAAACATTATATTTTCATTTCAGGTTGTACGTAAAAACATTATCTTTTTATTTAATTCGCATTTCAACCCAAAATTTGAAAACTGTTAATCACCTCTTGAGTTCTTGATTATTGGTGACTCTTTCCTGAATCTTTTCATATAAATCAGTTTCGAGGTTCATACGCACGACATTACTTTCCAGTAAATTCTCTCCAATCTTCACTAGATTGTCTAAGTTCGACTTCTTCGATTTATCCATAGAGGCTTCATCTATTTTCAATGTATCAACCTGAGATAGATTTTACACATATCAAAAATCAAATAAATCAAACGATTAATTACGTATATAAATGTTATAGCTCTTACGTCGATTCTGAGGTACATATTCTCGGACTTTAGAGCTTGAAACAGAACAGAGTTGTGGTACTGGACCATGTCCCGACTTGATTCCAAGATCATGTCTAATATTGGATTCGTATTATACTTGATGTTGTACGCCCAATTTCTGAGTCCCCATTTTGCAGCCTTTTTTGCGGTGTAGTACTTTTCCTTTTTCGCCGATCCTGTCCCTATTGATATCACCAGAAACTTGTCGTAACCTAACACATCGACTCCATCCATATCCGGATGGTTCAACACAGCCTGCCTAGTCACAGCAGTCATGGCTACCAGAGTCTACAAACAACCATACAAAAAGCAGACGAGAATTAGTTAATGATCTATTTCGATTTCCAGCAGAAAGGTATCGAGGAAATGGTATGAGGATTGTGTTTTACGGGGTTATTAGCAGCAACACCACCGTCTATGAGGTTAAACTTTCTTATCTCTCCATATTTATCTTCTCTGGGAAATTCGTAAGGAGGAAAGTAAGTGGGAGCAGCCGATGTGCCGATGCATATATCTGATAACTTGACGTTCCAGCTAGGGTCAGCCAGCGCCTTCAACAACACGTAACGAAGAAAGTAAACCAATACTGTTAGATTAATCAAGATGAATAGCTAATATTTCATTGCCTGTGTTAAGAACAGCGAAGGAGGGGAACCTTGTAAGAGGAGAAGATGGTTGGTTTAAGTTCCTCGATGTCGAAGGTAGGAATAACAACTTTTGTGAGTGTGCCGGCAAGTGTTGTCTCTCCAAGAAGCTCTTTTAACAGTTTTCGTAGATATTTTCCGTTGTACTTTGGACCAAGCACAAGCTTTACAAACGACGGTATCCAGTTTCTGCATTTTTACAAAACAAGAAGAATTATAATAATATCAATAAGGAACTCTCGCCTTCTTTTTTTTCTACACACATATAATGCCAACTTCTATAAGAACAAAACATTAATTAAGGTATTGATTTTTTTTAATATATCATTATTTATCTGTTATTTAAAAAAAAAAAATTTGGGGGCAAAAACTAGGAGATTCTGTTTACGTTTATTCTACGGTCATAGCATTTTTAAGTTTTAGTTAGAGAAATAACATTTTTTTTAATTGTACATTAAAATTTTATCCTTATATACGTGAACGAATATCTATGCATGCGCAATTATTTTCATCTATTGTGACTTGTGAGCATATATCGGTATTTAAAAGCTTATATACGTCCATCAACGTTAGGTAAGTGAGTCATTTGGCTCATTTCCCTTGAAAGTGTTAGTTCTTTGATCGCTTTAAAAAAAATGCTAGTTTGCAAAGTTAAATTTTAAGAAAGTATAAGCTTGCGTCAAACAACTTTAGCAAATGTAGGTAACTTTTATCTATATATGTAGTTATAAGTATGATCTTCTAATGGTTATATAAAAAATACCTACAACACTAACAATTTCCTTTAAAAATCCTAAAATATCATTCATAATATTTAGAACTAAAACCCTCCTGCAACTGATTATGAAAACATTCCTAAATGTCTCCTAAAACGATTTTCTTGTATGTTCGAAAATATTATATATATATATATATAAACAAAATATAGCTATAATTTCTTTACCCGGATGGAAATATCTTAGGAGACTCTCTAAGATAAAATGGAACAATGTCCTTGGCAGCATAACGAGGCCGGCCTGAATCGTCTGGTACAGTCAGCATGGCTGTCATGAGGCCGCCGGTGCTGGTCCCAGCTATCACGTCAAAATAATCCGCTAGCCTCATGCTTTTGTCATTATCGATCTCCTATACAAGCATCTCACACATCAAACTCGTTACCATAATCAGGGTCGGTCCGACGTTTTAGGATGCTCTACACAAATAAAAAAACATGTTTCCCATTTTATGCAAAAATATGTTTTTTTGAGCTCTCACTTGTTAAATTCACCTTGTTTCTTTTTTACATTTTTTGGCAAGGTTAATTGATTCTAAACTGTTAAAATTCTTTTGTAAATCAACTCCTCATTTTAATGAAAATTCACACATTTATCAAAAAAATATAGATTAAAAAGGTTATACTAAAATATCTAAAACAAGTTCAATCACCGCTGCTTTTACCTTACTTTATACACACAAAACAAATATAATAATCATAATCCAAGCCAATTATTATATTGCTTAATCATCCACTATCGATCTATAACAATCAAATACAAAATCGCCGACTATGTACGAAGTTACGAACATTTTCAACTTTGGATATTTACATGATTACATTTAAATGTAATCAAAGCAAAGTATTCAATTATGTAATTGAACTAACAACTTGAGCAAAAAGAGAAATAGAAATCGAATAAATAAAAAAAAAAGTCGTCAATTAGGGTTCTAATTTTTTTTTTAAACCATAACTTCACTAATAAAATGATTAACACACTTAGTTTATATTTTATTAAGTTAAAGCCCACAAGTATGATTAAAAAAACCCAAGGAAATATTGATCTTATAAAAAAGGCCTCTAATATACTTTATATATTAAAAGCTTAAAGAAAATTTGTTTAAAAAATGCCTTCAAAATTTGAATGCCCTAATCTATTATGGCCGGGCATGACCACAATTTAACCCCAAAAAAAAAACTCGTTAAGAAAACGATTAGTTTAATGTATATCTTATAAACAGTCACATATATCCAAGATCATATATCATAGATAGATGCAAGCATTTAGATTTCACATGATAACCCATAAGAGTTAATGAACAAATTACTCAGTTTACCAAAGTTCATGTCATGTATAATGCTAATGTAGATTTCGATGGTGAAATATAGATTTTGATTCATTTAAACGCCAATTTCTTGCGTTTGCATTTGTATGTGCAGTTATATATATATATATATATATCGCATTTAAATCGAGACGAATAAAGTTGTTTTTATTTCATTTTTGTTTAGCGTTTGGGTTGATACTTAAATAATTTTTTTATTGATTGAAATACTAAATGTTGTAGTTTCATTTAAGAAAAAAGTCAATTATAGTAACATGTAAACGTAAAAAAGTGCAAACAAATACAAAGCAAATTATTGTAACATGTAAATTAATGTAAAAGCAGATGCAAACAAATAATGGTTGTCGTAGAAATAACCTGAAGATGTTTTTCCAGATTAGCAAGGATGACTCCCTCAATGATTCCTCGAACTCCACCGCCGTCGAGGCTCAGGATGGTTACGAGATCACCGTATTTCGGCGGTTTGTGTTGCTTGAGCATCATGTTGTTCTCCATTATAGTTTGCTTTTATTTTTTTAATAACCGAGTAGATTACACGTTAAAACCCAAAGTAATTCTAGAAATTTACGGTAAAAAAAGAGGTATTTGCCAGTTAAAATGTGAACAACAATAACTAATCTAAAATAACAGTGGAAAACGTGACTTCAGCCAACAAAACTACAACTATATAGTTAGTTAATGACTTGCTTTTCTTTTTTAGTAGTAAAACTTTTTTGATAAAGTATAGTAGTAAAATTTTCGATCGGAAAATTGGTTTAAACTCGGAAGAAGATCAATTCATGCACTGATTTGATGTCTTTTCTTCTAAGTATGTGTGCGTATATATATATATATATGTATATATTATAAAAATTCACAACTTAACGAGTGGGAGATTCTAAAAGATAAATTTTGTTCGGTCAAACGTTTCTTAACACATTTCGTGCTAATCATGATTTTAGTTTGGTCTAATTATAGTAATTTTAGAACAACTAGTTAAACCTTGAGACATCTGTAAAAAAAAAAAAAGAGTTAAACCTTCAGACCAAGGCGAGATATATCTACATTTTGAAATAATAAAAACCTAATTTACATAATTTATTTCATTGGGTACACACACAAACACACACACACACACACACACATATATATATATATATATATATATATATATCATAACAATATTACAGTACATACTTTTTAACCATAGTTATATAATTTGTTTCATTAACGTAGAAGTTTGTTTTCATTGACATATCAAATTTTATTTATTTTGTGACAAATATGAATTTCATTGACAAATATGAACTTTGTGAAAAATAAATTTATTGTATAATCTTTTGAAAAAGACATGTCATGATTTAGTAGATAATTTTTACAACATTTTTCGGTCTTACTTTTTAATTTAATAGTAATGAAGATAATATCAATGTTGATCTTGAGCTGTCATAAGCTTAAATTACGAGAAACATTTGTAATATGTAATTTGAAATATGACACAAATATTTTTTCTATCGTGGACTGCATGTAAAGAAAAGCCAACGAGTTATGCATTAAGAAAATTCAAAACTCGGTTATTTAATTTTAAATTACTGAGTTTTTGATGTTTTGGTTCAGACTTATTCTAACTAGATCTATCATATGTCTGTCAAGATGACTCAAGAGTCGAGATTAGCTTCTCCGTCGTGCCCTCCAAATCATATATGTAAAAACTTGACCCCGAGTGCAACTTTCTTTAATATATTTTTTAAAAAAAATCTTGCAAGAATTCAAGGTCAACTTTTTATTTGGTAGGTTTTATGGGTCTAATCTGTCTCGATGTTCTTTAACAAAAAGAAATCTGGCTCCAAGCTCCGGGCGTTTAATATATTTTATCGGTTGACAAAATACCAAGTAAACTCATAGAAATAGAGTGAATATATATATTTTTGGCGTTTGATATATTTTATCGTTTAATTCACTCTATTTTTGGGAAATATTCTTAGTTGCTCACGACTTTTCTATAAGTATTTTCGTTTCTAATATGCCAAATTTGAAGATAGTTTATATTTATTTATTATATGAAATTTTCGATTTTTAGTGCATATGCAAATCTTTGTTTCGTTGTATATAATTTTTTGTTTATATTATTAGTAGAGCCATCAATGTCTCTCGTTTTATATGATTTTTTTGTTATATAATTTTATATACAATATTTGTTATTTGTATATCTATGAAATCCAGGTTAGCTGTATATTTATCTAAAATCAATTATATATATATATTAATTAATATACGTTTTTTTTCCCTCAGCTTAATTAGTATATGTTTATTGTTCTTAAGAAAGATAGATTTGAAATTTAAATGTGTAAGGACATTAATTTATATTTCTTATTGGGTTGTAGGCCTTTAAAAACATTTGGGCCATAGGCCCAGAATTATCTTTTTCTCTTCTCATGCAATTTAAATAGAAAGCATCAGATAAGGAATTACATAGCAAAAAAACGACTACGTTTCAATGGTCACTCCACCAAAATCAGAGCTGAACCTTCTCCGGCGAATTGTGCAATTTGAGAAATTCGGATCCTGAGATTATGGACTCCATGGAAGCTGCTCCATCTCCTCCTTTTCAATCTCCCTCTCGTTCCAGGTTTCGCTTCTCAATCTCACTGAGTTATGAGGATATCTCATATCTTCTAGCAAAATCCTCAAAAAAAATAAACCCAATTTTTGTTCTTTCGCAGTCAACAACTGCATTTTTACCTCGCCGTGGATCGTCCCCAATTCAAAATGGTATGTGAATTTTCACAATCTTCCTTCTAATTCCATCAAAACTGAACCTTTACTAATCGCAAAACTTGGAAATCTGGGGGAGGGTACAGGAGACTGTAGTTGAATTGTTGGGCGTTTTAGGTCGTCGTCCATGGCTTCCGATTGTAGTCTGTTGCAGCTCTCGCGATGAACTTGACGCCGTTTGCTCTTCCTTATCCACCCTTCCTTACATTTCATTAGCCGCTCTGGTATCTCTTCTTCTCTTAGCTTTCACGTTTCCACTTCTCAGTTGATATTTGAAGATCTAACGTTCTTGATTCAAAAAGACACTCCTTGTTAGATCACTAGCTTGTTCATCAGATTTCGATTTGACATTAGATTTTTTTACATTTGTCCTTCTTCTAGGTAATGTTCACATTTCCAATAGCTTTTCCTTCTCGATTGTTTGGTTGATTTTATCAGTTTTGATTTCGGATTGTTAGTGTTCTGTATCTTGGAGATTATAATGTTCTTGATTCGAAATGACCCTTATTGTTGACTCACCTTAATTGTTCATCATTATTAGGTTCGATTCGACATTAGATTATATTACATGTTCTTCCCCTAGATTATGTTCGTCTTCAACATCTATTGTGTTTACAGTACAGCGATCTAGCAGATAGAGAACGAACTATGGTTCTAGAGAAACTCAGGCAAGCGACAATCAACTGGAACCTGCAACTTAACTCTGCAGTAAAAGAAGGTTTGGACGAGAGTGAAACTGGAAAAGAAGAAAATAAATCTCACTTGGTAGTTGTAACCGATGTTTGTCTTCCGTTTCTCTCATCGGGGGAATCTCCTCTTTCTGCACGCATTCTTATAAACTATGAGCTTCCTACAAAGAAAGTTGGTATTTTGTTAATCTATCCCAAATTTTCTTTCTTCTGGTTCAGAAAACTTCTTCTCATTCACTTGTTGTGATAATCATGTTTCAGGAAACATATACGAGGCGTATAACAACTTGCTTAGCTTCAGGTTCTTTCTTCAAAACAAACTCCTTTGTTACTCATCAACAATGGCATTTAACATTTGAAACTTTCTCTTAAGGTGGGATTGTCATAAATATGGTTGTTGGAGGCGAAGTAACGACTCTCAAAAGCCTCGAAGAAAGCAGCAGCATTATCATCGCAGAGATGCCAATCAATGTATACTATAATCCAATCAATGAAAAGCAAAAAACTTTCTGCCGTTTTTATCTTCGATTAATGGCTTCGAATTGCTTTCTTATTGCAGATTTCTGAGATCTTATAACAACGCATGGATCTCCTATGATCTGAAAGATACCGTCCAAGAGGGTTTATTGGCTGGTAAGCTTCATATTATAGGTTACGCGACTTCTCTAGAGAGACCATTTAGTTTATGTCAAGGCAGAGAAATTGTCTATGCTGCACTTTTAGCTAGTTAGTTATCACCTTTGTCTAAAACGCTGCGTTTTGACAGTTTTATTCATCCTACCAAAATAAATTTGAACATTTGGACAAAGGCATAAAGCAACATACAATATTTAAGAAATACGCAAATCCATGTCATTGTCATTGTAGTTGAATCACGGTTATTATGTACCTAACAAATTTATAATCTTGTCTAATTTTTTTTATTTACGTGTTAGTTTCTATGAAGGCACTGTACTAGACACCATCTACAGCTTTTGTTTGGTCAAATTATTGCATGCGCGTTAACATGTATCCATTGTTCATCAATTGCAACTCATTTATCATTTATAAATAGAAATTTCATCAAAATGAAAATAAATTCAAAGTTGATGTCTTTTTATAAGAACTTGGTCTTCATATAAAGTATTGTCAAAAGGGAAAGTATTTTTTTTATCTAGTTACGTTTTACTAGGCCTACGTTTTACAGATGTGTTTTGCGTGTTCTGGTGGCTAATCTATCGCATATGAAAAAGTTGAGTGGCAATATTTAGATTAGGTTGCATCAAAAAAAAAGATTTTAAGGGAAAAGACTTCAATAAAATATAAAACATTTTTTTTTATGTTATACAAGTATTTGGTACCTTTTTATTATTATAAAAAAACACTTAATTTGTTTGATCTAAGTAAAATAACTACAGTTATACAAGTATTGGTACGTTTTTATAAAGTAACTATGGATAAAAACATGTTTTACAACACTTCTATTTAATTACAACACTTCTATTGAGATCCTTTACTATTGTTGTAATATGCAATGCTTATCGTTTTAGTTATGCGACGATTTTTCTACTTTTCTTTTAGAAGGTCAAACTGAAGCAACTATTTGTCTCTAGGTTAACTAAAAAGATGCATTCCTTAGTTTTGACTTTGACGATGAGTTTGTCGAATAATGCCCATAGTCAGCAACATCTTTTATCCCTGACTTACCATTTACAAATCCTTTTTTTTTAAATTTTTTTTATTTGAAAACAATCAGTTGTTTATACTACAATATTGTTCGTTCGTCATATAACATTCCAGTAGTCAAATGCGATATCGTTTTTTAAATAAACAACGAACGAATTGTTCATTATCAGACATGGAAATCTGAAATACAGCATCTATAACTATAAATTGATATTCATTTAATTTCTTAAGAGTATGTATCTAATAATGACTTTATCAACAAAATAGAAAACTATAAAAGTAATGAATTGAACAAGACAACAACATTATTTATTGATGTCCAAATCACAATAGTTTGCTTGGCACGCCATGTGTAATATCTTCAACCAAATATTCCCAATTCCCCATGACTGACGTATTTACACACGTATGGCCACTTTTTCTTCAGCAATTTCTCCAATCAACTAATTTATTCATATATATATTCATGTAACATCCAAACAAAATAAATTATGTAAACTTCCTCAGACCATTTCTCTAATGGGTTCCCGGCGTTTGAGTCTTTGCGTTTCTTGTCATCATCTCCTCTGTCTTTTTCTGATTTCATCTCTTTCGTAGACTTGTACAACACGCCTTTCTCTCTCTCTCTCTCTCTCTCTGTAAATTTTTCCAGAGCTATAAAATTTGTAAAAATGAATCCCAAGAAAATCTAAGCTTTCGTTTCTTCTTTCCAGAAGACTATGACTGTCGTCACTAACCTAGGAAGCTGTCTGAAGATTTCTTATGTCATATTTGCCTTTTGTTCTGCTTTCTTTCTCGGTGCTCTCAAAGGTTCACTTTTGTTTTCTTCTCCTCCTTTTTTTGGCTCTGTTTTTCTCTGCTTCTAAGATTGATCCTTGATGATGGGTTCTTTTCAAAAATGATTTTTCCTTAAACAAAGTTTGAGTTTTTAATATTTCCTATGCAGGTTTGATCGTAGGTCCAATTGCTGGTTTAACATTAATAGTAGGAAATGTTGGAGTGATTCTTGGTTTGTTCCTTGCACATGTTACTTGGACTATTTACGCTGTTGCAAAGTAAAAAACAATTCAACTCTGTTTTCTCAAATTTTTCAAAGGAAAATCATTTCATAAACATGGTCTTCTTGTGTTTCTCTAAATTGCAGGACAAATAGATTTGACATTCCCCTGAAATTAGCAATCTTAGTGGCACTTCCTGCATTGTTTGGGATATGGTTAGGTCTAAGTATAACAATTAGTGTTCTTGTTGGTGTTGGCTATGGATTCTTCACTCCGTGGCTCTCTGCTTTTGAAGCATTCAGACAAGACACTGAATCCAACAAGTTCTTCCACTGTCTTGTGGTACTTATTAACATTCCCCAAAGTTTGTTTTCTTTCTCTTAAGCACTTATTAGTGAATCATATCACTCGACTCTGTCTATTCTGTATCATTAGGATGGAACTTGGGGAACCATCAAAGGAAGTTGTACTGTGGTTACCGATTTCGCAGATATCTGTTACCATTCTTATCCGCTTTACTTGACAGAATTGCAAGAATCCCCGGCTTCTGATGAGCTTCAAACTCTTAGGTAAAGTAAAAATTTTGTCCAAAATTATTGCATAAAGTTTTTGCTGATTCTTGTGTATTGATATTGTTGTCTCTTCTTGCAGGTTGATTCATGTTCCTGGATGCATAATTGTAGGGATTATAGGATTAGTCATTGATATCCCTCTTTTCACTGCAATCGCCGTTATTAAAAGCCCTTACCTTCTGCTCAAAGGCTGGTACCGTCTAGCTCAAGACGCGATTAACCGTGAAGGACCATTCCTTGAAATAGCTTGTATACCAGTTGCTGGTTTGACAATACTGTTATGGCCTATTATTGTCATTGGATTTGTTTTGACGACCATCTTCTCCAGCATCTTTGTCGGATTGTATGGAGCAGTTGTTGTATTTCAGGTACACTATGATCATATTAACTGAATGATCCGAGACAAATTTCAGCTTTTTCACTGTTGAATCTCTAATGTGCAGGAAAGGTCATTTAGAAGAGGAGTCTCTTATGTGATTGCAGTAGTTGGAGAATTTGATGAGTACACAAATGATTGGCTTTACCTTAGAGAAGGAACTATCTTCCCAAAGTATGTCTCTTTTTAGTTCTTTTACATGCCCTTTCTTCTGCTTCATATTCCTAACATCGGGAAATTGCAATCCGCATCACACAGGCCAAGATATCGGATGAGAAGAGGATCGTTTTCAAGTGAAGTATCTGTGATTGTTCACCCTTCAAATGTAAGCAGAGTCAATAGTTCCGGTTCTGCAGAGGCTCCAGCGATGCTAGTACCGAGTCTAGTTCATTCTGTATCGGTTAGAGAAGCACTACAAGAAGTAAGAATGGTTCAGGTATATGTCAAAAATTTTAATCTAGATTCCTAATCTCGCACATATCTACAGAGTTTTGAATATTTTAAATTGTATTAATAGATTTGGGAGCATATGATGGGGTGGTTTGAGATGCAAGGCAGAGAGCTACTAGACGCAGGAGTGTTAACACCAGCTGATCTCTATGAGTCTTTAAGGGGAAGACACGGAAACGAATCATCGATTATCAATGTCGGGCTTCCTTCTTACGCTTTGTTGCATACATTGCTTAGCTCTATTAAAGCTAGTGCTCATGGTGTGCTTCTGCTTGACGGCTCGGACGTGACCCATTTGAATAGACCGCAGGACAAGTTCTTGGACTGGCTCTTTAATCCAATTATGGTACTGAAAGATCAGATTCGAGCTATTAAACTTGGAGAAAGTGAAGTTAGGTACTTAGAGAAAGTTGTTCTATTCGGAAACCATGAACAACGCATGGAAGCTTTGGACAATTGCGGTAACCTGCCTCAAGAAAACCTTCGAGCTGCTCAAATCCAAGGAATCAGCAGAAGGTAAAGATTCAAAAAACTTCTCTTACATAGAAAAAATTCAATGATGGGTTTTTGATCTTGTGTGTTGTAGGATGATGGGAATGGTACGGAGCGTATCGAAGCTTCCGACTTATAGGAGAAGGTTCAGACAAGTGGTTAAGGCTCTAATAACTTATTGGTTAGAGAAACAAGGCTTGCATCGAACCGGTTCCATGAGCTCTGGAGATGTCATTGAAGAGATCTAACCTAAGGAGCAACAATTGTTGTATTCTTTTTATAATTATTAGGGTTTTTTAATTTCCTTTGTAAGATGTGTTTTTGATTTCTTGGAGTACAAGGTGTAAAAAAGTATGTACAGAAGTTGCTAAATTTAGGATTCAAGAAAACAGAGCTTTTTTCTAAATGATTTCAGAGATTGAGAGAAAGAGAATACAAAAGTTTACAGTGATGCTGATGTAGAGGAGGAGGATCAAATGTCATGACAGCTTCGGACCACTCAATCTTGCCGCAAATCTCGCCTCTCTCCTTGCGTCTCTTTAAAGAGATCTCCGCACACCAAATCTTCAATTTCTCAGGACCAAGCACGTCCCAGAAGAGTAACATGTTGGGACCAAAGTTACTCAGTTTGTGCTCGGGAAGCAATTTGTCAAGTTCATTTGTCAATCCATGCCTCCGCCTCATCCTTTTGCATGATTTCCAATGATCTGACATCCTCCCACCATAGTTAACGAGCTTGGAGGCACATAGAGTGTCCGTTAGTTTTCAAGCCCATGAACTCTCTCCACACCATCCCCTCGTGTTTGCGCCAATCCAATTCCCTTGCCTCACACCACAGTATCCTCCCACCAGTTAATAACATTCTCTATCAAATACCAACCCCTTCTATCCCTGTATGTATTCCCTGTTTTCCATCACCGTGCTTTCGTACAATTATTAAGGGGAAGTTTAGGTTATACTTATTCGATGGCGGCATTGGCAAGACATCCCAAGTCTGCGTCTTTGGGTCAAAAACCTCTCCCCACTTGAGGGGATTTAAGCAGAAAAAATCCCCGCACCCTCCCAATACATAACGAAGCAGTTCAACTCTTTTATATAAGGGGGAGTTATATGATCTATAACTCAAACACCTGTTTTGATTTTGTTTCTATTTTTACTCCTCCTAATTCGATCCGACAAAAAGGTAACAAATCTAGCATTTTTGTTTTAAAATTAATCAAGTAAAAAAAGCCCACGTTCGTTTAAGTTTTGACCCATTAAGAGCCCAATATCACAAAAATGGAAAATAATTAAGAAAAAATAATTGAAAAATCGAATTGTGTGAGGACGACGGCGAAGCGGATAACGAAAAGCTCGCCGAGAAACCACAAATGGCGGGCGTGAAATCTCTGCAACCACCCAGACTACTCTCTTCCTTTCTCGGAGACCACACTATTCGATCAACGCAACCACTTATTCATCTCTTTCGCGTCGATTTAGGTTCTTCTTTCTTGTTATACTTTACTTCTTCTGCTACTGCTACTTTCTATTGATGAGTATTTTAGTTGAGCAGGTCACCAAAAAAGATTAAGACTTTCGAGTGCCCATATTGCTCTTTTGATTCCTATATGAGTTTTAGGTTAATCCATAAAAAGAGCAGAGCAGCTTGAATCATGAGCTGTAGAGTATATTGTTTAATTGAAACGAAATCAATGTAAGAATTTTCTCAAATTTGGACAGGAAGAAGACATGTTTCAATGCAATTATCAAGAACCTTTTCGGGATTAACCAATCTCTTGTTTAATAGAAGGTATTATGATGTTTCTTACAATTTAGCTACTGAGTAGCAGAGAAGGTGTATTAACTTTTATTCTTTCAATTTTTTTTTTGGTTTTCTGGTTAAAGAAATGAAGATGAAGTTATTGATGGCAAGAGAAAACGTCTGAAACCGGGAAATGTATCTCCTTGTCGCCCTGTCCCGGACCATATAACAAAACCTCCGTATGTTGATTCTTTGAAAGTCCCTGGAATCTCAAGTGGACTTGAAGTTCATGACAAGAAAGGTATAGAATGCATGAGAGCTTCTGGGAAACTTGCAGCTAGGGTTCGGGAATACGCTGGAACTTTGGTTAAGGTGAGGAAAGTTTTATACTTTTCTGTCGCATTTGAAGTTTTGTAATGATCTATCAATCATCATTTGTTTTCTATTTGGCAGCCAGGCGTAACCACAGATGAAATTGACGAAGCAGTTCACAATATGATTATCGAGAATGGAGCATATCCTTCGCCTCTTGGTTATGGAGGTTTCCCTAAAAGTGTTTGCACATCTGTGAATGAATGCATTTGCCATGGAATTCCTGATTCACGACCACTTGAGGTGCGCTTTTTAATAGGTTTTGTAGGCCTAAACAGAGTTGTTTTCTCCTTTTTCCCGTCACGAATCCTAATGTATGTTCTCTTTTGGCAGGATGGGGATATAATCAACATTGATGTCACAGTGTATTTGAATGTAAACTTCTCTTCTATTGCGTATTTCCTGATCCTTCACTAGTCTAGTAAATTGGGTTTCCTGTACTATAGATACTTATGTCGGCTCTGCAGGGTTATCACGGTGATACTTCAACAACTTTCTTCTGTGGAAATGTTGACGAGAAGGCTAAAAAGCTAGTCGAGGTATGATGTTGAACCGAATCAATTCCATCTCTGTCCTCTCGGAAAAATCATGATCCTGTTAATAGTTTGATGAGCTTTATACTTGGAATGTGCTCTAGGTGACAAAAGAGTCTCTCGACAAAGCGATATCAATATGTGGTCCTGGAGTTGAGTACAAGAAAATCGGCAAAATTATTCAGTAAGAAACCGATTTCGTCGAAACATTAATCTTATATTAATGAGTTTCTCACCACATTGAAAAATCAAATCTTCTGACATAAAAACATTGTGCTTATGAAGTGACCTTGCAGATAAACATAAATATGGAGTTGTTCGACAATTTGTAGGCCATGGGGTTGGACGTGTCTTCCACGCGGATCCAGTTGTTCTACATTTCCGTAAGTTTGTCCTAAACTCAGACATCGAGTTGCTGCTTTGTGGCCATTCACATAGTTTCTGAATTTCTTCTACACAGGGAACAATGAAGCTGGACGTATGGTCTTGAATCAAACCTTCACCATAGAACCGATGCTTACGATAGGAAGCAGAAACCCGGTAATCTGGGATGATAATTGGACAGTGGTAACGGAAGATGCAAGCCTCTCTGCGCAATTCGAGCATACGATTCTTATAACCAAAGATGGAGCTGAGATACTAACCAACTGTTAAAAATGATTCCCAAATTTGTCTCAGATTGATCTTATTGGAATGACCCAAAGCCAAAAGGTATGTAAGAATCATATTCTTATTCAAATATTCTTTGCTCGCAAGCAAACTGAATCTGTAGTTACCAATCACACAAACAGATACAAACAAGTTTTACATTATTTTTGGGACAAGCAAAAGTTAGATCTTGGTTTTAGGTCCTTTAGGAGATCTTGATTCTCTGAGTTTCCTTTCTTCTGACAGAACTTTTGCAAACCTGTAATAATTATCAGTGTTTTACAAATTAAATCCACTATTATTATTATTCTTAAAGCAATAAATTATGTGTTTTTTTTTGTTAGATTAAAAATTATTAAACCTTTTGAGAGCTTCTTCATTAGTTACGTTTTCGGAGATGGGTTCAAAATGGCCAGTTTCGAGATTGACACGAGAGACTCTTTTCTTTAATAAAGCTTCACCAACTTTAACAAGACCTTCCATGTTCTTTTCTGTCGATATGTCCACTGAGCCTAAGTCACCCTTCAACGTATCGTCCTGTAATAGAAATACATTTTAAAAATAGTAAATTATTTGATATTTTTGGTCAATAAAGACCCTTCACTGACCAATAATATTTTATTATTATTTTTGTAATTATTGTTTCGTACAAGGAAATGCCAAAAAAAATAGATCGACCTTTACAAGTTATCATTTTTAATATTTGTTTAGATAATAATACATAAATCTTTATGACCAAAAATCAAATTTTCTGAACAATTCAAAGTAACAAAAAAAAAACAACAAATAAACTACTGGTTTTCGATAACCAACAAGTTTCGTATTTCATTAGCTTGGGATATAAGTAATTACCAAATCTAATATCACAACTGCGGAGTTTTAGCAAATCAGTGCTTAAGTTGCAAATTTCAAAAATATTATACAATTCGAGATTTAGTTGACCAAAACCAAAAGAGTTAATATTCTGAAACTACGGTTACTACCTAATATATTTGAAATAGAAATGTGACAGCTCAATTTTAATGAAGGAAGAAACTCACATCGATACGTAAATAATTCTTCTCGGAACGAAGAGCTTGAAAGACGACAGAGCTTTGGTAATCAACCATGTCATGAATGGCTTCGCTGAAACAATCAAGAATTGGAGTTGAACCATTTTCAAAGATCCAACAGATCAATCCCCATTTCGACGCCATTTTAGCATTGTACTTCTCTTGATTCCTAATCGAACCTGTCCCAATCGATATCACCAGAAACCTCGTGAAATCCAATGGGCTTATGTCTCCCATTGCTGGATTCTTCTTTATTATCTGCTTTGTCACTTCCGCAATCGCACATAACGTCTGAAAAAAAAAATATATATATATATATATATCAAATGACCGGGCAACATTACCAAGTTAGTTAATTAGGGTTTTCAGATTTAGTATTGGGTGATTTGCATGAATAACCAAAATCCAAAGTTAAATTAAGAATATAGCACACTAATTTGAAAAATTAAGTAACTAACATAAGGGAGTTGTGAAATGACCACAATAGAGTGTAGGAATTTGGAAGCGTGCCAAAAGGAGAGAAAAAAAAAAAAAACATATTTTTCTTTATTTTTTGGATAAAATAGTTTTTACCCTTTTATATTTTGTTCCAATATATCTCTTAATAAAAAAAGTTTGAAATATTAAATATATTAGAAAAATGTAGATTTTTTCCTATTTAATTTTAAAAAAATCAGATACGGATTTTTAAAAATAATGAATAGAATTTGTTTATATAGAACACATGAATAAAATAGTATAGAATAAAAGGAAGTAGTATAGAACGCGGGGTGGTGACGATGATGATTCTGGCAAGGTTGAAGATGACCAAAGGATTCTCTTCACGTGAAATCTCTCTTCGTGACAGTGTGGTAGGGTTGCGATGGTGGTAGTGGTGGTGGTGGTGGTGGTGGTATGGTGATGGTGGTGGTGGTGAATGAACTATTGAAGGATGAGAGAAGTTGCTGAAGAAGAATGTGATGGAGAGAGATGAAGTGAGAGAAAAATAATTAAAATAGAAACTGGAGAGAATATTTTTGTAGAAAATACACAACATTATTTACCCATTTTTTTCTTTGATTAGTTAGTTAATTAATAAATTTTTGTAGAGAATACACAACATTATCTACCCATTTTTTTCTTTGATTAGTTAGTTAATTAATAAATTTTTGTTGGTTAGTTTTGTAAATTTCCTTTTAGGGTTTTTGATTTTACCGGGTTATTGGCAGCGATACCACCATCAATGAGGTTATATTCATGATTGTGTCCTTCATTGTCTTCGTTGGTGAATCGATGAGCTGGAAAATAAGTTGGTGCTGCCGATGTGCTTATACATATGTCTGATAGTTTCGCGTCCATAGCTCGATTAGTCACCGCCTATATTTATGACATAGAATCAATATATACCTGTGATGAAATTGCGCGAATATATATATGATAGTGGTGTTACCTGGTATGAAGAGAAGATAACTGGTTGGAGTTTCTTGATGTCGAAGCAAGGTATGACAACATTTGTCAAAGATTGAGTCAGCTTCGTGTCGCCCAAGAAACCTTCAATTAAGTTATGAAGGTATTTCCCGTCGAACTTGGGTCCTCGTACAAGTCTCACCAAGGTTTCAACCCAGCCACATATCCCTCTGCACATTTAAAAGTTCTCCTAAGAAAACGACTTAATTATACGATTACTAAGACTCTGAATTGGACTAAACGCAAACGGTTAAGACGCATACCGTGGCAGTGGAAAGATTTTGGGAGAGTGTTTGAGATAAAAAGGGACGATTTCTTTGGCCTCAAACAAAGGGCTGTTGCGGTTGCGGCTATCGCCACCGCTTTGGTCTTCGCCTTGTGCGGCCAACATGGCCACTATCAAACCTCCGGTGCTCGTCCCTGAGATGACATCGAAATAATCTACAAGCCTTGCCTCCTCACCATCCAATTCCTGTTTATTAAACATTTATAAATACACAACCAAATTAATACACAATCTACGTGGAAATAAAAGTCTATATATGTTCAAATGATATTGTGACATTTCTAACACATGTTTTTCATACATAATTAATTTTTTCTATATAAAATTTGTACAAAGTCTCCAATTAAGAATCAGTTAGTACGTATACCTGAAGTTGTAATTCGAGGTAAGCTAAGATTGTGCCGGGAATGATCCCACGGATCCCACCACCATCGATGCTAAGAATGGTGATAAGTTGTCCGTACGAAGGAGGAAGACAAGAGACTGTTACCGTTCTGTCTTTCAGATTATCAGTTATGGATATTTCTGATGAATTTCTTGATCTTCTCTCCGTATCCATACTTTCAAACTCTTCTCCTTTCTTTTATAATAATCTCGATCAAAGGTTATTTGTTTAACTTTGATCAATTCTATTTCGGTTAGTTTTTAATTGCTTTTCTCCTTTTCAAGATAGTGATGGTGATAAATGTGATCAAACCTTTAGAACTACCGTTACATATATATAGAAAGAGATATATGTAGATTAGGGAGTCTATATACAACACTATGTTATGCATGCCCATACACACATCCATCACATAGTGTTGGATTTTTTTGAATCTAAGGAGAGGTTTCTTGGTTGGGATGTCGTGTTCATCACTCTCACGCCCCATTACACTTATGGTTACTTTATTAGTTTATTTCATGTCATGTTACATACATACTTCTATATTAAATAAAAGTCTAGATGACAGCTGTTCGATCCAAAAAAAAAAACAATTAATAGACAAACATGCACACAAATTAGTAGCAGAAGTCACCTGAACATATAAGTATATATTTCAAATGTTCTTTATAAAAAAAATAGTAGAAGATAATACAGCTACTTTTGAACATTTTCGTCTTTTAATCGTGGGATTTATGTATTCCTCAGTGCTCAGAAATTTTGAATAGTGATCTGCTTCTCCATTTTTTTTTTTTTGTCTATTTTTAGGTTACCATCCTGAAGTTGGATTTTTTTTGGTTCTAGGTTTAAATCCGGTTTCTTAAAATAGTTATATAAGATTTTTTACTAATAGAACTGAAATCGCAGAACTAGGGAATTTCGTTGAACAATATATGAGGTTGTCCAATAAAAATATTTACGTATATCGACAACGAGAATCATACTTCGAAGCAAATGTAACCGTTACTTAAATCAAGAAAAGTGGCCTAAATTATGGATTTGGAATGGTTAATTACGGTTATTCTACAAGGATATATAATTTGTATACGAACCATATTCTCCTTTTCTACATTTTTATGTATGCTTCATTTATATTTTTGTCATGAAATTTTTAATAGAAAGATCCAAAGTTCACTTGTTGAATATTAATTGGATTATATCAAGGACACTAGTTATCGACTAGCAAAAGGATTTGCTTGCATATACTTTGAAACAGTTTTAGGCATTCACTTGGCTATGTGAAGCCAAGTGTCACATAATATTCTTAAGCTTTCTCTCAATGCATTAAGTTTTCTTTTTGTGATCATATATATCTAATCAAGTCTATAATTAATGAATATTTTGATTTGGAATAAAAGATCAAGATTTTAGAAAAATTCAATAAGATATGATTACTTATTCAAAGTAATACTATATATATCTTTACTATAAGTTTGAAGTTTGAACTAAAATGTCAGCAATCTATATATATATATATATATATATCTAAGCATGCCAGATTTGATTTTCATACTTGAAAGTAAATATATAATTTTTTTATTTTCTATTGATAATATTGCAGTTCCACCAACTTTTATACATAGGAGATAAAAAACGATTTTCAATATTTATTTTCTGCCCATGCCGTGACAAGTAGTACAAAATATATCTACGGTCCACTTTTGCGAGATTGTTATATCTGTCAAATGTTTTTCGTGTTAATTAAAAAAATACAAATGTCCTCCAATATCATCTTAACCCCTTCGCACCCTCTTATGTAATTCTTCACGTATCTCGTTTCCTTGGCTTGACCTTTTACAAAATTTAGATTTAACTACCTAATTTCATAATAAGATATATGATTAATATTCTTTGGCGTGTAACATACACATATGAGTTTGTTTATGAGCGATTATTTTTGCCCACGGGTCTTGAAAGAGTCAAGTTCTTGTAACACTAAACATCCTCTTAAGAACGTTGCAATTGTGTATATATATATAATCATCAAATAACTATAAAATAATATAATTTTAAAAATGTCCACTTTATTTGATGCTTTATTTTACCGAATCATTTAACTGTGGATAGAGATTTTTATTTTCAAACATCGCGATGCTATAGTGATTGACTAACTTGATTTATAGAGGTTGAATCACTTGAAACGTGAAGAATTGCATAACTCGACCGTTCCCAGTTTCATCCACATAACAGGAAACATCAGGCGCCTCTTAAAAGGGTTCATTTAGCTTCTTTTCCTTTCGTGAAATCTCTTGTAATGGTTAATTGTCTTGGCACTCCATTGTTGCAAAACGCTCTCAATTTTGTTCAATTAATAAAAAATACCTATTCTCGTTTATTTTAAACATATCTTCCTTTAACATTTAAACTTTAATTGGTGACCACACTTAAATTTCTTTTTTTAGGGAGAATGTCTTATTTCTCTTTATTCTTAAAGTTTTTTACGATTTACTATCAGAATAAACAAGATATATTTTAGGGAAAGCAAATATGTAATCTGGAAAGTCGTTACTCGTTACGTAATATGGAAATTTATATATTTTTTTCAATTCCAAAAGAATCAGACACCCAAAAAGAGAAGCTTATTACAAGGCGTTAAGAGAATTCGCCGAGCAACACACACAAGATGATCAGTTTTAAACCAAATAACAATATCATTTTGTACAGTAAATTATTTCACACCAAAGTACGAATGAGATCATCAGGTTGTATTTCCTTATAATTCATCTCTTGTGATCAGCTTGATGAATCTTTAACCATTGTGTCGCTTCTCATTCTCCTTAATTTCCTTTCATCAGAGAGGATTTTCGCATACCTACATTTTAAGAATTTTAAAGAATGAGATTACTTCTGATCCAAGAAACCCGTCAACAAAACATTTGAAACTTCTTAATTACCTCTTTAGTTGTTCATCATTGGTAACATTTTCAGGAACAGGTTCATATACGCCAGTGTCGATGTTCATATGCACGACTCTCTTTGTCAGCATTTTCTCTCCAATCTTTACAAGATTCTCCAAGTTAGACTTTGTTGCTAGATCCATAGTGCTTACATCTCCTTCCAATGTATCATCCTGCACTCGATTTTACACATAAAAGAATCAGGTATATTGAATGATCAATCAAAAATTTTGACACACATATATGTTTATATGTAGCTCTTACATCGATTCTGAGGTACTTGTCTTCAGATTGTAGGGCTTTAAACACAACAGAGCTGTGAAAATGGACCATGTCGCGGCTTGATTCCATGGTAATGTCTAATATCGGAGTAGATCCATCGTCATATAACCAAGATATGATTCCCCATTTTGCAGCCTTTTTGGCGTTGTACTTCTCCTCTTTTTTTGTAGACCCTGTTCCTATCGATATAACGAGAAACTGGTCGTAACCTAACGGCTTGAGCTTACCCATATCAGGATTATTCTTCACAATCTGCTTAGACACAGCAGTCATGGCCACCAAGGTCTATATAACAAAACCAAACACAACAAAATTACTTGATTTTCGGAAAACTAAACTAAGGTTTTTCTAAGTTTTTTTGTATTCTCTTTGTTCTTGACAGTACCGGGTTATTAGCAGTAATTGCGCCATCAACGAGGTTAAACTCCGTCTTCTTGCCTTGACTGTCTTCATTGGAAAAGTAATGAGGAGGAAAGAAAGTGGGAGCAGCTGATGTACCGATGCATATGTCTGATACCTTGACGTTCAAGCTAGGGTCAACCAACGCCTTCAAAAACAAAAACAACAAAAAAAAAAAAAAAGCAAAAAGTGAACTAATTAAGGCAGATAATTAGGTTGAAACAAGAACTTTTTAATCAATGTATGTGTGTTGTGTTAAGAATAGAGACCTGGTAAGAGGAGAAAACGGTGGGTTGAAGTTTCTTGATGTCAAAGGTAGGTATAACAACGTTTGTGAGTGTCTGGTGAAGTTTTGTCTCTCCAAGCAGATTACTTAGTAGATTTCGCAGATACTTTCCGCTGTACTTTGGACCAGACAGAAGCTTTGGAAGCTTCGGTAACAGAGCAGACAAGCCTCTGCATTTTTTTTTTCACTAGAATGTCTTTTCAATTGTCACGTGGAATTTAATATATATTGCAATTCTTCATTATAAAAAACAATTATAATTGCCCACTTGCTCTATAAACAATTATATTTTACTGGTTTGATTTATTCCATAATTTTTTCATATAATTACTATTTTTTAAAATGTGAACATAATTTTTTCTATTTAAACAAAAATACAAACACAACCAATAATTATTATTTGTAATTAGTATATAGCGAAATATAACTTCCTTACGCGGGCTGGGGAAATATCTTGGGACAATGTTCAAGGTAAAACGGCACAATGTCTTTGGCCGCGAAATGAGGTCGACCGGTCCCATCCGGTACTGCCAACATCGCGGTCACAAGACCACCGGTGCTAGTTCCGGCTATCACGTCGAAGTAATCGGCTAGCCTCACGTCTTCTCCATCGAGTTCCTATATATACGGAGAATATTAAAGGAATATTAATTTTTCAGAAAAATAACTAGTACGAGTATGACTTCGTGATCATAAATCGATGCACGCACTTACCTACATTAATATTCACATGGTTAACTAGTACGAGTATCTGATCCTGTCATATGTGTCAACTATCTAGTAATTAATTTTCACTCTACTGAAATATATATAGAGATATATAAAAACCTGAAGTTGTTTTTCGAGATAGGCAAGGATTACTCCGGCGATGATTCCTCTGACTCCACCACCGTCGAGGCTGAGGATGGTTACGAGTGATCCGCACGATGGCGGTTTGTTTTTCTTGCAGGACGAGTCGTTCTCCATAATAGTTGATCGATCTTCTTTTGAGTTAGAAGATTATAAATCGGTACTTGGTATAACTTTTGGATGTAGAGGTCGATATATATATATATATATAAATGCACAATTTCACTTGTATAGATTTTAAAAACAAAAATTATTTGGTCAAACTTTTCTTCAAACATTACGTGCTAATAATTAAGGATTATAGCTAATATATTTTTCATTGGAATAAGATAATTTATAGTAAGGATTATGTCGTTGAGCTTGAGCTGTCATAAACTTATTTAATTTATGAGAAATAATTACAATAAATTAAATTAAGAAACAAATATTTAATTTCTTTCGTGGACTTAGCAATAAAGAATAACAGCCAAGCGATCGAGTTCTGCATCCAAAGTTTCAAAAACTGACTTTGGATTTTTTGGATTTGCTGCGACACATTTCCCTTCTCAATCCACTATCCAGACTTGTTGTAAAGACAACTGTCATTTCGGTTGAGAAGATGATCTCAAGACTAGCTTTTGTTGTTTTTCCTCAAAGCTTTTTCTTGCCGTTTCATCAAATTTTTAATTTTCTTATGTTTTTTGTTTTTTTTTTTTGTGTGTAAATTTGACTGGAAATTTCACGAATCACGAATAATGTTGAGCTACTTGGCTTGTTTGGAGCTCAGTTATTTATTTACATTAGAAAACCTAATTGTTAAGAATCACTTAGTCTAGTATCTTAATTAGTACAAAGTTTACAAACCATACATGGATTAAGTTTTATCGGAAATGCATCAAATTTGATCAGCGAAATTAAATATGCAGTTTTTCGAAAAAAAAGTCAATATGCGATGAATCTCTGCAACTCGATCTACAGAATAACATCTGTAAAACCTATGTTTTTTAGTCTTTTTTCGAAATTTTCGATTAGCTATCCAAAACCAACAAAGCATTTAAATACGAAATAACGTTAGCATTACAGCATGCAAGCACGCTTTCTCAACTAGATACCAACATATTATATCATTTGTATTATAGATGATATATAAATTACATATCAAGTTCACATGTAGGGTATTTTAAAAGATATAATAATTTCGTGCTAATCATGATTGTAATTTATATATTTTCCTTTGGAATTATTTAATGTATATTCAGAGAAAATATCAATGCCGAGCTTGAGCTGTCATAAGCTTAATTTACGAGAAAATATTGTAATAGATAAATCTTATGTAATATTTCTTTCGTGGATAATCCAAAACAATAGCAAACGAGATCTGCATAAAAGATTCAAAACTCTATTTATTTTGACTTTTTATAATAAAGTTTGATTTTTTTTTGGATTTGCAAGGAGACATCTCCCTCCCCAGCCAGACTTGTTCTAACTACACCTGTCATAGGAGTTGATCTCAAAATTAGCTTCTGTTGTTTCATCTTATTACATGTTAAACTATATTCATAACCAATTTGAGTAGAGTTTTCTGTCTAACGACTTCCCTGGTTTGCTTAAGCGCGTAGCTTTATAAATCTTTTAACAAGAATTACTTCAGTATGTCTGTATGAAAATATGTTTTTCCTAAATTTCCTTCAAATCTATTCAATAAGATAATACAACTTAAAAAAAACTCTGTAATGGACAATAAAACACAAGATATTGCGGCATATATTGATATCAACATATGAGGTCCTGAAATTAAATGTCTGCTTGGAAACAAGATCAGCATTTTTTCTATTATTAAACCTTTCTTTAATCCATAAACTGATTGATCAGATGAAAGAAAGAGAAAAAAACCATTTGGTTCATATCCGGTTTGCTTGTATAAACATTGTCGGTTGGGATTGCCGGTTATGTTTAATTTCAGTGTGTGACACTCTTGACAAGAGTATTTCCATATATTTTCCAGTTTAAGAGACTGAGTTTCATCAAGACTCGGGCCTCTATATGAGTTTCGAATCGAGGCCCAATCTTTGCAATTACCGTATGTTTGCAAGTTATGAAACTCTAAGAAGGACTAGTGATCAACTGATCATTAGTGAAGTTGACGTTGACCAATGACTACAGTACTCTTCTCTACTCTCCTTCCTTATCTTCTTTGTTCTATCAGTATCACACCGAGGCAGTCCAGCTTTTATTAAATAGATGTAACTTCGTTCAATTATTTATTTCCCAATAGCTTTCAACCTATTTGTTCATTCATTTAGTTACTATCCATCATGTCATGATTTTAATAAACTTAAACCAAAATTTTCTACGTAGCATTAAATTTTAACATTTGAATATAAAAAACAAAATTTTTTAATAGAATACTGAAATTATTTCTATCTTACGATATTTTTAAAAAGTTTAATTAGACTTTAACAGATAATTAAGATGATTGAAAGTAAATTTAATAATGTTTTCACAATGTTTTTTTTTGTCAAAACATACATTATGCATGTTTACTCGAATTGTGATACAACAACTATAAAACAAACCACTAAACTATATATCATGGTCTATGTTCTCATAATATTTAATGTGATTAAAATTTAATATATAATATTATTTTAGATGAGGAATTAAATATTTCTTTTGTTGGAGATTTTTCCCGAGTAAATTGATGCTCTTGGATAATTTTTCATATGTTTTTGAATTCGTTTGCTAACTTGCATAATCACTAATTAATACGCGTTAATTTTCGTTGTAACTTTGTATGTCGTGGATTTAATAATCTGTTGTTCAGAGTTATTATCTATATTTACTTTGGAAAGTATTATTGTTTATTTTCTTCTGTTTTATTTGAAAAAGAAAACTGACACAAAAACATTCTTTGGGCCTAAGGATACAAAGCAAATACTTTTTTGACAAAATATGTGATCAATAATAAACGATTTGTTTTGTATAGTAATATTGACAAATACGCTAGTGTATATATATGGCGTAAGGTTTTGACATCTAATTTCACTTGCATGCGCTCATAAGTGATAGTGAACATGCGATGTACCACGTACGCTAGCCCTAAATGGACCCTATTCTTCTGTCTTATTGGACCACATTGGTTATCAAAAGGAAGAAGAAATTGACTTATCATTGAAAAATTGGGGACCGATCGATGGATATGAGCTGATTTTATGTGCATAAATGTGGCAAATATACAGGAAAAGGAAAAAAGGACATAATGTATATTGCTCCAAAAACGTATTTTTATTTATATGAAATTACAAATTCACAAGTGCAAGTTTATGTTTTAATTGTGTTAGAGTAAGATCTTCTCAGACGTCGTCATGGTTGTACGTTACTATCAGCACCACATAGGTCCATTAATGGCATGTGATGGGAAGAGGCTAGATGATCAGAGGCGACAATTATGTGTCATCTAATATATTTATTACATCTATCTATAGATAGCATATATGATCGTATAAGAATTTTGGAGAAATTATGAGATGATTTGCTATATTTAGAAACTTATTTTTTTTTTATATAATATAATTTTGGTGTACAAAATACCTTTTTGGTTTGGGTATTAATGAATGAGTTAAAACTTTTCAACATTAGGTTGTAATTGTTGTGTTTTGAATACATGGCCGGTCCAACGTTATTGATGGCCAGTCCAACATTATCGAGGACCATATTCAACACTAAAAATTTTGTTATCAGTTTTGAATGTTATAAACTCATACAAAAGAGAAGTTCAATAGTAACAACAAAAGAAATATATTAATCATCAAAATCAAACAAAAAATAAAATTTTAAAAGCTCAAAATTATGGGATCTAAGTATTTATTATGGCAGTGAAAATAAATGAGATTTTGATTCAAAATCAGTTAAAAATGATTGAAGTAGTCCAATGTCAGCAGCCTAACTTGCCTAGAGTCGAATTCTCATGTGAGATATATCATATGAACCCCTGGAGTCCTGGACTAATACGTAATAATAACCAGTGTGCGTCTAATAAGTCCTAAGGTGTTGGGTTCGAATTGTGTCCAAGATTAAAGACTTTCTGGTATAGCTTGAATTGAAACCAAACCAGATATCATTATTTTCAGGTCTCAACGAAATATTGACGGGTTTAATAATCAATATATATAATTAATATCAATTTGTTTTTTTGGGTTTCAGTTAATAACAATTCAAGTAATAAGTAATGAACAATTGTCTTTTCGGTGTTGCTTTGTACGCAACAGTTGACATGTGGTAGATGTTACAATAACCCATTTTAAATGTAAAGATATATCTACTATAATGTATAAAAGATACTGACCAATCTATTAGTTTTTTTTTTTTTTGTCGTGATCAATCTATTGTTTAAAGTTAGAAACTTGTGATTTAGAAGAACGGACTATCTTTCATTTATAATGGTTTTTAGGATACATATTTCTAAAACTATGGGAATAACATCTTACACATATTTCTAAAACTATGGGAATAACATCTTACACGTCAAATATCCGATATTGGAAATAAAGATGGATCTAACATAAGATATATAAAACATGAACTAAAATATTTTGCGTTGAAAGTCTATAATTTTTAAAAGTAAAAGGAAATCATATTTGCGATAAATAATTCAAAATAAGGTTTTTTTTGGTCACGTAGAAAAGATTAGGGAAAAACAAAATAATGATTTTTTTGGCTCGTTATGAATTAATAGAAATGCACTTGAAGCTGAGAATGGTCCAATGTAGTAGGAATTTGCCAAATAATTTTTTGTGTAAAATGTTTATAAAAATTCCCAAAATTTTCTGATTGATATACATAATGGGAAATAAATGACGTCGACCTTTTGTGGTGTAATGGTAAAATAATTTTTGAATCATTATTTTTTATTTAGGACAAAAATACATATACAAACAAAGTTATGTCGCTTTATATCGTTTATTAGTTAATAAATACCATAATTGCTATTTAAAAATTCGACTATAATTCGTGTCTTTGATCACCGGGTTAAGTCCAGGCCCAATACGGGCAGACTTTATGCGGGACCACAGTGTCTGGGTCCAGCCCAAAAGTAGAGGAAAGTAAAAAAACGAAAAAAGAAAAGCAAAAGAGAATTACTATGTTCAGCTTTGGACCATTTATTTATTGTAATAAGTTAATGCAGTATCTTTGTTTCTGTTTGTAGAAGAATTGAGAGATCCCATTATGTTGATTCTGCTATTAATTTTTGCACTTATTCGTACTCTACTTCAGATGGAAGGTTCAAATTTATGATTGGATGCAATAAGATCGTAGACTTTATAGTTATAAATATTTAAAAAAACAATAAATGTATGCTAAGTTTTCTGTAATACTATACTCTAACAAATGTAACACTATAGCGCGACGAAAGTTTGTGGTCATCCTTGGTAAAGGCAAATACAAAAGCTTAAAAAGAAGAAGAAAAAAGAAGTAAATAAATAAATACAGATGAGGAAATAATGATTTGGATTGCGAGACGCATGCCTTACATTGTATTATCACTCTTTAGGATTAATTTGATGCACGTTCGAAGCTTTTTTTAGTTATATGTGTAATCTAGTAGATATTTCAATTTGTTTAATTATGTAAATAGCAAATACTATTATTAAGTTATTGATTTGCATTATAAGTTAATAATACTTAATTGAGATTCGTGGCTACCCAAAAACTTATTTATCGTCCGTGGTGACGTTACAACAATGTGATATATATAGTTAGTTTTTTTTCTTTCTTTTTTTAATAACGACCTAAATGGTTAGGTTTGATACTGGAAAATTTATCATGCAAGCAAGAAAATTTCCAAGCATAAAATATAGGACGAATTAATAACATAGATTAACAGATAAAAGTACAGTTAAAATACATGTTTTTGTTTTGTTCTCATTTATTTGCTTATAGATCAGATATTCAAAATTCTTTTGATAAAAAAAAAAAAAATTGTATCACTAGAATGTAATGACATGGAAGAAAGGTGTATTCCGCAACTAAGTACTAATATCATGAATATAAAGAGCATGTTTAATGGGTCCACTAGAGAAATGAAAAGCATGAGTTAAAAAGCAAATTTTTTGAAGCTTTGTCACGTGCTAATGCTTATTAGAATCTGCCAAAGCATCATTTAATTCTATTAATTAATTATACCTAATCCACCGTTTATCGTCATTAATTAATACTACTATATCAGCCATGTTAGTTGATTAAAAATAATCAAATTATTGATGGTATAATATTACCACGCTTAGCCTCGGAAAATGAAAATCTCCATATATCAAAATGTGTCATTGTTGAAATAATTATTGTAATCACTTTTTCATACTATTTCCTTTTTCCGTGGTATGACATTTCCACTTTTAATGAGTTTCCTTTTTAATCCAAGGACCTAACATGTTCCATCTTTTTCTGGTTTTTGATGATTTTGTTTTATGAATTTGTTTAATTGACAATAAAATTAAAATTAACTCATTACATTTCTACTAAGGGATATTCAAAACAGATTTGAATAATTGAATATCGAAACATTTAAAGTAAATAATTGAATCAATATTTACCCTTATCTTAACATTTTCTTAATTACTTCCTTTGTTTTGTGGATCGTCCGATTGGACAGCAAAAAAGGAGAAATGAAAATCAAATGTTAAAAAGGTTAGACTAGTGAGATGTCAGCATCTTTCAAGTTTTTACTTTTTAATTATTTTTTTCTTTTTCTGTTAGCATCATAATTAATTAGCACGTTATCTTTGCTTTCTCTAAACGGTATCAGAATTTAACTCTGCAAAACGCTTGTGTTTAAGTACAGCCTGCATAATTGATTACACAACAATTACTTATTTTGGCTTAATATAATCCCTAATCAATTGGTTATTTATAAGCCCCTTAAACTAATCAACAATACGTAAGATTTACTTGATTTGAGGTATCCCTCATACAGAAATTATAAGATTTAGAATTGCAATTGGAAATTATTTATTTAGAATAGTCGAATGACAGCTTTAAAAAACTGCTATAATTAGAGTAGACTGAACAGTAGTGACCATTGACAAAATAAAAATGAAAATAGCAGTGACCATTAATTTTTGGATTTTTCCATCTAAATTGTACGACAAATTATCACTCACTACGAAAACTCGAAACAAAAAAGCTGGAAACCACCAAAACTCCACTAAAAAACACGTTCAAATTTTGCAAACCATTCGAATGACTTTTTTAATATAAAAATATTAACTATCTAGTTCTGAAGCAGTGCCAAAAAAAAAAGGATATTAAAAATAATATTTCAAAGATCCTTTAATTAATTTCTCACATTGTATTCTAATTTGGTTTATGACTTGTTCATTATTCTAAATTTTAGAAGTAAAAAGTGCATTTATAATATGTTAAACATAAATATAATTAATCAAAATAATTTTAATATAGTTATATATATATATATATATTTTGTCGGCTGTTAATATTGTTATATTTAAGTATTTTTATGTTCCATATATTGTTTTATTTCAGACCATTTTAAAAAAGTCCGAGCAAAATAAATTAGTATAAAATAAAAGAAGTGAAAAGATTGAGATAGAAAATGAAAGCACCAAGGCACTAAATACCAAACTACAATTAATAAAAGAGAAAAGAAATGGAGATAAAGTCGCTCTCGTTTCTAGTTGTCTTCATCTCACAATCATCCTCCCACCAGCTCGAGCGCTCGTCACTCAGATCTCCCATCTTCTCAAAATATCCTCCGATAACTAAACCATTTCCACAGTTTTCAACCTCGAATTTATATATATACATAACAGATCATTCTTTTTAAGAATTTAAATATAGAGAAAGCAGAAATGGCGATTAAAACATTGATCTCTCGTCGTTTTCTGTTACTTGTTCACCTCCAATAAGAGATTCTGTAGGTTTCTTCATTGCTCTGTTCGAGATTATCTGACCAAGTAATTCTAAAATGGATTAAATTGTGGATCTTTGGGAAACATAAGCTTGAATTTAAACACATGCCAGCCTTTTTCTGCTTCTGGGTCGCTTTATCTTCAAGTTTTCCCGCTCTGTGTTCATAAAATCAACAAGGTACTTAAAATTTCTATTAACACCCATTTATTATTTCTCAGAAAGGTTTTAAACTTTGTTTTGTCCCCCAGTTTTCTTAATTGTCCTTATACTTTAACATTTAACTGTTTCTTTCTTTTTACTTCTGTTTTGTTTTGTGTTTCTTTTATGTGTTTTTTTTTTTAATCTTGATGGGTCTCTCTCTTGGGTTTATATCAGTTATAGAGTGAAGAGAAAGCAAAAGTTGAAGAGAGAGAGAGAGAAAGAAGCCATGAACACTAGTGTTCGAGCTGCTCTTTCCTCCATGAAAGCTCCTTCAAAGCATGAAACTAATCAAGTAACTTTTTTTTTCTCTTTCTCTCTCTCTCTCACTTTTTCACTTTTGTGAACTCAATTGTGATTGCTTTTCTTTTTGGAGAAATCTTTCTTGGTGGATATGCTTAGTCTCTGAAAAAAGTTTGTTCCTTTAGATGATAAAATCTTGATAATTTGGATTTCAGATATTTCTTAAGATTCTTGGCTTCTACATTGGACTATTTACCAACCGAATCTTTGCTTTTTTTTCTTTCTTTCTTTCTAAAGAATAGTTATTGGTAGTGATTTACTGGTCACAGTGACGGTGATCGATACTCAATTGTTATCCTCAATCTGGAAGTGTGTGTTGTTTTCCACTATCAAAGGCTCAGAGCAATACTTTCTTTATTAGCTCCAGTTTTGCTTCCTTCAATCTGTTTTTGAGTGTGTTTTTTAGTCCATATGAGTAATGATGTTTCGTGGTATTCTGAAATCTGCAAAGGAGGAGAAGAAGAAGATGGAGTCTCAAAGTAATGGAGCTGTTGCTAATTCAGGAAAATCTCTGGTTAATCGGCGCCGAGCTAACAGAGAAAAGAAAATGGATTTGCTACAAGATGTATGATGACAAATTCTTGAGTGTATGATTTGATGATTTAGTGATGAGTTGAGTCTAAAAAATGGTTGTTGTTTGTATTAGGTTGATAAGCTAAAGAGGAAGCTGAGACAGGAAGAAAATGTGCATAGAGCATTGGAGAGGGCTTTCACTAGACCTTTAGGAGCTTTACCTCGTCTTCCGTCTTACCTTCCTCGACATGTAAGACACCGAATGCTGGATTTTTTGCATTCTATATTTCAAACTTGTTGTTCTTTGTGTTTGATTTTGGTTTCTTTTTCGGGTTTTGATAAGACATTGGAGCTCCTTGCTGAAGTAGCTGTTCTTGAAGAGGAAGTGGTTCGGTTAGAAGAGCAAGTTGTAAGCTTTAGACAAGGTTTATACCAAGAAGCTGTTTACATATCTTCAAAGAGGAATCTTGAGAGTCCTAATAACTATGGTTTGAACGAGAATTCGCCTGTTAGAAGCAGTAAACACCAGCGATCAAAATCCATGTCGCAACACGAGTTCAATTCTATGATCACTCCCCCTAAAAAGCATCAACAGAGTCATAGTCTTAGCAGAAGCATCTCAAGTAGGAAGCTCCTCTCCTCTGATCAAACAGTTAATGACCGAAGTGGTCAGAGAGTGGTAAATGGCAAACAAGCGTCGCCTAAACCAAATATAACCAGTGTTACTAAGCCAGTAGATGTGAGGGGGAAAGAGAATCAGAGCTCTAGTAATGCTTCAAAAGACAAGAAAAATAAAGAATCACCTGAGAAGAAGCTTGGCAGATTCTTGACATCTGTGAAGAAGAAGAAACCTTTGATTAAACCGGAGGCAGCAACGGATAAACACTCAGAATTGCAGGTAAGTAAACGTTTATGCTTTCATTAATGCATGAATCTATAGATTTCTTCTGAAAGTTTTCTCCTTTTTGTGTTTTCGGTTGTGCAGCTAGATGATAGATTAGCAGATCAGGACAAAGCACAGGAGAGTGTGTCGGGTTCATCTTCGGAAGACAAAACACTGCAAAGTGGAAATGTAGCAAACAGAGTTTCAGAGGATTTACTGAAATGTCTGGTGACTATTATCTTGAGGATTAGCTCGTCGAAGGACATTGTCTTGGATCCATATAATAACTGTTCAGAATGGAGAACAAGAGAACTTGGTGCATACAAGCATCTTTGCTCGGTCGATGCATCTTCAATTGATATTGGAAGAAGAATCAATGCTTCATTTCTGATCCATCGTCTCAAGTAAGTTTCTTCTTTAAACAAATGATATGGAAACTTCTACATTGATTGAATACTCTAGACTCATGTTTTGTGTAACTATATATTTCTCCAGGTTCCTGCTTAATAAGCTTTCCGTTGTAAATCTGAACGGTCTTAGCCACCAGCAGAAGCTTGCATTCTGGATAAATACTTATAATTCATGCGTGATAAATGTGAGACTTCTATGATTTCTTTGTATGATAGAGATAGAGAAATGTCTGTAAAATGTTAAATAAGCTGATGTCTTGTTTCCAATTTACCTTGATAGGCATTCTTGGAGCACGGAATTCCGGGGACCCCTGAAATGGTTGTAGCACTGATGCAGAAGGTTTAGATTCAAACTCAAATTTGACATCATTGCGCGGTTAACATTTTTATAGGTTTATATTCATCTTCTCTTTGTTGTGTCAGGCAACAATAATCGTAGGAGGACACTCTCTCAATGCTATCACAATCGAACATTTCATCTTGAGACTTCCATACCACTTGAAATTCGTAAGTGCCCCTATTTTCCTTCTTTTCTTTAAACTGTATACCATTGAATCAAAGCTTAGTACTTATTATTATTTTTCTCTTCTTCTTCTTTTGGAAAAGACTTCTCCCAAAACTGCAACACATGAAGAGATGAGAGCTCATAGCACATTTGGATTGGAATGGTCAGAGCCTCTGGTCACATTCGCCCTCGCCTGTGGAAGCTGGTCCTCTCCTGCTGTAAGTTGATCTTAAAATCATATAGATTCAATTTGGCAAAGATGAAATCTTTCAAGTAATTTCAGACAGGGTTTGAAAAAACCTTCCATGAAAACTAAGTAGAGCGTTAACTTTTTTATCTTCCCTTTTTTTGAAACTGAAGGTAAGGGTCTACACAGCAGCTAATGTAGAGGAAGAGCTAGAATCTGCAAAGAAAGATTATCTTCAAGCATCAGTTGGGATCTCAAAGAACAACAAACTAATGCTTCCAAAGGTATTAGATTGGTATTTACTCGACTTTGCGAAGGATTTGGAATCATTGCTCGATTGGATTTGCCTTCAATTGCCTGATAAACTAAGAGAAGAAGCAAATAAGAGTATGGAGAGAAAGAACAAAGAATCACTAATGGAGTTGGTTCAAGTAGTACCATATGACTTCAGTTTCAGGTTGCTTTTGCATCAATGAAAATGTGATATATTGTATAGATTTGGGTTGGGGAGGGTAAAGTAGAGCGCATGAGTTAAATTCGTTATTGGTTTTTGGTTGGGTGAGAGTATATATACATATGGTTGTGTTCTTTACTTATAAACTATAAAGTAATGTGTCGACCAAAAAAAAAAAAAACTATAAAGTGATGTAATTCATTCAATTGATTTTTATCTGTAATGCTATATATATGTGTACACCATTTTTTGTTTTGTTGAGTAGAGTCTTGTCTTATTTGTTTTTTCTTGTCTCTTACTATATTTATATCAGCATCCTTGCCTCGTACCATATTTATTTTGGTCGGCCTTTTGATTTAGTATATAATTTATTTTTACATCCTTTTTTCTTTTGTCAACAATTTGCTTAGCTGGAATAATTATTTTCAATACATTTGATATAATGTACATAGATAATTGACATTGAAAAATGGAATGTGTAAGGTTAAATTCCGATTTATTATGATAAAATAGATAATTGGCATTGAAAAATGGAATGTGTAAGGTTAAAATCTGGTTTAAAACAAAAACTACTAGATTAAATCTATTTTAAAAAATGTGAATTACCACTTAAATCTCAAATATTAGTGATAAAAATTTACATTTATTTCTATTTCCGCATATTTACGCAGGCGTACAAAAAATAAATTGAAAATTTCTATTTCCGCATATTTACGCAGGCACACAAAAAAAAAAATTTGAAAAGACTTGCCCAAAAAAAAAATGTTATTAAAAACGCTAGAAGGAGGGTTCGAACCTCCGACCTTGTGGTTAACAGCCACACGCTCTAACCAGCTGAGCTATTCCAGCCTTTGTTAAAAAGTTAACAAAACCAAAAAATAGCATGCCCGTTTCCTGAGTTAATGGGCTTGGATAGAAAGGCGAACAAGAGCCCAAAATAAGCCCATTATAAAACGGAACAAACCAGCTCTTTGATTAGAACTTCTGTAATCGTCGTGGTGATTGGGAATTTTGCAGAGCCGTTAAACCCTAGAACGGAGAAGAAAACCCTAGACCAGCGAAGAAGATAATCAGATTCGATGTTGGATAATAAAGACCATGATTCCGATTCCGATGCACCCGAAGAATTCACCCAGGAGCAGGTAATGTACTTGTCTTCGACGTCCTTTCTAATCCCGTTTGTTGTTGTTCTGTACCTCATTCTTACTTGGATTAGCTGAAACAGTCAATCCAATATTGCATTTGCTTAGCGTCTGTGGTGTTTTGATTTGTTGCAGGCGAAGCTGGAGGATGCAGCGTTGAGGAAAATACAGAGAGAGAATAAGACTAGGTTTGTATTCTCACACATTGCCTCTCTTCTTCTCTATCTCAGCTATCATTATGGTTTAGTTCATTAGTGGTTCTTTGACTGTCTTTGAAGACTTGGAAAAAAGTATGAAGAATTCAAAATAAGTGCTTATGAAGCTTGTGAATTAGGAGTTTATGGAGGAAAATAAACTATTCGACCTTTGATTGTTAGTTCTTAGCAAAACTATGCAAGGCTTGTTAGCTATGTGTAATCCTTCATTGACCTTCTAGAAAGTGTTGTTTTTTGTCGACAGTTTTTGTCATTAACATTAAATCTGCAAAGCAATATCTGTTCAACAGTCCGTTGCCATTATGTCTTATTCTTGGAATCTAGCTTTGTTTCTGAACTTGTTGATCTCTAAGGTTCTTTAGAGGGCTAAGTTAAGAATGTGTGGATTCTTTAATCAGATTGCTTTATCTTATGCTAGGATTTCCCGGGAAAAGAAAGAGAGGCGCAAGCTTATGGCAGAGCTAATAACGCCCCGAAAATCTCGAAAGATTGAAACATTAGAAGATGAAGAAGAAGAAGAACCCGAGGAAAACTCTGAAGCTCTTGCAAAGAAGGGATTCCTTTCCAAAGACATCATAGACTTTCTTGCAGAGCGAGAAAAGTATTAAAACTTAATATCCTTATTTCTTTATGATTAAACACTTTAAGCTAGAAAGAATGTCTAAGATTGGCAGGTTCTCTCATTTCACAGACAAAAAGCCGGGTCGGATTCTGAAGAAGAAGAGATCATAGATGAAATCCCAAGAAAGAAAAAGCAAAAAAGCTCAGGGTATGATCCATCTATTCATCGCTTAAAAATGTTAAACATCACTCTCTGATTTGCTCTGATTAAGTGTCTTTCTGGTGTGTGCAGGATCGAAACGGTTATTTACAAGGAGATTCCACCACCGGAATGCTTGAAAAACGGGTTAGATTTCTTGAAGATGAGGAGAGCGCAAGTCCCAAGATCGTCTTCAGTCATCAAGAACTCCGGCCAAGCTCTCCGACTTGTCACCGGTGCTGCTTTAGCCAAGAAGCAGCGACAGAGGAAATGAAACTTGAGATGTAAAATTCATGTGGGCTCAATTCCATAACATTTTTGTTTTAGTTAAGCCTTTTTGGCTACTTATACTACTACTACTACATGTATCAGATATTTTTATTTGTTACTAATTTTGCTCAAACGCTCTCAATACAATCCGCTTCATTAACTCTTAATAAAGGTCGATACTGAGCCTCGTTCGTGTTTGATCGATTTAGGTCGCTTTGAGCTTGTTTGTATATAAAACAAAGGAAATGAAACAAAATTGATTTTTATTTTCAGCTGGTTTTCGGTTCGGTTTCTCCACATTTTTCCTGGTTCGATATAAGATTGCTTTAACCGAATTTTAAGGAAATAGACTAAAGAATAGTTAATGAACTGGAACAGGTGACCTAAGCAATCAACGTGAAGGCCAATAACATAAAAAAATATGAGATTATCTCTTGCTACAAGGACAATATAGAATCTAAGTGTATATATTGATCTAAATCAGTTTTGTAGGAACTTGCAATAAATTCTACGTGTGTTCTCTCACAACAACAAAAAAACACAAACAAAAAGCCAAATTTACCAAAAGGTGGGAATCTTTGGGTCGATAAGTGCTGCCTTCAGATTACAAGCCATACCAAATCTCTCAATTCACAGTTCTGTACCCTCATTCCATCTCCAGGAGAGCGCTCAAACCGTATAACGGTTCAGGCGTGTGAACCACATTGATTCCTTGATGATACCATCATTGGTTATGTCAGCCTCTCCGAGTCACCCTCTAAAAGTTGCGGCTTTGTGCTTTTCTACTACAAACTCACGTCTCTGAATCCTCTGCTTCTTCTTCTTCAACAGTAGGAAGCGAACCTTCTCTGCTGAAACCAGGGTTTAGGAACTTGGCGACAAAAGCCCAAAGCTTGTAAACATCTTCAAAGTTTGTCAAGAAGCTAAGAGAAGCTGTGACAACCTCAAATCTTATAAACCCGTTTTTCCCGGCTTCATTCTGCAAGTGCAAAGCACTATCTTCTTTAGTCCGAGCTCTAGAATTCCTCGGTTTATCATCCACTATGCGTATGTGACTCAATATACCAATGCCAAGAGATATACCTTCTCTTTCACCGAGTCTCTGAACAATTTCGGGACTAACAAAACCTTTGCTTTTATCTCTCACATTGAATGCAACCGCTGCTCCTCTTTCGTATTTGATCTTTGGCCCATATATCTGCACAAGATTCATGTTTCTGCCTCCTGATTCAGGCACTTGTAGTTGCAGTAACGATATCACAAGCCAGTTTATCAGAAATCTAAGTCTCGTCGTGGTTCTATTAAGACCTAACATATTCACATGATCGATATGTCTGCAAACAATCTCGGCTTCGGTTTCTCTCTTATCCCATTCATCATCTGCACCCTCATCGTCTTCATTGTCAACATCACTCGTGTTATGGTACTCTTCGTCATAGACGCTAGCTAGAGAAGCTTCACCGGGCTCTACTATGCTATGACTAACACGTTCCATGTTAAACGAAACCCGTCTTCCTTTGCTCGGATGTTCATCTTCCACACCCAATAGCCTGCTTCTACCACCATCTCTTCCTCCCAATAACCTGAATTCTCCTTCTGTTTCTCGTCTAATAGCACTCTCTTTGATTTCTAATGAAATGTTCGAAGATTTTGAGCCATTTGCCAAGCTATGACCGTAGTTTTCTTCCTGTATCTCTTGAACATGGAGATTATTACTAGAGCTCCTCCTATTCCGTGATGGAGTCGAGTTTGTCCCATGCTCTGTAACTGACATAACAGCAGCATCAAATGAGAGGACGTCATTACTATCATGCATTGGACTGCTGTAACTCTTCGGTATTGGTTTAGGCGAGTGTCGTTGTTTGTGGTTTCTCTTGTTGGTAAACCAGATTGGTGGCAGTGGAGAAGCAATTTTATTATGCTGATCAGACCCAAGAGGACTTTGACCTAAATCAATCCAAAATGAATTGTCTGATGACTCATCTTCACTAAAAACTGGGCTTTTCATCAATTCTCCAACTGAAACACTTTCGGTTTCTTCAAAAATTGTGGTGCTAGTAGTTCCATCTCTATCAGAGGAGATGTTATCTTCTAGGAGCTCTGTTTCAAATACATCCCTCACTTGTGCTGAAGTGTATGCACCAGAGAAAGCCGGCATCTGAGTTGCTGGACGATGAGCTTCTTTGATTTTATCGTCATCATGATCTTCAAAACCAACCAATCCGTCAAGACCATCTACTGAATCGCTGAGGTATAACGGATACTGAGGCGTGATCTTCACTATTCCTGATCCTGTTTTCCCGGATTGACTCTGAAGGCTCCCCATAACTGATTTTTTAATCAACAGGCAACCAAATCCTGTCGGGTCATGCCCAAATACACGATAGAACGAGGTAATGATAAACTCAGGCCGGAACAATGACAAACCAAGTGAATCCATATCTTTTGGACCTAAAGAACCAGCATCAAGCAACACATGCCAATGATTCTGCTGAGCTAAAGCCATCCACTGGTAAGAATACTTAGTACCTGTGACCCGAGACTGCGCAGGAAACACAAACAACCCAACCGCAGAATCCTTCTTCTTCCTCTTCTTATAAGACAAACGTTTCTTTAAATCAGTCGAACAAAGCTTCATAGTTGGCCATTTAAACCAAGCGTTATAAGCCTTTGCACCTTTCTCCCTCGCGGTCTGCGCCATCCAATTCACAGACTGACTCTCGTGATCAAACATTGTCAAAAGCCGCCTATTCGACTGGAAAGGATAAGATTCCGCTAACAATCTGAAAGCAGAGCCTCTACTTACTGTGAAAACAAGACCATACTCGTTCTCAGGGATGTTCAAATAGTCCATGATCCTAGTTTTGATATCATGTTCCACAGTTCCACTCTCAGCTCCACCATAAAGCGCGTGGTTACTCAAATTCGCAGTAATCTCAGAGAGACTAAACGTACAAGTATCCCAATAGTGCAGAGTTTGAACATAAGAGAAGAGACCAAATCCACAGTAATCAAGACATACCTTTGAACCCGATGATGATAAGTGACTATACTCATCAGATCTTAACTGATCAATCTTCTCAGAAGCTTGATACTTTGGGTACATTTGAAGGAACTTGGTCAAAGCTTCACGGAGCTCAGGAATAGAGTCTTCTGATTCGATTATACGTTCAGCTGCTAAAGCAGTGGCGCGTAGAAACTCACGCTGCGCGTGGAGTCTAGCTAAGGATCTGGACCGACCCAAGCTTCCATCTCCATTATCTTGGTCAATGTCTTGGGATTTGAAGAGTGACCCATTTTCAGAAGCTTCTTCTAAAGCTTCCCTTAGCTTATCTTCATACAGTTTCCGAAGCATTGCAGCTTTTTTCTTGACATTGACAGAAGAATCAGACCCATCTCTTCTTCTCCTGCTCTTACTCTTGTCTAAGATCAGAGACGCACAGTGATGAATTTGCTTCCACAGAGAGAAATGCATTATAGAATGGATTTCAAAAACCCCAAAGAAATGAGGAGATTCAGCAAAAAGGGTTTGTTTCGAAGCTCATTATAAATAAAACCCTAGAAGTTACGAATTAGGAGAAAAGAGAAGAACTTTGAAGCAGATCAAAGAAGAGAGACCTCAAAAATGGAAACTTTCAGAGAAAACAAAAAAAAAAAAAGATTAGCGCTTAGCCAAAGAGTGATGAAAACGAAATTGACGGAAGAAGAAGAAGAAAGTAAAAGGGAACAAGTTCAACGAACAAAAGTACGAGAAAGAAGAAAACACACATAAGGTGAGAAGGAATCCAAGAAAGAGAAGAGAAGAGTCAAAAGGAGCTCAAACCCTAGGACCAGTCTAGTCTCTCTCAGGAGAGAAGGTAGAGAGGGAAAAATAAATAAAAATTACAAAGCAAAAGAAAAGAAAAGAAAAAAACAGATCCCAAAATTTTGCATAGAAATTCAGAAACCCACTCTTCTTATGAGCAATCAATTTAATAAAAGAGAAAGCAAGAAATTTGTGGAGAAATCAAATCTTTCAACAGTATGACCTTAAAGGAACTGTCTTTGAATACAAAAGCAAAGGTGACCCCTTTCACCACTAATCTCTCAATTTCATTTACTACTACTACAATGGCCTCTCTCCTCTCTCTCTCTATCTTCTTTACACACTGTTGAAGAAAAGGCATTGACTTTCACAATACCCAGAACCAAAGTGGTGGTTCATGGGCTAAATACAATAATGTATGGTGGTAATGGTATCAATTAGTATTCAATTCCTCTAATCATATGCTAATAAATGAATTATATTTAAGGCTAAGGTTTTTCAAGTCAAATAACACAGAAAAAAATATAAAAGGACCATTTAGTGGGAATATTAACATAGCATATGCTATTTTTGACATTTTGTGTTACGATATTTTATAATCTTATTTTATTCTGAAAACAAGACCAAAAAAAAACTGACTCAGGAAAAAACACAATTTTTGTCTTCTTTAAAATCGTCCCCCCAAAAGAAACGCATTAACTAGTCAACTCTTGCAATTGCGGAATTATTAAGGAAATATATTCCATTAACTAGCTGCTTGCGAAAAGATAATAATAATTCAAACCCTTTTACAAATATATTATTGTACAAAATGTACATATATTAATGATACGTCATAAGTTTTACTTTTTGACTACTATATGAATGTGCATATATTAATAAATGTAAACTTGGGGTGTGGGGGATGCTTTTGCCTACTTTGGACTCCATACATTTTTCAAAAAGACAAGGACATGATTTATTTTTCAAATATCATAATATGGTCTTACCTTCATTTGCTATCAATTCTAATAAGATACATCGAATCCCTAATATAAGGCTTACATCCTTAACTAAGATGGCAATGACCAATTATATATCATGTTTATATACCATAATCATACAAATATCAGTTTTTAACAATAAACTATAATAAATAAATCAGCCATTTTATCAATTAATCAACAACAACAAAAAAGTAACAATTTTGCTTTGCAGCATTAAGTTAACAATCTTCTTACTTAAATATAAGGAATATGTTATGAATTAAAACAATAAAACAGGTTAGGTAGTTGGTACACACCATTAGATTCATTGACCAACCACAACAGTGGTGGAGAAGTTCTGCATAGAAGAACAGTTCATGTACTAAATTGATTAATTTGCTTTTTTCCCTTTAGTGCAAACATTGAAATGTTTATCCAACACGATAAAGGGATTTTGTTAATTTACTTCTATCATGAAATTAAGACGTTGTTTGTATGTATTAACTATGTTCATCGATAGAGTCAAAAGAATAAATACCCAATTCCAAAAAAAGAAAAAAAGGACAGAGATATTATTTAGTACTATTGTTTATTATGCATGGAACACAATGTGTTATTGATGAAATAAAATGCTCTCTGTCTTTTCCTATTTCTTATAAAAGATTAAATCGAATAATAGTTTTTTTTTTCCTTTTCTTAATGTTTTTGTTTAGTTTAGTTAATTGCTTGGTTTCATTCTCCCTTTTTGTGTCTATTTGATGATATTTTAGATTTATTATTCTGCTGTATCAAAGGTACTCTTAAGTCTGAACAAATAATTTACTTTAAAATTTTAAATAGAAAAAAAATTCATATAATTTGAGAACTCGAGTTATATCCATGTGGAACAGTGGTACCGTACGAGTAATAAAGTTGTAGTTCCTAAAATTTCAAATTTGAATTGTAGTTTAGTTGGAATTGGATCACACTGCTTTAGAATAATCCAATGCAAAATTAGTTTGCAAATTAAGCATTAGTGATTCCAGAATATAGTTGAAAGTGTAAAGAGGGATCTTTGAATCAAATGACGTAAACAAAAAGTAATTAAGTTACTTTGTACCTGAAGATTGATGGTTACTAATAGTAACACAAAATTTGCATACATGTATAGAAATATAAATTGAAAGCTAAGGCTTTTTGGATATTGAAAAGATAAACCCAAATAATCTTGCGGTGAAACTTTTTGACTCAGATTTCATATCGGTTTTAAGCGGTTTGGTTCTGGTTTAGAATAACTCTTAAACCATGCTACTAACTAACATCCATTAATTACATCAGATCACCACCAGCAACAAAACAGAAAATTTGACAAGCCGTCGAGTTCTTACATGATCCATGTTTACTCCGATATAAAGTGAAGAAAAGAGCTTCAATGTGATCGGCCTGAGAATACATTCATAGTCTTCTGAAACTTCTCTCTTCCTTTCAAACTTGACTCCTACGACGCTGTCTCAGTCTTCCACCAATACTGTTTGGGTTTGGTTCAACAGCCATTTTTCTCTTTTCTCGGTTCTCTTTGTTTGCAGAGTTAGCCTTTTTCTTGGTCTCACTGCACTGAGCCTCAAGGTCGATGATCCCAGGAGTTGCTGGATCCATCTCGTTCACATCTAATGGCTTGACATCACCTAGCATTTGTTCATCATTCACTGAAGTTTGATTGTCCCCAGAAGACAGGAAGCTCAATGACTTTCTAGCTGAATCCGGATTCTTTTTTGTGCCATCCTCATCATTATCATCGAGATTATCGTCCTGAAGCCCATCAGTAATCTTCAGAAGGAGATGATCTTCCGCAGATTCCTTTGCTTCTTTGAAAGAAAGCGATCTCTTTGCAGAAGCTTGATTATCTGCAGCGGCATCAGTTTCATCATCCTCACTTGTTTCCGACTGCTTGTTGGTTTGAATCAGATAATGTGCAACAGACTTGTATCCGAGTTTAAGTATCTGAAAACAAAAAGTATTCAAGGGAAAAGCCATATTAACTTTTGAATCTATCCAAGGAAACAAAATCAGAATTTGCACAATGGATATAATAATTGAAATTGCTACCTTCCTGTAAGCTGCACCAGTTGGGAGCCACCCTTTTTGTGTACGACATAAACTGCAGTTGCAGATCCCGCGACAGACTGGACAAATCCAATTCACGTTTTCCAGAGCTTCAAGAACATGTTCTCCATATCTGTTCAATCACCAAAACAGAAACTTAAAACATTCAGGACCAATCCTTGTTTTGCTGAACAAAGCAAGATACTCAATTGCTAATTGATTCTTAACAAAAAAAGACTAATCAAAGCACAAAAACAGGCAAGTTTGGTGCCATGGAGGCTACTGTACCTCATGTATAAACAATCTCCACAGAATTGACCTCGGACCGATGGATTACATTGGCTGCATTTGGTATGATAACCGAGCGTCTTCTGCCTGTAAAATGCGCAGTAACCATTAAGCACATTTGCCTCAATCTAATGAATCAAGCTACATTTTCAGAGTTAAAGCCAAGTGCACAAACCTGCACTGGTGGCAAGTCTTTCCTCTAACAGGATCATAAATCCGTTTCCCATCTTTGCCGTAACCATCGACAAAAAGCTCCCAAGTTCGTTCTGTGTTACCTAGCAGTTTCTCATGTTCGTCAGTGTAAATCTCTGGCCTTACGCCTTCTCCTACCCACATAACAATCTCGTCTTTAGATGCTTTACCCCTCTTCACTTCAGGTTCCTCTGCATAGGTAACTGGCGTTGCATTCTTCAATCTGAAAGACCACAAAATAAGGTAATAAAAATCCCTAATTTCTATTTAAAAAAAAACCCTACTTTCCTGTTGAACCCTTGAGTTTGAACAAAATCGACTCAATGAAAACAGAACCAAGAGATTGAAAAACGAAGATATCACCTCGAGGATCTCCGAGTAACTGGCGGTTTCTGCTTCAGTCTGACGGATGATATAATAACGAAATGATAAACCCTGATTTCTAATTAAAAACCCTAGACTTCTCTAAAACCTCTAATTTTGGAAGATTGAAGCAATGTGAACAAAAATTCCAGAGAACTAAGAGATTACCTTGAGGATCTTCTGGTGGAGACGGAAAGCTGAGGAGGAGGAGTGTCTCGAGGGGATTTACAACCTGGATTCGCGTTAGAGTTACCGTAACGCCTTTTGGGTGGTCGGATCTCGGATTTGAGTTTGAGGGAGAGATTTACGATTCCGAGACTCTGCATCCTCTGAAGATTCTCCTTGATCCTGTCTTCTCTGCATTTCTCGTAGACGGAGACGTTTGGGTTTCCTCCTCCGATGATTGGATTAGGGTTTGTGATAGGAAGCGAACATTTGGCTCTCGTTCTCAAGGCAGGCATTGTGATTGATGAACCGATTTTGGTTTCAAAGATCTCTTCTTTCCCACTCTCTCTCTTTGGATCTCTGGATAAGAAGAAGAAGAAGAAATTGTTTTTTCCAAGGTGAGATTTTTTTTACTTTAGTGAGCGAGTGAGTGGAGAGGAACAGCAACGGTCGGTTTTTTAACTCTTGAAATTCAAAACTTTTTTTTTAATTGTTGAAGAAAAATGGAAAGTCATATTTATCATACAGCTGTAAAATAGAGTTAAATGGTTGAAATATGGAAAACGAATTACGCATAAATCTTTTTTAATAATTATTATATCACTCTTTTTTTTTTAAACCACTTAAATGGTAGCTGTTATGAATAATATTTATTTTATAGAATATTTTAATTTATGTTATAGTGATATTTTCTTYTTTGTATTGTAAATCGAAGGAAGGAGAGATAAAAAACTTTTCTATTATTATGTTGTGTTTTATTGTTACATACATTCATATGCCCACACACATATTTATAGGCACACTAACCGACCTAATTAAGTCGGTTTAAATATATTAAATAATTATCTAATAAATATCTAATAATAAAATATTAGAAGATATTTTCCAACAAATATTAAATAATTATATTCTAGAACTTTTCTAACAGTAGCCATATTTTTATTTTATTTTTCATCCAAAAACCATCCTTCCTTCCATTAGATGTTACTTACGAGTTCGATACATCTTCTATCTTACTCCATCAATGGAGCTATCCAAATTAGTGAAACTAAATGAAGAAAAACATAATACATAAGAGAACCACTTACGCCTTTAGCCAAAACATCCGCACAAAAGTTTACATTCAGGATGTAAACAAATTTGAAGTCATAACCAGAACCTTGCCGATATCATTGGTGAAATTCTGAAGTTTGATCTGAATGTAAACTAATCTTAATATTAGTCCCTAACTGATCACCGAACCAAAACTAATCTGAATATTAGTCCCTAACTGATCAAAAGTTGTATAACAAAAAAGTAAACTGAATATGCATTTTTTGCAAAAAGAACCCTCCAAGTTTGTTAAAAAGTGGAATAAAGCCTATTAAATATCAATTTCTATCTTTTATCTCCCGTCTCCACTTAATTGGTTTTTAAAGTTTTAACGAGAAGGCTTTTGAATCTTTTTGCGCAACTCCAAATCGTCGCCGGCGATAGAAACCCTAGATTTGATTCGCCGTCGGTTTATCAAGCAATGTCGTTTTTTACCACACAACAACAACAGACGCCTCAGCCGCTGTTTCAAACTCAGCAACCGATGTTTCAGCCGCAGCAGAGCAATCCCTTCTTCTCGCAATCGCAACCGCAGCAGCAGCAGCAACAACAGCAAACGCTTTCGTTTCAGCCGCAACAGTTCCAGCAGCAACAACAACAACTACTACAAAATCAGCAACAGCAGCAGCAAGTAAAGCAGTTGTATTTGTTCACCAACGATAAAGCTCCGGCGAATTACAGTACCAAGTGGGCTGATCTTCATCCCGATTCTCAGAAACTCCTGCTTCAGATTGAGTATGCTTTTCTTTAAACGCGTAAATTTGTTTCTTTTTTTTTTCTCCTTAGGCTTTGCTTTAGAGCTTACGGTTATTTGATGAATTGTTACGGTTCTTGTTCAGATTGTGAAATCTTGAAGAACATGATGTTGTAACTCCCCTAAATTCGATAACTTTAGAGTCTTTGATACCATGGCTATTGATCTTTATCTGTAGAGAGAAGATATTGGAGCATAGAAGTGAAAGCCAGAGATTAGATCAGTGTAGTCGACTTTATGATTCTTCTGTATCCAGTGAAGGGTTCGAGTTTGATGCAAGCCGCATTGTTCAGGTTTGTGGATTATTCCGTTTTATTGTTTCATAGAGGAATCTTCCGGTTATCTTAAATTTTGTATAAGAGCTTTGTTTGTTAACTTTGTAGGAGCTTGGTGGGATTAATACTGCCATGGACCGACAAAAAGCTGTTCTGCATGAGCTTATGATTGTTGCCAAAGATATGCTGCGTAATGCTGAGATTGCAGTTCGGTCTTTTATGATGCTACAGCCAAGATTCCCTCATTGGAAACAAGGAGGAGGAGTTGTTAGTAGTGGTTCTCAAACATCTCAGGCGCAGGGAACAAATCCAGTTCCAGCTTCCTCTGTTCAACAACAAGCAGTTACTACAACGGTTCAAGTTTCTGATTTTTACCGTGGGATTCCGAAGAAACCCACTGTTTTTCTACAGCAAACGGTTGTAAGGTTTGAGAAGTATCTAAACGAGTGCCGCCAATGGGTTGAAGAGCTGGAACAATTGCTCGCCTTGGATTCTGACAAGTATAGTCGACATGCTTCCCTTTTGGAATCTCTTCCAAAAGTCATGTCTAATGTTCATGACTTCTTTGTTCATGTGGCTGCTAAGGTAACTACTAATGATTCTTTCTACCAAACCTCCAGTATAGAAACCCTTTTTTTTAATCTGTGTAACCTTTTATTGGTTTTGAATTTGTCGTGTTCAGGTAGAGAGTATTCACCAATATATTGAATCAATGAGAACATCGTATCTTGCTGACCAGCGCCGAAGAGGAGAATGCCATGATCCGTTTCTTGAGGCTGATCGAAGGGAAACAGCAAAACAAGAAGCTGCTGCTAAAAGGGTCCACCCAACTCTGCATCTACCTGCTTCTACAAGTACACAACCCTCAACACAGGTTGCTGGATTGATTGCCAGCTCAGCAACTCCCGGGGCTTCAAATGCTCCACAGCCATCTGCAGCTGTTACAACATCAAACCCTTCTTCAGGAGCTGGTTTTTCGTTTCTCAACACACCTGCTTCTGCACCTTCGTCTTCTCTCTTTGTTACACCACCTTCTGCTGCTCCTGCCTCGTCTTTGTTTGGACCATCCACTACTCCCGCACAGACGTCACTTTTTGGCTCTTCCCCGGCTTCTACATTTGGTTCCGCTCCATCTTTGTTTGGCCAGACAACTCCATCACTTGGTGCTATGCCTTCACAATTTGCAGGTACAGATTCATTGTCTGTTTCCCTAATTCTCATTTGATATAGGTAGAGTTGGTACAGGATTTGTTCTTTTCATAATCTCAAGTTTTGTTATTTGTTGATTTGTTTTAGTCGTAATTTCAAGTTCGGTTATTTGTTCCCCTTAGGTACTACACCAGGATCAGGAGCCAGCTTTGGTTCTATGACAGTAAGTACATTTTTCGGTTTTAAACTCTCATTTTCATCAGATATATTTTGTAAGATCATTATGCCTCACTCTAACAACTGCATTCAATATGCTTCGTTCTGTCACGTCCTTGGAATATTGTGTGAAACTGAACTTCTTTTTCTCTCCCATTGCAGAAATCTTCAAGGCCAAAATCTCGAACTACACGCCGTTAGACATGGGATATCTCAAGTTCCACTTGGTGCAAATTGAATCAGATCCGCATTCTCTTATGCACCAGTTTGTATTTGTGGCGTTATTCATTGAATTGATGATTGAGTGTTCTCAAAAGCACAATCTTAATACCTCATCTTGACAATGCTATAGTTGTAGAAATGAGTGTTTTTTTTTCAGGAATCTTATTCATATAAATAGTAATCCCCATGAAACATATTTACTATCATGGTGGTGAAAGCTGAAGTTTGCTACTAATATCTCACTGATGAGCTCATATTAAACGTATTTATCACAATCTTTAGAAGGCAATCACACAGTTCAAGTGGCTTGGAGAACATTGGCATATGATCTGCATCTTTGATCTCCATCACTTCTTCAACCGGGAAGTTCTCGATTATCCATCGCTGGAACTCCTCGGTTAAAGCCTTGTCCTCTTGGCATACAATATACACACGAGTAACTGAACCATATCCTTCCTCCGTTAAGCTTCTTGTACCCGTCAGGTTTCTGGTAGCCGTCGGTCCAACTCTCACCAATGTTTTTGCCAATTCAAAATCCTAGCTTAATCAACAAAAGATTCATCAAAAACGTCCCTTTTAGGATTTTGAACCAAAAAAAAAAAACAGAGTATTTCTTGAGTCTTACTTCGACTGGACAAAGTTGATACATCTTCTTGGCTAAGTACTTAGTTCCAAAAAGAATAGTGGTTAGAGGACGATCATGTGTTCCATATGTCCCAAACTCCATATTCATCCGGTCTTCTTCCACAGTACTCCCGAAAATCTGCCATTCCACTCACAAGTCAGAATCCTGATTGGATAATCCGCGTAATAGCCAAATGATTTCGCTAGTTTTTACCAATCACATACTCCCTCCGTTTTATTTTATATGATGTTTTTGTTGAAACACCAAGATCAATAGTGAAGCTTAAATGATTGAATTAACCCTCTGAGCTAAAAATGATAAAAGGAAACTATAGGCATAAATTTAGAAAAATGATTTAAACTCTTGCGTTGTATAAAAACAATACATCATATAATAATATCAAACAGAACTTTTTTGCTAAGAGATTTTATAAACAAAATACAGAGAGAATAATATTGTTCTGTTCCAAGAAACTAATGACAAATACAAAAGAAATGCTACGATTCCCAAATTCACCATTTTGTAATCAATATCAAATCAATATAACTAATCGGTTTTTGATGTACCTTTTCGAAAACGTAAGAAGGTGGATTCGTTGTGTCGGGCATGAAAGAGGTTATGAAGACAGCAACAGAGATCTTACTAGGAAACATGTCGGCTGCAAAAGCAACTGATAACCCTCCGAGGCTATGCGCGACGAGGATAACCTAATCCTCCAAACCAAGCGACTCAAGAACCTCAAGCAATGGCTTAGAGTAATCCTCCAAAGTCTGAATTTCTTCCACTTTGCTCATGTTCAAACCAGAAGCCGTGAGATCAACAACGGTCACACTGTGGCCTGAATCTTCCAGCACCGGTTTGACCTTGTACCAGCACCAAGCGCCGTGAACAAGCATATAGTGCTTCATGTTCTCTTCGTCAATAGTGATTGTTTCTTTGTTTGCTTTCTTCTATTGTTGTGGTTGTTTTGTGGTTCTGCATTTACGGTTGGAGACAATTTCTCATTGAATTGTCACTTTCCAATGTCTAGTTTGGAGTTTGGACTCATTACTCATTAGTTATAACTACCTCGTGCCTAAATTCAAAGATTTTAACTAGGGGGAAAAAGAAGTCGTTGAGTCCTTTTTTCTTTACAATATGCTAAACATCAACAAAAATCCTAATTAAAAATTTTGTTAGATTCTGCAATTAACAAAATCACATTTTCAACAAGACTTAATTCTACTAGGTCCGAAATTTCTAGATATATATATTTATACAATGTAAAAGGGTGAGTCGCTATAACAACCCATCTTTTTAAACTTTATTATTAAAACGGCCTTAATATTTGAATATTACTAAAACGACCTAATTTTGTTTTAAATTACCGTTTTGTCCTCAATCATTTATTGACAAAAGCAATTCATTAGAGTAATCCTCAAGCAATGAATTTCTGCCACGTAAACGCGCCTGAACTTCAGTCTACCAGAGCAATGACGGTAGACTTTATAGCTCCGACGGTAAACTCTACCAAAGCTATTATGGTAGACTTCTGTTTTGTATGCAGTGGTAGACTTACTTGGAAAAGTCTACTATGTTTTACTGTAGACTTCTATTAAACGAAACTGTAGATTTTAGTTGAAATGTTACGGTGGACTTTGGTTTTCTCAATAATGGTAGATTTACGGGGAAAAGTCTACCATTTTGACGGTATACCCTAACTAGAAGACATGGTAGACTTTCGTTTCCATGTGACTGTAGATATTATTTTCTATGTAGCGGAAGACTTAGTGCTCTGTGACGGTAAATTTTAACCCAGTGTTGACTTGTTGACTTTTTTTTAGTAGACTTACGATTTTTTGGTAGACTTAACTCATTTTGACAGTATATTTTGTAACCCGTGGTAGATTTATCTCGTTATTAATGGTAGACTTCCGGGTGAGTTCGTTATGGTAGACTTTTTCCTAACACGGTAGATTTATTGTGTTTTGGTAGACTTTGGTCATATAGTGGAAGACTTAAATTGGTAGATTTTATGAATTTTGGTAGACTTTTATATTTTCGATGGGGTAGATTTTAATATGAATTGTGGTAGAATTTTATACCTCCCATGATGGTTGATTTAATGTGAATTATGGTAGACTTTTATACATCCGATGGTGGTAGATTTATTAAGAAGTATGGTAGACTTTTTGTACCTTTTTAGCACTCTTCACCAGTTTTGAATCCAAGATTTGCTTTCCTTACAACTCATGAATGAAAAATTATTACAAGAACAAGTATCTACCTCCTAGTTACAGAGATTTGGTAGATACACAGAGTGCTAAAGGTCGAAGGGTTCTTGAAATGAAATGAAAATGTCTTTTAGAGTTAGGAAGCTAATATAAAGATATATACGGATTAGAGCATAAGGGTTTCCTCAGCAAACTTTTCTCAGCTTGTTGAAGATCTTCCAAGTCTCTACTCAGCAAACATTTTTGTGTGTTTTGCTGCTATCATGTTTACTAGAATTTTTTGTGTTTACTATAATTTTGTACCTTTACTCGTCTTGTACTTAGAACTTTCTCATTCAAAAAGTCATTAGTGTGTTTAATTGAACTTAGAACTTTAGTCGTCTTGTACTTAGAACTTTTTCATTTAATATCGGTGTGTTTACTTGAACTTTTTGTACCTTTAGTACTCTTGTACTTGGAACTTTTTTTAATTCAATATCTAAAGAGTCATTAAGGTTCCTTACATAAAAATACCAACAAAAAATAATAACATAACATAACATAACATACTCTATCTACGTAAACAAACAAATAGACAAGGACGGCCACAACAATCACTGCAATACCAAGACCGAACATAAGTTTCATCTCATTCGATCCATAGACCGTACACTTGTGTTCGAAGATGAGTTGTCACTGTCGTCGCTCATTCTCGCTTAAAAAGTCTCTAGCTTCTCATTCTCGCTCAAAAGTCTGCACAGACACTGTAAAGTACACGTAAAGTCTATAATAACGTCTGTAAAAACTAGATAAAATCTACCATAACATACAATAAAGTCTACCATATTTGTAGACCAATTTACCAACGAAATTCATATCCAGAAATCAAGCGAGAGAGACAGACGAACAGAGAATATCAACTGCAGCCTGGAATTTGTTCTTGATATCAAAAAAAGACACCCTTCAACATCTCTGTCAAAAAGTGTAAAACTCGAGTCAATAATAGTAACAGCAGTGCTTGTCCACTCTAAACACACACTACAGATTTCAGCAACATATTGAACATAACCCATCATAAACTAGATAAACTACAAATTTCACAATTTCTTTGTGAGTCCTTACCACATAATGCCCTGATGCTGCAAGAACAAGACAAGACCATAGAGTAAATATGATCAAAGAGCAACTTAATGATTCATAACAAGTCAGAGAACGATTTCAATTGACACAGCTTACCACTAATATCCATTTTGGCCTCACATTTGAGTTTACAAAGTCAAGAAATACAAGAGAATAAAGTCTCAAAGCATCGTCGATGGGGAGCCATGAAAAGAAAGTGTTTTGGGAAAATATCAAACATGTGAGGGTGGTGAGATATCTTACCAACCTTATTATGTATGTAACATGATAAGGAAAAAGCTCCTTGATGAGTGCTCGTTGTAAAACGAAGAAGCTGTCTCCTTGTCTAGCTGAGTAAGCATCTCCTTGATAGATATTAGAGAAAGAGACTGGTAACGTCAGCAATATTGAACTGTATATGAATTACTAACCAACAATACAATTTCCTTTGGATCTGATTCATTCAAAGATTCTGCTTCCCAAGTTACATTATGCTGCGTAGTAATTTCCGTCAATATTTTGATCTTCATTGGACCATTAGGAGCTTTAACAGACAATTTATCTACCAACTAAGCATAAAGAGAGAGTCTCATAAGCAATTATAGCTCTCTTCTACAAATAGCGGAGTAAAAGAAGAGAACACAGGCAACAACTTAGCAGGCTGACTCACACTAGAATCAGGTTGCAACCCAATAACAGCTGAAACAAAATTTTTTCTAGTAGGGCAAGTCCTGAAATAAGATCACAAACAATGATCAACACAATAAAACAAAAACAAACAAGTGTATATCAGATTCTTCAAAGAAACTTCTGCCTAAGTTTTTTTCCTTACTTTTGTGACTCAATGACACCTAAACGAGCAACAAGAAGTTCACAATATATACCAACGAGTTCGTAAGCAGCCACTGTCTTCTCTTCTCTCACCATATGCTCCACCTAAGAAAGCATAACCATTCCACAATCCATGAATCAAACACAAATTCATTGATGCATTTGATAACACTATGAATGGAAACTCAAAATCACAAATTTCATACAAACAAATAAAAATTTGATTGCTTACTTACCCGAATTTTGACCTTCTGGGTTTGCCCGGACTCGAGCAATTGAGCCACATCTCTCCTCAATTGATCAGCCACTCTCTTGGGTCTAAACCTTTTAGGGTCTTTCGAGACCGGAGCAACCTGAGAAACCACTTTCCCGGCGGTCTCCTATCCTGTCTGCATCTCCTTGCTTTCGTCGAACGATGAAGAAGGAGGCGGCTTGTAGCCGCAGAGTTGTTAGGCCAAAGCGGCGAGTCGAGAAGACCCATCACCAAAAGTCGCAGAATCCCGACGAGGATGAAGAGGAGTCGTTGTTCATGGAAGAGGTAGTGAAGCGATGGAAGTGATCTGGTGAGGTTAGGGTTTTGGGAAGATGGATCAGCCATTGATGGAAAAAAAATTATGGCTGGTTTTTATGTCTTTTTACCAACTCTTCAAACGCATATCATATAAAAAGAGATTGGTCTAGTAAATATCAAATAAGATATAGGTTGTTTTATGCAATTGTCTCAATGTAAAATGCGTGAATTTTCGAAGATTACAACAATGTGATTTTGTAAGTGAAATTGGTTCTCGGTTTGGTATTCTTCTGTTTAACACAAGTATACAAATCGTTATCGTTTCCGCTCATGAAAGCCCTTTTCACTCAAAGCGCAAAAAATGTAACTGCATCGTCTACTCACTTGGACATTAATCTTATTCTTGTAGAAATGTTTTTCTTTTTTGTTCTCAAAAATCTTAATCTCATGAAAAATATTCATTTTCATATAGGATATACATATTCTTGTTTAGGCATATTTATCAGCAATCTTTAGAAGACGATCACAGAGTTCATGTGGTTTGGAAAACATAGGCATATGATCTGCTTCTTTGATCTCCATCACTTCTTTAACCGGAGAGTTTTCGATCATCCATCGTTGGAAATCTACACTTAATCCGTTATCTTCTCCGCATACAACATACACACGAGTAATCGATCCATATCCTTGTTCCGTTAAGCTTTTAGTCCCCGTCAGATTACTGGTAATAGCCGGTGCAACCCTCATCAACATTTTGGCCAGTTCAAAATCCTAAAATCAACAAGAAAAGATTCAGAAAAAGGTCCCAATTTGGTTTTGTAATAAACAGAGTCTTTTCTTGAGTCTTACTTCGATAGGAGAAAGAAGATACATATTCTTTAAGTACTTAGGTCCAAGAAAAACAGTCATTAGAGGATGATCATTTGTTCCGTAGCTCCCAAACTCCAAATCCATCGCTTCTTCTTCTGAAATGCTCCCAATAAACTGCGTCTCCAATCACATCTTAAAGATCAAAATGGCACAGAATGAAAAAAATCGTTTCTCTGTGAATATTGTATCCTACGTCTCCTTATGATCTTTGATTCCATGTACAACACCAAAAACAAGGGGAAAAAACATAAAAGACTCTCAAAATTCTTTATTGATCAACAAAATTTCAAATTAATCGTCATATTTATTAGTAAAGTCTCAAAACCCTAAATTAAAAGGACCCTATTCCTAACTAAATCTATACAAATCAAAAAAAAAAAAGAAATGTTGAAGTAGGTTCAACCCAAAATCAATTGAGAATGAATTAATAGTTCTACGTCCCTTGTACAGTGTTTTATGTCCCTTATAACTTTCGATGTGGGATTAAGCTTGATGTACCTTTTCGAACACGTATGAAGGTGGATTTGTAGTGTCGGGCATAAAAGATGTTACGAAGACAGCAACAGAGATTTTACTAGGAAACATGTCGGCTGCAAGAGCAACTGGTATACCTCCGAGGCTATGCGCGACGAGTATTACTTTATCATCCGAGCCAAACGACTCAAGAACCTCAAGTAACGGCTTAGCGAAATCCTCCCAAGTCTGAATCTCTTCTACTCTGCTCATGTTCACACCAGACGCCGTCAGATCAACAACCGTGACACGGTGACCGGAATGTTCTAGCAACGGCTTCACCTTGTACCAGCACCACGCGCCGTGGCAGCCTCCGTGAACAAGCACATACTGCTTCATCATCTCTTTCTTCTTTCATGAGTATCTTTTTTTGGTGTGTGGCTGAAGTGATGACATTTTTTAATGGTGAGAATCGATGTCTTTGTATTATAAATCGGTTTTGGATTCGTCGTTATAGTCAACCTAACCATTCTGACACGTGGTGACAGTGGTGTATATCTATTTTTAGAATTTTCAATCACACATTTTCTTTTAACGACAAAACGTCTTTGTCAGATGTGAAAAATGAGAAAAAGGAAACTATTCCATTATTGTTCACTGAGAAAAGTTATTTGATTGATGGGATTTGGAAAACAATGTGAAATCTTAAGTTCATTGAACCAAAGAGTGCATTTTTTAAAGAAATCCTCAGGACCTCAGATCCAAACAAGCCGTAGAGTTTGGAGCCATTTGTATAGACTAAGATATTTGTATAGTTAGGCTTAGTATTTTACAGAAGATAAACTTTGACCGATTGAAACTATTTTAAATTGCATAATAATGAGTTTTATTAGTAGTAAACCGGTTCTCAGTTTGGTATTCATGGGCGTTAAACAAGCATACAAGCCACATAAATAGTTAGGCTTGGTTTGAATACAGTTTCAACGCGTCAAAACTTATTTCAAACTGTGAACTTCTAGTATCAACTATCAAATTTAGTTTCCAATCCATGAATCTGGTTTAGATGCATGAACACAATCCGAATTTTAAGGGAGCAAGAAAGAATAGACAAAAGGAAGTTTTCCTTAATTTTTTATTGTCTGTTTATTGAAAAATCAATGAGCTTTCCGTTTTGACTACGTTTGTATTTTGTCTTTGTTTTTTTCCACTCCACTTAATTGTGACCTAATTCAATAGAAAAGATAACAATAATATATGTGAAAAAAAAAAAAATCTAAAGGGGGCGTTTGGCTTTGCCGCAATAAAGAGCGTTAAGAGGCGGTTCAGCTTCAGTGTAGAGAGACTTCTCATCGTTCGAAACACGAACATAGAGCTCTTGTCCTAAATACCTCCTTGACCATATCTGTGACCTTAGATTCCACATCCCTTTGTTATCCAATGACACCAATATGCTTGTCCACGATAACGGATACACCTACACACACACAATCATCGTTATTTAATTAGATTCAATCATTTAGTTTGTTTCAAAACTTTTACAAAATCATTACCTGAAAAGTGTGTCTTGGAACAGCATCAACCAAGTTGTAACGTTTCCTCATGGTCACATTCCATGTCCCTGACCCGTATCTGAAAAATAATCAAGTACGCACGGTTAAATTTATAAATAACCGGGCCCGGTTTAGATAACGGAGTGCAAGGAACTTGCTTACCCGACAGGATATGCGCTAGTACCGTCCATGTGCCAAGACTGAATTGATCTCTCGTCGTTTTGGAAAACGATTTCGACGAACTCATGAAGCTCAACGTCGATAACCGATGTACCAAAATGAGCTGGTCCAGTTGTAGGAGTGCTAAGGATTGTCTTGAAATCGAACACGCCCGAAATGTTGTACCAATCGGCGAGTTTCAACGATGTTGTTGGGTTGATGTACGATATTCGGTTTACTGTGTACCGAAGCTTCCCGTAGATCATCGTGGCCGCATTGGCTAGGACTAGAGTTCGGTTTATTGGTATGGTACCGTAATGAAATGATCCTTGTGGATTTGGCCTTGCAGCATTTGCCGTCAAATTCATCCTATAATATGCAGCAAATTATATTAGTCGAAATCCACAAAGATTATCCGGTTCGAATTTTGTTTGGTTATGTCCGGTTTGAATACCTGATAGTTCTTGCTTGTTTCATGGACCAATGGATATGGTAAGTAGGACCAACGGGGAGGGGACCATATGCGGCATTTTGGGAGCCTAGGTAACGGAGACTCGCGGTTGTGGTTAGTACCGGTTTAGTAAACCGGGTCGAGGCCACGATGAAATAGTCCCTCACAGAAGCTTTTAAAGTGACCAGGACGGTCACGGACTGGCCAACGTGGACGTCAAGCGACTCATAGCTCTCCTGAAGAGTGTGAGCGCCTTCTACTTCAATGAGGCTCATTGTGTGATTTTGAATCCTAAAATTTATCGATGTTGCTATACCGACATTCGATACCCGGAACTTATATGTTTTGCCTGAAGATAGACAATGAAAATAAACACATATCAAAGACCATGGAGAATGTTTTTTTTTTAAAAAGGATCTTGATGGATTTATGTGATGACATTACCTTGTTGACCGGTAAAGACTAAACCTTTAGAAACACCATTGATGAGAAGAGCATCAGGAAGAGGAAGAGCATAGCCTGCGTCAAGCCGCTTTCGCAAGTCCTAGTGATCACAATAATAGTTAAATGGTGCATTCGCACATGACTTTTTATATTAATTTTTAAATATGTATAAATCAAATCTTTACGTTGTTAAACATCAAATTTCGTTTTGGTTTAAGATTTTACACATGATATAGCTTTGTGTTGGTATATATACCTTGTGGCTCATTTTGAACCAGTCAGAGAGGAGGAGGGTGAAATCGCCATCTGGTGTAGGGTAAGGAGTGGTAATAACAGCTCTCTGGTTAATGTTGAGAGCACCAAAAGCACCACTGGCTCGGTGCATCAACGTGGAAGCGAAGTAAGTGTAAGTGCCGATTTGATCTTTAAGTTGAAACTGGTAAGTCCAGTTCGAGTTTGGTTGGATCGGACAGTTTGTTCCCAATACTCCGTCTTGCCACGATGTCCTCCTCTGCTTCACTCCGTTCCTACACATATTACAAATTGGTGTTAATATTTGTCTAAACCGCAATTAGCTCAATCGGTTATATAGTAACATGTATACCAAGTGATAAGGAATGGCTCGTCAATCTTGTTAATGAGATTAACAACAACATTGTTGTTTGTAACAGCTTCAATCGCAGGACCAGGGAACTGTCCATTGATAAGAATGACCTGTACATCATACCAAAATATAAAAAATTACATTAATGAACATTAGTTTCTCATAGCAAGATTAAATCTAACTTAGAAAATAATGGTTTATATTTATACCTGTTGAGGAACACCTAGAGGAGATCTTGTTCCATAAGTAACAGTCCAAGTGTAGAACATATATGGGTCTTCCCCATTAACCAAAACAGAGCCCAACAAAAACAAGGTGCCTATGAATAATTTACATAGCAGGGGATTGGTCTGTTTCATTTTTGTAAGACGAATAGAATCTGATCCTGATCTCTCTCTCCCTCTACGAGATTCAAGATCAAGAATTAGTTTTTTGTTTGTTTGTGAGTATATGCTTGGGGTTTCACCAAAGGCCAATCTTATATACATGAGGGACTAAGTAAGTGTTTGTATTTTATTAAGTTTTGTCAGCGAGGACGACGTGAATCCCCATGCATCACACAAAAGCCTCAATTGCTCTTTTGCGGCGTACTTCATGCAAAATGCTTGCCTTGAAAACTTTTTAATTTAAATTTTACGCGATATGAGATGTGTAACTATCATAGATATGTGTACTAGAATAACTTCAATTACCAAGTTTTCTATGTCGGCAAGATTATATGAACCAAGTGTTATATTAGCCCCATTAATTTCGAGTGGGCTGGTTTAGTCACCAAAAATAGGTCTAGATGAAATAATCTGAGATATACTTAACTTGAAAAAAAATAGTTTGGATGTGGTTCTATTGAAATTTTTTCCTAAAATCTAATTATACACTCAGTGGTTTTTTACATTAAATCGGTAAGATATTACCGAGTACAAATAGTTTGATGTCAATAAAATAGAATTTCGTTTATTACTTTTTCAACGTGAAATCTAAGCTGCTTTAAGATGAGATTTTCCCGGAAGAACATCTTAAAGCATTTCTAATTAATCTTATTTTATCAAAGAAAAATAATAATGAAGAACCGACATAACATAAATCGGAATTAGTTAGTGCAATAACCTACACTAGTTAGTGTCGGTCACAATTATAACCAAACATTTAGTCAAAAGAAAGAAAGAATACAACAATGCAACCCAAAATGCATTCACCAAATAACTACAATAATGTTAGTTGTATACAATAGTTGATCTATACACTAATAGTTTTGGATTTGTTATCACAACTATGTTGATGGGGTGCCTTTCTAAGATAGCAAATGACTTGGTACGAGTGCATACAAAATTTTTAGGAAATAAGAAAAAGCGTGTTTTGAGATTTGACTTTGGAAGTTACGAATTATATAAATAGAATACATTAGATAACAGAGTCTGGGAAAGTAGATCTTGATCTATGATTAAATTCTTTGTTCCCCTCATACGTAAAATAGTTTAAATAAGCAGGTTGACTTTTGATTTAGATGTATGCACATAGAATCTATAATTAAGAAAACCAACGAATGACAGAACACATAATTAATTTCTCAAACTAAGTAAAACATAAAGAGTGTGCTTCTATCTCACGAGATTCCAGTTAGCATTACAAAAATTAAATGCAGGGGAAGTCAAACCAAATGCTAATGAGTCGAAACCATGAGATCACATATTGGGAAGAGTAAGAAACTCTAATTAATCACACATGAATTCGATACCACTAAGCTCGCATGTACCATGTGAATATCCTACATAATATGTATATATATATATATATACACAAATTGTACTTAACATTAATAAATACATGTCTATATGCATGCTTCATCTCTTCCTCATCTTACGAAACTTGTCTTGAGACTAGCAAATCGATTTTAGAGCCATTAGAGGATTCATCCTTTTATTTTGGAATTTATGAAGTTCAATGCCTTTATTCCTTAATCTCTCCATTGTTGATTGTATGTACATTAAGGTTCTACAAAACATAAATCTTTAAACAATGTAAAATTTACAATTTCTATGACTCACTGACTAATTTGCCATTGTAGTACAAATCAATCATAGTGGCTTAAAATGGATGTATCAAAAATAGTTTTTTCGTTACCAATAATCTCGACAAGAACATTGTCCATTCTCAAAGCAATGAAACCGAGTCGAGTCCCTTACGGTTATCTTCCTCTTTGTGATCTTCGATATGAACTTAATAGCACTGTGACAATCCACACAAGACCTCAAATTCTTAAACACCTTAATCGCTGTTCCATCTTGTGTCGATATAATTGCAAACGCAACCGCAAGTTTCTCGCTATGATGCACAAGATTCTCTTCTTTCTGTTCATCTTCTACATCGTGCAATACAAGACTCGTAGCAGGAACATACCCTTCTTCTTTCATCTTCTTCCTCAATTCACACAAGAACTCAACTATTTGGTTATACATTGGATGCGAAGTATCTGCTGCTATGAATACATGACGCTTCCGTTTTATCTCGGTCCAACTTGAACCAGGCCTTTTGGTGACTCCGATTTCTTGCATTCTCTTTCTCATTTTCCATTCTTCCTCCCATTTTCCTGCTGCAGCATATATATTAGCCATTGTAACATAAGTAACAGGATTTTCGGGTTCTATTTTGAACAGTTCTTGAGCCGCTTCCTCTGCTAGGTCAATGTTTCCGTAAGTGCTACACCCACCGAGCACGGAAGCCCATAGAAACTTACTCGGTTTCATCGGCATTTCGCTAATGATGCTCTTTAACTGTTCGAATCTTCCAGACCGAGCTAATAGATCAACAAGACAAGTGTAATGATCAGAGGTATGCGATAGCCCGTGTTTCTCTGTTATCGAGTGGAAGTATTTGAGTCCTTTTTCGACCAACCCTGCATGAGTACAAGCGGAGAGGACGTTTACAAAGGTAACATGATCAGGTTTCGTGCCGGATTTTAGGAGCAAGTCGAAATACTTCAAGGCTTCGTCAGGTTGCCCATTCTGGGCATACCCACCAATCAAAGAAGTCCAAGAAACTAAATCAGGTTTAGGACATCCATCGACAACATGTTTTGCGCTTTCGATGTTTCCACATTTCGTGTACATGTCTACAAGAGAGCTTGATGCAAAAGAGTAGGAATCAAACCCAATTCTTGTCATGTATCCATGAACTTGCTTCCCTAGCTCTTCTTTCGTGAGATCAGCACAAGCGTTCAAAATTCCAGCAAAAGTGTACTCATTGGGCCGTTCACAAGAACCTACCAACTCAGAAAACAAAGAAAACCCTTCTGGCCATCTACGGGAATTGAAATATCGATGTATCATTGATGTCCACGAGACAACATCTTTGTCAAAAATCTTATCAAAGATGTTTCTTGCTTCATCAATATAGCCACATTTTCCATACATATCCATCAACGAACTCCAGAGCACCTCATCTGAATCCAATCCAGCTCGAACGATATGCCCATGAATTTCTTTCCCTCTACGTATACATGGAATCGCCGCAGCAGCAGCTACCGCACTGGAAACTGTAAAAATATTGGGTTTCGAATTCGGTACCCTTTGCATCAAACTATACAACACCAATGCCTCTCCAGGCTGATCCTTCTTAACATATCCTGTAACCATAGCCGTCCACGAATAACTATCTCTTTCAGGCATTTCATCAAACAACTTCCTCGCTTCATCAACCAACCCAACCTCCTCATACCCATTAACCATTATATTCCACGAACACACATCTCTCTTCGGCATATCGTCGAACACCTTCCGGGCATCAACCAAGCTACCACATTTCGCATACATACCCAAAAGACGGTTCCATATAACGATCCCAGGTAAAAACCCAGAAGTCCGAATGTGTTCATGAACCTTCTTACCTTCTTCAAGCGCGCGTGTTTGGCTACAAACTTGAATGAGATTGCAATAAGTAGAAGCAGGTGGCTTTTTTGCTCGACCCAGAAGTTGAACAGCTTCTCGTAAAAGCTTCTGTCCGCATAAAACATCAATGGCTTCACCATATCTATTAGCTCTACATAATCGCTCCACAACACCAACGTCCTCGTGGTTCGAATTAAAGAACTTTTTATCTGAAACCCGCTTCTGTGAGGCATTAGAAGAGGATAGGTTTCTTTTGAATATCAATCCATGAAAAGTACTTAACTTTCTCGCATTTGAATGATTCATCTTTACCAAAACAAAAAGTTCAAATTCAAAGATCTCGTCGCCGGCAACTTTTGAGATCCTCCGATTGTTTTTATTTAAAGAAACCTTCTGGGATACTTAGAAGGTTCCACAATCTTTTTGAAATAAAAAAGCTCCGATGCCGGGAATCGAACCCGGGTCTCCTGGGTGAAAGCCAGATATCCTAACCGCTGGACGACATCGGATTTGTTATTCTATCTACTTGAAATAAATATATATTTAAGGTTATTATTAATTTTTCTCAGATCAATTTGTTTATTTTTTAAATTTATTTTCTTGATAAAATGGAATCACTCTTTGTTCCCTTTTTTTTAAGAGATATCACGAGAAAACAGCATATTATTTGATTATTCATCTTTACAAGATAAAACTAAGACCATCCAACACATTCAACTTTTTAGTTGCTAGAGAATGAAAGAATCTTTGAAACTATATAAGCATCTATTGTTTGCCAAATACCAATAAATATCTTAAAGATAATTTATTTGATTAGAATATATGTGGATAATCATTCAACAAATATTTGATTGGATGTTTTCTATAAAATTAACCAAAGAGTTTTAGGTCGAAATCCATACATCTTCCATTGGACAATTAGTGTTTCTTTTCGAGTAAAAGTCGAGTTATGGGATTCAAAAGTTGCACCAGTTTTTGGAATGTGTGAATTCTTGCCACTACATTTGGTTATTTGAATGTTAGTGTATATTTTTGTTTCTATAATTCAATTATTGACAAACAAATATTTGAAATACGAAAATTTTGAAAGTTCGAATGAAACGAAAATTGACAAACAAGCCATCGGATTCTTACTTATTAACCAAAGATATATTTGGGTTCTCGCAGATAGAAACGATGAACCTTATCCTCAAATTAGATAGAGAGAGCAAAAGCTATCGTTTGTTAGAACTTTTGTGAGAAAAATAATACAAAAAGGTTAGGGATACGTGTCGTGAACCCACGATAAGAGAATCTGATCAATCAACGGTATCAAAATCTCGACGTCCTTATTACAACTCGAGACGTTTCAGTTCCTCCTTCAAAGAAAAAACCGATTCCCATGAAAAAATCTAGATTAGTTGGATACGTGTCATGGTCTAGTTGGCTTACATTTAGCCGTTTCTTTTTGTCCGTCCGTTAGATTCATTGTGGTCTTTATTGTTTATGGGTCTTAGACATTTTACATGCTACGGTGTTTCGGAATATTTTTTTGTTAAAGGAATCAAATATTATTTCGAAAATTTTGAATGCTATTTTAAAGTTTAGAGAAAATTGTATTTGGCTACAAGGAAAAAGCGACGAATAAAGTTGCTTTGCGTCGTGGGATCTTTTACATTGGATTATGCGAAAGATCCTTTTTGCTCATTACTAGTGTTCTAAATTTTTAAAATCATTTCATCGATTTTTTTTAAATACAAATCTCGAATAATATTAAGCTATGAATTTACTTTTTATGATGTAAGTTTTGATTAGTAAAATAAATTCAACCTAGTTTTTAAAAAATAATATCCACATTGAAATGAATTACTTTTTCATAATATATACGATAACGAAAAGCAATAAACCATGAAAAGGGCACTATAAACACGATGGTTTGGTGATTTCTTTAAACTAATGTAATGTGCAAGTAAACGGACGTTGCGTGTGGTAAAAAAAGACTATGCAAGTTCTTTTGACCACTTCACTCTTTTACAAACAGGTACGCCGATATATGTACGCCGATATATGTCGATTTCTAATACAGCTAGTAATTTGTTAGCAGAAATTAATGTAATTCTCTATTCGATTAAACGAAACTAAAGATTTCATATAAAGTAAAGCGAATGTGTCGTATACTAGAAAAGATTAAACTCTAAGGCTGTGTTCTAATTTAGTCTAGTTATATGATAGTAGTACAAACTAAAAAGTACGACTTTATGTGTCGTACGACTTATATAAACTTGTGTTTTGTCAATCTAAGAAAATCTTTTAAACCCAAGTACTGTTTAATTAGTTTGATCGATTATTAAACGAGTGGTTCCGCTCCATTAAACCGAGATTTGAGTATAACGCTGTGTTTGAGATACAAATGAGTACAAATATATGTCATACGCTTTATGCTTCCCCTGGAAATTAGATTATTTGGAACCATTGGATTGGAAATGAACATTAATATATGATTATGATGATGTTAACATACGTATATCATATTTTCTCTCATCACAAGTACAAACTATAAGGTTTCATGTTATGGTCAATTTAGTTATAGACTTTGGTATCCCGACTTTTATAGGTTAGATAATTAATTAATGAGGTTTTTTTTGTTTATTTTGACTAGACGGAATACCTTGTATTTTTAAAAATAGTGTATTCATATTTAATTTTGTTTTGTATTCATATTCAATTTTTAAAATACTGTATTCATATTCAATATTATCAATGTTTAATCTCGTATGGTGTTGACTATAAGTTTATAACCTTAAAGTTCATAATATTTCGATTAATTATAAAAAGTCAATATTAGTTGTAATGTAGAGTTTTATTATTTCAAACGTAAATTTTTACCTAAAAACGTAATTTATTTATTTTGTTTTTACTTGTAAAATTTATTTTAAAAATATTTTCACATTCCTTAAAACAACAAGTAAAATATTTTTGTTTAATTGTAGAATATGTTTGCAAATTGTTATTGAAAAAGCCAAAATAAAGAAATGCTATATTTCCATTTGGCTTTTACACTACTAACTAAGCGAAGTCAAAAAAATTTAACAAATGATATTGTAATTGTTAAAGTAAGAAAATAAATTTTTTATGTATCATATAATGCAAGAAAATATAAAATTTTATTTTATTTCGAAAGGTAAACAAAATGTTAATTTTTGTAGTGGGCTACTAATAGATTTGTTCTTTCTTAATTATAGTTTTTTTTTTTGGTTTTTAACAGTCCCTAAACATCGTAGGGAGCAGAGTTCGAACTTCAAACCTGCAACTTAATGTGATGAATTTTCAGAATTGGCTGCCATCTTACTCCTACGATTATAGTTTTTTTTTTGGTTACTTAAATCTGATTTTAAATGTATTCTCCAACTCGTTTTCTTTTTGTTGTCGTTCTCCAACTCTTGAGTTGATTTTTTCCATTTTTATATATAGTCTTACAACAGATTCTTTTTATATTATCTAAAATAAAACAGCATCGTTAGTGGGATTTGCACAGCCTGAACCACTGCTTATGCATAAAACAGTGTTGTACTATACATTCTTCAGAATCCAATTTTTTTCTATTTTGGAAACTATTAAATAGAGGATAATAGGAATATAAGAATCTAGAATGGGAAGCACTATAACAAAACAATAATAACAAGTTTCCGAAATTGAAAATTGTCTATATTATTTATTAGCCGAATAAAAAGGAAAAAAATCCTTAAGAAAGAATAAATATACAAGTGAGTGTAACGATTCGCCGCGTGTGTAATGTATGCGCATCACAAAAAGATTCTTTGTTCCATTTAAAGATAAATCTAAATTAGCAATTTACAAAAGCGCCCTCAAGTCTCCACTTATTTACAGCGGCTACGATTCACCGCGTCCTTCTTCTTCTTCCCTAATCCCTTTTTTCTCATTTATCTCATTTCTCTTCTTCTTCTTCTTCTTCTTCTTCGTCTTCTTCACCTTCTTGTTCTTCTATATATACGTCTTTAAGCTTCTCTTTGTCTTTATCTTGTCCGTTTGTTTCGATGGTTCAAACAGAAACAGATCAAAGGATGGGTCTTAATCTGAATTTGTCTAGCTACTCTTTACCAAAATCCTTATCTAAATTTCTCGATGAAGTGTCGAGGATCAAAGACAATCATTCGAAACTGTCTGAAATCGATGGTTATGTCGGGAAATTAGAGGAAGAGAGGAATAAAATCGATGTTTTTAAACGAGAACTCCCGTTATGCATGCTCTTATTGAACGAAGGTATCTTAAATATCTCTCCTTTCTTATCTTCTCAAATCGGTTTTCGTGTTTTTTTTTTCTGATTTTTTTTTGACGAAATTGTTTTGTTTCTCTCTGTTTAGCGATTGGGGCGTTGAAGGAAGAGGCTAGAAAAGGGTCATCAGTGATGGCATCAAATGGGAAATTCAATGATGGTGAAGGGGCAAAATTGGAAACTGATAAGAAGAGCTGGATGAGCTCTGCCCAGTTATGGATCTCTAACCCTAATTCCCAATCGCAATCGGTAATAATAATCCACAATTCAAACAAAGATCAACCCTTTTTATCTTGTGTGATTCCCCCCTTTTGATCATGTTTTGTTTTAACAGACAAACGAAGAAGATGATCGGTGTGTGACTCAGAACCCATTTGAGACTTGTAATTACCCTAATCAAGGAGGGGCATTTCTGCCATTTAACCGTCCTCCTCCTCCTCCACCACCAGCTCCTCTGTCTCTCATGACTCCAACATCAGACATGATGATGGATTGTAGCAGAATTGAGCAGAATCATCATCATCAATTTAACAAACCTTCACAGAGTCATCACATTCAGAAGAAAGAGCAGAGACGTAGGTGGTCACAGGATCTTCACCGTATATTTGTTGATGCTCTTCATAGGCTTGGAGGGCCACAAGGTTAGTCCTTAACCAAAGAAAAAAGGAACCAAGTTTGCATAAAATTTGATTGATTGATTGATTATACTGAGATTGTGTTATGTTGTTGTTGTTGTTTTTGTGAGACAGTGGCTACACCAAAGCAGATTAGAGATTTGATGAAAGTTGATGGTTTAACCAATGATGAAGTGAAGAGCCATTTACAAGTAAAAGTTCTGATCTTTTAGAGTAACACAAACTTTGATGTGTGAATGAATGAATGATTGTGACAGTGGGTGAAATGAATATGTATTGCAGAAATATAGAATGCATATCCGTAAGCACCCGCTGCATCCGGCGAAGACTTTGTCATCCTCGGATCAACCTGATGTGTTAAAGAGAGAATCGCAGAGCTTAATAAGTTTGTCGAGGTCGGATTCGCCACAAAGCCCACTTGTTGGGAGAGGGTTTTTCAGTAATAATGGTGGTCATAGCTCAGATGAAGCAGAGGAAGACGATGAGGAGGAGGAGAAATCTGATGGACGTAGCTGTAGAAATGAAACAAAGAAGAAGAGACAAGTGTTGGATCTTGAGCTTTGAAATTCTGCATAGTGATGATATAATCTTTTACCAACTTATGTTATATATACTCAAAATACTTGAGTTTGTTCGGGAGTTTTTGTAGATGTAAACATGAGAGGACAAGTAAGGAGAGGATTTTGAGCAAGAGGAAATAGATAGAAAGAGTGATCAAAATCCTCAGGTTTGTGTACTTTTGTTTTGTTTTACTTCATAAGAAAGGTAAACTCATATCAAAGATTCTGTTTTTTTATATTACAATGTTAAGTAAGAAATGTGTAATCTTTATGACGTGCTTCCTCTTCATCTCTCACGTGCCTTTTTCTTCCAGAAGTATACTTGGGTTGGCTTATCACTCAATCATGTGAATGGAGGAGTCATTTGATTAGTTTTACCTACTCGGTAAATCGAAGCTCATACTAATTAATTACTTTTACCTTCAAAAACAGATGATGAAGAAAGTCACAATTTTTGTTTTTTGTGAGACATCGTTTTCTTCAATCAACCAAATCTGAGAATAATAATAAGGGAAAAATAATAATAATCTTTTATTGCATAAAATCGCACGAAAAGATAAGATTTTTTTGTTTTAAAACGACAAGATAAAGAATTTTAAATTTTCACTAGTTAAGAGTTGATATATATATAGAAAAATCTACTTACTGATTTGATGTAAGTTTATTTCCACGAGATTTGCATGTTTGGTGGAATGGCTTTTTGCGCCATGTAGATATAGCCAATATTAGGCCTGGTCCAAAATCCGCGGGCCCCGCCCCGCCCATTGCTGATATTGTCAAGCCTCGGCCGTGTCGTCTTGATCTGGGTGAGAAGGAGAGAGATCAGGAAGAAGACAAGAAGCCCGACCAAGGAGCTCAACATCAATCTCAAAGTCAAGGGACAGGTTTTGTATTCTCGCTCTCTCTCTCGGTTTATGTTTCTTGCATTTCGTAACGATTCGTTGTCTGGTTAAAGTTTTGAGTGTGTGTGATTAGGGTTTTTAGCTTCTGATTGCCTTCAATTCTAGGGTTTGTTATATCTGCGTTCCCCTCTCTTAATTTCGTTAAATTCGTAAGCTTGGGTATGAGTTGTTTATAGAGGTAGTAATTATTGTTGTAAGCGTGATTTTTAATTGGCTTAAATTGAAATTTGAAACCAAAATTAAGTTAAATGAGAGTTGTGAATTATGTTTTTTTCATAATTGTAGCTCTTGTGTATACATAATGTGTCCGCGGGTTTATACGGGGTGGTCACGGACCAAAAGTTTTATGCCCGAGCCTTTTGCGGGATAGGTGCGGATCGCTCAGATTTAAGCAATGTCCTCTGTGGAACAGGTTATGCGGGGCGGATCCGTCCGCTTGACAGGGCTAGCCAATATAGGGCAGATATTTTATCTTCCAAATAATTATCTTTATATTTTATATTTTAATTAAAATTTAAATATTTACCCTAGCTTTTCACTATTATCCTATGTTATAAAAACGTTTAAGTTGACGTTCAAGGAGTGTTTAACGCTAAATATTTTTTTTAATAAATAATTTTGCAGATTAGAATTCGTGTGTTGACGCAACGATAACAATAACATAAATTATTAAGTTACATATAATATACAAGTTACATTTTTTATACAAAATAAAGCAAAACAACTATTATATTTGGTTTATAGAATTCTGAATTACAACCAATTTAGCTTTGATTTTGGTTTGATATATAGAAAAAAAAAAAAATGATACCAATCGAGTATTAGTTCAAATTTGATTCGGTCGATTCAATTTCTAATTACAACCGGTTAAGCCACCCGGTGGTTTCTGGTCTGGGCCTCACGGGCCACATTTCCATCTTCATAAAAAATTCACATTTTTTTTTTTGTGGTTATTTTACAAAAACGCTTTTCGAATTGAAGGCTCGGCGACATTGAAGGGTTTAAGCAATCACCGGAGCTCTTACGCCGTGAGCTAAGAACCGACCTTTTGTTAGTTTCTTTCAAGTTTCCAATTAGAGAACCATGAGAGAAATCGTAACGATTCAAGTTGGTGAATTCGCAAACTTCGTCGGCTCCCACTTTTGGAATTTCCAGGTTAGAAGCAAAACCTCCCAATGATCTCTCTGCTCGGATTCCGATTATAATGGATTCTGGGTTTTGTTTTATATCTGATTTTCATTACAAAAATCTTGGTCTTTTTTTTGCTAAAGTTGAGGACTTTTTGCTTGAAATGTAGGATGAATTGCTCGGATTGACGAGTGACCCAGAAAGCGATCCAATCTTTCGAAACCATAATCTCAACATGGACGTTCTCTACCGCTCCGGTGAGACCCAGCAGGTGAGAGATTGAGATTTCGTTGACTTTGATCAATCTCACTTGTTTTTGTAAATCTCAACATTTGTGTGGTGGAAATTTATACAGGGGGTTGCTACATACACTCCTCGTCTGGTTTCGGTCAACTTAAAAGGTATTAATCTTAGCTTTATCTTTCGATTAGAAGATTACTTTGGCAGAGAATTTCATGGGTTTCCAGTTTCAGAATAGCCTGAGTTAAGATATAGAAGTATAACTTTAAGAATACAGAATTTAGTTTTCTCTGTTTCATGGTTACTGTACTCCAATGAACTTAGAACAAGCAAGATTCTGGATTTTATATATACAAATGGTGGTTATATGTTTACATCTGAGTATTTTTCGCCGTTTTAGGGTCACTAGGCACCATGAGCTCACGTGGTACCCTCTACAACGAAGGTTCTTCATCAAGATCAGATTCTTCAACAACCTGGTTAGAATTGCTATAAAGTTTCTGCGTTGGTATATATTTCCTGAACATGGGGTTTAGGGAAATTGAATCTTAGTGCATATATAATAGAGTTAAGAGTAAAAGGCTTGGTCTTTCACTTGGGTGATATGATCGAATCTCCAAGTTCACATAAGTTGAATATCCGTTATGTGTCTTGTAGGTTTGGAGATGTTGATACTCAGAGATCAGAACCTCGAAAGAGGAACTTGTTTCTGCAAAGTTTGTACGAGGAAGAAAATAAAGTGGGGAAAGAGATTGAGGACAAAGATATTGTTGGATGCTTAGATGAGGGAGTTGAATGTTGGACTGACTTCTCCAAATCCCATTATCATCCTCAAAGTCTATACGAGTTGAATGGATTATGGATGGACTCTCAGGATTTCAACAACTATGGAATTGGTAAAGACGTTTTCTCTGAGGCTTCACGGGGAGAGGAAATATGCGACAGGCTCCGATTTTTCGTGGAAGAGTGTGATCATATTCAGGTCAAGCTTGACCCCTTTCAATTCTTTTCTTTTCCAACTTCTTTTACTTTCTAAAAAATAATATATATTAATGATAAATACAGGGTATTAAGTTCCTTGTGGATGATTCGGGAGGATTTTCCGCTGTAGCAGCAGATTTCCTTGAGAACATGGCAGATGAGTACACGAACGTACCTGTATTGTTATATTCCGTAAGGAATTCAATGTCACAGATGAGCCCAAAAAAGACAGTTTCAAACAAGCTTCACGATGCGATATCATTTTCTCAACTCTCATCCTTTTGTAAACTCTTCACTCCAATCGGTTTACCATCCTTGACCGGAAGTACGCAACATCCTAACTCTCATTGAAAAAAAATCTTCTGATTTTCTTCCAATGCAACTAATGATTTGATTTGTCTTGTTTATCTTTTGTTCTAATTTTTATAGGTAAAGCATCAAAATTTCTTAATCTCGGTGATGAGAAATGTTATCGAAGCAGTGCAGTGTACGCCGCTGCTCTACATGCAAGCACAATCCCTTTCCGAATGCAACCCACTAGCTCAAATTCAAGTGAACTGTCAAATTCTATGGATGTTAATACACTTGTACAGCTTTTAACGGGTCTTGGTAGACAAAACATAGTGGCGATTTTAGATTCTGCAATGCCAGCTCCTACATTAGCAGGGAAGCAATTAGAGAATACCCTTTTAACAAATTTGCAGGCGTTAACGCCGGAAGTAACTGAAGATGTAGAAGACAATCAAGCGGTTGAGTCTATGTGTATAATTGGAGCCCTTAGATCAGAAGATAAAGAAGCATTAGTTTCAGAAGTGAAGAATGCAGTTGATGCATCTTACGAGCAGGCAACAACCAAAACGATGCCGTTGTTTTGCAATCTATCTGTTTCACGTTGTCCTCTTCCAATACCATTACCATTTCCTTCTATATTTGGAAACCTTGTAGGGAGAAAAGGTGAGATATTGTGCAGTCCGGTCTCGGATTCTCTGTACAGAGGCTCACTGGATATTCACTCCATACCAGTGGCAGCTAGATGGAGATCCTCGAGTGCGATTTTGCCATTTTTGGAAAGTAGAATGGAGAATTTAGAGAAATTGGGGATCCAATGGGGAGCCATGGGATCAGATGTGGTTAGGACATGGGGATTTGGGAGAGACGAGCTGCAGGAAATGAGGGAGAATCTGTCAAAAATGGTGTCTGAGCTGAATCCTCAGTTTTTCGAATCTTCGGATTCAGATTCAGATTAGAGTTTTAAGTTACTGTATGTCTTAAAAACGAATCTGTTGTATCATCTCTAAAGATTTTCTCTGGTTTGGTTTTGAACTTTTTGGTCAAACCCGTTAATTGCATAAATATATTTGTTGTTTCTGCGACATTTCTTTGCATAAATATATTTGTACTTTCCTGTAGTAAGTGGCTTTAGAGAAGAAGCAATCGAGTTTAGTTGAAAGTGGAGACATAGGAGAGAAGCAATGTCAAACCAGAATAAACCGATATCAACCCCAATCATATCAAAATTTATAGTTCAATGGGATTCTTTTGATCAATTTGAAACATTGCTACTTTCCAATTTTCCAATCCTGTCTACTTCTTTTGTGCACTATAGAGTTAAAAACAACTTCTATCACTTTCTCTCTATCCATGGCTTAAGGGATCAGTAACCTGATGCACCTTACGGGACTCAGCGCTTGAGTACTGTCCCACAGCCCGGGCATGAGGAATTGATTGCTTCCCGGTTGCCAGCGCATTCACATTCTCAACTAGATACTGTCTCGGGAGCCTCCCGACCACATTACCTTCCTCGTTTCCTTCTTTATCGAGGAAGGCAAAATGTGGAATACCCTCAACACCAAACTCATCCAACTCTTGCTCCCATTTCGTATTGTCCACATTAAGCATCACAAAGTTAACTTTGTCCCTGCAAACCACAACACCACAAGTAAACTCGACATTAACACACACCAAAAACTTCAACTTTACCCTACAAAATGTCAAATTAGTGTCTAAAAAGCCATATATTCCATTAATGATTAAACTAATAGGAGATTAATGGTTTGCTTCTGTAACTAGAATCTTTAAAGCTCTCTACATAGCCAATCCAATCCTAAAGAAGTTCCCTAACCCATTAAACCAACACTAGATTAGGTTTCTTCTGCAACTAGAATCTTCAAAGATCTAGCTTGCTCATCTTAATGCCCAAACAAGTTCCCTAATCCATAAAACTAACGCAAGATTAATGGCCTCATCCTGCAACTAGAAAGCTCTAGCTTGTCTTTCATCTATATTATAAAGGCTTCATTTTTGTCAGGAGATTTTGATCAAAAAGCACATAAAAGAGAAAGACCATTACTTGTATTGCTGCTCGATTTTGTAAACATCAGGGGCTAGTTCTCGACAAACCTCACACCAATCTGCATAGAACTCAACAACAGTCGGCTTCCCATTCGACAAAGCCTATCAATCCATTTCACAAAAACCATTAAGCATTCGTATAAAGTTGAACTATGAGATCAAAAACACAGATGAAGAATCCAAAAAAAAAACCTCCTCGTAGGGCAACGCTGAAGCGGTTAAATCCTTCAAAGAAATCCCAAAATCGAGCCTTGTCGATACAAATAACGACAAGGCTGCGATTACAGTAACAGCCGCGACTCTTCTATTGATATCCTTATTGGGAGATTCAGGGAACCCCGAAGAAGATGATTCTACTACTTCCTTCGATGCAGCTGAAATTTCACCATTATCTACTACCAATTTCTCCTGAATCAGCAAAAAGCTAAACCTTTAGCTAATTCGCCGTCGACCCATTTCAAAAAAATCGAAAATTTCACCTGGGTTTCGGAAGATTCTGGGTTTGGTTGGCAACGAACAGCACGAAATCGTGGAGTTCCTGTTTGGGTAACGAATAAAGATTGATGATTTCGAGGACTGAGATTGAATCCATGACTAGATGGAAGGTTTAATGAAAAGACTAAACGAGCCATCGTCGCGCGAGAGAGAGAGAGAGAGATCGAAACTGTTCAATACCAGAATACAATTTAGTTATCGTAGTAGTAATAGCTTCTTCGTCTAGCTAAGCTATTAGAACCACACAATTTAGTTATTAGTTATTTCGCGGACAAGATCTAAAATTTGAAATAAAATTCGACCAATGGTCATCTTGGTATGGAAAACAAGGGTGGTGCAGGTTAGTTAGACTTCACAGTGATTAGATAACATACGCAATTTATTGGTCTAACTATTTACCGTCAATATTAAAAAAAAAAAAAACAAATCTGGCGAAATGATTTTGTGACTTTGGGGTTTCCATTTAGCTTAAGTCCGCCAAAAAGCGACGAGAGGGTTTTACGATACAATAAGTCCTCCCAACAAATTTGGCTTTCTTTTGGTTCTTCCAATTTCAAATACACCCACAAATCTTAATCTCGCCATGGTTGAAGAAGCACAGCCAGCCTACAAATCGAAGCCACCAAGAATCGGTTGTCCAGGGAGGCACTGAGTCGACCTGTAACAACAACGATGCTAATAACAACAACGCCGCCGATAGTGCTGCAACTGATGTTTGTGATGAGGAGCGTGAGAAGACGCTTGAGTTCGCTGATGAATTGACGGAGAAAGGCTCCGTGTTTTTGAAAGAGCAAGATTTCGCAGAAGCCGTCGATTGCTTCAGCCGTGCCCTCGAGATCAGGTTTCATTTCGCCTCTTTCACAATCAAGGGTTTAGGATTTCAAATGTTTTCGATTCGCATCTGGGATTTACAGTCTAATTTTGGCTAAAACGATCTAATCATGGTTCTGGGTTTTTAGTGAGATTTCCTGGACTGAGTTTTCTACAATTTGCTCTTCTTAGGAAAGGGTCTAATGGAACTTTGTTGCGTTTGTTGGTTTGTTTAGGGTTGCACACTATGGTGAACTTGATGCTGAGTGTATAAACGCATACTATCGATATGGATCAGCTCTCCTGGAAAAGGCTCAAGCTGAAGCTGATCCACTTGGCAACGTGCCTAAGAAAGAAGGTGAAGTTCAGCAAGAGTCCAGCAGTAAAGATGATTCTGTGAAGAACACTGCGAATGGTGAACCTTTGGCTGCATCTGTTGTTTCAAGTAACACAGAGAGACAAGGGAGTTCAAGTGGGCAAGAAGGTAATGAAAATTGGGAATTGTCCTCGTTTAACCTTATGGGGTGTAGATGCTACTGCTTCTTTGTTTCTTGGTATTCCATTCAATCGTTGTTTCTTTCAAAACCTGTATACAAAATGATTGTGGACGTAAAAGTTTCTGACCTTTACTGTCTCCTTTTCTCCCTCATGCATAGGTTCTGGTGGTAAAGAGCAAGGAGAGGATGGTGAAGATTGTCATGATGATGATGACCTATCTGATGCAGATGGTGATGAAGATGACTCTGATTTGGATATGGCCTGGAAAATGCTGGACATTGCAAGGGCTATTACTGACAAACAGTCTACTGATACAATGGTAAAAGTGGATATACTCTGTGCGCTTGCTGAAATTTCCTTGGAGAGAGGTATACCGTATATCTTTCTTGTATCACCTTTGTTATGCTCCATTTCCTCATTTCAGTTTTCTCAATTACGATTGGTCGATTTTGAGTTGTTTATTTATTATGCAGAGGACATTGAGTCTTCCCTGAGTGACTACAAGAAAGCATTGTCCATCTTAGAGTGTCTGGTTGAACCTGACAGTCGACACACAGCCGAATTGTATCCTTTTGATTTCTTAAATTGTATCTGATTTTCGTTTCTGTCAATTGAGTTGTTGGGTTATATAATAACTTAACTTAAACGTTTCAGAAACTTCCGTATATGCATCTGTCTAGAGACTGGATGTCAGCCTAAAGAAGCAATACCATACTGTCAGAAGGCTATATTAATTTGCAAAGCACGGATGGAGAGGCTCAGTAATGAGATCAAAGGTGCATCTGGATCAGCAAGTTCCTCAACCGTCTCTGAAATAGACGAAGGCATCCAACAATCATCCAATGTTCCCTACATTGATAAATCTGCTTCAGACAAAGAAGCTGAGATCGAAGTCATGGCTGGTCTCGCTGAAGATCTAGAAAAGAAGGCAAGTTAACTAAATCATCATTTCATTTTATTAAAAAAAACTCCAAACCCATACTAATGTCCAATATTTGTTTTCTGCAGCTTGAGGATTTGAAACAACAAGCAGAAAACCCAAAGCAAGTTCTTGCTGAGCTAATGGGCATGGTGTCGGCTAAGGCAAATGCTAGTGAAAAGGTTGTTCCTGCTGCTGCTGAAATGAGCTCTTCTAGGATGGGAACTGCGAATACCAATTTCGGGAAAGATTTAGAGTCGCCTACGGTCTCAACCGCTCATACTGGTGCAGCAGGAGGAGGAGCATCATCAGGTGTTACTCATTTGGGTGTTGTTGGAAGAGGAGTGAAGAGAGTTTTGATGAATGCAACCTCCGTAGACTCAAGTGCATCAAAGAAACCAGCTACTGAGCCTTCAGACAAAGCCGATGGCAACTCTTCTTGAAGGTCAAAAAACGGACTAGAAATCTCTAGTACTACTGAAGTTTTAACCGAAGAAAACTGAGAAAAACATTTGGTATCCTCCTCATGAATCTTCCATGACTAGATTTTCAGGTTCCTGTATTGTAATGGGTCCGTACTTGCCGCTTTTTAATCGCTGAGAGCTTCAATTTTCTTACTTATTATTCTTGTTAATCAGTAGTCATACTTTTATGTGCTTTTTAGTTTAGTCACAAAAGCAAAATCTTATAGCACAATCTGATAATATCATATGCTGAGGTGTTTATATCACTTCACTGGATTAGTTCTTGGAGACTTTTTAAGGTATTAATTAATTTGATAATAATTAGTAAGGGATAAGCGGATATCCTTTCTTATAAATGTGCGTTACTTGTAGAATTAAAATCTGGAATTTAATATGATTAGTAGAAATTTTCGCTAATGTGTTTGGAGATATGATGAGCTGTATATGAAAACGAGACCCCCTTGGGGAAGTCACGTGTCTCGCTGTCACCAGCGAAGCCTACGTGGCGAGCAGCTCTAGATATATCGAAACTCAGAACAGTTGTCACAAATGAAATATAACTAAATATACATTCTATGATTTAGGAGATATTATGTGTTTAAGATGATTTTAAAAATTTGAAAAGTACAGTTTAAAAGATTTTAAAATATCTCAAACTTTTATAGATTATTTCCCAAAGTATAGAGTCGTCAAGAAATTTTTTTCCAAAAGAATCTTCAAAGTATCTAAAGTTTTATGGAAATACTCTAAAATTATTTTTTTCATCTTCTATAAAATTGTTCAATTACGCAACGCGAATAGAAATAATTTCCATTAATGTTTATTTGAATCTTCTTTTGCTTAGGGAAATAGTTTCCGTATGATGTTTCTTTTATTATTGTCCCAAAATATTTTTTATTAATTGATTTCTTTTGATGAGAGAGAGAGAATAATGAAACGATTAGCGATTCATATAAACGATGTTCATATGTTTAAACGATGGCTTAGAATTATCATTTAAACGGCTTATATGGGGAAGGAATACGGAAAGCGATTTGATGACAAGAAGACGTATAATGCTTCCACAAAAATAATAATCCTACGAGAATACTTTGAAAATCCCTTACTGGCATACACTTTGATGATTAGATTTTGTGAAGAAATGTAGAATCAATAAACCAATAACACAATATTTTAATTCAATGACAAAATGAATTACTTTCATGTTATTTGAATAACACAAGACTTTTATTGACTTTATAAAATCATGAATCCAATACCTCTAGATTTATAAAGATTTTAGATTACTTTTTACAAATACATAAACTAATAACACCAAACTTTAATAGAGTTTTGAAAAATCTTAAATGAATAACAATAAAATCTACATAACATTTAAATCTTTAAAACTCCATCTAAATACACAAACCAATAGTATCATCATTATATTAATTTAATTGACAAACAATCATATTTTTATGGGATTGAATGGTTGTGCTTTGAAATATTTCTATAACCATATTTATATTTAAAACTCTAAATTCAAAACAATCACGCTTTATATGTATTTTTAAAAAGATAAAGCTATTTTTATTTTTATTTTCTTTTTTTGGCAGTAGAAAATTATGGAAGGTTATACTGTAAAACCTATTTCTTATAAAAAATTGGTTCTACAGCCTAAATTCTAAAGTTATAAAAAGAAAAAATCAGCATATTAAATTTTACAGCAAAATGACTAAATCTACAGACACAACCAATCACACTATATAACTCCTATCTGAAAGTTTCAAAGATTAGCAGCGAAGGTGTTTTGTGATTGGTTATAAATACTCTGCTATGTGAGAGAGTTTACTACATTCACAAATTAATCAAAACTTACAAAATGGGAAGGGTTGAGTATTTGGCCATGAAGACTTCGGAGGAGACGACGGGGAACCTGATCAATTCCGATCTGAATGAGTTCGTCGCCGCTGCGAAGAAGCTCGTGAAAGACGCAGGGATGCTCGGCGGGTTAGGCTTTGGCACGTCTTTCCTCCAATGGGCCGCTTCAATCTCCGCCATGTGTGTAAAAAGACCAAACCAATTAACCTCTCTGGTATTTGTTTGGATCATTGTGATGATGATTCTTATTGTTTGTTTTGACAGTTATCTCTTGATATTGGATCGGACCAACTGGAGAACCAAAATGTTGACTACCCTTTTAGTGCCATACATCTTTTTCACACTTCCTTCGGTTATCTTCCACTTCTTTAGGTAATCAAGATCGAACAAGTGCTCTTTAAAATGATCATATGGAGTTCTTAGAAAATGTAATAAATATTAGATTTAATTTCACAGCGGAGACTTTGGGAAATGGATTGCTCTCATCGCGATCACAATACGGCTTTTCTTCCCTAAAGAGTTTCCAGGTCAGATTACTAGACATTAGTTTGAATTTCAACTTAATAATCACGAAACTTTGTTCTTAAAACTCTGTTTATTTTCAGATTGGCTAGAGATTCCGGCAGCATTGATTCTTCTTCTAGTGGTTGCTCCGAGCCTCATAGCTGGGACACTAAGAGAAAGTTGGGTTGGAGCAGTAATATGTCTTGTAATAGCATGTTACCTTTTCCATGAACACATCAAAGCTACTGGTGGATTCAAAAAATCTTTTACTGAGAAGAATGGAATCTCCAATACCCTTGGGATCGTTGCCCTCCTCGTTTACCCGGTTTGGACCATATTTTTTCACATCTTCTAAGTCACTCCAACCCATTGGCTTTGTAGTCTTGAATTCATTTTCAACGTTTGAATTGTTTATGTCTTTATAAGAAGCATTTGTGTTTGAGAAAAGTCTTGCATATATTTAAGAAGTTTCAGCTGTGCTGACTTGTAAGATTTTTTAATCTTGTAAATTTGTGCCTTGTAAGATATATGAGTTTTTATATTGGTTGGTGTGTTGAATGAGATCTTGAATATTCTAGACTACTATTTAATTGACAATGATTAATATTTGTTTTATGAAAATTGATTTTATAGAATTTTGATGGATATTCAATGGTATGGCTTTTTATTCATTTATTTTTTAGTTAAATTTTGCTTGATGTAGTTTTTATTTGATTTGTTTTCCCAAGACTAGTTCAAATATCTTTCATTTCATTAACACCAACCAAACAATAAAAGGCAGCATATATTCCTATCATCTCCTTACCATGAACTACGTGCAGTTGTTCGTATACAAAAGTGTAATGCATGACGTTTTAATAGCGCACATTCTTGTACTAGAAGCAATCAAGATGCGGAATCTTTTGATGACAAAGAACTCAAACCTTTTACAGTCTAGTTGCTCCTATGATCGCTAAATTAGGGTTTAAGAAATTGAGGAACATGAACATGGATTTATATATTAGGGTTTCGTCCTTTTCACGAATATCAATTTTTAACGCTAAAGACTGAGCCTTTTAGTTTACTTCTGATGATCTTGATTACTAAAGTAAGGTTTAAGAATCTGATTGATTCATAGATAAAGATATAGGTATGTTGATGATCCATGTAACATGTTTTTGTGTCTATACGGGGGCAAATGCAGGAGTGCCAAGGAGGCTAACTTTTGACGACGTACAGAGCAAGACTTACATGGAAGTGAAAGGAACAGGGACTGCAAATCAATGTCCAACCATTGAAGGTGGCGTGGAGTCATTCGCCATAAAGCCAGGCAGATACTACGCCAAGAAATTCTGCTTAGACCCAACATCATTCACCGTCAAAGCTGAAGGATTTAGCAAGAACTCCACGCCGGATTACCAAAACACAAAGCTCATGATCCGTCTTACCTACACACTCGATGAAATCGAAGGGCCCTTTCGAAGTAAATCTCGCTGCAAAAACCTTCCATACATTCGATCAAATCATACAAAATCTTTAACTTTGGTATTGATTCAATAGGTGAAGTTTATAGAGAAAGATGGTATTGATTACGCTGCAGTGACTGTACAATTGCCTGGTGGAAAGCGTGTACCGTTCTTGTTCACGATCAAGCAGCTTGTGGCTTTGGAGGAGAATTCTAGGTGCCATCTTACAGAGGCTCGTCTTTCTTGTATCCTAAAGGCCGTGGTGGCTCTACTAGCTACGACAATGTGGTTGCATTACCTGCTAGGGGAGATGATGAGGATCTAGCTAAAGAGAACAACAAGAACACAGATGCTTCACTTGGTAAGACCACACTTAGTGTAACAAAGAGTAATCCCGAGAGCGGTGAAGTGATCGGTGTTTTCGAGAGTATTCAGCCTTCGGATACTGATTTGGGAGCTAAGACTCCCAAGAATGTCAAGATTCAAGGAATCTGGTATGCCCAACTTGAGGAATAAAACATAGATTATCTAGAGTATCTGTTTGTTTTCTTTTTCTGTAAATGTTATGATTAAAGAATATTGATTCCAGTCCATAGTACATGTGGAACTCCATTAGGTAATTATGGTTTAGCTGTTGCACTTTTGGCTTTAATCAGAAACTAATTATTGTGATGAAAAGAGACTAATTATTGCGGATTAATATAATCATATTTGTAGATCTGGATAATTGCTTGGTAACAGCAAGATGATTTCTGGTTGAGAAGTAAGAACAGATTCATAATTAAGCAAAACCATATGCCTTATGACCCCATTGTTGTCACATCTACTTTGTGTTTTTTCACCTCCCCTGTCTCAAAAACAGAGGTCCATTTGCTCTGTTTCTTAATTCTGTCTTCTCTCCTATTCAAAGATCAAATCTTTTGGATAACCCAAAAATGGAAGATCGAAGAAGGTGACAATGACAAGGAAGAGAGACGATAACAAGGGCTCCGTTCATGGAGATGGTTAGAACGGCGTCGTTTGGAACCAGCTCAAGCTTTGTTCTTCGTCTCGGGCAAACTCTCTTTTCTTCTGCTTCGCTTCTTTTTATGTGCTTTAACGATGACGAAGATTTATACGCTTACACTGCCTTCTGGTAATAAATCAAATCTTTCTTGTAAGATTAGAAAACAAATTTCGAAAATCAGACACTTATGAATGTTGTGAAACAGTTATTTAGTTACAGTCATGGGTTTAGTGACACCTTGGAACGTGACGTTAGCCCTAATGGAAGCTTACTCCATTATTGTCCAAAGCCTTCCTATGCAAGCAACAGTTATATCTGTCATCGTCGCTGGAGATTTTGTAAGTTATCGTTGTGTTTAAAACATTAGCGATATTCATCTACTTTATTTTGTGTTCGGGTCAAAACTCGAAAATAAATTGCTTTTTTATCTAACACTTTTTAGAACTAACAAATATAAGACGCAAACAAAAGGAGATTAATTTGATAAGGAAACGTTTTCCCAAATTAACCAATTGTTTAGAAAATGTGTTACCAAATTAGTTGATTGTGACTAGTAATAGACATAGACATAGTGGAGATAGATTATATTTTGATTGGTTCTTATCAAAATACAATCCAAGTACTATTCAAATTGTAATACAGTCCACAACTTTATATTAGCTTTTCTGCAATATCTTTCCCACTATAATATCTGTAGTGGACCATATCATATGAGAAAGATGGATAAATATCCAAATCACATAAGCCATTAAAGGATAAAGCTTTTAGGCTATACACCAACTTAGTTATCTAATAATGGTATCCACTGTAATGAATGGTTCCGGTGTTCTCAATTTCGGGTCAACTGATTTGTAACAATATTATGCAAAAGTTCTTCGTTCCTTTTGTTTCTTGTTTAACTAAGAATCCACTTTTTAATTTTATTTTCGGTAACTGAGTGTGTGGTCGAGTGAAACTCAAACTAATAAAGTTATAATAGTATATATTAATAGAAGTTGTAGTAGGCCAAAACTTTGCAGCTGACCGGTCCAGCCATTTTATGTACCGGCCAAGTTCTGATTTTTTTGAAAACTCAAATTCTATTATGAACCGGTCCATATAAAATCAGTTCTGTCAAAATTAGGTCCCAAAGGAATTTCAGGCGGTTAACTACAATTTAAACCGCAAAAACACTAGCTCATGTCGAATCTAAAAATGATCATGACTGATATTGAATTGACTCATGTAAGACGAGTCATATCAAAACTAGAATAAGCTGATGCATCCGACTCTGTCATAACATCTCAATAGAACATAATCATCATCATCATTTGAAATTATCTGTTTGCAATAAGCAGAGGAATATGGATCACTTCTTTTAATCAAGATTGCGAAATCACTAGAGTACATCAACTTGTATATCTTTGTTGTTTGGTGGTTAATGTGAATTTGATGGCTCTTTAAAGGACTCCAATTCTATTTTTATTAATTATATAATAAATAATAAACAGAAAAAGGTGTTATTAATTAGCAAAAAGATTTCAAAGGATTGATTTGCTAATGATAATTAACTTTAAATATTTGGATTTGTTCAGGTTTTGTCGTTTTTGTCGCTGGGAAGTGCATGCTCGACGGCGAGCGTGGCCGTACTTTTGATCGGCGCCGGAGAGAAGCAGTGTGATCGGTATAAGTTATCGGCGACAATGGCGTTTTTGTCTTCGTGTCTTTCTTTTGCTTCCACTTTCTTTAACTTTCGTCTTCTTCCTTCTCTAATGTCTCACTAATTAGATTTCATTTCACCAGTTAATAGTTATATTCTTCTTTTGTATTTGTTATATCACTTAACTATAACTCAATTCTTGAATACTTTTATATTGTTTTCAGTATTTGTTAAATTTGAATAGCAAATGTCAATCGAATGTCCCATTAGAACACAGTATTTAATTGTTAACTTTAACAATTTTGACCTTTAATTTGTAAGGCTTGTTGCAGCATTGCACATGGGTCTATACAAAACTTTGTAACTAAACTATGATCTACAGCAAAATCACTAATCAAGGATTCAATCTATTATATATCTATATAGTAGGGGGAAAGTTGAAAACAATTATGATGATTAGTACCAAATTAAATTGAAATTAATTTCAAAATTTGTAGAAACTGTATACATTTTCTCAAATATAAATTGTACATACTGAGCTATTTAACTCGAACCAATATAATAAAATTCTTGAACTACAATAATAATTGACTTTGTAAGGTTAAACTTTTTTCTTTTTTCTTTTCGCCTGACTAATCATGATGTAGACGTCAGACAACAAAATTCTAGTTAATTCACATCAGGTGAATTACCAAATGAATACAAATAAAAATTATTCAAACCTTAAAAACAATTGTCACTAGCATGAATATATCCAAACTTAGTTAGATTACTATCAATAAGAATGAATTCATTTCTTTGATACGTACCCCATGCATGATATTGTCACATAAATCATAATCCATCGTATATGCAGAAAAATACATAGATGATCAACATGATTTTGCTCACCTATAACCACTTCTGCGTACGCTATATCTTTTTTTATTTCACTAGGTTAACATACTTATTTTGTAAAAACATTATTTAACGAAAACAGTGATTGATTTATATGATCATGTTTATAAACCAATGAAGATCTGGAAAGTATACTTTTCTTTTGAGTAATCAAGTCATCCGGATCGAATTCTATAGCTAAATATGTTTTAATGAATTGTTTGCATATGTTTGCCTATAAGTAATTTTAAGTTTTTTTCATATAATTCCAACTATAAATTTAAACACCAAATATGCTTTGAGTTAGCAACTAAAATTATATTAGATTAAATTACCATTTTATTATATAGGTTAATCTGTTCATAGTGTTGAATAATGATATATATATATATGTAATATATTGGAGACATGAAGATCTAAACTATATCCTAAGTGTCCAATCTCATTTGATTTGCAAATATCTGGGTTCAGATAAGTATTAGCATACATACAGATGAATCAAATTAATTAGTATATTAATAATAGATTATTATTTCATTGCTTATAAATGAGAATCGACTTATGGTTTTAAAATGTTCGTCGTTATTTATTAAAGGCACCGGCTTGTTCAAGTGCATGCACATACACATTCATGTGTTCCGTACGTAAGTTTCTATAGATTTTCTTGGATACCCAAATCACATAACCAAAACTTTATGTTGTTATAACTAAACCCAAATGGCCAAATTACATATAACAAATTTCACAACCATTTAGACCTAGTGTTCAGCAATTTTGTGTACACACAAAATTATATATAGAAACCTTTTAAACAAATATTTTATATATTATTCTGAACTTTTTATATAAGGATTGTTAATCATGTGCATATATAGACTGTTCCACAAAAACAAGACCAACATAATAATAGTTGATACTTTTATGAACCATAATCAGGACGAATTCTTAAGCGATCAAAAGTAATTAAAAGATAAAGGGACCCAAGACAACCTTGCATGATGATGAAACTTTTGATTTTAAATTTCTATGGAAGTTAAAAGATGGGAAGTTTCATGGTAATCAAGTGTGAGCTTTTTTCAATGAATCTAAAGAACAAAACAAGAAATTATTGGAAAAAAGGAGTCCCACTATCGCGTATAAAAACAAGCATATAAATAATACAAAACCATGAAAATCAATATATTCCATATCGTGTGAACCATATCTTTTAATTAGCTAAAATAATTAAAATTTTAGCATATGGATATTTTCCCCCAAATACTAAGTCATGTAAATGCAGGTTTTATTTGTCAAAGAAAAACTGCACGTGTTCAAATGAGAAAAAAAGTTAAACGAATAGAAGGAGACGTGGACCTAAATACAAATAAAATATGTGACGTGGAAGATTGTGGTTAATGACCTAAAAGATCTAAGAAGCCTGAAGAATATAAAAGGGGTGTTTGAGGAGTTTGTGGGCTGCAGCCGCCAAGAGAAAGAAAAAGGAAAAAGCTTTTTTTATTCTAAAGAATTGGTGTGTATCACGGTGAGGTAAGAGAGAGATAACGAGTGAAACAATCGTGTATTGTCTCTTCTTTTAATTTGATTAAAAATCGTTTGGTCACAAACTAAGAGTGTGTAAATCCAATTAAGATTGTATTCATCTTAAATGATTTTTAATAAAGTGGAATACTCAGTAATTCTGAGTTGTAGAGAAATTGGTGTTGAGTTCATCCGATTTTTCAAGTCATTCCAATCAAATTAAATTTGAAAAATAGTTTTGAAAGATAAAGAAGTCATACGATCGATGCGTTAATAATGTATATGTATCATGTATGTTTAGACTAGTAATAATTATTACTATGATGTGAATACAAATTGGAGAAAAATATTATAATCTTCATAAATGCATCCAAACAAGTACATATGCACATGTTAAACGGGAAATTTTCACCTCCGCAACACACCAAAAAAAAAAACACAATCATAACTAAAGAAACCCAAAGAAATTGAATTTAAACAATTTTGTAACATAGCTACAAATTTATAACATATATTTGCACGTGATTTTGTAAACTAAGCTAAACTTTTTTCGATAAAAATGTAATTAACGGTTATATAGAGGCCAACAAAAAAAACAGACCATCTCAATTCAAAACTGATTGGTAACACTAACACCTACAGCTAACCAAACAGAATAATTTTTCTTTATTGAGATATGTGTATTATGGTCGGGTTTTTTTTCAACCATGGTCGGTTTAATTTACTGATGAAAACAATATTATAAGATAAAGTTTTTGGAAGTCGAATAAAGCATTCTTTTTTTGGTGAGTCAAAGAGGTAATAATTGATTCATCTCATTTGTGGAGTGAGACCGTGAGAGGGAGCATCCATGAAGCTTCATACAAAAGCATGGAGCATGTGACGTTCTCCTTCTTCTTCTACATATAAACCTTTCAAATAATTAATTATAGTTATTTTCGCAACTCATGTCTTTACGATAAATTACAAAAGAAAAAGTCTAATAAATAAACAAGCACACGTTATTACGACGCAAGTATCTATAACAGAAAAGAGACATTATTTGTTCAACAAAATTAAAACACAGGTTATGATTGTATTACAACTAACAAGCATTACTTCGACAGTCCGGCTTAAACAAAGCCCTAATTGTTAACATATTTTTAAAAATTGGTACACTCTATCAAACTCATCTATAAATTATCCGTGTCTTTGAACTCATCTATAAATTATGTTGTGAAAAAAATCATGTCCTTCTGTTACATATAAAGCCGAAATCAGGATATCTCATATTATCCACCATTTATTCTTTGGAATAAAAGATAAAACTAAATAAATGGAAAAGTAGCATAAGAAAGGGTAATGTCAATATATAGTAAAACAATGAGATAACACAATAGTATACGGTGGGTTTTTTACTATAAAAATTAAGAGTGTTACATATGTATATGACAAAACTATTTCAACTTGTCCAATAAAACATATTGATGAACATAATGTTCTATAGTTTATACTAATTGAGAGAGTTTAGATGATTGATTTCAGCGTGTAACGATCGATTATTGGTCCATATTAATCAATTTGCAGTAGTTATTACTAAACTTAGAGCGGTCGTTTGACCATGAAAATAATATTAATACTATTAGCTAAACACCACTTAATATCTGGTTGGCATCGTTGTGATAGTTGACAATTAACCACATATTGACCCATCATTCCCATTCCAAAATTTGACTACTACACATTATTTGAACCATATATATATATATATATAAATTATTTATTTAACACATTACTAGAATATATCCCGTGCTATAGCACGGATAAATTGTAATTATAAAAAAATATCCAAAATTTATAAAATCAGAATATTAAAAAATTGTAATTCTTCCAAAATTTTACAAAAATTATAATATCAATTTTTATAATATCGAATCTTTGTAATATCCGCGTAAACATTTTATAATAAGAAATATAAAACTAATTTTCTATTAAGAAAATTATATATAAAATCAGGATATTTTCTTTGATTGAACCGAAGAAAGTAAAGTTTTGGAAGATTGCGACATTCTAAGATATTAATTAAGATTTTTTGAAAAATATTAACCCAGAATATTCTAAGATTGATTTCGTAGAATATATATTTTCTGTTGAAAGATAGTATATTTATTAGCGATATTGGATATTGCGATATATTGTTCCCAACATAAAATTTCCAGATATTTTTTATTTGAATTTTAATTATATCTTGTTATGTTTTAATTACCAAAATTTACAATTCAAATAGATTTAAAAATTAAATTATAATGTTAAATTGTACATCATGTTAAACTAAATCAGATTTGAACTAACATTTTAAAATCTACTAAAAATATATTAATAGATTCGATATTATAAAGAGAAACTAACATTAACATTCCAAAAAAAATCGCTATCTATATCAAATCTTTTATTTTGGGAAAATTAAATCAACACTTAATTTAATTTAATTTAATTCGATTTTTTAATTAAATCAACAAAATATTAACTAAATATATTTTTAACTAATTTTCAAAAAATTAAAAATTAATTAATTAATTAAAACAAAAATTAGAATCTATAAAGAAGTAAAATAAATTGACAATCTACATAAATTCTTATTTAAAATTTTTCAAAAACAAATCGCAATTTACATAAAATCTCTTATTTTTGAAAAATTAAATCAATATTTAATTTAATTCAATTAGTTTGTATAATTAAATCAATAAAATCTTCGTAAAATCTATTTTTAACTATTTTTCAAAAAAAATAAAATAAATTAATTAATTAAAAATAAAATTTTAATTAATTAATTAAATGATCACAAAATAATTAATGACTAATGTAATGTAAATATTAATATTTTTAATGTTTATTTATAAATGAATTCTCTAAAAATAATAATATATAGGGGATATAAAACTATTTCCGAAGAAGCAAGAACAATAACGAGATGTCACCGGCCAAGAAGGTAGTAAAACGAGTTTACGCCATCACCAGTGAAAATTGTCGGATTCTTGTGGGACCCAAATAACGATACGTGTCATCTCCTGGTTCGAAAGGACGACACGTGGCTGCGTCAGTATATGACACGTTGTTTCCCGGCCACTCCCTTGTCTTGCTATTCCTACACTCTCGTTTTGTTCCGTGGACCCTCAGCGCTAAGGCCATGTCTATTGTTACGTATTTATAAATTGAATTTTATATCACCAGTGTAATATTACGGTGCTATTAAAAACAATTTAGGACGTAGTTTAACCTAACCTAGGTATTGGCTAGTTATAAGGGCATGAGATTTTAAGCTCAGTAGATCAAGATTGCGCAGTGATAGGAAATTAGTAATCATGATCGAACGATTAGTGAAAGTTAATATTGTTTCTGGCAAATATGTACAGTATATTCTCAGACTTAAATCGATTACTGACATTTATCAACATTATCAATTCATATAAATACAACTACTTGACATAATTCTCTCTATCTTAAATTACTAAGATATGCCATTCTTTCCCTTTTTTTTCTCCCACCTTCCCAACAGATTGGGTAAATGCCTCTCTACACACGAAATTAGAAAGATAAAGTAGTGTGTAGTCCTTACGCGACTTGGTAAACCGAAACCACAACAAATCTACATGCAAAGAAGTAGTAAAACCATGGTCGCCAACAAATATGCTTACTCTATTTAGCTTTAAGTCATTATCACTTATTAAATTCTTTTACCACCAATCAAACTCATTGTCTTTTAGGATGTTCAATGTTGACATCAACGTAAGCAAACTCTGGCTTCCTCTCTATGAGTCCGACTGGTAGATTTTAATAATTGTGATTTAACAAACCTTTTGCTTGTCTACTAACCAAACAAATAGTTGGAACAAGTAATTAGATCAAAATATTGGAATAGACCATCGGAATGACGGAATCCATTATAGACATTATGAAAACATAATCCACCTGAAAAATTACGTCTTTTACAATTTTCTAATTCTAACCTTTTTTCATTTAATGTATTTATATAGTGTAAAATGGAAAACTGAAAATATATATTTTTAGCTAATAAAATTACTACCAGTACTCGTTACTAAAACTAAACGGCATTGTTTTGTACTAACTAGATCGATTAAACAACATTAACTACTTCGCATCTTTACGATTCATTCACTATATTTCTTACCAACCAAACCAAATACTACAAGCTAATACTTACAAAATCATAAATGAAGCGTAAAAATAAAGTAAATATTGCAAATAAAAAAGAAATTAGAAAATAAACACACGGCTGTAGTAAAATATATGTAAACACACAAAATATAGGTATCTGTAATAACCAACGAATTTATATTACATTAAAGGATCCGACAGCTTCATGGCCAATCAAAATCATAGATTTAAAAGTGACAAGAAAGATCATAAATTTACATAATACAAAAATGGGAACGAGTATTGCATTTAAATTTGTAACCTAGCCATAAAGGGGAAGCAATAGTTATTTTAAACCGGGAATTCAATTTTAGATATTTCAACTTAAATTCGTAAACCCACCGCGCCAACCCCACGAGTTTTATATCAATTTATTAAGTCAATAAATTTACCTGTTCACAATATTACTCACAATTACCAAAATGTGTTCATAATATGGACTCATAAAACAAGCTATTCCACGCTTGTAGAGTGGGGGGGTGAGCTTCATGGCTTTTGTCTTATTTCACTGAATTTTGTAAGTTTCGTATACTCATCATGCAAATCACCTTTTATTTTATTTTTGAAACGTAAAAGAAAAAAGAGAGAAATGATACAAAATAAATAAAGCTCTCAGTCCCTGACATGGTAATTATAGGTAATAATAAAGAGTTAAAATATCTACGCAAACACAAAAGCTGTCTTCCTCCCCACCACTTATACAGCCTGTAATCACTTCAATTGGTCCACAACACGACAAATCCTACGTGGCATCCTTTGTATATTTTTGTAAATTCTCTCTATTTATACACAAACTCTCCTTCCCCTTTCTCTACCCATAATTATTCACATTTCACCGGGAAAAAAAACTGAGTCAACTCAGACCGAGTTACCAAGAATCATTAACACTGAATACATGGGTATATGCAGCTCGAGCGAGTCGACTCAAGTCGCCACGGCGAAGCTGATCTTACAAGATGGGAGGATGATGGAGTTTGCGAACCCCGTTAAAGTCGGATACGTTTTACTCAAGTATCCGATGTGTTTTATATGTAACTCCGACGATATGGACTTTGACGACGCCGTTTCCGCCATTAGCGCCGACGAGGAGCTTCAGCTTGGTCAGATATACTTCGCTCTTCCTCTTTGTTGGCTTCGTCAGCCACTTAAAGCGGAGGAGATGGCTGCATTGGCCGTTAAAGCTAGCTCTGCGCTCATGCGAAGCGGTGGTGGAGGTTGTCGCCGAAAATGCGTTGATCCTATTGCTTCTGATAAGTTTCGAATGAGAGTTGGCTCCAGTGATGATACGGTGGGTTCCGGCACCGGAAGGAGGAAAGGGAGGAACGGTGACGGTGGCGGTAGTGTTAGTAGTAGCCGGAGGAGGAAATGTTACGCGACGGAGTTGAGTACGATAGAGGAGTGAAGGGTCGTTTTGGAATTTTGATTAAATTTGAAGTTAAATTTGTGGATAGTGTAATTATGTTGGGGCCTATTAGTCATATAATGAAGAAACAATTTGCATATTGGCAAAAAGTTCTTATTTGGGATTTTAGTACTTAGCACCATATCTCAAATGACTCGTCCAATTACAATTACATCCTTACATTACAAATATTTTTCGTTAATCTGCAGAATTAGTTATATTAGATTTCATCTTCAAATATAGAGATACACAACTAATATTATTTCATTATTGATATAAGGATAAGAAAGGAACATGTGACTGGTTCCAAAGATCTCGTAACGCGGTATTTGGATTGATTGCATGATAAATTACAATACAAGGTTACGCAAAAATAGTCAAATGAATAGATACACTCATACACACATTTGACACCAACAACAAAAAAACATACGCGATGTTACATTAAAATATATGGTTTTTCTGTTCGAAAAAATGTGCTCTTACATGTTTAAATGTTCAGCAATAAAATTTCAGATTTTTTAGCCCGTTTCTGTGTTCTTTAAAGAAAAAACTGAGTTTATTTTTGGTTTTTTTGGATTATATTATAGTAGTTGTTTGGAAAAAAAAAAGATTATATTATAGTTGATTTTTAAATGATAGTTTTTGATAAATTTGTCAGTAAAATATCGTTTGCAGCATCATTTTTAAAATAAAATAAAATTTGGATATGTTATTTTGGAGCATCATTTTTAAATAGGACTAGAAAATGGGTTCGCATGACATATAACTTGGGACCAGTTTAGTTTGATATATGTGTACTTAATAGTAGGAATAGATATGTGTATAGTTCTTACAACTAAATTGTTAATAATTCATATTTTTTTACAAAGAATGCTCAATTAGTTTGAGATTTTTTTTTATGAATCTATGTAATCAATTTTAAAGGTGACCTTGATATTAGAGCTTTTTCCGGAAATTATAACCAAAAAGTATTTACAGTCTCTTCGTTCTAAAAGTCCAGCTGTTTGATCAAAGCTTCCAGTCATCAACGATGTAGCCATTGGCCAATCTATTTATGATTCATATGAAAGTTTTTGTTTATTAATGCGACTGTCCTTACTCGTTAACATTTATTACTTACTAACTATAAGTACTTTTAGGTTGACAAAACAAACATTCTCTTCCTTCTAAATGCCCAGCTGTTTGAATGAGTATTGTTTCCCTTCTTTTTAAGAAAGAATTTAAGCTTTCTGTAGTACTCCACTGTTTTCTTGTCTTTACCCCGTAAACTTCTTCCCTTCTCTTTTTTAGATTCTTTAGCTGATCAAGCATTTCCCAAGATCTAGAACTAGTTTTAAAGTGATGTTATACTATAGTAGTTTTAAAGTGATGTTATACTATACATATAGTATATTCACTGATATTAATTCATTATTCCAAATAGTATAGTGTTATACTCAAATTTAAGATCCAACATAACTGACGCAATTGATTATTTTAGTCGGTTCAACCAACTATATGTCGATATAGTTTTCATTCATTGTTTTAATGATTAATTTGTTGATATTTTCATGTTGTAAAATGTTATTTGTCCTTCTATTTTTAATTTAAATTATAATATAAGATTATCTTAATAATATAGCGAAGATAACACAACATTAGTGTGTTAATATAAGTTACATTACAAAACTTTTGCTCAAAACCAACTCGGATAAAAACTAATGTGAATTCAGGAACAGAAAACATAATTTTTAATATATACTATATTACATGACATTTTTCAGCTATTTTTTAAGTGGTCATCAACGATTATAGAAATGTAAGAACGTATATGTAGAACTGCACGGCTACCTTATAGCTAAAACGAGATTTTAAACACACACGCACATATTAAATGGAAATTTACTAATAGATTTACATGATTCCTTAATCAAGATTGAATCCATTACTATTCCATGAGTTTTTTTTCATCATACTTTACATACATATATGCATGCATTATAAATTTTCGATGCTATCTGCATTGGTCCAGTTTGAAAAAGAGTAGGGTTGTAACCAAAAATTTTCCTCCACGAGCCCTCGACACAATCATTTTGCTTTGCTAATATCTCTTACACAAAACCACATAAAAACAAAACAAAAAAAGGAAAAAAACAGAGAAAAAGAAATTAAGATATATTCCCTCTGTTTTTTAAAGAGTGTTATTCTAACATTTGACACTCAAATTAAAAAATAAGATTAAAACTCTATTCTACCTCTTAACTATTCATTTAATTACAATTATTTATTTCACATAAAACTTTTATTCATTATTTTGAAAGAAGATAAAAAAGTAATTTTAGTTAAAAGTTGTATTGATATACTAAAATGACATTTTTTTTGTTACAAAATTTAAGTGGCAAAATAACATTTAAAAAAAAACAGAGGGAGTATATATTACAGACAAAAAGTTTTCTACCAAAATTCCATTTAAATCATGTGTATATAAATATCCCACGTTTCCAAAAGAAAAGCTTTTCGTAATATAGTGTGTTTATTAAGTACTTTTACTATTTTCCTTTAATATTTTGTACTAATTCACTATTTTATCTTTTTATGAATACATCCAACGAAATTTTCATGAGAAGGATTACCAATAATATATCTTTGTGATATTCTCGAGGACAGTGATTGTTACATTCTTCTTGTCCACATATCTCGCTAGGAACGGTGGCTACTAGGGGCTACAGATCTAAAGTTGATTACTGAACCTCAAACGAGTTAATTTCTTTTTCTTAACATAACGCCGTATTCAGAAATTTCAATTAGTAAAGTTAAATTAACGCTACTTGATATTCATAACTCATCAATATTCATTTTAAATTTTGAATACTGTTATTACCCTATTAAAAACTTTTTACTACCTACTCGAACAATGACGACGAGACAAGAATCTCACGTCACTAGTCACTATTCTTCTGCAACAAACATTTCAGAGCATCATCCATCCCGGTGTAGAATGGGAAAAACGTGGACTTTCGATTTTTTCGGTTTATTCGATTTTTTTATTTTTTGGTGAGGGATATTTGTGTCGAACTAAACCGAATTAGAGTTCGGTTCAGTTCGGTTTTATTTCGGTTTTTCGGTTTTTAGTAAAAACAAAAAAAAACAAAAAAAATTATAAAAATTATAAAAATCGAAACCCAGAAATAACCGAAATAAAACAGAAAACCTGAAATAAAACAGAAAAACCGAAATAAAACCGAAAAACCCGAAATAAAACCGAAAAAACTAAAATAAACATGTCTAAACCGAGAGTCATGCCTTATATTGTAAACCGGGAGTCATGCCTTATAGTGTAAACCGGAATTTCGGTTAACCGATCGGTTATTGATAAATAAACCGAAAGAACCGAATACTATTGAGTTCGAATAACCAAAAACCGAAAAAACCTAACCGTAACCAAAAAAACTGAGAGAACCGAACCGAAAGTCCAGGCCTAAAAAACAACATTGCAGTTTTGAATCAAATTGGACCAAAAGCCACGTCTTTTCTATTCATTATTTTTGGGCCTTACGATGACGGAAAATATTTGGGCCTCACTTTATCTCTCACTCGTAATCAATTTCTTTAGATTGTCACGAGAGCAAAACAATTATAGTTTTGATATTTCATATCTGGACCTCACTTTATCTCTCTTTTTTTTTTGTCACTCAAGATATTCATTTCATAAAAAACTAAGTTTCGTCACAACAGAGGGAGATAAACTCTTCCAAGTCCTCAAATGGAAAGTTTAAAACTACAAAGCTACAAGAGTAAACAAAACAGACAATAAAACAGGGAAAGATAAATCTTCAAAGTGCATAGAGCTTTGATGATAATCGCCAAGGACAACATCTTCAACTATGGAGTCCAAATGCTTGACCAAAGTGGCTTCGCATTTTCCGAAGGGAGACCAAAACGATACAACTTCGGAAATTCCACTCAAGGCTCTCTTAGTGGCTGTGTGAAACGCAAAAGCTTGACAAGAAGCATAATGCATGAACCGTGAAACGGAAAAAATCCGTATTGGAATTAAAAGGTGAACTACCAAAGGGTCGATACAAATACGAAATTGTGATAGAAAACAATCTAACATGGTGATCTAAGATAATACACTCTCTTATTAAATGGCCTAGCCAATCTAAAAAGGAGGAAAGGATTGTCTGAGCCAAATGAAGGGCTTGAGGCCCATGTTCACAAATAAGTCCAAGATTAAAGCTCGTTCAAAGAATAAACGGTTAAGCATGATTGGGCTCAGGCCCATGAAGAATACACGAGTTCGCCCTAGCAGTTGGCAAAAGCCGGCGGCACCAGAGGAGTTATGGGGGCAAACCAGCGACGAATCGATGTAGTAGGTCACCCGGAGAGGCTTAGCGGAGCTAGTCATTGCGAGATGAGAAGGATACCTGGTCTCAAGACCTGAGAAAGGATCCACTGACACAGAGGCATTTAAGCTTGCTGAGTCCGCTCGTGAAGGATGGTCGAGTCTCCGTTGACACCGGAGCTCGGGATATTCAGTGTAGCTTTGTGGCCCGAGTCGGTAGAAGGTTCCCGATGGTAGCCCGACCAGGTATAGCTGCGGGGCGACGACGGTAGCCATCAGAGACGAGAAACAGCGCGCTGTCTGAAGCTAGGGATTCACGATGGAGAGAAGCAGGTATAGCTGCGGATCTAAGTCCGCTGGGTCTGGATCTAGAAAGATCCGCATCTGTCGGGTATAAGAAAAGGCATCGACTCTTACGGCCATGAGAGAGATGGTTTCGAGGTGGGAAATCCGGCCGTGAGAGAGATGGATGAAGCTTTGGAGTCCTGTCATAACAACACTGCCGTATCGTTCGGCGACGGTGGAGATGAGTCAAGGAAACAGAACGGTGCAGAGGAGCGGATGAGACAACGAGAGCAGAAGAAAAAAGAGAACACTTACCGAGAGGATCCCGGGGCGACGACGGTGACGATGGCCAGCGCCGCCCAAGGACAGTGGGCGCAGGGTGCCAGTGTCCGTAGGTTACTTTTCTTTTTCCTCTTTCGTTTTTTTTCCTAATACATTAATGAATTCGACAAAATAAACTCAAAGGAAAGAAGAGAGTGGGGTTCTAACGAGTGTTGTATTATTATGCACCTCAAAGACAACATTTGTTTTTCTTCTTGTTTTCACCTGCTTATAGATATTAACTAAGTAATAAATAAATTAAAAATATATATATATATATTAAGCCGCATGTACATTTATTTTAGCCGTATCTTCAAATGTCGGTGAGAAGTTTATAAAAAATTGCATGAACATGTATACCATGATGTTTTGCAAAACTAAGGTCGAATAATGCCACATACAAAAAATATCAACCATGTTGGATGTGTAAATTTATGTATAAATTTATAAAACAAAAAAAAATACTAGAATGACACTAGCAAGGTTATTTTTTGTGTTCTTTCCATTATAAAATATAAGGATTATTTGAAAGAGGATAACAAATATTTCTCGTATAAAAATTCTCATTATTTGTATGATTGAATAATGATCTGTTACTATTTTTTTTCATAATGACCTGTTACTTATATTATAAGTGGTTTATTTCTTGTTTACATTTATGATCCTTTAGCCGGATTCCCACATACAACATTTTCATTGATAAAAATTAAAAACTTCTCTCTAACTTTTTTTTCTTCTTCTTGATATACAGAGAATTCCCATGTATATTATCTCATTGATAGAAAACTTGTATTATCTATCTAGAGAATAAAAACAGATACGCCGAAAAAAATCAATAAAAGACCTTTGGGCCTATCACTTTTCTTATTAATGGCCCAAAACTTGCGTCACCTCTACAAGCTTGTATCATCGTGAGTGAATTTATGTGATTGTAAATCAGTGATTTCGACGATGTGGGATTTGTATAATGTATATGTATCCGTACAGTATGAGAGAAAATAATTAAAGCAAAAATTTTAACAGTTAATGAAATCTTGAGAAATTGAATAACCAAGGATAAAAAAATCTATGTGAACAACTAGTTGTACGTTGTACATTAATTTGAGAAGGGATTTACATATCGTTTTCTTATGATCACGAGAAAGAAAAAAAAGAGGGCTAAACTAAATTAAAGTACAGTATTCTTTTAACAGGCTAAATAGAATTTTCATTTAAAAAGGTAAAAATGAAAAATGAAGACTATAATTAATTAAATGGAGTAGAAAAGAGCAAACTAAAAACCCCCAAACTCTCTAACGCAAAAAGAAGGGTCCTTATCAGGCATGTTTCCAGCGTGGCGTAAACCAAGCGTGAGTGACACGTCCCCAGTAGGGTTTGTCCCATACCTTATAACGTTAACATCATCCATGTCAGCATCATCGAACCCGCCAACACCTTGTTGACACGTGGCAACCGCGGAAAACGCGGCCGAGCCACCGTAACGAGAACCCAATTCGTCAGAAACTGCGGTAGAAGCGGCGGCGTTGGAATAAGAGGAAGGGAGTAGAAGTGATGAAGGGTCGTTTTCATAAGCATTAATGTCGGATTTTAGACGGTGACCTGTCGCTACTGCTTCGTCTGATACGCCTGGTGCGGTTGTTATTGGAGTTTGTGAAGTGGTCCGAGCAGCAGTGAAGTTGCTTTCATTGTTGTTGGATTTTGTGCTCTTGTCGTTGTTGCTGTTTTTTGTTTCTTGATCTTCTTCGTTTTCTTCTTCTAATTCCTCTTCTCTTTCTCTTTCTTTTGATTCTTGTTGATACATTTCTTCCACCATTGGTTTCCATAAACGAACCCTAGCATTAATGAACCAATTTGACACCTGAATAGAAAAGACAAAAATTTTACCAATTGAATCATTATAATTATAATATCCAAAGAAATTGAGGGCTCCTCTTATTTTATTTGTCATGTGGTTATTTAATGTAGGGATACAAGAAATTGAGGGTTTCTTAGGGATAGTTGAAAGCTGCAAACTTTGATGTACTTGAGGAAAAATGGCCCCTTTTGAGTCTTTAATGTCGATCTCTTTCTCTCTCTCCTATGTTTGTGGTTTGTGTGGGTGTGTGTACATATAAATATGATAAAAACAACTTTAAACGAATCCCAAGAAAAGCTAATAGTGAGTGGGGAAGGCAAAACACATGGTGTTCCTCTGTCATATCAAACCAAAGGAAAGAAACAAAAGCCATGCAATAGAGTCATCTCAAGCTAGTTACTAGTTAGTGTACTCATCAAATAATTTCGGTTTATTGATATTCGTCTTCGATAAATAGCTCCTATTTATCATTATTCGATGTTTATACTAAGCATATATATGCTTATCAAATGCTACATGGGTAGGTGATTCGGGTGATAGTTGCCATGAAAAAAGTAATTTGGGTGATAGATTGTTAATGTAGTTCGATATGTATGTACTATTGTTTTATAGTGAAGTTTATCTATAAACATAAACTCATTAAAATATTAATTAGAGTATGATCATTTTAAACGAAAATCTTGATGTCAGGTTTTTACTTTTTAAAATATTCACACTTTTTTCGTTAGACATCATGTCTGCGTTTTATTTAAATGCTTGATATAAACTTGAAATATCATGTTTTCTGAAATAAGCACAACGATTAAAACTAAAGTAATTGACACAAACGCAAATGAAGAAAAAAAGAAATGAATACCTTTAGTATATGCGTGTATGTATGCGGCTATTTCTATGTGAAATTTTGGACTAATCTAAGACATGTTTCCACAAGGTTAAGATTCATTAGTAATCCAGACTGGAGTTATTATATTGAGTATACTTAACTAACACAACTTGGTTAACTAGAGAAACGTATTTGATTCATGGAGATTTTTTTAATTGTATTGATGGCTGTGGATATATGTATATTTATAGACTGACCTGATTTCTGGATAAACCAGTCTGTCGAGCCAAGAGGTGCTTATCCGTATCGCTTGGATACCTGAGAAAGAGACCAGAAAATGACATCACTCTAACTTTGCCCTAAACTCAATCTAATTTCTTTTCTTTATATATATATATACACAATACAATCAAGTAGACGCAAGAAAAGGTACAGACTTTTTCCTAACAAGGGCGTGAGAATCTAACAGACAAAAGAAAAGCTGATGATTACATATCATAGATCCAGTTTTTTCTTTTCTTTTTTTAACTTAATTTGTTTTTTTTTTTACTCATAAAGCAATTGTCAGAGAGGTGAAAAATAGTACAAAAACACGGGAACTACTCTTTTGCTTTATTTCCATTTTTTCGTTAACTCTCACTAACAATAAAATAGCAAAATTCTACAGACACAGAACCAAGAACGTAGTGGTAAAATAACGAGAAAATAAGTACTTTTTTAATCAGCTTTTTTCAGAATTAATTTCTTTCAAACGTAATTGATTTATAATAATGAATAATGAGAAAGCAAAAAAAAAAATTTGACTTACGGGTGGAGGAAATGCTCGAAGAGCCAAGCTCTAAGGATATTAACGGAGCGTTCAGGCAAACCGCGTTGTGGCCGCCACGCTTCTTGTTCCATCATACCCATTTGGTGAAATGCACGTTGCTGACGTAAACTTTGTTCTAGTAAACGCAACCGCGGAGTTTCGCCTTTAGTTAATCCGGAAGAAGATATTCCCGTTCCATCTTTGTCCCCAAGAAGTTCACAGCTATGCTTAAGCTGGGCTGCGACTGCATCTTTAAGACATCGAAAATGCCTCGACATAGCTTTTTGAGCCAATGCGGTGTAGGGTAACGCCGCACCTTGGCCCATTACTATGTCGAAAGAATTCACAACCATCTGCATTTGCTCGCAGTAATGGTTGTACCGTCGGTCCACCTGCCAACAAAACAAAATTATATATACATTATACAATCCATAAATATTTAATATTTGTTTTCTCTTTTTAATTAATGTTATTGTTAACTCGTGTGTGTTATATATTCGAGTGATTAATATTAGTTTAGAAACTTTTATCACAGGGACGTACGCTTGTGTACGAGTATCATCGAATAAATAAACAAATGAGATTAATCAGTTACGTTCAAACGAGACAATATAAGAAATTACGATATTATAGACAAATTAATTAAGGACCAGAGAATATACTTCAATGTTTTCGTAATCCTACCAACAGCACATTTTATCGTATTCTCGAGCATAAAGTAAAATATCTATTTTTAGTGAGAAAAAAAAAGAAGCAAGTCAACTAAAAAATAGAATAATTCAATTATGGGTAAACAAATAAGTAACGTCAAGGGTTAGCTTTAGGACGTAAGGAGAGTAGCTTATATGGAGAAGGAAACGCCAATTTTGATTAATCGTAATTAATTAATGCATTTTTCTTTGATCAATTGATTTTCCACCAAACGCTAAGCATCAAAATATTCAATACACCTTCTAATACGACCGTCACACGAACAAAATGATTAAAGTTTTTAATTTTAAATAAACGATGGTAGGATTGCGTAATCAGACTCTCTACCAAAATATTCAAATAATAAGTAGTTAATCGAGAAAACAAAAGACCAATTCAGTCATATCATGTTTCTTGTTTCGTTGTAATAATTTTTGGATCAATTTGACTATATAACAATATATGAATTTTATCGAAATTTCATGAAAACAATTTAACGTAAAATGTATGAATTAATATCACACTACGGAGAAAGTCAAAATCAAGATTGAAAGTAAAGGAGAATTAATATGAACTTACCTCTTCAAGCATGGTGAGTAGCTTCACTTTCCTTCTTTGATGCTCAATCCGATTAGATGCCGATAAAGGAGGATGATCCTTGATTGCTCCGGCCGACGAAGGAGAGCTGCCACCACCGCCGTCGCCACCGCTAGTATTAGGGTTTGAGCTGTTCCTAAGTTTGTTCTTCTTCAAAAATCCTCTTCCAACACTACAAAACTCTTCCAACAACTCTTGCACGGCCGTTGTGTACCTCGAGTTTCTTAAGATATTGACCGCTTCGATGGAAGAGGAAGAAGCAGCCGCAGCGGCCGGAGATGATCGGAATTGGTTTAATACTTGATGATGTTGAGAAGAATTAGCAAGAAGAGTCTTGAATTGATTGTATTGATGATGAGATGATGCGTTAGAAGAATTGGCTCCGTAATAAATGTTTCTATACTCTTCGGCTTTTGCAGCAGCCTCTAAAGACGATGAGAGAGACAAGGACAAGCCTTGTCCTCCGTTGTTCTCCACGTGGACGGTCCCGATCTCGGTTTGGCTGTTGTGATGATGATGATGATGATGTTGATGATCGGAGGAAGGAGACTGCCACGTCAGCTGTTGGTGATGCTGATGCATAGACATATTATTAGTGTAGCTTTGATGATGAGTGGTGTTAGTGGATGGAAGTAACATATGAAGAGTTGAAGAATTGTGGTGGCTCCTTGTGGTACTTGTGGATGACGGAGAAGGTGGTTGTTGCGGTGGCGGTGGATTCATCAAAAATAACTGCATGGCCGCCGCGGTGGCGGTGGCCGAATCAGTAGCATTCATGGCCGGAATATTCTGATGTTGCTCCTCAAGCAACTGCCTATTTGACTGGAAAGATTGGCCGTGGTCGAGATCTCTTCCTCCGCGACTGCTTCCAGGAAAATTAAACATCTCGGATAACATTCCGGCAGTTTCATAGACCGGAATCCCACCTCCGGCGACTGATGATTCCTCGTCCATCTCTACCCTTTGAATTTGCTTCTGCTGCGTTATTAAATTGGGAGAATCTGATCGGTCGAATCCATTAGAGAAGTTGAAGATTCCTCCTTGGTGTTGATGATGATGATGATGATAATCTTGGGACATAGAATTATTATGAAGAGTCTTCAAGAGAATTGTAGTAGTAAGAGAAGTTTTAGCTATTCCCATATCAATACTTTAATCTTCCTCTTCATGATATTTATATATATATGTATCTTCCCAGAGCTCTCTCTCTTGGATCCTGCAATGATTCAGACAAAACATAACACAGAAAGAGAGTCAACTAGGTCTTATACTGTTATTTGTTTTCATCTATCTACATCATCTATAACTGATGAACAAACACATATAGAGAGATGTATGTATCTATATATGTATGTATGCAAGAGAGGGCAGAAGAAGAGAATACCTTTGGAGTTTGTTGCAGAGAAGATAATTGAGCTTAGGTATCGTTTTATCTCTCTCTCTCGCTTTCTCTTTTCTGGACTCTCCTTTTCTTTGTTACTAGGAGTTTATTCAGGAATTCTCAAAATATAATAAAAGATGAAAAAAAAATGATAAATCTCTCTCAAAGCGAAAAGAAGCGAAAGAAATATATGATAGAAGAAAAAAGTGAGTACAAGGTCATATCTCAATGGTACGAACGACCACCATAAATATTAAATAATAATACCGTCGTGAAAAAAAAAAATATATATATATATATATATAATATTAAGATACTGCCATAAACATATTTCCCATAATACCCTCCTCTGTCAATTTCTGATTGCACTGGACTAACTCGCCGATAGGGTCAATTAAGTCCATTTATACATAACTGGTCATTGTTGGTGCGTAGCTTCGTAGTCCTCGTATTGCATTACACAGGGTAGCCCTTAGTATCAATCAGCATAATTTAAAGTCTACACATTTATTTTAAATGTAGCTTACAATATACATATAGGATCTTTATTAACTTGGAATACCATAAAATTTCTTCGTCAATTAGTAATAGCGAAATAGTAGTTCCGTTTGTTAAAGACTGTTTGTTGTCTATATTAATATTAAAATAACTTTCCTTATAAACGAGCATATATGACTCTAAAAGTTCGTACGAGTGTCGTAATCACTATACTAAAACAAATGAGTATCATATAATTTAATGATTTTAAGTTCTAACCACAAGTTAATTACTTAGAATCGACTTTTCAATGAAATGACAAATTAGTTACGTATTAGCTAGTTAGCACTTTATAATGATCACACAATCTCCCACGCACATATAAGATGTCAAATTTGAAAATCAGTATGCTGAATTTATAATACTCATGCAAAAAATGTAAAAGTTACAAAAACTATATATCCAAACTATTTTTCTGGCCATCGCTCTTGTAAGCATATATATATATACTACTACTTGAGGTTCGAGTACGATGTAAGTAGGAATGGCTTGGAGGATAATGTAATGAAATTTCGTCTATGTATATATTTTTTTTTGGCGTATTAAATAAACAATATAAGATGAGAGTTCGCACGAGCGGGACGTGTGTTTGGCACGTGTGAAAGGTAGGAGGAAGGATCAGAAGTCAAGTGCTCACAATGTTAATTAGGTTTGTGTGAGGGGATTATCTAGAAAACCGATGAAATCGACTCATAACCGTTTTTTTGGTTCAACAGCTTTGAGATCGAGTTGAGTTTCTTTTTTTGGTATGCCTCTTAGTACGTAGTCTCTAATTTTAACTCTATTATTAATATGGATATCGGGATTTCTTTCTTAAACTGACGACATATTTCGTATCACGTCTGTCTTACCAAAACAATAGCATTCCCAAATTCGAATTGTCTTGAATAACCCACAAACGTTTAGTGAAATTTTGGACATCGCACCGTAGGTTATAAGTCCATAATGGGATAAATAATTAATGGAAATGTCGAAAGTAAAAGCATAAGTCCACTTATTTATATAGCATATACATCGAGTTTTGTTAATTGTTGTGACACGATGTGGGAATCTATCATGTCAAAATCATATCAGCACGCAAATTCTGGTTTTTTTTTTACATAGTTAATTCATGTTAGAGTAGTTAATTTTAAAAAAAAAATCCGAATGGCTTCTCCTCGGTATAAAAAAGATATATTCCAAATAATTTCGATTTTATTTTCATTTTACTGTTTCCGTAAAACGGGAGAACAAATAAAAAGGAGAAAAGGAAGAAAGAAGAAACGTAAAAATTCATAAACTACGTTGATGGTTTTATATATTTTAAAATTTAGCTACAAATATTTTAAGTTCCAACTACAAACCTGGAATGAAAATTGACAGCTCAACCATCTACCCTCCTACCGATATTTTTCTCGTTTTTATTTTGCATTTTGAAATAAAAATAGTTCTCTTCTACACCAAAAAATTTGATCGGGTACGTACGTGAATCTCTCAAGTGAATCCCAGCCTCCGTTCACACGTATGCACAAACATCCGTTACGTGCCGAACCTTGCTATTTGCGTACGTGTGGAGAGTATCTCCTTCTTTAGGCATTTATACTCTTACCCACCAAAGCCAACTTGTAATGGATCCTTTTGATCTCCTTTATAATAATCTTCAATGGTGTCAAGTGTCTAACCTTCAACGTATTTATCAGTTTTTTTTCATTTTTATTTCGACACGTTTGTCGCTTCTCGACCTCACATAAAAACATTCATCATAATCTCGAATATTTTTGATTGATTTCTTACGCATCGTAAAACCAAAGACTTATCTATGTAATGTGTTTTTTTTGTTATAGAAATATCAAATATGTTTATGTTTATGATCAACCTCGTGATGGTAGTTTTACCGGTGTATTTTGGAAAGCTCTTGATGAAAGCATGATGTTTTGGGTTTGAGTCATAAAAGATACTGTACTAATTTACTTGCTATGATCATTAATCCAAAAAAAAAGAATATGGACGAAAGCCCATAACTCTTCAATTACAAAAGGACGTGTTTGCTATCGAAAATCACGAACTTTACTCTTTTTTTTTATCGGCAACCAAGAAATTCTGATTAGATACAAACTATTGGTAATAAATTCTGATTAGATACAAATAACTATGTCTTGTAATGTTATGTTATATCTGTAGTAAATTGGTTTCATATTATTGTACCTGACTATAACAACGTTATTTTCTAGATTCTGTTTTCAAACAAAAGTATCATAAGTTCATTTACTATTTTTGAAAAAAAAAAAAATCGGGTATGGTATTTTAAGTACGTGGTGTAAAAAATTATGAGTAATCATGCAGAATCGATAAAAGTATAGTATAGGTTTTATGTGATTTATATGTGGTGCAATTGCAAATTGTTAGAAGATAAAAGTCACCACTTTGCCTAAAGGAAAAAAAAAGGTTTGATTAGCTAAAAGCTTTTACAAGGACTCATAATATAGGCTTTTAATTTAGCCACGTAGGTTTGATTTATTATCTTGTCAATATATCATATAGTTTCATATCCACCAATCGTCGTCATATGAAATTCTGCACACCGTTATGCCTCATGAATTTGAAAGTCTTTTGGGTGCAATTTAAGATAATAAATTTGAAAACATTATCTCTTATTCAGCCAATAAATATCGTTAGCATTAACATGAACTAGGTTAGCACTAACGTCAGTCTAACCGCGTTAAAGTCGTATTTTTATTCGCATTTTTGTTTAAGATAAACGTTAAATCACTCAAAACTTTTAAAGTAAATTTTAGACAAGAGCTAAAATCAGCAGAATATTAGCCTTATTCTTGTTTTTCCGTTGCATTGCTCCAATTTAGACGGATAATCCGCCAGCATTTTAAATTAGTATGAAGACTAAAATTACCATACACAAAATAATAACTTTCCATACTTAGAACATAAAGTTCTCTCTTCGTTTCGTTTTAAAGTGGTAACTAAAATCATGTCATGATTAGGAATGGGCAGGATAAAAAGAGGAAACTAGATGAAATTGTTTTGTTCATTCTTTAACTATATGCTTTTGCTAAGAAGTTTTATTATATATAAATATAATTAATTTGATTTTTGTTTTCGTGAGTAATGGGAGAGTGAGACCACAAAGGGAGTTGTGAAAATGGCAGTGATGGTCCCTTCTTATTCCATTTCTTGTCCTTTTGGCGTCAATCAAATTTTTTCCTTCCGTCTTTACTTTTTATTTATTTTTTCTTTTCTTCTCTTTTTATTTTATTTAATTGTTTTAAAATAGTTTTCAACTCTTTTTATTTGTTTTTAGTTTTACTATCGCTTTTTAGGCACTGTTATTTTACAACTTATTAGTGTTTTTGTTTAATGGTGCGACCAACAAGCTGACTATTCTCTTTTGGGTTTGCCTTTCGGGCTTTGAGAATTGCGCATTTGTTTGTGTTTTTTTTATTACAAAAAAAAAACTTAAATGTAACGTATGCGTGTGCATGAAAACAATCAAAATCTAGGCATCATGACATGTTTTTTAAAAAAAAATTGTCCACTACTACTATCTCAGTATATTTGTCTTTTTAAGGTTCGAATAATGCTTCCCATGAGGTATTTGCGAAAACTTCTGTGTAGATATCATCATGAAGATCACTTGTTAATGATGTAAACGTAATCAAACGAAATACATATATAATTAATGATCAAACGTGGAGTCTTGAAGGAACTACAATTATGTACTAATTAATTTCAGTTTGAGGTTGGGAAATCCTCACCTAATGATGTTAACATCTAACCGATCATATTTTCTCCGCGAGCAACCACAAATACTCCATGTATGTCCAAACGCGTTAGTAATTAAAGGAACGCGTTAGAATCCCACATCTCAGCGAGTTATATATTGATGTGCCACACGTGACTATGACTAATAATAGTACATGTAACTGTAACTATGTAAGACTGTATAGAAAATGACCATTGACTTGGCCAGATAGAATAAACTATATATATCAAACGAAATTAATAAAATTGATGATTCGTATGAGATCTGAAATCATATATTCAAGAATATGCAGCGCTTCATCTTTAAAGGTTTAAGCTCGACGTTATGTTTGGTTCTCTGATTTTTTATTAACAAAAATAATAATAATCAGAATTCAATTGTGTATATCAAAACTCACTACTAGTTCTTTTTGAGCCTGAATTAAGACTATGGACCTCGAGTTAACATATCTTTCATCCAATTTTAATTTATCAATATATAGGTAAAAAGTATCAAGTATTGATAATATATATTAATATATATATATATATATATATATATATATGAACCCATATCAGAAATTACCATATAGCTAGTGTCTGTCTCAGTGGACAATAGTTGGTTAAATAAAGCAAAAAAATGGCATCAATTGAAGAAAAACAAAAGAAGCAAAATGTTTTTATGTGCGAAGGTCCAAGGGACCAACATTCTCATGGTCTACTGCCACCACATTTGTCAATATTATTTTGCAATTTATTTATATATTAACCTTAATACAAATACAACAACCTCAACGAACTCATATCATTTATTTCTAGATTCATATAACACCAATAATTAGCCAGATCATTTTGTTATAGCTGCTTTGTTGGATATCTTGACCATTTTGTTATAAATGTTTTTCCTATATATATATATATATAAATACATAGGAAAATAATATACTAAACACTTAGTTTAGTTCTTTATGTAGGGTCATAAATCTAATATTTATATAAATTGTATAAGTGGGATAGATGAATACAAAGTAACATTCTATTAATAAATATGTTTAGGAGATATCTAAACCAATACTTGCATATGATTAGATATACTTGTCATATGATGAAATGAGTTATAGGTATTGAAGGACTTAAGTACCCATGGGGGCGAATCAATCACACCGTCGTTGTTATCTACAACTTAAAAAAGGATAGACTTATTTTTCTTTATATATTTTTTTATCAACAAATTACTTATTCTATAAATGAAAAAGTGTAATATATAAATAAATGAGTAAAGGCTTCACAATTCACATCTAAAAAAAATGATCCTAAGAAACGCAAAAGACACATTAGTTTGATTAATCCACCTGAAAACCGGCAAGAGGTGGCCATGGCCACGTGGGATTTGTGGTCCACGTTGGGATCAACGTGTCTCATTGTGCCACGTGTTTTGATCAACAAGCGTGACAGCCTGTTTCATCACCAAGCTTCAAAATCTTATTTACTCTCCCTTTTTTTTTCCTTTTTTTTTATAAGAAAATGATATGGTCGACGAGAGCAGTAATATTAAACACGATTTTTCTATATAGAGCAGGAAAATGATATTGTCGCCTAATATTTATCTGTTCTTTTTTTCACCAACATGATAACTATTTTCCATTTGATTTAAGAAGAAACTCGCAATTTTTAAAATGAATATTGTTTGAACTCAATAAAAAACAAAAAATATTACATAATGTCTTGTGTCTGAACTCTGAAGATTGAATCGTTTTTATACCAAAAAAATATATATATATATATATATATCCAGCCCACAATGATCTGCGAAGCAAAATTATTATTTTCTAGTACAACGGGTTTGGTTCGTCGGCCCAAATTTACCATATGGGCCTTAAGAAGCCTAGTTAAAAAAATTTGCAGTTAGGTAAGCGATATCAAATTATCTTAATATCGCATACATCAGTATATAGTTTAGGGTAAACGATTAATATATGTGAATAAAATGAATTTTCTTGGAAGCCAATTTGATAACTTTAATGACCGATTTATAACAAATAAGTTTGTCTGTTGCAGTACTTTTTATTCATTGCTTGCGTAAGAAGTGAGTGGCACAATATAAAGAACGTCACTTGGTTCAACTACTACTAAAACAATCAGAAAAGAATTACCAAAACAAAACAAAAAATCTTTTTAACCAATCCTTATGCATCAAATTTTGATAAATTGCGGTGGCATAGTAATTTTGGGCACGTAAACAACTAATTGATTGGCTAAGCACGTTTTTTTTTTCCACATATGATGATGGTTGATTGAACCTACCGAATTCTCTTGACCCTTATAACGAAATTAAATCACAACCACAAGATAAAATAATAATATAGGAAACGGCGATGTTACAATTCATTAATCTCGCAATGGCAATGGGTCATCTATCATTTAGCTGAAACTATCCATATTTATCTATATTTTTTCCATTTCATTTGGTCGTACTCGTATGTAATAATGCATTAGGTTGAGCTAAACAAAATTATATTCGTGTAATATTTAGACCAGGGATTTCGAACCGGGTGATGTGTTGGACACATGTAAATTATCTAAATGATAGTGTTATTCATTCATGTATTTAAAAGAAATATCTTTTTATATACTTTTCCGTTTTAAAGTTAATACCATTTTATAAGTTTTCACACATATTGGATTCCAAACAAACCTATGTAATATAATCTCTGTAAGACTGTAACTACGTTTAATTAATAATAAAATATGGTAATTCAGTTTTAAAAATTGTATTGAAATAAAAGTTGATACCTTCGGAATATAAACATGATTTTAAAATTATATTATTGTGTAACGGAAAGAGCATTTTTAGTAATTTTATTAATTTTAAATAGAGAAAAATTATATGTTTTTTTTTTTGCACGGGAGAGTAATGTTTGTGCCGATGCTATGACCAAACATGTCTCGGATTGTTTTGTTTATTTTACTACCATTGATGTGTCTCTGCCATTTTGGCTTAAGTCATATGTAGAAATCGATAAACTTTGTATTGACATTTCCATTTTAGATTAATTGAATGTGGTTTGTGATTAAAAAAAAAAGGGAAAATTTATATATATTTTTAGTCAAAATTTACATTGAAATCGATACATATTGTGAAATAAATTTAGATAAAAAAAGGAGTATCCTGAATGGCTGAATGCTAAAATCAACTTGCGAGTGTTGAAAAATGGCTAATGAAGAGTAAAGAAACTTAGAGAGAGTCAAAGATTGTGTGTCACTAGTGGTAATGCTAGTAAACATCAACTTTTTTTGTCTTCTCTCTTTAAAATTTTCAAACATTTGATTTCTAATAAACCTTTTTATATTTTCTTCCGCAAAATAATGTGATTAATATGTGTTTGTTTACAAGTGCCCACTTGCTTGAGCTTGACCTTCCCAACAAAAAACGTAATTTGTAACTATTCCCATCATCTTCTCCATAAAGTTAATACCTTTTAAGTGTGTTCTAATGGAGATTTATTCTCTTCTACTCATATTTGTCTTCTCTCTCTATCCTCTTCATTTATTAAGCTTTCTTCACGCTTTTTAAGATAATTAAAAGTCACGGGTCCTTAAAATAAAAGGTAAAAGTGTTTTGCTTCGAATTCAAGTGTTCCCTTCCACTTTCTCTCTCTATTTCTCCTCTGTTTTTTGCTGTCAATTCCTGAGAAAGTCCGGATTTTTAGGATGATCGAGAGAAGTTGAAGAATCATGACTATTGTGTTTTCGTTTTTGATCCAAAGGGTCATCTAATTTTGCCAATATTGTTTGTCGATTCTTCTTCTTTTTCAGGTAATTTCCGATTTCTCTTTACTCTGTTTATGACTTTTACTTAGATTCCTTTTCTCTAACAGTAATAGACTAGAGTCTGTCTTTAGAAGCTTCATAAAGATTCAATTTTTTTTCTGGGTATTTAAAATGATGAATGTATCTTACTTTCCTATGAGCTACAACAAATTTGTTAGATTAGGTTGCTTGTTTTTTGAGGATGATTTGGATGAGATTAAAGCTTAATTCTATCATATTTTTTCTCTTCTGGAAATTATCAAAATTTGTGTCTTGGGATTGTTTGTAATAATAAGCTCCTACTTCGGTAACCCTTTTATCTCTGATGCAATCTCTATAATACCTTTCTTCAATTGCTGTTTTTTCCGGGTTAATCAGTTTCCTTTGTTTACTTCTTATGTCTTTGCATATTCTTGAACTTTCTTTGTTGGATCTTTTATCTTAATTTGATTCTTTGTTACCAATTATGTCTTAATGCTTGACTAAAGAAAACTAAAAAGATAGGATTTCAAAGCTATGGAGTTCCTTCTCTTTTTTGGATATCTTGAAACAGTGTTTCTCTTTGCAGGTAAGGCATTGTTGTTGCCAATGGGGTGGCTAACTAAAATCCTTAAGGGTTCTAGCCATAAATTCTCAGATGGACAATGTAACGGAAGATATAGAGAGGATAGAAACTTGGGCCGCCCTCGTTATTCTGCGGTAAATGAATGTTTTTTTCTTATATGTCCTTGGTTCATTGTTTTTTTTTTTTTCATGATTTCGTATTTGGAGTATTATCGAACAATGATGTCGTTTTGAAGTGAAGATGAAAAGGGTTTCTTTGAATTCTGATTCAGGATGGATCTGATTTTGACAAAGAAGAAATTGAATGTGCTATTGCACTCTCTCTTTCTGAACAAGATCATGTAATACCACAAGATGACAAAGGAAAGCAAATAATCGGTAAGGTTGTTTATTCGCTGTTGGTATGCATAGAGAGAAACAACACAGGAAGAGAAGAAAGAAAGTTGTGTAAACTGTACCTTGCTAAGCTGTTTTCTTAATCTCATATTTTGTAGAATACAAATCTGAAACCGAAGAAGATGAGGATGAGGATGAGGATGAAGATGAAGAATACAGGAGAGCTCAGCTAGAAGCAGCAGAAGAAGAGGAAAGACGGGTAGCTCAAGCTCAAATCGAGGAAGAAGAGAAAAGGCGAGCTGAAGTTCAACTTGAAGAAATAGAGAAACAATTAGCAAAAGCTCGATTAGAAGAGGAAGAAAGGAGGCGTTCTAAAGCTCAACTAGATGAAGACGAGCAACTTGCCAAGGCCATTCAAGAAAGTATGAATGTGGGATCTCCTCCTCGATATGATCCAGGAAGTATATTTCAGCCATATCCCTTCCTCATTCCATCTAGTCACAGGTAAATGGTGGTTCAAAAGTACATTAATATCCAATTCTTAGATTCAAAGACACTATCATCCTCTAGAAGTGATATGATTCATAATCACATATGCTGCAATGAGTAATTTTTGTTTCTTTGTTAATCTAATTGGAGGATATGCGCTGGTTGCCAAGCTGACATTGGACATGGAAGGTTTCTGAGTTGCATGGGTGGCGTTTGGCATCCTGAATGTTTCTGCTGCCATGCATGTGATAAGCCCATCATAGATTATGAGGTCCCAACACATTTCGTTTAAGTATTGTTACATTGTTCTTGAATGAAGTGAAGCTTAACGTTGACAAAAAAAAAAAAAAGTGAAGCTTAACCTGTTAAGCATTGTTTTACAGTTCTCAATGTCGGGAAATTGGCCTTATCACAAATTATGTTACAAGGAGCAGCATCATCCTAAATGTGATGTTTGCCATAACTTTGTGAGTGATTTCCAACTTCTATTGATCTCTATATTTCAATTATATTTTACATAAAATTTGTTCCCAGGTTATACAAAGCTTAATGTGTATGCATAATTTTAACTCCTCTAGATTCCGACAAATCCAGCTGGTCTTATCGAGTATAGGGCACACCCCTTTTGGATGCAAAAGTATTGTCCTTCACATGAGCGTGATGGAACTCCTCGGTGTTGCAGTTGTGAGCGAATGGAGGTCAGTTGTTCATTATATCTTTTCTACTAATAGGAAAACAAATTTAAGAATCTGTTTTTAAAATTAGATGTTGTTCTGTTTTTATGCTCATGGTTTCAGCCGAAAGATACAAAATATCTCATTCTTGACGATGGTCGAAAACTGTGTCTTGAATGTCTCGACTCAGCCATTATGGACACTCATGAATGCCAACCTCTGTACCTTGAGATACGCGAATTTTACGAAGGCTTACACATGAAAGTGGAGCAGCAAATTCCTATGCTCTTGGTGGAGAGATCAGCTCTAAACGAAGCTATGGAAGGAGAGAAACACGTAAAACTGCTATTTATTGATACTACGCTGTTCATACTCTCTTTCTTTCTTGCTCATTCATTTCAACCTACTTCTATCTAATTTTGCTGCAGGGACATCATCATTTACCTGAAACTAGAGGACTTTGTTTGTCTGAAGAACAAACTGTGACCACGGTATTCACTTCTAGTTTTTTAAGCAGTAACATCTTGTTTAATTTCTTTCCATCACAAAATGTGTTTAAATCAGTAATATTTTCATCTAGGTGTTAAGGAGACCAAGAATTGGGGCAGGCTATAAGTTAATCGACATGATCACAGAGCCTTGCAGGCTGATACGCCGTTGTGAAGTCACTGCGATTCTCATTTTATATGGACTTCCTCGGTAAAAAAACACTTCTCAACACTCTTAAACCAAACTTTTTTCTTTATGAGATATCTAAAATATTAGTATTACACTCGTACAGTTTGTTAACTGGGTCAATCCTTGCTCATGAGATGATGCATGCGTGGCTTCGACTAAATGGTAATTTGAAGAACTCTCCCTTCTTATCATGTTGGGCAATTGAACCTAGGGAAATATCGATAATAATTGCTCTTTGCGGTTTGGTTGCTCTGTATATGTATGAGTAGGGTATCCAAATCTTAGACCAGAAGTGGAAGAAGGGATCTGTCAGGTTTTAGCTCACATGTGGTTGGAATCTGAGACTTATGCTGGCTCTACATTAGTAGATATCGCATCTTCCTCTTCTTCATCATCATCAGCTGTGATCTCTGCATCGTCCAAGAAAGGTGAGAGGTCTGAATTTGAGAAGAAACTTGGTGAGTTTTTCAAGCACCAAATCGAGTCGGATTCTTCATCGGCATATGGGGATGGGTTCAGGCAAGGTAACCAAGCAGTTCTTACGCATGGTCTGAGGCGAACGCTCGACCATATTCGCTTGACGGGTACATTTCCTTAAATGGGATTTAAACTTTAAAGAAGAAAAAAAAAAAACCAGCTTTGTTATAGTTTTTTTAGAGTATAGACTGAAAAAAAAAAAAAAGCAAAATGTATAGGTTCGATACACACATTTAAGAGTCATAAAGTTTCCCACTCTTTTAAGTAAATTTTACATGCATATTATGGCTAATACGTCCATGAACTTTCACATGGGTACAAATTCTTAATTGGATTATCATTGCACAATTCTTTTATATTTTTCTTATGGAATATGGCAATATAAAGTAAGGTTGTGTAGGACATGTGGATAAGTAAATTATGTTGTCGAATAGTCAAAGACTCACGTAGTTCCTAATTAATGATTAAATTGTGGTATTCGAAACCGATTTTATATTCGCAAAGATCTATTTGTAGAAGCTTATGCTCAATACAAACGTTGCTTCGGCTTTGAGAATTTACAAAACGTTATGGGTTTTTTCCATTTGTCGGGTCCATTAGCCCATTTTATTATCCTTCTGTCTGTGGTAGGAAGCTGAACATGCTCAAGAAGTCAAGAGTCAAGACTAAAGGTTCTTGGCATGCTTTTTATCTATTTTTTGCCAAACTTTTTGTTTGTTATTTTTTAGATAGCAAATATGTATAGGCAGTGTTATACTCTAGGCCTGGACCATCGGAACCTTCGGAACGGATCGGGTCAATATAATCGGCTATCGGTTATTTAAAAATTTACAAAGTTAACCGAATTAAACCGATTAATGAAATCGGATCGGTCGGTTCGAAAATTTCTTATTCAGTTCGACATTCGGTTAACCCAGCAAACCCAGCAAGTTTCGACAAACCCTTCTTCCTCTTGCTTCACTAATCTCACCTTCGTCCAGTAAAGCCGATCCATCGATCACCATATTCTCGGAAATCTGATCAATACCAACTGAAACAAATTGATTAAAGCAATCAATTAAACTCATTAAATTAAAGAAATCTATTAAAGAAATGAGAAATTGATTTAGGGTTTAAACAAATTGATTAAAGCAAACGATTAAACTCATTATATTAAAGAAATCGATTTAGGGTTTAAACAAATTGGTTAAAGCAATCGATTAAATTCATTAAATCAAAAAAATCGACTACAGAAAAGAAATTGATTAAAAAATCGATTTAGGGTTTAAAGTTTAAAAAATTGATTTGGGGATTTGGGTTTGGAATCTAAAAGAGAATCAAGAGGAGACAAATATTAAAGAAATAGATTAAACAAATCGATTAAAGAAAGCGATTAAAGAAAGCGATTAGAGAAAACGAATAAGGGTTTGAAATCGATTGAATGGGTTTGAAAAGGAGACAAAGAAATCAATTAACAGATTAAGAGATTCAAGAGGATACCTTCGTGCTTCGTTCGTCGTGGTCGGAATCACAGAGCTTTCAGAAATCAGAATCGTCGCCGAGTCGCCGTTGAGTGCTTTTGTGTTTGCGAAGAAGATGAAAATGAGAAGAATTAGTATTAGAGTTAGGATTACTGGATTAGAGTTAATGAATCTCGGTTTTGTCTGGTTAAATTGGTTATTGTTGCCGAACCGAAAATAAACGAAATCCGATTTTGATTATCAGAAGCGCTGATCGGTATGTTCTCCTTTAAACGGTCAATTCGAAAAAAAATTAAGCGGTTCAATCCGGTTCGTCTATACCGGTTCGGAATTTCTGCCGAGTCGTATTAATATATTCTGTTCTCTAATCTAAATGTCTACGTTCACTAGTTTGACTTTGTCATATCTGGACCAATGGATAAAGTATGTAAAAAGAGGAAAATTGATAGACTTGTATATCTACATTAATATATATGTATATGTATCAAAATTCTAAATGGCTCTTCTATTCGCTGAGGGGACGGTGGTCATAAACGTAGAATATAAATATCGTCGTATTGACCTGTCTAACTAAATTATTAAAATATGCATGCTTGCTGTGGAAAAAAGCTACATGCTCACTGCTTTTCTATCTTTTATACTGGTCTTTGTTGATAAAACTACAATGGTCTTTAAAATCGTATAATCCAATATCCAAGTATATCTACTTCTAATTCTCGACAATTAAACAATACTTCTAAGCTCAAACTATATCCTAGAATACGGTTTTAGGTGTAAGAATCACACTTCAGTCTATGCAAAATATAATAAACGATGATTCTGAAATTTCGTTTATTGTTCGTTCTTCATGTGTTATACATTTCGTCCATTTTATGTGATTATATCGTTTTTTATATGTTAAGAATTCATTAGTATTATGGGAAGATCTGCTCCGATGTAAGGAGTTCTAGAGGATAAAAATCGTAAACGTCTCTCGTCAATTCTCAATCATTAGTTTCCAAATATAAAAAGATTAGACACCATCAACAAATGATAGAGATACAAAAACAATGTGAAGATGTGTATGAGGATAGACATAAGAGATAGGGTAATAATATGATCACACGTGTTTCCCACTTCCTCCATCAACTTGTCGCGGCGCCTCGTCGCCGTTTTCTTTCTTTCTTTTTTTTCCTGTCAGCAATCTCTCTTTTTTTCTTCTAGACATTTCTCTATCAAATGTTTATATTTAAAAATATTTTATTAGAGCTAATACTTTTATTATATTTATTACCATATCAAACTTTATTTATCCGAGATAGGATTTTTCTTTTTGTAAAAGTTGCAAAGGAGTTCTTAAAAAATCTAAGCATACTCATATTGGAGAGAGACCAAATTCTTGATAATTAAACTGAACACGTTATAATGGACATGATCTATTTCTACGGCATGATACATATATTTTAAAACAACCGTTGTCTAAAGTTCAATCTTTCTAAATATTATCATTAACATTATATCTCGTATGATGTTAACGAAATTAATGGTTGGTAGAGTACTCGGCATTTAGAATTATTGCTAATGAATTGATTGGTCACAATGTCTTGTCGAGGAGAAAAAGGACGTAACGTGGCAACGTATTAAACTTTGTTACTGTTATTTCTTTTTTTTATACGGCAAAACCTTTTTTAAGTGTTATTTCAAATTTCATGAACCAGAGATTTACATAATCCACAACTAATCTTGAAATTATTCAACTGACTATTATATACTGTAAAATTCTTCTAGTTGTTCTAATTTCTTTGGTCTAGCCATTTTGTTTGAAACGGATATTATAGCGGAAACAGTGAGAAATGGAGAATGTAATATTTTCCTTTAGATTTTAGAATCGCTCTTCAACTGTTTGAGCTAACTATGTCTAAATGATATATATCTAATTAATTTAGACCTTGAGAATGGTTGTAAACGTTTTTTTTTTGGGTTTTTAGTGTTTGATAAAAAAAAAATCACAATTGCAAAATTAAATGTAGAACTAGTTTTCCAAGTTTGTAGAAACCAAAGATATATATATACAAACATATTGGAAAGTATGGTGACTTTTAAAGTTTTTATTCAAGATTATTAACAGATTTCGATATAACTTATTTGTGTATTTAAATTAGGTACATGTTTGAACCTCGTTGGAGTATATAATGCACATTGTGATCAAATACATATAATAACGTAATATTAGGAACGTTCGTATAACATTTTACAGCCTCACATGAGGGAACGGTAAGTCGGTAACCAACTTAAATCTTAAGTCACATGAGATTGTTATAAACTCAAAATTTAATAGCCAGAAACCGTTTCATAAAAGATATCATTAAATTCGAAAAGTCGGTTCATGAAAGATGTCATCATCATCGTACCATGATGCCACCACGAAGTCTATTTGGCACCTTTATTTTTGTTTGTTAATTATTTATTTACTGGTTCAGTAAAATATCTGGACCGTTGTTTTGCGGCAGACATTCAATGGTGCCACAAAATTACAAATTTACAACCTTGTCGAGCTTTTCCAAAATGATTACCAATAGGCAAGTAGTAATTATTTTAATTTTAACTTTTGCTTTGTAAATAGGGGATAAATATGAAAAGATCTAAAGTTTGATAGTAATAAACTACAAAATGCAAGTTGCTTAAATAATAATGTTATAAAATTTTACAGCATCTTTAACACTATATATTATAGCGTCAACATCATGGAGTATTAGTCCAATCAGTTTGTCGTACACATTGAATTAAATAATCAATACTACAAAAGGACAAAATAACCAAACCGGATTAGATTTAGATTTCAATTTGAGTTTTTCAACCGAACCAATTACATATACTGTATGACTTTCAACCATTAAATTAGAATTAACCAAAGAATATAATGACGACAAATACATAAGTTTCTTTTTAATCGGATGGCATTTTCTTAGGGCTTACGGTTTAGTTCACAGAAATGTATAACTCAATCAAATGTTGGAGAATCATGAAAAAGAATATACCTAATAAACCGTACTAAAAAGGCTGAACATCTGAGATTCAGCAGAGCATCAAAATATAAAAGAGAATATGCTCATTAATCATACATCGACCGTGTTTTTTTCACCCTCCAACTTGTAATTTTTGAAATAGTTTTATGTACACGTGAATATATATATATATATTTTTTTTGGTTGAAAGAAGATTCTTAGCTGTGTCCTATGTGCACTTGGTATTATGGTCTTTCCTTTTTATCTTACGAAGTTTATGCCAGTTTGCCATTTCATCACATTAACAACTTGCTAATGCTTCTTAATCCACTAGTATTATAGTACACAAAGAATTATAATATATAAGACTGATATTTAAAGATTCGAAAACGTTGCAAGCTTAGATTTGGTGGCTAATATTATATACTCGGAGACACGATACTACAGTTCATCAAGTAAAATTAATAGATGGTCCCAAGTATATGAAATTATGAATACATGTATTTTACACATATATCTCTCTCCTATCTCCTTAAGATTTGTCATTTTCTTCACCTATAATCCTATATAATAATCTAGACCCTCCGAGAGAGAGACGACATACAAACACATAATTATAGAGAGAGAAAGACCTGAGAGAGATGGTGTATGAAGGTTACTGCTTGAAGGAGAAGAAGACATGCGTGAGATGGGTAGAGAGATACTTCAACGACTGTCTGTGTAACTTAAACGACGACGTTTCGTTCGCACTTGGAATCGTTAGCCTCATCTGTTGGGGCGTCGCAGAGATTCCTCAGATCATCACTAACTTCCGTACAAAGTCCAGTCACGGTGTCTCTCTCTCCTTCCTCCTCGCTTGGGTTGCCGGGTCCGTACACTCATCATCTTCAATTTTTATCAGTTATTATAGTAACCAAGTCTCTTCTAACGTTATTTATATGATTTTTATCAATCGGTGCAGTGATATCTTCAATCTCGTCGGTTGTCTTCTTGAACCAGCTACTGTAAGTTACACAAACATCTATAATTATAATACACAGTTATTTCATTTCTCCTTTTATTATTGTTTTCTCATTTTTGTCATTTTTATTTATTTTTACCAGTTGCCGACTCAGCTCTACACAGCCTTGGTAACATCGCCGTCTCTTCTCGCCGCATAAACATATGTCGCCACAAAGCTTACGTGTCTTTTTTCATGAAATTAGCGTCTATTTTTCGGATTTGTTTATTTCTGATTCGACCGCTTAATTTTTATTCTACTTACAGTTCAGCCCCGTAACTTTATTTTCTTTTAACTCTTTCGTTATAGCTTTACACCGTGAGCACTGTGGTATTGGTGATCCAGACAATTTACTACGATTACATCTACAAACTTTGTAGACATGGACGCACTAAGATCTGTCAAAAGGTAATAATAATGTTAATTATAAAATTAAAAGTTGATTACATTATTAGGTGTTGATTATCATAATGATCGAGGGTGTGAAATTTTGTTAAGGATGAGGAAGATGAAGAGAAGAGACCATTGAAACCACCAAAGACGATGGGATCTGCTATTTCAATCCCAAGAGGACCTTACAAAGATTCTCCTCGGAGAGAGTTCTATTACACGTACGGATTATTAAAATAATCATATATGGTTTACTCTAATTCGACTACGAATAAGTTAAAGTTTGTGACAATAGTCACATATATAATGCTTTATATATTCTTATTGTATAATATAATGCTTTCCCCTTGCCTACTCTGTTTTTTCTTGTCGTTTTCGCAAGATTTTGAAGGAACAGAGGAAAAGGGTAACGATTTTTTTCATAAAATTATTACGTAATTGCTGATGAAATCTCGAACGTATACATTAGCTTTCGCAATTTTCTTATATTATAAAATATATATATCTCCGCTCTCTTTAATCAATTGTGACAAGAGGGGGTTTTGCGGGCGACTATTTGTTCAGGTCGGCGAGATCGTTGGCCGGAAGCGGCACACCTCCTTTAAGATCATCGTATTTTCGAGTGGCTAAGAGTGGCCCTTCGGCTATGGCAATAGATAATGGTTCTTCCTCGGATGAAGATGAGACAATGTCTACGTGTCCTGTCATAACAGCTGAAACCATTACCCAACCAAGGCCAATACCTAGACCGGTTTGTGATTCTTTTACTTAGCGAACTTAAAAACATTTTAGGGTAAAAGAACAAATATTGACCCATTCTGGAACTTCTTTTTCTCAGGTTGGTTTTGGAACGTTTTTGGCTGCATCGGCTAGTCTTCCGCTTCAGGCCAAAAGCTTAGCGGAAAAGTACGCACATGCTTCAAGCAGACGGCTTCTAAATGTGCGTGACATATGTAGCATTTTGTTGTTTTTTTAATGTATGAGTGAAATGCGAGTAAAATGATTTCAAAACATTGTTGTCTCTGTGCAGGAAAGAAGAGTAGAGCATAGCGCGATGGGACAATGGTTGGGATGGCTAATGGCCGCCATTTACATGGGCGGTCGCATCCCTCAGATTTGGCTCAACGTAAGCCATTTTTAGCGAATCTTAATTCCTCTTTCTTTTTTTTTTGTTTTCTTTGCTTGTTGTTTATGATATTGGATACTAATCTGATTTTTACTCGGGACGATGTCTACAACTAGATCAAAAGAGGAAGTGTCGAGGTAAAAAGCTAAAACTACAAGTCAACCAACAGATATTAAGTATAATTAATTGTTATTGTAGTATGCGATCTAATTAACAATATGTTTTTGATAATTGGCAGGGTTTGAATCCACTTATGTTCATCTTCGCGCTAGTAGCCAATGCAACATATGTTGGTAGTATTCTTGTCCGAACAACTGAATGGGACAACATCAAACCAAACCTCGCTTGGTTGCTTGATGCTATTGTCTGCGTCGTACTCGATCTATTTGTATCCTTTCTACCCATTTTTAACAATCTCAAAATGAAAAATGAATTATCACATTCCCGTTAGGTTTGATTTTGCTACCTTAATTCGAAAAATGAAAACAGATAATATTGCAGTATATCTACTACAAGAATTGCAGGATGGGGAGCATAAAAACCGAAGAAGAAGATGGCTATGGAGATTATGTGGAAGCAAGCAAAACTTTTGTTTCGTGAATCACTATTTATGTTACAACGATAATTTGATTTTCTTTTGGTCTTAAGTATTATTGATTTCATAGTATATGCATATAAAACCTACTTATTATATATGTTCACGAAAAGTGCTTTTTGTTTCCTCAAAAGTCTATACGAATCTTAGACTGGTTTAAGTCTAAAATTCAAGTCAATCGTACAGGGCTAATTCAGGAGACTTGAAGAACCTATTAATTTGTCACACTAATCAATCTTTAAGATCTTTGTGATAATATAGTCCTAATTCTTCTCCAGTCCACTATCCATCTCCAAAGCCTACAAGAAAAAAAAAAATTAGAAGGTTAATTTTCTATATAAGTAGGGCATCTCTCATTAGGGTTTTGTAATCTGAAACGTAGGCTCACAAGATAGCTTAGGTCAAATTCTCTTTGTAAAACCTAAAGCTTGAGTAGTGTTCTTGTATTCACTAGAAGTTCTAGTGGAAGTTGTGGGAGGCGTTCTCAGGCGTCTGGTTAGAGGCCGAACTGGTGATCAGTCTTTTGGTCAGAAATAATCATAAGCTTTCGCGAATTTACCTTACAAGTGGTATCGAGCAATCCGGGTTTGATTGCAAGTCTAGAAGGATTTGAAAATACGTTTTTGAATCTTGTTCGCAGCGCTGCTTCACGAGTCTGCTCATCGTGGTACTGTTCACGGGTTACTGTTCATGGTTTACAAACAGAAGGCTGAATGAGTAATCCAAGGTACGAGGTAGACATATTTGATGGGACTGGTGATTTTTCTCTGTGGAAAGTTCGCATGTTGGCTCACTTTGGAGTTTTAGGGTTGAAGTCAATCTTGACAGGATGTGATTCTTTGAAGAATCCATCCCCTACCAAAGAAGAATTAGAAGCTTTTAAGAAGGATCCACAAAAGGGAAAGGATGGACTTAGGGAGTTAGCTCCAGAGAATGATCCAGCAAAATTTGAGAAATTAGAAAAGGCGAAGGATCTGATTGTCTTGAACGTGGGAAACCAAGTCCTAAGAAATATCAGTAGGTGTGAGAGCATGATATTACGTTGAACAAGTTGTACATGGAGACCTCTTTGCTAATCGCATCTACTTACACTTAAGTTTTATACTTTTAAGATGAATGACTCCAAAGTATAGATGAGAATGTTGATGATTTTTAAGTGTTCTGATCTCGACAACTAGGAGTGGAGGTGTCGGAAGAGGTGCAACAATCTGTTGTTGAGTTCTCTACCTTACAAGTATGCTCAACTCAGGAGACTTAAGTATGGAGAGACTACGAGTTGAATAAGGTCATTGGATGCAAGTCCAAGAGAGAGTTGTTGGAAAGTGGGCCAACATCACGAGGACAGAGGTTATATGTTGAAGCTAGAGGCGGTCGGAGAACAGGTTCGAGAATAACCAGCAAGGAGGAGGAAAGTCTAAGAGCAGGCAGGTCACGGTCAGGCCTAGAAATGCAACATAGGTTGTTTCATATGTGGAAGTGAGAATCACTGGAAAAAAGATTACCCTGAAAGAAAGAAATACAAAGAATCTACGAATATCGTAGTGGAGCCTAAGCAACCATTGGTGTTGACAGTTAGCAAGCATGACACATTGCAAGAATGGGTTATGGATTCTGGTTATACATTCCACAGTACATGAGACAAGGAAGTCTTGTTTGGCTTCAAGAAGTTGAATGGTGAGAAAGTGCTTATGACTAATAACACTGAAGGGGACATCAAGGGAATTGGGAAGATCAGAATTCAGAATCCAAATGGTTCGGAAGTGATACTCAAGGATGTGAGGTACATGCCACAGGTGAGTAGGAATCTGATTTCTTATGGGATGTTGGAAAAATCAAGTTGTAGGTATGAAGGAAAGGAGTACATGGTGCACTTCCACAAGGATAATAAGAAGGTGATATCTGGAAAATATCACAAAGGGCTCTATTATCTACAAGGCACTATTTCTGAGGGTGAGGAAAACGTTTCCAAGGTTGAAGATGGAGTCATAAAGAAGAAGTCAAAGAAAGTGACTTTCAGTGAGAATCTGGTGTCGGGACCAATACCACATGGTTTTAAGAAAAGAGGTTCGTCAATTCAAAGTGGAGAATCTGGAAATTCAGGAAAAGTTGAAGTTGAAGATTTTGGTTGTGTGGCTTATGCTTTGGCTACTACAGAAGAAATTGATGCAAAGGTTAAAACATGTGAAGAGGTGATAGAAAGCAAGGAAAAGAAGCATTGGAAAGGTGCTAAGGAAAACATGGAGTCTCTAAAGGAAACGAAAAGGATAGTCTCAAGTAAGTGGTACTTTAAACAGAGACCAAGGATACCAGGTATTGTGGAAAAACAAGAAGTTCAAGCTAGGGTGATAGCTAAAGGGTTTTCACATCAAGTTTGGTGGGGTATTCAGAAGAGACAATGATCCTAAGGTTGACACAAGTAAGATTCGAGCAGATGTTGTAAGAGAAGCAGTACTTGGACATGAGTTTCAGGTTTGCTGCAATTTTGTCAACCTTGCCTAGTAGGTGAAACAGCTCCAGGTAACTCCATTATCAGAAAAGGAACCTCGCATAATCAGAAGGAAATGGTTAGTGTTCTGATTTGAGATAATGGAAAAGGATCTAAGGAAAGATTAAGTTACCTGGAAGCTAAGAGAAGATGTAGTTATCAGCTCAAGGTGGAGTGCAAAAGTATATAGAAAAGGTTGAAGCATGTCAGTTTTTCGTCCAAAAACATGAGAAATTGAGGAGGTTTTGAATATTCAAGGGTACAGGAGAGTTTACCTTGAAATTCTGGAGAAAATAAGCTTGGCCGGAATTTTGGTCGGAAAAGTCACCGGTCAACGGCGGTCAACGTCGGTAAATCACCGGTCAACGGCGATCAACGTCGGTAAATCACCGATCAACGGTGGTTAACGATGGTCAGCGCGGTCGGAGAAGGTTATTTGTTGACCCAGTCGAGGTTGGTGGACCATAACCACCAAAATTGGATTGATGCGAAATTGGTGGGCGTGAAAGTTGCGCCTTGAGAGAGGAAAGTGAGTTGGGCTGCAGGAAAATTATAAAGGCCCAGAATTGGTAGAAGACTAACTCGCCCAGTGGACTCACTCAGTCACTGCGGATCATCCGAGTTCTACCACCTAATCTCGTCGTTTTTTCACAGGAAAACAGAGGGGAAACCATCAATTTAAGGTTCTAAGCAATGGGTGGGTATAGATAAGGTGAAATACAGGGAGAGACAGATGAAATCGAAGAGAGGGAGAGTTTACCCAAAAGTGGTGGGTGGAAATCTTCAAATCGAGTCCTTGATTGAAACTGAAATCGTTAAAACCAAGCAGAGAAGTTTTCAGATTCAAGTGGCAAGGAAGATTTGAGTGGATAATAAGAGAAAATGGGCAAGGCAAAGGGAGTTCATGATCAAAGTTGGGGATTTTTTTTTGAGCGGGTCGCTAAGGTTCTTGGTCGAGTTATTTCTTTGGATCAGTTTTGCGGTGGGCCGTTTGGTAAATGGCTGAAAGTGGAGTTTGTGATGATATGGGCCAGTGCTTTTTTATAATATCCATCTCCAAAGCTTACAAGGAAAAAGAAAAATTAGGAGGTTAATTTTCTATACAAGTAGGGCATCCCTCATTAGGGTTTTGTCAGAAACGTGAGCTATGAGATACTTGGTGAGTCTCTGTAAACAAAGCTTTAGTGGTATTCTTGTATTCACTAAAAGTTAGTGGAAGTTGTTGGAGGCGGTTCCAGAGGCCAGGTTAGAAGGAGCTCGGTGATTAATTATCGTTTGTCAGTGAAAGAATCGTAAGCTTCTCATGAAATTTACCTTCATCTTGAAACTCTCACTAAACAATTGTTTTTCCCACTAACCTTGTGGAGCAAGAGACTTGCGATGTCGCACTAACTTTTTGTCTGCCTGATAAAGAAACCCAAATACTGCCGGGAGCAAGAGACTTGCGATGTCGCACTAACTTTTCTGTTTGCCTGATTAGCAAAGAATGTATATATGATAACCAAGATAATGAGAGCTCATAAACAGTGTTTTATCTCAAGACGAAAGACTCCATATTCCAGCCTTGATAATTAACCATTAATCTTAACACAAGAAATACTTAGTATCGAGCAAAACAAAGCGAAGGAAGTAGGTAACGGTTATCTTCGACGCTAAAATACTTAATTCTCTTCCAGATGTCCCTTTGTGGAACATGAAGCTGTTGTTGCATCACTTTTAATGTTGTATCTCTGTTTTGAATTGCCATCCACGAGCCACCATTTCCGACGAATTCATCGGCCGGCGACAAAGTTAATTCTTTTGCGTGACGTTCGCTGGTAATTCAATCTCCGGCAAAGTATTATTGATACGGCGTCGCATAGGCGAATGCATTGTCACATAAAAGTTAAGAAATATCAACAAAATCGCACCGTTGAGAACCGAGTTTAAACTCCACGCGCCGATCCCACTGCATCCACCTTTAAAGAGGTGCATCGTAAGAACCCCAGCGTGAGACACGAGATTACAACCCACGAGAACCAACTGACAATTCACCACAAACGAAGGGAAAGCCGAACCGGGTAAACCAAACCCGGTCCAAAATCTGTAACCATAAACCACCGAGTAAACCAACGTCGTCGATAGAATCGCTAGAATCTGGTACGACTGCGAGAATTCGAGCCAGAGGAAAGACGTGAAGGCCATGACGGAGTTACAGAAGAGCTGAGATACGGCGAGTCTCCGGCGACGTAAAACGGCGAAGATCGTACGGAGCATGTGGAGAAAGCGAGTGAGGTAAAACGCGTATGACCAAAAGAAGACACGACCAGAGGGACGAGTGCCGAGAGGGAAACAGAGAAGCCATTGGAGAGGAGTGGCGGTTTTGCTCCGCCGCCAGAACCACCGTGTGTCACGGATCTCTGCCGCGGCTGAGAGGAGGATTCCGGCGAAAATAGTGGCGGAGAGAATTGACATGAGAAGGCTATGGATTTCGGGGATGTGGCCTAAGGGAACGGAGCGGTTACGGCGGAGTACGGCGGAAAGGAGGATGTGGAGGGAGGAAGAGACGGCGATGTAGAGGGATATTGAGGTGAAGAGGAAAGACCACGTGGAGCCCCATGATTGGCTGTTGCTCCAACGGAATCCGACGATGTATGGATGTTCTGAGAGGTAGTATGTGAGAGAGTTCATCAGAGCCCTTGCCATGGTTTGATTTTGATCGGACGGTGGTTGTGATCACGGTGACTCTTCTTCTTCTTCTTCTCCTCCTCTCGAGTGTCTTTATATGTGTGCGTGCGTCTTATTCATATTTAAGCTTTGTTTCTTCTTTTTTTTTAAGGATTTATTTCGTTTTCATTTTCCAATAATTGGTGTAAAACATAGGTCACTAAATGGCCGGTCTTGTCATGAAAGCAAAATGATGTGGACCAATAGATCCGTGACAAATTAAATTTTCTATGTGAATCAATTTTGTAAAACAGTTGAGAAAGAAAATTCAAGATTTATGGTCTTAATGTGATTTTTTACTATACTGTCGAAATAGCATACTATATTTGAATATATTCTTCAAATAAAAAAAGGTATGGATAATATTGGTACGCGTCAAGTTATTTGATCATTAGATACATTACCATACTCGCAATAAAATAATTATAATCTAGAAAAACAGGTGGGAAAACCAAAGAACCTGTAGACAAGAAAGAGAGTTTGGGGTTGAGAAATTCAGACAAGCGTCCATATACATGTTATATGCCTTCGTGGTTAAGAGTTTAGTTTACTGAAGGAGAGATAGATGAGAAAGAGAGCATTACTTAAAACAAAATGTAAATATTGGAATATGCGTCGGGCGATTGTTACGAAGATAAATTCAGTAAGACAGTAACGAGTTATTAATTATTATTTCACACAATTTGGTGAACACAGTAAGACAGAAGATATTTGATACCGTATCGAATAAAATTAGTAAAAATCAGTTGTCCTAATGGTTATTTTGGCAATACGCGTTATAGTACTTCTTTTTTTTTCTTATGAGTTATGAGTAAACAAAATATTCGATACGTACCAAACAAAGGATTAAATATTAATTATCCTAATCGTTATTGCGGCAGGAACTGTAATGTAATTATTTTTCACTATATGAGTACGTAATTCGGTTTTGTCCACTTGATATTGTTTTCCACAAGTGACTCTTTTTCTTTTGTCTCAGTTTCCATGAGTGACTCTTGACCTACCAAATTCAGATTTTTATTTACACGGTCGTAGTTGATTTCTCGTGCATAAATTAAAACGCGACTTGGACGGTTAACTTAAAACAACTACTCCCACGCATAACATGTTCTATCAATCATTTATGTAAGTCCGACGAAATAATTATTACGCATATGTTATACATGTTCTATTTTTAAAACTAAAATCATTTAGAAGCTGTATGGAAAACGGATACCTGGAATTTATAAAAAAAAACATAACGAATGAATACATAATTTGCCCTTGGTGACAAAAAAAAACCTAATTTACCATTAAAACTGATCTTTAGGCCTAAAATTGCAATATCTTTTAATTAGTTTTTGGTATGTATCATGTTATCGTATAATATAATTTAAAATAAAATAATTAAGTGATGTACTCACGTCATGCGTGGGATTTAAAATGTGTTATTAAGTATAAATTCATATTTATTTTAATTAGGTATACTATAAAATTTAAAGATTATATTTATTTTTTATATTGTAAACCTTCCTTTTCAAATTAGTAATAATAATGTTTAGTTATATATATATATATATATATATCATTGCCTACAAATGCTGTAATAAATTTTGGCATGTAATTTTTCTAGTAAATAAAATCTTTATATAATTTTTTAAAATTTAACGAGATGTTGACACGTTAGTGTTGTAATATTCCACATAAACATAAGGTTATTTTACTAAAATAATTTTCAATTAATATATAAAAGATAACCGTACCAATAAAAATTCAGAAATTTACACTTGACAAACAGAAGCTCATATGCATGTAAGGAGGTATTGTAATAATTCACACTAAGAAAGTCAGACTTGAAATTTATAGGTGAAATATATGATAGTAGTTTTTACTTTTTATTACATACTCCATCATTACAATAGATTCTTTTATGAGTTTATCTACTCTTCCAAATTACATAAGCCGCACTAATAGAACCTTTATTTTCTTCCCTAAAAAGATTATGTAATTATCAAAATTATTGTTTTACACAATTTTGGGGGTTAGTTATATCTTTCTCAGGTTAGGATAACGAGATATCAAAAATCAATTCTGTAGAGTGCCAAGAATCTTGGAAACAGCAGCTGAAGGTTTGGGATTAAACAGCTTCTTCAGCTCATAGTACCTCCCAACATCAAACTCCTGAGATTCCATCAGTTTCCTCTGTTTAGCCTCAAACCTGCTTTGGTAAAACCCTTCAAAGGAAGGCTCCCTCGATGTCCTGAGGAAAAAAGCGTAACCCGCCATGAAATATACCGATGTGACATAGAAACAGATTGGCTCCATAACATCCCATGTGAGTTCCCAGAACGTTAGCCTCATGAACCCTGCGGTCTGGATGATCAAGTAACCTAGACCAGCCCAAAGCTCTCTTCTCACCAAAGAATGTGCTTTCTCGTCGATGACCGTCTTTATGGCTTCAAGCTCTTTTAGTTCCTTTCTTCTTGGGTCATTTGGGTCACGGATCAGTGGTAAAGGAAGCAGGCCCTCGATGGATTTGGTTACCTGATCACACACAGGACAAAGACCAAAAACAGAGAACTTTTGGGTAAAAAAAGAACTTCACCTCCTCATTTAAGATTTAATGACATGATTAACATTCGAAACAACTTATGATCAATGATACTAATTTAATCCACCCTCATAAGAAAAGGCACCAATGATCAAAGAAACCATCGAAACAGGGAACAACCACACCTAAACTTAAACCAATGAGCTTTCCCACCCATTTGAGTCACCCAAATAATCCAAAAAAGAAAAGACAGATTAGATGACCAGTTATGCAAAAAATTTTTTTTTTTTTTTTTTTGGGGTTTTGGTATCAAATCATCAAGGGATGAAAAAAAGGCAAGGGTTTGAGAGGACCCATTAACCTATCAAACCCAAGTTTTTTTTAGAGAAGAAAATTATGATTGGAAAAAAAAGTTGCGGTCTCCATAAAAAGTGTTCCTCTTTGTCAGCACCTCAAATTGGGGACCCTCCTACATGCCTCTGGGTGACACAGAAGAGGTTTTTGAATCTCCTGTTGAAAATTCGATGCACAAGAAAAGTATACAACCGTAAAAAAAAAAATACTTATCAGTTTTCAATAGCTTCCAAATCAAATCAAACCAACAAAGAAACGAAAAACTTTGGAGGAACGTAACTGTTCTTTAAAAAAGTTTTCTCTAACACACACAAACACGAAGGTGGTATGCAAATGGAAGAGAAAAAACAAAGAGGAAGAAGAAGTTACCTGATCAGGTCTTAAACAAACAGAATCTCCCAAAACGATTACGTTTCCTGAATCGTCAAGCATCCTTGCGATCCAAGGTCCTTGAGCAGGATCCAACGAAGAATCACTACAAATACGGACGAAATCCGAGTAACGAATCCAGATTTTCCCGGTCTTCAACAGCTTCGTTCTAACAACTTCGATCTGCGACGCTCTTAGCAGCTTCTTAAAGTCTTGCACAGTAAGCCCCAACGCCTCATCTAATCGAATCCGGTCCTTGTTCACATCCATTTCTCGAAGCTTTACAATCAAACTCTCCCCAATCGACATCTTCAGAGTATCATCCACCCGATTCATGGAGTTTTTGTGCAAAAACCTCCGTGAAATCGTTAAATCCCCAGGCTCTGGATCAATCGTGGCTTCTCCTGGATCATTAGGAACCCTAGTTCGAACAGCTAACGAAGAAGACGAAATACGACAGTTCATTAAACCCTGCGACGCCATTTTTGACATTCTGAACAAACGCTGCGACAAAAGCTTCTTCATCATCACCATTGCAAACCAAACAAAACATAACAAAAAACAAAGTCGAAATCCAAAAAAAAAAGAATGAATTCGATTTCAATGAACTACTTGAAAAAATTGAACAGCAAGTAAGAGCTTTATATAGGTAACCAAAGTCTTCTGTTACAAATTTAATTTTACGTAAACTCAAGTCTTGTGGGAAAATCATACACGTCAGCAGATATATCACGAATAATTCAATAAACGCTGCCTTTCGTGAATATTTTGCTGGAGATATTGATAGCTGACTACCGTCCACGTGGTTGGATTTATGTTGATGATAAATTGCGGTGCCTCCATAACCGTCCGATTTAATATCTCATTAACTTCTTTGACTATGGGTAACACAAAACAGATTTTATCTTGTTTACAGAGATGATTTTTTTTTGTGAGGTAATAATGTCTATATAAGGAAACTCAGTAATTTTTGAAACAATGACGTGTTGCCACATTTTTTGTTTTATCTTTTGCACCTTGTAAGAGTAAAATATATGTGATGTATGGTAATTCAGTAAATTGGAACGCACGGACGTGTCGCCACATTTTCTGTTTTATCTTCTAAATGGTGTGTTACAAGAGATATAATTTTGTGATGTAATGTGTATTAAGAGAATATTATCATTGTTTTGTGTCTAAATACATTATAAACGGTTTAATATAAATTTGTGAGGTTTTATTCGTTGGTTTAAAGTTTTGGTTTAGTTTGGTTATATGGCGCTAGTAATAATGAGCTCTTGAATTCATTGCACCAAATGAGTAAGATTACCTTTAAATTTTAGAATCTTAAAATATTAATTAGTCTTATCTCCAAACATTAATCATGATTCTAATTTTAAAATAAAGATTATATATATGTGTATATATATATATATAATTGTGTAGGATAGAACTATATATTCCTTTCACTTAAAAACAACAAAAAAACACCTACGATAATTTTATAGTTTTACACCTTTGTAGTTATTTTTCTCTATAATTTAATTAATTTAAACTAATTTAGAAAATATACTTCAATGGTACAGTTTTCATCTAATCAAATATCGACAACCTTACTAGATTGGTTCGACATAAATGTTTAAGTGAATACTAAATAGATGGTAAATTTATATCAACTTTAGATTAAAATTTCACGTTTACATTATATTAAAATTTCACGTTTACATGGTAAATTTATATCAATTTAAATCAGCTCGAACATATATAACTTTGCCATTTATTATATTGAAATGATCACGTTTACATTTTAGAATTAAAATGATAAATCTGATGTTTACATTCAAATCCAAAATACATTTTGTCGTGGTTGTACTGCTGATTTAAATTGATGGAGATAATATAAATTTATTGCGCGTTTAAATCAAGATCATGTAAACTCTATTTAAATATATACCTTGATATGTGAACAAACTTATTTTATATACAGTCCGACTCAGCGATTATCTCGGTCTAGCTAAGATTCGAAAACTTGGATAAACTGTAAGATATTATCATAATTCATGTAAAATAGAAAATAGTATATGTTATTTTTACACAACGATATAGTCAGTTTGTATTTCTATTAAGAATAGAAAACCAAAATAAAACATATCGACTAATTTGACTTGCGCTCGTAATGGATAGCCCGTTGACGTGATAATTCTTAATGGATCGGTTCTTTTCTCTGCTCGATTCTATAAACTTTGCTGAAAAATCATGCAAATGGCAATTTGTTTCTTTGCGCAAGTGGCCAGTTTCTAGCTGCGGAATATGTACTTTTAATATATATTAGCTATTATATGGAAATCTTATATGATCGATGTTTATAATTCCAAATGTATATTTTAATTTTTAAAATCAACTTTTTAATTATAATTAATGTTAAACTGTATTTACTCAAAAAAGTTCGTTTGTACATCAAGTAACATAGTTGTTTGAAAGGTAAAAACAAATTTAAATCTGACAACTATTATTACACTGATTGATTAATTTCTTTGCGTTGTAAACCAGATTTGGAGAGCATTCTCGTACTTTCCATCGCCTTGATCTCGTATTAAAGCTATGAAGTTTCAGACCTGTTTATCGATCAACTTGTTTAAAACCTCTACAGTTTGTTTTAAAATCAACTATTAATTTTCTTATGTGTACATTATAACTCTTTATTCAAGATTAGCTGCCTAGTTAGAATCTTCACAGTAATATCAAGCGATTAACATACATTCGTTTCATTTCCTGATATCAATAGTTTTAACCTTTCGTAATTATACCAATGTTGTAAATATTCCTCTTGTCACGCATTCTCGTATTATAAACCACAACATCAATGAAAGAAATCAGATTCTGTAATTTTACTCTTTTTCATTTTTCACGTAAGTTAAATCTCTGCTTGTGATATTCTTATTAGACGAATATATGCACATGGGATATATGGATAAGAAATGAGCTGAAAACACAGAAAGAAACATGAAAGATATTATTGAGAAAGTGAGAATAAAAATCCTAATTAAATTTTCACGCTACCTGTAACAAACACCACAAGACACTGAAATTCCGAAAAGAATGGAAGCCATTACACATTGATTATACACCATTAGTTTTTTAAGTTTATGAGTAGGCGATTTAAAATATAAACAAATAAAACGGCAAGCAAATATAGCAAATCCTTGTATCGATCGTACAATAAGATCAGGTCGAATATAACATGATTCCAATAAAAGAATTGTAAATGAAAATATTATAAAATAATAATAAAAATTCGATTCCAAGTTGGGCCAACCGAGATGAGTATAACAATTACTTGATGGTTATTCTTGAATGGGCCAAGCTCATGTATTTATTCCCAAATCAAAAAGCCCAATCGAAATATTGAGTACCACCAAATCCAAAAGCAATTTATTCTGCTTATTCTCCATCTAGTCTGCCCTGGCAGCCTGGCACCAACATTTTTTTATGGTTTCTTTCATCGTTAAATCACCATCAGTACATTAAATATATATATAGTACTGTGATAAACGATCTATTCAATCTCCATTAACCGATATATCCCACATTACATTATGTACACAACTATTATTATAAATGAATAATAATTTAACGTGCACACACAGCACATCTTAATATACGAGATTTTGATGTCTCTGTCGATATATAAACACATTTCTTGTAATATTGAAAAGTAGAAGGAAAAAAAGGTATATCACTAGCCGATCATATATCATAGTCTACCAAAATATAGCCACTTTTTTTTTTTTATTACAAAATTACATCTGATGTCTTTTTCGGAAATGAATCGGTCTAATTGCCTAATAGACTTTCATGGGTTTACTACTTTACTTTATCTTAACTCTGTTTTGCTCGTTGACTTCATTGGTAATCTGAAGAACAACTAGCGAATCTATCAAAGCCAATCAGTGTTCTGTACAATACAACACATTGTTCAACATAACAAAACAGATCCCAAAGAACAGAGAGTTGCATATTCAAAATAACTTTTCCACCCAGAGACTCTATTACAGACACTACAACACATACACATGAATCTTTTCAATTTTCATCCATTACTATCCAATCTTTTTAGTGCATGGAAACATATAGATGATTATACCAAGTTACCAACAAACTCTAGAACCTGTCCGAGATTTCTACAATTCAATCAGGGTTCTGTACTAAAACACATAGTTCATCATCAAATTCAAGCATTTAACAAAACCAAATTCCAAAGAACAGAGTTTCATATTCAAAAAGACTTACAGATCCAATCAGAGGCTCTGTTACACTACAAACACATGAAATCTCTTTATATATTTCATCTATTTTACTATCCAATCTTTAAAGTACATAGAAACATAGAGATTACACCAACAAAGAAGAGAGCATTAACAAACTCTAGAATCTGATTTACCTTCTCTCCGACATTCCTACAAATTCAATCAATGATGATTCCGACAAAGGGAGTCAACAACGACAACATAAAAAGAACACAATCAGTTGTGTCTATTGGCAATATAATTAGCCAAAGCCAACAAAGGAGCAACCTTATCAGAATCAAACCCTAAAAGCTGATCACGAGCCTCTCTATTCAACTTATCAGCAAACTCTCTAGATTTCTCCAAACCCATAATCTTAGGATACGTCAACTTATCCGCAATCAAATCTTTGCCAGCAGTTTTCCCCAATTCCTTAGAAGACTTAGTCACATCCAAAATATCATCAACGACCTGAAACAAAAGACCAATACACCTCGCAAACTTCCTTAACCTCTCAATCTCATCATCACTTCCTCCACCAACAATAGCTCCCAAAACCGCAGAAGCTTCAAGCAACGCCGCTGTTTTATGCACATGGATAAACTCCAAATGCTCTAAACCGACGTCTTTTAAATCTAACCCTTCACTACTAATGTCCACGACTTGACCCGCCACTAACCCTTCTGTTCCAATTGCTTTAGCCAATTCTCCAACGGCTCGAACCACTCTCACCGGAGAAACTTCAGAACTCGTAGCCGACGCTAAATGCTCGAAAGCGAACGAGAGAAGCGCGTCTCCGGCTAAAACAGCGACGTCTTCACCGAACACTTTGTGGTTCGTCGGTTTACCACGGCGGAGATCGTCGTTATCCATACAAGGGAGATCGTCGTGGATCAACGACATGGTGTGGATCATTTCCACGGCGCAAGCGGCTGGCATAGCGACAGATTCTTCACCGCCGACGAGTTCACAAGCGGCGATACAGAGAACTGGTCTGACTCGTTTGCCACCGGCGAGGAGAGAGTAACGCATGGCTTCGTGGATCTTGAGTGGTTCACGGAGAGGAACAGCGGAATCTAAAGCTTTGTTGACTGATTCGGCTTTGGTGATGATGTACGACATGAAATCGAAGGAAGAGGATGATGAGCTGCGATTGTCTTCTTTTGTGACGACGGAAGAGGCAACGACTGAGGAAGATGATGAAATGTTGCGTTTTGAACGGAGAGAGATGGGTTTAGTAAGAGTCATGAGAGAAGAAGAAGATCTGGATCTGGCTTTGGTGAAGATTGAGGAAGAAGGAGGATGATTGTGGTGAACAACAACCCATGAACCTAGAGTTACTGAAGCCATGGCGCTTTCTGAAATCTGCGATTTGAGATGTTTTTTTTTTAAAGTTTTTTTTGTTTTTTTTTTGGGAAATTGGAGTCAAAATCAATTGAGAAATGGATTGGCCATTAGTGAGAAGCTAGGAGTAACAGATAGGGTTGGTGACGGAATGGGCCTTCTTAGTGGTGGAGACGACGATGTTTTTTTATTTATCGAAAAGCATCTTTTTATTTTTATTTTCAACTGGTTTCGCAGCACTAACGTGTCATATATCCCTCGTCGGTAAGTCGTATGAGTTGAGATATGTAAACTAAAGGTGAGATATGTAAACTCGGTTTTTATGTCTAGAGATAAAAATATATATATATATATATAGCACAAACCATTTTAAATTTTAAACAATTGTTGACAAAAAAAATATATATATATATTATTTTATGTCTAGAGATAATGTTTTATAGCACAAAGATGATATTGATATTTTGAAAAGTTTCTGGCTTAGATTATTAATAAATACTTGTGAAGAAATAAAATGCATTGTTGCTGAAATTAAATAAAAAAATGCATTGTCAGTTTTGTAGATTTTTTTTTCTGTTTCTTCGCAAATATATACCACAAAAATATATCTTGTTGTTTTGGTAAGTATCAAAATCTTTAAATCATATTTTCATATGTTATTTTAATACCATAAATTGGATTTAGATAATCACATAACATAACATTAATTCAAATTATTAACTAGACATTTTTTTCTCCGTAGCAACTTGCCACATAAAGTTTAAAACATTTTACTTTTCTAATTTTTAATTAGAGAATCATTTATTTCTAAATCGATTGAATTAAGTATTTAACAAATAAGTTTATGTTTCAATATTAAATATCTTATTTTAGAAAAATGTTTAAAACATAGTTTTTATTAGAGAAATAATAAAAATCCACAAACAAACAAAAAATTTTGCACTTAAAAGGGCATCTATTGATTTTGTGGTTTTTTCTAAAAAAAGGTATATCTTATTTTTTTTTTGTTGATTTTACACGAAAATAGTAATAATGGAATGAAAAATGCATACGGGTCACAAATGACAAAATCCCTTGTGGACTCTGACGTCTGATTTGTGACATCTGCTTGTTGGTTAACGTATTAAATCATTAAGAGCGCGCAAACTACTAAAAATTATTGTGAACGAATTATTTAATAGATATTACGGGCCTAATGGGCCTAATGGTACTAATGGGCTTAATGGGCCTAGGTGGAACACAACAAAACAGTGACGAGTTGCAGATTCTGATTCAGCGTCGAGAAAAAGCTACGATTGTGTGTCATTGCAACATTTCTCTTCTGTTTCTTCGTCGTTTAGCTTCAGAGGACGACAATCCGGTCCGAGCGAGAGAAAAGAATCGGCGACCTTTGATTCGTTTGTAATTTGTTACGATTTTTCGTGTTTTTATTCACCGGAATTATCAACCTTGTAAGCTTCTTCGTCTTCCTCCATTCCCTTATTTTGTTTGATTGTCTTGGTGTTTAGCTTTCGATGTTCGTCCTAGTCTTTGTTTTTTTCAGCTTTCCGATTCTGATTATGTTTAGAGTCTCCGATCTTGGAACCTGTTAGTAGATTATTAGCTTGTTCTTGAGATTTTGGTGAGAGAGCTTGTTTTAGGGATCTTCGGATTTGGGCTTCAATTATTGCGATGTATTGTGTGAAATTTTGATAGCTCTGTTTTATAGTCGCAGTTGTGATTTTGATATATCACAAAGGAGAGATTTTGATGAAACCAAGAATCCTAAATTATGAGTTTGCAAGTTAAATTTCTAATCTTAATCTGAGTACTTTAATCATGACATAGAATCAATCATTCATTCTTTGATTTGTCACAGCTGTCTGTGTGTGTGAGTTTCTTAAGAGAGGTCAGAAGCAATGATTGGGTTATTTAAGGTAAAGGAAAAGCAAAGAGAACAAGCTCAAAATGCTACTAGAGGAGGAGCTTCTGTCAAGAAGCAATCTGCTGGCGAACTTCGTCTTCACAAAGGTATATATATATTCTATTGAATCATTGATCTTTTCTTCGTTTCATAAATTGTTATTGCATTTGCTCTCTTCATAAAGTTTCACTTCTGCTGTTTTTCAATCTTCAACTGTGCAGATATATCAGAGTTGAACCTTCCTAGCTCTTGTTCCATATCTTTTCCAAATGGCAAAGATGATTTGATGAACTTTGAAGTCTCCATTAAACCCGATGATGGATATTACCAGTTAAGTAGAGCTGTTTCATATGCCTTTTTTTTTGCCTCATGCTCACACAGTCACACTTAAAACTTGATCGAAAAACTCATTTCTTTCTTTCTTACCAATTAAACAGAAATGGTACGTTTGTTTTCACATTCCAAGTCTCTCCTGTGTATCCACATGAAGCTCCAAAAGTCAAATGCAAAACCAAGGTAGGCTACTTCTTTTACATTCCTTATAGTTTCCATCTTCTATTTCAGAATTCCATTGCTTGTGTTGTATAAATATTTATAAAATCTGTTTGTTTGTTTTCTTGTTTAGGTTTATCATCCAAATATCGATTTGGAAGGAAACGTTTGCCTGAACATCTTGCGTGAAGACTGGAAACCGGTTCTTAACATAAACACAGTTATCTATGGACTCTTCCATCTTTTCACGGTATATTAGCCAGACAGTTATATCAAACTAGGTTTTGTGTTATTTTGGTTTCTGAACTGAGTGTTTGTTATCACACAGGAACCCAATTCCGAAGATCCTTTGAACCATGATGCAGCAGCAGTTTTAAGGGATAACCCAAAGCTGTTTGAGACCAATGTTCGGAGGGCCATGACCGGTGGATATGTCGGTCAAACCTTTTTCCCGCGCTGTATCTAACCAAAGCTCTGGTTCGTCTTCTTCAAGCAAAAAGATAAGAACCAAACTCTTTATCCGTCCGCCATTGTATTTCTTCTTCTCAAGGACCCTCGTTTGTTTGTTTGATCCTGTAAAATTACATTCCGCGTAAAAAACCCTTTCCTTAGATCGAAATCTTTGTGAACTTTAGTTCGTGAAAATTCGATAAAGGAGACTGAAAGGAAGTGAAAACTCAAAAATCTGGGTTGTGTAACATGTTTGATCTTTGTCATTTCTTGTGTTTCTTCTAAATTATTTGTTTAATTTAACGCAAAATAATGTTGCAAATATAGCCTTCATTACTGGATTTTTTTTTGGTTTGGTTCGGTTTTGCTAAAGCAAATTTTGGTTTCAGGATCAGACAAAAATATTATAAAATATAAAAACACAATTTTTGATTTATTCGGTTTGATCCGAATTCAAAAGAAATCAAAACTGTTTCAAATTCTGTTAAATTTTTTATCCAAATCCTATTTGATTCGGTCTTGGTTAAAAGTTTTGCTATGGATTTGGATTTTCTGTTTGGGTTCATAAGTCCACCTCTGGTTCACATAGCGGTTTCAAAATCGTCTGTGGTATTAAAAAAATCACAACATGAGCAAAATCTAAGTTTCTCAGATCATTTCAGTTTCTCTAGAGCTCGCGGTTTTTGCGTTTTCCCGATCTTTCTGGAAAACAAAATGTAAAGGAGTGTAACAGAGACAACAGAGCCCAAACGGAACAGCCATCATCGACAAAAGCCCCTTTGAAAGCGCATCAGCCTCACGAACCGAGGAACCTTTCAAAGGATCAATACCTCTCGAGTCATACCCAAACATTTTCTCAGACAAAATCCCAACCAAGGGCGCAGCAAAAGACGAAAATGACCCTTCGAAAGCACGGTCAAACGCGTAGATCATTGTACGGTGCCTAGGAGGAACAACCTCTGCAAACATCGGTGCATTAACTGCTGATCCGCACCAAGTTATGGTAAGACCCATCAAGAAGAGAGTTATTGAGAAGATTGAGTAGCTACTTGTGCTTTGTGGGATTACTTTAAGAAGAATAATTGAGAATGGGATTCCCATGAATGCACTGAATTGCGCACACATCACTCTTCCGGAATTTGGATATAACCGAGACATTTTATCCGCGATTATCCCTCCCATTAGAGTTCCTATCGCTCCTCCCGTCGCAAATACCCCAAGCAAGGCCGCAGTTTGGTTATGATCGAAACCTAAAACAAACAAACAAAAAGATGGTTTACATTCAAGATCTCAGTTCTTGACCGATAATGGAGGTTCAAGGTTTTTTTGTAGGAATTGCCATTTACCAATAAGCTCAAACCACATTGTAAAGAAAACCATTGCAGTCCACGGAAACGAACCAATGATTCCTTGTACGACGATTATCTGAAAGGTACGTACTTTGACGACGGATTTTGCTGCTGCCAATGAATCGTTCCAAACCGAGGTCGAATTCGTCTTATGAACCAATAGTTCCTCTCTGTAATTACAGGTAAAATAAGCTCATCAACCTTCTGGCCTTAGTCTTACAAATCAGGTGACAATTTTGAGTTTTTTTGGTTACCGTTCGGTGTTTTTTCTCGGGTCAACAACGAAGAGAAAGACAAGTAATCCGATTACAGCGCTAAGCGTTGCCATCATTATGAAAGCACAACGCCATCCTGGCATGCCCCAAAACTGTGAACCAGCCATAACAGTTGCTACAACACCTCCTCCTATACCACCAATCGTACCAATGAGGTTCAACAAACCAAAACCAGCTCCTCTCGCACCATCCTTATAACTATCTGCGATAAAAGATTGAAGCGCCGGTATAACAATTGCCAATCCAAACCCATTCACTGCTCTCCATAAAGCAACCTAAATCACAAGAAACCCAAAAAGATTTAATCAAAAACTTTTTAACTTCAAAAAGCTTTAAAAAAAAACACAGATCAAAATACCTGAATGAAGTAGTTGCTGGCTCCAACTGCAGCAGTTGATAAAGCCCAACAGAAAGTACCTATTGTAAGAACAATGGGGCGATCATAGGTAATGACAAGAACTCCTGCTAAAGGCGATGCAAGTCCTTGAACAAAGTTTCTTACGAATGTTAAGTAGCCTAAATCTGATGGTCCTGCGTTAAATGCTTCACTCACTTCTTTATAAACCGAAGGCAATAGATTCTCGTCTGCTCGTTCCATGATCGCAGCTAAGTTTATGAGAATCAATGATATCGAAACACCCAAAAACGTTCCTGTTCTGTTCAAAAAAAAAAAACAGATACAAAATAAGATTCAGAACCAGAGACAATGAAACAGTACAGTTAATCATCTTTTGTGATTACAACACCGATTAAACAGATCTACGAGACAATCTAAGAACCCTGAAGGTATAAACAGATTCTGAATCGAATAAAGATAAAACCCAAAAGGAGAAAAGTCAAAAAAGGAACTTACTTTATCTTCTTCATGTTGTTAGTACGTTGATGGCGAGGGAACAGAGACCGGAGGGATTCAAAAGCGACGGAGACGAAACCAGAACGAGGTCGAGCACGACCCATCAAAATCCAAAACTTGAGCTCCCGATTAACTGGAGCCGGAGATTGGTTGGTTTCTTTAATATTGGATCTAAAAACCCAACACCAATCGTACGAGAATACGATTGAAGAAGACCCGCCGAATATTATTAATTACAGTTATGTTTTTGGATAATCTTTTTGTTTTTGACGTCATCTTATTAGATAAGTCAAGTGGGCATATTAGTTTAATCTACATTTAATTATGTCGAGATTAAACGCCCATTAAGAGATCATTGGGTGGGTGGATTTGTTACAAGGTAAGCGTCGGAGAGACAGAACATGATTACTCTTTTATTCATTTTTTTTTTTTTGGTTGTTAACACATAACCGGGGTTTTACCTGCTTTCAATTTTCCTATAACCGGATGTCTACAGTGCGCGTAAGATACCACACGTCGATGTCGTCACCAGTAACGTCAATGGAAACGTTACAGAAAAAATAAATTTGAACGTTACGGAACAGTCACTTTTTACCTGACCATTATAAATTTTTAATTCTAAGAATAATTACCAAACGGTAACTTTTTATTTTATTTTATTTTTTCACCCGAACGGTAACTTATTTGACCGTTAGATAACAATCTCTATATATACCTCCGTCTTCCTTCGTTCAGACATCAAAACATCTTCTTACTTACTCTGAAACTCCTTTATTCAAATACTCTCTGTTTTTTTTTTTATTATTCTTTTGATCTGTTCTACTACTATTTCAAGCTTATCTCTGATACTCTCATTTTCCGAACGACTACCATAGAGACACTACCCTTACAAGGTAACGTTTTTGGTCTGATCCTTTAGTTTTCAAATCTTGCATATATTATGGAGTTTAAAAAGAAAAGAAAAAAAATCATTTGAGATATATATTTGGGATGTCACAAAATACTCATAAGATGGGAGTTAAATATTGTTGTCGTTTTCAATGATTTGCATGCGTTGGGTGATAACAAAGAAGTTTATAAAATGAATTCTAAAAGTCAGAATACGTTTTTTTTTTTTTTTTTTTTTTGCTTTAGTTAATCTCTCCTGTGTCGTTTATTTTGTTAGAGGACTCTTAAAATTTTGTCTTAAAAAGGAAAGTAATTGGACTTAATTTAATTTGTTGCATTGAACATTCATTTTAATCATGCTCTGTTTCTTCCAAATAAAAACATGTATTAATCATAGAAATGATTGTTAAAATGGACATAAAAATTAACATTTCTTGTTCTACCTTAAAAAAAATCAAGAATGGGCGTTATACAAGTCTGAAATGTATATTTACTTTTATTTCGGCGTAAGTGTATTTGATTTTTGGATTATATATAATACATGATTGTGTTGAATATTCAATTTAATCTCTTCCTACGGAAAACATGTGTAAGATCATAGAAATGATTGTTAAAATTAGAAAACATTAACATTCCTTTTTTTTTTTTTACCTTTAAAAAAAACGAATTGGCGTTATACAAGTCTTAAATATTACTTTTATTTCGGCATAGTATTTGATTTTTGGATTAATTAATACTTTAATGATTAACTTGTAAAAAGTTACGGAAATTCATAAAGGATTGTAATGGATTTGATTTTGCAGATGTTTATGAAGAACACAAACTCAAATGGAGTGTGTAACGAAAATGCCTAAATGGGAAAGTGATCCGATCCCTCACATTCATATTCTTTGAAGGTGAAGTTGCCAGACGGAGTAATGATGGAGAGAGAATGTTGAACAGAGTCTATAAGATGTGTGACGAATGCTTGTAAAAGATATATGATGATAGGTGTAAGTGTTGAGTGTGACGGCTGGTAAAGATGTATAGGTAACTAACTTGTATGGATAATCACAACCAACACAGCTTTTTACCATCGTCGACTTCGCTGGAGTCGTAACTACGCCTCGTTCCATACTATTTTATTTCATTCTATACCATTTTATTTATGTGTTCTATGTAGACAAACACTATCAACTATTTTTAAAAAAACATATCCAGTTTAAAAATTCAAACTATATCGAATGCAGTTTTAACAAAATCGCAAAAATAAACTTTTACAACAATTACTAAAGTAAAAAAACTAGTGATGGGGTTTAATTGTTTTTTGCTCCATATTGGGTTTAACACCCAAACCCAAATTGGTCATTACATAACTCTTTTGTATTTTTCTTCATTTTTCACTTTATAGAGTAATATATTCTTGAGTAACTTATCAAAATATTATTTTAGAAAAGTCTTCTTTATCTCAATCATTTCCAGCAAAAATATCAGGAATATTGCTGAGAGAGTCTATTGTATAATTAAAGGCTCTCTAAACATACAACTTGGTTTTTGACAAACCATATTAAATGTTTTCTTCTATTTTTAACATCTGTACAAAGCATGTTTTCTACCAATTGATCATTTAGTGCCCAAATTCTAATGTTTATTCATAAATTCCGATATCTTCGGTAGTCGACAATTCCATGATACACGTTCAGTGGCTACATGCAGAAATTGGCTATTGTAAAATAATCTTTTAAGAAAAATGATATGTGCAATGTATAGCCACCAAACCGAAAATTTTACAAACGAACAGATCATTTAAAACGCAATAACCAGTTTTGACCGATGATGCATTGAACAATAGTGAGGATAGTTGGATTAGGAGGACTCAATAAACGCCGCACGAGTAATTAGATTAATCAACAATAAAATAAAAGTAAGATTAAATGTACGTGACCACGCCGTACAACTTGAAATTATGTTAAGATTCCCCCACGTGAATGATCTAATCAAAAGTCACTGAGAGATTGGATTTTTCTTGCATCACCAATTATATCTACAAACTTTTAGTTGTATTTTTTTCTTTTTAATTTGGATTTGTGAATATGAACGAGAAGACGTGTTTTAATAGAATAAAGTAATATACTAATTATTGTCCAAAAATTGTTGATTGGTATGCAAATAATAACAACAAATGACATTTCAAAAAAAATTATTTTAATACAGATAAAAAGATTGTAAGAATTTAACAAATGTGTAAAATAGGAGTTGTTAAATTATTAGTTTGTTGGCCTATAAATAATAATGGCATGATTGTCCAGCTGGTTATTCTGCTTCCTGTCTTTTGCTCACGCATAACTGGAGCCGCACGTGCTCCGACCACGATGGCCAAATTGGTGTTTGTTTTCTTCTTTCCAATTTTAATACTTTAAAATTATTTTAGTTTCCCTAATTTTTTTTATAATATGATGTAAAAATCATTTTTTTCAAAATGAATGTAATTATTATATCTATTATTAATAATTTAGTTTAGAAATTACAGAGTATTAGATCTATGACTTTTTGAGATTTTTGCCAAAAATAAAATTAAAAACAAGGCAACAATTGCAACGAAAACACAAACATGAGATCATCTAATGTAAAGAAGCATTAAGTTTCCAAATTGCTTCCTTTTATCTTTTTGAAGAGATTGTGTTGCGGATCTCACGATCAATGAGCTTGAAAGTGATAAGATGTGGCAGTGATTGGTGGTTGTGAAGGACGTTGTTCCTTTTGCTTCCAAGTGTGAAAAACTGTTACTTAAACTGCTAGCTTTCTAAGAATAGATAGAGCCAACGGTGAGCAGTTTCTGGTCCACGATAGAAGTTCGGCCCAGGTGAGGAAACAACTGACGATATTTTGGGGTCAAGTCTTGAAAGAACAAGTCTCCAAATTGCAGTTGTGTATTCACATGAGATGAACAGGTGGTCTCTCGATTCAACAACGTCCCTTGAGCATATTATTGAATAAATTGATCCTTGATGATGGGTTCAAATTCAAACTAGATAAACATGTAAGAGTTGGAATAAATTGTTTGTAATATTATTGAATCTAATACGATCGTTTAGAACTATTTAGATTCTATATATACAAATATTTTGATAACAAGAACAGTTGTGTAAAAGTTTCGTGAGTTGTATTAATGCGTTACAAGAGGACAATATGCAATTATGTCGTCATGACGTTATTTTTTAAAAATAAGAAACCAATGCAAATTATTAGCATATCCAGTTTTATTATTCTTACCAAAAAAAAAGCAAAATAAAAACACAAAAATATATTATAAATAAAAATACTAAAGGAAAAGAAAGAAAAAGAAGAAGATAAAGATACGAATTCAATGAACAGAGGAAGGAGAGGGGACCACAGCTCGTGCGTTACAATTAATTGGACACGTGTGTAAGCTGACTTCCAAAAATCAATACCACGTGTAGACAGGAATCGCACGTGTGGAGACAAATGAATATTTGAATTTATTTATAACTTTAAACGATGAATGGAGAAAATTACAGAGAGAGAGAGAGAGAGAGAGAGAGACTCTCACAAATAAATTAAAAGAAAAAGCTTCTTCTTCTTCTCTCTCTCCCTCGTGCGCCAGACTGACAAAGACTTCAGAGATAGAGATAGAGAGAGATTCAGAGAGATTTTTTAATGGCGGCCGGAGGAGGAGGATCATCGTCGGGACGAACTCCGACGTGGAAAGAGAGAGAGAACAATAAGAAGAGAGAGAGGAGGAGAAGAGCTATCACTGCTAAGATTTACTCTGGTCTTAGAGCTCAAGGTAACTTTAAGCTTCCTAAGCACTGCGATAACAACGAGGTTCTTAAAGCTCTTTGTCTCGAAGCTGGTTGGATCGTCGAAGACGACGGCACCACTTATCGCAAGGTTATTTTCTCGCGACTTCAACATTTTAGATCCGAATCTGGTCTTCTCTCTATTATTCATAATCCAATCGCTGAATCTGTGGGATTGTTGTGTTTTCACTTCACGAGATTCTGAGATTTTGCGATTTGGTTTTAGAGTTTTTTTACTGTTCGATTGGGTTGAATTTTCAATTTTTCCCCAAATTTGGATTCTAACGATTTGAAATCTCGTTAGAATTTGGTGATTAGATCTGTATATAGATTTGGTGGTTTCTGCTTTGGATTAACTGATATTGATGCTATATTTACCTAATTTCATCGACCAACTAGTTTGATTATTTAGAAATTTGTGGAAATCATTTTACTTCATGAAGCAAAATCATTGACTTTGACCTTGAACTTGCATCATGTAGTGTAATTCTCTGCTATGGTTAACCAATTTTTAGATTTTGATTTTTGTCTAGTCTTAGTCACTAAAATGGCTGATTCTTGAATTTGTGTAAACAGGGTTTTAAGCCACCAGCATCAGATAATTCAGGAACTCCTACAAACTTCAGCACAAATTCTTCAATCCAACCAAGTCCACAATCATCTGCTTTTCCAAGTCCTGCACCTTCTTACCACGGAAGTCCAGTCTCATCTTCCTTCCCCAGTCCATCTCGCTACGACGGAAACCCTTCCTCGTACCTTCTTCTCCCGTTCCTTCACAACATCGCTTCTTCGATCCCTGCTAACCTTCCACCTCTTAGGATATCCAACAGTGCGCCTGTGACTCCTCCGTTGTCTTCTCCTACTTCTCGCGGTTCAAAGCGGAAACTCACTTCAGAACAATTACCGAATGGTGGGTCTTTACACGCTCTGAGACATCCTCTTTTCGCAATCTCAGCTCCATCTAGTCCTACTCGTCGTGCTGGTCATCAGACACCACCTACGATACCGGAATGTGATGAGTCTGAGGAGGATTCGATCGAGGATTCAGGAAGGTGGATCAATTTCCAGTCTACGGCTCCAACTTCACCAACATTCAATCTTGTTAAGCAAACATCGATAGCCATTGATATGACAAGATCAGATTGGGGATTGTCGGGAATGAATGGGAGAGGTGCAGAGTTTGAGTTCGAGAATGGAACAGTTAAGCCATGGGAAGGCGAAATGATTCATGAAGTTGGCGTAGAAGATCTCGAACTCACTCTCGGTGGCACTAAAACCCGATGCTGAAAGACCGAAAAAATCAAAGCATGAAATCAGTTTGAATATGGTGGTAAAAGATCAGTCTCCTTGTGATCAGAACAGAGCAAAGCTTCAGCGTTGTACAGTACATTGGAGCCGGAGCTCGCATGGCCGAGGAAGGTCAAAAAAGGTCGAACCTCTTAACATACCGTTACATTCACTGTTTATACTTAATTTTTCACTGTGATGATAATGAATGTTCTTAGAGATATATAATATGGGTTTGTTGATCACAGGATAAAGATTGGGTTTTGGAAAAGATCAATTTGTAGAGACTTAATAGTGTATTAAGCTACTTTATTTTTACAGATATAGTAATTATGATATCCATTTTGCTTTCCAGATTTTAATTTTTTGTTCTGAATTATTTGTTATTAGCTTAGTTATTTTTTTTTTTTGATCAACAGCTTAGTTTATTTTGTCAAGTTAGGTGATGATATAAAAGGAAAGCTCCACGAGCGGAAGATAATGGACCCCTACCATGTGGTCTGTCTTTTTTGTGTTTCACTTTTGCAGGGACTTAAACAACTACTTCTTCCAACAATTTGCACTTATATTATAATTTTCTATCTTTTGTACTAGTATATATACAGTTATACACTATTGTTGTTATTATCGCATGTTGTAATAAAAACCTTTTTTTTCCTATTTGTCGTAATTCACGATACATGACAACATTTTCATTGCCCATTTGATGAGGGAACTACGAGATGACCCACGTTGGGTCCACGTGAGGCACTGAGGCTGGGTTGCTTCTTTTTGTATAGTTATTTAGTTTGGATCTAGTAAATTTTGATGACCAAAACAAATAATTATTAATAATTCTTTTCATTTTTTTTGTTACTTTGGTGGTGCGACCGTGCGAGACAGTGATACTTTAGCTACAAGCCTACAATAAGGCAAAGACCTTTTTTTTTTTTGACGCAATTATAATTTACATTAAAAATGATATAACTAGTAAATTTCAACAAGTCACAAGATTGCACTTTGTTGCTTTGTCCAAAACAAGGTAAAACAAACAAACACATCTTGATACATGTTTCTATGCCTGGCTCATCTCATCAAAACACCATCGTAACACGCAAAACAAACGACGACTCAAACACAACTAGTTCAAGCAATGAATAATAGCATTGTTTTATATTAGATCTTACTGTCTTAGTACAAACGTTACATTTAGGGAAAAACAAATTACATCCTCTATATAAAAAAAAAGTCTTTAGTACTTATGTATCAAGCCCACATTATACTTAACCATTTTATTTTTTATTTTTCTAATTCTACTATTTTTCTTGCCACACTTTTTAATTTTACTATTTTTATACTTATTATTCTAAAACCAAAAAACAAATACATTTTAATATTAAATAATACTTACCAAAACTTATATTTTCGATTTTTAAATATTTTAGTTTATGTATAAATATTCCTTATGTATATGTGCTTTAAATTTTTATATTCAAAATTAATTCTTTCCTAATTTACTAAATATTGATTTAAAAAAAATTAATTTTATGACCTAAAGTTTATACAACCCTTCTCCTATAAATATCATATATTGTAAGTATCAATTCAACGCACTCATAAAAATTGGGCTGTGACATCTCGAAAGTAAATTATAAAAAGATTATGTATCTTTTAAGTCATTTTTTTTGGTTAGTTAAAATTATTTTAATTTGGATCCAACAAACAACAACATTTTACAGTGCTTACTAAAATTGTCTTTGAAAAAAAAATTAACAGAGCTTACATATATACTTTTTTGGTATAAACCTTTTATATACATATATATGTACATATTTGTATATGCCTATATTTATATTTATAATCTAACATATAAGTCTATTTATATATATATATATATATAAATTGTACTATGCATATATGTGTTTATATATATATATATATATATATATAATTTTTAATAAAAAAACCTATAAAAGTTTTTCACACACAATTACACACTGGGATCAATTAAATTCAGAAATTTGGTGACTCAAAAAATAATAAAATTAGAATTCCAAAATGTGTTTAAAACATATTATGAAACAAAACACAACCATTATATAATCTTCAAACATAGTGAAATTCTTAAGAAGTTAAGAATATATACATGAATAGATATATATATATATATATATATATACATATATTACTATAAATAATACTATTTATAAAATTAAATAGCGTACTCTTACCTAGTAGTATTTAATCAAATTATAGTTCAATTAATGTACCTTATATATGTTTATTTTGGGGTTTAATTAATGATAAATATGTTACGATTTTCAGTCCGTTTGAATGATTTATTGCAGTGAGATGTTCGTCCATTTCGATAACTGCGATCTCAATCCCTTCTTTCTTCTCTATATATTCAACACAATCCGTCCAATCACCAAACACATTCTCACTTCACCAATTAAAGAAAGCAAATCTCTAAACAACTCTTGAGGACTATGGAACTTCACGGAGCTCTAGTGGCTAGTCCGGGCATGGGCCATTTCGTACCCATCTTAGAACTCGGCAAACATCTCCTGAACCACCACGAGTTCGACCGTATCACCGTCTTCCTAGTTACAGACGATGTACCACGCTCGAAATCCCTAATTGGAAAAACGTTGACAGAAGCAGATCCCAAATTCGTGATCAGGTTTATTCCACTCGATATTTCGGGTCAAGATCTGAGTGGTTCAGTTTTAACTAAACTAGCAGAGATGATGAGGATGGCATTACCGGAAATCAGGTCTGCAGTTATGGGGTTAGAGCCGCAGCCTAGGGTTTTCGTAGTTGACTTGTTGGGCACAGAAGCTTTAGCGGTGGCTGAGGAGCTTAAGATCATGAGGAAACATGTTCTGGTTACTACCAGTGCTTGGTTTCTAGCTTTCACGGTTTATATGGCGAGTCTTGACAAGGAGACGTTGTATAAGCATTTGAGTAGCATAGGAGCATTGCCTATACCAAGATGCAGCCCGGTTAAGTTTGACAGGGTTCAAGATCCGAGTAAATATATTCGGGAACTCGCTGAGTCTCAGCGAATTGGGGCTGAGGTGATAACTGCAGATGGGGTGTTTGTGAATACGTGGCATAGTCTGGAGCCAGTGACGATCAGGTCTTTCTTGGATCCAGAGAATCTTGGTCGGGTTATGAGAGGTGTGCCGGTTTACCCTGTTGGACCGCTGGTTCGACCAGCAGAACCAGGTTTAAAGCACGGCGTGCTGGACTGGCTTGACTTACAACCCAAAGAGTCAGTGGTTTATGTCTCTTTTGGAAGTGGTGGGGCACTAACCGCCGAGCAGACAAACGAGCTGGCTTACGGTTTGGAGCTGACTGGCCACAGGTTTATTTGGGTTGTCAGACCACCAGCCGAAGATGACCCATCGGCATCAATGTTCGTCAACACCAAGAATGAGACAGAAACACTCGAATTCTTACCCAACGGGTTTCTAAACCGGACCAAAGTTATTGGTTTGGTGGTCCGGACATGGGCCCCGCAAGAGGAGATCCTGGCACATGAATCAATTGGAGGGTTTGTGACTCACTGTGGATGGAACTCAGTTTTGGAGAGTATTGTGAACGGTGTGCCAATGGTAGCTTGGCCGTTGTACTCAGAACAGAAGATGAACGCGTGGATGGTTTCAGAGGAGCTAAGGATTGCGTCGCGGGTTAATGTTGCAGATGGGATTGTAAAGAAGGAAGAGATAGTTGAAATGGTAAAGAGAGTGATGGATCAAGAAGACGGAAAAGATATGAGAAAGAATGCTAAGGAACTGAAGAAGACAGCAGTAGAAGCTCTCAATAAGACTCACATTCCATCTGCTTACTTCATCTAAAACTAATAAGCAAAAAATGACAATTTAAGAATAACAAAATCATAAATATAATATTTTCTTTATGCGCCAAGAAGATATAGAGAATGTTCAAGAACTGTGAAGCTTGTAGTAACAAAGACATGTGGTCAAGAAAATATGAGCTTTGAATGCAATCAAAGGAAATAGACTGTGTAATGACTGCATATTTTTGGTTTACTAGTGAGAGGAGTGAAGAAGCCATTGATAAACATCTAATTAAGAGAAATTTGGGAGGGGATTAAGCCGATACACTTACAGGTTCGGTAGCTTTCTTGAGCCATTCCATTTCGGTCTGGTTCATAAACGGGGCCAAGATGTCTTTGCATTTCGAATGGTATGTGTTTAACCAATTGATCTCTTCCCGTGTCAACTGGTCTAGATCGATAAGTTTCACTTGATATGGTGCCTGGAGAGAGAGATAGAGAGTAACTCAGATATGCGTGTTGATAAGAGAACCAGAAACAGTTATGAGAAAACGAGCAAGTACCCAAGTGATATGCTCGAATTGCAAGTAGCCCTTGTCCCCAAAATTGAATTCTGTTTCAGCATCATTGACAACAAGCACATTCTCCAGCCTAATACCAAAGTTCCCGTCTTCATAGTAACCAGGTTCTGCAAAATAACAAAAAATAACCAGGCTTTTAGAATATGATCAAGGTTAACCGAACGGGAGAAATACCGAGCTTTTGTTGCAGACGGACCATCTGTTACAGTCATGGTAGCTTGAAGAGGTACATTCCTAGCACTCGGTCTGAAACTAACTTGGTGAGGTCCTGCATAGTTCCAACACATCATTTCAAAGAAAGTTAGTTGATACTTAGAATTTCAAAAAGATTATTGTTGATATAATACATATAAGAAAGAGAGAACAAAAAGAGGTTTCTCATCACTTGCCTTCATGAACGCAAAGGTAAGAGCCGACTCCATGACCAGTACCGTGTCGATAATCCAAGCCATACTTCCACAAAGGAGCTCGAGCAAGAATATCAAGAGTATAACCTGTAATTTCGGATATAACCAATTTGACATATAACGGATCAATAGTCAAATTACTCTTCCTTCAACATGAAGTCTCAAGTTAGAAAAGAACTAAAGTAACGGAGATCATAAAAGTTACCGTTTGTTCCTTTAGGAAACCGAGCATTTCCAAGTGCAACATGACCCTTGAGCACCTAAGATGCAGCACATTACATATATTAGCAAATATGGTTATGCCAAATAAATATGACCGCAGTCTTCATAAGGTTATCATCGATAAGTACACATACTGCGGTATAGCAGTCCTTTTCATGAGCTGAAGGTCTTCCAAAGTGAACTGTTCGGGTAATATCAGTTGTTCCATCGAGATACTGCACAAAGACATCAATATAAATATTTCAGAGCAAAGACTTAAAATTAGATATAAGGGAAGCTTATAGTATATACTCAATCATGTGATACAAACCTGTGCTCCTGAATCACATAAGTAAATTTTGTCGGGGTCCATCTCGGCACATGCTTCTGGCTCTGGTGAATAATGAATAATAGCAGCATTTGAACCAACCGAAGATATAGTAGGAAAGCTTAAACCTCTAAAATGCTGCAACCACATGACGAACAAGAGAAATGCGATTCACATAACAGTTGATTTGAAACAAAGCATTTGAACTTTTCAGATACTTGCACAAACGAACGATAAAAGAAATAATTTTAACTTTGTTAATATGTTATATGTAAACATTACCTCTTTTGCAGCTCGGAGACTTTCGAGCTTATCGCTCACAGTCACTTCAGTAAGCTTAGAGGTCTCTCTGTTTATTGATTTTTCTCCATAAGCAAAACTCATAACGGAATGAACTATGGAAAAATGTAAAGCAAGATCTGGAAAAAAAATACAAACAAAGAAGAAAGATGCTTACGAAGGTTTCTTTTTGTTTGCTTCAGCTTCCAGGAAGTATCCAGAGGCTCCATAGAGCTCCTGCATCTGTGGGTTCACGAAGATGAGTATACATAAAACTATCATCGATATCATAGTATTAAAGATTCAACAAATTATTAAATTTTCTGTCTGTTCACCTGTTTATCGAGCCAAACAAGGTACTGGACAACAGCTGCACCATCACGAACATGTGCCTTCTTGAGCCCTTCGAGCTCAACCGGGTTCTGACATAAGTGAGATGAAGCAATATAGAAGTGAACTGTAACATGAATAAAACGCTAAGATAGGACACCATTTCAAAGAGCATTCATTATTACCTTCAAGGCTTTTGCGAGGGATATAGGAGATGGTTGCAGAAGAACCTTATCGGCATCCAATTTTGAATAAAGTGCATAGCAGCACGAAGCAGGATCCACCCATAATCGATCAGGCTGGTCAGAATCAATCTCCATGTCCTTTGTAGCCTCGGGTTGACCAATTTTAGAGGCAAATGAAGAAACAAGTCGATCCGAAGCAAGCAATGACACATCTGAGATCACATCTGTGTACTCCCGGACTTCTATACCGAGCCCTTTGAAATAAGCATTTGCCTTCATAACAAAATAGAATATTCAGAAGTTACCAAACAAGCTAAAGCACAACTATGCATACTAGCGAAACAAAAACAGAAGCCTGACCTCATCAGATACTTTCTTTTTGTCAACATAGAGAAACGCAGAATTGGTTGTAAGAATTGCAAACGCATGAACAACTGGACAATAAGCGACATCAGTTCCACGGATATTATATAGCCAAGCAACCTGCAACAGTAATCGTAAAAAGCCCAATCAATAATTTCCAAATCTAAAATGAGAAAAGAGAGATCATGGTCTTCGAATCACACCTCATCAAGAGCAGCGATGACCAAGCCACGTGCACTCTCTTGCTTAAGCTTTGCCCTCAAATCTTCCAATTTCTCAGAGACAGAACGGCCAGCAAATTCCAAGGGATGAAGAACAACTGGAGTCATCTCAGAAGGTGGACGAGTCTTCCAAACTTCGTCCACAAGATCAGTTGTTGTCGTGATTAGTTTCTGATTCTTCTTGGCAAAAGATTTCCACCATCTATTAGCCGTATCTATCGAGACACACCATGAATCAACACCTATATTTGCCTCTTCAGGTAGATTCTACATTGTCCCAACAAACACAAACACAAACCAAAAAAGCTCAATGAAACAAAAAAGAAAAAGAAAAAAGAAACAACTGAAATTTATCGATCATCAGCTATTTGTGTGACTCACATCTGACATCCAAACTTCAACAAGAGGATCTTCTCCCATACGCATTAGCGTCCATTCTTCACTAAGCTGTTGCAATGCTTGCAAGAAGTATCGACCATCAGTCCAAAGCCTTGCTTCGTTCTTCGTGATAAGTGCCAAACCTATATAAACGGCGATCAAACTCAAATCAGAATCTCGATCAAAGATCCAATTAACGATTTTCGAATCCATAACGAGAGAAAATAGAGAACTCACCTGCACTACCACTGAATCCAGACACGAACTCACGGCGTTTGTCTCGCGCAGAAACATACTCGCTCTAAAGTCGATGGAAATTGAAACACGATTCGATTAATTACAATTATTAAAATCGGAACTTTATTTGTCAAATCTATGAACAAAAACATGATTAAGCAGTCGTAGAAGTATAATCAAGTAATCAAAGATCGGATCATTGAATCAAAAGGGGTAATTCAATTCAAATAATCAGACCTGGTGATAGTCTTCAGAAGGGACAACCAAAGCGTCAAGAGGAGGAGAGTGAGAGGCCATTAGTGACCTCAACGAAGAGAGAATCTCGGACATGGTGACGTTTAGAGTTAAGTGATAAATTTGCCTGCTTCCGTATTTGATATGTCTCAAGGACGACACAGATGCAGTAGAGAGGATTAAGAGATTATAAAGTACAGAGTATATTTCTAACTTTACGTCTTCCAAGGAATCCTAATGGCTGACGCAACTAAAAATTAATATACTAAAACTATAAATATATTTTTCCTACATTTTAGCGATTTTGTTATAATAATTTCGATAAGAAAATTGTTTGATGAGCCATTCATTCAACAACTCCAATGAAAGAACACGTAATGAAATTTTGTTTACATTTTTACAAGAAACAAAAGTATCACAAAATGTTTATTTGTAGAGAAAAATCAAGAGACAATAAAAATAATAATTATTATAAAAAAACATGTACACACAACCATTAACGTAAGAACCCTATGATGATGATGCAAGGTTCTTCGAAAATGGGGAAACTGAAAACACTCATAAAAGAAAGAAATTTCGATGAAACTGAAAAGAAAGGAAGATTTTTTATATGATTATTTAGCGGGAGGAGGAATTGAATAAAAAGAGAAAAACAAAAGAAGCCACTTTTGTTTTGTTCAAGGTTGTGCAAGTCTCTTGACTATTGCAGCCATGTAGTTTCCTTGATGTTCAGCGAGAGACAGTTCTGTTTCTGTTGCTTCTCTTGACCCATCACCAGCGAACACACCAGCTCCATAAGGAGAGCCTCCATGGATCGAGTCCATCTTGAACATCCCAGCTCCAAAAGTGTAGCCTATGGGTACGAATAGCATCCCGTGGTGCACGAGCTGTGTGATTGCTGTCCAACTGCGACAAACACGAGATGAGATGGAATCAGCGCAAGTGTTTCAGAACTTAATGTGGAAAGGAAGCCGATAAAAAAAAATTCCTAATTGCACATTTGTTGTGATCTGCAAAAGCTTAAAGATGCTGATGCATAAGAAGTTTTATGTGATGCAAGATTCCACACATTGTTATGCTTCTCTATATTGATTTGTGTAAAGGAACCAAAGTATCACAGAAGCCAAGTGACAAAAAGAGAACAAGAAGGGAATCAATTCCACAGAACTTGGGAGTAAAACAGCTGAAGGGACCTCTAAGTAAAGTGTAAATGATCATTAAGACGCATTGAAGAATCTATCGCAGAGCTTAAAAAATACAATGCTATTTATAGGATGAAACACTATCATACCTAGAGATTTAGCACTTTAACTTCTAAAAAGTGAGAATCTAATCTAATCAAGTTCATTTTACAATTTCTTATAAATCTCCCCTTACTACAGCTAACACCAGACTAGCATAGTCCTATCATACCAAAAGGGAGAACAGTGTACATAATTGTCGCCAGATTAAGCTCAAAACAGACGCCAATCCAATTGAGTCTGGAAATTAAGGAAGCAATCAAACATCAAGCAAGCAATTCACTAACAATCATAGCCATCTCTGAGAAATTTCCTCTAACGATACAATCCACAATGAACTATAAACTCAATTGTACTAAACGAAGTCCTGACCACAACAAACTTTCAGCTTTAGCAACCAACTAAAAACATAACATTCAAGATTGCATTAATTTCACATAGTGACCCAATCAAAGCTATACTTAAAGCAATTGAATAAGTTGTACTAAAAATTCAACTACTTCAGTTCAGAACCAATGCAAATAGTAAAGAGTCCGAGTATAAGAAAGCATACGCAGTGGTCTCTTGGCCACCTCCTTGAGTCCCAGTACTCACAAAGAATCCAGCAGGCTTACCAGCGAGACTCTGCTCCTTCCACAGTGATCCCGTCGAATCAAAAAACGCCTTCATCTGCGCAGCCATACAACCATACCTAGTCGGAAATCCAAACAAAAAACCATCAGCCGCAGCCAATTCCGCCGCCGTAATCTCCGGAATCTCAAAATCCTTAACCGGCGCCTTCATCTGCTCAACAACCTCCTGAGAAAGCGTCTCCGGAACTCTAAAAAGCGTCGCCTCCACTCCTTCAACGCTATCCACTCCCTTCTTCATCCTCTTCGCTAAACTCTCAACGTGTCCGTACATCGAATAGAACACGACGAAGATCTTGAGTGGAGACGAGATCGTAGCAGCAGCCGTAGTAATCGCTGGTGTTGTTGTTCCTGCGGTATTCGTCGCCGTTGTTCGATCGCCGTCAATGGTGGTTTGATCATCCTCAATTTGGATCGGAACATTATTAGTAGCGTCGTTATCAGAGATTCCGGGACCATCGCCGGTGGTGGTGAGTGACGACGGCTTCTTCTTCTTGCTCGGAACACATCCGCCTCCTTTCCCCATCGAGAATCTTCTCCCCAAATCTCCGTCAACGATAATTTGGATTAATTAATATTAAATATGCTGGAAACACTTTACTTATATATTTAATCACGACTCTAATTTCGTGAGTTAAAATGGGGTTAAGTGAAGATTTAACAAACAGTTCACAACTTCACATTATCACACTCAGGTATATATAAAAACGGCGCCGTATATGTCACGCTCATTGTTGAGTTGATTATTGGGTTTAGTTTGTTGGTTTCATACAAGGAGTCCAACTTTTGAACTGTGTTTAATTATTGGGCTTAAAGATTTATTGGCCCGTTTATGGTATGATAGAAACCCCAAAATGGTTGAGCTAATTCAAATTGGGCCTATCAATGACAACAAATTGCCGCTTGTAATCCAACAATCAAAGTAATAACAACTTTTATATTGTTAACTTAAAACAGTTGTGGAAACTAAAATTTTAATGCATAACATTGTTAATACACTACTACAAGAAAGAACACATAACATATTCTGACGCTATTTCCGACAAAAAAAGTCGTCGAAAACATTCCGGCGAAATTCCGAGGAAGGAAACGGTGGTCGGAAATTCGTCGGAATATTGGTAATTTTTCTACCAAATATATGTCGTCGGAAATTGGTCATTTTTCGACTAAATATATGTCGTTAGAAATTCATCAGAAAGTTTCATCGGAAAATCATCGAAAAATATGGTCGGAAACTCGTAGGAAGTTAGTCGGAAATGTTTTAACTTAACATGTGTCCGATGATTTTTCAACAAATATGTTGGTCGGAAATTCGTTGGAATTTCGTCGAAAATGTATAGATGTCACTCGTGGGCTATATTCTGACGAAATGGGTTGGTGGTGCGTCGGAAATAAGTTATGAGGAATTTCCAACAAAAGATATTGTAGAAAAAATTCTTATATATACCCATCTCCGCTTCTTAAAACTTATTAAGACATTTGTGTAAAAAAAATGTCATACCACAACATATATAAAGTTAGAGAGTGGATATACAAACATGAGGATGAAGGATGAAGCGACGGGAGATATTAGAAACGAATACATTAAAAATGTTATTTCTTACACATTCATCGTTCATTGTAAAAACCTCATCACACTACAAACGATGAAAAAAAACGTTTCATCCGTTTTTGGCAATTCAGTAATTCGTTTATTCTTCTTAATTAATTAACTTCGTCTGCATCTATTTTGCTTTTCTTTTAAAGAAAAAAAAATAGGTTTTGCTTTAACCATTTGATGAAGTGAATCGTTTTTTCTTTTTAGTTTGTTTTGTAAAAGTTTTTCCCATTCATTATTTATTTTTTACTGTATCCGGAACCTAAATTAGTAAATTTGATGAAGAGGGAAACATTTTTATGCATGAGTGTATATCGTGCGTGCGTTTATATGTGTATATTATACAGTATTATAATTACTTGATATGATGATTGCTTTCTTAGTGGCTAACCCGATGGTGTCTTTTGACTTGTTTGAAAGCGTACTAGTTTTTTTTTGTCAACGTACTAGTTTAAATCTCTAACGTAGTCAAATTAACCTAATATTCTCCTACCTACGATCTAGAGAAAAGGAGTTGCATAAAAATTATCAATCATAAATTCGTAATGTTACAATTAGAAGAAAAGAAAGCATGTGTTTGGAGAATAGTTAATAGTTGTTAACCACAAAGTCAGATTTCAACTATTGGTTTTAAGTAACTAATATTTCAAACTCTACTAGTAGAATGTTAAAGAAGATGTAATTTAAAATGTTGAATCGAACATGTTAAATAATTGGTATTTATGATAGTTAGTTAGAGCTAATATAGATCTTATCTGATTGGTTAGTTTGATATCAACCGATATATTAATGTATAAATACTTCGATTGAGTAATTACTTTCTTAATTAATTAATCTCATGCTTCTATGTTGTGCCAGGTACTACTTTGGACCACCATGAAAATAATACAAGATCGCGTTTAAAGCTGCAAGAACCAAAATAGAAAGAATATTGTAAATTTAGAGCAATAAATTAAGACTAATTAAGAGAATTTTCTAAAAATATTTGTCAAAAACTCGCACCCCACGAATCTAGGACCAACCCAAGAGCAATCTAGAAAAGCCTCCTCTTTTAGCTGTCATCGGGGACACCTGTTGTACTAATAGCAATTCCACATTTCTAAAACCTATTAATGGAAATTTATAATCTTAAAGAGCTAATGACAAGATTTGTTTAGTTGCTAACCATGTGCTTAAAGCTCTATTCGTGTTTTGGGATGGAGTAGGAACCAGAGAGACAGGTTGGACCTCGAAAGTGGCAAAGGAATTAACAAAGAGCGACAATATATTGTACTGTTTTATATTTATAGAAAGTATATCTAGTTTATACTCCACGTGAGTGTTTTTTGGACCGTCCACGTTGTATTTTGCCATTGAATGTTTAATCTTAAAGATTGTGGTGGTGATTAGTGTCTTAATTGAGTAATTGAGAATCTTTAATTGTTATTTTAAACAACGAAAGATTTAGGCTTAGCTGTTTGGAGATTTTCATGCTTATTAATCCACTACAGAAAGATCCACGGAATTCTATTGGATTTTTAAACCAACGAATTCCAACAATTAACTATTTTAAGTATAATTATCATTTTGTCAATAATTCTACGGATTTTTTTATTCGGACAAGTACAAACATAAAACTATTATATCTATTAAAATTTGTGTAAAAAAAAAAATTTGGCTCATAATTCTTCTTTGAATTTATTTATTCATTAGCTAGTTCGTAGATGTGCATGGCCTTTTACCTTTGGTGGTGATGGCGACGCGCGCGAGACGGAGAGGCTTGTGTCCCAATTGTTTTTCATAACACATTTTGACTGTTGACCCGATAAAAGACATTTTGAGTATGCTTTATTAAAAGCTTTTAGGGTCTCTATCTTCTACTTCCTCTGTTTCTGAAAGTTTGATTTTCTGGATTTTTTTTCTTGTTTCTAAAAGATTGATTTTCTACATTAGTGAATCAATCAATTAATTGAGACAGAAGGTGAAAAACTAAATATAACACTGAATACAATTATTGGAAAAAGGGAAAGTAATGTTAATTATACTTATATTGAAAACTAAACATAAAATTAAACTAATTAAAGAAATAAGATTAAAATGATTAGTTAAGAGAAGCATTTATTGTTTCTTATTCTATGTGAAAAATTCCAAAAAAAAAAAAAATCAAACTTCAGAGGGAGTATTTGTTTATAAGTGAAATTGTGAAAGGATTATATATTGGTGTCGCAAATCGCAATCCATTTTATTGGTAAAACGTGGATTAGGTCAATACTTTTTAGTTACCAATGCTTATTATCATTTAAAGAAACCCAACCAATAAGACGTAAAAGAGCAAGTTCAGTCTTTCTATTTGCTAATACAATTTTCTACATTGCATGCATATTATTATTCAATATTTTTCGTAGGTACCTTCTTCACAAAAGAACTCTAACGCTTACAAGTTACAGTCTATATAACTTTTTTTTAAAAATTGCAATACTAAGGAGATAAGATGCATCAATACGCATTTGTTCTTTTTTAGTTCATTAATAAACCATACCCAATAAGACGCACTCATCATTTTTGTAAAGACGCACTAATCATGATTGCAAACGATAAAAACAAACGATACTCCTATCATTATCACCATTATAAAAGTCAAAATGTTAACCACCGTATGACAAAGTTTTATACTCTTCTTCGTCATTTATTATGTAATAGTGTATGGCATTTGTCATTATACGTGCGTAATGCTTCATTTGTTTTCACATAAATAAAGAGGCTTTAATGTAAAAATCTAGCGTAAATCTGATAAATCATAACTTGCAAGATTTTATATTACAAAATCTCTTAATATCTATATATATAAAACTTTTTTTTATAATACGTTATCGGCACGATCATCGATGTTATATTCCAATCTGTGAATTCTTACACGCGGCCGTCGGAATTACTACGATAAACTTACTTATTCATTCAAAGCTCATTGATTCTAGTAAGTATCAGGCATTGTCATTCTGGGAAATTACTTATTCGTTGCCAGGAATTACTTGTTATCAGATTTAAATGAAATCAGCGGTAAGATGTCAGGTTATGGGGTAATTATTTTGTTGATAAAATAAAAATATATTTATTAGCGCATGTCTTGACAGTGGGCGTTTAGCAGCCTTGATATTTGGGCGTCGGGCATTATCTGAGACGCCTTACGCTTTATTTAATATTACCGGACGCGCATGCCACGGAATTTTTTCAATTTATCGTCGGCCGGCCGCCAAATAATTTATTCTTCGCTTCACCATGGATGACTGTACCATAATATCCATACTAAGCGCCAAACGATTTATTTTATGCTTTTTTATTATCGATTATTATTGATGGCCGACCACCTTATAATCTACATAATTAATTTATTCATGTCATCATAATATTATTGTCAATATTATCATAAATCGCTTATCCGAACTGTAAATTAATCGATCGCATGATGATAACGATCGATTTTTAAAAATCTCCAACGGTCATGCTTTCCAACGGCTAGTGAACAGTGTTTTTTAATCTATAAATACACCCACACATTCACTCATTTATTCACACCTCATCTCATTCATATAAGAAATTTTCTTGATTTCATTCAGAAATGATTCGCATATTTCTATTTGCTTGCTTTTTAATTATTGTATTTATGGCATCTCCGTTGGGAAATTTACTCCGGAGAATTTGTTTTTAGTTTTGGCTTAATTTTTATGGAATATTTTTCCTCAGAATCGCTTTACGTATTAACGTAACCGCTTAATAAATTATTCTAATAAAAATTATTCGGTTCATATTAAACGATAAAAATCAAATGGCTTGGCCCATTGGAACCAAAACATTCCCTGAAGTGAATGCAATGGAAACAAAATATCCAGAGCAAGGATATCAAACAACGTCGGCCGGGGACGTGGTCGTGACGGACGTGGATTCACACCTCCACAAGAAAGAAGTCCTTTAAATGGATCCGACTTAACAATCTTCCCAAGGGAAAGAAATTCAGAAAATACCACCCAGAAGCGTGAAAACATCTGTTGCTGCATGCGATCCAAAGCGATTTCGTCTCAAGCATGTGACACCTCCACATCTTAAATTATACAAAGAGTCACTCAAGCAGAAAAAGAAGTAAATCTCGCTGAAAATTTTGAGGAACAACGCATTCGATTCTTCCGACTTTGCTAATGAGATCGACTCACACCATGAATATGTAAACGGCAGTGAAACCGTCAGCTTCAAGAATACCATTAATTGTATTTTATTTTTTCAATAATAATATTATATTTTCAAATAAATACATCATCATTTTGTTATGAATTTTTTTATCAGGTTTTTATTAATATTAATTATCAGGTGATTTTATTAATAATATTTCGTTACGTAAATGGATCACAATACGTATAGACAATATCCAAAAAATGGTAAGAGAAATTTGATACCGATATGGAACAACGCACACTATTCTCGAGAAAAAGAGATATTTTCAGATTTAAAATCTAAAAATATCATTGTCAACACAATATCGCGCCTCACGCGATGGAACTCAGTGCCGATTCTCATTACCAACGAACAAATTTTCCATCGATAAACGTATGCTCCAAATTCAAAAGGAATTTTGAGTTTTAAAGATATCTACATTCAAGATATGATACCCTGACCGAGGATTTAAAAGAAGGTTATGTATATAAATTTTAAAAAATGGCAAAAGTGGTTATCTTTAAAAGCTGCTGCCTTTCCTGATCGCACATTATATGGGCACAATCACTCGATCATCCCACCACGACGACGCGGTAATCATCGAGACTTCACATGGTCATGAACTCAAAATCCAGGGATTTATCAGAAATAAAAGACATGTCAAGCGTTTCTAAAATCGATCATGCATCATCACCACTAAAGGCCGATAAAGTTAATCACCAAAATTTCGAAAGGATTCAAGTGATATTTCATGATCATACATCCACCATGCGATTCATTTATTATTTTATGGCCTGACATCCCGCAGATGGTCACATGTTTGTTTATTATCATCTCGCAATATAAGATTTCATGAGATTTCTAACTCGATAATCAAACCGGCGACGCTTCCGATTATCCCATTAAAAGAAGCTAGATTGATAATGCGTGAATTCACTTCCCATTTAATGATTACTGTATGGTAATGGGAATTAAAGTCAACATCCTGTATGCTCACACGCAAAATGGGTCAATTAAATCATCGATTAAACGGCCGCAATTAATCGCAGCACTATCGATAACGAGATCAAAACTCCCGACATCCGTATGGGACATGCTATTTTGCGCAGTAAGACTAATTCTGGATAAGACCAAGCATACCATAAATATTCCCCATTAGCTTAATTTCGTCGGTAACCAAATATTTATCATCTAAGAATTTTGTCATATATACCAGAAGACCACCACAATGCACAAAGATGGACCACAAAGTTGGGAATATATATTCGATTCTCCATCAATACGATACCTGAACCACGGCATGTGAGATGTTTTTACTTGCACGCTGGCTGATGCATTTCGACGAGAAAACATTCTCGTTCTGGGGAAAAATAAACAAGTAGTAAGGATATAAAATGGTGTGTACCATCACTGTTACACCTGATCCACCTACTAAACATGAACTGAAGTTCGACGATTGTTAATTTACGTAATATCGAAATCGCCTACCCGACATTCAGATACCAAAACTAAGAAATCACACATACCAGTGCAAATTTTCCTGCTCGAATTGAAATACCACATGACGATGGAAGAGAGATGATACACGTGAGTCAAAGTACGTAAGTGGTGTAATCTATCGTTCTAAGGATAAAAATCATGTAAAAAGAAAGGTCTAAAAGATAATGATCCCGTATAAAAGAAAATATTTTGGAAGAATCCAACCATGAGACTAATGATAACATGGAAACTCAGAATGAAGATAATCATGAGATTTCCATCAACTATGCCATTAATGGGAAAACATGGAATCGACATGAAGTCGATAAGATTGATTTATGCCATATACCTTATGCAAAGGAAATATGTGATGAAAACGATGATATGAGACAAAGTCAGACAATGTCGAAAAGACATACGATTGGCCAAAATGGAAGGATGATATGCAAGTCAAACTTGATTCGCGAATGTTTAAAAGTATTCTGACCAATCGTACTCACACTCAAGATGTGAAACCGGTCGGATATAAAGTATTCGCTCGAAACGAAATGAGAAAAATGAAGGAGATATAAAGCTCGCCTCAGGCTCAAGGATTTTCTCAAAGACTCGGCATAGATTACGAGGAGACATATTCTCCCGATGGAATAACGCTAGATTCCCTCGAATCTAAAGTAAACAAAATTTAAATACGCCTCATGGATGTCGCCACAGCTTATGATATCAGATACCAATATCTATATGAAAATTCCTGATGGGTTTAAAATGCCGTAAGCATTAAATTCAAAACCCAAAGAGTTATGTGCAATAAAATTACAAAGATCATTATATGACTAAAACAATCCGGCGATGTGGTATAATCGCTCGTGAACACTGATGAAAGAAGGATATGTAAACAATCATATATGTCCATGTGTTTTCATCAAGAAAACAACATCCGGATTTGTAATCGCGGTATATGTTGATGATCTAAATATGATGAACTCAAAAAAATACAGGAAGCATCAAATTACTGAAAGGAGATGATTTAAAGATCTCGACGTAAAGATTGTTGCTCTCAAATCGAGAGATCTCAAGGGTATATTTGCATCAATCCACATATACCAAAAAGAGTGTTAAAAAGATTTAACATGGATAAGGCTACTCCTCTAAGCACCCCATGGTCGAAGAACATCAATGTCGATAATGATCCATTCCGACCATCCGAGAAAAATGAAGAGATATTGGCCCTAAGTACCATATCTGAGTGCGATTGAGCCCTTATGTATCTGGCAAATGACTCAGCCGATATATCATTTGCCATTAACCTTTAAGAAGATATAGCCATCCCTTACCAAGACATCGGAATGGGATTAAACATGTCTTTCGATATCTTCGTTCGATTGATTTAGATTATTTTATCCTAACAATTCAAATCGCCAAATGATTGGTCAGGTAGATGCAGGATATTTATCGGATCCTCACAAAGCCGATCACAACAGATACGTATTTACGATCGGAGATCTATATCATGGCGTTCGCAAACAAACGCCAGGCTATCGAATCATGCCGAGATCATCGCCTCCATGAAGCAAGTAGAGAATGTATGGCTAAGATCGATAAGACAACACATTCAATCAGCTGAATCCATGTTAACACGGAGCCAACAATTCTTTATGAAGATAATGCTGCATGTGTCGCTCAGATAAAAGAAGGATATATCAAGAGTGATAGAACTAAACATATCCCTCCGAAGTTCTTCGCATACACTCAAGAGCTTGAGAAGAATAATTACATTGAAGTGAGATATGTCAGATCATGCGACAACGCTGCAGACCTTCTCACCAAATCATTGCCTACCTCGGTGTTCAAGAAACATGTCCATAACATTGGAATGTGTCATCAACGAGACATATGAGATGAYGTAATCWTCATTCGAGGGGSAGCTTGCGTGTTGCACTCTTTTTAYCTTATKAGGTTTGCATACACCGGTTTTCCTATATGATTTTTAACGGCAACAAAGACGCGCAAGCGTAAAACGCAACGCAAGTGACATTGGTCTCCAAGGGAAGTGTATAAAAGTAAAATACGCATTTTCTACTCTCCTCGTCATGATTACGAAGTGTGGAGCCCATCACACATGTTGCGCATAAGAATCTCATTTTGTTTTCCTATAAATAGAGGCTTCTGTTTAATGTAAAATACACATCCAATACAATACAATCCTCTTCATAAGCTTTTATATTCTCTCTAAAATCTCTTTCGGTAATATAACCATATATATAAACACCGTTTTTATAACATAAACTATTTTTTTTTTTTTTTGGTAATAGCGTAGTCAAGACATGTGCTCTTTCGGTCTTTTCACATATCTAAAGTGTTATGCTGCAATCATGGAAGTAACAAATATGTTCTTGCGGGCTAGTTCGGTTTTAGAGTTAAAATACGATATGTTTCAATAAATACAGTTCTATGCAAGAAAAGCAAAAACATGTTTAATTGGGTTGATCTAACTCGATTGTGTTTTAGCGGAGCCGGTACAATATATGATCTGATATAAATTTGATACTGAATTTTTAAAAACTCAAACATTTGACTCGTTCCAGACGTGACAGGATCGAATTGTCACTACAAAAAAGTATTCATTTTGCCAATGAAATTTGCGACTACAATAGTCTCAAATTTTTCTACTATTTTGCGACTAATTTGAGACTAATCTGGGACTATAAAAACAAAGTCATAAATTAGATGCAAAATCGTTTGTAAAAATTTATGTCGCAAATTTGCCACTGTTTTGCGACTACAATTTAAATAAATTATTAAATTAATTTTTTAAATAATTTTTTCTTTTTTTTTCTTTTTAAGGATTGGTAATCTTGGTTTGTTTGTTTGGTATAGAAAAATATAACTAATCTTTAATTACTTACATCAATATAACAATACATGTATATACCACATATATAAAGTAAAATACATACAATTTGATTAATATTATTGATTTTGATTAAAAACCTGTGATTCCATATGTTTTTTATCGATATAATTATTTGGAGTTACGATTTATGTTCGAACAAGTCACTAATATGCTAAGTTTACAATACATTTTGTTTTGTTAAAGAAGTTTACGATACATTATAAAAAAAAATTCTTTGTATTAATGTTTTATCCATCATTAAATTGAACTCCTTAGGCCTTAGTTAATATTTTCATCAGATACGACGATAAAACTTGAAGTTTATATATTGCAATTTTCACTCTGAATAACTGATTGAGTCACTATAGATAATTTCGTAATGTTACCAATAATTATATTATATATATAATTTGGTTCATTGAAATTGATTATGATAAATAGCCTAAAACTTTACAAATTAATATCAAATATCAAGTAGCAGTTTATTAATTTTCGTAGTTGCAGATTAGTCACAAACTTATTATTTTTTATTCTAGGGTAATCATAGTTAGAGGCAAGCAAGTCGCAAAAATGAAAAATTTAATAACTTTTTTTTTAATAATTTAATAAATAATTTGCCACTGTTTTGCGACTACATTTAAAAAAATATTTGTGTAGTCGCTCATTAGTCTCAAATTTTGAGACTGTTTTGCGACTACACTTAATTTGTGACTACTCTGGGACTAATTTACGACGTCATCTTCAATAGATATGTATTTGTTATGCGGAGAATTTATCAAATGTTAAAGTGGTCTAGTGGTTATTAGATTGTGTTTATACCCTAAGGCCTTGAGTTCGAATCTTAGTAAATACAATTTTTTTGAATTAATTTAGAACGCTTCCAGCCGCCGCCGGAGATTGCCGGTGATACTATATTACCAGTTTAGTGGCAAATATTTTGCCACTGTTTTGCGATTAACACTCCACAGTAGTAGCAGTTTAGTCGCAAATAAATTTGCCACTGTTTTGCGACTAACACTGTACTTAGCATTTTAGTCGCAAAATAGTAGCAAAATGCAGTCGCAAAAAGTAGCATTTTATGACGTATACGTGTAGTCGCAAAAAAGTCGCAGATTTGCGACTAATTTACGATATTTGCAAATTTGCGACGTGCGATTTGCAACTCTATGTCGTAATTGTAAATATGCAAATTGTGACTATTTTGCTACTAATACGTTAGTGGCAGTTTTTTTTTTCTTGTAGCGTGTCCTGTTGGTTTTTGATGCTGCACAACACTTCTGCCTATTTTAAATCAGTTATAGGAATATAAACATGTACATCGGCGGACCTACGTGATGGTAAGCAGCTGAACCCCCATTAAATTAAAATATTAATGATTATTAGTATGTTTTAATTAGATTTGAGTGGAATAGTTAGCCAAAATCACTCTCTGACCCCCCACCCCTAAAATTTTAAAACTTACACTATAAGTCAATTAATTGTAAACAAATTATATTATGACCTCTGTAAAATTTATTTCTAGGTCCGCCGTTGAACAGGTATATGTATGTCTCGCCCTATATTAAAGAAGTCTACATCTTAGATTTTTTTTTTTTCACCCAGTCTACAGCTTAGAATTAATGCTCAAATTAAGGCGCAATTCAAGGAATATATTTGATGAAAAAAAGATTGGTCCAGAAATAGTTTTCCCCCAAAGAATTTATTTTAAAAATAAAAACTTTTTGGCATAGACACAACCAATCATTGGCGGAGAAGCAAAACTATATTATCGTGTATTTATATTTTTAAAAGGGCACCAACTCCCGGCGAATTTATTAAGATAAGACTTTCCAATTAAAGTAACGTATTGGACGAGAGAGCACAAAAATTTGTGTTAATTACTACCTAACGCGGGGTTGCCTATGGCTCTAGGACCCTAAATTGCAATATATGCATGTGATTCTACCAATGTATGTGCACATATCATAAGATATTAATTTCTTTCCGTGGGTCTAAGATTTTGTAGCCTTATATAGTAAATGCGTGTCGCATATCTCAAGGTTTTGGCAATACACATCATATAATATAATGTATTGTAGTTTGTCTAATTATTTCAACTTCAAAGATTGGCTGAAGCTGAAGAAACTAATAGTTTACTTTTTAGACATATATTGCAAAATAATTGGTAATCTGTTTTCTGTTGAAAATTGTGGGTTTTGATAACGATCAAAAGAAAACTATCATGTAATGTTTTTGAATGATTTAATAATATGTTATGATAAATTCAAGTTCTTCAACTACGACTAACTCAAATAATGTGAACAAAGACGAATATAATCACTAACGGAAAACACACAAAAGAATCTACTAAAACAGAAAATCAACACTGACCATATACATTGGCTTTTAAGTTGAAATATATATACATATATTGTTATACATATTGTTATTTTTACGACCATAAATCTATATATATAGTCACAATCGTGAGAAACATCTCCTATCTAAATAGATATACAACATTACATGGTCTTCAGTGAAAAAAAAAATTACATGGTCTTTACTTATATTATAATATGAATATATAAACTATATAAAATGAGATTTACTTATTTTTCTCCTTAGTGAAAAAAGTACAGCACTGCTTGTAAATGCTGAGAAGGCTCGCTGTTTTAAATCCAAATCCTATTGTATCGCACCTCTATGTTAGCCCTTCGAAGCTTGAAAAGCTAAACCAACAAATTCAAATTAATGCGGATCTCAATATTTTTCTCAAACTCGAGAGTAATAGTAATTTACCCTAAAACCTGTCTACATTAGGAAGGTCGAGGTTAATGCTTAACAGTAAACCCTGGGGTTGATTAGTGGATTAGATTTTGTGGTTGTAAGGACTTTACAATAACTTAGTAGCTTTTACCATAAAACTTGAACCAATCCTAATTTAGTTTTTATACAATCACTCTTACAACTTTTGCCAAAGCATATTGATTTTTTTTTTTAATCACAGTAATAATTGACAAATAGTTATACAGTAAAAATATTTTCAACCACTGTTACAACCAAATTGCCCTTTTGTTTTCCTGATTAAATGATTAATTCCACGATAATTTAGTTATTAACTTATTATATCAATTCATGGCATTACCGTATAACTGATTTAATCGTATTTCTTGTAGCAGGAAGAAAGGAGTTGAAAACAGGGAGCAATGGACACAATTGTCGCGCGTAATCTTGACACTTATCCATATTAATCAAGTTGTATATATATATATATAAGTATATTCAGAAAAATCTAAACTGATGACAATAAGAAAATAATCTAAACTATTAAACTTAGATCGATTACATCAAGTTGTATATAACGGTTAGTAATATAGAGGTTTCTAATGGCTTAGTGATTAAGAAAATGTCCGGAAATAGAGAAATGCGAAATGGTCAAGAAGCAAAAGACAAAGAGGGTCCAAAAAAAAAGTGGCCATTGAACTTGCAACGTATCCGGATTGAAATTGCCCGGTTTGGGAAACACGTTGAAACTCATATGGTCCATCGTTTCGTCTCGTTTCCTAATTAGGAAATCTCTAAAGACATACGTAACAATTCCTTTTTTACACAGTTCAATCCCATTGATTTGGTAAAGATTCAATCAAAACGTTATCTTTTTGTGACGCTAACTATTGCGAGTTTTAAGCAAAAAGCCAAACAGTTCTTTGCGGATAAGTTTTTCCCTCTTTGGGATATATGTGTGAAAATATCTCCCTAGGCCTGTCTAGTTAATTATCTCTTCTTGGATAGCTGGGTAATGTATGACAGTATGAGTAATAGCTCTTATTGATATTATTAGTGTTGGATGATGGGAAAAATTAAATTTCCCATATTCTTTCCCTTAGAATAAGAAATCCGGAAATTAGGTCAATACTTTATATTTTATAGGGTTGAGAATCATATAGAAAATAGTAAAAATAGTTTTTGAATTCCTTATATATTCAAATGCAGTAGTTGCACTTGCTAAAATGGAATATGTTTTTCTAGCTAAATTTACTTGATTTGAAAGCAAAATGAATGAGATAAGCTAATATCAATAATTTGGTATGATTTGAGTTTTGGTTTAAACCGATTTGGAAATTCCCAAGCAAGAATAACATGGCTGATGGCGGCGACGGTTAATGGGAGAGCAAAAAATTCTAATTGGTCTGAAGAAAAGAGTCAGATTCCGATAGAGTAGAAACGTGGACCAATATGAGAGGTGGTCTGTTTTTATGACTCGTAGAAAATCGCCACGTGGCAAACCCATGTTCTTCCCTTGTCACCTTTACTTCTCTTTGGCGTGGCTGTCTTTTTCACCTCCACGGATTTTGACGAGGATAAGAAAGTAAAAAAATAATATCATTATTGTGACAATTTGTAATGATCAGGATATATATATATATATATATATATATATATATTTGGATAAGGAGCGGATGAGTGGTTGAGACTGAAAACATAATTTGTTATATGTCAGAAGTGTACTATATATAGGATACTAATTTGGCCTTTTGAAATTACCTCATGAAGTTATGGGTTATTACTTTACTGGTTTGATATACGACAGTCTAAATTCTAAAACATCTTGACAACGTGAAACGACTAACGAATCTATCTAGTTTATAGATTCATATATAAACACCAATATTTACAAAAATATTTACGTATAACTGCTAAATCTTAGACTACCTTAATTTTGATTTACCAAAACACTCATGATCATGCATAACAGCAAAAACATTCATATACAGCAATTAACTTACGGTCCACAATTAACTAAAAACATTGATTATCGTGTATTATAATATATCAAAGGATTATTTCATTTGTAGTTTGTCAGGCCTATGCACAGCACAATCATGTACATACATACTTAAATTCATACAACCAGCTGACCTTGTCTCGTGCGACTATTATATCGCTCGATTCTCTTTTGATGAACTATGGCTGGCTGGTGCTCATGAAGCTCCTTCCCGCACCGACGATGGCTCGTCTCTTTCCACCACAACAAGGGGAGGTGTCGAGAATGCATGACGGCAGATCGATCCTTACGATCTCTTGGCAAGAGACAATGAGACAATCCTAGCCGAGTGATCTTGAAGCCTTATCTTATCTACGTGGACCAAATATGAACAAATATCCGCTTGGCACTTAAAGTGCGATTTTTTTTGGTTTGATGTTCGTTGACAAAGTATCAGTTGGCTATATTATATATCGTCTGTAACTAATTAACAGTTTGCAAAATCATCGTCAAGCCAATCATACCAAAAATATTTGATCATCATTTAGCTACGTAGAATATCTAAACAGTTTCGATACATATTAATACAAGTGTCAAAATTACCTATGCCCTAATACTCATGATCTGTTTGATCCAATATATCATCAATTCTTAATTATAGTTGCAGTGAATCATACATAAGTTCCAAAAATAGGGTATCATCACATGCCAGACTTTTCGGGTGGCACTTTCAATATCAATATTTTTTGTTTCAATAAGGGCATCTGGATTTTTTCTTACAAAATTGACTTTTCTTACAAAAAATTGTGTATTGGGGAGGTAATTGGAGGAGAGAGACAGATGGAGATGTAAGGGTGGGATTGGAAGAACATGTGAAGTAGTAGAGACATGGCAGTGTTTTTAAAGCAGACACAAACACTTTCGAGAAGAAAGAGGGAGACAAAAGGCTTTGCTTTCCATTGTCTACTTCCCTATGTTCCTATTAAAATAACTTTAAAGTATTTATAAACTTAAAAAACATTGGAAAACGTACGTTTAGTTGTGTTGTTATTCGCCACGTTTCGTTGTTGTATTCCGTTCATATGACTCCCCATCATGTTCCTTTGTCCCCCCCCCCTTTTTCTCTTTAAATCGTCTCATCATATAAAAAACACTTTTAGAAATTAAAAACGTGACACATTAAATTCAATAACGAATTCAAATCCCCAGTTCAGCTTATGAATGCGAACCTAGTAGTTACCAGATATATGATACCTCTAGAGACTATAAGATTAATTGGATTGAAGAGTTGAATTTGTATTTGTATTATCATTCATTCTATCGTTTTATTAATTATTGTATTTTAATCTTACCATAAATAACCAAGTCAGAAAATATGGATGCGTTAGTGCAGTTTAAAAACATTAAACATCAGTATATTTGAAGTTTTTACGATTTGATTTTACGTGTGTAATTAGAGTTCAGTGTAGATCTTAATATACGGATTTTTGCTTAATTTACTCATGATTTAACTTTATCAATCTTTTTAACTATATTAGTATAAATTATATGTTTTCATTAAAAGATTGATCGATGTTAGGTTAAGCACAAGAAATAAATAAATGTGTCAAATGGGAACCAAAATAAGATGTACAAAGCTAAATTATCCCGCACAAAATAAATAGTAGCAATATTTCATAACTTGGAATATCTGACTAGATTATAACTAGTCCATAACTCTTAACTCCAAAATTATATACTTTTTATCTAATAAAAGTTTAAAAGATAAACCTTTAGAAGCTAACACTATCCTTAAGACAGATACACACACACACAAAAAAACAAATATCTTTAACCAATTTAGGGGGTTCATTGGTCCAATATCTTTAAGGAGAGTCCACATCTACAACCAATTATCATCATGAACATGAACTGAAACCCATTTTAGGATAATTAACTAAAGCTAATTAATGATTTGCTTCGAGTTCGAAGGCGTCTACAAGTCTACACTTCTTCCAAGTCTCCAACCACTTTAAAGTTATTATATTCTCTTTATCTTTTGATCCCCAAGAATATCCTCTGTGGCACCAAGCAAGTAATTTAGTCACTTATTTGCTCATTGGCTACCCAATTTTTTTTCCCTTTTGATTTGGTTAGTTCCGAAATAGAATATACTCCGTTACACCTTCCGATATGTTTTCTTGGACGTTGATACTGTCCATATGTAGCTATATATCACTGAAATGATCATTTCTCGAATCCATATATATATATGGATTCTTAAAAAATATAACTCCATAAAAAAATACTCATCAACATATTACCTATCACACAATCTTGTAGATGTTCAACAACTTCATTATTATGTGAGTTTAATAACAAAAAAAATCGAATTCTAAAATAATGTCGTTTCATTATGTTAAGTTATTTAAATATATAAATTATTTCATTTTCTTCTGCATTTATCTTTATTTGTTTTTTTCTTTCGATTGTGTAAATGTTATCAATTGGAATCTTAATTCTATAATGAATTCTGGCTTATTCTTATAGCCCTAGTTTTCTAGCGAATAGAAGGAGGGCACCGATTGTATTTACCTAAATAAACAAAATCCATTGTTCTCTAACCACGAATTAAAGAAAAATAGAAAGAAAAGAGTCGAAAGTAGTACTGAAGGGACTTGATTGGGACATTGGGTCGTGGAGGACATTGAGACCGGTGAAAGTCCTTTCCATTGGACAACACTCCCTTATTGGTCTTCCCTCCACAATTTTAATACTACTATATCGTTTTCTAGAGACTCACAGGTATTATTAACTACAATAGATGAATTACCGTATCGTTTCTCCCTTTTGGTAATGAAATTTACTTTGGTGTGCTCACGTGCCGAAGCTATTTCGACTTTTCATGCTCCTATCAGTGACGTAACTAAATACGTCTATGTTTAGTGTTGTTTAGTATTACGCATGGGCCGCAACATTATATGTTCATAATAAATCTTTTATTTTTATCTTTTGTCAAGTACCGAAAGAAGAAAGTCTAATCTTATCCCACTCTTTTCAACATTTACCTTGGATCTCTTTTGCAGAACGATACATACATGTCAATATATTAATATATATAACAAATTATTCGATGTATCATATAATTTACGCAAACATAAACATAAAAATATTGATGATGTGGTAAACTTTTGAACAAATATTATGATTTTAATTACGAATAAAAAAAATTAATCAACCGACGTAGTAAAACTTCTAAGGTATATAAACATTATGATAAAATTATATAATTTATTGTAGTGTGATGCTTTTAGATTCGTATTTTTTTTGTGAAATTTATAAAATAGTAAAAAAAAATTACTTATTAGGTTATAAACTATGATTACTTTGTAATTTTGTTTAGTTTTTAATCAAAGTATTTAATATTTTAAAATGTTGTTGATTTGAAACATTTACATGAAATTAAATTAAGATATAGTAAGTGTAACACACAAAATAAAAATACATATATTATACCATAAATGAATGGCATAAACGTAATATTCTTAACTATTATATAGAATATTATATGTAAGTTATCTTTGACCAAAAAAAAATATGTAGAGTTATCATTTCAAACAAGAAAAAATTCATTAAAAACAATTTCACCTTGGCAGTACTTCTTCAACCTTTCTGTTTATTCTTTAAGTATATAAAATATATATATATATATATATATATATATATGTGCAGTGTATGTATTTATGGTAGTCTAAAAATAAGTTTATGTATATATTGTATGTCAATTTACGGGTAGAGTTTTCCAATCTTTATTAAGAGAATTTGATTCGAACCTCCAGCAAATAATGTGATAGAAAATGCGTGTGTAAATATTTGTATGTGATGTAAGAATATTTCTGGTTTAATCGACACAAACGGTCATTTAAAATTGGGAATATATATTCAAAAAAACTGTCAAGGTCGTCGTGAACATGAAACAATATTAAAGTTGGTGACAAAGGAATATTATTTTCACTTTTTTAATTTCACTGTCCTATTACTAATCCTCCCAAGTCATAACGAGGCTTAGGAGTGTAATCACGACCAGTGGTAGTTCCGTAATTAAAAAAGAACAAGAAGCCCACCTCAGGAAAATGACATCTCATAACCAAAAAAATAAAAATTCATTTCTTGACACCTACACTCCTTATAAATCATAGGTCTTCCTCTTCCCCAACACAACTTCTCACAATTCATAAAAAGTGAGACAAATTAAGACAGAGGGAGATCCAAGAACATGAACCACACGGTGGATGATCAAAACATGGCCTTTATCTCTCAACTGTACCCTGATGTCTACACTCAGATAGTACCACAACCAGGTTTGTCCTTTCTTTTTATCGCAATTAGTTTGTCAGAAAATATCATATCTTTTTTTTTTGTTTTTGTTTTCAAGTTCGATAAAACCCAAATTTCATGGATTTTTCTTATATTAATACAAGTGGATTTTGTTTTTAGTTAATTTTTCCGAAGATTTCAATCTTTTATATTTCAAAGTCTGAAAAATCCCCAAACGGTTTAAAGGCAGAAGTTATTCAAATTCAAGTGGGTACATCCGTACATGAGTCTTTCCAAAAAAAAAAGTTCTAGACCAACACGCATAAACCTAAAAATATTGATATCATCTATGTGAAGTGTGAACACACATAGAGCGTTGATAATGAAAAATTCAAACTTTATTTAAGATGTTTCTGTTTTTAGAGCATTATTTATTAATCTGCTTTTACTTCTTTGGTCGGCAGGAGATGTGAAGACACCGAAGCGGAGGAGGAAGAAGAGCAAAGGAGCGTTGGCTTCCGGAGATGGAAGTAACGGTTTGTTTAGGAAGAGAAAGCTAACAGATGAACAAGTGAACATGTTGGAGATGAGTTTTGGTGATGAGCACAAACTTGAGTCGGAGAGGAAAGATAGACTTGCGGCGGAGCTAGGGCTTGACCCTCGTCAAGTTGCCGTTTGGTTTCAGAACCGTCGTGCACGGTGGAAGAACAAAAGACTCGAGGATGAGTACAATAAACTCAAGAACTCACATGATAACGTCGTTGTTGACAAGTGCCGACTTGAGTCTGAGGTATTTTTCCTTTTTCTTCTTCATTCTTTGTTTCGTTTCTTGTTCAATTTTTATTTTTAATTAATAATAAAAATACGTTTAGGGAATGGTTTTAAGTTTCTTCATGATCGATTTGATCCATGCTTGAGATAATGATAACTTAAGGGATATATTAAAGGGAACAACTTTTTTCAATCCAAATTTTATTTATACATAGATAATAAAGGAAAATGCTATATACGTCCGAACTTCGTTTTTTGTTTACCTTATTCCTACACTAAATTGCATAATAGAAATTGAATATAATAGGTAATATAGTTTATAAATTCTTTTGGTAATTATCTTTTGGCATAAATGAACGTGAGCTCAAGGCTCGAAGGAATTAAAAATCAATAAATGAGACAGAAAGTTAAGTTGAGAACCAAAAAAAAGTGACATCGAACAGTAGATTGCCACCTTATTACACAACATAGTAACACTTTTTATGTGTTCCGTACAATGTTTATTTTTCTTAATAGTGAGTTAAGTCTTTGTCAATGGGCTCAATTGTAAAGTAGGCCCACTGACAAAACCCCACCCACCCCCCTCCCCCCTCCCCAATTTAATCGAGTGTAATAAGATGCTTGCATTGGTGATTAGTTACTTAATGATTAATTTTACATTTTTTCCCTCAGGTTATTCAGCTCAAAGAACAACTCTATGATGCAGAGAGGGAAATCCAAAGATTAGCAGAAAGAGTAGAAGGAGGCTCAAGCAACAGTCCGATTTCGTCTTCGGTTTCCGCAGAAGCTAATGAAACGCCATTTTTTGGAGACTATAAAGTTGAAGACGATGGCGATGACTATGATAACTTGTTTTATCCAGTGCCGGAAAACAATTACATCGATGGAGCGGAATGGATGAGTCTATACATATAAAATTACTAGTTTAATGTAATATTTAATATTTAGTTATATCAAGTTAATATCGTGAATTAGGGAAGCATATTTTTAAGTAAATTTAATAGATTATATAACTGTTGAATTTCTAATGTACAAATATATTAACGATGGGTTTCTCGCTAATGTAATTTGGCTATCTTTATGTATGCAACAATTGCTTAAGTAGTTATTAGCAACTTCGTTGGACAAAATATATTAAATGATTTTACGTATAACAAGTAAACTAATTTGGCCCTTTTTCTGGCGTTTGACATGTTCATAAACTTAATTTTGTGTCATATATATTGTTTTGTACAGTATATTTTTAATTACTTGATTCTGTTACTAGTTTGTAATGTAAGTATATATAGTTTACAAAAATCTTATTTTACGCTGTCACATAATTAAGGAAAAAGCATTATATAAGTGATTTTATTCTTATTTTAAATATAGAATGTTTAATATATGAAAGATAATAGCTCATTCGGTTGAACTTTTGAACTTGTTGGAGTTGATAGATTCAAATAATTTTTTTCAAGGAGACTAAAGATTATGCATGGTTATTACGAATGTAAAATTTATATGTAGCCTAGTAGTTATGTTTTCAAATAAATAATTTTTCATTAACCAAAAAGAAGTGCGGCCCTAAAAGCCTTATCGGCTCAAATATGTGCTGCAAGATTCGAAAATTCTTTACTTTTTAAATTGTAGAAGACAAAGGACTAGATGACATGCACATGAAGATAAGATAAGCGAAAGGGTTGTTAAAACCTTTTTGTTTATCTCGATGGATAAGAGTTTGTCCAATTAAAACAAAAGAAGAGTTCGGATAAAATATAACTAATTTTGGTAAAACATTCTGAGTCAAGTTTTACAGACTAGTTGACAACTAATGGGTAAAGCTTTTATTATGGTTAGAGAACAGTCATATTTGCTCTATGATTAATATATTCATAATGATTATTAGTGATCTGGATCGCATAATACAAAGTGAGAATTTCTTACTAGTCATCCAAAATTAATAAATATTAAACGATTAAAATTATCACGTCTTATCATGCATTCCTAAATATGTTAAGACTTAATACACATTGTTCCTTTTCTAATCAATGCAAAAATCAGTGTCTTTGCTCTTTGCACATGATCAGAGGTTCTTTGATCCATACATATGTTTTAAGAGTCAATGTAAAATTTACAAGTGCAATTTCTGAAGATCAAAGAATTTTTGGTACATGACATGATTAGAGGATCTTTGATTAAGCTGTTTTGGAATTTGATTGACGTTTTGATCTAGACATATACTAAATCCTAATTCAAATTATCGACCGAAAACATTCTGGTCTCATAAAGTTAAGAAACTGTGGACCCACGAAGAAGTGTTTGGCGAATAAGTAAAGGATTTGATGTAGTTTGGGTAAATAGAAAGTGAAATGTAAAGCACACGTAATGTCGTGGCTCTTTCTAAAATGGGTTCGTTAAGTACTCGTAACCACTTTTCAACACATTCACTGTATCTAATGTGCTTGAGTCGTCATATAATGAGTTTAAAAACAAAAATAAAGTCTGTGACCTTTTTTTATATGGTGATCCATCACATCAATTACGTAATGGTAATTCTAATGTTCTACGAAAGATGCTATATTTATCTAAGATAAAAGATTTGTTTAAGATTGCAGTGAATTTTGATACCTATCTATTATATCTGAAAGAAACTAGTCATTTTATTATTTATAAACTGTGTACGTAGAAAACAATTAAAAAAATATATTGATAAGTCAAATTAAAGAATTACAACTTTACAAGACTGGAGACATCTTTGCTAGCAGTAGGCAGTAGGCAGTAGGCAGTAGGCAGTAGGACGGTAGTCTAGCACCTAGGATGTTAAAATGAGTTTTTTGGATCTGCTCATGGTTTTTTTAAATTCGGCCCTAAACGAATCCTCACTCTTTTGAACCCATCAAATGTATAATAGGTTAAACCTTTTGTAATCCATTTGAACCCTATACCTTTGTAATTTTTTTAAAATTTACAAATTTTTTAATAACAATAAATATAAAAATAACTAATTAATAATTATTAGCATCATATGTTATCATTTTGACATGACATAAAATATGAATTCACGTTTTCAGGGAGAAAATAATGAATCACGTTTTTGGCGGAAAAATTACGGAATCATGTTTTTGGCAAAAATTTATGAAATCGAGTTTTTGGCAAAAATTTGTGAAACATATTTTTTTGGTGGGAAAATGCATGCTTGCGTTTTTGGCGAGAAAATTATGAAACTGTGTTTTTGACATGAAAATTGTGAAACCATGTCTTTTTTGCGAGAAAATTACGGAATCACATTTTTGGCGGAAAAATAATGAAATTACATTTTTGGACGGAAAAATGCGGACTTGTGTTTTTGGCGGGAAAAATATGGACTTGTATTTTTGGCGGGAAAATACGGACTCGTGTTTTTGGTGAGAAAATACAGACTCGTGTTTTTGGACGGAAAATACGGACTTGTGTTTTTAGCGGGAAAAATATGGACTTGTATTTTTGGCGGAAAAATACAGACTCGTGTTTTTGGCAGAAAAATACGGATTCGTGTTTTTGGCAGAAAAATATGGATTCGTGTTTTTGGCGGAAAAATACGGACTCGTGTTTTTGGCAGAAAAATAAAGACTCGTGTTTTTGGCGGAAAACATACGGACTCCTATTTTTGACGGAAAAATACAGACTTGTGTTTTTGGCAGAAAAAATATGGACTTATATTTTTGGCGAGAATATACGAACTCGTGTTTTTGTCCAAAACTCAGCCAAAAAGAAACAGAAAGCAAGAGAAAACTATGAAAGCTAATAAAAATCAGGACCAGATTTTGAATCTTATTTGAACCCTAATCTTTTTGCACTTAACCGCCCATATAAAAAAAAACAGGATTAGGATTATAATTTTATGGATCGGATCGGACCGGCCCTCAATTTTTTAACCTTTATTAACATCCCTAGCAGGAACTATCAAAAATTATGTTTGCAAAATTGTAGGGACTTATAAAACGAGACCCAATGGCTCAACAAGAGGCCAACAATATTTTAGGGGCTTATAAAACGAGACCCAATGGGCTCCAGAGGCCACCAAATTAGCTTGGCAAAAACTAAGGGCCCGTCTCGAATATTAGTTTTTTTCTATAATTTTGACGTCATGTTGATTAATTTTAACTAGAAGGTAAAATTATTGGTTAAAATATCATTTATTTTTAATATATACAGTAAAGAATTGAGTCATTGAATACTAAAAAACTTTATTTATAAATTTAAAAACATGCAAACCTCGAGAGGAGCTTTGACTTGGTTAGTTTTGTATCAATCAAAAGGTTGACAAATAATTAACATATTATATTATGCATTACAAGGGAAAAAAATTATTAAATGTCATTTCAAAATGATCACACTCTTCATCTATTAAATAAACGATAAAAAAAAATTTTAATATTGATCTACTACTATATTAATGATAGAAATAAGTTGATATATCCTTATAATTGAAATAAAAGAGTAGATGAGTCACACCAAACTGTAGCTACCGTGTCAAAACCTTATCCAGTAACACGTGTACAGCTGGACCTCTCATTGTCGCACGTGTCAGATCATCAAACCCTAAATCTCCCCAGACAAAAAAAACTTTCCTCTTTCTTCGTATTCTTCTCCTCCTATCGGACTTTGCCACACCAGATCGGAGATTCTAAATCCCTATTCTTTTTTTAAAATTTTTCCTTCTTCTCCGACAGATTCAATCAAAAATCTTCTTCTTCTTCTTCGGAGCCGGAGTTTTGTCTGATCTGTAGGAGAGAAGAGAGACGACGTGTCTGCATCCTTTGTAAAAAAAAATCCTAGCTGGACTTGTACATCACTACTACTCAATTAGAAGTAGCTGGTCTGTTTTCTTTGCTTTCTTTTTCTAACTTTTTTTTTCCGTTTAAATCTTTCTATGCAAACACCCTTGCATGTAACAGATGTACTCGTCTTGGATTGAATTGGTTGATCAATTATGCAAATAGAGGTTGTTTTGGGTATAATTCACAAGTAGTTCATGCTTTTTAGGGTCTTGATATTTATTTTTTTCCTGCTCAAGAATTCGTTTGGAGGTTTTGGTTTCTGAAGCGTGAATTGTCTCTGTGTGTGTGTGTGATTAACCTATTTAATACTGATGCATGATTCTAAGCTTAGAGGTGTTATTAGGTCTGAGAGTTTAGATTTCTATTAATGAAAGCAAAAAGAACAAGGCCTTGCTCTTGTTCTGTTTAAAAGTCATTTATTGCTATCATTGGAAGCAAAAGATTTATCCTTTTTTGAGTTTTGGATTTAATCTTCCTGTGATGTTTTATGCCATTTGCATCAAATTTAAACTTCCTTCTTGCGCCAACATGTTACGAGGCTCCAGTCTTAGGCGATGATTACTACTTTTCTGTCAAGATCCTTGTCTTGACAGATTCTTGATTTTTGTTTATAGGCTGAGTAACTCAAGTTGAAGAAGCTCATAAAGCAATGGGAACGAGCGAAGAGAAGATGCCATTTAAGCCTTCCAAACCAACATCTTCGGCTCAGGTTGATCCTTCTCTTCTCTTTCCTTTTTCACCTCTTTCGTTTTTGTATTAGAAACAATTTCATGGATTATGGATTCAGAAACTATACGGTGTTTGATGTATATATCTCTTGTTTGCAGGAAGTTCCTCCAACACCGTATCCAGACTGGTCAAATTCAATGCAGGTTCGTGCCACAGGCACAACTTTGGCCACTATTTGTTTTTATAGTATAGTGTCTTCATTCTCGAGAAACACCGAGACTGCAGAACATAATATTATGTTTATTCTTTAGGCTTATTATGGCGGGGGAGGTACTCCAAATCCTTTTTTCCCATCCCCAGTTGGATCTCCTAGTCCTCATCCCTATATGTGGGGTGCTCAAGTAGGTTTCCATTGTATAGTTGATGTGATTCTATGAAAAAGAAGTTTGCATCTTTGTATAAGACCACTAACTGAGTTTTTCTGTTGTTCATTACTTTCAGCACCATATGATGCCACCTTATGGGACCCCAGTTCCGTATCCAGCAATGTATCCTCCGGGGGCAGTCTATGCTCATCCTAGCATGCCCATGGTAATTTTCCATACCATTAACACAAATTTTAGCTATCGTTTGAAGCTTTTTGCTCTGTTACATGGCATGCATAGATAAATGAGAAAGTAAAAAACTTGCTCGACATTCTTCTGTTGTAGCCACCTAATTCTGGTCCAACCAACAAGGAGACTGTGAAGGACCAAGCTTCTGGCAAGAAGTCAAAGGGGAACTCGAAAAAAAAGGGTGAAGGAGGTGACAAAGCGCTCTCTGGTTCAGGGAACGATGGTGTCTCTCATAGGTGATTTTAATAACACTCTATTCAAAGTGTTACTTGTTCAGTTTGATTGCAGTGTTATATGCAGATCATCAGGAAGCTTTTATGTAATTATGATCTTTCCGTTGTGCAGTGATGAAAGTGTCACAGCGGGTTCATCTGATGAAAATGATGAGAATGCCAATCAACAGGTACTGTTATGTGTTTGAAGTGTTCTCTGTTACTATAATGCTTTGTGCTGTGTTTAATTGAGTTTCATGTTAATGTAGGAACAAGGTTCAATTAGAAAGCCAAGCTTTGGACAGATGCTTGCGGATGGTAAGCTTTTGACAGCTGCAATTTTTATGGTTTTCCTTTGCTTGTGTTTTCCATGTTTCTTGACTTGGTAAAGTTTCCTTAAACAGCAAGTTCTCAAAGTACTACTGGTGAAATACAAGGTTCGGTGCCCATGAAGCCCGTAGCCCCGGGGACTAATCTGAATATCGGGATGGACTTATGGTCTTCCCAAGCTAGTGTACCTATGATGAAGGTGTGACTAGATCATCATTTCACTTGCGAAGTAGCTTTTTTGATTTGGTTATAAACTTTTTCCTTACAAAATCCTGTGTTTACTCAACAGGATGAACGAGAGCTCAAGAGGCAGAAGAGGAAACAATCTAACCGTGAATCTGCTAGGCGGTCTAGATTGCGGAAGCAGGTAATATTCATATCTATATTAGACTGTAAGTATTATTCTACTCTGTTTGCTTCTCATATAATTACTCATTCCATAATAAACCATTCGAATAGGCGGAATGCGAACAGCTTCAACAGAGAGTGGAGAGTTTGTCGAATGAGAATCAAAGCCTGAGAGATGAGCTACAAAGACTCTCAAGTGAGTGTGAAAAGCTCAAGTCTGAGAACAACTCGATCCAGGTAACAAACTCTTATCCGAAAATCAGAATCTCTCCCAACTATTATCTTATTTCGCTCAGCTTGCATCTAAACAGTCGCTGAATAAATTACAGGATGAGTTGCAGAGAGTGCTTGGACCAGAGGCTGTAGCTAATCTAGAACAGAATGCTGCTGGGTCGAAAGATGGTGAAGGAAAAAATTAACACTTAGGAAACATGAAACTTTATAACGTATTATTGGGATTTTTCAACACTGGATAAAAAAACTTCAGTCTAAAGTTATTTGAGATTACATAACTATACAATCGTTTGACATTTTTGTGTAATAGAGATTTGACCTTCAAGACTGTAGAAGCTGCAAAAGCTACAATTACACTTTGTTTTATTAGTCTTCGTGATTGGAATCCGGTTCGGAATCTGAGTTTGTTTCTGCTGATGGTTCTGGTTCGGGGCTATCGTTTGCTATTTCTCCTAGTCGTTGGCCTGGTGGTGCAACCTGATTGACTGTTAGAACAACAGAGCAAATAAAATAAAAAGTTCAATAACCTGATAGCAGAGGATTAAACTCCGTAGAAAATTAGAGTTTGGAAACAAACCTGATCCCAAGATTTTGACAATCATTGATCGGACAAACCGTATTTCTCCTTGGTGCGACCTAACGACCTTCACCTGCAATTGTTTTGTTGTAAAGCATTTGGTAAAGTAACTCAAGAATATGGAGGTCTGAAGAAAGCAGTGATTTACCATTTCCTCATATACTCCATCCACGAGTCGGTCCACTCTAGCTTGGTGTCGTAGGAGGAAAGGACGAATCTGGTTGTTATATATTTGTTTTGATCCCTATAGTCGACAAATAAGCAAATTGGGATAGCAGAACTGATGAGTAACGGGTTAAAGCTTGTTAAACGTTAGTGGTTTCAAAGAGACTGGGATAGGTACCTCGACGGTTGGGAGTTGAAGCCAGACGAGGAACGCAAATTTCAGATGATAGTATAGGGGGAACCTGCAAATACTCAATACTTTGCAAGTTAATCAAAGCCCTGTCTCTTGATAAAGTCTATTCGAACCATATATTATATGTCTAGTGTAACTGCGAACTCATCAACTGTTGTATATAGTTTAGAGATATCAATCGTACCAGGAAATGATCTTGTCCGTGAACACTTCGACAAGGCTGAAAGTACCATAAGCTGCACAGAAGGTAAAGAGAGAGAGAGAGAGGACAAAAAATATCAAATGCCATGTGAAACAGTAGAGAACAACCAAAGAAGAGGTGAGGAAGGAATTCGAAAGATCATAGCAATTGCAGTAACAATATCCAACCTGCCCAGTAAATAAGCCATTTTTGTTGTTCATTCTCGTCTCTACTCTCAATTGCCTTGAAGGTAGAGTACACAGGCAACCCGATGCCAATGGAACAGCTGCAAAAAAACAAGATTCAGACATACCCGCAAACGTTTCCTTTATAACCGAATCCTTGAGTCAACTACAGCTATAACACCTTCTAATAGAGTAAAGAATCCAAAAACTCGGCTGGAACAAATGGAACCCAAGATTCCCCAAAAAGAGATTGACTCTTGTCCAAAAGATACCGTAAAGTATCTCAACAAGTTGTAGAACCCTTGTCCACTCCTCTAAGCTAATAATAATGAGAGAGAAAAAAACTCCCTACCCCATTGCTTCACATGTGAATGAGCATCACTCAATCAGATCATAATCTCATCAATCACCTACCAATCAAATCACCCAAATCATACCTCCATTTCATTCATCTTATTGTACCATTGATTTAGCAACTAGATGGCTTTCACCTAACAATTAAAGAAGAAAAACTCACCATGCTGTACGAAGTACGATATTGGAACCAAGTGGAGAAAGCAATACACGCAACCCAACCTGAAATTTCCATAGAGAAAAACAAATATTTCCATCAATTAAGGAATTGAAACACCTCTTTCTCTAATCGGCTTCAGAAAAGAAAAAAAAAAAAGTAATCCAAAAAACCAATCCACAACAGAAAAAATCTGAATTCGAACAAGGCAGTATGAGAGAAGATGATGACGGACCCTAAACTTTGTCACGAATCCCCAAATCACGGATCGGAAAAAGCCGTACAAGCGGAAACATCCATCAAATTGAAGGAAGATTACCTCGCTGGTGAAGCCGGATCCGAGAAGCGCCATGGATGGAATCTGTGAAACAAATCCGCTTATCGGCGATTCGTACGTCGGTTTACCAAATTGACGAACTCACACTCCAAAAAAAAAGGTCACTAACGTTTAAATAGAGATTATGAATGATTAAAGACTCTCGCTCAGACAGAGAGTCTATAGAAGAAATATTTTTATTTCCTTTATTTAAAAGAGAAAACACCAAAAAGAAATATTAAAAGGCGGTAGATACAATTTCTATTTCTATATCATTGTTAAACCAAACCCGGATAATCTAAAACCGCCAAGCTGACGTGGCAACAAGTGCCCTTCCATGCCAGCACAGCACCAATTCTCCTTGTCGTTTCGCCACGTGGAATCCTCTAACCTGCGCTTTCTCCAATAAACACTCAGCTTGATAGTCGGCGAACTGGCTTAGCTGGATCGGCCTCATCCCGGCGGCGCAGAAAGGTTCCCGCCAAGTCATCTCACCGGTGTTTCTCCTATCAGCCGCCGTTTCTACCGCCGCGCAGATTTTCGGACGGAGAACGAACGCTTCCACTATCTTCTTCACCAAATCTCCGGGAGGAGCTGCGGCGTCGAGTGACTCCAGCACCATCGTGTAGAACTCAAGAGCGCTAACAAACTCTCGCCGGAAAGATCCAGATCCGGCGATCTCCGTCCATCCTTCACTATCGACGAATACGACGACCTTAGGCGATACTCTCCGTAAATTGTTCACGAAATCGGCGATTCCACTTAAACGGCGAAATATCGCCGGAGAAATCAAAACGACGGTTCTCTCTCCTTCAACGAACCTAATAGCTTTGAACGATAACATTTCAAAAGTCTTCAACAGAACGAATTCGATTTGGAAACGAATCTTCATCTCCGCCGCGAATTGAGTTAAGTTTTCTTTAACTAGCCTCGTCTCGACGGCGCACTCCTCCGCCACCACCGCCGTAACTCTTAAAAACCCGCCGCTAACAGATTTCTCGGCGATTTCTCTCATGAGCGATGCGTATTGTCCACCGAATCCGATATCGAAATCAACCACGTGGACGAACGGAGAGGACGACTGAGAGCTCAACGAATCAAGGATCGCTTGGTTAGCCGTGAAATGAGAGAAGAGAGGGATCGGAGAAATCCCGGAATATTCCTTAATCGCTCTGATCCTCTGAACGATCTCAGACCAAGAAGATAACCGGATTGGATTCCGGTTAGTTCCGGTTAAAAGCGAACCGAGAGCTTCCTTAAAGTAAAACGCAGCTCTCTGTAACGGTCTACCCGCCGGAGATCTGAGACGTTGATTAAGCCGTGATAATATCACCTGAGCGAGTTGTAACTCGTCCGATTCAACACAATCCACGACTCGGATTAGATCTTCAATGAAATCAAATCCTCCATTGTCGACGCTTTCGAGAGGATTGAACCCGTACCCGGTTGTTTGGTTCTGACCCGGATAAACATCGGTTGATGATTCGAAATCCGAGGGTTGAATCTGATCGGGAAAACCAGGGAGATTTGAATCAACGGCGTAAAGAGGCAAAATAGTAGAATCTGTGGTGGTTGTAGTAAAACCGGTTTTAAGTGAATTAGGAGCAGAATCATCATCAAGCTCCAATTCTTTCATGATAGAATCCCAATCCATGGAACGCATGACATGTTCATCCATGGATAAGTGATTACTATCAGTACTGTTAGTGTTGTTGTTGGTCGTGTCCTGAGGAGATGAAGCTGGGATTTTCATGTGTTGTTGTGGAGAAGATGAAAGGTGAAGCCTTTTAACACACACAAACACCAAAAAAAAAAAAAAAAAGATATTTTTTTTCTTCTTTCTTTCTTTCTTTGTGGAGAAGAAGGTGGCGGGGCTTTTTGAAAGGTATGATTGGTAAGCTTTTTATCGTTGAGGGAGTGCGTGCAAAAAAAAAAAAATTCAACTTGGTAACCGTGTCTAATCCGGGTTTTTTTTGGTTTACAGAAAATATATATATATATTGGAAAAAAAAAATCTAATGACAATGATTTGTAATTTGATTCCGTTTTTAATTTTCTGTCTAGATTCAAACTCTTAATAACATCTTTCACATCTAATCTAATTGAAAGGCCTGAATCGGGTTTTTTGTATGCTTATGTTTTATGTATGTATATTTCTCATAATAATATCCCCAAAATTATATACTAATTTACACAGCTAGCAACTTCTTTAGCTAATAAAAAGGAAACTTCTCCAGCTCTCTAAATTTAGGCCTTTAAAGGGCTAAAATACAAATAAAGTTCCTCTACTTTTTAAAATAAAAATAAAAATAGAAATTCGATTGAAAGAGATCCAAGCTCCACTATGTTGATCATCAAGAAGGTGAAAGTTGAAAAAGAAGAAAAAGGAAGTTAAAAAAGGTTAATGATTTCTTTCCTTTTTATTGTCTGAGTGGGATTTTTTCTATTATTTTTCCATCCTAAGATATTATACACTATCGTCGTAAACATTTAACTGATATTTTTTTTTTGTTACAATTTTTGACGATTGAAGTTATCAAAAAGGAACTTTTTCGACATACTACGGGTAAATTGAATTATGTTGTACGTGAGTTTGAGACCAAGCTTCAAATATTTGAGATTTGTAGATATTTGTTTCGATTGTTAAATCTCATCTGTTTTCTTTTATTTTTTCAACAATCTATATATTTTTAATCCAAGTATGAAGATAAATAAAAACTAGGAATCTAAGTTGATTATGCCAATAGCTATATTGAAAGATTGAAACTTGAAAGAGAGGTAGTTTTGTGTTGAAAAAATATTCTAACTAAACAAACTCTACATCGTCGTTTTTTTTATTCAACTACATAACCAAAAAGATATATTTAATTTTTCAGTACACGTATTTGTTACTACCAAACTAACTACAAAGATTTTAAATAATGTCAAATCGATGTTGTTTAACGGACAATAATTCCCGGTGCTCACGACCCAAAAATAAAAAGGAGAGAGAAAACAAGGAGTGACCACTGGGCTTTATGTGGAGCCCACAATTGGACACGGTAAAAAGCAAGTGGAAAGTAACCGGGCCCACAATGGGCCAACTTTTGAGGTAATTTTGTCGGAGATAATGCCTTAGAAGCCCATGGGCCATTGTTTTTTTTAACCGTACAGAGATTGACTGATCATAAAGTCAGCGCGTAAGAATCACGCCCACTTCTTACTTAGCGCCCCACTACTTCTCTCTTTCTCTCTAAGCTGCAAAGGAGACGAATATGTTCTCTTCTTCACTTATTTTGCTTTCATTTTCATGGAAAATGATCTTTCTTTTTTTCCTTTTTTTGTCTCTTTGGTATTTTTACCAGAAAACAAAACCCACTCCGCATTCTTTTGAATATACTTTTTTCCTTATTGTAAATTACAGAAAGTTTTATGATATTCGGTTGATAAAATCATTTATTTCCAAGTGTAATGCATACTTCGAATTTGACTAAACAATGGTCTTTTTTAACAATCAAACTAATCCTGAATATTTTTTAGTTGATTGAAAGCGAAATTAATTTGAATTGTTAAATTATCTGAGAGCAATCTTAATTAAGATCGCCTAGTTTTTTGCAAAAAGATCGTCAAGTAACTCTAGTTTATATTTTATAAATATCGTGGAGAAAAGCTTTCCTCTCATTGAGACATTATTCAACCTTTAATATCGTGGAGAAAAGGTTCATCTCACCCTAAATACATTTTCAACTTTTGCTAATATTAATTCAACTTTTTTCTTGCATAAAATTGTCTTTTAAATCTTTAAACTTTCTCTGTGTTATTATTGTAGATTTTATGCGTTATAGCGGCTCAATTAACACACTAAAATACTAAAGTTCTTTCTGTGGCAGCTTTTTTTTACTTGTTTATTATTAAATTAATGACTAAGTCCACATTTTTCTCACTTTACATAACTATATTTGTTTTTTTTATAAATTAAGAGAAATAATCAAGTTTAATATTCCACCGTGTGAACGCCGACATGCAATGGGATCCACTTGTATCATAATCTCATGCTTAACAATTTTACTATTCAGTTTATTTTCGAGGATCAGACATGAAACCCCCATAATATTATAGTTATATTTGTGGAACAAAGAAGTTACATGATTTATCGAACAAAAATCACTCGCCGAGTGAATTGCCAATGTTAGACCAATGTTTTCATTATTATTATTTTTTTGATAAAATCCAATGTTTTTATGCTCCGAAATTATTTCGTCCTCGACCACCAAAATGTTACGTCTTAATAGCTTTGAAAATCATTAGTAGACTTATCACTTCTGATTTTTTATATACAGCTATTTCGGTAAAAGATGATGGACCTGTATGTACAATTATTTATTTATTTTAACAAAAAAAAATATTTATTTAAATCCGATATCTTATACTTCGGTAACGAACGTTTTAATGTAATACAATCTACGAATGAAATTTTTTAATTATGCATATATAATATTACCTACATCTACATGATTATAATTTTTGGCAAAAAATAATTGAATATTTCATTTGCTAATTAATACAAGTTCTGTTTATTAACACACGTGATTGTATATTAGAAGTTTAAAAACAAACGAATAACGATCATATCTTATATTCCCACTCTGACAATATTCTTTTACTGATCGACCAATGGGTCCTCTCGTTACCAAAATTGTCCCACTGCCAAAGGTTTCTTTCTTATTCGTTTCTGTATTGGTAATTTTATAATATGTACTATAATTAATTTATAGTAAGTATAATCTCTCATCATTAATAAAGACAGAAACGAAAAGGTAACACGTAATTCAATTCTACTGGAATTTCTCAAACGATACACTCGGCGATAATCACGTGTTTGAAGGTTATGAATTGCAACGTGGTGTGTTTTATTATCCTGTAATTTAAAATAAATGTGTTGTCCTTTATCATAACATAATTTCTTTTTTCTCCGACTATCGAAAACAGTCTACTGATATCCAATCTTTTGATTAAAACGTCAAAATTAATCAAATGTCAAAATTCAATATTAAATTGTGAAGTTCAATAGTATTTTTGTACAACCATGCGCGGTAGTAATATTTTTTCTTGATTTAATATTTAAATTAAATTAAATTTTCGTAGAAAAAAATAGAGACAGTTGCGTATATTCTTGGGAAATTATTTCTCAAACCCACCACTACCCCAAAAAAAAAACTTATTTATATAATATAAAAAAAGGTAATATACTTAGGAAGTAAGGAAAAGAAAGGAAGGAGAGGCCGATGATAGACGACACAGACGCTTCTTCCTTCTATTCAAAAGAGAGAAAGAAAGCTTCATCCTCACAAAAGCAATTTTTTTTTTATAGTAGATTCTTATTTTATGTCATCCACAATAAAATAAAATAAACTAAAATACTTAAATAATAATAAAAACTAAAGATCGTTTCTCCATTAAAATACCATTCACGAAAATCAAGTTTTAACGTAGTAACGGTGAAAATGTTTGAATTTTTAGTTGATAGCTATCAAAGTGACAATAAAGGCAATACTAGAAATCATCTATCAATGATGCTTAATTAATTAACAACTGATTCATTCTGATTTTCCTGTGAAATGTTGATTTTTAAATCTTTGATCAAATGTTTTTTTTTTCTACAACTTATCCATGCATACTACTGGAATTTAATCTGAAAATTTTATGGACTGATTGTAGCTATACATTATTACGTATGTATTATATTAGACCGTTGCAAGAAAAAATAAGTATGTGTATTTAAACTAATGGAGATCCAAATCAATCTAATTCCGATCGGTAAGTCTCGTAATTATTTAATAAACTATATTATTCTATTTGGAGTAGATTTGTTTTTTCAAATGTAAACATGAATATTTTAACTCAGTTACATTTTTTTAATTAAAATTTAGAATATGTATTTTCAATACTGTGAATATAGCTGGTGGTAGAAAAAAAATTACTAGCATAAAATTCAATAAAGAATTCAATTAAAGATAAAATATTAATATATAGTCAATAATGTACCGACAAAAAAAATGAAAGAAGAAATAAATGGAGGATGTTCTATTTTGCAACACATTGAGTAGTCACAACATGCCTTGGAGACTCTTCCCCATCAAGAATATATTACTTTACACGTTATTTTTTTTTATTAATTTACTTTCTTTTATTATTATTGTTTTTTTAAGTGAAATGATATTGTTCATAATAAAATATATTTTAATCTTTGTACGGGATCATTTATTGTTTGATCGTTTACTATTTTCTTTAAAATATACGATCACATCTTTTTTTTTTGTTACATATATTTTTACGGTCATATATATATCACAACAAATTGTTGTCTAACGTACCAACACGTATGCTCGGTTACTTGTAAAGATGATAAATTGTTCTTAGAAACAAAACATTGTACTATCAAAAACAATTATTTTCCATCATTTGATACTATCGAAACAATTCTGTTATTAGTACTAGGTGTTCGGCTCACCATAGCATCTGACTGATTCTAGAGGTCATTCATTTTATCGAATAAATAAAAATATAAATCCATCATAGGATAAATCTGAATTAATTCGTTTGTACACATGTGTAGTCTTTGTCTAACAAAACTCAAATCCCCTATATATGTGTTTCTCATGATGTTTACGGACTTCACTAATCTATCTTAGTTATACCAGCAACAAATTTTTATTGTACGTAAGTTAGTATTTGACGTGATTGTATAGCGTTAACTCTTTCAGTACGTAGAGCCAGACATGCGAACTGCTTATGACCATATAAGGTATGATATGATAAGTATGAAACTTGAGATATAAAAGTTTGTTTTGTCCACGAGCCAAAAATTAACCAAACACACTCACAAGTCACGTACGTTCTCAACTTCACTTCCATCGAATATATATTTCCTAATTCCTAAATCAATTCGCATATCATAGGTAATGACTTTAATTTCCACACGTTACCAGCTTTGTTTGATTCTATTTATTTTTTTTGGTATTTCCATTTTTGGGATTGTGAGGTTTAAGTAAAAATATATATTTGAAAAAACAGGAATATTCTTCTACTCATCTTTGTTAAGGAGAGTACCTATGGTTTTAGTTACTGCCTTATATCTCTTTGTGCATATGGCTCTGGTGCTTGGACGACTTAATCAGAATGGATTTACAACGAAATGACGCAATGGGAGGCCGTATGCTTGTGACGTCTATCCTGAAATTCCTTTACCGTAGGAGGGACCTCGTCGGGTGTTCTTTTGGAGCAGCTGGATTGTTTTTTTTTCTTTGTTCGATACTCTCATCACTTTGGCAAGGTGCACAAAGTCGCTATCAAGCATTGTACTCTTTTTCTTTATCTGGTTTTATCCTAATCAAGTTTTACAGACGGAATTTTAATGAAGCATCACCTTGATGGTTCAAGATGCGGGTGGAGACCTCTCTCGACCTTCTTTTTTTTCCGCTTACTCTGTCTTTTCTTGGGATTCTGTTTTTGTTCATCATCTCGAACTACAATTTTTTGAATACCAGGAGTTTCAGGATCCGTAGGCCCTTGCGTCTTCCCAGGGTGGGGAGCAGACCAAATTAAACTGCTCTTTTTTTGGAGAGAAACCCCTTTCAATGGAGAATCGAACCCGGAACGCAACAGGATACACTCATGCGCTTTACCACTGGCCTATCACACCGTTGGTTGCTTGCTCATATTTGAATATAACTACCTCATTCAAATAAAAATATAAAAATATTCTAAACCTCTGAAATTGAATTGGAGTCACTTCATGACTTAATCTTCTCATTTGCGCATAACTCGAAGACAACTCCACAGGGATGTTACGTGTAAACTTTGGTGAACCGATCACTCTTATAACTATGGTTTTTAGATTCGTCTCTATGTAATTCACTTTTTAGACCCTAGTATTAAACTTATATCATTCATTATTACTATATTTTTTTCTGGTTTTACTTTTATTCTTTCATCTAATGCAAATGTTATTCGTACATAGTTAGCTCTTTTTTACGTCACATAGCTACCTCTTTTTTTTTTCTTATGTCACATAGTTAGCTCGTTAATCATGTATTTATTTAAAATACTCTTGAATCAACTTTTACACATAGTTTAAGATAATCAAACAACTAAAGATTATGGAAAATTTAAACTTCTCTACATAATCCAATCACCCAAAAGTTATGATTAGAATGAGAATCTAATTCTCACGCATACAAGTTAGTTGGGCACTCACACAGTCAGTCACACATACATAGATTGGCCTAAACACTGAATAATCGGGTCTGTCAATTTTTTTCCCTTGATGCATAAATATAGCTGTCAGAATCCCTATAAAATAAAGTGTAGAAGATGAGAAGGAAATACCATTTGGTGCAATACCACTTGTGCCACTTGTTGATGAAGATCCAACTGTGACTGGTTCAATTGCTGGCATTTGTAACTGTGAACTGTAGTGAGCAATCAAGTCTTGAATCTGATCTTTAGACAATTTTTCAACAACTTCTGATACACCTTTCTGTCTTGTCTCAGCTTTTGTCTCATTTTCTGAAATCTTTACTGAAGCAACAACTGCCTTTGACTGAGAATTATCCGTCTTTGATTTGTGCTTGAAACCTGGTGGATAACCATGAATCTTGTAACACTTATCAATGGTGTGTCCATTGTATCCACAATGAGAACATGTGATCTTATTCTGCTTTGGATTATGATTATATGAATGAGTCGCAACATTCACTGAAAAATTCTCTGTAGAACCAGCTGTCATTTGAAATGCTGAAGCATTAGGCATACCAAAGTTTCTCTGACTGTGGTCTTGATCCAGCAAATTATAAATCTCAGCAAGTTATGGTACAGGCTTCTTCATGATGATGCTACTATGAATGGTTGCATAAGATTCATTCAATCCCGCCAAAAATTTTATGACCTTTGTATGCTCTTCCTTAGTATCTACCGCTTTACAACAAGCACAATTATGACAAGTTGTCACACAATCTAAACCTTCAAGATCATCCCATAAAGTCTTCAATGTTGTATAATACTCAGATAAACTCATATAGCCTTGTTGTAGTGACCAAATCTATTGTGTTAGAGAATAAGATCTTGGCAAATTTGTAACATGAAACCTATGCATCAAATCTTTCCAAATCTCAGACGCATCGTTGAATCGTAATATACTTCTCTATATCATCTTTGTAACTGACGTCAATAACCAAGATTTGACCATAAAGTTGCAACGAACCATACTCTAAAACTAGGATATGATTCAAGAGGCCTAGGCAGAGATTCGTCTACAAATACAAACTTATTTTTCGCATCCAACGCAACAGACATAACTATCCTCCAAGAAGAGTAATTAGTTCCATCTAAAACCTCAGATATAATCGCATTTCCCGGACTATCACCATTCAAGAGTGTATAAGGTGAGTAATCTGTGAAATCATACCTCGGAGATGGAATCTGAGTTGCCGAAGTTGAAATTGGAGCTTGAATCGGAGCCGGAACTGAAATTGGAACTCGGATCGGCGATTCTTGAGCTGGAGAAGATGAACGAACCGCCTCAATCTCTTGATAGAAACCATCGCATTTACCGGAAATTTTGTGAAAGAAGATGAAATTAACCTCAATCGATGAATGATTTTGACGAAAGCGAAGCTATCGCTCTGATACCATAACAGTTTTCTTGAGAAAATTCATCAAGAAATTTTCGAGAACAATGAGAAAGAAGCTTCAGGAAGAAGAAGCTCTCGAGAAAAAAAATTGTTAGGAACTAATTTTGTATTTTTCATAAATTGTTTTGGTAATCAAACTCTGTTTATATATATTGATTTCTCCGGTTTACATTAATACAATAAAATCGGTTTACAACACATTTATAGAAAAAAACTATTTACGCAAATAAAATTGAAATTTAACAGAATAGCGAATTTATCGTTAAGTCCAAAACGCATGTCCGATATGCATTTCCATATATCCCTATATCGCATTCGATAAAAACTATGCACTGCCAGCACTTAAAACCGTGTCATTTAATTCGACTATCGCGCGATAAAAACTATGCATCTCTATTATTCATACATTCACAACATCATCATCAACAGTTCTTATCAGCCCGATCTTTCAAATTCGAGCTTTGTAATTTAGCGGTAATTTGTTTTTGGTAACAAAGAATCATGCACTTGTCAACGTAAAGCAAGCACGTGTCCAACAATTCAGCCACGTGGTCATAATAAACCCCACTCTCTCTATCTCTCTCGTTCCTGTATATTATACGATTTAATACGCTTTGCATTGAAATAACAAAAAACAGAGCAGCCCCCTCAAAAAAATGACTAAAGTTACGGAGTCGCTGCTCTCTGTTCTTCTCGTTCTCTTATTCCTCTGCACTCAGTCGTCCGCTAAGTCGGAAGAGTCCGAAGAAAACGACGTCGCTGTGCCGTCATGTTGCGGGTTTTCGTCGCCTCTGCTGATCAAAAAAGATCAATGGAAACCAATCTTTGAGTCGAAGTACGGACAGATCTCAACCGTTCAAATCGGCGATGGATGCGGTGGAATGGGACCTTACAAAATACATTCCATAACTTTGGAGCCAAACATGCTTTTGCTCCCTCTTCTTCTTCATTCTGACATGGTTTTCTTCGTTGACTCAGGTACATAAACTATTTCAATGTCATGTATTTTTTTTTTGTTTTGTTTTTCTCTTAATTTGGTTAACCTTCGATTTGTTTTTCTTCTTTCGGTTAGGTTTTTGGCAAAACGTTTCTTTAATTTTTCAGATAAACTAATGTATTGTATTAGTCGAATTTTGTTTGGCTCGGTTAGCGCTGGTTATAAAAGAAAATATAAATCTGGTTATTTTCTTTGGTTTTGTTTACGGATCAGTTCGGTTTAGGTTAAACTGATTTGTGATTGTGTAGGAAGTGGGATTCTGAATTGGGTGGAGGAGGAAGCGACGAGTTCCGAGATAAGACGAGGGGATGTTTACAGGCTACGTCCCGGTTCGGTTTTCTACTTACAGAGCAAACCGGTGGATATCTTCCTTGGAACCAAACTTAGGCTTTACGCAATCTTCTCCAACAACGAGGAGTGTTTACATGTAAGTTTGGTATGATTCCTTTTTTTCATTTTCTTGACATCTTTATTTCTTCTCATTGTATCGTCTTCCATGGATGCAGGATCCTTGCTTTGGTGCGTATTCGAGTATCACAGATCTCTTGTTTGGTTTTGATGAGACAATTCTCCAGTCAGCTTTTGGGGTATGCCTTTATCTGCAGATGTATAAGTTTATATATGTACTACATATTATATTGATGCAACTTGGGAATCAAGATACGAAATGTGTAGATCTTGCTTCCCAAGTTACTCTAGTAGATGATCTTTTGGGTTGTGTTAAGTGATTAATTAAATTCGATGGTTTTAATTAGGTTCCTGAGGAGATTATAGGGCTGATGAGGAACCGGACGAAGCCACCATTGGTCGTAAGTGATATGCTGAGCACACCAGGTGTGGCCAACACATGGCAGCTCCAACCGCGATTACTCAAACTCTTTGCTGGAAGCACAGACTCAATGGAAAACAAGAAGAAGAAAGAGAAGAAAGAGAAGGTGAAGAAAGCAAAGACATTCAATGTTTTTGAATCCGAACCGGATTTCGAGAGTCCCAACGGTCGTACTATAACGATTAACAGGAAGGATTTGAAAGCTTTAAAAGGCTCAATGGTTGGAGTTTCCATGGTGAATCTAACTCAAGCATCAATGATGGGACCGCACTGGAATCCATGGGCTTGCGAGATTTCAATTGTTTTGAAAGGAGCAGGAATGGTTAGGGTGCTTAGGTCTTCGATATCAAGGTCATCATCTGAGTGTAAGAACGTGAGGTTGAAAGTAGAGGAAGGAGATATATTTGCAGTTCCACGGTTACATCCAATGGCACAAATGTCTTTCAACAATGACTCGTTAGTGTTCATTGGGTTTACAACTTCAGCTAAGAATAACGAGCTGCAGTTCTTAGCCGGGAAGAGCTCGGCTTTGCGGATGCTTGACCGGCAAGTATTGGCTGCATCGTTTAATGTGAGTGGTGTGATGATTGATGGATTGTTGGAAGCTCAGAAGGAAGCGGTTGTGTTGGAATGTCCTTCTTGTGCAGAAGGAGAGGTGGAGAGGCTTAAGGTGGAGATGGAGAAGAAGAAGATAGATGATGAGAGGAAGAGAAGACAAGATGAGAGGAAGAAAGAAGAAGAAGAGGCGAAGAAGGAAGAGGAGGAGAGGATGAAACGAGAAGAAGAAGAAGAGAAGAAGCGGTGGCCACCTCAGCCTCAGCCTCAACAACCACCACAACCATTCCAACCGCAGCCGCAACCATCACAAGAAGAACCTCAGGAACCGCAACTACCGATGGAGAAAGAATGGAGAATGGCAGGTGAAGAGGAGATGTAAGCCGGAGAAGTAAAAGACAACGACGAGAGAAAGGTTTAAGTCAAGCGTGTTTGGGTTGTTGACATTGTTGTTAATGGTTCTGACGTCTCTTGTTTTTTTTTTTTGTATCCTCCTTTTTTCTTTGTATTGTTGTTGTTGCCATGTATAAGGTTGTATCCTATTATGTTCTGTTTAAATGTTTGTAGATGGGTAATGAGAAATAATTAAAGATTTCCGAGGCATTGTTGAGTGACGACGTTTACTTCTAGTTATAGTAACTCTTTAGTTAAGTTACATGCTAGTTTTTTCTTTTTTTCTTATTATCCTTAAGTTGTACTTGCTATAACATTTGTTTTCTTTGTTTTTTGTTTATTATCCTTGAAGTTGTACTTGCTATAACTAGTGTCCTTTGTTTTACAATTGTATAATGTATTTGTGAATCTCTTCCCATAGGTCCAACATATTAAAGATTTGAATGATAACAGAGAAGCAGTAGACAAGTGTATTATTGGATGGTTACGTGTATAAGCTATTTTTTAGTGTATATTTCACATCTTTTTTGGCTACAATACATACTCAAATCAACTTGCCATTGCTCTTTCTTTTTGTTGTTGTAAGAAATATTAGCCATGTGGCAAATCCACAAAACTCTCCAAATTGGATTTATCTCAAACACGGATTGGGCCAAATATTGGGCCTAATCAGATTTGGACCGGCCTGTTTTCTATTTTCTCATCGCAGACAAGGATCATAAATGGGAATAGATAAATATGACATTGACAAAAATACCCTCCCTGGCGGTCCCGTCTTGGTTATAAAATAATAGAATAGTCCGAAATTGCCCTAAAGAGTTTTAGTTTTCTTCATCACCCCTTTTTCGAATCTTGACGGCAGAAACAAAGACGAAGCTAAATTTATCTAAACCTTATCTCCGGTGAGAGCGTTCATTCCGGTGAATCGATGACGGACTTCGAAGATCACGAGGGAAATGGTACGGCTGCTGACGCCCTTTACGCCGAAGATAATGGTGGCCGCGGCGGCGAAATCGAGGATCAATTAGACTCGAAATCTAAGGTAATTTGCTCTCTGGTTATCTTCAATCTTCCAGCTTCTGATTTCCGGATGTTTTGTTTCTCGGAGTTTCAAATCTATGTTTTTTTTTTAATAAAGACAAATCTTTGTTTCTTAGCAATTAGATTCAATTGGGAATCGAATTTTTGATATAGGAATGAAAAAACTGAGATGGTTAGGTTTAGAGCTGCTTTTTATTTATCTTCTAGCTCGAATCTACGACTGATCTTTAGTTTATTCATCATGTGTTGGGTTTTTGTTTAGTTTCATTGATTCTTGAATTGTAATTAACGAGTTTTTTTTATTTTTGGCTTGTGTAGAGAGAAACGCGTGACCATGAAAGAGAGACTTCAAGAAGTAAAGAAAGAGAGAAGGGACGTGATAAGGGCAGAGAAAGAGATTCTGAAGTCTCTGGTCGAAGCAGGGACAGAGATGGAGAGAAAGGTAAGGAGAGAAGTAGAGAAAAAGACAGGGACAGGGATCGTGAGCGTCATCATAGAAGTAGTCGTCACAGGGATCATAGCAGGGAGCGTAGTGAACGAAGAGAACGTGGTAGTAGGGATGATGATGACTACCGTCGAAGCCGTGATCGTGACCATGATAGGTGACTGTTCTTGAAACGAATTTGTCTTTTCCAGTTTAGATTGAATCCTTTTTGATTTTGTGGAAGGTACTGATTTGGCTTATTTTTGTTTCTTTTTTAGGCGTAGAGATGATCGAGGAGGTAGACGCAGTCGTCGGTCTCGTTCTCGTTCAAAGGATAGATCTGAGCGCAGATCAAGGTCGCGATCTCCATCAAAAAGGTAGTTTTTTTTCTCATTGGATTACTCTTCTATGAAATAATTGCATCAATCTAAGAAAGTTTCTAACCTCAATATATATTGTTGCAGTAAGCGAGTCAGTGGATTCGATATGGCACCTCCAGCCTCTGCAATGTTAGCCGCTGGTGCTGCTGTTACAGGTATCCTTTTTATCACTTTAATTTAGCATCATCTCATTAGCATAATGTAGTGTTCATACCTAATGCACGTAGTGGGTTTAATAAATTCTGTTTCTCCTGAATAACTACAAAAACATAGGCTGTTTTTGTTCATTTTTTACATGGGACACACGCTAGAACTGAGAGCTTTTGGTTGTTTGGTGTTCTCTGTGTTTCTTGTTTGCTTTTCTGTTTTGGTAAGGCAACACTGGGTGTGGGCTGGTTAGCTCTTATATACAAGGACGAATTGCTGCAATGGTTATATGGGTATTGCTCATCCTCATTACATATCACTGGTTTTGTTAATCTTGCAAATATTTTCACCATACAAGACTTAAACCTCTTGATATGGCCATATCGCCAATGCATTTCCAGGTTTGATGAACTATGTTTTCTCATATGTAATTTTCTCATGTATTAACCTGTTTTCCTTTTGCAGGCCAAGTTCCTCCCGCACCACCAACTCTTCCTGGGGCTGGAATGTTTCCGAACATGTTTCCCTTACCGACTGGACAAGTCTGTGGTCTTTACCCTTTTAATTTTTCCTTAATTCATGTCTTTCTTGAACTAATTCTTCTGTGTCATGCAGCCATTTGGGGGACTCCCTATGATGCCAATTCAGGCTATGACACAGCAGGTCAGCTTTAATTTTTTTATGGATATATCATATATGCAAGATACTGTGTTTCTCTGTTTCTAATATTGTCTCCTTATTTACTTGATGTGTCTTCAGGCAACTAGGCATGCTCGCAGAGTCTATGTCGGTGGGCTTTCCCCTACGGCAAATGAACAGGTTAATATCCACTTTCTTTATTCATTTTTCCCACTAAAATATGTTCCAGCAACTGATACTAACATTGATTTATTATCCTGTTTTGCAGTCTGTGGCTACATTTTTTAGTCAAGTTATGGCTGCCGTTGGTGGAAACACTGCTGGTCCAGGTACGTACTCCTGGTGCAGATGCTAGTAGAGAGTCCTTTGTTGATGCTTGTATTAATCGTTTTTTGTTTTGTTTTTTTACTCGCAGGTGATGCAGTTGTTAATGTCTACATAAACCACGAGAAGAAGTTTGCTTTTGTGGAGATGCGATCTGTTGAAGAGGCAAGTAACGCTATGTCTTTGGATGGGATTATATTTGAGGTACGTTTTAATGTTTACCGCACTACCAAATATTTGGTTGAGTTTTAGTCCTGGCATATCTTTGGTATATAGGTAATCAACTGAATGCTTTTAATATATTTTTCTTCCAAAAACAAGATACGGAAATAAGAAATTTTATAATATTTTTTCTCTTTCCCAGGGAGCTCCAGTGAAGGTGAGGAGACCTAGTGACTATAACCCATCTCTAGCTGCAACTCTTGGTCCAAGCCAGCCCAGTCCCAATCTAAACTTAGCTGCTGTTGGTCTGACTCCAGGTGCTTCTGGTGGGCTTGAGGGACCAGATCGTATTTTTGTTGGTGGACTTCCATATTACTTCACTGAAGCACAAGTCAGGGAGTTGTTGGAGTCCTTTGGAGCCCTTAAGGGCTTTGATCTTGTAAAAGATCGAGAAACAGGGAACTCTAAAGGATACGCCTTTTGTGTGTACCAAGATCTTTCTGTTACAGATATCGCGTGCGCTGCCCTAAATGGTATCAAGATGGGAGATAAGACTCTTACAGTGAGACGTGCCAACCAGGGAACAATGCAACCAAAGCCTGAACAAGAGAGTGTATTATTGCATGCACAGCAGCAAATTGCTTTTCAGGTAAATTTTTTTTGCTTTAGACTATTGGGGAAAAAAAAAAATGAGCATGCAGAACATGTTGAGAATTAACTTGAATGTTCCATTTATAAGATGAAAAGACTGATGCTTTTCTCTTTTGCAGAGGATTATGTTACAGCCGGGTGCAGTGGCAACAACTGTGGTATGTCTGACTCAAGTTGTTACTGAGGATGAGCTTAGAGATGACGAGGAGTATGAAGACATAATGGAAGACATGAGACAAGAAGGCGGAAAGTTCGGTAAGAGACCTCTTTATTGCGTAATATGGTCTATTTTGAAATATAAGATTAAAAGCATATTGATTTGTCTCTCTGTTTTCTTGGTTGTACTGTTTTACAGCCTTTTGCTATAAAGAATCAGCCCTAACATACACAGACAGGAGACTGCATAAACCTCCTAATCTATTTTTCATCAAAGGCCACTTTTTCTTAAAAGAAAAAAAAACTAACTTGTTTTTGTCTCTGTTTTCTTCTCTTGTATTCGAAATGTTTGTTCTTTAACTCTTAAAATGCAGGTGCTTTGATCAATGTTGTGATTCCGCGACCAAGCCCCAATGGTGAGCCAGTGCCAGGCCTTGGCAAGGTGTGTACCAAAAACTTATCTCTCTCTCTTTCTCTACTTGTATATTTCGATTTAGTCGTAATCTGACAGTCGGATATATTTGTGCAGGTGTTTTTGAAGTATGCCGATACAGATGGCTCGTCGAGGGCAAGAACCGGGATGAATGGTAGGAAATTTGGAGGAAACGAAGTCGTTGCAGTGTTTTACCCCGAAGACAAGTTTGAACAGGGTGATTATGGAGCCTGATGCCTTCTTTCTTTGCTTTCTATTACTTAAGTTTTCTAAGTACGTTGCTTCAGTTAAAGACCCTTTTGCGTGATTGTAAGACTAAGAGATGATCGATACATTGCTTGTTATAAGATTTTTATCACCAAACCAATCTTTTGATCTCTTTCTTAAATATTCATCTCATGTCAAAAATCAATGACGCAGAATAACATCATTGACCTGTCGTAAATTTAACATGTGATTTAGTTGAGTAATTTCTATTGAATTATTCATTTAGTTTGGTTCTCTGCTGATAGAAGAAAAAAAATAGAAAGAGAAGCCAATCTTGTAAAACCCAAAATCTCTGTCAAGCCACTAAACCCTAAAGGCGGCTCCTTTTTCGCCACCACCCTCCAGAATACTCATTTCTGCATAATGGCTTCACCTCGCATCTCTCTCCGCTTTGTTCGCCGATTTTCCTCAGCCGCCGCAGATGGTACGACCACCGTAGAAGCCGCCGCTCCGTCTTCAGGCAAAATCACTGTCTCCAAAGCTAAGTCCACTCTCCGGAAAGAACACGATCCAGACAAAGCCCTTAAGATCTACGCCAATGTCTCCGATCACTCTGCTTCACCTGTTTCATCTCGCTACGCCCAAGAGCTCACTGTTCGTCGCCTCGCCAAGTGTAGCCGTTTCTCAGACATCGAGACCCTAATTGAATCCAACAAAAAAGATCCCAAAATCAAAGAAGAACCTTTCTACTCTACGCTTATCAGATCTTACGGCCGAGCCTCTATGTTTGATCACGCCATGAGAACCTTCGAGCAGATGGATCAATATGGCACACCCAGATCAGCTGTTTCGTTCAACGCCTTGCTCAACGCTTGTCTCCATTCTCATAAGTTTGATAAAGTTCCCCAACTGTTCGACGAAATTCCTCAGAGGTATAATAAGGTCACTCCTGACAAAATCTCTTATGGTATATTGATTAAGTCATACTGTGACTCTGGTTCGCCTGAAAAAGCTATAGAGATTATGAGACAGATGCAAGGTAAAGGCATGGAAGTCACTACCATTGCTTTCACCACCATTTTGAGTTCCTTGTATAAGAAAGGTGAGCTCGAGGTAGCTGAAAACTTGTGGAACGAGATGGTGAAGAAAGGCTGCGAATTGGATAATGCAGCTTATAATGTTCGTATAATGAGTGCTCAAAAGGAAAGCCCTGAGAGAGTTAAGGAGTTGATTGAAGAAATGAGCAGTATGGGATTGAAACCAGATACGATTAGCTATAACTATCTTATGACCGCGTATTGCTTGAAAGGAATGTTGGATGAAGCTAAGAAAGTGTATGAAGGGCTTGAAGGAAACAACTGTGCTCCCAACGCAGCTACTTTTAGGACATTGATATTTCATCTTTGTTACAGCAGATTGTACGAGCAAGGCTATGCCATCTTCAAGAAGAGTGTGTATATGCATAAAATTCCAGATTTCAATACTTTGAAACATTTGGTTGTGGGATTGGTGGAGAACAATAAAATAGATGATGCGAAAGGGTTGATTAGAACAGTGAAGAAGAAATTCCCTCCGAGTTTCATGAATGCATGGAAGAAGCTTGAAGAGGAACTCGGGCTGTACTCGAAAACCGATGCTTCTTCATCTTCTGCAAAAGAGGCTGCGGCTTAATAGCTCAAGTGCATTCCGATTGAAGATCTTATGTTTTTTGCTTGAGCTGTTTAAGACTTACTGAAAACTATAATCTAGTATGCAGGTTATTTATAAGCTCATCCTGCATTTTTTTTCTTTCCTCATAAATTAGCTTGTAAAAGCTTGAAGTTTTTGTTGGTGGTCAACAATTTCCAGCTTCATAGAGTTCACTTCTATGTTCTACACACTAGCGCTTTATGATGAATTCAAGTTTCTCGTTCATTTTATGTTGTCTTTTACATATTCTTCTACTTGCTATTAAAAGGTCCAAGCCGGTCCTGCTGGTATAGCTAAACTCTGCTTCTGGGTATAGTGGAAACTTAACCTCGTTCGAACTCAGTCTATGACATGGCTTCCCCTAATTTTGATTTGCCTGAAAGATAAGAGTGACAAATCTTCAACAATGATATATGGATTCATAGGATTCTGATTACGAAGTGTTTTGAGTTGCAACTTCTTTCAGCGCATTTGCAAATCCTAGAGTGTGTAAGATAATCATTACACAGATGACTCCATTATATTATAATATAAACTGTGGAACATTTTTGTTGAAAAGTATGTTTTCTTCATACTAATAAGTCCAATATCAACTTTTGACGAAAAGAGTCCAATAGCACCACTCACCCGGAAACAGAACAGTACAAAGTTGGTGAATAAAATCTGTGGAATAAACGTTTATAAAGTGAGCTTTTGAAAAACATAATCAATCAACTTTGATGTATTAAAGTTAACTTTTAACAATGTAAACAAATATTGTTCAAAATTTCAACATAGGTTCGAATCCTTTTTTCTTTCTTTGTATAACATATTGATCCCAATCAAAATTTATTCTAGATCCGCCACTACACATGACGTTTGTCGATGAACAATCCCGCATAAATTTCAAACATCGAATGGATCACCAAAATTCTTTTCCAACTATTTTTGTTGTTTTGAAAAAAAAAAACCAAAAATTATCTACAATAGCTCGAAGCACATAATATTTTCTCTTGGTTATTATACAAACGATAATAATAGGGTTTTTTGAGTTTGTGGAACTTTTTTTTGTAATAATATGTTATTAATACTCCATCGGCTAATATATTTTAATCATCTTAATATTTGATAATACATTCGTTAGATGACGTTACCACACGAGGTTACGGCTGCGCACATATGGGTATACTGTATATAGTCCGACATTTGATAAAATATCAAAAGTAGTAGAGCGACTTTTCTTAGATTTCTTTCTTTTCTATAAGATTTCTTTATTTTCAAGATCGAATCAAAATTAATTATTTAAGATATTTTTCTTTTATATCAGACCCATTTTTAGATTTAGTCTTTTAAGCTCCTTGTAAGTTTTTCTATAGATGTAGGTTTATCCGCAAGATGTAGGTTTTAGGGTTGTACTTTGTTTGTGGTATAAAAAGAAACTGCATTTAATTTTGATGGGTTATATACTTTTCATTACAAAACGAAAGTTTTATTCGGAATAATTGGTTGTCTTTAAATTATAAAAATTCTACTTTATTAGTTTGAATCATTAATCACAAACATCTCTTTTCTTATATATATATCAATAATTGTTTCGTATCATAACCATATTATTGGACAAACCTGAGGTATGAGCTTCCTAATTCAGTATTTTTGGGGTTTGTCTTTGTCTCACGCACAAACCATTATCACCATCAAAAATATTCATGTATGCCAACTTGAGGATATTTACAAATTTCCTAATTAAGTTATTTTGGCTATTGGCTTGATTAACAAAAAAGTATTTGGCTTTTCACATGATTCAAAGTCTAAACTAACGGGATAGCCACTTGACTTTTCTAGCAAATCATCTAAAAATTTAAACTTTGAAAAATTATTAAAATGGACCCATGACGTTTTACACTCTTCATAGTTGACCCCATGAGTCAAGCCAAAACATGTGTTTGGCTACACAGTGCATAAAATTTTAAAAATATTCACGAGGATAAAACAACAAAAAAAAAATTGAGAATAATCACGAGGATGAAAACAAAAAGCAGCTATTAAAAATAGCTCTTATCCAATAATAACGGACTCGTGTCGGTGTCTACCCTATCTTTTAATCGAGAACAAAAAAAAAATCTTAGCTGGCCAAAATTCACCCCCAAAAAAAGTCAACTTTGTACACATACGTTCTTATCCAAAATCAAAACTTAATTAATAACTACTAATGCCAACTCAAGTTTTACACATCAGAGTTACGAAGTTAAGAGTCTGGTCAAGCTGTTAATTATTAATTACACAAGTAGTTAAGGTCCGTAATTAGAATCTTTGATCGGGTCTTAAGTATTTTATCACAAAACATGTTTCTTCTATAAATATATATAAAGAAGATGTGGATGACTCTTGTCCACTGGATTCAAATAATTAAATCCTCTCTTAACAAGCTTGTGGCTTTCACGAGTACTGTTTCTCTGTGTTGTCGTCTATTTTTTTTTCTCTATATAATCATCGAATCTTCTTTGGTAGTGAGAGATTAAAGACCAAACTCTTAACGAACTTTCAGATATAAAAGCTTATAATTGGGAGAGTTAGAGACATATATAGATTTAAGTCTGTATACTCTATAGTTTTTCTTATTATATTTTCTGGTAGCGTGGTGGTGAATTAATCATGGCCGATCAAATCACCGGCGAGAAGCCGGTCGGAGTTAATAGATTCGCTCTTCAATGTGCTATTGTCGCCTCCATCGTCTCCATCATCTTCGGTTACGGTCAGTACTTAATAAAGAAATCTTCAAAAATAACATTTTTTGTTGAAGATCATTGGGATTGTAATTTGAGAAGTATTTAATAATATTAATATATTCATTTAAATTTCTTGTGTTTATCCATTTGTGTTAGTAGGTTTTTAATTTGCAGAGGCCAAGCTATTAAAAAAAACATTATTTTTCATGTCGAATTATTGGTTTTAATTAGATAATATATATCTTTCTGTAAAACTATTATTTTTTTATTATACATGCATATATTATGTGGGATAATACTCTTTTTTTTTTGTTTGATCATGAAAACTGATAAGATATGTTTCTTTTGGTATGTAGATACTGGTGTTATGAGTGGAGCGATGGTGTTTATAGAAGAAGATTTGAAGACAAATGATGTTCAAATCGAAGTTCTCACCGGAATTCTCAACCTTTGTGCCCTCGTCGGATCATTGCTCGCCGGAAGAACGTCGGACATAATCGGACGGCGTTACACAATAGTCTTGGCCTCAATACTATTCATGTTGGGATCAATAATGATGGGTTGGGGTCCGAATTATCCAGTTCTACTCTCCGGTAGATGCACCGCCGGACTCGGAGTCGGTTTTGCTCTAATGGTTGCTCCGGTTTACTCGGCCGAGATCGCAACAGCTTCACATAGAGGGCTCTTAGCTTCTCTTCCTCACCTTTGTATCAGTATAGGGATTTTACTAGGTTATCTCGTGAATTACTTCTTCTCCAAGTTACCTATGCATATCGGTTGGAGGCTGATGCTCGGTATAGCCGCGGTTCCGTCGCTCGTGTTAGCGTTCGGGATCTTGAAAATGCCAGAATCTCCACGGTGGTTGATTATGCAAGGCCGTCTCAAGGAAGGCAAGGAGATATTGGTATTGGTATCGAATTCACCCGAAGAAGCGGAACTCCGATTTCAAGACATCAAATCTGCCGCGGGAATCGACCCCAAATGCGAAGACGATGTGGTTAAAATGGAGAATAAGAAAACTCATGGTGAAGGAGTGTGGAAAGAACTCATTCTACGACCGACCCCTGCAGTACGACGAGTTCTTCTCACCGCTCTTGGGATTCATTTCTTCCAGCACGCGACGGGAATCGAAGCTGTGCTTTTATATGGTCCGAAGATCTTCAAGAGAGCAGGAATTACGACTAAAGACAAGCTTTTCTTGGTTACAATCGGTGTCGGTATCATGAAAACCACGTTTATTTTCACAGCGACTTTCTTGTTAGACAAGGTAGGTCGGAGGAAGCTTTTGTTGACCAGCGTTGGAGGTATGGTCATTGCGTTGACAATGTTAGGATTTGGGCTTACAATGGCCCAAAATTCTGGCGGGAAATTAGCGTGGGCTTTGGTTCTGAGTATTGTCGCAGCTTATAGTTTCGTGGCAGCTTTCTCTATTGGGCTTGGCCCAATAACTTGGGTCTACAGTTCTGAGGTTTTCCCGTTGAAACTTCGAGCACAAGGAGCGAGTCTCGGCGTCGCGGTGAACAGAGTAATGAACGCCACCGTGTCAATGTCGTTCTTGTCGTTAACTAAAGCAATAACCACCGGAGGAGCTTTCTTTATGTTCGCCGGAGTCGCGGCGGTGGCTTGGAATTTCTTCTTCTTCCTCTTACCGGAGACCAAAGGTAAATCACTTGAAGAGATTGAAGCGCTTTTTCAAAGAGACGGTGATAAAGTACGCGGCGAAAACGGCGCAGCTTAGCGTGTGTAATATGTATATATTTCAATGAAACGACTGCGCTTTAGCGGTTTAATTCTCATTACACGACGTCGTTTTGCGATGTACTTTTGTGTGGCTTTTAACAGATTTTATAAACCAACGGTCACGATCGACGCACAATTTAAGTATTTCGTTACCAATTTAAGATCAACGGCTAATACATCATCAATTATACCAACAATGGCCCAGTAAGTGAAGAGAGTGAACTGAGTTTTTATTTATTGTATTTTAAGTTCTCTCAGATTTAACAAAATCTAGCCGACACTTTTGCGATTACACTGAGTCTACTGAAATCGATTCATGAGAGCTCAGATTTGGTGTTAGCATCACTACTACGCAAGATTATTGAGTGTAATTTATATCAGAGATCGAGATGAAGGAGGACGATGCGTTGCCGACGACGGCGGCTACAGGTACGGCGACGGGAACAGCTATGGTGAATTCGAAGAAGGAAAATTCCGATTCGGTTTTGTTTGGAAGAGGACGTTACAAGTTCTGGGCGTTTGCTGCAATTTTGCTTTTGGCTTTCTGGTCGATGTTTACTGGCACCGTCACTCTCCGGTTATCCACCGGAAATCTAAACCGGTTCTCAGAAGATCTCGGGATTCCGAACTATGATAACCTCGACGTTCTGGTTTGTTGCTCTCTCTTTCAAACTCTCGAGATTTTGGTTAGATTTGGTTTGTAATTTGATTGAAGCCTGATTTTGTGGTGTTTTATTTAAGGAAATGGAGGAGAGGGAGAAAGTGGTGAAGCATATGTGGGATGTGTATACTAATAGTCGTCGGATCAAATTGCCTAGATTTTGGCAAGAGGCTTTTGTAGCTGCTTATGAAGAACTCACTAGTGATGTGCCTGGGGTTAGAGAAGCTGCTATTGGTGAAATCGCCAAGATGTCGGTTCGCTCTATCACTCTTGATCCACCTCCTTCCAGATTAATGGTGATGATTCTTGATTTAAATTTCGTTTTTTTAACTGGATTGTTTAGTTTTCTTTAATGGGTGTGGGATTAGTGAGTTAGAATCAGTGGATACAGTTTGAATAGATGGTAGATCTTGCCTCTTGTTGTAGTACTTTTTTGGTTCTCTCTCTCTCTCTTTTCATAGTTTCTTTTAGTTGGCTTGAATAAATAGTAATGTTCAATCTCGAATCTGGAGTAATGATCGTGACTTGTACTTAGGTTGTTCAGTTTTATTGTCAAGTTCTTCTGTTTCTGGCGATCAGCCATTGAAATTTAGTGTTACTCTTTAAGTTATTACATGTTAAAGATAGAATGTCTCTATATCCAAACATTGACTCGTATGAATACACATAGTACCTTACAATGGTCAAGGTCTTGTTTTTTCTGGAGATTGGGTCTTAAGATCTAGTGTTACAGTATAGGTTATTACATTGTAGAGATATTGGTCTGTATAATCCTATAATAGCATGTGGTTGAGTAGATTATGTCTTCTTAAAAATATGTTATGAGATTTCAGATTGCTATAGCTTTCGGTTTTGTTTCTTGCATTTATTGCCAAACCCCTTTAGTATAAGTTGGTTGGTCAAGTTTGGTAGAGCTTCATCACTCCAATTTAGCTTCTTGATAGACATCAGAATTCATATTTTTAATATATTCTCTTGGATTGTTCAAAGACAGAGTTAACCCGAGTTTTCTGTTCGGTTTGTTCTCAGAGCGCAAGGGATTTGGGAAGAAACTTGAAGAGAATTCTACACAAACCAGCAACAAGTAGCTGATAATGTTATTCGTAACACACGTTTACATATAAACCTCAGATCATATCTACTTGCTGAAGCCAAAAGATGAACTACCAAATGGATAGTTCAATTTGGAATATTAAATTTGTTATTTCGAGATCAATTTACATTCTATCGATTGATTATATAGAGCTACTTTTTATAAATATATTATATATATATAAGAAACAATGGATCATTATGATACATTTCATCTTCTGATATCTTCGAAACAAGAAACAATGGATCAATGGATTGCGATTTGGGCATATAAGCCAATGCTTTACTGCAGCAACGGTGGGAAGAAGTAAGGCCAACAACATTGGGCATAATTCAATAGTTTGGTTTGCGATTTGTGAGCCTCTTTAAGCTTTTACTTTTTTATTTGATAGTTTCTTTTTGTAAAATTTCTTAAACCGTTTGTATGAACAATTAATTTCTATTCAATAATATCACATTCAAAAAAAAATAAAAAAAAATAAAAAAAAATAAAAAAGAAACAATGGATCATTATGATACATTTCATCTTTTTATATCTTCGAAACTTGGGACTACTGAGTTTGTGTGTTTAGTGGCAAAATCAAAACTGCAAACGTTTTGCTACTGTAGATTGCAACAAACTAAGCTTTGGCAAGGAGATCAAACATGATATATAAATGCAAGAAATTAATTTTCTGAAAAAAAATATTTAATGATGGGGCTTTTTATGTTCATTATTTGAGCATACTGGCCAAAAGACTTAAAAGAGTAAGAATATGAGAGGTCACTTATAACAGAAACTGCCGTGCCTTTCCTCAATGGGACAAATTGAAATTGATTTGGTACCTGAGCATTGTGGCGGCATATAGTTTCGTGGCGGTCTTCTCTATTGAGCTCAGCTCAATAACTTGGGTCTACAGCTCATAGGTTTTCCCATTGAAGCTAATAAGGGCACAAGGTCTTTTTTACTCTCGTCTATATCACACGTTGGAGAACAACAAAAAAAAAGAGTTTAAAAAAAGAAAAATGAAGTGTCCGTACTGTTCATCGGCGCAAGGACGGTGTGCCACCACAAGCTCCGGTAGATCGATAACGGAGTGCTCGTCTTGCGGTCGCGTAGTAGAAGAACGGCAGACGCAAAACCATCATCTCTTTCATCTCCGAGCCCAAGACACTCCTCTCTGCCTAGTCACTCCCGATCTCCAAACGGCGGCGCAACCGTCTCCGGAAGACGAGGAAGATCCGTTTGAGCCTACCGGTTTCATCACCGCCTTCTCTACTTGGTCCCTCGAGCCTAGCCCGATCTTCGCTCGCTCTTCCCTCTCTTTCTCCGGTCATCTCGCTGAACTCGAACGAACCCTAGAACTCGCTTCGTCCACTTCGAATTCTACTAATTCGAATTCCTCGACGGTTGTGGTGGACAATCTTAGGGCTTATATGCAGATTATCGATGTCGCGTCGATTTTAGGGTTGGATTGTGATATCTCTGAGCATGCTTTTCAGTTGTTTAGGGATTGCTGCTCAGCTACTTGCTTGCGGAACAGAAGCGTTGAAGCTTTAGCTACCGCTTGTCTTGTACAAGCTATTAGGGAAGCTCAGGAGCCTAGAACTCTTCAGGTACTTAGAGAACCTATTCATTACAAGTTTAAATGGCAAATTCAGCTATTGAGCATCAATTTCTTGAAGTTACATTGCTAGATCAAGACGTTCGGTATTAACTAGTAGGATTTTCATGGTAGCAACCAATGAATTGGGGTAATTTGTTAACAGTTAAGTTTTTATTAGAACACCATTTGGTTCTTATCGTTTTGAGTGGAAAGATGTTGTGCCTATTTGGTTGATTCTGGATATGTCATCAATGCATTTTCTTGAACAGCTGCCATGAAATGCTGACGAACTTTTCGAATTTAGGAATTAGGAAATGTGTATGATAGGTTCCTGAACTGTGTAGGTGCACTTTATCTTCAATCAGTAACTGTTCTTATCATTTGTCTTAGTTGTTTGATGATATTTTTTGAACTGTTTTGCTCGTAAATTAGCTTGTAGATGCATATTCTAGCCTAGGAAACATAAGTTTCTTTTCTAGAGGCAGGCTTTACTTCCACCCAATGTGGACCATTACTTATGAACTTATATCAGCTGCACTAGTTTCACTTCATTATTGGAACTTGATATCTGTCTAATGTCTTTTTCTTGCTTTGCACAATAGGAAATCTCCATTGCAGCCAATGTACAGCAGAAGGAAATTGGGAAGTACATCAAGATTTTAGGAGAAGCTCTACAATTAAGTCAACCCATCAACAGCAACTCTATATCAGTTCATATGCCAAGATTCTGTACCCTCCTTCAACTAAACAAATCTGCTCAGGTGTGCACTAAACTTAGATTTCTTTTTGAAAGTCCTAAAATGCAACGTGAATAGTGTATCAATGCCTGGACTTTTTCCCTCTTTCAGTGAGATTTAGTCTTAAAAGTGTTAATGATATTTCATCATCCCATGTGACCCATCGCAAGATCCCAAATGCACTACCCCGATGCCTTTTCTGATCCCAAAGTGTTTATTTGTTTTAAATTTTCGTAGGAACTGGCAACACATATTGGAGAAGTTGTGATCAACAAATGCTTCTGCACCCGTAGAAACCCGATCAGCATTTCTGCAGCTGCTATCTACCTAGCATGTCAGCTTGAAGACAAACGAAAGACACAAGCAGAGATATGTAAAATAACCGGACTAACTGAGGTAACCCTGCGAAAAGTCTATAAGGAACTGCTAGAGAATTGGGACGATCTACTCCCATCTAACTACACACCAGCTGTGCCACCAGAGAAAGCATTTCCCACCACCACAATATCCACAACCCGCTCAACAACTCCTAGAGCCTTGGATCCATCTGAACCAAGTTTCGTGGACAGAGACAAGCCATCTGTCAAACCAATTGAAACTTTTGATCATACCTACCAACAACCCAAAGGCAAAGATGATAAGCAGCCAAAATTCAGACAGCCTTGGCTGTTTGGAACTGCCAGTGTCATGAGCCCAGGGGAGATGATAAGCGAACCAGGAAAACCTAATGCTATGGACTATGATAAGCAACAACCCGATAAGCAGCAGCTAGGCGATAAGGACACATTGCCTATTTATCTAAGACAACATAACCAATTCCCTTCAAATCCATCTCCATCTTCAGGTATTAGCACAATCAATTGGTCATTCCGACCTACTGGTGTCCCCGGATCTTCCATTAACTTGCCCGTTATTCATCCGCCAAAACTGCCCCCGGGTTACGCTGAGATTAGAGGTAGTGGATCTCAAACAGGAAGCAAGAATGTTAATAATCCCCATGGAGACTTCTGCTAGAGAAACTATTAGAATAGTCTTCAAGATGATTATGATCTTCTTTTAGTTTCTCTTCATTGCAGATACTCTTGTCTTGTGGCTATGTACAAAGTGCTTTCAAAATATGTGATTGATTGGAATTACCGAGCAATCTGCCGCGTTTTGATATTAGGCTTCGTAATAGCCCAGTTACTTTTGAGGCCCATTATTATATTTCACTCCCAAATATTCCTCCTTAAGAATTAAAGTGGAAGATTTATCTAGAAGGTTAGCCAAATTTTTTTCTCTTTAAATATTATGTGATTTTAATGAACAAAAGAAAGACCAAAAAAAATATGGAAGAGTCGTGAAGGAACTTGCTACGAAGATAATGATACCATTTGTCAATGAGAAAACGTGCTTAGGTTCGACGCAACGACTTGGTAAAACACCAACAACGCATATTAGCTGTCCTTTTCCCAAAACGCCTTTTATTTTTTATTTTTTTCTTTTGTGTAAAACAACCGCCTCACATTAAAAATGCCCCTAAATACGTAACCTCTCCAACAAGATGAATCTTGAACCGTTGATCTTATATCTAATCAATCAATCTCGTCCGTCCATTAGTCCTAACCCTCTATATATATAACAACGCGTCGATCTATAAGGATCTCATACTTGCTTTATTCATTGATTCATTCGTTTTTTGTTCATCGTTTTCTCTAGATCTCTCTACGACGTCGTCTTATAAGAGGCTTCTCGATGTAGATCGTCACATATCTGCTTCCGATCTACAGATCGCCGTCTTATATGAAGAGATCGAGTTTCTCCGGTTGATTCATCGCCAGAAGACGGATCGTAGAGCTCAGGATCTCCGACGATCGATTGAAGAACTGGTAATTATGGCTTCGCGTAGCTGGATCTGATATATGTTTCGTTTAATTCGATTCAATTAGATGTAATATTATTTATCGGTTAATTTCGGAATCCAGATCTGATCTTGGATCATGAAATCGGCCTCGAGGTTCGTCAGATCTTTTATATGCGGTGCTGATCTTTTGATTGAGGTGATGAATCCGTCAATTCTTTGATCGAGCTAATCCGAGTCCGTGGAGAGGAGAGATTGAAGAAGAGAGAAGAAGCTGATATGTGATTTGATGTGAGTTAAGTTGATGGATGTATGAGATGTTTTAGGGACGATACAGCCTTTGGGGAATTTTGAAAAAGGCTTGAGTTCTGATTAAACATCTTTTTCATCCGACCTTTGCCATGACAGGTGCGCTTGCATGGCAGGTCACAAATCCTTAATAAAAAAAATATAGTTTTGTGTTGGTTGAGGGGAGTTCGCACGGGGGATTTTTTTTTGCCCGGGTTCTCCCCTCTCTGGTGTGTGTTGTCTTGCTTCTCACTCTTATTCCTTGATCTCGATTCCAAACAAATTTCTCAGTTCCAGAGAAAATATCTCAAACGATCCGGATCATAAAGATGAGCGGATCTGGAGACAAGCTGGCCATATCTAAATTCAACATACTCCAACAAAAGGTACTTTAAATTTGAGTTTTAATATTCTTTTATGCTCTGTATATGCATCATATAACAAATCTGACTCCCAGTATTCATTCACCCTCGAATCAGCTTTAAAATTTGCTTCATACTCGAAGTTGACTGATGAAATCATTATTATGGCAACAAGTATTGGAAATTTTAATTGTCTACTCGATTATTACTACGCTCGACAGTTTGCTATTTTCAGAAACGCAATTAAAAAGACTTCGTATGCACTATATCGATTGACTTTTGTTGGTAATTTTTGTGTAAGAACTATGTAGAGGAATTGTACCCATTTATATGATTATACATAAGGAGTATCATAGTGTAAGTACTTTGCCAGATTCTATCAACATATTATTGTATTTAGAATATTTTTTAGAGTGTTGCGTATTACGACCTGGATTTGCCCATGGCTGTACTGGCAAGAGCTCAGAAGGTATGGCTAAAATAGCTCGCAGCTGGAGGTATCTGGAACAAGTAACATGTCTGAATATTAGTATGATGGCGTTGATCCCGCAGCTCTTGTTTCTTTATTATTGTTGACAATCTTAGATCTTGAATCTTGAGCTAAACCTATTGTTGTATCAATTGGTTACAAAAGTTTGCTTTATGCTTTTGCTTTCATGATGGAATTTTTTAAAAGGAAAAATTTCAGTTTCTGTTAATGCATTAATCTTTGATTGATATCATGCGACTTCGTGGTGTTATTGTTTAAAATTATCTCTAAAGGATGATATGTACATGCTTCAAAGTTTTTGATTTATATCTCTGATTGGCATTTGTCTCGGAGACTTTGTACGTCATATTGTAGATGGGATTTGTCTTCATGATGCTTCAAGTGGGGAGAAAGATTGGAGCGACTATGTTGAAATAAAGGAATAAATTCTCGCTGGTCCATTGGCTTATTAGCCAATCGGGCAAGGTTTGTGTTAATAGATCTGTAAGCTCAAAATGGTAGAGCTCTCGTTATGAGAGGTTGGTGGTTCGAATCCACCCAGATCTGTCTACTTTCTACCCTCTTTTCACACTTTCATGTCACTGTAAAGTACTATTATAAGACAATTTTTAACTTGAATTTAGGTTTATTATGTTTTATTAGGGCTGGCGAAAATGGGCCTTTTATTGTCTTTTTTAGCAACCGGCACGAAGGAAGGTGGAATTGCTCATCGTTAAAGCAATGGCGTCTACACATTGATATGCTGACTAGATAAGTTATTTGGATTGCAAGAAACAAGCAGGACCATAATATTCACTTATAGCCAAAAATAAAGAAATATGATTAGCCTTAAAATCATTCCTACTGTTTAATTATGAAATTAAGGTAATTCAATTATATAAGAGAACTTAAAATCCATGTGCATGCATCAACAAAAACGTATCATGTAAAGTATATATATATATATATATATTGTTAATTGTCAAGCTATCTTCACATGTGCAGCGAAATCTCTCCAAATACTTTGATTTACGTATTCTGTTCTAAAAATTATATATAGGGGTGGACAATCCGGTTTTACATATCATTTGTTGGTTTGGTTTTCTGAAAGAGTGAAACCTATATAAACCATTTGTAGTTCGGTTTAGTTGCGTTTTGGTTTGATGTAATTCTAGTTTAGTTTGGTTTCTTTTGAATTACCAGTTGATTAAGATCGGCAAACATTTGAATTAGTCATGGGCATACGGTTTGTACGCAACTAAATGGTTTTACGGTTGTTCGGCTGGGGGGAAATTATGCCGAATTGACTCGAATCAGTTCGGGGTAATCGGGTTTTTCGGTTCGGTTAGTGCTAATTATATATGTTATGAATTAACCTGAATTACGTAAGTATTTTGGTTTATAAAACCCGAAATTTCAGGGAAAAAAAAAAACAAAACCGATAACTGGATGTGGAAACAACAACAATTGATAATGTATCTGCTTAATTTCGACTCCAGAAGTCCCAAACAAAGAAAAAGGTTAATAAACAATATTATTCCCAAAAAGAAGAGTAACATACAATAATATTAGAAATAAGTATATACCTATTTGAGAGAAGACCAATATGTACATTTTGTAGATGATATGAAACTGTTAAATTAAGAAATTATTTGGTATCGGAATAACGTCACATGGTGTTATTTTAATGTTATGCCTTTAAATAATCGTTCTAATGTCAATGCTGTTGATTTAATCAAAACCACAGATGCCAACAACTATGTAGTACACGGCACCGTTTTATTTGATCAAAACCAAATCATACGAACATGGTTGTGTTTCTAAACCGAATCTTTAATGTTTTAAAAAGTCAATAGATCGAGTAAAACGTTACATTTAAATTATTATTATTATTATTATTAGCTGATGCTGTCTTTTCTCGACTTCTCTTCTTTATTTTTGTTGTTCTACCTAAACCATGAAGGAGTAGTTTGCGAAATTGTTACATTTTTATTTCTTTGAAGCTAATTAGTGAATTCAAGTTGTTTCTAATTATAATTACATATTCTAGATCGTGGATCCGTGACACAATAGATAGAGACAGATAATTTAACAATATTTATAAAAAAATACAAAGACAGATAAGAGTTTGTTGAACGTGAAAAAATGGTAAGAATTTTGGAAAATCACCAAATTATTACTTCATGGATCTTGTCCTCTTGTCATAAAATCGTTTCAGATCTGATTTATTTGGTCCAATCGCCAAAATTGAAAATTAATTATATTAAATATATATATATATATATATTTATATTTAATATTTCCAACCAAATGGGCCTTTCACAATGACAAACATAGGGCCAGCTTTAAAGGTATTTTTTAATATAAAAAATATATATAAGTTTCAATTTTACATGCCACATAAATTGGTTAATATGACTCTTTACGTTTTCTTACATGCCCTCCTCATAAATTGGTTAATGTCTTGACGTATCTAGCTTTTTAACTCCTTTTGAAGTGGGAATGATACTCGCGTGACAACCAAACTCCATTGATCCTCTCTCTCTTTCTCTTTCTCTCTATGTGATCAGTTTAATCTACTGGAAGAAAGAAAGATCCGTATTATCAGGTCTCGAGATTCTCTTTGATTTCCTATGTTTTAAAAAACGAGTTTCTCGATCGTTTCGCTTCGATTTAGCTTTCTGCTGTTTACAAGTCTCTCTTGATACCAAAATAATAATAATAATTCCGTGAGCTTCGTAAAATTCTCGTTGATCTGTTTTTTTATGTTATATCATGACTGAATATTTTAGAAATGTTTAGATTCACGATAATATTTAGAAAAGATTCATATTGGCCAAGAAAAGAAAGCAACAAATTTTTTTGATGGAGCAGGTGTTGGAGAATTATTTTGTTTTAATGGAATTCTAATTCGATATTTGTGTGTTTTAAAAAGTCAAATGTAATAAATTCTTTGAATCACAAAAGTCATTTAAAGCCATATTTATGTCTTTTGAGTTTTGACAAGTCGTTTTTAGATACTTTTCTAGAAGATTAGACATTTTGTATAGAATTTTATCAGATGTTAAGAAGATTCAAAGTTGGATTATAACGAAAATTATTTACCTCATTTGAATTCTTGGTCCCATTTTAGATGTAAGGTTTTGTGTTTATCAGTTTTCTATTGATAGCCGATAAAGAAAAAGGAATTCTGGATAGTCTCTAGCTACAAGTTGGTTTGCTTGGATTGGAAATTTCAACATCTGTTTTGATATTTTCTAGGCTTTGAAGGTGTGTCCTTAAAGCTTAAAGAATTGTTAAGGAAACATGTTCAGGAGAAGGAATGCTCACCAACTCGAAGATAATTCTGACAAAGATAACAAGGTACAAGGAAGCTTCTTTTTCACTATATGAACATTGATATATTATTTCCAAAATCTTAGTATAGTTAATACTTCTATCATTTCAGGTTAGCGAATTAAAATCCGCGATAGGACCACTCTCGGGACAGAATTTAGTTTTCTGCTCTGATGCTTCCTTGAGGAGATATTTGGATGCTCGTAATTGGAATGTGGAAAAAGCCAAGAATATGATTGAGGAGACTCTTAATTGGAGATCAACATACAAACCTCATGAGATCCGTTGGGTACATTTTGAGTTTATCATATACTTCATTTCAGACTTCCTTTTTTTTTTTTTTTTGTCAGCTTGAATCATCTTTTTATGTTTCTCTCCAGAATCAAGTAGCACATGAAGGTGAGACCGGAAAAGTTTCAAGAGCTAGTTTTCATGATCGACAAGGTAGAGTAGTGCTTATAATGAGACCCGCATTGCAGGTTAGTAAGCCGATTTTTCGCCTTTTTTTTTTTTTAATATATCTAATTGAATCCTTTTCATGAGTTTTAAAAACTCATATATATCTCACTTAATCTTATGAAACAGAACTCAACATCACATGAAGGTAATATCAGGCATTTAGTCTATCTTCTTGAAAATGCAATCCTAAATCTTCCCACGGGACAAGAACAAATGTCTTGGCTCATTGATTTCACTGGTTGGTCTATGGCCGCTAATGTCCCAATGAAAACAACACGCGAAATCGTCCACATTCTACAGAATCATTACCCTGAGAGACTCGGTATCGCCTTTCTCTACAATCCACCAAGACTCTTTCAAGCAGTTTACAGGGTACAAAAAACATTCATCATTACAACACAATCATCAAATCCCTCTCTCTCTCTCTCTCTCTCTCTCTCTCTTTTTCTTTAAAAAAGTTTCACTATCTACTCTTCTCTCTGTGTAGGCTGTTAAGTACTTCTTGGACCCAAGCACAGCTCAAAAGGTGAAATTTGTGTACCCAAAAGACAAAACAAGTGATGAATTGATGACATCACACTTCGATGTTGAGAATCTCCCCAAGGAGTTTGGAGGTGAAGCAACACTAGAGTATGATCATGAGGATTTCTCACGACAAATGTGTGAAGACGATGTCAAAACCGCTAAATACTGGGGACTGGAGGAGAAGCACTATCCGAAACCAAACGGTTTCTCTGCATCCGATGTTGTCCCTGAGCCGGCGACTTCTATTGCCTCAGCAGCTAGCTGAGAGTTGAACATATATATATATATATATATATATATATATTCAGAGAAACAAGAAGAGAAGAAGAATAAAGGTGTATTCTCATTGATAGAAGAAGAGCCAATAGAATGTGCTGGTTAACTTGGCGATTAATAAAGTTCCAAGTCTTTGCCTCTTTTTCTTATTAGTGAGCCAAAGACTTTTTAATGTTTTAATTAGCAGAGACTATCCTTGCCATTAAAGCTTATGTATGAGTGATAATATTGTTACCATGTGTAATAGTTTTGTGTTTATTAATTGAAGAGATGAGATTATCCTTTTAGTTTTCTATTGTTTTCATATGAAATTCAGTTCTGATGAAATTATTGCTCTTGACTTATTCGGTTATCCTGATATAGTGATACAACAATATTGTATTATTGTAGTTGTTCTTGAAGAAGTGATCAAATTGGAAGATTTAAATATTTTGATTGAATACAATGAGCATAATCGGTCCCGTAGCTCAGTTGGTTAGAGCGTTGGTCTTATGAGCCGAAGGTCGCGGGTTCGAGCCCCGCCGGGACCATTGTCCTATTAAAATCTAATTAAATTTTTTTTTTTTTTTGTCTCAACGCACGTTCGATTGTAAAAAATAATCTCTGTTCTTCTCTCTTCTCCAAGTGAATTCAAAGCGAGCTCAGAAATTGAAAGAACGAAACTTTTGTAATAAAAATCGTTTCTTTGTAATCATTGGACTAGGGTTCATGATCCTACCCATCGTTCTCTAGATTTCACCCCAATTTGTTTTGGTCTAATTGGATTTGAACACCATGAATCCTTGGTGATTAACCCAGAAGAAGAAGAACCCAGAAAATTTCAAAGCTCAACAAAATGGTTCACAACGCTTATGATTCGTTTCAGCTTCTCAAAGACTGTCCCGCTAGGATTGATGCTGTTGAATCCTACGGCTCTAAGCTCTTCGCCGGATGCTATGATGGTTCCCTCCGCATTTACTCTCCGCCGGAATCTTCTGCCTCCGATCCGTCGGAGTTGCATCAAGAGACTTACGTGCTCGAGACGACCGTTGCTGGATTCTCTAAGAAACCAATCGTGGCGATGGAAGTATTGGCTTCGAGAGAGTTGCTTTTGTCTCTCTCTGAGTCAATCTCGTTTCATGGACTTCCTAATTTGGAGACTGTCGCTGTGATTACTAAAGCTAAAGGTGCTAATGCTTATTCTTGGGACGATCGGCGTGGGTTTCTTTGTTTTGCTAGGCAAAAGAGGGTCTGTGTTTTCAAGCACGACGGTAAAATCTCTGAGATTTTGTACTCAATTTTGAATCATGAGGCTACACATTGGGTTGGATTTTGATGAAGAGTTGTTTCTGTTGATTATTGGTATTGTTTAGGAGGAGGGGGATTTGTAGAAGTGAGAGACTATGGAGTTCCTGATACAGTCAAGTCCATATCTTGGTGTGGAGAAAACATTTGTTTAGGCATTAGAAAAGAGTATGTGATACTTAACACTGCCAATGGGACACTCTCTGAGGTGTTTCCTTCTGGTAGGGTTGCTTCTCCTCTTGTGACATCTCTACCTTCTGGTGAACTTATTTTGGGCAAGGTATATATGGCTTTCCTCTTTCACAATTTAATGTGTTGGCTCGGTTTTCTTACGGATTCTGTATTAAGATTTTGAATGTGTTTTGTGGGCAACATTGTTTTAACATCTGTTAGTTGTTGTGTGTGATATTCTTCTTTGTAACTGAAATCTTCTTGGCCCCAATATTATCACTTTGATCTGTTCGTAGATTTCAGATTGTTTTGGAGTGTCTTCTTTATTAGTTTCTTCTGGTGCTTGTAGGAGAATATTGGAGTTTTTGTTGATCAAAATGGAAAGCTCCTTCAAACAGAGAGAATTTGCTGGTCAGAGGCCCCAACGGCTATTGTCATTCAAAACCCGTATGCGATTGCCTTGTTGCCTCGTCGAGTTGAGGTATAAAAAGTGCCTGCCTAGCGATATTCCAGTTTGCTTCTCTTCTCGTTTCTGGATACCTGTTATGTGCTTATGCCTTTTGGCTTTGTTTTGATAGGTTCGCTTGCTCCGAAGTCCATATCCTCTAATACAGACAATTGTTCTTCAAAACACTCGTCGCCTTGTCAAGAGCAACAATGCTGTGATTGTTGGTTTGGATAACTCTGTTTACGTTCTCTTCCCTGTCTCCATTGGTGCCCAGGTATTCACTTCAGCCCTGAGAATATTGATGTGTCTTGCTGCTGTTCATGGTTTCTTATGGATGAATATGAGAATGTGTTACATTTTACCTTATATATCTGTTGAATATGACACTATTTCAGTTTGCTCTTTTTTTCCTTGGTATGTTAAAAGTATTCTTTATAGGGACTTTGCTATAACTCTCAGTAGATGCTTTTGAAAAGGTTGAGTTTCATCGCAGATTGTGCAATTAACAGCTTCGGGAAACTTTGAGGAAGCCTTAGCTCTATGCAAATTACTCCCCCCTGAAGAGTCAAGCCTACGAGCTGCGAAAGAGAGTTCGATTCATACAAGGTGTATAAAGCTAGAATCCCTTCTCTTCCTTCTAATTGTTACCCATTAATCGTAATGTGCAGTTCCATGTGAATCTTTATGTTCATATTCGTTATCTCGTTATCATGATACAGATTTGCTCATTATCTTTTTGAGAACGGGAACTATGAGGAAGCCATGGAACACTTCCTCGCATCTCAAGTAGATATCACGCATGTACTTTCCATGTATCCATCCATCATTCTTCCTAAAACAACTATTATTCCTCAACCAGAGAAGATGGTGGACATTTCTGGTGATGAAGCATCTCTGTCAAGAGGTTCATCCGGCATTTCAGATGATATGGAGTCTTCATCTCCTCGATATTTTTTGGAATCTGATGACAATGCAGCCCTTGAATCTAAGAAAATGAGTCACAACACTTTGATGGCTCTTATAAAGTACTTGCAGAAGAGGAGGCCGGCTATTATCGAGAAGGCCACTTCTGAAGGAACAGAAGAGGTCATTTCGGATGCTGTTGGTAAAACTTATGGGGCATATGATTCATCTAGGTCGAAGAAGTCCAACAAGGTGCAGATGATTTATCGTCCCCAATAGCTAATTGATGACTAGTACTTGGATAATCACTTTATAAGCTTTTGGGAGCTACTGATTTATACGTTTGATAGTAATTTTGTTGAGGGTTTAACATCTTTTTTCTGCAGGGACGTGGTACGATCCCGCTTAATTCAGGTGCCAGGGAGATGGCAGCAATCCTTGATACAGCTCTTCTCCAAGCACTTCTACACACTGGCCAGTCTGGAGCTGCTATAGAGTTATTAAAGGGTGTCAACTACTGTGACGTTAAGATTTGTGAGGAGATTCTCATGAAAAGTAAAAATTATTCTGCGCTATTAGAATTGTTCAAGAGCAATTCGATGCACCATGAAGCCCTGAAGCTTCTTAATCAGCTGGCGGAAGAGTCCAAATCAAACCAGTCACAAACTGAAGTTACACAGATATTTAGTCCTGAGTTGATCATTGAATATCTTAAGGCAGGTTTTCTCGGTGCTAACCTTTCGTCTCATCTATCTTTAGATTCTAAATGGTCATAGAAAACTACAAATTCGTTAACCACGTTTGATTTTGGTAGTGACTGAAGATAACTTGATCTACATGATTTTGGTACTGACTGAAGATAACTTGATCTACATTCCCATTTTAAAGTCGAGTATTCAAAGAAACAGCTGTGAGATGCTAACTGTCTGTTGGTGGATTTCTCTCTGTAGCCTCTCTGCAGGACTGATCCTATGCTTGTCTTGGAGTACTCTATGCTTGTCCTTGAAAGCTGTCCAACTCAAACCATCGACTTGTTTTTGTCTGGAAATATCTCAGCTGACCTTGTCAATTCGTATCTGAAGCAGCATGCTCCAAATATGCAGGGTAGATATTTGGAACTCATGATGGCAATGAATGAAACAGCAGTTTCTGGAAATCTCCAAAACGAGATGGTGAGAAAATAGCACATATGGGAAGCATTTTCATTGAGTTTACGTCACAAATTGCTGGCAGTAACAATTTGGATGATGTTACAGGTACAAATCTACCTTTCGGAAGTGCTTGACTTGTATGCTGCAAAAAGTGCGCAGCAGAAATGGGATGAGAAAGATCATCCTCCTGAAAGGAAAAAACTATTGTCTGCGTTAGATAGCATCTCCGGATATAGTCCACAGACTTTGTTGAAGCGTCTTCCACGTGATGCTCTCTATGAAGAGCGTGCAGTTATATTGGGCAAAATGAATCAACATGAGCTTGCTTTGTCGATCTATGTTCATAAGGTACCGATTGAGAATCCCCTTGTATACCAAATATCATAAGTGCCTATGCCTAGTTGTATATACAAAAAAAATACTTAGATATGCAGATGCATTGTGTAGATAATTATATCATTGTTAGATAAGTATAGTGTGAAACTATGTAGAAGTCAGATATCCCTGGAGTCTATGGAGTTTTCCTTATGGCTTAACTCGTTGGGTTTTTTTCTTCTTATAGCTTCATGCACCTGATCTGGCGCTGGCTTACTGTGATCGTATATATGAGTCTGTTTCTTATCTACCATCTGGAAAACCGTCAAGCAATATCTACCTCACACTGCTGCAAATATACCTGAATCCTAAGAAAAGCGCAAAGGACTTTGCAAAACGGATTGTAGCTCTAGGATCATTCGAAAGTTCAGACACCACGAAGATGATGGACTCTGTTTTGTCTTCAAAAGTTAAAGGAGGTCGATCCAAGAATATTGTTGCAATAGAAGGTGCTGAGGATATGCGAGTTGGTCTCAGTAGCAGCACTGACAGTGGAAGAAGCGATTTTGATGCTGAAGAACCCATGGAAGAAGGAGACTCCACCGTTATGATTTCTGAAGTTCTTGATCTGTTGAGCCAAAGGTGGGAAAGGATCAACGGTGCACAAGCCCTCAAGCTCTTACCTAGAGAAACTAAACTCCAGGTAAATGTTTTGAATCCGACTTATTACTGGTCCCATAACTGCTTACTAGCATCTTATTGAAGCTCACCCCATTCTTTATCCAATTCCTACAGAACCTGCTTCCGTTTCTTGCACCCCTATTAAGAAATTCAAGTGAAGCACACAGGAACTTTTCAGTCATCAAGAGTTTAAGGCAGAGTGAAAACTTACAGGTATGTTTGTCCAAAGTAATCACACTCATGAACCATATCTTTCTCAATAAGCATTAAAAGAAACCCTTAGGCTTGATGTTATTCGTAACAACACAAATTAATATGAAACATATAGGTGAAAGAGGAACTATACAAACATAGGAAAGGAGTGGCGCAAGTAACAAGCGATAGCATGTGTTCATTGTGCAACAAGAAGATCGGGACAAGCGTCTTTGCTGTGTATCCCGTTGGGAAAACGTTAGTTCACTTTGTCTGCTTCAGAGATTCTCAAGGCATGAAAGCTGTTTCAAAGACATCACATGGAAGAAGACGATGAGGTCATCATCATTACTGTAACAAAGACAGGTTTAAGACCCTAAATCATCTTTTCTTTTTACAAAACTCTAGGTGCAATTAAAGAAAAAGCTCCTTTTGTTGTTTGTCTGTTTATAGAGAGAGAGTTGGAGCTAATTTTTTTTGTGGTGTTTTCTTCTTTGGTTTTTTGTGTTTGGTTTGAAAATGATGGTCTTGACAAAACCACTTTGGCTCTTGTTGTAAAATATGTTTTCGAGTTAGTTTTTATAAGATTTTGTGTAATGGGACTTGGTCGAATAATCTCACGAGCTTTTAAGATCATGGAAGAAACAGCGGGCAATGATAAAATGCAATCAATCAGGGACATGAAATTTGTTAAAATATAAGGGAACAAAGTTTAGTGGTTTTGATAGATCAAACATTAAAACACACAATAGTGGTTTGCTTCTTTTTATGTATTGATGGTTTCCTTTTTCGTTTTCTTTTATGTAATTATGGTCTGTTGTGGTTTAAGACGAGTGGGATCTCTTAAATTTAATTTTTTCATCTTAGCGTACAATAGTAAAAAAAAAAAAAATTAGTGGTAATTTACTGATGAGTGATGTGTATCTATATGGTTTATCTCTTTTTTTCTGTTTAAAGAAAGACATCAGAAGTTATGTTAATTATGTTTTACCTTTGAGTTGTGTTTGTTCCAAGTTAAACCAAATCGTGTCACCTCCTATATGATCGTACCACGGCTTCGACGTCCCAAACTCTTCCTGTACACAATCAAACAAGCTAAGAATCCCGAGAAAGCTTTCATTATTTGACAATAAATTGAACAAATTTGAATGTTTTTGTTTTAGTTAAAAAACTTGCATGCAACCCACTCATGAAAACACTTGGTCGGCTCAAAGTCCATCATTAACTTTTTCTTAAGCTCCACATATGGCTTCTCTTCAAATCTCCAGGCAACAAAATTAAAAGGGTTAAACGCAGTACTCGCTTTTCCACTTGCGACATGCTTTCGTGCTCAATCATTGGGACTTGGGAGAGAACAAATTTATGGATTTAAAGGTAGAAACATACGAGAGAGAGACATGTTTTGGACCTTGGTTAAGTTCAGACGGAAACAAAAAGACGACGTGGGTAAAGTATTTTGTCTCTATGGAGAAGAATAACCGTGTCATAGTTAAGTGTTCAATGGTGTGCTGAGTAAACACTACAACATACATGTAACCGACCTAATATTTAGCTATGTCTGGAATTTTTTTCAATTGTTCAAACTTTTGAAAAACAATCTCCCAACCAAATAAATAAGTACAAAATTTTGGATTGAAAATTAGATTTAGACATTTAATTGAAGTAGTCTAGGAATTTAATTTACCATTTACCATCTTATTTATTTTTATTAATTGAGGAGACAATTTTAAATAAAACAAGTCATTTCTTCCAAAGCTGAAGCTTGGGGCGTCTGAGCCGTTAAAAATTCTTTCCAATTTCTCCAGAAATTCTACAACGCCGTTTTTACATCTATAACTTTTCGTGTGGGTTTCCCCCACTATTTGAAAATTTCACATTTTTTTTTGTTAGTATTATTTTTACTGTACAACCTTTCTGAGTTCCCCATTAGAGATGTTCTTAAAAAAAGAAAAAAAAAAAAGAGGCAACAATTACAAAATGTTTTATTAAATATGTGGCACCATGATTCTATATAGACCAAGCAATGTGTTATTCTTACTTAATAATAAATAGATGCTGATGAAGGGTCCGAGTAGAATAAGATTAGAAAGTCACGTGAGTGAAGAGACATGACATGTAATGTGTGTGAAATTACAAAGTCGAACACTTAGTGTCTTGGGGTAATCGTTAGGGTTAGGTTTCGTGTTTTACGAAGCAAAGAGCAGGAGAGAGAGAGAGGCAGCTTTTGGGAAAGCGGTGGTGGTCGTATCAAAATTGAACCAAAAATTCACCAATCTCAAGACCGATCCGATTCTCATTGTTCTCTCTCCCTGGGTCTCTTGCTGTTCTTTAAATCTTTATACTGTATTCATTATTCATTATACTCTTTCCGGTTTCACTTATTTTGTCCTTTTTTGGCGGCACACAACGTCCTCCAACAAGATTATTGTATTGATTTTTTTTTTTTTTGGTGTTAAACAAGCAAGTGACGCTTAAAAAATGTTCATCGCAAATAAGATAATGAATCTCAACAAATATATAACAAACATAAAACAATTTATTTATTGTTAATTGATTATTTGTTGAAAACTTAGGCTATTCATAATGGTTTTGAAATTCTAACACTTCACTTTTTATGTTTTAACACTCTACATCATTTTTTTCCCATCTAATAATTCAACAACCACTCAATTCTTACATTCTACAATAATTTTGTTTAGTAAATTCAATACCCTCTTCACCATTTTTTATTTAATATTCTTTTTTTTCTTTTATATATATATATATATTTTTATGATTACATATTAATAACAATTAGCAATTGAAATAAACTTAAACTAATTAAGAGTTAAATAATTTTTTAATAATTTTTTACTTTCTTATTATATATTCTTAATACTTTTGTCCAAATAATATAGACGAGACATAGAGATGTATTCTTATTATATATTCTTAATATGTATCTCTAATAATTCTTAATAGAGATTGAAATAATATATATATATATATATATATATATATTATACTCCCTCCGTTTCAAAAAAATATCATTCTAGCACTTTTTATTTGTTACATAAAGAGTGTCATTCTCTAATATCAATACAAATTTTGACAAAACATTCCTTTTTTAACCCCAAATAAATATGATAAAATTGTAATACAAAATTGTGAATAAATATGAAAAATCATCCTGGTGTATCTTCTCTAATCCCTATTCAGTCAACGTCATTTATAGTAATATTAAATATTTTATTATTTTATTTTATGAAATGGAATTAGATATATACTTCTAAGAATCATTGTTTTTATTATGATCACAAATATGAGTAAAAGACCAATACAAAATTTGCAGGTTGAATACGAAAGGAACTTGAAGCATCAAAGACAAATACATGAAGTCAATGCTAAAGTGATTCATTCTTTTGTTCTAAACAAAATACCAAAAGATGAAGAAGAATCTCAACTCAGCAATGAAAACCAGATGCATGATCTCGATGCTAAAGTGAAACATGATTTCGATTTAAACAAGCTTCCAAATGAAGAAGAAGAACTTTATCCTGATAAGGAAAGTCAAAGCATGGTTATAGACATGCTTAAAATTCTTCTTCCTAAATATTTTGAACGATAAGGTATTTGTCATGATTTTGATTTTTTTTTTATGGTTATTGTTGGATTTTTATGGATTGTTGTTATCATTTTTTTTTTATGATTATCAATAAAATTCTCCATCGATTGGTCTATAATATAATTTCGGTATGAAATCATACACACATCACTTGCTTTGTAGTCATACACATATTAGTATAGCAGTAACATTATTCATCATAAAAGAGAATCTAAAGTTTATTATACATAAATAATGAATTTTTTAAGCAAAACCAACCAAATAATTAAACAAAGAAAAAAGAACGAAGCTAAACTTAAGTTTCTAGTTGGTTTCTCACGCTCTCAACGATACTAGAGTCACAACATATTTGTTTAGGAAGAAGACCCGCCCTTTCCAATGCTTCTTTCTTGAAATGTGGAAGGTTGTAGTTATTAGATCCTCCAATTCTCATAGTTTCTTGCATACAAAGTTGTAAAGTTAGAAAAATATGGTTGATTTTTCTCGCCGGATAGTCTTCAAATGCTTTTTGGATGGCACCGATAAGTTCTTCAATGTTTTTGGGACATACCTTGTGTTGTAAGGCTTGAATAACACTAAAGAATCCAAGGACAAGAACATTCAAATCTGGAGAACTCGGTGGTTGACATATTAACCGAATGTCAAACCCATCTTTTGAATCGGCTTCTTGAAATTCTTGATCATTTGGTTTGACATGTGTCCTTGCGTTATCTTGTTGAATAAATGTAGGTTTTCCTAAATCTTCAACTGCCCACTTTTCATGAATGCTCGGAATCACTTCTTCAATTAAACATCTTCTTATGTGTTTTCTTTTCACGGAAGTAATCGGTTTTATTTCCATGATCCCCGCTTCTCTATTTCTGCTCCGTCTTTGTGCAGGTTGCTTCGTGACAAAGGGGAATAGTCCAATCTTTCCCGAAAAGAGTTCATTACCCGCCACATCAAATCTTGGACGAGCCATGGCGACTAAAAACATAACTTTTTGAATGAAGTTCTTGCTTTGACATGTCCGCAATGGTTCATCTTCAGCCGGAAGTAAATAATAATTTACAGACTTCTTAGACATATAGAACCATTTTTCATCAATATGTACAATATTGTACATATCAACAAATTTTGGCTCTTGTGGCAAACTGTGTGGATCCAACATAGATATGCAAAAGCGTAGACGTGCTACCTTAGTTTCCTCTTTCAGATGTTGTTTCAAAGCATTAGAGTGTTGTCGTAGAAGTCCTTCTTTCACACGTCTGTAAAGCAATGCGTAACTAACTCCAAGTGCTTCTCCCAATGTCCTCAAAGTTGTTCGGCGGTGAAAAGTAACACCAACAATCTATTGTATGTCGATTGGGGTTTTCTTACGACCACAATGTTTTGTCTTTCTTTCAGATACATCCACTGATTCACCAATGAGAGTGTTTTTAGTTCGTTGCCATATTCGTTGCACTGTCCGACGATGAATCGAGAACAACTCTGATACGTCTCTTGTTGTGTTTTTGCCTAATTTTCCTTTCCAACAAGGCATTATAAATTGCCCACCTTGAGCATTAGTAACATTCTTTTTTTGTTACATTCGTTGTTTGATGATCGTCTTGTGCTGTTCGAAATGTTAAAAATTTCGTTAATATTACGAAACTAATATGAAAAAAAAAAAATTCATACGAATGTTGTATAACTATACAAGCGAGTAAATAATTGATAAAAAAGTACAGTGATTTAGTTTAAAATATATTTTAACATTCTATAGTTGAAGAATTATAAGTATGTATATAAAAAGTTATATATACCTGAATTTTGAGCAAAGTAATCCCCACTTTTTTCGTACAATTGATTGGGTTTAGCTCTAAAGGTTGTGCTTCAGACTCTTCCATAGGGCTTAAATTCAAATCGATTAAAAGAGTACCTTGCGATGATGATAGCACCGTTATCGGTATTGTTCCTCCATCGTCAATATTTATTTCTTCATTTGCATGAACTGATTCGACATCATCTGATCCATCATCATCCACATAATCTTCTATTTCAGGGGCATAATCATCACTATTCACCAGTGGAATATTCAAATCAAATGAATAATTTTCTGTATTTGTTGTAGGTGAAAAGTTCAAGTCAAAAGCCATAGATAGATGGAGTATGTAGAAAGTCTCGATGATCTATTATACTCCAAATTTTTAAAATTTTGGTTTAATTCCCTCCATTTTTAAAATTGTATTCTAATGTTTTTTAAAGACAGAATTTGACAAATATATTTGCTTCCAAAAATATACTATGTGATCGTAATTCTAATTGCATTTAATTATGATAATGATTGTTGACTCAATTAAATAGAAGTACAAGAGTTTTTGTGATTTACAATTGTTTTTACTCCAATAAATAATCAATCAAAAGAAACTTAAATAAATAATTGTAATTACATACTAAATAGTTTAGGGATATAAAAGAATTTTTATCTTGTTTCATAATTTATGTAAAAATTGTCATGACATTTTTTTTGAAACAGAGGAAATATAATATACCTTCTTTTTGAAACAGAGGGAGTATAATATACCTAGATTCAATGCTTTATTGTATACCCTCGTTAAATATAGTCAACTTTTTAGCACTCCATTGTAATTAGTCTTAATTATAAACTAATATAATATAAAAACTTAACACATTTTTACATAACACATAATTAAATTATTCCTACAATTGATCCAAAATTGGTTACTTTGTGCTGAAAAAAACATATATACATATATATCTGTTCTTGGGGATAACGTAACTTCGCTATTTGATCCAAAAATAGATAAAAGAAAAAGAAGATAAAGGATAAAGAAAATAAGAGAGCTACAGGAGTGTACTCATTTGATGGGTTCATTCTCTTTGTACCCTTTTTATTTTATATTTTAAAATTTGAGTTGGAGTTTGCTTCTTTGACTAATCAATAGAAATATAGAATCTCTCTCACCAAGCTAAAGAAAGAACACAGTGTGATTGCTTTTAAATCATTGCAAAGTATCTCACTTCACTCGGGTCACCTTTATCTTTCTTCCTTTTTATTTCACTTAAAACTTGAACATTGGTTAGTTTTATTCCCTAACTCCTTAAAAGCACCGATCTTGAGGAATTACGATCTCTCATGCATTGACCACAACCGTCGTAACAACATGCATGTCATTTAACACAAACAATTTTTTTGATTAACGCTTAAAAACAACATTTGGTTTGTATTATTACGACAATCTAAACTCACTTCCATCGTTAGAGACCCACTTAAATCTTAGCGCGGTGAACGTTACCACACCGAACATCTTAAAATGAGAAAAACGATCAAGTGAATAATACAATAGATTCATGCATAGATGAGAGTACGACACGTCGAATTAGTGAAGGAAGCGATGACGTGTGGAAGAAGGGCACTGAGAGATTCAGAAAGAGAAAGAGGGTTTCGAGATGATCGTGATCGGAGAGAGACCAGATCCTTGGAAGACCGTGACATTGCCAGTCACGTGCCTCTTTTTGACTACCTTCCCTCTGCTGCTTTAACTGCAGATGTACTTATCATTTATTTACTTTACCATTTAAATAAAGAACGCAATGAATTTGCCTAATAAATCAATATTCGGAGCAGTATAATTAATTAAATTTGCTAGGTGAAACGTTTTATCATAGCCGTGGTCAGTCTTTTTTTACATTATGGCAAAATCGGTTAAAAATACAATAAAATGACAGGATTATTAAAAATACAAAGGAACTTAACTAAGAAATGATAAATCTATAGTTTATTTCTATTATTAAATTTGTGTAAAACTAAAATATTAGGTAAATTTGAAAAAAAAATCTTGATATTAATTAGACGTGTTATTATGTGGATCACCAATAAAAAGAATAAAATGGTGCAACTTCAAAAAAAAAAATGTCTTATAAGTTAGAACTGAACAAAAACGCAACCAATATTTAAAATATTCATTGCAACATCTTTTTAGAAAAAATAAAGGAGCAAACGCATGTAAAATCTAAACAAACAAAAGAATAATGAATTCAACCATACATACGCAAGACCGGGACCAGATTCCCCGCTTTTGTCAAGTTCCCAAATTCTCTATAAATACGTCTTGTCTCCATTTCACAACAGCAACGTGGACTCTTTCTTTGTTTTGGCTGACTCTTCTTTCACCGTTTCCTTAGAACTTCTTCATCTCATAAACCACCAAACGCAACACACACTTCTCTTAGATCTGTCTCTCTATATAGATATCAACTTTATAGGGTTTCCAAGGTCATATATCTACGTGTAATGATGGGATTCTCAATGCTCTTCTCCTCTGAAAACGACGTCGTCCGTCAGTCCTCTCCTTATGCTTCTGTTGACTGCACTCTCTCACTTGGAACTCCCTCCACTCGCCTCTGCAACGATGACAATGAACGTAGATTCTCTTCTCATACCTCTGACGCCTTAGGCTGGGACTTTTTGAACGGTGCCAAGAAAGGCGGTGGAGGCGGCGGAAATAATCTCCTCGATCGCCGTTGCGCCAACTGCGACACCACTTCTACTCCTCTTTGGAGAAACGGTCCAAGAGGTCCCAAGGTAAATAATATGTAGCCTTTACATCAATCTTTATATTAAACTAAATACTATAGTCTATTATTACCAAAAGTTCTTGAAGTTAGACCCATATTTCTCTCCACAACCAAAAATTAAGTCATGTTTCCAATATCAGTTTTTGAATTTGTCGCTTTTAAGCTCAGTACTCTTTTCAAACTTAAGTCTCCTTAGTTACCGATAGATGTTACATATTACACTTACTATAGTCTACTTTTACTCTTCTCAGAAAAAATAAAAAACTATAGATGATAACTTTATATGATTTTTAATTTGGTCAGTCATTGTGTAATGCGTGTGGAATCCGATTCAAGAAAGAAGAGAGACGTGCATCGACCGCCGGGAACTCGACTACCGGCGGAGGATCAACGGCGGCTGGAGTTCCAACTTCGGATCATCAAGCGGGTGATTATTATTATTATAACAATAATAATCAATACGCTTCATCGTCGCCTTGGGTTCACCACCATCAGCATAATACGCAGAGAATTCCTTATTACTCCCCGGCGAGTAGCGAATACTCATTCGTCGATGACGTCAGAGACGTTGATCATGATGTCGCTACCGACCCGTTCTTGACTTGGAGGCTTAACGTCGCCGACCGGACCAGCCTTGTCCACGATTTTACGATGTGATGAGTCTTAGCCTTGGATACCTTATAACGAAAACAAAAGTCTTAGCTTGGTTAAATTCTTTATTTTACTTTCTTTTAATATATATTGAATGTCTTTTTTTGGTCTATGTGTAAGTGTTTTTGTTTTTTCTTATATTTAAATTTCGTATGAAGCTACTTGTGTTTTCCTGCATGACTTTTTAAATGTTCTCTCGGGTAATGAACTAATGATACATGACTTACTTTATAACCTTTTCAGTTTTCACGATGTGTGTCCTACTTTGACCATGATTCAGTGATATTATTATACATATTTTATCCCTTTATTTCCCTTTTTCAGCATCTTTAGTGTTTTTATACGGAGAATGTGAATGTTTTGGGATTCAGATACTATCTTCACAGATGTATTTCGTAAATATATAAGTTGTAAGGTTTTGTAATATTTTCAGAAATGCGTTGTTTTTTTTTATATGTTTCACAATTTTCTACAAATTGAAACAATCAAATACCTGAACCGAATTCTCAAATGAGAAAGATACTCCTTCTGTTTTTTAAGAGTGTCTTTCTAACATTTGATACTCAAATTAAAAAATAATATTAAAGTTTTATTTTACCCCTTAATTATTCATTTAATTATAATTATTTATTTCACACAATTTTTTTTTATCATTTTGATTGAGGATAAAAAAGTAATTTTTGTTAAAAATTTAAATGCTGAAATGAAATTTTTTAAAAAGGAGTTAATAACTCAGCCAAAAATTATCTGCAGGGTGGACAAGATGAATGCTTGTCCTGTTATGCCCAACTTGTCTTGGAAATTTGACCATCAATTGGCTCTTCGTGTGCTGCTCTGCTCAACACTGTTTCTGCCAACGCATGTGCAGAATATTTATCCTTTTCATAACGTGTTTAACTATTTTGTATATAAAAACTGTTTATTCTTATTTGATTGTTTTGACTTGTTTAAACGGTAGAACAATCGGATTTGTAATCGATTTTGATGCCAAGATGTTTCCGGAAACATAATCGAAGTTAATAAAGTGTTTTTACACTCTATAACAACGGAAAGAGAGAGTAACGAAAAATTTTAGTCATTTATGAGAGACTAAAGAGTCACTAAACCCTTTATCTTTCAGAATTCGATTTGATGAATTTAGTAGTACAACTTTTTAGAATGTTTTAGCAAACAAAAAAAAACTATATTATAGGTTTTGTTATAAAAACGGTGTTTATATATATAGTTATATTACCGAAAAAAATTTATCGTACCCGCAGAACCTGGCTATATCGATATATAAAAGAGATATGTAAGACAGAGATTTATCGTGTTTATTCTCTATCAAAATGTTATGTTTTACATCAATGAAAACGTTCGTATTTATAGGCAAATATAAGGAGTTTACTGTGCATGCATAGTGACAGTGGGCTCCACAAAAAACGTAATCAATGACGTTTTATTAAACTTTCTTGTTTTGATTTGCTTCTTACTTTGACGTTTCACAACACTCTCCCTTGGAGACCAATGTCATTTGTGTTGCGTTTTCTGTTTAGCGTCTTTGTTGTCTCGTTAAAAATCCTTATAGGAAAACTCAATGGGATAAAACCTAATAAGGCAAAAAGAGTGCAACACACAAGCTCTCCCTCGAATGATGATTACGTCATCTCATATATCTCGTTGATGACACATTCCAATGTTGTGGACATGTTTTTTAAACATCGAGGTGGACAATGACTTTGTGAAGAGATCTGCAGCGTTGTCGCATGATCTGACATATCTTACTTCAATGTCCTTATTCTTCTCAAGCTCTTGAGTGTATGCGAAGAATTTCAGAGAGATATGTTTGGTTCTATCACTTTTGATATATCCTTCTTTCGTATGAGCGACACATGCAACATTATCTTCAAAAAAAATTGTTGTCTCCGTGTTTACGTGATTTCCGCTGCTTGATTGAATGTGTTGCCTTATAGATCTCAACCAGACACATTCTCTACTTGCTTCATGTAGTGCAGTGATCTCGGCATGGTTTGAAGAAGTAGCCACAAGCGTCTATTTCTGCGAACGCCATGATATGGCAGTACCTTCGATAGTAAATACGTATCTTGTCTGCGATCAGATTTTGTGTGGATCCGATAAATATACTGCTTCTGCAAAATCAACCATTTGACCATTTGAATTGTTAGGATAAAATAACCCTAAATCAATCGATCCTTGAAGATATCGAAAGACATGTATAATCTCATTCCAATGTCTTCGAGTAGGGGATGAACAATATTTGCTAAAAGGTTAATGACAAATAATATGTCTGATCTAATACAATTAGCTAGATACATAAGGTCTTCAATCGCACTTAAATATGACACTTCTGGGCCAAATATCTCTTCATTTTCCTCAGATGGTCGGAATGGATCGTTATCAACATTCAGTGTTCTCACGACCATAGGGGTGCTAAGAGGAGTAACCTTATTCATGTTGAATCTTTTTAACACTTTTTTGATATATGTGGATTGATGCACAAATATACCCTTTTGAGATTTCTCAATTTGTAGGCCAAGACAATACTTTGTTTGTCCGAGATCTTTCATCTCAAATTCTCCTTTAAGGTAATTTGATGCTTCCTGTATTTTCTTTTGAGTTCCAATCATATTCAGATCATCAACATATACCGCGATTAATACAAATCCGGATGTTGTTTTCTAGATGAAAACACATGGGCAAATATAATTGTTCACATATCCTTCTTTCATCAAGTGTTCACTGAGTCGATTATACCACATATGTCCAGACTGTTTTAATCCATATAATGATCTTTGCAATTTTATTGCACATAACTCTTTGGGTTTAGAACTTAATGCTTCTGGCATTTTGAATCCATCAGGAATTTTCATATAGATATTAGTATCTAATGATCCATACAAGTAAACTCTGACAACATCCATGAGACGCATTTCTAAATTTTCTTTAGCTGCTAGATTCATCAGGAATCTAAATGTTATTGCATCCATAACGGAAGAATATGTTTCCTCGTAATCAATTTTGGATCTTTGAGAAAAACCTTAGGCCACGAAGCGAGCTTTATATCTAATAATCTCGTTTTCTCATTTTGTTTTCTAACGAATATCCATTTATATCCAACCGGTTTCACATCTTCAGGTGTGAGTACAATAAGTCCGAATACTTTTCGCTTATTGAGCGAGTAAAGTTCGACTTGTATAGCATCCTTCCATTTTGGCCAGTCATGTCTTTTCTGACATTCGTGTACAGACTTTGGCTCAATATCATCGTTTTTATTACATATTTCCTTTGCAATAAGGTATATGAAAACGTCATCGATGCTATCAACTTTATGTCAATTCCATGTTTTCCAATTAATGGCATAGTTGATGGAAATCTCATGATTATCTTCAAGATTATGAGTTTCCATGCTATTATCAGTCTCATGATTTGTTTCTTCCAAAATACATTATGTTATTTTGGGATCATTATGCTTTTCAGCTTCCTTTCTTTTTCTAGGATTTTTATCCTTGGAACTAACGGGTTTTCCACGCTTCAGGCGTACTTTAGACTCACGTGTACCATCTGCTCTTCCACCTTCATGTGGTATTTCAATTCGAGCAGGAACATTTGCAGCTGGTATGTGTGATTTAGTTATAGTTTTGGTATCTGCAAATGTATCGGGTAGCTGATTTGCAATGTTCTGCAAATTTATAATCCGTCGAACTTCTAGTTCTAACTGCTAGGTAGGTGGATCAAGGTGTGACAATGATGGTACACACCATTTGATATTTTTCTCAATTTATTTATTTTCTCCCCTAGAATCGGGAATGTTTTCTCGTCAAAATGACAATCGGCAAAACATGCCGTAAAAACATCTCCAGTCTGTGGTTCTAAGTATCGTATAATTGATGGAGAATCCCAACCAATATATATTTCCAACCTTCTTTGTGGTCTCATCTTTGTACGTTGTGGTGGTGCTACATGCACATATACCGCACAACCAAAAATTCTTAGATGAGAAATATTTGGTTCTCGACCAAATGTTAATTGTAATGGGAAATATTTATGGTATGCACTTTGTCTTATACGAATTAGTGCTTCTGCATGCAAAATAGCATGTCCCCATACAAATGTTGGGAGTTTTGATCTCATGATCAATGGTCTTGCAATTAATTGCAGCCGTTTAATCAATGAATCAACCAACCCATTTTGTGTAAGAACATGAGCTCCAGGATGTTCAACTTCAATTCCCATTACCATACAGTAATCATTAAATGCTTGGGATGTGAATTCACCAGCATTGTCTAGTCTAACTCTTTTAATCGGTTAATCTGAAAATTGTGCCCTTAGTTTGATTATCTGAGTTAGAAATCTCGCAAATGCTATATTACAAGATGATAATAGACAAACATGTGACCATCTGCTGGATGCGTCAAACAAGACCATAAAATAATAGAATGGTCCACATGGTGGGTATATGAATCCACAAATATCGCCTTGAATTCTTTCAAGGAACTTAAGCGATTTATTATCAACCTTGAGTGGCGATGGTCTTATGATAAGTTTTCCAAGAGAACATGCAACACATGTCGTTTTATTTCCCATATCAATCTCCTGGATTTTTAGAGAATGACCATGTGAGGTCTCTATTATTCTTCGCATCATTGTGGTGTCTGGGTGACCTAGGCGATCATGCCACAATATGAAATCTTCTGGATTTCGTATGAAATCTTCTGGATTTCTTTTTACTACAAGATGTGATTCTATTGCATCTATATATGTTTGATGCAAACCAGAAGGAAGTTTTGGTAATATTTCCAAGATAATCTTTTTGTCATTTTTATCAGAAGTTATATACATAACTTTCTTTTCATCTTCAGTCCTAGACTAGGTATCATACCCTTGAAAGTAGATATCTTTTAAACTCAACAAATTATTTTTTGAATTTGGGGCATACAAGGCATTATCAATGGAAAATTTCGTTTTATTTGGCAACAAAAATCTAGCTTTACCGGTTCCTTCTATCACGTCTGCAGGACCTGATATTGTGTTGACAATGATATTTTTGGATTCTAAATCAGAAAAATATCTCTTGTTTCTCAAATCAAAATAGTGTACGTTGTCCTACTATTTGGTATACAAATTTCTCTTACCATTTCTTTGGATATTGTTTCCTCTGTATTGTGATCCATTTCTGTAATAAACATTATTAATAAAAACATACAACAATCATTATTAATAAAGACACACAATAGGTATTATTAATAAAACATAAAATAATTATTCATTATATTGAAAATAACATTATTGTTCAAACAACAAAAATACATAATTATTTATGGCATTACTGAAAACTGTTCAGCAATTTCACTACAACCGTTTTACATATTCATAGGAATGATCTAGTCAAGCTCATTGGCAAAATCAGAAGAATCGAGATACGTTGTTCCCTCAAAATTTTCAGCGAGATTTAGTTTTTTTTTTCTTTGTCCTTGAGTGACTCTTTGTATAATTTACAAAGATGCAGAGGTGTACGACACACTCGAGACCAATGTCCTTTGGATCCGCATCTGTAACAGATGCCTTCATGCTTATGGGTGGTATTCACTTGAATTTCTTTCCCTTTGGTAAATTATTCAGATCGGATCCATTTCAAGGACTTCCTTTCTTGTGGAAGAGTGGATCTACCACGTCCACGGTAAAATCGATTTGTTTGATTTTTTTGTTCTGGACGTTTTATTTCCATTGCATTCACTTCAGGGAATGCTATGGTTCCAGCATTCCATTTGATTTTTTATCGTTCAATATGAACCGAATATAATTTTATGAGAATTTATTAAATCGATTATATATTAAACAAACAAAGCGATTACAAAGACAGATACCGCATAAAAAACTAAACCCATGCATAAGGTAAAATCTCCGCGGGTAAATTCTCCAATGAAGAGGCCAAAAATACTCACAATAATTAAAACTAAACAAAACATTAGGAATATGCGAATTATTTTACAAATGAAATCTAAGCAAATTTCTTATATGAATGAGATGAGATGTGAAGAAATGGGTGAATGAGTGGTTGTATTTATAGATTGAAAAATACTCTTCCGGACCGTTGGAAAAGTATATGACAGTTGGTGATTTTTGAAAAATCGATCAGAAAATTTCTAACATGCGATCAATTAATTTATCACATTCAGATAAACGATTTATGATTAACATAATAATATTATAATGACATAATTAAATTAATATGCAGATTATAAGGAGGCTTAGCCATCCAACAATATTAATTAGTAATACAGAAAAATAAAATTTAAAAAATAAGTTGGCTCAGCCAACCTTCGGAATAAATAATGGTGCGTACAGCAACCACTTTATCAGATTCATTTAAACGGGCGCCAGTTCGCCTATTGTATAATTGTTCTATAATATTAAATAGGGCGTCTTAGACGTCCTTCAGAATAAATAGTAGTGCGTTAAACAGCCACTTGTCAGTATTATTTTTTAGAGACGCTAGTTCGCCTACAATATATTTATTTTATTTTATTGAACAAAGTGACTTACCTCCGGTATTAACCGGATATCTTATCGTTTGATTTGATGAAATCGGTGGTGAACAGTAATTCCAGTAGTAAACAGTATTTTCCAGTGGTGAACAGTATTTTACCGTGATGAATAGTACCTTTCTAATTAAATGTATTCAGAATTTCTACTTTCTACTTTATAGCGCTCTTGACAATGTATAAGTTGTTATTTTCTTTGGGCCTGAGCCCATTTAATCTAAATTCCATTCAGAGTCAAATGAAATTCCAAACTTTAAACGATTTTTTGAAAATTAGAATAGACCACTGCCAGGTTCTATACCTATTAAACTCTGATCTATGTTACCAACTTACCAAGAACTACATATACAAACAAATATATTATTTAGAGCATCTCTATTGAGAGGTTTTTAGATGGATTTTTAACCATTAAAAAAAAGAAAAATAATAGTAACGGAAGAGAGAAAGTGAAAAGGGATTCTTAAATAAAAAAACTTTAAGATACCCATAAAACACATGTCTCTCATATATTGTTTTTAAAAATAATTAAAGTTTAATTATATAACTAAATTATATTAAAATAATCATATTTTTTTGTTTTAAAAACTCTTTGAAATTCTTAAGGGTGGAGATGCTTTTATCCGCTACTCAAAATTTATTTAAGAAACTGTAACATACGGACAAAAGTAGGATGTGCAGGTCGTCCACCCAACTATAATTAGATCCAACAAACGCTATTTTGTCATCATCATTGAAAAAATGATTAAGATGGCCTCAAATTCGTGCTTTCTTTTCGCAAAGGCGACCTAAAGCCAATAAACTATATGAATAAATATAAAATTATTAGGATATTGAAATAAATATACTAAATAAATATGCTTAGTAACTTCTTTGAATACAACTCACCATTTTATCATATCTAAACGAAAATATTAACATCATCATTACACTAACACAAACCAATAAATTAGAAATTATAATTTATTGTAAATGATAAAATCGATTTGAATATATATTTTTTTTGTCACCCATCTCATTCTCATTCATTACTTAAGAAAACAAGTACATTTTAAAACTACAACTCAAAATCGATTTGAATATATATGTATTATTATTTGTTGATAATATACATCATGTAAATTTAAATTCATATAAACAACGTTAATAGAGACTACTATGTATCTTGATCTAGATATTTTATAATATTTACTTCATCGAACATTATTGCTGACTTACACTAACAACCACATTTATATCATTGATCGTAGTGAATGTACTATTTTGAACTACTTCGTACTATTGTAAGCTGAATATAATATATTCTCTCTTAGTGATGTTATTCGACTTATTTCGTCTTGCTCGATTTGTTGGTAAACGTGACAAAAAGAGTTCAGCGTACACGCATAGTAACTAATTTGGTTAACTCAATCAAAAGTTCAAAACCAATTAATAAAAAACAACAAACCTTATAGTATCAGTCAGCATTTTTTTGTTGTTTCAAATATTTTGCACATAGACTAGTCGAATGAAGCCTTCTAAACCTTCTCGAAAAAATCATAAATTTTCGTTTAATGTATTGATATGCGGAAGTTTGGATTAAAGGATCTTAAACAAAACAAAAAAAAAAGTTTGTATTAAAGGAATAAACATATACTAATCATGATCAATCGTTTTATCATATGGTCAACGTACGCAAAGTTTCGAAAAAAATGTTGACAGTCATTTGATTTTTCGAATAAATTTTACAAAACTAAAATTTGTATATGCATGGATACAAGTTTCTTCTAATTATTAATTCATCCAAGCATCATTCCTGACAAAATTGTATACGTGTGAAATGCAAATTTATTTACGATTGTTTTTGCCTCTGATGTCTCTTTCGACGATTATGTTCAAATCTAAAAACTTTTCATTAAAATATTAAGTTTTGTTTAATTAAAGTATTAAGTTGTAGTTACATTTTTATATATATTAAATAAAATTTTTAACATATGATAATACATATTACATACATATACACTTAGCATAAGCGAACACAGAAAAATATGATTAATTTTATAATTTATTCGTATATGACTGATTTCAATAACAATACTCTTTTTTTTATATATAGTTATGTTGTCATATCTTATGCATGCAAACAACAATATAGTAGGTAATCAACTAAAGCTACAAAGAACATTTGTATTCAACCATGCATAATGAAAAGCAAAAAAAAAAATACCAAAAAATTAATCAAATGGTGGCAATCGGTCTATTAATCAGTCAATATCATAAACTGAATTCTAATGGATGTATACATTTGACCAATACGATCACTTTTAGTGTCTAGAATTAGTGTATTCTTCTACTCGATCGGGAGACTAATTTTTTTTATATTAAAAAAAAAAAAACAAATTTAACATGTTCGGTACAACCCAATACCGAACACATTTTACTAAATTCCAAATCCAAGTGCCAAGTCAAAAAGTTACATTTTTAAAAATTGGAAAATTTTTTTATATAAAGTTACTTCCCATTTGATCTTCTCTTGAAACATCTCTCTACAAAAAAAAAATTATATAGGAAGAAAAGAAAAAGTTGCACAATGGTGAACTGGGTCGAAGCACAAAAGCCATTGTTGTACGGTCTAATGAAGATGGCCGGCGTCGTTCCTTACACTTTGGAGATCGAACCAGGGACGAAAATGAACTTTTGGGTCCCTAAGAAAACCCTAAAGAAGAAACCCGGTACCGGAAAACCAACGAAACCCGATAAACCGAAAAAGCCTGCCGTCTTGTTAATCCATGGTTTCGCCGGCGAAGGAATCGTGACGTGGCAGTTCCAAGTCGGTGCATTATCCAAGAAATACTCGGTTTACATACCGGACCTCCTCTTTTTCGGTGGATCCTACTCCGACAACTCGGACCGGTCTCCAGCGTTTCAAGCTGACTGTTTGGTCAAGGGGCTTACTATCCTCGGCGTGGATAAGTTTGTTCCCGTAGGTTTTAGCTACGGGGGCATGGTGGCTTTCAAGATCGCTGAGGCTTACCCGGACATGGTTAGAGCAATCGTTGTGTCTGGTTCGATTCCCACAATGACCGACACCATTAATGAGGCGAGCTTGAACCGGTTAGGGTTTAGTTCTTCCACGGATCTCTTGTTACCGACTTCGGTTAATGGACTTAAGGCTCTCTTCACCATTGCTGTACATAAACCCTTGTGGTTCCCTAAACGATTGTTCAAAGACTACATCGAGGTGATTATTACTGCGCAAAGTTTATGATATTGCATTAACTTGATGTTCCGTAATAAATGATTGCATTTTGTAGTTTCTTTAGCAGCCATATAACTATGCAAAATTGTTCGTTTTTTTCCCTCCCAATTCACATTATATTTTTTCCATTATGATAAATATTTTTAGTGTCGCAAAAAAATATATTATCATATGGATCACGTTTCCAAGAAAGAGTGATTGTTAGAGTTAGGTAGGACTCGCGAAGTATATTTGGAGGAATTTGCCTCTTTACGTCAAATCTCCTAACTTGGCGCCTACACAATTTATGGATAAATTTTCCTAATTTCGCTGAGATCCATTATTATTCAAAAATATTATGCTTTCATTTATTCTATTATTTTATTAAAATATAGTGTTTGGGATATAAATTGGATTCTCAAAGCTTTTATAAAAACGCTATTTGATATTTGTTATAAATAACAAAACTCTCTTTGAATTTAGCAAATCTTTTTATAAAATAAACCAACTTTGTTCATGTTTATAAACTTATTACGCTTACCCAGTTTTTAGGGAACATAATTTTTCCGTTTTTTTTATCATTCATAAATTTAATTTTTCAGAATTAGTTTTCATGTTGCTTTTCTATTCTTCAATTTAAAATGAATTGAAATTTAAACATTCTAACTTCAAAGTTGACTAAAAATAGATTATAGATAAATCTACCTGTATGGCAGGTTATATATAAACTATTCTATTGTATAGAATATAGTACTAGGTTAGCTATAATTAGTTCAACTACTCTCAACTATATTTCGTATTTTTATTATCTGGGCAAAAAAAATTTATGTCTACCAATGATTGATTTAACTAGAATTTCTATTATATATTTATTTATTATAAGACTTTTTAGTTGAATAAAGAAATATGTGAACGTATGGTTCTAAAATATGTTTTACTGGTGAACTTGGTAGGTAATGTTCAACAACAGAAAAGAAAGAGCTGAACTGTTAGAGGCTGTTGTGGTCAGCAACAAGGAAGCGCAAATCCCTCATTTCCCACGGGTACGTATGAACAAATGTCCACATCCGTATAAATTATCCCATATAATTAATTATTATTGTCTATCACAACTACACTTAAACAATTCTATCAATCTTATTGGTTTGTGTGACACATTTCTCTGTATTTAGTTGGAAATTCATTATTTGCAATGAAAAACGTGACAAAAAAAATCCTACCAATTCCGCTAGATGTATAGAAACATAATTTTTGAAAAATATCCTTCTACTATATTGGAGTAGAATAAGTAAAATAAATTATTTCTCTAATTTTCTTGTTCTCTTCGTCTATATTCATCCATTTATCTTTGTTTCATTGATTTTCTAATAATTATCATTTAGACTCTAGCTATATAATAACATTTCATGTGTGTATGCAGAAAATACATTTCTTGTGGGGTGAAAGTGATCAAATCTTTGATATCGAATTGGCTAGAAACATGAAACAGTAAGTTTGAAGATATTAAAGTTTTATAATTTCTGCAATTTGAAAGGATTTCTTTTTCTGTTATCCTAATTTGTGTCATTGTTTATTTATTAGACAACTAGGTGAGAAAGCAACAATAGAGAGTATAAAGAAGGCAGGCCATTTGGTACAATTGGAAAGACCTTGCGTTTACAACAGGCGTCTCAAAAAGTTTCTTGCATCTATTCACTCTGAAGATAAATCTCTTCAATAAATATAATTAAAAATGCTATTAAGTTATATTTGATCCTGATATATATATATATATATATGGATCATTCGTGTCGAAATTGAATAATAATTGGTTGTTGCTTTGTATGATTTCTCTTTTGATTCATTACTACGATCACAATATGTAATACTAAGTGGAATTCACTCCTTATTTCTTTATGAGATTATTTGATTGAATACCCTAAAAGTTATAAAACTATACTCTAGCTAAAAATAAAATAAAATAAAATATGGTGCACATCTATGGCTAGCTAGTTGCACAAAAATATCTATGACTATTAAACAATTCACCAAAAGCATATGAAATTACACATTTCTTAGTTTCTTTCGTTTGCAGAGAGACCATTTGGCTACGATAAACTTCTCAATGAATTCCTTAATTACTTCTGTTCATTAAAAAGAATTAACTGTTATAAAAAAAAAATGGTGATAGCCTTGGCGAAGTCACTCGTCCAAGTCTTAGCCGAATTAATTATTCGGCAGTTCATGTCAATCAATGTCTTCAAAACTAAATAAATAATTAAGGCAAAAAGCTCAGTTTCTCTGTTTCACAATGCTCTCTCAATTTGCTTCACGTGAGTTGCTTTGTAGAAAGTGCTATTAGCACCATTGCCTCGGCACAGGACTTTAAAACTTTTTTTTTTCCAATATTTAAAAAAAAAAAAACTCAAAAGAGGATGACCTTAACATGTTGATAGATCCAGATTTAAGAAACAGCTCCATTTAATTCAGAATCTGCTTTTGCATCTAATACAAGCAACTCCACCATTCTTACACATATATAAGAAAATTTATTTCACAAACGCAGATTTGAAATCTAAATGTTTAACTTTTACTCTATACGTATATAACTTCTCCGGTTCTAAAGCTCAGCACTACGGTCTCTCACATATGTACCGTATTCTCCAGCAGCATCAGAAGCCTTCTCCTTTGCACTCTCATAAGCTTCTTTTGTCTTCTCCGACATCGAATTCTTAGCTGCACCATACCTCTCCCCAACCTTATGCAAGGCCTCCTCGAGTCTTCCGGTTGCTTCGCTCCCTGATCCGTATGTGTCCGTTGCTTTGTCTTTAGCATAGTCCATTGCTCGCCCTGCGGTTTCTCTAACATCCTGAGCTTTATCCGATGCCATGTCTTTAGCATTCTTAGACCCTTCCTTGACTCTTTCGTATGTTCCATGAGCATTATCTTTAGTTTCACCACTCTTATACGTAGCCATCTTAATCACATCTTCCGCTTTGTCGTAGGCAGCGTCTTCTGCGTGACTCGCCTTGTCATAGGCAAATTCCTTGGCTTGACCAGCCTTCTCAGAGGCTGATCTCGCTTTGTCGTAGGCCATGTCCTTGGCTTGTTCCGCCTTGTCATAAGCTGATTCCGCTTTGTCGTAAGCCATGTCCTTAGCTTGACCGGCCTTGTCGTAGGCCATTTCTTTTGCTTGACTAGCTTTGTCGTAGGCCATGTCGTAGGCTGATCCCGCCTTGTCATAGGCCTTATCCTTGGCTTGACCGGCCTTGTCATAGGCCATGTCTTTGGCTTGACCGGCTTTGTCGTAGGCTGATCCCACCTGGTCGTAGGCTATGTCCTTAGCTTGACCCGCCTTGTCGTAGGCCATGTCTTTAGCTTGACCGGCCTTGTCGAAGGCCATGTCCTTTGCTTGACCGGCCTTGTCGTAAGCCATGTCGTTAGCTTGACCGGTCTTATTGTAGGCCATATCCTTTGCATCAGCAGTCTTATCATAAGCATAATGTTTTGCGTTTTCAGCACTATCGTAAGCAGATCCGGCTTTGTCTGATGCAAAGTCCTTGGCGTAACCCGCATTGTCATAGGCGGATCCAGCCTTGTTATAAGCGTAGTTCTTCGCAGATTCAGCCGCTTCTGCCTCATCTTTCTTGCTTCCCAATCCTCTGTTACAACAACAAAAAAGAAATTAAAGAGAGAACTCTCTTAAATCGACCATATAAATTATAAACAATGTTAAATCATTTAAAAGTTCGAAGTGCAAGTGATATACGTTTACTTTACATAGATAAAAGAAACATTCTGTAAAAACAAACTTCAAATCTACGACTTAACATTGATACCAAACAAAAAAAATTCAAATGTACGTTTACAATTTAGAAGGTTTTTTTTGTTATTATCAAAGACTAGAGATTAATATATGGTTCCATTAAAAGAAACCAACACAGATCCAAAATAAATGTATGATCACGCCTAAACAAAAGTTTAGGCTTACGTGGAGATTTTTTCGGAAACCCAACCAGCCCTAGAGGCGGTTTTGTCCTCTGTGTCATGAGCCGCCTCGGTCGCCATCTTTTTAGCATGCTCTGCTTCGCTTCTAACCATATCTTCTGCCGTCTCTGTTCCCCATCCATAGCACTTCTTCTGCCACGTCAGGATCACCACCATCATAAGCATCAGCATCATCATCACCGTTCTTTTCTCCATCATTACCATTTTCTAAACTTCCGATTTGTTATAGTTTGTGGTTTGTTTTTGGTTCCAATCTCCATGGAGGAAGTTTATAGTTATAGAGGAGAGAGAGGTGTTATCCCTTTCTTTCACTAGATAAGCGGTTAATGTTAGACACGTGGTTTATTCGATGTTTACGTGGCAATTAAAGAGGTGGGAAGTAATGTCTGGTGTATTCGCCACGTGTTGATTTGTGGTTAGGGCTTGCAGGGTTAGTGTCTTCCGACCCCAAGGTCATGGCCGCGTTGAGGAAGTTTCAATACTTGAGGTTTTAAAAAAGGCCGGTTTAGCTTGAGGTTTTTAAAAAGGTCGGTTTAGAAAACCGAAGCCATGTGCTTAGCCAGGTTACTAACCGGATAATTTCTAGAACATAACTAAAAGAGGAAGAAAACGTTTTGACAGTAACAAAAAAAAAAAACGTTTTGACAGTAAAAGGTTTGATAACGTAAACTTTCACAAGAAATCAATTTTAGATCCGAAATCTTATCATAAGTGAGATTTTAGGTATTTTATACTAAATTTTGGATTTAATTTCGTGAAAATAAGAATTATTGCAAACTCGTAGAAGCCAGTTTGCTGAGAACTTCAACACAATGCATGTAAAAGTGTTAATGATAAGTGTGTTTAAAGATCACGTTGTCTATTTTGAGCGTAGTACAAGTTGATGGTAAATTGTTTTGATAAGTCCAATTGTCTGTTGCTAGAATCGTATATTACATGAAATTAATATATATTTGCTCCCCGTGATTATTCTTTTGGGAATGATGTAACTGACAACAAAAGAACCAAGTAACGTTTTATATAAATTGGTTAAAATGCTTGTACGAATCAGTTGTTGTAATCTTCTAACATTTTATTTAAGAATAAAGATAGTGATAAATTCTTCAATAGTTGAGTATAGATCATTGTATTTAAATCTTATAAATGTTAATTTCAATAAACATAACTCACTATCATTAGGAAAATTAACTCTAGTAAATTGTATATATCTATCTTAATAATTTGGGCCCATAACCCAAAATTATTTATGAAATTTTGAATTTAATATATTTTCATTTGAATTTCATTAAGTATATATTCATTTGAAATTCATTTAATATATTTTTATATTATTATGAAAATTACTAGTGTACAACTGTATATTTTATCTAGATTATGATGTGGATTGTAATGTCTCAAAAATAGATAATTTTTTTTTCTGTATATAGATTAGTTGTATTAGCTGTAAAAAAACAAAAATGGCTCTAATTAATTTAATGAATAATTTTTAAAAAAAATTTCCCAAAAATATAGAATATGTCTTTATAAAACAGCTCATAATAATTTAATGTGCCTCTTATGGGGAGTTGATGCATACATTTGTCAAACTATCATACAATGTAACAACTAATATAATGATACTGCATTTAAAATATCATGAATTTTATATCCTTAAGAAATTTTAGAGATAATTATGAAATATTCCTCAAATGGGAAAATTCAATTTTAATAAAAATAAGGGTTGGTGAAATTTTTTACTTATAATGACCTATAATGTTAAATTTCCATATGTAATACGCCTGTATAAATAAAAAGAACTTGTTTTACTTTTAAGCATCAATTTGTCTTTTGTTTATTCAACTTTTTGAGAAAATGGTGAGAAGTAACAAAGGTCGTCAGAAAATAGAGATGAAAAAAATGAAAAACGAGAGCAACCTTCAAGTTACTTTCTCAAAAAGAAGATTTGGTCTTTTTAAGAAAGCCAGTGAGCTTTGCACATTATGTGGTGCAGAGATTTTGATGATTGTGTTCTCTCCCGGTGGAAAAGTGTTTTCTTTTGGCCATCCAAGTGTTAAAGATCTAATTGATCGTTTTTTGAATCTTAACTATGATTCTGTCATTCCCCATCAACAAAACAACAATCTACAACTTGTTGAAACTCGTCCGGATAGAAATATCCAATATCTCAACGAGATACTCACTCAGGTAAATATAATTTTTTATAAAGAAAAAAATATAAGAGAATATCTATATATGTTTAATATTGTAGTTTATGGGTGATACCAAAAAAAAAAAACTATAACATTGAACTTCACTAATATATGCTACTAGTACATGCATAGACATATAAATGGTACTTGATTTGTTAAAGGAAACATAGACCAATACAATGATTGTTTATGATTTCGAGTTTAAAACCCATAAACTTCTAAAGATATCAAATCGTAACATAGTTAGATCGTATCATTTAAAATGTTCAAATGTATAAAACATATCTCGTTTTTTTCACAAAATGATTGAATCTCATTGCAGGTGCTGGCCAACCAGGAAAAGGAGAAACATAACAAGATGATGTTGGACACGTTGAGAATATCCAGAGAACAAAGAGGAAACTGGTATGAAAAAGATGTGAAAGAACTCGACCTGAATGAAACCGACCATCTGATATGTGCTCTTCAAAATGTGAAAAAGAAATTGGTAAGTGAAATGTTTCAACATTCTCAAGTAAATGTTTCTCAGAATTACTTGGGCGAAAGTTCTGGCTATATTGGTGGTCGTAATGATCTATTTGATCAAAGAGGGAATACATTCAACTATAATCCAAACATGGATTTTCCTAACCATACACCATTGTTTGGATACAACAATGGAGTTATCGTTCCGAGATCCAACATGAACTATATGTCAAGTTACAACTTCAACGAGAGCTAGAGTCTGAAGCTAGAAGAACAGCCGTGATATGAAAATCATCCTAATCAATATTTGCGTTATTTTGGGCTTTTGGCTATGGTTATTGTTGGGATTGTTCTTGTGTTGTGAAACTTAAGTTTTTTTTTTTTCCTTTAAATTTGTTCCAGTTTCTTTGTTTTTCCTTGGCGTTTAATTTTTCTTTTGTATTTTGGATATTTTGGAGACCGTGGGAAAAATAGATTTATCTATTATTTTTCCATCAGAATAAATTAGTTTATTCTTTAATCTTCTTCTATTTCTTTTTTTTTTGCCCTTTTATCTTTATGTTATATAATGAAATCAAACCAGATTTACAAATGATTTAATACAATTTCTTAACAATACACATCAGACAGAAATTAAATCTACTTTTTAATAACGAAAAGTGTTCGTATGTAAGAAGGTAACTAAGATTCTGTGGAAAATCTTTAAAATAACTCATGTTTAATCTAAAAATTCAATTCTTTTAGGCTTTTAGCACTATTTTATTAAAACAATCAGATTTCTTATTTTTGAATAAGTAAATGACATGTATAATCAAAATCCAAATGACTAAGAGAAGAATAATGGTTGACAGCCTTCAGAAGCAAGCCTATGCCTTTGGTGATGTTCTTCAACTTTATATTCAACAATCTCTTTAAAAAGCTGTGAATCCAAAACACAATCCTTTCGTCCGTATACTCCAGCTTGTACTCCAGCCACAAGCTTTGCAATCTCACGGCCAGAGAATCCTTCCGTCTTCTTTGCAGCCTCAGAAATCACTTTATCAGTTAAGTCTGCTTCAACGGTAATCTTCTGTGACAGCTTCTTAAACAAATGACTCCATTTGGGTTTTGTGTCTTTGTCGTTGTCACTCTTCTTTAGATATTTGTTGAGAAAGAGATTGAGAAGCTTGAAACGTTCTTCTTTCCCTGGAAGTGGGAACTCAATGACTTCATCAATCCTGTCTGTAACCGCACTATCGAGATCTCCAGGTCTGTTTGTAGCTAAGACAAGAACAATGTCCCGAGATTGATCACCAGTTCGGAAGAGCAAAGCGTTCAGAGCACTACGTTGAGCCTCACTCATGTAAGTGCTGTTACGCCTGCAAAGAAAAAGGGATCATCTTTCTTTAAACCTGGAGAAAAAGTTGCAATCTTTCCACTGTCAGAAATCTAAAACCCTAAAACAACGACTAATCCTTGTTGGATATCCTGACATAATGCAGCTCAAACGACCACTCATATATTAGTTTTGATTTAAGTAAACGATCCGAACTGGATTGTCAAAGGGTTATAGAAACTTAGAGAGGGAGATCTTACTCGCATAGAAAAGCATCGGCTTCATCAATGAAAAGAAGTAAGCCTTTGTTCGATTTTTTAGCCCAATCAAATATCTGATGGATTTTAGTAACAGCTTGTGATCCCAATGGAGCAACATCTCCTCCTGTCATCATAGCATAATCCATACCCTGCAGCAAATAATTGTATCTAAGAACTCATAAAGACGGGATTAACAAAGCTAGTAGCATAGTTTTGATAATAACTCACCGATTTCCGAGCTATTTCCCTTGCCACCAAAGTTTTACCAGTACCAGGAGGTCCATAAAACATCATGTTGCGGAATGGTGCTTGATGGGATTTGGTATTTGATGTAGCTCTAGCGAGATTCTCGATTCGGTTCTTTAAAGAAGGATGGAGAACTACATTATCAAGCAGCTTTTTCCCTTCTGCTACAGATGCTGCTGCTGCCCCTGAGATTCTGTTCTTCAATTGAGACATTGAGCCTGCCCATGGAAATCTACCCATGGAAGATTCTCGAATAAGTGATGGTTGTCCAAGCATCCTATTAATATAACCCCATGTAACTCTAGCTCCTTCACTGTTAAACACAAAAGAATCATGAAACAGATTCCATTAGAAAAAGATAAAAGAATCTAAGATCACTCAAGTCAAATCAGACTGGTTCAGAAAATCCCATAATATCCAATAGCTTATTTAGTTCGGAGATGCACACCGAGTTGTGTAAATCCCTGCAGCTAATGCAGTAGCTCCTCCAACAGTCATAATCAGCTTATTCCTATCGGTTAATAAGGTCCTAAACCCCCCTGTCAATTTCATACAGAAGTAAGCTAAAGGAACAAAAAAACTGATCTTTCCTTTTGTCAAAATCCAAAGCAAGAGATATAACTTTCTTGATTTATCAGTTTACCTTCAATGTGACTGAACATTGTGTTGATTGCAGCAAGCCATTTCTCCCTTTCACCATTTATCCTTTCCATAAGCAATCTTCTGTTTTGCTCTTCAGTAAGTTTGGCTTCATGAGCCCGACCTTCAGCTTCAGCCATGGCCTTGACACGAATCGTCTCTCGCTCGAGTTCAGCTCTCTCTTTCTCAGTTTGGCGTTGCTGAGCTTGGATCTGTTCTTCTGTGGCGATTCTTGCTCTCTCTTTCCTAATAGAGGACTCCTCTTGCATCTTAACCAATTCCACATTATGATGTCTCTGAGCTTCATGATCTGCCTGCATTACTCCCAAACCAAAAACATTTGTCAGATTTTATACTTCAGAAAGATTATTCCATCTACGAGAACACATTAAAAAAAAGAGTAACCTGTTGTCTCTTTCTTGCCAACTCATCCTCATATCGAAGATTTTGCGCTTTGGTTTGCCCATGTTTCTGCAAAAGATTTCTCTGGTCCTCAGCCAATTTCTGCTGTCTCTCCTGCCCGTTTCAAATGCCCCATAAAACAGATCGCATTAAGTCTTATGATCATCATAAACTTTGCAATAATATCAAAATCAGATCAAAATTTTCCCCTGTTTAAAAAATGGCAGCAAAATAAAAAATTTATGTTAAAAGTAAATTACTCACAATATCATTGTGTGCTTGAATAGCTTCGTACTGAGATTTCTCAGCCGCTAATTCAGCTAACCGAGTTTTCTCCTGCTTCCTCATGATATCAAACACCTGAATGAAAAACCAAGAACCCAACAAGCTAAGAAGAAAACCCAATTCTGTAATCACCAAAAGACACACACATCTCCACAAATCAAAATCCAATTTTGAGTTAAAATACCCTTTTGCTAAACCCTAATTTCAGTCAGAAGTTGGTAAATAGATACGATAAGTCACCTGTTTGGAATGGGGAGAGCTATTGATATCTCTAAGAGCTTTTGCAGCTCTCTCAAGGGACTCAGGATCAAAACCCGATCCTTTGGGCTCATCAGGCTCTGCTTTAGACGTATTAGAGTTCGACGAAGATTGATTCGCCGGAGTGTCTGACGGAGCTGGAGGTGGAGATGGAGAAGAAGAAGAATAGAAAGGAAACCGAAATCGAGAATCGGCGTAAGCACGGTTCTGAGACATTGACATTGAAGTGAACGCAGCTGCTATCGCCGCCGCGGAACACAATCTAGAAGCAGCCATGGATTTCGACAAAATAAAAGACAACCCTTTTTAAAAAGATTGAGAAATAGAGCTAAAAGTTCATGAAAGTTTTGAAATTGACGGTGAACGATGCTCGATTTCTGAGTTTGCCGACCATAAACCCCACGGTGGCTAAGACTTTAGGGTTTAAACGGTATTTTTTTAAAAGACATATAAAATAAAATGATAAATCTCGGCCGTATTAAGTTTCTTCTCCATTGCTTGGAGAATAATCAAAATACAGATTTGGGGCCTAAATTTAATAAGGCCCGTTATTGAGCCATGTCCTAAACGTAGTTGTAAAAGAGATGAAACAGATGAAAATTACTGTATGTGTGTAAAAAGTAAATGATTTTCAAAACATGTTTGAAATTAGCTAAGTTTTGTTCTCTTACGATAGATTATTAGATATTATTATAAGATTCCGTGTGTTAGATCACGGGTACGTAAGATAATTGTTCTTCAATAATTATTTAAAATGAAAGAAATTATTCCATAATCCACATTCAAATTAGTTTAGTATATTCTCGATGGAATATCAAACAAAAACACACCATTTGAGCTTAGTGGATATAAGGATTATTCGAACGTACGTACTTGCAAATTTATAAGTTTAAAAATATTCCTATATTCTACTATTTTGTAATATTTTAAGCACAAATCTGCCGACAAAAAAAAATGCACAAATCTAATCCACTTAATTATACTATTAATTTAAACCTAACCAATTTTTTTTGTAATTGTAATTTTATGCATTAAATTGAAAGATGTACAATAGTTCGAAGTTGAAATAAATGGTTATTTTTCATTAAAAAAAAAGAAGAAATAAATGGTTATGCACTGTATAAAAAATGTTCACAACCGTCATTTTATAGTGGTTGAGTTTTTATTTTTCTATAATTTTAGTTTATAGCTTTCTTAATAACTTTTAAGTTATGTTAAAAACCAAAACAAAAAACGATATGTTATAGATTTATTATTTTCATTTTATTTTTAATCACTTTGACTATTTAGTAAAATTATCTTTTGTCTAATTCTTTTTTTGTACTTCTTGTTTAATTCTTTTTTTAAAACGATTTTAAACACACTGTTTTCTTTTAGATAATACCTTAGTTTTTCTTTTATTTCCCAGTTATTTTGTTTTAAAAAATAACACCTTAGTTATTAAATTTAAATTTCTTGTTCTTCATTATGGTTCGGTAGCAATTTTGTGCCGGGAATATATGCAAGACATGTGCTTTAAAATATTACAAAATAATGTCTCTCTTTTTCAGAAAAAAAATATATATATTATACTTGTCTTTTTCTTTCTCTTAAACGAATTGGATTTGAAATTATTAATATTGAACTGTATAATTCCAATTCTCCGTAATGGTTCATATGGGTCGCAATTTTGCGACGTCGAATATACAAGGCATGTGCTCTAAAATATTACCGAATAATCTATATCCTTCCTTATTTTCTTTCAGAAAAGTATATTTGTATATTACTTTTTTGTTGGCACAAAACGAATAATACTCGAGATGAATCAAATTTAACCAAAAAATGTATAGATCAACACGGGACCTCTCATTTTGACTTTTAATCTTATCATTATTGTTACTATGAGATTTTATACTAAAATTAAAAGTCAAGATGAGAGGTCCCCTATTGTTCTATACACTTTTTGTCAATTTGATTTTGGTTAACAAAAGAGATTTTTATAAGTTAAGATTTTTGTTAACAAAAAAGGAGTTATGCTATGATTTTTATACTCTTTTAGTTCTAGTATTTGTTTTCAGCAACGCAATTAAAAACGAAAAATCATAAAGCTATGATATTTATGACAACAAAAGTTATATAATACTTAACGCTTTGAACATCTGTAGATGAATGGAGATGAATCCATATTTTAAACTATTTCTAATAATATACTACATTTTGGGATAACAATTATAACCACCAGCGTCAAATTTAGCCCGTTCGTATTCAAATAACATTCCATGCAAAAAGTTTCCCCCCAAATAAGGACACGTGTATCTCACGAAAACCAAACAATTCAATATTGATTGATCCGCCAAAAGAAAGTAAAAACAATCATCTTCTCAATTTCTTCTTCTTTTATTTACCATCATCATCGATGATCTCTTGATTTATTTTTGAGCACTACCGTATGGTCCGTATCAAATTACAATGTCCATGGAGATTGTCATCAGCCTACGTACGCGCCAAATGACGAGGTGAAGTGAACCAAAACATGTTCTGAATCGTTTTCTCAAGGGGTTTTATAATCGTCCGATCTTGTTTTCTTTTTTTTATTGCTTTTTAATGATATGTGTAAGAATGGGTAGGTTTCGAGGGGAGCTAGTTTGTCCGAGTCTTGGTACTATATGAAACTCACACTGATTGATTTAGATTAGCACGGAAGTAGAGGATTCTTACATAATCGTAACACAAAAATAAGTAAATACATATATATATATATATATATATATATATATTTGCTTAGATGTTCTTTGTGAATGGGTTTGGAACCATGTCGACTTCAGAAGACCCTGCAAGACATTAAAAAGCGAGATGAATTAACTACTTCAAAAGACTAAAAAGATGTAGATTATTTTATCAATTCTTTAATATAATTCTGAACTTAAGCTATAGTTTAAACTAAATTAAAAGAGAAAGGGATTATACTATTTATGTCTGTGGAGTAGTTTTTGCAATGGTAAAGACAAGAGACATGGAACATGCTATCATTACGTGGGACTTTGCTTTTTCTTGGCTAAAAGACAGATAAAAAGATGGATGCAAGCTTTTCATCAGGAAATAGGTTTTTTGGTTGTATAAATATAAGAGATAATGGCTTATGATCAATTTTTCAAGAACTCGACAAAACTAACTGTTGTATTCTCTGTTACTAGATTGCTTTTGGCCCCACAGTTAGAAGTTGGGACAGTTGCTAGATATGGGAAACGGTGGTGTTTACTATAGATCATTAAGCTAGATTTCTTTTTCTCTTTTTCTGTCCTGGTGAAACAAGAAGACATATACACATAAGAAACTGGAGGCTGCATGTCTATTATGAATGCTTTCTTATGCATAATTGTTGTGTTTACCTTTTAGAGTTCCTTAAATACTTTCAGTGGTTGTTTCCATTTGAATGGTAATTGGGATGCGGATAACGGCCTGACTCAATGTCATTGACATCCCTAATGAGGAGCTCATAGTGTCGCCTTACTTCTTCAGCTGATTTGCCACCAACTGCTCTGGCAACGTTATGCCAACGGTCAGGAGTGTCCTGGTCATATATAGCCAATGCCCTTTCAAATAATTTATTCTCCTTACGTGTCCAAGTAGCGTTAGAGCTCATGGAGTTGGAAGCCATTTCACGAATAAGTATGTATATCGAGAGTAGAAGATTGAAAAGAGCCTTTTTAATGGAAATCTGGTTTCTTGGGAGGGAGAAAAAGAAGGAAGATGTATGTATGACTTGAGAAAAAGGAGTTGATTTGGTTAGCTAAGAGAAGGAGAAGCTCCTTATAAGTAGGAGGAAAAAAGCATGGTGTGGGGTTATGCAAGTTGGAAGAATATATACTTTGGGGGTGACTATTTCGCTTAGCAACCATATAAAGTCTTAGAGAAGGTAAACAATTGTGAAACAATCCAATGAAACCCGAGATTCCTTGACCTTGCAATTGAGAAATTTAAGTGGTATTTTCTTCTTCTTTTTCTTGCTACTATCCGTACAGTAAGTGATTAAGGCAGTAACCATGTATTTGGACCTTCCCTTACCTCTTTAAGGCTTTTGTAGAGATTTTATCATCACTAGATTGTAGTATCCGATGCTTATTTTAAGCACATGAGATTGTTAGATCATGTTTGATGCTTCTTGTGATCTCCATCCATTTTGATTGGAAATATCTGTTTATGATAGGTTAGTGATGATATGTCTTTTCGTAGATGCGATATAAAAAGAAAACACAATCACACTTCATCGATTCTTGCCATTCTCGTTCTCATGGCTCTTATCGCATATTTGGTAATATTGTAATCATCTGAGTGATCTCTTTGGTTACATTTGGCTCGTGTTGAGCATCTGTTGACAAGGATGGAAACTCGTGCATGCAACCCTTATTAGAGCATCCACATTAGAGACCATGTCTTTAACTATTTTTAAAAATTAAATTTAATATAATGACATTAAAATTATTTAAAAAAGAAAAAAAAAAACAATACACATGTTTTTTGGAGAGAGACATTGTCTTCCCCAAGACAATGTCTTCCCCATTTCACACAATTTTAATATTTTAAAATTGAGAGACATAAGTTTTTATGTCTAATGTGGATGGTCTTAGTGAATATATCAAACCCTTTATATGTACTGATGCTCTTTTTTGTTTGATACTCTGTCTTGATGCTCTTTAGTAGCTTGAGCTTTAAATTATACTACCTCAAATGAGAAGTAAAATATCAGAGTATTACGAAGAAGTGCATTGGCTTAATAGTGAGAGATTAGGCCTCCAAAACATGTTCCTCCCTGGACCGTGACCACAAAAACATACTTTGGCAACCATAAGAACCAAACCTTGTTAGGTTATAGTATATTGATTTCGTCATCAAACCAGTCAATCATTATATTTTATAGGTATATGAATCTTAATTTGCTTTGTCCTTCTTTTCTTAAACGGGCTAAGAAGATTGGTTGATTTAAACCTTAGTAAACTTGAGCAACTACTTTTCTTGCACACCATTCCTTTATAAAGATTTCCTGCGTTTGGCGCATGCTTATAAAATTTTGCGTGGATATAAAACTGTAAAGCATGGATATAACAATAAAGAAATTGTTCTATTTGAAAGTGTTTTTTAATAACTAATAAATTTGTTTTAATTTTTTTTCTTTACATAAAATTCTGTAACTGAGTTGAAACAATTCTGTAAAACAGAGTTGTCAATGTCTGTTAAAAAAGTAGTTAATTAAATTATTTGGTTGCAACTTTGAGAACTGTAGAAAGAAAAAAAAAAAATATATATATATATATATTATATAAAAAAATTTAGACGATAGTAATGTGCATGTATTCCTAAATTTATATGTGCTTCATACTTTCTGAAGATATTCTAATGTGTATATATATGATCATCGTAAGATAATCAAGGAGAAAAAAGTTCTCTATAAATTCACTTTTACAAAGACACTCCAACACAATTTTTAGTTTGTTCATAGAATTTTTTTCAATTTTTTCTCTCCGTTTTTGTTTTTGTTTTTGTTTCATGCATTACTAAACCGGAGTTAAATATGCATGCATTATACAACCACGAGAATGGAAGAGCAAACTAAATAATAAAAAACAGCACCTTTTCGAGGATATTCAGGTGTTCTTGTTTATTTTTCTCTCTTATTTAACATTGAGTGGTAACACAAGTGGACAAATTCCAAATCTTGTGAAGATCTTGTCGATGACTCTTATCGACGACATCTGCGACTTTCTTACGCTTCTTCTGCTCCTTTGTTTTGGACATTGTTTAACCTCCGATTCCTCTCCACTCGTTGTGTTTTATTGTACTTATTATTTATTATAAGAAATATATATATAATACCAAAAAAGATGAAGATATGGACTGTATTTCTTCTCTCAAAAAGTTTTAAAATATCAGCTCTCGTACTATACTCTTTGGTCTCTATTCTAAGCTTTCTGATAAAACATTCTTTTGGCAGATACTCATCTCCTTTCAACTTCACTTGCCCACTCAACAACTTATCCTCTTGGAATATTTTTTTGGACTCTTCCATTTGGATCCGTACCTTCACGTCTACGCTTCATTGCTTAAGGTAAGCACTCATATATATTAATTACTCTTCTATTACGAACGTCTAACTATTTCTGCTTCAAAATTTCGTTAGAATAAGTTGTTTTCATGTCTAGTCATGTGATTCCTTATAGCCAATTTGTCCCCATAATACGTTGAGTTTACGAGCTCAACCGGTTTGGTTATGTTAGAATTAGAGTTAGTCTTATATGAGCCGAACCGGTTTAAAATGATCATAATTTAATTATGTATAGACTTAAAAATTATACTTTGGCTCGCAGGTTTAAAATAATCATGTTTTTTTTTTGTCAACAAAATATCAATGATTTGTGTAGACTTAAGACTTAAGAGAGTAGTAACCTTTGGTTCGCTTTTAGATAGGTTTGAGCATGTCGGTATGCTGATTCCTAACCTACCATATATAATTTTGTCTATTACGATCAAGTAAAATCAAACAAAAAAATGAGCGGTTCAGTATGATCTCTTGATAACCAATTTATGGTACTTGCTTTTTTCAATTGATTTTTAAGAATGATTTCCTTATGTGAGAATGATTTCATTATGTAAACAGGCAAAATGTGGGCTTTTTTTTTGTTTTTTTTTTTATATATCCTATACCCATTTAACCTCTTTATAACCAATATTCAACTCAAAAAACTAATTGGTTCTTAATTTTGCAGATATTTTTATGTATAATGTGTGTGGGGGTTCTTAACACTATATAAATTACTATATGGACTAATAGTACCATCTCCTAACTTATGAAGGTACAAATAATATTGTTGTTGTCTCAGTCATGGGGGAGACAAATTCTCTTTTCTTCTTTATTTGATTAGATTCCGATCTTACCTGATCCCTTTGAAGTGGATATTTGACGTTTCGAAGATGCTCCCTCGTAAAATCTCTATCTAACATCTTTTAACTACTTTGTATTGTTACTTCTTTTCGGGGTTAAATATATAGAAATCTCATGGTGGTGGCATTAGTATAGGGGCACAAATTAAATGCAAATGGAATATCTGTTATTTAATTACCATATATATGTTCCCGAATCCACATATTTTGATGTCATCATAAACATCAGAACCTTAATTTTGTTTTTGGGGATAAAATGTAATATTAAAAAAATCATTCATTTTGCATCCTGACACAGCACGGAATTGTCCGGAGACGACTATTTTGGCTGCAATATCGTAAGTAAAAAGTAAAAGCCGCCAATCATTTTGAATAATCGAAAAATGGAGATACGTGTAAATTTTCTGTTTCAATTGAAGTTTAAAAGTGGGATAATATGACTGCGGTCAATCGTAATAATCAAACTTCTTGAATTTGTTGAATGGTAATTCCTTTAATTTATTTCCATGTATAATTCAAAGTCGTGTGGAATGAGTGACGTAAATGAATATGTGCGTTACAAGAAATTAAATGAGAAAAAAAAAAAAAGAGTTGATCAAAGTAAAATATCTCTAACTAGATCCGAATAGGATAACCCAAAAAAGAACTACCATATGTTATGATTAGAGAAGACCTAACATAATTTCGAAGAAATATCTCATCTCATTAGTAGTGTGGAATGTGTGGTGATTACATCGAAGACTAATCAAAATCTTGGGCTCAATCCAACTTTCCGGCGATGGCTAAAATTTTCTCATTTTTGAGTTAACAAGATAATAAATTCTTCTTTTGACTGTTTATTTATATGTCAAAAAAATAAGATTGTGAAAAAATATTACACAGAATATACACGCAAATTTTCTATTATCGATTTGTAGTTAGTTTTCTTTAAAAATTCCCGACATCATCGAATTTTCAATTAATTCCAGTATCATCAATTCTTGCAATTGATAATGATATCTCTACGTATATTTTCGTACGGTCCCTAATTATCCATTAATTTATACTATGAGTGGGCTTGAGGTCCATTGTCGTTATCTTGTCATGGGCCTTATAGCTCTGCCATGATACTTAACTCTGCATATTTTTGATATATATATAGTTACGTTGTATTTTGTTTAACACCACGTTATATTTCTTTAATGCATGGTAAGTTCGATTATTTAAAAATTTTAGTTAGTTATTTTAAGTTAGTTATATTATATATATATAGAATTCATAAAATATTAAAATAATAACGTATAATATAATATATTATTAAAAAAAAAAGCTAAAAATAAGAGCCTGACATAAATTCATTTGATCGAATTATATTTAAATAACATGCTTAATATTCGCACATATATAAATAACATGCTTGATCGAATCATATTTAAATACCAAGTGCCTTCACGCCTTTCTTCGTACATATATAAAAATATGAAAATGCTTAATATTTTTCTAGAAAAGGCACTTGCATTTAAGTATCTAACAGGTGTGGCGTAAGATGTACTTTCATCTAACCTATACATCTGTTGAATTTTATGTTTACTACCAACTCTAAACGCGTGCCATACCAAAACTTGAAAATATCAATCTTGATTATCATGTGGGTGAAAAAACATCAATAAGACATTGTTTTTGTTGCGAGACTGAAAGTAGTTTTCACTTGTCAATGAGTGGGTGGAGCGGAGCTGATCATATTATATAATTTGGGAGAACATAATTTTACCTAAAACTTAAATAATTTACTAAACTAAAAAAGTTACCTAACTAGCTATTCCCTTACTTCTGTGTTACTAGTCGGAATTAATAAACTGAATAACTCTTCTCGACTACATTTATCATTAGTGGGTTAAATTTAGATTCGGAAAATCCAAACGTATGTGAGGTATTAGCTTTTGTGAATATGTATATTTAGCAGAGTATTTATGATCTAATGATTATTGCCTAAGCCTAATTAAACCCCTCAAGCAGTTTACATCACAATCAAACTTTAATTTTGATTTGGCCAATGGGGAGTTTTTGCCTAATTAAATCGTAAAGCAGTTTACATCACAAAACCATTGGTCCATTAGTGTCTTATTTTGATTTGGCCAATGAGGAGGAGTCTATGCCTTCACATTGGGACATTGATGTTGAGCCATATTACGAGACACCTTTATCAATTTCCGTTTTAAAATAAAGAAACACCTACGCTTAGAAAGAGCGAAAAAAAAAGTTAGGAAAACAAAATTATTATATCTAACCCATGATATCTACTACTAACTACTGATAATATTTTTCACCAAGTGTGGATCATCTATCGTCAAAACTATTCCCTAATATAGAACTAGATAAAGCCAGATAACACTCTTTTGAACTTTCCATGCTTGAATATTTCTTATATAATATAATAATCATATATAAGTTATTCATCATATACCATATTCTCCAATTATTTTGCCTTCTTTTAGAGAATATACTCTATTAGTCATTAGATTTAGCGAGTTGGAAAGAATATAAGGTGGACCAGTCAACGGATGGGGACGAACAAGTCTTTCAGAGATGTTGATAATTTGCGTTTGCGAAGGATGTGGTCACAAGAAAGTACTTTATCCCTCTCTCTAATTTTATGTGATGTGACACACGCACACACTAAAATTTTAAATGTTGGGCGATTACGCGTTGGATTCTAGATTTTCCAGATATATTGGGTTGAATTCAAACTTCGTAAGTGTAATTGGTGGCCGAAGTAAACAAAAAAAAAAAACAGACACCAAAACTGTTTCGTAGGTAGTAAACGCATGTTGCATTGTTTTTTTTTTTTTTAATAAAATGTTAAATTCTATACCATCATCATAAAAAAATGAAACAAGAGTTTTATCATTTTAGAAGGATTACCAATCAAATCAAAAAAATTATAAAGAAAAAACTACACATTCGAAATAAATTTCTAGTAGAAAAGGAGAAGAGAGAGATCTATTCGGGATTATTGATTTGTATCTATTTGGGATTGACGTTATCGGTATATTCGGTTTGTGGATATATATTGCCATATGTGTAGTTTCTATCTGTTTTCATCTTTTTTTTGCTAACTTGCTATGAACAAAAAAATAAAATCAAATAAGTCTGCCTTAGTAACTTCTTTAGATTCTGGGTAATTTTGAATAAATCTTTTGGTGATAATGTAATCTTTATGTGTGGATCCACCAAGGGACGACCCAATTTTGGTGATAATGTGTTTTTTTTTTCTTTATTGAACATGATGCAAAATGTGACAAGATTATATGATGCAATCCAATAAACCAAAAAAATAAATGTGGTAAGTTTGAATTGTGTTTGGTGTTTTCGTGCTGTGTCTAATAACTAATAAAGCTTTCTTAAGATTCTATTTAGACTAATAGACAGAAATTAGGAGAGCTATCTTATTCAATTGATTTATACAAAACCCCGAAGAAGAACTTAAAAACCAAGTCAACTTTCTCGTTTTGGATTAGGTATATTACATGAACTCTCACAATTACAGATTTGCTTAATATATATTTATATGACTTTATAATCATAGTTTCGACTATTTAAAATCATTTAACTTATTTTTTATCGAGAAGATGGAATAAGTAAACTGACACAGTTTAACTTTCGATAATTAGAATTAATCCATACTCTACATGTGTATAATTGAAATCATAGTTTATGTTTTGATAATTAGAAGTAACCCCAACTCTACCATGTGGATAATTGAAATCATTAGTTCAAGAAGAAGATGAACCACACTAACTTAAACCAAAACTATAGTCAAACTTTTGACTGAAAAGAAATAAGTTCTTATCTAGGATAAAACAATCTTAGTTATATCACTATCAATCTCTATTCACCTTTAAAATCATTAGTTTTTACAACCTTTTAAAATACGATTAAAAAGCAAAAGAAGGAAGGAAGACTTTTATTCAAAAAGATCAATTTACTCGTTAAAAGGGAATAAAAGAATTATAAAAAAAAAAGATGTCAATATTACTATAAGTATAAATATGTTTGCATATGTGTATTGACCATGACGACATTGACGAGCACTCAGACCTCGTCCTTTCAATTTAGTCTGCGCTTGACACGGCACTTTTATGATGTAAAAAAAACAAAAAAAAAAACAAAAAAAAAACTCGGTGATGTAGACCCCGTCACGGCCCAATTATCGTCCTTAGCCCGACGATTTAAATTCGACTGTCATCTCCAAAGGCTGTTACTTTAGCACTCACAGTCCTTCCTTTTTCTTCATAATCTCTCATCTCAAACTCTTTTTCTTCTCCGGGTTTTAATTCTTTTTTTTCAACCCTTGGAGAGAGATCTTTGCACGAACAAACCTTGAAAGACTGATTCTTTTTCTTGACCCAGTTGAAAAAAGTTTGTGTTTTTTTTTAAGTCGATTGTTTGGATTTTAGCAGAGGAGAGGTATGCTCAAGGTTTTGGCTGAAATTCTCGCTTTTTATCATCAGTTCGGGTGGATTTGCAAGAGAAAGACTCTGATTTTGTCTGGAATTTACTGGGGAGTTTTAATTGTTTGTGATTTTGGAGAAGACAACATTCAATTGAGTTGCTTTGGTAATCCGTTGACATAATAAGGTAAGTCAATTTTCTTACTATTTATCTCATTTATTTCTACCTTGTTAATGCTTGAGAGATGTTCTTAAAAGAACCTGTTTTTTGTGTTTTATTAAACTTGCAGAATTTTGATACATCTTGTTTAGATGAGGTTTGATTACACTGAACGGATGACTCACTCCTATAAGGTTTGTTGTTTTATCAAATATCTCTTATGATGGAATTTTATGCCTTAAGGTTTGTTATTGTATTGACATGTTGTATTACTCTGTTTCAGATGCACTCTTCCATGTGCATAGAACTGAAGAACTTTGTTGATAGAATCATGAGAATCGTTCCTCATATAGAAGATGCTCGACCCGGATGCTCCTCAGGCATGCAGACTCTTTGTTTACTCCACAAAGCTTTGGATAAAGCTAAGCTGCTTCTTTCATATTGCAGAGAATCCAGTAAACTCTACATGGTATGTTAAAAAACTCAAAACTTTTAACACATTTTCGTAGTTGATTATGGCACTAATCCCTTGGTTTATCTCTATGTGGTCTAATGTGTTTAATACTATTCTTCAATCTTCAGGCAGTAACAGGAGATGCTATACTCTCAAGAGGTTCTAGAGCACAAAAATCATTAGAGCAATGCTTAGACGACATTCGAAGTATGGTACCGACTGTTTTGGCTATCAAGGTTTGTACCAAACTATGTTTCTTCTTATGTTTTCATAATTTTTCTTGGAAAATTGCATAATCATTGATGGGAGTTTTTGCCTGCAGATAACTCAGATAGTCCAAGATCTTAGATCAACTGTGTTGACTCTAGAATCATCTGAAGAAGAAGCTGGGAAAGCTATTAGAGAATTGATGCGACGGAGCACATCATCTTCTTCTGTTTCTTCGGATGAGATTAAAGAATTCCATTTTACAGCATTAAAACTCCAACTTTCAACACCTGAAGCCATTGTGATAGAGAGAATATCCTTAAAGTTGCTTTTGGAAAAATTAAGAGAGGGTGAAGTGAATAAGAGACAGATTTTGAAGTATCTTCTCTGTCTCCTGAAAAAACATGACAGAATCATTTGTGCAGAGCACAAAGAGAACTCTTTCTCACATAATCAGTTCATCAATGATTCTCTACATGCTAATGCTGCGGAAGCCGAGTGTTCTGAGGAACACAATGCTACACTTCCCGAGCAATTCAAATGCCCACTTTCTCTTACCGTGATGTATGATCCTGTCATCATTTCCTCAGGCCACACCTTTGAGAGGATGTGGATTCAGCAATGGTTCGATGAAGGTAATGTTTCCTGTCCTATATCAAAAAGGAGACTGGATGATTTCACATTGGAGCCTAATGTAGCGATCAAGAATCAGATATCAAAATGGTGCGCGAAGCACGGTCTTGATGTTCAAGATCCAGCGATGAAGCACACAAAGGCTTCTCACAATATCGACTTCTCTGTTTCCATTGCTAGTTTCGGAAGTTCTCTGTGCAATATCCCAGATTACAGCTGCCTTTCGATTACGGATTTAAACTCGATCTGTTCCATTGATTCGTCATCCTACTCTAAGATGTCAAAGGGTGGTTACTTTACGCCAATGCAGAGGATAGATTCTAGTCACAGCGAGATTGAGATAGATCCCTTATGTGGACTCACTACCCTTCCATGGGATGCGCAGATCAAGGTCATCGAAGATGTAAGAAATCGTTTTGAGCACAGTACTCGGGCTTTTCGGTCTATGTCGCCGAGTAAATTTATTGAGCCACTTATCACATATTTGAAGAATGCTCTCGAAAGGAATGGTACCGCGGGAGACATAATAAAGGGTGGATTGGATTTGTTATTGGCTTTCCTTAATGGAAACAGGAGGGCTATAGAATCTTTGGAAGAAGAGGTTTTTAAAATGTTCTCGGTCTTTCTCGAGTCTGAGGTAGTAGCTGAAGAAGCTCTGAACATACTTGAGGTTGTCTCCAGCCACCAGCACGGCCTCTCCAAGATAACTTCATCAGGCTCTCTCTCTTCCCTCTTGAAGATTGCAGAGTCTCAAGCAGAACATCTCCAAGAACAAGCAATGATCACACTTAAGAATCTTTCATCAAGCAGTGAGATATGTCTGGAAATGGTATCTCTCAATTTCATCCAGAAGCTCACATCTTTCTTGCAACAAAGCGTTTTCTGCAAACACTCGATCATCATTCTGAAAAACCTCTGCAACACCGAGAAAGGTCGGGTTTGTATCACCGAAACCCCGGATTGTTTAGCTTCCATAGCTGAATTACTCGAGTCAAATGTTCCCGAGGAGCAAGAGAATGCAATCTCCATCTTCCTGCAGCTCTGTGTGCAGAAGATTGAGTATTGTTATCTTGTCTTGAGAGAAGTAACTGATATATACTCATCTCTTTTCTTGATATCCAAAAATGGAACCGAGGAAGCCAAGGTGGGTGCATCGGAATTGCTTAGAGCTCTTGAAGAAGTAGATTTCGACAGAGAAGAAGAAGAAGAATCCTCCAGACCAGAAGAAGAAACAACTGTTTCAACTACTTCACAGGTTGTTACTTCAGTTACTCATCAGGAACCTATGATAACAACACCAGCTCCAAAGAAATCTGGTCTTTTTGGATTCAATTTCTCCAGTCTCAAGAAGAAGAAAAGATAGACACAAGCACAAGTTTAATTAGGCTCGTTTTAACTTAATTTTTGAGAAATTTTATTAATTTCTTTTGGTTCTCTGTTTGTTGGCTTAGGCTTGTATATGTTGATACCAGGCCAAAAGGCCTCCATTAATACAAGTATAGTTGTAATTTGTGAAAAGGAAATAATTGTGAGGAAAATAGCTTGCGTTTGTAAATCATTAACTAATAACAATGGTCAATTATCTTTAGGATTTTTTTTTTGGCATTTTTTTCAACATTGAATTGTTTAGCATACATTTTGAACAATGTACAACAATGAATTGTTATGACCACAATAATTTTGCACATATACTTATCCCGTGGAATATATATCTATATAGTATGAAGATAGTAGATTGAAAGATCTTTGGATTGGGTTCCTTTGTCTTTCTGGTTCAAATTTCAGATAACATAGATAAAAGGATATAACAAAAAATAACCGCGGTTTTTTTAATGATCCTATCCTTAACTTTTTTACTTGAGGCTGAAGAAATTGGAAACGGAATCGGTTCTGAAGCTGTTGTAAAGACATTGCGAGTGAGTTTCCCAGCTTGAAGATGACTGATCTTTCTACAGAAAAGAATAAGAAAAAAGTTACTTCAGGGACAAGTAACAAGAATTTGAAAATAATGGAAGATTTATCTATGGAAAGATTATTACAGCGCCGAGAGATGTGGTTTGGTTTGAGTTTATGACTGAGTAATCTAGAGATCCTTGCTGATATAATGGAAAATATCGAAAATCCGCCATCATTGACTGCTTCGAGATAGCTTCTGGAAGACCTGTGAAGTAAGCCTGAAACTAGATTCCAATTTAAACCAGTCAATAAATGCGGAAAACCCGGTTAATTCTAGGGATGAAGCTGACTATAATCACCTGTTTTGCGGATAATTCATCGATATGTTTCATCGACAGGAACTCGACTTGCTGTTGTAGAGATTGGACATAGTTGATGATCTCATCAAGCATACCGGCTTTTCCAGTAACTTTGTTGCATCCAGGGACAATATCTTGAAGACATTTCATCTTCTTGCTTATCTTTTCTCTCCTTGCCTGCCAAAATCCCACCACAATAAATCACTCAAATCTCTGATAAAAACCCTAGAAAGTAATTTCTCTGAAATCTCTATAATAACACTTTTGTTAGTTACCCTTTCTGCTAAGCTATGTCGGTCGGTGGCTTGACCTCGTCTAGCTCTCACATGGATGTAATCTAGTTTCTGAATCTCTGAAGATGTCTCTGTGTTGCTCATGTTTGATTTTCCTTTCATGTTTGACTCTGTTTCATCCTCTGCTTTGATCTTCTTCTTCTCTCTTTTTTCTGTCTTACCCTAAAACCAAAAGTTGAAACAATCAAAAACAGTGTAATGAAACAAAATCTAAACTCCCAAAAATCAATACTTTCTCCGGCTACAAACCTCTGGTTTTCTCTTGTTCTGCAAGGCAATGGCTCTGTTATCTTCAGTGTTCTTCACTGGTTCCATATGGAAGCTACTTGTCCTGGAAATGCAGCCATCAATAGTATCATAACCCGATCCGAATTCTGTAAAATGTCTGAAACTCTGCAACTCATCATTGTTGTTTCCCAAATAACTCTCCACTCTTTTGAGCTCTTCTCTCCCATCTGAGCCAATTATCTGAAGAAACTCAGGTGAAACCATTTGTTGCTGCTGCAGCCATTTAAGTCTATCAAGTACAGACAAGTCCATTGGGGAGAAGGTAAAAAAAAAAAAACTTAAAAGCTGTTATCTTTCCTTTGGGGGTTAAAGCAAAAGAGAGATAGAGGGTTAAGTTATATGTGTTTGGAAGAAAAGTAATCCAGTTGATATAATTATTCTTAGCTTTAAATAGAAAGCAACATTGACCCACACACATGAGATTCGAAATCTAGTAAGAGAGGGACAAAATTGATAAAAGTGGAGGTTGGGACAAAGAAGGTGAGATGAGAAGTTGTGGGGTCTAAATGACATAACCTACCATGTGGTCATGTCCTTACGAACATAAGATGAGGAGTCTCTTAAGTTACTATTTTTTTTTCTGTCTTTTCTCTGTTTTTTTTTTCTTTTCTTTTGCCCTTTCAAGTTTTTGAGAGGATCTTTTATTTGGCACTAAAAAATAACAAACTAATCAAACTTAGTAAACTTAAGGTTCGAAGGTATGTATTATCATATAAAATTTGTGATTTAAGTTTTTTTTTTCCCCAGTTTTGACTCATAATCAATTATCCCTTACATCAAAAATATATTTAATCACCCGATCTATCACCATATTTTTTTCCCTATATATCCATCTATAAATAAATGATAAACTAATACGTAAAATTATACAATGATACCATATTTTCTTTATAGAATCAAACCATTGATTTTTTGGTTAGACCAACTTCTAATTAAACCAATTATCCAATTTTGTTTTATAAGAATCTTACTTGAAGAAAGAGTGTTTCTTAAGCTTAAAGGTGGAAACTGTGGGGAATGTGAATTATGAATCTTAACTTACAAATGAATAGAAAGAATGATTTGAATCACGAGCGGTTCGGGCGAGTGATATCATTACCATGTCTTGTTGTGAATCTATACCGTGATCCTTGACCTTGTGACGTATTATTAATACCATCTATCAATCTATAAATTATACCAATATTTTTATTCTATTTCATATATTAAAGAGATCATTAACCAAAAGAATTATATCAGAGAGAGAGAAAGAGAGGGCATCTCTATGAATGTATTTGAAATATTATACAAGTTTCATACAAAAAAAAAATATATATATATATATATTATACTAGTTAAGTGATAGGCTTTAACAAAAACAAAAAAAAAATCATAAGTGATTGGGACAAAAATAAATAAGAGACCTAAAGAAGAAAATGGGTTTGAAGATAAGTGATAGGAAGGTAGGCGACACCATTGCTTTTGATCTAAGTGTTTGGTCCCTATACTTTGTTTTCTTTTATATTTAATAATTATATATCTATACATTATCTATAGTGGGTGAGATAATTCAAGAGAATCAATCCTATTTTGGAAAACTCTTCTGTAGTTTATCGGGAGATTCTTCATTTTGAAGACATTAACACACCAATTAATCTTCCTTAAACTTTTTTGGTGATTTTACCAAATTTAGGGATATAACAAAGTCCAAACTGAGGTTGTGATACAATGTCAAATCTATAAATGTTTTACAATGTGTGTTATGTTAATTGAGACTTTCCAAAGTGCTTGGCGTTCTCATACTTCAGACTAAAAATGCATGTCGTTTTATGTTCACTAACGGCACGACTTTCGTCTCGGAGCTGAAACAGAACATTTCAAAACCTCTGTTTTTGAGAGGTTTAAGCAGAAACTAGAAAGTGGGCGAAGCAAAGCTCTTCATCAATGACGCCATTTTAGAGCATTAGCTCTTCCAAGCTCGGCTATGGCGTCACTTCTCTCCGTTACTGGACAAAAGTTAGTGGTTCTCTATGTTGATTTGAAGCATGATGAGAGCTTTACGCCAAGTGAAGTCTTTAGTTTCCATAACTTGAAGGTAAGTTTTTTACTCAAATCGAATAGAGGAGTGTTTCTAAACTCGTGATGAAGTTTTCTTCAATTGTACTATAGGAGATCAAAAATGTGAAGCTTGTTAATCCAACTGGTTGGATATGCATATCTCTGTCTGTCTGGTATCTCTATTAGTTACCATTTTTGTTTCAATCGAACACTGGTTGCTTTGAGGTATATCCATTTCCATGGTTCTATAGGAATCATCATCAACAAGGTGCTAATAGATTAGATGAGAAGAGTAATTGCTACAACTGCCAATTACTTAAAGTTCAGATTTTGTAGTTATTGCAATTCACTCATTACATGATTTTTATTGGTTTGTAAAGATATGACTTAAACCAATGTGTCAATACATTCATATTGCAAATAGGCATTTTGAACGGAGAGGACACTCGCATTCACCACATCAAATTATACGGCCCTAAATCGTGTGTATTGCGACTCTATACTGCTGACTTAAATCGAGTAAAGATGTACTTACGTATCAAAACTTTGTTGTTTGCCTTTTTCACTAATGTTGAATCTATGTGATTGCAGGAATCACATTTCAGTTTACTTCAAAAGAATTTCTTACTTATTCAGCAATGAGATAAGAGAATCTGAGGAAGAGAGCTGGGAACATGAACTTTAATGAAGAGAGTTTGTAGTCACCATTAGAATAAACAGTTCAGGATCTTTCTGACAAATACGACTGAACCGGCCGGTTCAGCTAATTCGAGATTACCGGTTTTATTGGTAAACCATAAAAAATCGCAATTTAAGGAAACACTCTGCTTCGTCGAGCGGGTTCGACTTGTCTGGCTCAGGCATCGCCACAACTCTTCCGCTAGTTCACAGGCACGCTCGATGCTCCTAACGTTTGTTTGTTTTTTTTTGTATCTTTTAGCTCTCAATTCTGAAATATCTGGTTCTCTTGTCCTTGAAGATTATACGAGGTTGTCCTCTGTGTATAATCGATGTCTGCTTCGTGTGCTGTAACACCGTCTGTTAGGACAGAGTTATTCAGCTCATCATCTAAAAGATCAATCTTTCCTGCTCAAATTTGTCGACCCAGTAAGATTCAACGCCAACCATTCATCCAAATTTTCCTTAGATTAAGCCTGAATTATTAACAATTTTATAATCTTTGCAATGAAGGGAACAAATGTGAAATCAGCAGAAGGGAATTTGCAATTAGAGGAGGGATTGTTGCTTCTGGAGTTTCAGTCATGGGTACTTCTTCTGCTTCTCAGTCTGTTCAAGGTAAGAAAAAATCTAGCTTTGGAATATTGCTTCTCTCTTGGTTCAAGAATGTTATCTTTGTGTTAAAGATATTTGGATTGTTCTTTAGGTTCCGAAAGGTTGGCTTTCAAGCCAGAAGGGTATAACTTTTGGGAATGGAGGGGTCACAAGATTCATTATGTGGTTCAAGGAGAAGGCTTACCTCTTGTTCTTATTCATGGATTTGGTGCTTCTGTCTTTCATTGGAGGTACCCTCATTCTCACCTCTAAGCTCTAAATTATCACTCTTTCTCTATTGATTTGGGATAACCTCTTATCAGTTATAGGTTTTAAGACAGCTATTTAAAGCTTATGATCATTGGAATTCGAGATAAAATCGATAAATTTTATAGGTATAACATTCCTGAATTGGCTAAGAAATACAAGGTTTACGCCTTGGACTTACTCGGTTTCGGATGGAGTGACAAAGCTCTCATAGAGTATGATGCCATGGTTTGGACAGATCAAGTTATTGATTTCATGAAAGAGATTGTGAAAGAGCCAGCTGTTGTAGTCGGAAACAGGTAAATGAATTTCTTCTTTGAAGCTCTTTTTGTCAAATCCATAAGGAAGTCTGAAACAAGTTTTTGACTTTTTTCCTTAGCCTTGGGGGATTCACAGCCTTGACTGTTGCGGTAGGATTACCCGAGCAGGTCACGGGAGTTGCACTTCTAAACTCTGCAGGACAATTTGCAGCCGAGAGTAGAAAACGAGAGGAAGCCGATGAAACCGTGATAACCAAGTTTATAGTTAAGCCACTTAAAGAAATTTTCCAACGCATGGTTCTCGGGTTCTTGTTCTGGCAAGCCAAGCAGCCTTCTCGGATTGAATCTGTCTTAAAGAGTGTAATGTCTTATTGACTTTGTCAGATTTCTTCTTCTTAAAGTTTTTTTACTTTGTACTCAATTTTCTTATTGCAAAAATGCAGGTGTACATAGACTCTACTAATGTTGATGACTACCTCGTCAAATCCATTTCAAAACCTGCAACAGATCCAAATGCTGGAGAAGTATACTACAGGTACAAAACACCAATAAAGAGCTTCTCTGTTTTGATGCATAAAGAGGCCTAACTATCATTTGTTTATTAATATCTTACAGATTGATGACAAGGTTCTTAACGAACCAGAGTAAATACACTCTAGATAGTGTTCTAAGTAAGATGTCTTGTCCGCTTCTGTTGCTTTGGGGCGATCTTGACCCGTGGGTCGGTCCTGCTAAAGCCGAGAAAATCAAAGCATATTACTCGAACACATCGCTCGTGCACTTACAAGCAGGGCATTGTCCTCATGACGAAGTTCCGGAAGCCGTAAACAAGGCTTTGTTGGATTGGTTGTCCGTTAATGTAGCTTCCAAGCCATCTTCTCCTAAAGTCTTGGAGATGTAAAAACTCTTTTGTGAAGGAAGTATATAGTTGTAGATACATTGTTACCCTTATTACAATTGCTGCTTCTGGGCTTTGTGTAAGGGTTCTGATTTTAGAGCAAGATTTGATCAAGTTTTGGTAACAATGAATATGGATGCACAGGATCGTGTGGGTAAGTTAAGTATCAGTGAGTTTTGCTTATCTGAAGCAGGTTTGGTTATAAGTTAGTTATAACCGCCCAAGAAAATAAAAGACAACATACAAATATTTAACATTGTACATATGACATTTAAATTTATTAAATTGATGGAAAAATAGTGGGTACCAAATATTAGATTGACTTTGACAATGACAGGTTTTTTTCGCACGGGTGAAACATGCAAATTGTAGGTTTTTTTTAATATGGGTTTTTGGGCTATAAATTTAAGTGTGCATTAAATTGAGGTCTCAACAATTGATCTGCAAATCAGACGCTCGCTGAATCAATAACGTGTGTTGTGTACAAGCCATTGATTTCTACACAATCTGATTAGAGTTCTTAAACAACTTAACTGCAACAATTTCCACTAGATATCTTACTAGTTCCAAAAAAAAAAAACAGAATCACTGACTGACTAAGTTGAACTGAAGTGTGGATCATAGTAGGTAATTTCTTCGTATGATTTTGATTTATACCAAAATTATTAAAGGGCCTTATGATTTATTACCTAAGCCGCTTTTTATTTTTGGTGGTCAACACTCAACACCTAAGCTGACAAATATCAAAATGTAAATAATTAGTTAGGAAAATGGTCGTATGAATATTGAGTGCTGTCATTCCAACCAAAGTGGCCAACACAAGGACCCCTTTCTTTCTTTTATTTTATGCCAACGTTTCTAAACCCAAGAATGGTGGAGTTATTTTTTTTTGTTTTCCTTTATTTTGAAATACAAATATTTCGATTCCATTCTAATCGCTATAATTCTGTTAAACAATGGAAACAAGAGCATATGGACTGGACTGATCTGCTTCTCTTATTTCCATGGTGATCATTATGCACCAACTCCTTTTTATTTCATGGATTGGTTTATTACTAATTTATTCACTAACTATGCTCAGAAACAGGTTTTTCAAATGATTGCCCTAACATTTACAAGAACACTAATGATGTTGGGGGGCAATCATTTGTATCTGGGGAGTACATTATAAGTTCCAACTCACTTAAATAATTAGTGTTCTGGTAAATATTTCAATTATAATTGGTAGTACCAATTGGTGTGAATTTTCATTTATTTTTCACTTTTAAAGTACCTAGATAAATGTGAAAGGTTGAAAAAGTTAAAAACAATAAAACTTTGAACTATCCGGTTAAAAAACAAACAACGATGGTTTTTCTGTAACAATAATAAACGATGATTTTCTTTTGCTTTATTTTACCTTTTTCTTAACTATTTTTGTTATATATGCATGAGTTTCAACATCTGAACATACGAAAAGGAAAGAAAAATGAATATAATCTTCCTTAGCATAACTTTTTCATGTACCCATATGTATATATTAAATCAAATAATTGAAAAGATTACGCAAAAAGAGAAAAGTGGTCCTAATTAACATCCAGATTGATCAGAACTGTAGGCTGCGCTGTGGACAAAAGCGAAGGAATCCAATCGAGTTAAAAATGAAAACCGATGAAAAATATAAACTAAAAACGAAGAGATGAAATAGGGATTTTATATAAACCTAGTATTTGGTCTTTATATAGACACATATCTTTTTTAAAAACATATAATTTTAGTCATGTCCAACACGATCAGAGACAGATATATGCGTGTCTCTTAAGTTAACACAAATTTAGTACTATTTTTGGCGACATATTGATATTCAAATCTTAGCTTATTGGTCAAGATTGATGTTATTCTATTGAACTACGTATATTTGGGACAATATCCACACACAAAAAATGTTGAAACCAGTTACATGATCATAATATACTCACTTTTTTCTTTATGGCCTAGCTAAGCATATGCGGAGTTATTTTTGGGTAAATGATAGCTACAACATGAACTTGATTAGATTCACGACTTTGATTTGTGAGTAACGAAATGCATTATTATGTTCAATCCTTAGAGTTGCAAAGGATTAATTAGGGGTGACGAGAGCAATGTCAATATAACGAAATAGATATAGCTAGTCCATCACTTATCTTTAGTTAATCAAAATATAAAGATTTATTTCTATTGAATACGCAAATTTTTAATAGTTTAAGATCTAGAAAATCAGATTTAATATTAACTGCGAAGGTTTATACTCTATTTACTTAGATACCGATCATGGAACGAATAAGTGAATCTTGTAAGTAGGGCAAGCATGGCTATCAACGCCATCATTATGTTCGGAGCATAATATTTAATCATGTTTTCTTTAGAGATTTTATTTTTAACATTATAACTATTTAAACTATATAGACTAACAGAGTGTGGATTCGTCTTAAATTATATATATATATATTTTATATCGTCTAGGATTCATTTCATGCATGCTTTATAAGGCACGCACTTATAAGCAAGCATGCGTATACACCCACACGTTTACATTTGTATATACATGTTTGAATTCCGGATAAATCCAACCAATTTTATGTGAAATGAACAGGTAAAACTGAATTGAAAACGAGTTTGAATTTTAATTTAGCTAAAATATCAAACTAAACCAAAAAGGTAAAAAAAAAACACAATTGAAACTTATTTTAAAACTAAAATTAATCGATTGAACTCTGAATCTAAACAAAAATCATATTTTATACAAATTTGGTTTATACTCAATTTTACTTTGGCCAAGATTTATAATATAATGGTTTAAGCTACCGTCGTTGTTAACGTACTATTACTTAGATATATTTTAAATATGTATATTACATAACATAAAAAATTAACATATTACACTAAGGTCGGATTAAATTTAGATGGTGATAACTGCTACGGTGACATGCTAAAATGAAAGATGCTAAATTGCAAAGGTCATTTAATATTGTTTTTACTTGTAAAAAAAGTAGGTGTTGTTAGTAACTAATGGTTTAATGTTTGCATTCGCTCATATCATAATGAATTATTTTGTCGTAACAGCCGTAGTGCAGGTAATTTTCACTATCATGATAATCAATAAAACAGATATATTAATTGATTACTAGTTAATGCGTACCAAAGAAATCGAATACATACATTTACATTAATTGATGCTATAACTTAATATGGGAAGCCTACTACCCATCTATGAACAAATTTAGTTATCGTATCATAAACTTCAATTTCGACTTAAAGAGGGCAACGTAGAGTAATAATCATATGAGTTGTCAACATAATATTATATTAAATGGATCAAATCATGCATGCCACGAAAAATCTCGAAATCGATTGTGGACACCGAAACGTTACACTAGCGAATCGGTATTTATTTTAATTTATTAAGGTGATAATACGTATAAGGAATATATACTGAAAATGCGCCATAATTGTGTCGTATTAGAGTTGTAGTGTAATGAAATTATAATTTTCGACTTACAAATTGCAATAAACTATATATGCTAGTGAGAAGAAAAAAAACAAAAAAAAGGATACTCTATATGATCTGGAGGGACGGTTAGGCTGTCTTATTCGTGACATTACTGGCCCTTTTGTTAATTTATTTTTATAATTTCTTCCAATAGTGCCAAATTTAGATTAATATTTATATGCTCAAATCTTAAGAAAACTACACCAACAGTCATTTTCAGACTACAGTATTACTGCTATTGCAATCGTCAGAACAATGTTACAAAATGCCAATGATTCACTTGTTTAAGTAGGATCTAGCTTTTGTCGATTAAAATATGTTTAATTAAGTTCTTTGATCATTGGTGAAAAAAAGAATGTATTTCGATAATCAAAATAAACAAATATATTTGTTAATTTTGGCGAAAATAAAAATACTTATTTGGCTTTTAGCTAAAGTTATACATACAAAGTTTAATACACATGTAAATGTATGGATTACTACAAAAATAACAACACCGTCATCGGTAATTTCATAACTATTGACTAAAACACTACTACGAAATATATTTTTACGCGTTTTGTCACTATATATACTCCGTTGCGTATGTCTCATTTTATACATTGCACATATCAATTAGAGAATGCTGATGCTATAATTTGAACGAAAAAAGGCTTGAAACCAACATTTTACCTTATTATTAGTAGTAGTTTTGTTGCAATAAATAAGTTAAGAAATGGGAAATAATACAAAATCAAAAGTGTAACGTTACACTTGTTATAAGTTCATTGGAAGAGGCAACTCTATAGTTTCTTACTCCTACAACTTTCAGTCTTGCACTACGTTTGTTTCCCTCTTGGGAACCCAATTTTTCTTTCTTCTTCATTAATTATAACTCTTTTTATTATTCTTTTTGTTTTTGTCCGTATTTTTTGTTTAGTTATATATATATAGCCTTACAAAAAACGACACTGTTATATCTATACTTTTTATCTAGGTAACTAGACAAGTCCGAATAATCCAAGTTTTGTAACTTGTAAGTACATTGTATAATAATATTAAAAACTATGAGATTTCTGCGATCTGTAATTTAATTCTTATAAATTCATTCTAACGTTATATTATCAAAGAAAGTGAGAGAGATATATATCTACAAAATATTATTTCCATGGAAAGTGATGAAGATAGTGTGCTGCAACGGTCGGGACCCACCGGAGAAGAAGAAGTGACAACAACGAGTTGTGTCTATTTCCACTTTTGCCCTTTCCTTTTCGTTTCGCGCGTCTTCACCGGCTTACCGGCTACACCTGTTGTGCTATTATCGGTTTCATCATTTATATGATAAAACTATTTAATAAAATATTAAACAAATACTAATAAAATAAGTCTTATTAAAATATTGCCGAAAAATACTCAAATAGTTATTAAATTAGTCGCCGCCGCGCCGGCCGTTACGATTGCAGCAGCACGACTGTTTTCAGAATCTTTTGTTTTTATTATTTTTATTATTAGTAATACATTCATTTATTTGTTTTAATATTCCATGGAGACAATAAAGAGAACACTATAACGTTCTTATTTATTTATTTCAATATTAATTTTATATATTATTATAATTATGAATTAATATGAAAAAATAGAATACTTGTATAGACATATGAACAACAACACTGTAAAATTACAAAAAAGAAGAATTTAATTATTGATTTAACGGTTTCTATTTATTTGTTAATTGTTTTTTTTTTGGGTACGATGTAGAGATGGGAATATAATATACCCTTTTTAAAATAAAATTAACGATTCGAATTAGATTTTCAAATTAAAGCTGAAGACTGAAGAGGTCCTTTTTCGTCATTTTGGAGTTTCTTTTTGAGACATTTTTCTCTTTATGATTTTCGCTTTTTTGGTCCTCTTGACTTCTGTTTCAGACTCTGAACGGAGAGAGCCTACGAGCCAGAGGGAAGAGAGAGAGAGAGAGAGAGAGAGGTTGAAGAAGAAAGGAGAAAAATTTGAAAAAACCCAAGAATCGTTTTTGTTGATTCTCATGGAAAATCTCACTCATTCTCGGAATCCAAACAGGTCTTCAGTACCTAAGAAACCTTACAATGGCAATAACAACGCCGGAGGTTTTAGCTACAACTCCGGCAAAACGGCTAATACCACCACAACCACTACATACGACGACGTTTTCGGTGGTCCGCCTAGGTTCGGAGCTCCGACGTTATCTCCTCGTCTCGAAGACTATTGCGAGATTTTCTCCGGGTTCAACGGCTCCTCACGCGCCGCCGTTTCTTCGATTCCGGTACTCGATCTTCCACTTGTTGATGATAGAGATGTCTACTTCGATGTTCGGAGTCAAGGTTTTGATTACCGTGAAGTCTTCGGAGGTTTTAACGATCTCGATTTAGCTCCGTCGTATGAAGACCTGTTTTTGCAGCAGAGGTCTACGGTGGTTGGTGATGGTGATTCCTCCGACGATGCTTGGTACTGATAAAAATCGAAACTTTTTTCTTACCCTTGATTCAATTTTTGGAAAAGAGCCTTCTTTTTAAGAAATTTGAGCTTCATATTTTGTAGGACTCCTGAAGAAGTAGAGTCATGCTCAGGAGGTACAGAGCATTCTGGCAAAAGTCCTTGTTCTTCTAATGGTAGAGATTCATATGATTCCATTGATGGAAGCACAGAGTTCAACATTTCTTATAACAAAGCTAGTCAGATAAGCGGCGGCGATACAAATATGTCAAGTGGTGTGATACGTGTAGCTGATGTTGGTGCTATTCCTGGTTATACTGTTGCAGTTGATGAAATGATTTGTGCAGGTGGAACAACAAAGCTCAAGAAGGAGACTGGGCCCTCCTCTGTTGGTAGATTTGCCTTTGAAGACAAGTATTACAGTAGTGAACCTTTTTTTACTGTTTCTGAGATTGGTTTGAAGACTCATCCTACTGGAATACCACCTCCTTCGAGGCCACCTCCTGTATTAAAGAGCGGTTTTAGAAGTTCGGCGTCTAATTCTAGAACCACCGGATCAGAAGGATCTGCGGATAGTAGTTCTCCACCGTTTTTTGATGTAGAGGTTGATGCAAGTTCAGCTGCTGAGAGAGAAGCTATGGTAAAAGCTGAGGCAAAACTAAAAGGTGCTAAAGAGCTGTTTGAAAGGAAGAGGGATAGGGCACGGACCACCATGAAGCCAACCTCAACGAAGAATAGAATGACTGAGGAAGGGAAATCGAGCCATACAGCTGGTTTGCCTGTTTTTAGGAATAATATTGATGTAGTTAAAAAGTCTTTGAGGGATAAGCATGGAAGTAAGTCACTCTCTTCTCAAGGGTCTGCAAACTCTGATGGAAATGATGAATGGAAAGAGGCTAATCAATTTGTTGAATTGGTGAGAACAGAGCTACCAAGAAATGCTGATGAGAACAGTGGTGGAAAAGATGTTTGTATTCCCCTTAATGCAGAGTTTTTCGATAGGGAGCTGACATGGGCAGCTAATGTTGACTGGGAGAAACAGCGGAGGAGAGCAAAAGGAGATAGGGAGGATCATGAAGCGAGCAAATTGCCAAAACACCCTGGAACGAGAAAGGTAGTATCTAGGCATAAGAGACATGAGAACAAGCTTGCAGAGAAGGCTCCTGAAGAGCCAAAGAATGAGAAATCGAGACATGTGGAGCTGCAATTTGAGACGGGCAACAATTTGCCTGATTATGGTGGGATAGTGAAACACAGAAATCTGCTCAGACCAGAAGAAAACAAGCTATTAACTGAAAAGCCTGCAAAACAAAAGAAGGAATTGCACTGTGAAGAGAAAACAAAACGCATACAAAATCAACAATTGGATAGAAAACCACATCAGAAAGCAGCTGAAAAGAACCAGGAATGTGTGTTTGAGTGGGAACAAAATGCGAGAAAGCTCAGGGAGGCTCTTGGTAATGAAAGCACGCTAGATGTTTCCTTGGAATTGAACGGAAATGGCGAAAGTGAGACAAAACTGAATGAGGCCTTGAAGCGGATGGAGGAGGAAACTAGGATTAAAGAGGCTCGTGTAAGGGAAGGAAATGACAGAAGAGAAAGAGAAGCTTTTGAGAAGGCAGAAAATGAGAAAAGACTTAAGGCAGCATTGGAGCAAGAAGAGAAGGAAAAAGAGATTAAGGAAGCTCGTGAAAAAGAAGAGAATGAACGGAGAGCGGCAGAGGCTCTTGAAAAGGCAGAACAAGAAAGGAAAATAAAAGAACAACAAGAGTTAGAATTGCGGCTAAAAGAAGCTTTTGAAAGGGAAGAAAAGAACCGTAGAATAAGAGAGTCCCGTGAGAAGGCAGAGAATGAAAGGAAAATGAAAGTTGCACTTGAACAAGAGAAGGAACGAAGAATAAAAGAAGCACGTGAAAAGGAAGAAAACGAGCGAAGAATAAAAGAGGCTCTTGAGAAGGCAGAGCTGGAGCGACGGCTGAAAGAAACTCTTGAACAAGAAGAGAAGGAAAGGCGGATTAAAGAGTTTCAAGAGAGAGAAGAAAATGAGAGGAGAGCTAAAGAGGTTCTCGAGCAGGCAGAGAAGGAGAGGAAGTTGAAAGAAGCCCTTGAGCAAAAGGAGAATGAAAGGAGGGTGAAAGAGGCACGTGAAAAAGAGGAGAATGAGAAGAGGCTGAAAGAAGCTATGGAGCTAGAAGAGAAAGAAAAACGGCTGATAGAAGCTTTTGAGAGGGCAGAGATTGAGAGAAGACTGAAAGAGGATCTTGAACAGGAAGAGATGAGGATGAGGCTGCAAGAAGCCAAGGAAAGAGAAGAAAGAGAAAGAACACATAGAGAAAAGCAAGAGCATCAGGAAAATGAAATAAAACAACATGAATATTCAGTAGAAGAAAGTGACGAGAAAGAAAGAGATGCTTGTGAAATGGAGAAAACCTGTGAAACCACCACAGAGGCTCATGGAGAGCAATCATCGAGTGAAAGTCTTAGCGACACTCTAGAAGAGGATGAGAGTATAGACAACCACGAATCAGTGACCAACCAAAAGGAAGAAGAAGAAGGACCAAGCCAGAGAGAATCTATGTCCGAAGAAACCTGTCCTTGGAAGGTATTTGAGAAGAACCTCAAAGACGCCAGCCAAAAGGAAGGATCCAATGAGCTAAATGCTGAATCCAGGTTGTTTGAGAGGAATGAAGAGGCACCACAGTTGGGTGAAAATGGAGGATATAACCAACAAAATGGAGAATCAGGTGCGGAATCCACTTCTGTCTCTGAGAATATTAGAGGAGGAAAGCATGAACAGAAGAGTAAAAATTCTGAAACCTCTAAAGATGCATCAGTTCTCAAACGAGACAATGGGTTGAAAACTGAAGTTGAAGAAAGATCAGACGACGTTGTAGGTGAAGACGAAAATGTCAGAAAAGCAGCAGGTGTTGGTAGTGATCAAAGGAATCCAGAGGAAAGTAAGTGCGCTCCCAAAACATCCTCTGGTTTCAGAAACCATGAAAATAAATTCACCCATCAGCAGGAAAGAGGAAGTATCTATGAGACCCAAGCAGGTTTAAATCAAGATGCAAAATTAGAAAGACCATTGCCTTCTCGAGTATCTGTGCAACGTGGGAAAGAAGTAGAGAGAATAAAGCGAGAAAGAGACTTTGAGATGGAGCGCTTAAGAAAGATAGAAGAAGAAAGGGAGAGGGAAAGAGAGAGGGAGAAGGATCGAATGGCTTTTGACCAGAGAGCCTTGGCTGATGCACGTGAAAGATTGGAGAAAGCATGCGCTGAGGCTAGAGAGAAGTCTTTGCCTGATAAGTTATCAATAGAGGCAAGACTTAGAGCAGAACGGGCGGCAGTGGAGAGAGCAACTGCTGAAGCTCGTGAACGTGCAGCTGAAAAGGCTGCTTTTGAGGCAAGAGGGCGAATGGAAAGATCCGTTTCCGATAAGCAATTTCAGAGTTCAGGTTCCTTTGGTGAACGAATGGAGAGATCAGTTTCCGATAAGCAATTTCAAAATTCAGTCTCATTTGGTGCTTCAAGATATCAAAATTCTCCTGGTACAAATACTCTGAAAACTCTCTAGCTCTTTTATTTTCCCATCCCCCCATTAGATTAACACTTTTTCTTGTCTTTTGTCTCTTAAGGTACTGATGGTGAATCGCCTCAGAGGTATACATCGAGATTAGAAAGGCATCGAAGAACAGCTGATCGTGTGGTAATTAATGCTTCTATTTTCCAATACTCTACACCATTGATGTTAATTAATGTACGATCATATTTAACTCGTAACAGGCTAAAGCTTTAGCAGAGAAGAACATGCGTGATCTCGTGGCTCAGAGAGAACAAGCAGAAAGAATTGTAGAGCCACCAAACCGAAACTCTTCTTCAACGTCAAATTAAAGCTTCAACTGTAATAATCACAGTTTGTTTCTGTTTCCTACAGAGAATCGCTGAAACCTTGGATGCGGAAGTAAAGAGATGGTCAAGTGGAAAAGAAGGAAACATAAGAGCATTACTCTCAACATTACAATACGTACGTTTTCTTAATGAAGATGAAAGCTAAAAAAAGCAGAGTTAATTCTCAAAATCGAGTTGTTTTTTTGTTTTGTTTTGTTTGATATGAACCAGATCCTTGGTCCCGAGAGCGGTTGGCAACCTTTACCGTTAACAGAAGTCATAACTTCAGCAGCCGTGAAGCGAGCTTACAGGAAAGCAACACTTTGTGTTCATCCAGACAAATTACAGCAACGAGGTGCAAACATTCATCAGAAATATATCTGCGAAAAGGTCTTCGATCTTCTTAAGGTAGTTCATGTTCTGTAACCACCTTTTCACACTCTCTGAATTGGTCATTCTGAAATTTAGAATTGTGTTAATGTACTAATAAATTTCCAGGAAGCTTGGAACAGATTCAACTCAGAAGAAAGGTAGAGCCTTTGTGTTGTTGACATTTGACCTTGGTATATGATATTTGGTTTCTCACCATTTTTAACATTTTTTAAAGGTTTGATTTTTTCTTAATTTTTTTTTTGTTAAGTCGTGCTTCTTGAGTAGTTAAAGAGTAAATATTATCTATTTTAAATTAGATTGTCCGTAAGGTTTATTTTTTCTATGATTGCCAATTTGCCTAGATGATTATTGTAATCATTTTTAATTGCTATGACCGCAACAATTTTCTGTATATTTTAATATAGTAAAATTTATTAGCATTATATAGTTTTTTTTCCTCTGCAAATTGTTACACGATCTCTATCATACTTTTTAGACCGGTTACAATGCTTATCGTTTGTCGGAAGTTACTGTCTATTTCGTACATGTTTAAATTTAGGTATAAGAATAAGTAATGATTGCAGAAAACTATTTCAGTTAATTAGCATTCCACAAACAATATTATTATTTCTTGGCGTGTTTCATTCAGAATATTTCAGATAATACCAGCTGATCTCAACCGAACCGATCCTAAAACCTTAATAAAGGTTAATTGGTTGAATAGTTTACGTAAACAGGTTTACTAAAACAGAAATCGAATTGAAACTTAAAACCAATCCAAAAAAATATTCAAATACTAAAATCTGGATTAAGTACACCTAACAAAAGTTTTTCTTCAAAATAGTTTTTTTTTTTTGTCAATTTGTATATTAGAACCCAAAAGGTTAACGGTTACACTCATATAAAGATAACAATGCAAACAAGACCAAGGAGATCAAAACAAAGAACCAACACAGACTCTGACTACCTGATCAAAACAAAGAACCAACACTATACCAAAATAGTTTAGTTGTCATATTTTCTTAACAAATGTAAATCTTCTAGAAAAAAAGGAAAATCTAAAAAAAAAAAAATAGTGACATCAGAAATATTTCTTTACAATGGTTGGATGACAAATACTACTTTTTCGACAAAAAATATTCTACAATCAATGCTATTCACACACACACACACAGAGATGTTTCCTTTTTTTTTTTGGTTTTAAAAAGAATATTCCACAATCATGCTATTCACACACAAACGTTATTTATGTTTTCTAAACAGAACAATGAGTATCATTTATTTGACCCACTTTGAACAATTATTGTCTAGCTCTATTGTTATCTAAACAGAACATTGAGTATCATTTATTTGACCCACTTTGAACAATATAAACATGTTACTGATTTATTTAATCAACCGAGAGTCTCGTGGAAGCTCCTTGATGAGCACAAGGTCAAGGATTGCGTTAGATGAGACTTGGAAAAGTCCAAGAAGCTCGTAGAAATCACTTTGTCTTCACTTGATTTTAATATTTTCAGAACTAAAATAACATTAAAATTGTCGGACTTTTCAAATTAACAAGCAGCCATAAATTGACCATATTCCCCGTTGAAATTAAACAAGGTACAACCATAAAATCTCATCACATCTCTATATATATAATAACACATTGACAAAACTCTCTACATTACAACAAACAACAACCATCTCTTCACATCATCTTCTCGAAATCTCAACTGACACTTGAACATATAAAAACATGCAAATGCTAAGAAGCTTGAGCACGAGGACAAGAAGCCGTCGTGGAGGATATGAGAGAGTGAGTGATGATTCAACTTTCAGTTTACTCGGTGCAAAGCTAAGAAGATCGACGAGTGTTCCTTACTACGCTCCATCTATTAAGCTTGGTGCTGGTGGTGTTCCGACCATTCTTGAGGAGCTTCCTCGTCAGAAATCCAAGAAAGTCAAACCAACAAGCAAATTTAGCCACCCCCTCTTTAGTCTCTTCTACGGAAAGAAGAAGAAGTCGGCGACGACGAAGCCTGAGTTCTCTAGGTATCTTGAGTATTTGAAAGAAGGTGGTATGTGGGATGCGAGAGCTAATGCGCCTGTTATCTATTACAAGTAGATCGATTCATTTGTCAAAAGTATCAAGAAAGAGAGAGGGTGAAATTTAATTTCTTTTATTTGTTTAATTCAAATCTTTTGAATTTGGGATTGATATTTGTATATTTCAGTGATCCAGTATTTAATTTGTTTATAAACATTTACAAGTATTGGAAACAAAATTGTATACTTTTGAGCATATTTTTGATTTGGAAATGATTTGAGCTTCAAAGCAATGTTTTAGACAAGTCAAAAGTCAAACAGTATTGATGTTTAACTTTCTAATCCAGCAGAAACGATGCCGTTTTGAAGAAAATCTCAATAGCTACCGGTTAGAGAATTAGGTTTTCGAAATGTTTTTGACCCATTTCGAAGTTTTCTCTACCGAATTAGATCTAAGACGTTCTTTACTCAAGTTGATTGTATCTGGATTTGAAAGTAGTAAACTTGGTACAAAAGAACCAAGAGTGAGCAATTCAAGATTTGGTTCTGCAATGGTCGGGGGAGCTGTATAAGCTCAATTTGAAGGAATTAAACAAAATTCGTCAACAAATGAGTTACTTCCACTGTGTATCTTTCAGATTTGATGGCTAGGAAACGAGAATTAGCTTAATTGGTTTTGGAAAAAAAGCTTATCATGTTGCATATTTCATATTCAAATATATTGCTACATATATATATATATAGCTAGGTTCCAATGTTTCAGAGCTTCTTTCTTAGGACAACAACAAATGTGACGGGTCTTATGTCTTCTTTAGCCAACTCCTCGTCAACCATTCTAGCATATATATCAAACAGCTTGTCCAGAATCTTTTCTCCAAAGTATTGAATAAGCATTGATTCTTGAACTGCTCTTACCGTCTTCGCAACCTCCTTACCATAACTGGTATCATCATCCTCGTTCCCTTTCTCCTTGTCCACTTCTAACATCTCTAAGCTCTCTAATTCAAAAGACCCTTCTTTGTTCACTTCACCTTCTACCTCAGCAGCACTCGGGGCGTAAAAGTGCATATCGTAAGAATCAAGCTTCTCTTCCTCAGTTTCTCCCTACAGATTATAATTAAATGGAAACAACAACATGAACCTTTCTAATCAAGATCCACATATTTGTAAAATCAACGGATGTTTCTCTATACCTGTGCAACAAGATCCATTATGGATCTTGAGAGAAGTTCCCAGAAGAAAGAGTTTCCTCTATCTACATGACCAGGACCTTCTCTTCCGAGTATTATGAGCACCATTCTGCTTGCAGTAACCAACTCTTTTGATCTACACCGGAGGAAAATGGAGAAATCTTCCTTGAATTGACTGTAGTAAGCTTTGGAAACAGCTTCAGGGCTCGAGGAGCAGATACTAACACAACCTTTGTTTATGGACTTGCCTTGCTCGTCATATAAAGCTGGAGGAACCTGCAAAGAGAAAAGAAACAACTCATTCATATATACACCTACTTAAAGGTTCTCTCTCCCTCTCTCTCTCTGTGACTCTATATATATATATATTCACCTTGGAAAGCCAGTGTAAGCTGTAAGAGGCATAGATAAAGTGGATGGTTTTTTCAGGGAAGAGTCTTCCATAGAATGATCCAGGGTAGGCTGCAATGAAAACAGAAGGGAAATCTCCATTGTTGACATCTCTCTTGAGCTCTATATGAAAGTCAGGCAAAGACTTGAATATGGAGTTGAAGTCATTTCCGGGGAGATCGTTAAGGAAGAAGCTCAATTCCGGCAAGGGATGGTTTGGGATCTCGCGGTAGTGAGCAACTTCGACAGCTTTGATGATGTCTTTAATGGTGGAGAGAGTGTTTGGTCCTGAAGAACATCCCAGATCAGCTATTCCTAAACTCTTGGGTCTTGTCTCTTTGTAGAGCTGTTGGAGTGTCTCTAGTGTTATGTGCTTTGCCATATCAGATGCTTTCTTCTGCAAGATTAAAACAACAAGAAAATGTAATTAGAGAGTCAAAAATTATGCAACTAAGTGAAAATATGTGAAATCTTAGTAACCTGGAAGGAAGAGTTTCTGGCATAACTTGTTTTTCCATCTCCTCCTGTCATGTGAAACTCTCTCTCCAGATCCTCCTTATCCATCACAATAACAAAACAAAAAATATGGTTAAGATCTCATTAATTAAGTTGTTGGGTTAGGGTTTGTTCTTTATTAAAAGGAGAGATCTTTGGCCTGTCACTTCAATCTTCCATTATTTTTTTTTTTTGCTGTTTTGTGTATTAAACTCTATTTTCTTACTTGAAAATACGATTTGGGATTCGTTCATCATTGTTCATGATTTAACAACAACAAAATTTAGATGTGGAATTTTTCTTTTGGTAGGTGAATTTAGACTAGAAGGAGAAATGGTAGGTATAGTCCAAAGTGACCAAAAATAGGAATGAAAAAAAAAGTAGAAAAGGATAATACAAAGAACAAAAAAAATATATAAATTAGTCAAACTACATCATGATGGCTTCATGTAATGTTCGTACTTTCTTTACTCTGTTCTTGCTATCAGTGCTAGACTCTGTTGCTATCAGTGCTGGACTCTGTTGTCATTTCTTTATCATTTAACATAAACTCAATGTTTCCTTAGAAATATGTCTTGACTCTCGGTAGAATCCATTGGGTATTACATAATCACATGGTTTCTCTAATTTACTGAAATATGTTTGAACATAATAGGTCTAAATGTTAAAAAAAACATTTTAGAAATATAGTGGAAACTTTGGGACAGAATATGATTGAGGAAGAAGATTGATTGACTTTTGATGGTAAGACAAGCTAAACAAAAATGGGTGATGATGATTGGTGTGAATGACCACCATTTCTCTCTCTCTATGTCTCTCCTCACCTTTAGGCTTGAGTGCTATTTCACTCTCTCTCTCTTTATTCCTTACCTTAAGGATTTAGTATTCTTTCACTCTCTCTCTTTCTTCCTTACCTTAAGGCTTTTAGTAGTCTTTCTTTCTCTGTCTACCTTGCCTTTAAGACTTTAGTGGTGGACTGTGGTGATGAATGCTTGTTGTCATAAGTGTATAGTGTATTATGTATATGCTTTGTTGGGAGAGAGTTTTGGTACGATAAGGTTTTGTGTGTAGAGGGGGACGCACGCGTGTCACTAGAGGGATTTATGCAAAGCCGTAACTTATCAATCTTTTTTTTTGCGGTTTAGACTTTTGAGGGAATTATAAATTTTACAAATGTTCGTATACTCTCTTCTTCGCCTTCTTCTCTAAATATGATCTTCTCTCTCTCGTTGCTTACGCCTTGTCTAATCTCTTTGTTTGTTTTCTTGTTAGATGTAAGATTGGTTCTTGATTGATTCGATTGGATTTTGCAGATTTTGAACTTAGTCACTATATCAAGGTTGGTAATTGATTCTATAGGACTTTTTACTAGTTCATAGTGAGAACTTTTTATTCGATACATATAACTTCTACTTTAAGCTTGTGATTAATTGGTAAACTTTTAGATTTCAACTGTTTTGTTCGCACTCCATATATTTCCATCTAAAGTTTAATAATCCCCACTGAGTTTGTGTATTGGTTCTCCTTTTTTTTTATCCTCTCCTCACTCCGAGTCACTCCGAGCTAGTTGATATTGAGAATATTGTATATATTTTAAAACGAATTGGTGCTTCAAAAAGGCATATAAGTTCTTCACTAAGAAGATTAGTTTAATATAGAAGAAAAAAAGAATTGAGCGAAGATATGGAGAGTGGCTGAAGGATATGGGATGAAGTCGTGACTTCCCACGAGAAGCAAATAAATCCTGTGAATAGTAGAAAGAGAAAAATAAATCACATTATATTATTATTATTAAGCTAAATAATAGGATACCTACACTAAGTGACTTCATGTACATTTACACATCAATTTTAAAGCTACGCCAAATTATAGTGATAACATTTTGTAGGAAATGTATTGTCAGTTTTATCTTCAGTTCATTAGCAGACCAGCTCATTTAGGTAAAATCAGTAGAAAATTGGTCAGCTTAAGTGATTGTAATCTTGAAAAGTACAAATATTTGTGTATACATAACGGGTTAAAAATGTGAGCTGTTGAATCATTGAGCCTGTAATAAAGCCCATATTTAAAACTCAAGACCATTCAACTTAAACAATGTCGTATGAAAGCAACTAAAATTCGTGTATGGTAAAATCAATATCTTTCAGGTAACAACATTCCTTATGTGTCGGATCTATTCGTAATGATATAGTTTCTTAATCAGATTACAGATCTTTGTTTTCAAATAAGATTCATATTTTCGTTGGTAAAATTGGATTCAGAATTTTGCTAATTTTGTTGTTTATTGATCTGAATTGTGAAAACTGTATACTAATTTGAAGATTGTACGTGGTTTTGTAGGGTTACACAAAGTTGAATACATTAGCAATGGCTTCGAGTCTTGTGGAAATGTTTAACGCCGCTTTGAATAGGGTTACAATGATATTGGATGCTCCTTCAGATAAACATGTTGTGTTCGGTGTCCCAATCCGAGGTGCATTTTAGGATTTCTATGAAATTTTAGTGAACGTTGTCTATTTAGTTTTTGGGTTGTAGAGATTATTAATGATTTCAACTTTCTTTTTTTTTTAATTTTTTTTTCCAGGGCACTTCTTTTTGGAAGCGTTGTTGGGTGTTGTCGTCGTCTTTCTTCTCTTCTGTCAGAAGCCATGTCGTGTTTAAGACTTATCATTAAAAACTAAATGTTTTGTTTTCTTCGAAAGCTTCTTGACTCTCGCTTATCTATTGGATATTCACATCACCACATGGTTTCTCTAATGCTGAATTATATAATATGATATGAAATATGTTTGAACATAATGGGAATACTATATGTATAGTGTAATGTAAATGTTACAAAACATTATAGAAAAGTAGGGGAAACTTTGGGATAGAATATGATTAAGGAGGAAGAAGAAAGATAGACTTTTGAAGGTTAGAAAAAGCTAAACAAGAATGGGTGATGATGATTGGTGTGTGTGACCACCATTTCCTTTTTTCTTTCCCTCTCTTACGTTCCTCTAGGCTTTAGTATTCTTTCACACTCTCTCTTTCTTCCTTACCTTAAGGCTTTTGGTAGTCTTTTTTTCTCTTTCTGCCTTGCCTTTAAGACTTTAGTGGTGTTGATGAATGCTTGTTGAGTCATAAGTGTAGACTGTAGTGTATCTGCTTTGTTGGGAGAGAGAGAGAGAGAGGTTATTAGTTTTGGTACGATACGAAATGGGTTTATGTTTAGAGGGGCACGCACGCGTGTCGTTTGAGGAGTTAATGCAAAGCCGTAACCTATCAATCTTCTTTCTTTTTTTTTTTTTGTGGTTGGACTTCTTATAAATGTTCATATAATCTCTTCTTCAAGACTTCAACCATGATATTCTCTCTCTTGTTGTTTTGGGTTTTCGTTTTCCATTTTTTGTGTGTGGTGAAAAGTTAATCTCTTTGTTTGCTTTCTTGTTAGATATGGAAACTGTTTCTTGACTGATTAGATTGGATTTTGCAGATTTTGAATTTAGTCACTATACCAAGGTTAGTTGATTCTCTAGGATCCAACCATCATTTTTGTATAATTAAAACTTTTAGATTACAAAAGAAAAAGAATAGACGGTGGACAAAAGTACACCATAAAGATTTGGAATTTGGTAAAGTCCCATCCATTTTTTTTTTTTGCACCTGAAATAGTTCCTTTAATAAAATTATTGGTTCTCCATTTTTTTATTTTCTCCCTCACTCTTTGCTAGTTGATAATGAGAATATTTTATATGTTGATAAAATGTGTCAAAAAAAAGAGTAGTGAGAATATTGTATACTTTCCAAATGAAGTGGTGCTTCAAAAAGACATACATAACTTGATAGAGAGAATATACGAGTGGCTCATCGACAGATAGAATATATGGATCAAGTCATGATATCCGACGAGAAGCAAGCAAATCCTGTAGTGTACTAAGAGGATAATCAATCACATTACATTATTACCTTATTATATAAAACTGATCGCGTTTAACGTGAGCGTGACATGTGTCAAAGTGATAACTCATTAGATTTTGACACGCGTAATTTATATTGCGTGTCTTTTCGGGTAATAATTTTTATATAAAGATGTATAATAAATAATTAATTAAAAAATTTGTCAGTTTAAGCAAAAATGTCAATAGCAAAAAGTTTGGTAATTTTCAACTTTCTGGTAATGGTAGTTTTCTATATAAAAATTTAAAATAGATAATCAATTAAGATTTTTATATGTTTAAGTAAAAATGTAAATAGCAGTATAAAAAAAATAATAGAAAAGACAACTTACTGTTAATGTATCACCAGAAAAAACAATTGTCACTTTTAGCAAAATGTTTAATATTTAATATTTTACATCACAATTCTGTTAATTTTCCAAATTATTATTGTAGTAGTTTGGTTATAAATACCAAAGTATAGATTTTTAACAAATTATCTTCTCATTCATCTTTTATCTTTTGTTATTCATCATATTAAATCAGAAAAATGAATTCAGGAGTTCATCTTACCCTAGATCAATTAGACAAAAATTGTGTTTATCGTCGTACTATAGTACGTTTGGTTCGAAAATAGGAAGCAAGAAATATCAAAGCAGATGAAAAGGTAATAATTTGTTTTAGCAAATCTTATTATATTATTAGAAGATTTTTTCTATTTGTGTTTAATGTATTTTATTAAAATATTATTTTAATATGGTTTGTTAAGATTCTTTATATTAGTGTTTAGTGTTTAATTTACTTATTTTTGTGAAAAATATTATTTTAAAATATTTACTTAATTTCAAATTTTATGGTTATTCACAGATAAATACAAATCACGGTTTTGTGCATCATTTTCTTCTTCAAATATTTGGCGATCAATCTATTTATAAAATATATATTTATATAAATATAATATAATATTATCTTCCGTTGCTATAACACTGGGGTATAATACTAGTTAAGCTATAAACTGAGTGACTTCATATACATATTTTACACTCACTTCCAAAGCTACACAAAACTATACTTTCAAATTTTAGTATTGTCCTCGGTTGACTCTTATGCAAATGTTAAATATATTTTCATTAATTGATGGATTTAGCAGATAAGCATTTAAACATGTGTATGATATATCAACCGGTAAAAATGTGAGCGATTGGGCCTCAAACAAAGCCCATATTAAAAATTCAAGACCATTATACTCAAACGGCGTCGTATCAATGTACCAAAACAGATCTGGGCCCAGGATCCTGCTGACGTATTACGAACATAGAGAGATCCGCTCGTCTTCCTATTTTCCTTTTTTTTTTCCTAATAAAAATTTCTGTAACTGATTTTTTTTTTTTTAATTAACCTGTGCGACATCAAAAATCTCGAGAAAACGTTGAAAGTCAAATCTTTTTGCATCGCCAATTTTGAAAACACTTCTCGTGTTGTGTTGACACTCTTGTGGGCACGATACCTTGTGCTCTCCTTTTCGATTTTGGCCACCCAAAATCAATTGGGATCAGGTAACATTCCTCGTTTACGTGTTGGATCTAATTGTAATCATTTACTTTCTTAATCTGTTTTCCGAGATTTCGATTTCTCGTTGCTCAGTGATCAGATTACATATCTTTTCTGATTAAGGGTTTGTTTGTTTTGAGTCAAAATTGGATTCAAAATTGCCACTTTTTTGTTATTTACTGATCTGAATTGTGACCATTGGTTCTGTAGGATTGCCCAAAGTTGAGCTAGCTGCCCTTTTGCTCGATCCGTCGAGCATATCATATTGTAAAAGAAAAATTACAGAGCTTTATTAAGCAAATAGCAATGGCTTGGAATCTCGTGGAAATGTTTAATGCCGCTTTACTTTGGGTTACAATGGCTCTGGATGATCCTTCAGCTAGAGTTGTCTTGTTCGGTGTCCCAATCCGAGGTATAGATTTGAAGAAACTTTACGTCAACTTTTTGTCTATCAAGTTTTTGGAATATTTGAGTTTACTAAAGATTTCAACTTTCATTATTTCCAGGGCATTTCTTTTTGGAAGGGTTGTTGGGTGTTGTCATTGTCATTCTTCTCTCTCAGAAGAGCTATAAACCGCCTAAGCGACCATTAACCGAGCAGGTTCTTTCTTAGATCCGATTGTGATACTGGTTTGATAGATCATATGATTTGCATCTTGTAACATCTTTGACTAGTTTTGGAAACAACCCCATTGTGTGCTTTTTATTGATTGTGCATAGTTGAAATGTATTGAGTTTTCGGGTGTTTATATTACTCAGGAAATAGATGAGTTATGTGATGAATGGGTTCCTGAACCTCTTATACCGCCAATTACTGAAGACATGAAGCATGAGCCTCCAGTTCTTGAAAGGTGTCGTAGAAGACTTCTCTGTATTTCGTTTTATAGTCTTTTTTCCGCTTATGCTTAAAGATTCTATTGGGTCCATACAGTGCTGCTGGACCGCATACAACAGTTAATGGTAAAGACGTGGTGAATTTTGCCTCAGCTAATTATCTTGGACTCATTGGACACGAGAAGTTGCTGGTAACATGAAGCTACTTTGTTTTGAGTACAGTCTCTTGTGTTTGAATAGTTTTGTTTAAGGTTAATCTTATGCCAGGAATCATGTACTTCTGCATTGGAAAAATATGGTGTCGGTTCTTGTGGTCCTCGTGGATTCTATGGTACAATTGGTAAGAAGTCAACCATGGAACTGTAATTTATAATGGCTACTTTAGTTCCTCGATTAGCTCCCTTCAAAAGGGTTCTTACTATGTGATTACTTCTCTTGACTAGATGTCCACCTTGATTGCGAAACCAGAATCTCAAAATTTTTGGGTACTCCTGATTCAATCCTCTATTCTTATGGACTTTCCACGATGTTCAGCACAATTCCTTGTTTCTGTAAGAAAGGCGATATCATTGTTGCGTAAGTATACAATTTCTTAAAACGTCTTTATACTTGCTAGATTACATTAGTCTCAGGATTGCGTTGAACTTCTTTGTCGATACGGGCCTTGTTTGAAACTCTTTTACCTCGAGATTAAACTCATTCGTGTCTTTATAATTTTCTCAGCGATGAGGGTGTTCACTGGGGAATACAAAATGGACTTCAGCTTTCTAGAAGTACAATTGTGTACTTCAAGCACAATGACATGGAATCCCTTCGAAGCACCCTCGAGAAAATCATGACAAAGTACAAGCGCTCAAAGAACTTGAGGCGTTATATTGTAGCTGAATCTGTATATCAGGTATTGAACACCTTGCTGTTTTCTTTCTTCTCCTGCTTCCACATTTTGAAAATTCTCCCTGAACTGTAATGCTTACCCATTTTCCTTTGGGTATATTAAAATCTGCAGAATTCTGGTCAAATTGCACCTCTGGATGAGATCGTAAAACTAAAAGAGAAGTATCGGTTTCGTGTTATATTGGATGAAAGCAACTCTTTTGGTGTGCTTGGCCGTTCTGGGAGAGGTCTTGCAGAGCATCACGGTGTCCCTGTATGTATGAATGACACACATTTTAGTAGTGTTCTCATTTGCTAAACCTGATGCTGAAATTTACGGTGGTTTATCCTGAAACAGATTGAGAAGATAGATGTTGTGACTGCTGCAATGGGCCATGCGTTAGCCACAGAAGGTGGATTTTGCACTGGGAATGCCCGCATCATCGATTACCAGGTAAAACCTCGATTATGCTGATTAACTAATTACAAACAAAATCGAAAACTACCGATAGTAGAAACTGACTCTCTCTGGGACTCTCAAATGCACAGAGACTTAGCAGTTCAGGTTATGTGTTCTCTGCTTCTTTGCCACCATACCTTGCAAGTGCTGCTATCACCGCGATTGATGTCATTGATCAAAACCCTGATATGTTAGTTAAGCTGAAGCAAAATATTGCTCTGTTATGGAAAGGTTTGATCTTTCAATCTTATTCAGCAACAATTAGAGTTTGATTTAGTTTGTTATCTTTCTCTGATTGAAAACGAAACGCTTGGAACAACGCAGGATTGTCAGATATCAAGGGGATGTCGTTAACAAGCAACCCGGAATCACCTATTGTTTTCTTGAAATTAGAGAAATCTTGCGGTTCAGCTAAAGACGATTTGCTTCTACTTGAGGGAATGGCTGACCGTGTAAGTTCATTGTTTCTTTGCAAAACCAAATCTAGAGCCTGTCCCCGTTTCTTGACATGACTAGATGCATGCAGGCTCTGAAGGAAGACTCATTGTTGGTTGTCAGTTCTAAAAGGTCGTTTCTTGATAAATGCCGGTTACCTGTGGGAATCAAACTCTACGTTTCAGCTGGACATTCGGAATCTGATCTTCTTATAGCATCTGAGTCGCTGAAGAGACTTGCTTCGGAGCTTCTTTTCAAGTCCTGAAACACCAAAACTCATCCAGAGAGAACTCTCTTTATTCAAAAACAACGCCAAGGGGGAACTCTTTCAACACATGCGTTTGAGATTATAGACAACAGAATTCGCAGACGCAACAGCTTGCAGATGTTCATAGAACCGATTCCTAAACCGGTTTGCTACTTTCATTAATAGGCTTGTGGTTGATCTGAAGCTAAATTGACGAAGGAGAATTCTCGAAGACAATGGCTTCTTGTTCTAACCTTTATGAAAATTTTCCAAATGTTTTCGTTTGATTTTTCTTTCCCCCCCCCTTTCTTATACTCTTAAAGTCTTAATGTTCAAGTAGCTTAGTGTTGCTGCAGAAATTCTAAAACTTTCAATTTATGGGAAGCAAAAAAAAGAAATCATGTGATGATGACTTGTCGCACAAGAAAGTTGTTTGCATAATAGCCTCTCTCAAATCTCAAACAATATTGACAGCTGTCAGTATAACACTCGAAACAGGTAATATATAACAACCCGCTCGTCGTCGTATCTCTCTTCCTCTGTTTCTAAATTGTATAATTAGAAGTGCATAACCAAAAACAAACAAAAAAAACAAAACTGTGACCAAAAAAAGAGGAAGAATCAATGGTTGGGGAAAGTAAAAACATGAGGTGGAGCTTTTACCTCGACGTTAATGGAGCCGAGAATCCAAAGGAACGATTTTGAGAGATTTTCGGACCAATCTCATTCTCCTTTTTTATCTTTCTCCATCATCTCATTTCCTCTTTGCAGAGGTAAATTATCTATTTTTCTCTCTCTCTTTTGTTCTGTTTCCTTCCTCCATGTTCATTGTTGTTCGAAATATGATTTGTAATTAGGGATGTGATTAATGCAGGAATTTGGCAAAGGGCATTGGTTAAATAATAAGACACTCTCGTTAGAGTGCTCGTCCCTCGTGCCCTTATCTGCCTATTCCAACTATCTGGCAAAATCATGTCTTTGAACCAAAGTAAACAAAAAAAGAAGCCTTTTTAGTCCACTGTTCTTTGATCTTTTGTTTTGTTATCGTCTTGTTCTTGATGTTTTTTTTTTTGTTTTGGGGTTGTTTTAGATGCCGAGTTGAAACCAAGGATGGGCTCTTTTAAGAAGAAGAGCTCTTCTAAGAGTTTGAGGTATTCAATGACCAAGAGAAGGAGAAGTAGCAAAGTGATGTCTGCGGAGATTATCGAAGATGTGCATGATGCCGAGGAGTTGAAAGCGGTTGATGCCTTTCGCCAATCGCTAATACTCGATGAGCTACTCCCAGAGAAACACGATGACTACCATATGATGCTTAGATTTTTGAAGGCAAGAAAATTTGATCTCGAGAAAACCAAACAGATGTGGACTGAAATGCTTAGATGGAGAAAAGAATTTGGTGCCGACACTGTCATGGAGGTATAATTATTATTATTATTATTATTATTATTATTCAAGGAACGTTTTGAAGATTTGAAAATTGGTATAGTGACTAACATTTGTTTCTTCTTTATTTTGTATATTTTAGGAGTTTGAATTCAAGGAATTTGATGAAGTGTTGAAATACTACCCTCAAGGACACCACGGAGTTGACAAGGAAGGACGACCCGTGTACATTGAGAGGCTAGGTCAAGTAGACTCTACCAAGTTGATGCAAGTAACAACCATGGATAGGTATGTGAACTACCATGTTAGGGAGTTTGAGAGGACCTTCAATGTTAAGTTACCAGCGTGCTCCATTGCAGCAAAGAAACACATTGATCAAAGCACAACTATTCTTGATGTCCAAGGAGTGGTATGTAAAAAGTTCACAAAATCAACAAAAACCTATACTACTTATAGCCATGTATTTGGTATTACCCAAACATGGTAACTTATTAGAATCTCCCATGGTCTTCTTCTTGTTATAACAGGGACTCAAAAACTTCAACAAGGCTGCTAGAGACTTGATTACGCGTCTTCAAAAGGTCGATGGTGACAACTATCCTGAGGTGTGATTTATATTTCTATGTTCAATTATCTTCATTGGTCAACTTCTTTTACCTATGAATTAGTACTTTAAATTTCTTAACGTCTTTGGATCAGACCTTGAACAGGATGTTTATCATCAATGCTGGCTCAGGATTCAGAATGTTGTGGAACACGGTTAAGTCCTTCCTTGACCCAAAGACTACAGCAAAGATCCATGCAAGTATTCAAACCTTTTACTATTGCATGTGATTGTTTTATTTTCTGAATGATATAAGTTTTAAGTAATTAGCTTGTTTGAATACCAGGTTCTTGGCAACAAGTACCAAAGCAAGTTGCTTGAGATAATTGATGATAGGTGAGGGCGTCACAAGAAGATTAGCATACAAACTACTTTATGATTTATATTGATATAAGATGAAACTGATTGATGACTGACGTTCCCATATCAATTTGTACCAGTGAACTTCCTGAATTTCTTGGAGGTTCCTGTACCTGTGCTGACAAAGGCGGCTGCATGCGCTCTGACAAAGGTCCATGGAACAATCCAGATATCATGAAGGTGAATGGCTTTTCTACTATTATTACTACAACACAGCAACATTAATGACAAGAGTGAACCTGATTTGCATTTTTTCTTACAGAGAGTTCACAATGGTGATCACAAATGCTCAAAGAGATCCCAAGTTGAAAACTCTGCAGAGATGACCATCCCTGAGGTCTTGCTTTCTTTGAGCTTACTTATATTGCTTGAATAGTTTCCTTTCATTGAATCTTCATCACTGCTTCCAATTCTAGAGAAACTCATATTCTATAATCTTTCAGGGAAATGACTCTACAACAGAGCCGGCTCCTGAAGAGGAAAAGGCTTCAACAAAGTTCGAAATTGTAAGAATGGCCAACCTCTAAATTCTAGATTGTAGCTCAGCAAGATAACCAACACTTTTAATATTCTCCTTATACGTTTCTCTCAACTCAGGTCCCGGCCGCTCACCCAGCCTGGAACAAGCCAGAAGCTCACAAATTTTCCCTCTCAAAGAGTATGATGATGACTCTTGTGCATCCATTTTTTCTTACAATTTGGTTGTTTTATATCAAAGTTAAGACATATGAGCTCAAAGCCTCTTGTTTTCTTCTAAGCAGAAGAAGTTTATGCCATTCAAGAGGCGTGTAACAACGCTACAACCGATGGAGGGAGGTCTCCTATTTTCACCGGGGTCATGGCTCTTGTGATGGGTGTTGTCACCATGATTAGAGTGACTAAAAACGTCCCAAGGAAACTAACCGAGTCAACCTTATACTCGAGCCCCGTGTACTGCGATGATAAGTCAATGAACAAGAGTGCGATGCATTCAGAGAAAATGACTGTGCCTGCAATCTCAGGGGACGATTTCATGGCCATCATGAAACGAATGGCTGAGCTGGAACAGAAAGTGACCGTCTTAAGCGCGCAGCCAACAGCTATGCCTCCGGATAAGGAAGAGATGCTTAATGCTGCCATTAGCCGGTCCAATATATTGGAGCAAGAGCTTGCTGCAACCAAAAAGGTACATATTCTGAAATCTGAATCGTTAACATGGATACTCACTAAACTTCCTCCTTTAAATGTTTCTTAAGGCTAATTTTCTTTTTATGCAGGCTTTGGATGATTCTCTTGGTCGTCAGGAGGAGCTCGTGGCGTACATAGAGAAGAAGAAGAAGAAGAAGAAGCTTGTAAGTCTTTTTCTTTCTTTCATTAAACTTTTGAAACTTGAGACACAAGCCATCTAGTGTTGTTATGTTCTCTGACTTTGTGTCTTTTGTTCTGCTTCTTCTCCGTACAGTTCAACTACTGGTGAGTGAGGAACCATGGAAGGGAAAAAGCCTCTTGAGGAATTAGAGGCTCAAATGGTTGATTGATAATGTTTTTTTATTTGTTTTTTATTTGTGTGTGTGTGTATTGTATCCAAATGTCTCGACCAATGCGCTCAAATCATCAAAGCCAAGCTTATTATAAAACCAATTTCTTGTTTTTTTTTAATTATTATTAAAGAAAGTTGAAAAGAAAGAAATTTTTGTTCTTTCTCTGTGTATATTATACTTTCTTAAAAATTTGCTTGTATATTAAATTGCAATTGTACTTTGTGCTTGCTACTAGTTTAGTTACTACACAATTACAACTCGTCACATTATATGTTTTAGACTTTTAGTTAATTATCGGGAAAACGGTCAATAAAATCCTGTAAAAGCATACATTTGTCGATCTAACCACCAACTATCGTATTCGCCAAATAAACCATGTATTTCCGTTGACCAATCCAAATTAACCACAAAAAGTCAAACTTAACTTAGGTTAAGCCGGCGTTAAGACGGTGTTAACGACGACGTTATGTCGTTAATAACTAGGATCCTAATTCGATATACAACCAACAAAACCCTTATTTTCTCTAAAATCGTTTTGTTTCCCAAATCCCCCAAATCTTCCCAAATCAATTGATCTCCCTAATCCTTTCGATCGCTCGATTTCTCTCCCAGATCGACGATGGTGAGTCTCATGAACTTACCGTCGTATCGTCGGAGAGAAGAGGCCATTGCTGAATCTCAACGACGGAGAGAGACGGCCGCCGCTGAAGCCGTTGCGCAACGGCGGGGAGAAGAAGCGCGTGATGAAGCCGAGTCACGGCGAGAGATTGAAGAACCGGTGACAGTCGCAGAGGAGGTTGAAGATCCGGCGGAGTCTATAGCTGGAAATGACTTCGTCGTTGAAGAATCGGAAGGCGAAGATAACTATGATGAAGATGGCGAAAGTGAAGCTTCAGAGGGAGAAGTGGAAGGTGAAGATGGCGATGGTGGAGAAGGAGAAGGCGAAGAAGGAGAAGGTTATGCGTCAGAGGAGGAAGTTGATTTGTGGAATGAGGCTAACATTCCGGATCCATATGCACCTTCAGATGAGGAAGTTGAAGATCAGAGACATGATGATGAAGAAGAAGGGCCTGAAATTCTAAGATTGGGTAAGACATTTTGGTCCGCATCTGAATTTAAGAAATCTCTTCTCCGGTATTCTCTAACAACCGGATACGATATAAAGCTAAGCAAGTCCGATAAGACGAAGGTTCGTGCGGTTTGCTCAGACAAAGAGTACAATTGTAAGTGGAGAGTATATTGCTCATACGAGAGGAGAAGAAACAGGTTGCAGATTAAACTTTATGAAGATAATCACATATGTATCCGATCTGGTTACTCTAGGATGTTGAAGAGTTCAACCATTGCAGAACTATTTGAGGAGAGATTGAGGGTAGAGCCATCAACGACTGCTGTGGAGATGGCAGCTGAGATAAAGAGGAAATACAACCTGATTGTTACAGAGGAACAGTGTCGGAAAGCCAAGACGAAACTTACAAGGGCGAGAAGACGTACTCATGAAGAACATTTTGCTCGTATTTGGGATTATGAGGCAGAGATTCACAGGACAAATCAAGGAACCATCATGGAGATTCAAACTATTTCGGGTCCAACTCCACGAAGCAAACAAAGGTTTGATCGTCTATATGTATGCTTTGAAGTACAAAGGGTCGCTTGGAAGAGTAGTTGTAGACCTATCATAGGTGTTGATGGTGCCTTTCTGAAATGGGATGTAAAAGGACAATTGCTAGCTGCAGTTGGAAGAGATGCTGACAATAGAATTGTCCCTATTGCTTGGGCTGTTGTAGAGATAGAGAATGATGTGAATTGGGACTGGTTTATAAACCATCTAAAGAGAGACTTGGGACTTGGTGAGGGAAAGGACTACACATTCATATCCGATAAGCAGAAGGTACATGTTAATTAACCTGTGTAGTGTACTTGTAACTAACTTGTGTAATGTACTTACATTCATATCTTTTGTAGGGTTTGGTGAAAGCTGTGCACAATCAACTTCCAGAAGCAGAACATAGAATGTGTGCGAGGCACATTCTAGGAAATTGGAAAAGAGATGGTCATGATATGGAGCTTGAAAGGTTGTTCTGGAAAGTAGCTCGCAGCTATACCAAAGAAGAGTATCAGGATAATATGGTGGCATTGAGACAGTACAATGAAGCTGCTTACGATACTTTGCTCAGAACAGATCCACCTACATGGTCTCGAGCATTTTTCAGGATTGGTTCATGCTGCAATGATAACCTGAATAATCTGTGTGAATCTTTCAATAGGACCATTAAGGAGGCTAGGTCCCAACCACTGCTTAATATGTTAGAAAGCATTAGAAGACAGTGTATGGTCAGAACTGCTAAGAGGTCTATCATTGCGAATAGGTGCACAACAAGGTTTACAAGGAGCACACATGGAGAGATTCAATCTGCTATTGACAAGTCTCGGGAATGTTTCAGGTACTTGACTATTGGGGATATCCATGAGGTTTCATTCCATGGATGTGCGTATAGTGTTGATATGAGTAAGAAGACCTGTGGATGTGAGATGTGCCAGCTGAATGGCATCCCTTGTCTCCATGCTGCTTGCGTTATCATAAGCAAAAAAACTCAAGGTTGATGATTATGTATCTGAGTTTTTCACAACTAAGACTTGGCAGGACACATATCAACGTGGTATACAGCCAGTCCAAGGTATGAAGCTATGGCCTAGGCTAGGTAGGTTGCCTGTCTTGCCACCACCAGACAGAGTAAGCAGCCGTGGTAGACCAAGTAAATACGCAAGGCGTAAAAGCATTAATGAAACTTCTTCTAAGAAGGGTAAAACCAAGTTAACCCGAGAACATCGCATCATGACATGCTCAAACTGTAGGGAAGAAGGGCACAACAAGTCATCATGTCGGAAACCTAGTGTTGAACCTCCTGCTAAAAGACCAAGGGGTCAGCCAAAGAAATCCGTTAGTCACTTCATTTTTTCATTTTTTTTTTTGATTCACTTCATGGTTTCTGACAGTTTTTTTTTGTAATTATTCACTTCAGGAAGGAGGATCATAAAGCTTGTCACAAATTGGATCACAAGGAGGATCACAAAGTCTGTCACAACTTGAATCACAAAGTCTATCACAAATTGGATCACAAGAAGTAAACCAAGCCTAGACAGAGAAGAAACACTTTCTGTTTTTTTTTTTTTTGGATTCTCGGCTGTGATGGGTTTTTCTTGGTTTTGAAACCAACTTATCGGCTATTATGTTTTTTGTGATAATAGATTACATTCCCCATTAAACAATGACCATAGATTACATAAGGATTAGACAAAGATTAGACAAATATTAAACAACGCATAAACAAAGACAATGCCATAGATTAGACAAACAATGCATAAACAAAGACCATTACATACGACGATAAAGGAGATAAGCGATGACTGCGGTTGAGACAAAACAAGTTCCGAAAAATACATTCAACTTCCTACTTTCTCTTTTGCATCCCACTACTTCAGCTCTCAATTCATGCATCATATCCTTCATGAATTCAACCTCGGCCTTCAAATTGTATATTTCACTTTCGAGGTTCCTAAATTTTGGTAGCGCATCTTCAACCTTCTCAAGCATCGATTCTTCAACCCACTTAAACAAATGGTCCTATGTAACAAATCGATTTCAGATTTAGATAAAAACAAAGCAAATCTAGATGAACCACTTACATTTTTCTTCGTTTCACATCGGTAGAAAGGACGACCGGGATTCTCTTGCGTCGTTGATGTGAAAATCTTCACATCACCTCCACACACACACTTCGCCGGAATCCCTCGAATAACATACGATTTCCCAGCTGATTTTTGATTGTTTGAGCTCATATCGATTTAGAGTGGAGAGATAGGATTTTGGGATTTACTAAAGCTGAAATTTTGAGATTGAGATTGAGATTGAGAGTGGAGAGTTAGGGATTTCGGGATTTACTAAAGAAGAAGAAGCAAAAATTGTGAGATTGAGTTTGGGAAGATTGAGGAAGCTTTTGTATTTGTCAATGGAGAATGCTTTGGCGGGAGTAATTGGCGGGAGTAATGGTTGGCGGGCAGTTCTGATGGCGTTAGAGAAGATGTTAACACCATGTTAACGGATGTTAAGCGTCTGTTAAGTCTGACTTTTTTTTGGTTAATTTGGATTGGTCAACGGAAATACTGTGCAGGGTTTTATTGACCGTTTTCCCGTTAATTATCACCACTTGAAAAAAAATAAAAAATAATTTGTTGACACGTTGGCAGCAAAGTAGACTTTCGGTTATCATATCATTTAAGAACCTAATTTGAATTTTGGGTCGGTTATTTGATTTATACCGGATCGGTTAATTAGATTAACTCCTTGTCTCCCCACGTATGAGAGAGACCTTCGGAGCGGTGTAGAAGGTTTTGACGATGAGAGTGATATGATCCGTCGCAAATCGGAATCTGCCGGCGAGATGGTTCCAGTCGTCTTTGTTTCCTTGTTGATAGAGTAATCAATATTCCGAATCGGAGACGACGAAGACCCAGTTGCAGGTATTAACTATGCAGATACTGAGGTGCCCATCAAGGGAGCACAGTTTCATTCAATTTCTCTTCATCTCTGGTAAAAACCTCGTCGCACGAATTTGCCCATTTCATGAAATTTTCCCTCTTTCGAATTTTTGAGGTTTTGAAATTTTATCTTTTGGAAAATGCTGCAGCTTTTGTAATTGGTTCTGCATCTGTACCCGTTCCTGACTCTAACTGCTACGCTCTTGACAATTCAAGTCGTCTTGTCGATTTTGTATCCTCTTTCTATTGTTGTTACTTTAAAATTCTTTGAGAAGCAAGCTTAGGATCAATTCTTGGTATAAGAATGGTAAAAAAGTTTGCTTTGTTGCATTGGTTTGATTTAGTGTCTTGTAAAGCTGCTTCCTTTAACTTGGTTTGATCAGAGCAGCTGGATCGGCCATCCATTTGAATATGATGGGAAGGTTGTATATATGTTCTCATTTTATAATGTTGAGAGTTAGTTTAAGGACTTTAGGTTTGATTAGGTTTGGTCTTTATTGGTGTAGGAATTTGATTTGGTGGTTAGATTTTGCAAGGATGTGGAAACAAGAGGGCAGACGGTAAAATTCTATATCATCAAAAGCTATGTTCAACTCTAGATTCCAAAAATATGATTTTTTTTGTGTGCAGGGATATATTGATTTCGGACGATTTGACCCGTTAAGCTACTTTGTTTCTAGTTCTGGAAATTTTGATTTCGTTCAAGTAAGATCTTTCTCTTCTTTGCTCTGCTGTTTGGGATTAGGCATCATAGTTAGTTTTGGAACATCATAACCAATTGTTGCATTTGCATAGACCATTATTATCCTCGGAACATGGATTCACTTGTTAGTGTTTGGTTCATGATCAATGATATGCATATAGGGGTTTTACCACGGCGACCTGTCAAATTGTGAACAGAGTTATGACAAACTTGGACGTACAGCACAGGTTAGATATCTACAGAAGTATTGAACAGAGTCTTATTTTTGAAGGTTTTTTAGTGCTTCTATTCTTTTGAGTATTGTTTCTATGTTTTGTTCAGGTCAATATTATTTGTGGGAACTGTGGTGATGGACGCTGTAAAGGTGTGTCTCCTTCTGGTTTGTTTGTTTTGTTTTGTTCCATTACAGATGTTTAAACTTTGAAATGCTTCTCAATTCTTGGAAAGCTATTAAGTTTTCATTCTTTCTTTTTCCTATTTCAGGTGGACTTGGATGCATATGTAGTGTCACCCAAGATTCAACTTGCAGGTCTGTCTGCTACAATTTGTCTCTTATTATCCAAGAATCTTGGTATAGTCGATTTTTCTCACAACAAATTCCTGCTCTTTCCCACTGGTTCAGAGTTACTGTCGAGTTGGCTATTCCATGTGAGAAACCTGGCCCGCGGGTGTTTAAGGGATTCACAGTCGGTTTGCATCCTCGCTCATGGGAAGTTGTAAGATACAACAGACCCAATTTTCTGGTAACAGCTTTTTTTTTTGCATACTGAACATAAACTTAAATTGGGTTTGGTTTTGGATTTTCAACCTCCAGATTTATAATGGGATGACACAGTTTGGATTTGATAATCCCCGCCGTGAGTTTAGGTATGAAATTAAGAACTTTGTTTATTCAAGTTTGAGTTGCTGTGTATTTACATCCTGAAGTGTTTCTGATTTGTAGCTTCAAGACCGAGCAGACTCATCTTACTCTCTATATGACTGCAATTGCTTCTCTTTCAACATTGGTAGGGAAGCCTATCATCAAGGTTTTCCCAGATAATGGTCTTGATGTTAAGATAGCTGGATCTTCCGTGACTGGGAATCATCCAACAACTTTATCACCTTCAACTTTAGTACTGGATTGGAATTGTAATAAGTCCTGTTATCTTGCTTTTTTAATTGTGCCGTTGATATTTGCTGTTACGAATTCTGTAACCTTTTGTTTTTTTCTCCCGGAAATTTCAAAGGTGAGAAATCTCGGCGAACTCCATATGAAGTCAACGTCACCATCCCAGTGGATGGTTATGATCCTGTTCAGTTTTTCCTCACAAAACTCTGCGGTGAGCTTATTATACACTCGGCTTGATCATCCACAAGGCATTCCCCTTGAGCTAAATATTTCCATTGCTTGATCTCTCTCTCTCTCTCTCTCTGACACATACAACTCTTGTTCTTAAATCATTTCAGAATACAATCAAGGTAATGAAGGAGGATCAGCGAAAGGATGGGCTATATTTGGAGTTTTTTCCTGCGTGTAAGTAATGCTTTGTGATCTTCCATGCGGCCATATAACTGAAGAATAAACTCAACTCATTGTGGTCTGGTGTGTTTCTTCTAATCAGGTTCCTCGTTGCATCTGCACTTTTCTGCTGTGGAGGCTTTATTTACAAAACAAGAGTAGAACGTGTGGTAATTTTCAATTCTTCTACAATTCTACTTCCATTCTCTAATTCTTCTCTCACGCTATATACACACACTCAATCTCTGATATGCTCATTATGGACTCAGCGTGGAATTGATGCATTGCCGGGGATGTCACTTCTATCGGGCTTACTAGAAACTGTAAGTATTACAAGAAAACTCAAAAGGATTCCATTTATGCTAAATCAAGGAGAAAGCTCACTGTTGATCTTTGGTAATTTATGGATCTCTCAAGATGCAATTTCTATGTAAGCTAATTGATTTTGCCCTTCATAAACAGGTGAGTGGAAGTGGACAAAGCTACTCAAGAAATGAAGACATCAACAATGCTTTTGCCAATGAAGTCTCATGGGACCGCTCTTCCGCATCTTCTACTCAAGCAACAACACAGAGACCAAGTGAAAGAACATATGGTGCGATCTAAAATTGTTAATTGCCTCACAATAGGTACTGTTTCAAGCCATGGTATGGCAAGCTGGTGATCTGCGATTTTCGGATTTTACTTTTTTTATGTTTAGTTTCTAGAAAGAGGGGAAATGTTAAAAGAGTCAAAAAGTTAGAAGCCTTCACCTTGAGGTTGTTTTTAACTGCAGATTCATGTGTTATAATAGAAAAAGACAAACAAACAAAAAGTGTTCTTTCTTTGCTTTGGTTACAAGAACAAGAGTGTTTGTAAAGTCAACAAAGATTGAAACTTAAGAAGAGGTTTTTTTTGTCAAAGGAGTAGTTAGAATCTCTTCCTACTCTCTTGTCTTTCTCACTACACAAAAAGACTTGACTTTGTCTACGCAAACATGTTCTTTTAACCAAGTCCTTTGCAAAAGTAAATATTTCTTTTTTTTGCATTCCTCTTTAAGAAATAGTTAGGTCTAGGCTTTATATTATTTACTTTCTTAAAATATGATCTGATTATTCTGTTCATACTTGGTTACCTCGCTTTTTATCTTACTTCTACAAAAGGATAGATCAGTAAAAAAGTTAGTCTCTTATAGTTACCTTCCGAAAATAAAATCTCAATACTTCTAGGTCAAACCAAGTTGATTAAGACATCCCTACGATTCTGATCTTGAGGTATAGGGTGTGATTGGTTGTGTTTTGAAATATTTCTACAGCTATATTTGAATCTCAACCTCTAAATTCAAAGCAGTCACGTTTTATATATATTTTTCAAAGCTAAAACCATTTTTATTTTTAGTTCATTTTTTAGTTTTTTTTTTACTGTAGACAGCTACGATAAAAAAAAATCCACATATCAAATTCTACAGTGAAAAATCCTAAATCTACAGCCACAACTAATCAGATTCATATTATCATGCATTACTACATTGACAAAAAGAAAAATACCTCCATGGAAAAATGATTTTTCATTTCTATTAGAAAAGATAATTACTATTAGTGATTAGATCGACTACCATAAGGTAGTTGTGTTTTTCTCCATCTTACTTTGAAGAAGTCAGATAAATTATATCAAATTAAACATCAATATTGAAGACATATATTTACGACTTTTATGTTAGTGATTGGCACTTTTTATTGTCTACTCGATTGACACAATGACACGCTTAAATTATCTTTGGAAGTAGCCTTCTTGATAATTACAAATCTATTTATATTGTATTTTGTCAAATGTGCGCTTATTGAAAATTGATTTCTGGCCTCAATCAAGAAGTCGACGCCAAAAGATATGGTGAAGCAAGAAAATTCCAATATTTATTCCTAGGGAAAAAAAGAAATTTATTCTTTATAGTTCAAATTATTGTTATGAGTCGTTAAAATATGGATAAAGATAAAAAGTCTATGTATTAAAAACGCAAAGCTTGCTTTACTTTTCCCCCTCCAAGTTTCCAAAGTCAAATTAATTTTTATTAACTAAACCAAAAAAAAAGGAGGTTAATCAGTCAAACTTAGCATGCAATGTCTCTTTTAATCTTCTTTTCTCCAATATATTTTTACAATTGTTTATTTTTGCATTTCCTTGGTTATTAGTATCTTCATCCCAATTTAGCTAATACCAACTCCATTTCCTCTTGCTTCTTCTTCTTCATAGTCTTTTCCTATAAATATACCTTCTTCGTCTCATGTTACTTCATATCACTCATCACCACAAAGTCTTCTAATTTCCTCATCTTCGTGTTGAAAGTAATGGCAAGACTCACTAGCTTTCTCCTTCTTTCTCTCCTTTGCTTTCTCCCTCTCTGCCTCTGCGACAAGAGCTATGATGGAAAACTCTTCCCCGGTTTTTACGCCCATTCATGCCCACAAGCCGGAGAGATCGTGAGATCAGTTGTAGCTAAAGCTGTTGCTAGAGAGACCCGTATGGCTGCTTCCTTGTTGAGACTTCATTTCCACGACTGTTTCGTTCAGGTTTGGTTATTTTATTCTACGTTTCACCATTTTTTGTTTAAGAGTATTTGTTGAGCAAGGTAACTTTGAAATGCAGGGATGTGATGGTTCTTTGCTTCTAGACAGCAGTGGGGGGATAGTGAGTGAGAAAAACTCAAACCCTAACAGCAAATCAGCTCGTGGGTTCGACGTAGTTGACCAAATCAAAGCTGAATTGGAGAGACAATGCCCTGGAACTGTTTCTTGCGCTGATGTTCTTACCCTAGCCGCTAGAGACTCCTCTGTTCTTGTAAGTCTCTTCCATAATCTCTATGGTCTCGAACTAAAACTGAAACATCAGCTAACTCGGTTTGGTTTTTGGTTTAGACCGGTGGACCAAGCTGGGTGGTTCCATTGGGAAGAAGAGATTCGAGAAGTGCAAGCTTGAGTGGTTCGAACAACAACATCCCTGCACCAAACAACACTTTCAATACCATTCTAACGAAGTTTAACCGTCAAGGACTCGATGTCACTGACCTTGTTGCTCTCTCCGGTAAGCTTTCGTCATTCTATCATAGTTGCTTCACTCACATGGAACAGAATTACAAGAAACCCCATTATAACTTACTTGCTTCTTAAGCCACCACACTTCTTAAATGTTTTCTCAGGTAGTCACACAATCGGATTCTCGAGATGCACTAGTTTCAGACAGAGACTGTACAATCAGTCCGGAAATGGCCGTCCAGACATGACATTGGAACAATCATTCGCTGCTAACCTCCGCCAAAGGTGTCCGAGATCCGGTGGGGACCAGAATCTCTCGGTGCTGGACATCATCAGCGCCACGAAATTTGACAACAGCTACTTCAAAAACTTGATGGTGAACAAAGGGTTGTTGAATTCGGACCAGGTTTTGTTCAGCAGTGACGAGAAATCGAGAGACCTTGTAAAAAAGTATGCAGAAGATCAAGGAGGGTTTTTTGAACAATTTGCAGAATCGATGGTCAAGATGGGAAATATCTCTCCCCTGACGGGTTCGAGTGGTGAAATCAGGAAGAATTGCAGGAAGATAAACTCTTGAATTCGTGATAGGAGAATAATGTTGGGGCGAAAATGGAAATAAAAATATATTGAGGACGAACTGTGTGACACTTGCTTTTAATTGTTTTATGTTTTTTGTTTTTCACTGTCATTTGAAGTTTTATGTTGTTATTCTGCATTGTGTTAAGAAGAGACAAGTTTGAGTGTAAAATTTATCAAACCAAGAAAACTTATATCAGGAAATATTTTTAAAAAAATTTCGTAAAAATATTGTAATCTTGTTTTCATAATAATTTGTTAAAATAATGATAGTCGAAAATACCATTATAAATGATGTTTTTTCCAAAAATACCACAATTATTTTTAAGAAGATGCTTGAAAAAAAATTAAGAAGCCTTTTGTCTGTTTAGGAAATTTTCTTAAATCCATCATGAAAGTCTTTGTAACCGCATTTCTAAAACAAGTTGATATGTTTTTGAAAAGTAAAAGTAAATTTGGTATTGTTTACTATCTTTAAAATGTTAAATATGCTACTAAGAATATATTAAACATTACTCTTTTTGGTTTTTGTAAATCTATCTATATGATTTTTTCAGATGTAAATTATAAGATAAATATCATTTTCCTAATTGGTGGTTGTTTGTTGTTGGTTTTAAACTGAAAATTTTGTGCATATACACCTTTTTTAATACTAATCTCACTCTATTTTATCGATAAGATTCAAAGCGAAGCCCTTGGTTTCGTTGCAAAATTGTCGAAGACATACATGGATGAACAAAGACATGAATATCATGGATACCAACAAAAAAAAAAAATCCTAAAAGTTGCTAATATTTCTCTGTTTATTCTGTACAAGTTAACTTCTAGAAAGTACAAACCGGTCACGACTAGTGTTTTTGCATCAACGGTCAAGCATGAAGACTTGGAATTTGGGCAAATAGGCCTTAAAAGGCTCAAAAGATATATTATATTAAAAAGATCGATTATTTAAATAGATATAATGATCAGATAGTACAGATATTTTTTTAATTACGGTAATATTTTCCATTTCTCAAAATATCCAGAATACCCTTGTAATTATTCTTCAAAAATCTTAATTCTTTATGAAAAATCTTCGATGGCGTCATGCGTCTACGTGTATTATGAAACTTCGATTAGTAGAATTTTTTATTTGTAAAATGCTGAGTTATAAGATGAATGAATTAGAGCATGTTAGCTGCCTTATTAGTTAAATTAGCCGGAGAGTTATGGTACTTTAACTCACAGAGTTATGAAATATCAATTTGAATTATGCATGCGACATGGTGACTTTAACTCAGACTTTATGAAAACTTTGGTGACTTATTGCTCGGCGTGGTGACTTAGATTTCGGACGACTTATTTATCGAAACTCATCGATTTATGTAGCGATTTATTGTGTAGCGGCTCACATCTTGAGCTTATGGTGGCTCGCTTGTCGTAAGTCGGTATAACGAGTGATTAGATAAGTCGATTGAATTCGGTGATTAAGTAATTAACTAGTAATTACTTATAGTAGTATTCTTTGGCCAATGGTTTATGCTGATATAGCGTGACTTAAGTTTTCACTGATTTAATTGTTTTGATGGCCGATTTAATTGTTTTGTTTCATCTTTATAATTACTTAAATAGTTTTTCTTACGTAAGTTATCAATTAGTTTAGTGGCTGATTTTCATGGATTTATGAGTTCCTTTGGTGGCGTGGTTCCATGTTGAACAACACCATCCCATTTCGAATCGTAATTAGGTTAAGTTGCAGACAAAATCGAGTCTGCCGTCTTGACCTTGTTCATCTTCTTAGTATCGTCATTAAATCTCTTTCTTTCCTCCCGTTCCGAATCGAACACCCGATTGAATGGATCCGTAATAATTATTTTCAGGGGGTTCAAAAAGATCGATATATGTTTAATTACGATAAGAGGTTGCGAGTTCTTGAAATGCAGGAACAAACATCCTACGACAATCTTGAGGAGATGATAATGGAGGGTATGGAAGTCGCGAAGGTGTAAAATTCAGGTGAGCCATGTTCCTTAAAACTTTGAAAAAAATATCTCAGGATACGCCTCGGTTTATGTCTGCAATACTCGGCATTCGAAAGTTTTTAGCTTAATAAAAATCGACCATCGTCTTTGTATGGAGGTTCTGAGAGAACAACGATGATGATGTTATTGAGAGGGGTAACTTCAAGCGGACGTTGATCATGATAGATGAAAGTACGAAGTCTTGACAATAGTGATGAAGATGATGATATTGGGTATACACATTCGAGGCGAGTCGAAGAGTTTAGCGAATACAAAGATATAGAGAGCAAATGTAAGCTGAAGGAGAAGGCAATTTGAAGATGAAGAAGATGGCAATTTGACACGAGATTTGACATCGTTGATGACCACGATGGTCGTCGTCGATGATAATAATGTCATTAGGAAAGCTTTGTTGAAGAAGAAGATGAAAATTCACCTAATTTGCCTCTTAAGAAGAGACCCATAATATTCGAGCACGATTTGAAAAGATCGATGAGTTTCTCGAGTTGGAGATGTCTTCGCTAAATATTGCTCGGAAGCGATATGCCGGAAAAAGGATCGGAAGTTAGCAAACTTTTACGGTGAGGGATCGTTCGATTTTGATGTGCGGTATCCCTAAATGCTTATTGTTAGGTGTTGGGTAAGCGGATGTATGGAGGTTCGTGCTTACCCAGGGAAATCTCAGAATTACATATTCATGTCTATGATGAAAAACACACATGTTACGTAGCAGGCGTTTCGATCCGTCAAGCACAGGATATTTTAGGAGCATTATCGAGATTTTCTTGGCGACATTGATCCATCGGTCAGCTTCGGACATGTCGCGTAGCCATTACTAAGCAATTTGGAATCGAAGATAAATTTAGGGTTCGACAGTTTATTAATATGACTGATTTATTAATATGACACGAGTTATTAATCCTGACTTATTTTCTAATCTGGCTGAGTTATTTACTCCTCATGGCTGACTTATTTTCTAGTCTCGCTGAGTTATTAAATCGTCCGGCTTATTTTGTAGTCTGGTGATTTGTCAACAGTGGATTATTGGAAGACTATAGGGCGTTACGCTTTGCAAGGATCGATCTGAAAGTCTTGAGAAGGGGTATGAAGACTTGCTTTCTTACCTATATATGATAAGAAGGGCGAACCGAGATGCATTCTGCGTCTCACTTGATGTAGAAGGGAGATTCAAGTATTTGTTCATTGCGTTCGATGAGCGTCGATGAGTTACCTTTTGTCTTGAAAGAAGTTGTTGTCGATGGTACATTTCTTCATGGAAAATATAAGGGGACACTTCTTAGAGCACTAGCTCAAGATGGTAATTTTCAAATTTTTTTCAATTGTTTTTGGTGTGGTCGACACCGAAAATGATGATTCTTGGAAATGGTTTTTTTCACAACTCAAACTTTTGGTTCCGGATGAGAAAGGTCTCGCGATCATCTCCGATAGACATAACTCAATTGGGAAAACAATTGGGACTGTGTATCCGTTAGCGGCTCGTGAAATCTACACGTACCATTTGTATAAGAACATATTGGTACGGTTTAAAGGTGGAAACTTGTTTCATTTGGTGAAGAAAGCTGCAAATTATTACAGGATGGATGAATTCAATGCCGTTTCTGATGAGATTTGATGGATGAATTCAAAATAACTCAGCTGTAATAAAAAGATAGATAACTCAGCCATAATAAGCTAGATAACTCTGCCGTAACAGATTAATAACTCAGCCATAATAAGCTAGATAACTCAGCCGTAACAGATTGATAACTCAGCCATAATAAGCTAGATAACTCAGCCGTAACAGATTGATAACTCAGTCATAATAAGCTATATAACTCAGCCGTAACATATTAATAACTCAGCCAGATAAGACATGATCTGACAATACTTAACATACCGGATTAGTAAACTTTTGATCTTGATCGATGTCAATCTTCGAGTTGCCATCTTTAGGAATGAATGGCTCAATAGGTTTAAGTGTTTTCATCTGCTTAATCTCAGTTTCCAGCAGGGATACTCTTTTTTCAACAGAAGTAATCCTCTGCACATAATTCTCCTCGAATTTTGTCACAATCATATCTTCTTAGCCACCAACCAGTCCGTTAATGCTGGTCTCCATGGCATCAAATTTCTCGTAGAGTTTGTCGACCAGTTTCATTAAATTTGAGACATGCGTGTTTACCAAAATCTTGGTCTTCTTTCGACCTGATAAAAAATGTAAACACTTAAACCATAGAATTTGAGGTAATCATAAAATACTCGAAGTCAGCTTTACTTTTGTTTTATCCCCCGTAATCAACATATTTTTTATTCCACTTTTTGAAATCACCATAGCTATTTCCTTTCTTTCCATACTTCTTGATTGACATCATCGACTTATTTAGCTTTATGCTTCTTCTAGACGGATACTTCATTTTTTAACATCCCAAAGCCTTGACAAAATTACCGTCAAATAATATAAGTCGGTGTTAAGTGTATAAAGTCATCCGTCAAATAATATAAGTCGATCTAGTAAGATAAGTCGATCGTTAAGCATATAAAGTCAGCCGTCAAATAATATAAGTCGGGCGTCAAGTAAGAAAAGTCAACCACCAAATATATAAAGTCGGTAGTCAGTAAGAAAACCGATGCGACCATGCTTGCAATCTCGTCGTAATAACACTTTCGATAGTTCTACGATTTCCATCGAAGGAATGGAATTTCATTAGGAGTTGTTAATCTCCCAATTCTCCCCGAAGCGTGAATTAATGCACGCAAAGTGTAGCGTGGGCGCATCCGTTCACCGTGTATGAATTTGCTACCGATCTTTTAACACCTTCCATAAGAGCACGGCGCCACTCTTCCCCACGGATAACTATCAGCGTCTTGACTCTGAAGACTCTTTTTACTTTCCATAGGCGTCGTGAATTATGATGTAAGCCGTGTATACCCATGTGGAGAATGCACAACTGACTGCGTTCGTTGCGGTAATTCCCAACCACGACACTTGCGAATACACGAGAAAGTTCATCGTATTTTGGACCACCAATATCCCGAGAACACCCAATAATTCCCACGGGACGGTAGTGAGGTTCACGGCTTTCATCGGGGTATCTCGATTCTAAACCCGTAATTTACATTAAACTTCGTGAAGGCTGAATCTTATTGTTGCCCCACCAATGACCAAATCTCATGTAAATTTTTATCCTTAACTATCGTCGTAAGTAAATAATGTACGATCTTTGATGACATGCGTAGTCGAATCGACGGAGAATGATTCAAGTCTTGTTTTCTTTATTGCTTCCCACGCGATCTCTGCTACTGGGCGTGCGAAATTGTCCATCGACATTATGATTGAATTTTGGACATCGAGGAGATTTTCCATCTTATGCGGGCGGGTATTTCTTTGATCCCCATCTAATCATAAATAAGCACAAAGGATATTAACTCGCCATTAAATAATCATAACTTCGTCATCATATACTAGAAACTCAGCCATAAGAACACAATAAGTCAGATAAAGTAACTTCATTAGTAAATCATCTGACCAGTCATTAACATGTCAATCAGTAGTAATTGATAAATCAGCCGTTTATTAAGTTATCATTGAGAAACAAGCATCACAATCAAATATAACAATGTTCTAAACCTAAATCCATCATAAAGCAAGTTAACGACCATCAAAAACCATTTAATCAATAAACATTTCATTTAAGTAAAAGCATGTAAGTCGATCATAAATCAGAAATCATAATCAAACTTCAAAAAATCCATCCATTTGTTTGAATGTAAAACATGGAGAACTTACCGTAGAAAGAGTAAATATCTTCGGAAGTTGAACCACGGTCTTGACGAGCGAGGCAGTGGAAGGCAGCGGAAGGCGGCGAGGCGGACGACGAAAGACTGATGGCGAAGCGAAGGCGCGGTGATTAGGGTTGTTCCAATCCTACGGAATTGAGAGATTTTGCGTGAAGTTTTTTTTTTACTAGAATATGAGAAAGGAAACTGTTCATTAGGGTTAATGGAAACTGTTCAGTTTCCTTTCTATCGTTAATTATAATTAAAATGACATTTTCGTTAATTTTAGATTTCATCTATAGGTTAATGGACATTTTATTAGGGTTAAGTATTATACTAGTTATATTGAAAAGATATGTGTTATTTAAGTTTTTGTCTATATAAAAAATTATAACTTTAGCTTCTTGTTTTATAAACTTCAAACACAGCTCGTTTAGTTTAAATAGCTTATTGGTTAGCATTAGGCCTGGGACTTTGGTTATTCGGTTCGGTTCGGTTCGGTTTTTTCGGTTTTTGGTTTTTTCGGTTTTTGAAAATAGTAACCATTCGGTTTTTTCAAATTTTTCGGTTCGATTCGGTTCCGGTTCGGTTCGGTTCGGATTTTGGAATTGGAAATACCGGAAATACTCAAAAATAACCAAAAAAACAAAAAAATATCCAAAATACTCTGATTTTTCGGGTTTTTTCGGTTTTTTTCGGGTTTTTTCGGTTTTTTTGGTTTTCGGTTCTTTTCGGTTCGGTTCGGTTATACCGAAAACCGTTCGGTTACCAAATTTGGAACCGTTCGGTTTATATCGGCAAGCAACCAAAACATATTTGCTTCGGTTTGGTTTTTCGGTTTCGGTTTATATTCCCAGGGCTAGTTAGCATTGGTTTCTGAATTTGTTTTTGGGCCTAAACCGAACCTAATAATCTATGAATTTAGAAAGAAAAAATAATAGTTTGATCGGCCCATAAAGGCCCATTAAAATCACCTTCGGCTAGTTAGGGTTTATGCTTCTTCTCTCATTTCAGCTTCAGATGCTCTGACATGAATTCTCAACGAAGCTAACATCAAATTGATTTAGAGAGAGAGTGAAACGATGCAGAATCTGCGAATCATCTCCTCTCATTTGTCACGAGGTTTGAAATCCATAAAGACACACCCAAGTTCCTTTCAATTGATCTCGATCCAATCTCGGAGCTACTCGCAATCGGAAAACGTCTCCAAAATCGTGAATGAGCTCTCGAATCTCACTCTTTTGGAAACAATGGACCTGAATGAGATCCTTAGACAGAAACTAGACGTCAGTGAGATGCCTGTGATGGCGGCGATGATGCCAGGGATGTCATTCCCGGGATCTGGAGCCGGAAAATCCGCCGCCGCCGGAGAAGGAACAGAGAAGAAGAAGGAAGCAAAGACGGCGTTTGATGTGATGCTTCAAGCGTACGAAGCAGCGGCGAAGATAAAGGTGATTAAAGAAGTGAGATCGATTACGGATTTGGGGTTGAAGGAAGCGAAAGATTTGGTGGAGAAAGCTCCAACATTGTTGAAGAAAGGAGTTAGTAAGGAAGAAGCAGAGAAGATCATTGAGAAGTTGAAGGCTGTTGGAGCTAAAGTTGCTATGGAGTGACCATTATTAGGTACCTCTATTGAAAATTCTTCAACTTTTGTTGATCCTAAGCAGATGGTTTAGCTAGCTTTGTTTTGTTGGATTATGGTAATAAACAATCTTTGAGATTGTGTGAGCATGGTGTTGAATTGTAGTGCCTTTTTAGGTATGAGACTTGGAAAGGAACATTATTTTACAAAGTTGCTTGCTTTTTTCTATGGGAAGTAAAGTTCTGAGCTTGATGTTGAGGTTCATGAAGAGCCTTTGAAGTTTTCCTGCTAAGTTTCTTGTCAAAATGTACAGAGCATTAACGCTGTTCAATTGAAGGAATCTTGAGGAACAGCGATTAGAATAGCTTTTATAGTCTATTGGGAGTAAACATGTGAACAGATTTGCCTATAAACAACAACTGTTATTAGGTAATTGTAGCATCTGTATGATTTCTGTGAACCATTTTGTCTTTGATTCACATGCTGAAGCTTTAGCTTTAGCTTTTGTAGTCTATTGGGACTAAACATGTGAATGGATTTTTCTAGAAACAACAACTGTTATTAGGTATTCTAGCATCTGTATGTATTCTTTGAACGGTTTTTACTTCACATGCTTAAGCTTTAGCTTTTGACACTGCAGGTGTTCTTAAAATGGATCATGAGCAGGAACAAATGAAGCTTCTGCTGAGTGGTCCTTCGTAGTGTTTATTACAAATGTAAGATGTCATGCAAAGTCGATCATCAGATCTTTTCTTTAGAGGTAGAAACTGATTTTTGTCTTCAATCAAATATACACGAAGGCTTGTTAGAATCAAAGTTCTCTTCTTTGGATCAATCATTCTCTCAGTTCTTAATTTGTACTAACAGTTGTTGATGATCTCTTCTCGACAGAAGATCAGGCCATTTCTTTCATTTAATAATGAATCATGTTATTTCCAAACTTTCAAGTTTTATGTTCAAGCTGTTCGTATGGTTAAACTGTAGAAAGAAGCTGTTCTTGTTTTAAAGATAGCAACAGATCAAGAACTCGACCTGAGATCATACAATTTGTTTCTAATCACAATATTATAGGACACGCAGGAGATGTTATACTTTATCGTCATGAAAACGCCACCTAGTTTCTTTGGGAGATCTTCCATGTTTGCAGTTTTTCAGATAATGGTCATTGTCTTTCGGCTTTTGCTGCAAGGAGAGAACAACAAACATCATAAGAAGAATATTATACTGTGAAAGCCTTCGAAAGAAGAGAATACGAAAAACACACAAACCTTCACGGATGAGCTGGAGAGCATTGAGAGAATGCTGAGACAGATCGAACTTAGTCTCATCGCCGGTGACCACGAATCATACAAAACATCTGCATCATCAAAAATACATATAGAAGCTCTTGTCATTGGACTTGAAAAGAAAGCAAAACACAAGTGAGTCACTGTGTTTATGTGTTTTAGTATGTTCTTACCCAAACAAATGTGACCGTTGCTATAAATATGAGGATGAAGTGGGGCTGGATGCTGAAAGATGACCTGTTTATCGGTGAAACCATCGGTTATGGGATTGATGCGATGATTAGGTATCGTTAAGTATTAACAGGAGTTTGAGGACGAACCTGTGGAGCTTCCATAGGATAATGCTCAGGAAACTCGACCTGAAGTTGGTAAGTTTCATTGGCATAAAGAGTTCCTGGAGCTCCATGCACTTCAATGATCCATCTTTTCACACCAATAATTCAACATTACATCACCGATTATCGACATTCGAAGGAAAGACAATAAAATGGTTTATGTACCGTTGGAGATTATCAGAGACTCTGTGCTTGAAACCAGAAGGAGGATTGGTTTGCCACTCCATAAACTCTTTCTGCAACCGGTTCGTGGCGATTTTGGTCAGACCCTAACATAAAAAGAACAAAAGAGAGACGATCAAACCAAAGACAACAATTGAATTATAACCAAAAATAAAAATGTTATATATACTTAAAATTAAAGAAGCAAGTAACCAACCTTGCCAGTTGATTCAGAACAACTCGTCATTTTTGCTATAAGTTTTTACAGTGAGTGTGATAGAGAGAGAAAGAGAGATTGTGTGTGTTTGTCTCCTTAGCCATATCCATGAGCTTTTTATAGTGTCTTATCATCTTTGTAGTGTGTCTAAAGCGTTTGGATCTATGTCCAGTCATCAAACCTACGTCGTTTTATCGTGTCGGCTTTCTTTAATTCGGGACTTTCCACTTGTGTTGGAGAACCGAATCTTCACACGGCTTTTGCAACTCTCATGATCATGATCAAACCAGTTAGGAATATTATCATAAAACATTCCAAAATCTTCTCTCAGAAATCCAAATTTCCTAAATCAAAAATCTCATACAATTATTTGAGTTATGTAAATTTCATTATAACTAAACTAATTAGGTATGTACCCCCGCTACAACGCGAAATAACGTTTGTAAAGAAAATGATATTTGATATTGACAAGTAATTTGTTGTAAAATTTATGTGGTGTTAAAGATATATTTTCTTAACCTTTATAATTTTATGGTTAGGGTTGTTCAATCCGATTTTGTGGATTATTTAGTTTTTCGGATTTTTGGCTTATGAATAAAAATAACCAAACAAAAAACCTTAGTCTATAATGTATAGTTGAATTTTTTATATAGTAATTTACATTTATTTTAAATATGAATGTGATTCAATTCAGGGTGGGTTTTCCCTCCCGACCTATTTGGTACATTTTAATGTATTTTAAAATATAAGATAATAGGTCTGAGACAGATATCTGAGTTATGATGTCAATATTTTGCATAGTTCAAAATTTGAGTTGAATATCTTATATTTAAATATAATGTTATGGATGCACAAGAAATTCACAATAAACTTAAAATTAACGTTACTAAAAGATCTACTAAATGTTCTAATTAATCCATATTATTATCCTCTTTAAATATTTTATGTTTTCAACATATGATAGTAAACATACATCCATACAAAATATATTTTTAAAAAAATTAAAATGAAAAATAGTTAATATTAAATAATATATCTATTTTAAAAATTATATTTTCGTTTTAACTAATTAAATTATTAAAGAAAAATTAAATTAAAGTTAAAAATAGATTTTGTGAAGATTTTGTTTTCAGATAAATAAATATTTTTAAAAAAAGATATTGTAGATTTGTTTGGCTATAGATATAGTAGGATATATTTGTAGATTTTGTTTGGTTTAGGAATAATACTATAAATTGTTTAGACAATATCACCCTTGAAAAAAAAAAATCTTAAGACCAATGGCATAATATGTAATTTATTTAAATTAAATATTATTTCTATAAACGTACTTCCCTTTTAATATTAGTAGGATGCATGTATGTTAAACAAAAAAATAATTGATGCATGCATCAGGTAAAAATTGAACCGTAACATTGTCTTAATTTATTCCCCGTTAATGGATCCATCATTCATCGACGATGCCTTGGATTTTTTATTGATAGTATATTGCTCTCATTGTCTTTTTTTCCCCTTGTAATTATTTTGAATGGATCGATGGTTACAAAAGTGTAAGCAACTTGATTATATATCAAATTTGACTAGTCATAATTACAAATTTACAATCATGATGCATGGTGTTGTTGTATGCATTGGCTTCACCTTAAACCAGAACTTGTACACATTTGTTCCATGGAAACTATGGGCTATGCTTAACATTTTACAAAAAAAAAAAGAAACTATGGGCTATGAAAGTGTATGCAACTTGATTATACATCAAATTTGACTAGTCATAATTACAAATTTACAATCATGATGCATGATGTTGTTGTATGCATTGGCTTCACCTTAAACAGAACTTGTACACCTTTGTTCCATGGAAACTATGGGCTATGGCGATGGCAGTACGGATCTTATATTCCTATCTAGCTAGGTCCAACTTAGGTCTCAGAAGAATATATACTTGGTAGAACTTAGAACTAAGATGTTAAAATCCATAGCTTGTCTCTTAAATTAGAGAAGTTAGTTAGACATATCAATCGGATCGGATATTATTCCGGGTTTATCTGACCGATCTGGTTCTCTGATAATAAGACTTATTAAAGAAAGGTTAACACATGAAGAAAAACCAGAACTATGGAAAAAATAGAGTGTTTTGTGAACAAATCCATTATAACCGAAATTGCCAAGAATAGAAAGATATTATGTGAGAGATTCTTGAAAATGCTATTATGATAGATTCTTATCTTTTCGAGTTTTGGTCTAAATACACTGCAAATTTTGACTTTAAATACACGTAAGATCCATAGGTTTTGATTCTTTCTTATCCTTGATAATAAGATATAAATACAAGGTGACAACAAGAAGAAAGAAGAAGCATATACACTTTTGAGTTTAAAGACTTTTAAATCAGCACTTGTTTTTCTTGTTCCTTTGCATATTGCTCAAACTTGACTGCTCATGTTCCAAATTCCTGTTTGAAGAATCATCACATCACCACCTTGCATTCGCCGAAAAAAGAATGTCAATGATTCCAAAGTAAAAGATGATGATTCTTCACTTTTGACGTTGGAAGAGCATTGATAGATAGAAAGATAGATGCTTTCAATAATTTCGGTGCGTAATCATAAAGCATAATAATCTTTTACCTTAGTGAGAGAAGAGAGAGTGAGGAAGAACTTTGTATGGGTTGAGAATTCCCTTAGGGTCCAGCAACTTTTTAATGGAAGCCATTATTGCAACCTGCATATTCCGGTAAGAATAGAGTGACACGAAAGTTGTATACATAGTTCCATTTGTTGTTTGTTAACTCACAGTTTCGGGTGATTTGCTGTAGAAGATTTCATTAGCTTTCATCACACCTAATCCATGTTCTGCACTGATGCTTCCACGGTGCTTTGATGTCCACTCATAGACATAAGGTTCTATCAAACCTAAAAGCTGCAAGGAAAGAGTGAATGAATGATTATTTGAACTCTTGGAATGTTTAAAATCGATATTTGTATTTTTTATCTGCATATCGTTATGATTCTGCGGCACAAGGCATGTTTCAGTTTTCATTGAATCTTTCGGTTTCAAGTAACTAGGAAACAGTGCAATGATATATTTCTCACCTACTCTCCCTCGAAGATCGTTGACAATATTGTAAATTTCTTCAACCGGTAAGGATAAGTCATACTTGTAAACAGCTCCTGCTTTCTGTAACGCCTCTGTTATACCCTGCAGGGTAATAATTATGACATGATTCGTTGTGTAACATCAAGATTTCTCAGGGGAAATAACTCTTAAATGTTTTACCTCTCGTATGCGCCAGAATGAGGAGGCTTGGTTAATGTCTTGAGCGATTACACCATCAGAAACTAAACCTTTTTCCAGTGACTTTAACAGGAAAGCTTCAAGCTTCTCCCTGCATCAGTTTTTTAACCAGGAAAAAATCTCTCTCAAGGGATCTGAATACTTAGAAGAGAGCCTCATTTGAATGTTACCGGAAATTTGTGAAAGTCCCAAGAAAGACCAGAAAATTCTTTATACCTGTCATTAGTTTCATCACTTCCCGTTGTCTCTATCAGAATATAAAAGTTATCCGTAGAGGAAACTGGATTACGTATACCGTCTAGGTGGTTCAGTACCTGTCGAATGAATTAAATGCGAAGGGATTTAGCAAAAATCAAAGACTTGTACACAAGATAAAGTATCTGGAATGCAAACAGTTCCTAAAAGCTTACCAAATCCATGGAATAGTTATCAAGAAACTCGTAAGCGGATAGTATTTCTCCAAGATTTCTCTTTGCTTCAACAAGAAGTTTCTGGAAAAAAAAAAAACATAATGAGAGACAACAGTTCACGATGTAATTGAATTCTTCTGTACTCCTGTAATTGAATTCTCTCTACAGAAGAAAATTGTCTTTAACCTGGCAGCTGAGATAATCTTTGCATGCGATGAAGGCTAAATTTACAGAAGACAATTTCGGTTGTGTTAGAATAGAAACTTTAGTGACAATACCAAGTGATCCTTCACTACCTGTGGAAACCAGTGAAGAGAAAATTCAAGATGTTTTAGTCTCTTTTGGTAATGAAGTGACATTGAAATAATAGTACAAGCACAAATAATAATAATACCTACCGATAAACAAATGTTTTAAGTCGTACCCAGTATTGTCTTTGCGTAAAGTTCCAAGCATGTCAAGTACATTGCCATTTGCGGTGACAGCTTCTAGACCTGAGATGGTAAGAAAATAAAGATGATGAAGATGAAACTCAAATGTATTTTAGATGGATCGAAAGTGACTATAACTATAAGTCATTACCCAATACGGTTCCATGAAGTGAGCCATAACGAATAAGGCGCAAACCACCAGCATTAGTTGAAACATTTCCACCAATATGACAGCTTCCTTTTGCACCTAAGTCCAGAGGCATAATAAAACTGAGGAAACAAAAATTTTATGTTGCTATACCCGACAAAAAAAAGAGCTAGTTGAGTAATAATGGGACATACTTCTATTAAATTTCAGTTCATTGTTACTAAAAGAGGGTAAGAGGACATGGTTAAATTACCCTTTCGTGTCAAGGAAAGTTGCCAGATTTTCCAAAATACATCCTGCTTCACATACCAAGACACCACTAACCTGAACATAGAGCATCGTATCATCATCATCATCTATGTAGTAAGAAAAATTGTGTAAGAAAAGCCTAATCCTTGATATTTTCTGGATGATGAAAACTATTGGAACAGCTACCTAAGAAGCAATTGACACTAGAATAGAAGATTGTAATCTCCATTGAACTGAACCAAAGTTACTTCCCAAAAATAAGAGGAAAAACCCGGAGCATCAGTTGTTCTGAATATAAGATTGCCAGTTACCTCATCAAAAGCTAAGACTTTATTCATCAAACCAACATTGATGATCACCTGCAAAGATGCCGCAACTTTGTCACATTTATGATCGGAAAAAAAAAAAATTTTATTTTGTTCCTATCGCTCACATTCCTGAAAATTTCCTTTGCTAGCTTTAAACTACCTAGCCAACAGTTTGATCATCACCAACCAACATCAGTCAGAGAAAAAAAGTATCGAACCTCATCAAAGACAGGCACACTTCCACCAACAAGACCAGTATTTCCCCCTTGAGGAACAACAGCTAAACGCCTCGAATCACAATACTTAAGTATCTGAGACACCTGCACAAAAACACAGTCTATGTTAACACAAATTTTCATCCCGATCCAAACAAAGTAATGGTAAGAGACAGTAGAGAAAAAAACACCTCTTCTGTGTTCTTGGGCAAGAGCATCAGCTTACTAGATCCTTTGTACTTGTGCATCCAATCTGTATTTGCAGTCTCAAGCCTTTCTTCATCTTCAATCACGTTTTTGTCACCTAATATCTCCTTGAAATAGCTAACATCCTTCGAATCCAACGACGAAAACAAAGGGTTTCTCTGAATTTTTGAAGCTGAAGATGACCCAAAACACTTATACTGCTGCAGCATCCCCAAATTTCTACCAAGACATCGATGATGAAGCTCAGTGTTATGGTTCCCATCATCTGACTCAAAAAGCTTGCCTTTTGTGTCGTAGTGATTCACAAAGCCTAAGCCCATAAATCAACCAATAAGATATAAATCCAAAATAGAAACATCTTATCCAAAATGATCAGTTTCTAAAGCAAAGTTCAAATTTTTTCATCTCTCACTCTAATTACAAAAGTCAAAATCAAACCTGACACAGAACGGGACACTGAGCTCTTGTTTGGTCGGAGATTAATTAGAGATTTACAGCCAAATCTTATAAGCTCTACCGATCTTCTCAATTTCTGCATCATCATTCTTCTATTTCTTCTACTTCTACCTCTACTTCTACTCCTCCACGTCTTCTTCTTCGTTCTTACTAAAATGCTCGTTAAGTGATAAAATAAAAAAAAAGAGGCTGAGATTGAAATATCAATAGTACCCCTGAGTCTGGATAACGAAACGCTGCGTTTTAGTGTGAGTAGATTGTAGCTAAACCCCTAAGCCTGAGAGCCTCCCGTTGTTGTTCTGGTGGAGACTTTGGAGCTCAATCTCCAATGGCGTCTTCTTCTCTCTCGTCTCTCTCCTCCATTATCAGCAACCCTCACGGTTGCGCTCTCTGTTTCAAAGCCTCTACTCGACGCTGTTTCGCTCTTACATTCCTCTCCTCGAAACTAATCCATACTTCTTCTTCTGCTGCTCTTCTCCCTCGTTGCCACAGCACGCATCATCTCACACAAAAGCAGATCAAGAGGAAGAATGGGTTTGCCTTAAATCTTTCTAGAAGCTTTTCTGTTTCTCAAATTGCTGGTTCTAGTAAGTTTGATGGGCCAAGCCTCCAACAGTTCGTCTCCAACGCTCAAGCACATGCTTCTCTTACCACTAGCGAAACCGAATCTGCGTAAGTCTTCTATAAGAGATTTCCTCGGTTAAGGAGTTTCAATGATTTAAAGTTTTGATTTTGAGATCAATTTTGCGAAATTACTGTTTGTTTTGCAACTTAATTGGTGTTGGCCATTGGTTGGAGACCCTAAAGTTTCGAAATTTAAGGAATGAAAGTGCCAATTTAGTTGCAGAACCATTTAATTCAATCGGTTTGCTCATCAATCCATAGATTGTGGAAGATTATGTTCGTCATTGTTCTAATTTTCGTGGCCAATCAGAGATTTTGACTTCTATCTTTCAAATTGTGCAATTTACAAGCGATTACTCTCAAAAATTTGGATTAAGCTTTATAATTATGCATTTATGCTAATACTATTCTTTTTGAATGCTTTCTTGCTCTTGGAAGCACATTAGATTCCGATATTGCATCAAAAGGTCGGATTTATCATGAAACATATGGATGTCAGATGAACATAAACGACATGGAGATAGTCCTTTCGATCATGAAAAACTCCGGTTATAAAGAAGTGGTGACTGATCCCGAGAGCGCGGAAGTCATTTTCATCAACACTTGTGCTATCCGAGACAATGCAGAACAGAGAGTATGGCAAAGACTTAACTACTTTTGGTTCCTAAAACGCCAATGGAAAGTCAATGTCGCTAAAGGAAGAGCACAATCTCTCAAACCTCCTAAAGTTGTCGTTTTGGGATGTATGGCTGAAAGATTAAAGGACAAGATTCTAGATTCTGATAAAATGGTTGATGTGGTTTGCGGTCCCGATGCTTATAGAGATCTCCCGAGGCTATTGGAAGAAGTAGACTATGGACAAAAAGGAATCAACACTCTTCTTTCTCTAGAAGAGACTTACGCCGACATATCCCCAGTCCGAATCTCCGAAAACGCAATTACCGCTTTTGTTTCAGTTATGAGAGGCTGCAACAACATGTGTGCTTTCTGCATTGTTCCGTTTACAAGAGGCAGAGAGCGGTCACGTCCCGTGGAATCCATAGTCCGCGAGGTTAAGGAGTTGTGGGAATCCGGTGTGAAAGAAGTTACGCTTTTAGGGCAAAATGTGAACAGCTATAACGATGATTCATCTGATCCTGAGTCAGGGGCTAATTGGGAATACAGTGAAGGATTCTCGAGCAGGTGTAAAGTTAAAAACATGGGTTTGCGATTTGCTGATCTCTTGGACCGACTCTCCTTGGAGTTTCCAGAGATGCGGTTTAGGTTTACTTCGCCTCATCCTAAAGATTACCCGGACGAATTGCTATATTTGATGAGAGATAGATATAATATCTGCAATCTCATCCATCTTCCTGCACAATCTGGTAATAGCAGAATACTTGAACAGATGCGTAGAGGTTACACCAGAGAAGCCTACTTGGATCTTGTTAAAAAGATTCGGAGTATTATACCAGATGTGGCTATAACTAGCGACTTTATAACTGGTACGCTTACTCAAAAACATTGCTTAAACCCGTTCCATTTTTTTCCTTCATTAGATGCCTTAAACTAGAATTGCCTTGCGGTATTTTCATGACTTGCCTCTTGATTGCACAAGTTTATGAATCGAGCGAGATTCAAGCTAGGGAAATGGTTTGGATCTTTTCGGTTTTTATGGAACCGAATAGAGACCAGATACCATCTGATTTTGTTTGATACGGTTTTGGTTCAGATACATGTTTATAGAAAATTTATCTTTTATTCGACGGATTGTCATAGAAATTAGGGTTTTAATTGAAAGGGGTGTCCAATCTGTTTTTGAATTTGATGTTCTGCTCGGATTTTTCGGTTGAAGGAACATAGAAACCGAATGAAAATTGCCTACCTTTAAGTGTATGTTTGACATGTTTTTCGGTTTCAGTTCGTATTCGGTTTTTTAGTCCTTGATTCAACTTTTATGATGCAAAAGAGGCCAATTGTGTGTGTTGGTAGGCTTCTGTGGAGAAACCGAAGAAGAGCATCAAGAAACCTTAAGCCTGGTAAGAGCAGTTGGATACGATATGGCATATATGTTTGCATACAGCATGAGAGAAAAGACACACGCTCATCGGAATTACACAGACGATGTTCCAGAGGAAGTCAAGCAGAGACGTTTAACAGAACTAATAGAAGCATTCCGTGAAACCACAGGTCCGTGTTACGACTCTCAAGTCGGATCAATTCAGTTAGTTCTAGTCGAAGGACCAAATAAGAGAGCGCCTGAGACAGAACTAATCGGAAAAACCGATAAAGGACACCGAGTTTCGTTTGTCACAAAGCCTCTGTTTGATAAAGCATGTCTTCATGATGATGGTTTGAAGAGGAATCCTGAAATTGGGGATTTTGTGGAGATCCGGATTGAGAAATCAACGAGGGCATCGCTATACGGAGAAGCTCTCGCCATTAGTAAACTGTCCTTGTTTCACAATGATGGTGTCGATGCTCTTGTTGCGTCTTGTGCAAGTTAAGTTTTTCGTTTTCTTTTGATTCGAGCATTTTTTTTTTTCTTCTGTATACTTTTATAGTTAACCAAATAAGTTATTTACAGAGAACCTTGAAAAAAAAAATGTTGCGGAGACAAAATTGTTTTAGAAAGTAAAACTTTGTAATCGAAAAGGAGAGACAGAGGTCGTCAATGGCGATGGTGAGTGATGATTTTGTTTTTCGAAATCACCAAGTGGTTGATTTGACAATGACAAGTCAATCTTTTTGTATCTCTTCTATGCTCTATGCGATGGTAACAGCAATAAATATATACTCTCACAAATAATTTATTTAACATAAGAAAAAAGGTTCACAGCTCGAGACATTTTAAATTGTCTGTGTACTTGTGTAGTCCAGGCTACAGGTATCAAAAACTGATAAACTATAGTATGATTTTCATAACTTATGTTATTGAGCCTTGGAGCCTAATATTTTGGACTTGCTGTAAAATTTTAACAAACAGATAAGACGTTAATCGTTAAGGGTATTTCAAACCTATATTTGTTTGTCCTATCATTTTTTTCTTTACTTATTTTTATCACTGTTTTGTTTGATATACAACCAAAAGAGAAAACAAAAACAGTTTGTAAACTCTTGATTTGAACCATAACATCATGTGCGACGGCAGAAAGTAGTATAAATTGTAACATCATATTTTTGTTTATTTTATTATGGTAGGAATCTAAATCCTAACAATGTTACGTGTTGTTTACAAGTTGTGGTCAAATATATTTATACACACACGTTAGGCAGAAAGCTTTCTAATTAATTTATTGTGGACCGACCTTTTATTAACATGTGTACCTGGGCTTTTTTATATTCGATTAATTAATATGACTCTTGGATATTAAGTCTAAAGGTTAAAAGAGGAACAAATAAACACATGTCGTAGTAATCACACACCCCAATAATAAAGTTGGATTAAGTATCTCGTGTAATAAAGTTGGTATTCATATATCTAACTTAATTTTTAAGAAGTTCCAATACAACCTAGTGATTTGTATTAGTATTATGTTAAACCTAATATGATCTAGCTAGTAGTTTGTATGAGTATTATTATTTGTCACCGTTCAAAAAGTATACATAACTAGATTTATATTATATTATATTTTATCTATATTTACATGAAAATATATTTTATCCAAAAATATATTTTATACATAGTTTTATAACCAAAATTTTTAAGAAAATTAAATACACACAAAACCTTGATTTGTATTTTCTGTGAATAATACATATAAACTTGAAATTAAATAAATATTTTAAAATAATATTTTCCACAAAAATCAAGTAAATTAAACACTAAATACCAATAAAAAGACTCTTAACAAACTATATTAAAATAATATTTTAATAAATACATTAAACACTAATATAAAACATCTTCTAAAAATATAATAAGATTTGTTAAAACAAATTATTACCTTTTCATCAATCAATAATAACTATATTCCCATGAGTGTATTATTTGCTTTGATATTTTTATTCTTCTCATTTTTGAAGCAAACGTACAATAGTACGACGATAAACACGATTTTTGTCTAATTGATCTAGGGTAAGAAGAACTTCTGAATTCATTTTTCTGATTTAATATGATGAATAACAAAAGGTAAAAGATGAATGAGAAGATGATTTGTTAAAATCTATACTTTGGTATTTATAACCAAACTATTACAATATTAATTTGGAAAATTAACATAATTGCGATGTAAAATATTAAATATTAAATATTAAATATTTTGCTAACAATTTTCTTTTCTGATGATACATTAACAGTAGGTTATCTTTTCTATTATTTTCATTTTTCTGTTATTTATATTTTTACTTAAATTGACAAAAATATTTATTGATTATCTATTCTATATTTTTATATATAAAATTACCATTACCAGAAAGTTCAAAATTACTAAAATTTCTTCTATTGACAGTTTTGCTTAAACTGACAAAAATCTTAATTAATTATTTATTCTATATTTTTATATAGAAAATTACCATTACCAGAAAGATACACGTGTCACAATCTAAATTAGTGATGACACGTGTCAAAATCTAATGAGTTATCACTTTGACAGGTGTCACGCTCACGTTAAACATGTTCAACTTTATATGATAAGATTTATTTTCTGATGATACATTAACAGTAAGTTATCTTTTTATTATTTTTATTTTTCTGCTATTTACATTTTTACTTAAACTGACAAAAATCTTTATTGATTATCTATTCTATATTTTTATATATAAAATTACCATTAACAGAAAGTTCAAAATTACTAAAATTTCTGCTATTGACATTTTTGCTTAAACTGACAAAAATTTTAATTAATTATTTATTCTATATTTTTATATAGAAAATTATTATTACCAGATAGAGACACGTGTCACAATCTAAATTAGCGATTGACACATGTCAAAATCTAATGAATTATCACTTTGACACGTGTCACGCTCACGTTAAACACGTTCAGTGACAAAAAAAATGGGTATATGATATCGATAATCAAACTTTAATAGCACTGATTAACATAACATGTGTCTGTCATATTTTTATTATAATAAGATCATGGATTAATTAGTGAACTTATGCTCATCATTGTTTTGCATTCTAAAAGCAGATCTCGAATTTTATATATATTTTGTCAAAGCATTTGATGATCTTTCGTTTTCATATTGACCTATAGTATGAAGTTTGTGTTTACTTTGTTTTTAATCATATACTTTGCTAATAAACAATTTGGTCCGGGTAAGTGGATCTAATTATTGAGATCTAAACATACTGATAACTATGATCGAGAATTAGTTCAAATTTCATTTCAAACGTAATATAACTTTTAAACGTGGCTTGTTATTTATAATGAGGATTCACCGTACAAAAAGAAGAGGCCATAAGTATAGAGTTTAGATCACTAAATATATGTATTGTTAAGAAGTTTAGATATTAAATATATATATATATGGTTTTTCAAAACTAAGGATATGGTAAATATAGAACGGTTCAGTGGAAAAATACTCATTTTATTTCCGAAGTCCCGAAAAAACGTAGATTTATTACCCAAATGTCATGGTCACAATTTTATTCCTCACGTTGGAGTTGACTTCTTCAATCAATGCCTCAGTTTTGTCAATGTTAACGGACTTAACGGAGGTGTTAAATTCGTAACCAAATCGTAACTGACCCATTAACATGACCCGATCCGACCCAATTTTTGACAAACCAGTAAACCTAAATATCCAAAATCGATTCTTCTTCTGCTAAACCTAAATACCCAAATCGATTAATCTTTTTCTCCCAAAATCCCCAAATCGATTTCTGCTCCCTTGAACCCTAAAATCCCACATTCTCGAACGACCATGGTTCAATACACAACACTCTCTTCACAAAGCTGAAGCAACATCGACACAACCATCTCTTTCTGTCTCTGCGTTCCTGCCTCAACGATCTCCACAACCATCAGAACTCCTCCTTCCCCCACAATCGCCGGCTTCGATTCCGGCACCGTCATTAGCAGACCCATCACAAACGCCGATTTATCCACCATGTTTAATCTGAAATCCGCCATCAATTTCATCAGCGGCTTCATAATTCCAGATTGTACGGCTCTGATTTTGTTCTCTTTAGCTGAGCACAACGAGTACGAAGACTTGTGGTTGTGGGTACTGGCAGAGATCTAACCTTGTGATTTAAGGTAAGGTTTCGACTTCTAAGAAGAAGAAAAAGAAGAAGAGGTTCGACTACAACATATAGGACTTTGCAAATTACGATTTTATTGGAGGCCAATCTCATTTTATGAACAATATCCATAAGGTCTAGCTTGTCATTACCATTGAAGTTTTAATTTATCAGTATTCTTTTGAGATTATGTCTTTGTTTTCGTTTGTGTGACAATTGCTGCTTTGGATCTCTTTCTGCTTTTTGTTTAATCCCCTAAAAGTATTTAATAATAACTCTTTGATTTGGCAATTGGCACCGAAATCATAAATCTCGTGTAATTTTTTTTATTTATTCGTGTTCTTCGTAAATTCTTGAATAAAGAAGAAGAAGAATAAGTACAATGAAGAATAAATAAGAAAAATAAAAAAAGAAATTAGGATAGTTAAGAACAAATCAAATCAGTTACGAATTTAACATCTCCGTCTGAATCAAAGAAGTCAACTCTAACTCGAGAAATAAAATTGTGACTATGATATTTGGGTAATAAATCTGCGTTTTTTTTTTACTTCGGTAATAAAATGAGCATTTTCTCCGGATTGAGTATCAATTTATATAACCGAGTTACAACTTACAAACATTAATTGATCCATATATGAGTTTGGTGTATCGTACAAATTAAATGTTTGCGGCACTACAAAAATTTTACAACGTTGAATTAGTAACGTAATCTAACACGAAATGTTTTGTTACACGGTTTTATTAACCATTTGTAACCATTTAGCAAGTAATATTTTACATGTTGGTAGTGGACTAAAATCAAGACCGACTTCATGAGTGTAGTAGAAGGATTATTCTATAAATGGATAAACAAATAATGAATAGAAAAACAAATTAATAAATAAAACTGGGTGGGGGTGAGAAGTAGCTATCTAATATCTAAAAATGAGACGAGACAAAACGGCCTAAGCGTGGCGCAATAGCCGCTCCCAATTTCTGTCCCCTCATTTATTTCTCCCTTTCATTTAGCATATTAATTGTTTTGTTGCTCTCTTAAATTAATATTAACGTCGACTTGGAGCTATAAATATTATAAATACGGATCCGATGTTATAAGAGTATTTAGTAGTAATACACTATTAGTCTATTACTCACGTATTAAACTAATAAAGATGCATACGAATATGATGTTTCGAACTTCGATGCATTTAAGAGTATTTAATTAGTATCGGGTTATAATATTTTAAATATGAATAATCAAATTTTTTTAAACGTAGTAGATCGGCCCAGATTCTATACTACAATTAGTCAATGTCGAAGAGTTTAATCTGACTGTGATAATCTCTACATTTTGAATTACATGATAAAGAGCAATACTTAATACATTTTCATTTCACAAGTGGAACTCCGAACTCTGAAGGTCTGGCCGTTTGGGTTTTCGAGTCGGGTCGGATCGTGTAATTCGGATTTCTGGTAGTTCGGATATCTCAATCTAATATCCGTTCGGATATTTGTAAAAATCGGGTCGGGTTCGGATTTTTACTTTTCGGGTTCGGATCGTTATTTTTCGGCTTCGGGTCATGTCAGGTTCAATATTTGTTATCCATATGTACCCAAATCTACTCGAAAATACCCCAAAAAACTTAAATATTAGTTATTTTTTACCCAAATCTATCCAAATTATCCAAAACTATCTAATATATTTGGGTTTTTATAATTGTAATTTGGGTATTTGAATTATTACAAGTATAAGTACAACTAATATTTTTTGTTATATACTTGTATTTCATATACTTTCGGGTACCTTCGGGATTTGGATTCAGATCGGATTTTTCGGGTATAGAAATCTAGGGTCCATTCGGATATTTTTAAAAATCGGGTCGGGTCGAGTTCATATATTTTTGGATCGGGTCGGGTCGGGTTTCCGAGTCCGAGATAAAATGTCCAGGCCTATTCTGAACATTCGATATTAGTTTTGGGGAACCTTATCAAAAATGTTCACATAATGTAGGTATTATCCAGAAATATGATATAACAGTACAATAACGATCTCCATTGGAAGTTTTACAGGTAAATGAGAGGAGTGAGTGAAAGCAGCATCTATCTTGGCTGGTAAGAGCTTTTTTATTCGTGAGATACCTCACCAATATAATATTAATATATTTAATTTTAGTTTAAGTTAAGAATTTCACTACTAAATAATATCTCTATTGGATATCTATCAATATAACATAAATATTTTTAAAATTATTTAAATTTTTTAAAATTATGTATAATTTTTATTACTTTTTTATAAACATATCAAATTACATCTTAAAAATATTCAATTGTATTAGTTATTAATTATTTATATTTATTTATAAATAGTACAATCAAAGAGCAATATTTTCTTAAATAACACAACTAAGCAAATATGAAATGTTATGGAAGAAAATAATGAATATATGAAGTCTATATATAAGGGAAGAAAATAATAATTTTTTTTTTGTCAACAGGGAAGAAAATAATAATTTTACATGATTTTATCAAAATACCAAAATGTTGACAAAAAATATCAAACATAATTTTAAATTTTTAAATATCAGCTTTTAAAAAATATTATATTATTGTATTGACTAAATCAATTTCGTTTAATATTTTGTATTAACCTTAATTAATATCAATTAAAAATAATATTAATATATACTTTAAACTTATGCATAATATAGCTTAATATATATATATATATATTTTTTTAATTTATGATTTATAAAAAAAATAAAAAAAATAACAACAGTTTTATTTTATAATTTATAAAAATTGAATGTGAACCACTTAAAAAAGAATTTCTTAAGTAATAACGAGATTTGTGTCATATTTAGTTATAATAAATACCTTGATAATGAAGTACAAATTAGTTACAATGATACAGTCAAATAGTCAATGAATACTTAAAGAAAGAAAACAAAAAGTTGATTATATGTGTCTACTAAAGAGATGTTACGTGAGGATTTGAAAACTGGTTCACCTAATTTGTGCACATCATCTTCATAAAAACGTCCGTCTAAGAACTAGTTTATTAGAGAAATTATATAGATATTTCCATAGAAAATGAGCATAGCTATATCAAATTTCTTATAATAACAAATACTATGTATAGCTAAAATTCAGTTCGTTATTATTATTTCATGCAATTCTTTAGATATATATGTGAAGATCGAATTTTGACTAAATAGATATGTCAATATGTTGACTAAAAAAAATTGTCATTATGCTGATTAAAACTTGAAGATTATAGTAGAAATTAACTATTTAAGATGTTTTGTAACTTGAATATATATCTACATATATAGTAATAAATCGTTTTAGTTGTTTTTTAAAGTTAAAAAAAAATGTATATATATATAGTGAGAGACGGTAAAAGTGGCTTTTATATATCATTAATTCCTCTGTCTTGCCCCCATTGAAAATGACATCACCATAGCTTTAGCTCTTCAAATATTTATTCTCTCACTTTCTCTTCCTGCATGGTTTTTGAGAATTGAGAAACCATTTTCTGTTGGAAACCTTCTATAATTCTCTATATTCAACTTTTTAATATATCCACATGTGCTTAGGCATCCTTAAACTTTTTGGTGTATGTATCCTTCGCTAAGAACAGGACTTTTCCGGTCGCCGGAAAATCTTCCTTGGCCTTCTGATTTCATCGATTATTGGGTTGCTGGTTTCTTGGTTTTGACGGCCGGAATACTTCTCCGTCCATGGCTCTGGTTTCGTCTAAGAAACTCGAAAAAGAAAGATGGAGATGAAGAAGAAGAAGAAGAGAAGAAGAAGGGAATGATTCCAAAGGGGAGCTTAGGCTGGCCGGTGATCGGAGAAACCCTAACCTTCATCGCTTCTGGTTATTCTTCTCGGCCGGTTACCTTCATGGACAAACGAAAATCTTTGTAAGTCTTTTTCTATTAATTATTTTTACCAGAAAATAAGAAAAGTCGTTTTCTATCAAATCCTTTAAATGATATAAACTTTTTTTTTTAATCGAATTTTAAAGACCAAATAAAATTTTATCTCTTAATTACATCTGCTTAATTTCAATCCCTTAATTCTGTTAGGGTCGTCTTCTTGTTCTTATTATTCAGTTGTCCTATTTCCACTAATTTATTCAATAGTCCCATCTTTTTTAGTAACCCTAGAGCAACTAACTTTTTTCTTTTTTTTTTAATCTAAAGCTTGGTTTTAGAGATTTATTTTTGTTTAAAAATATAAGGGTTTTTTAATAATAAATATTGTGCATCTCTTTCAAAGTTGATGGAAAGATAAATAATTTTAACTAAAAGTTGAAGGAACAAAATAACAAAATACCTAACACCATTGAATAACAACAAAAATTTAGAATTATTTTTGTAAATTGGTATTGAATTGAAAATCCATAAAACTTAACAAATAACTGTATTGGAGAGATACCAATAGTTAAACTAAAACTCTTGGACATAACATAATTTCAACTTAAAAAAAAAAAAGACTGACAAAACCAAGCTGTCTTCATGTTCTTGGCCGTATACAACAGCAAAATAGTTTAAGCGTGTGTTTTTTTATTGTGTTTTTGTTTTTGGATGATTGAGTTCACTACATTTCATGTCATCTTTATCTCTTCTGTTTACTATATTATTTTCCTATGTTATTATTATTTTAGTATACACTAAACATCTTTCTTGTGTTCTTCTGCTATTCATTATAATTTCTTGTATACTAATAAATTTTTCAAAATGGGTCCTCTTGAATACCCACAGATTTATCCTTTACCTTATTTTATATATTTTTTTCTTAAATCGGCCACCTTCACGTTTTATTTTTTCACCATATATAATTATCTATTAAATGTGATGATGATATATAATCGTCCATTGATTCCTATCTTCTGTATCGCTAGTCTTAGATATACAAATACTAGCATACTATTGCCGACTAAGATATGTATGATTAATAATTTTTAGTTATTAAAAGAAGAAAGAAAGAGAGTAAATAACCTCGGGATTTTTTTTTTTTTGTTAAAGAAATAACCTCGGGATATTCGAGGGGAAGATATAAAAAAAATATTTCTTTTTGTAGCCATACACCATAGCCTACTTCTCCATAGACTTCACCTTTCCATTTAATTCACCATCTCATTTAAGCCAAAGAGATGTGTACATAAAATAAGTTGTGCATATGCTGATATGCCAACCCATACTCGCAAAAAATATATTTTCTCACCACGAAAATGTATTATCTCATTTAGTTTTTTGGAAAATATTTATTATACACGAATTATAGGTTAATACATTATTTTTCATGGCCATTAACTAGAATGGATATTTTTTAGCGATCACTCTAATTAGCGCAAAGTTTTCATGGAAATGTAATACAGCATTTGAATTCGGATGAGGCAGAATTAGTTATATTTTTCTTACCAAAATCTTTTCACATGTTAAATATTATAGATACGGGGAGGTGTTCAAGACGAACATAATAGGGACACCAATCATAGTATCAACCGATGCAGAGGTCAACAAAGTGGTGCTCCAAAACCACGGGAACATATTTGTCCCTGCATACCCTAAATCAATCACCGAACTACTTGGAGAAAACTCTATTCTCAGCATCAATGGACCTCACCAAAAAAGGCTTCACACGCTCATTGGCGCCTTCCTCAGATCTCCTCACCTTAAAGACCGGATCACTAGAGACATCGAGGCCTCAGTTGGTCTCACTTTGGCTTCTTGGGCTCAACTTCCCTTGGTTCATGTTCAAAATGAGATCAAAAAGGTATTGTCTTTGAAAATATATTAGTAGCGAACTCACACACGTCGTACGTACGTATAAACAACTTGGCTACACGTTATGTCTATTTGAATTAAGTATGTATAACACTTTTTGATTCGTATAAGGTTTTTTTGTTGTTGGTGGTGTTGTTGTAGATGACGTTTGAGATATTAGTTAAAGTGTTGATGAGCACATCTCCTGGTGAAGATTTGGACATTCTCAAACTTGAATTCGAAGAATTCATCAAGGGTTTAATTTGTATCCCTATCAAATTCCCTGGCACTAGACTCTATAAATCCCTAAAGGTAGAATATTTTCCTTCTATTACATGCGCATATCAATATTTTGATTACATTTTGTTAGTGTGTAACTTTCTAGGGTTTAATATGTTAATCATGCAGGCGAAAGAGAGGTTAATAAAGATGGTTAAAAAGGTTGTGGAGGAGAGACAAGTGGCGACGACGACGGCGTCTCTTGCGAATGACGTGGTGGATGTGCTTTTAAGAGACGTAAGTGACGGTGGTGATTCAGAGAAGCAATCTCAGCCGTCGGATTTCGTCAGCGGAAAGATCGTAGAGATGATGATACCCGGAGAGGAAACAATGCCAACGGCGATGACCTTGGCTGTCAAATTCCTAAGTGACAACCCCGTCGCGTTAGCCAAACTCGTGGTACGTATAATAAAACTTTGATGTACACAACTAATACAACAGCAAACACGTGCCGACGCCTGTGGACCGTAAGATTAGATGGTTGTCTATTGAAGAGATTTGAACGGCTGAGATTTATAGTTTTCGAAGCGTGGGCTCAGTTTGACTTTTGTATCCGTGCTCGAGTCCAGTCGCTGTCGAAAGTCTTTACAGACGGGACACACGAGTACACACGCACGTGTTGGAAGGGAAGAGACACGAGAGAGTATGGCAGCCGTAGGATTAAAAAGCGGAGTGGACGGCTGTCAGAAGAGGACGATTTGTATTAACGCCTTTGCCTGTACGAGTGACCACACCGCCTCTCCAAACGGCGTTTCGCGTCACAGAAACGCTTTGTTTTCAAGGCCTTAATGTTTGATTGTTTTCAATCAAAACCGCATTATATAGCTTTTTCCCAATTTAATGATTTTCATTTAATTGTAGGAAGAGAATATGGAGATGAAAAGGCAGAAATTGGAGTCGGGCGAAGTATACAATTGGACCGATTATATGTCTCTCTCTTTTACTCAAAATGTAAGTCTCAATTATTTAAACCTTTTAGAAATTTACTACTCACTATTTTAGAAAAAAAAAATTGTTTCACAAAAATAGATGTTTTATATTTTTTATGCAAAATTCATGTAACATTTCTAGTTTTACCTTTATTTATAAGAGTTAAAACAATTAATATTTAATTATAAAACAAAGGTCTATTAGGTTTCGTAAAACAATTATAACCTTAAAAATCTTATTTTTATGAAAACGGAAGGAGTACTAGTTATAGAAATCCTGAAAAATGATTAAGTTATTGGAAAATGGTTTTGTTTATTATTAAAAAAAAATTATTGACGTTTTCAGGTGATAAACGAAACGCTGAGAATGGCTAATATCATTAACGGAGTGTGGAGGAAAGCTCTCAAAGATGTAGAAATTAAAGGTGAATCCCCTTACTCTATTGATGCAGAAAAAATATGTTAGTTGTATTGATCAAATTCGAAAACTATGTTCAGTTGATCAATAGTACCCATTAGATATCATTAAATCATATGCTTATTTATTTGTAATGAAAGGTATTTTTGAGGATAATATATTTATTTTTCTGAAAATTAAATATAATTTTTTTGGTGGGTGAATGGCAGGTTACTTAATACCAAAAGGATGGTGTATATTGGCATCATTCATATCGGTTCACATGGATGAAGACATTTATGAGAATCCCTATCAATTCGATCCGTGGAGATGGGACGTACGTCACCATTTCCTATAATCTTTCATAATTATTTCCTTCTGAATTAATCCCTCAATTACTTTAGCTTCTTCTTATAGTATTCAACTACTTATACTTAGCTTAATTAATCAATTAATTATGTAACAGAGGATTAATGGATCGGCAAACAGCAGTATTTGCTTCACACCCTTTGGCGGTGGGCAAAGGCTATGTCCTGGTTTAGAACTATCGAAGCTCGAAATATCCATCTTTCTTCACCACCTCGTGACCCGGTACAGGTAAACCGATCATGACTTGAAAATTGAATATGTTTATTCTTCAACTAAGTATTACTTGTGTTGCTCCATTGATATCTTCAGTTGGCCAGTGTTATAATTCATTCCAATAACGTATATAGGGATATTGTAATGGACTTTATAAGTCCGGTCTGATCTTAACAGTCTGGTCTTAAATAGACTACTGGTCCAAATAAGCTTTTAGTTTTTTGTCAAGAAAGAAAAACAATGGTCTAGAATTTTTTTACGTGTTTTTATTCCGTCCACAAGTCACACACATGACACATACTACCAAATTTGAACCTAAACATCTCTATGTTGCGAATTTCAACCACATTGTCATATTTTGTGATTATATGATGCTAATCGTTATGTACATGTAGTTGGACGGCTGAGGAAGACGAGATCGTGTCATTTCCGACGGTGAAGATGAAGCGGAGGCTCCCGATCCGAGTGGCTACTGTTGATGGAGCCTCTCCGATCTCAGTTGAAAATCATCAATAGATCCCTTAATAAAACAAAACTGTTTGTGCAAAAGGAAGCAGAGAAGTAAACAAATTATTTTATTAAAAATAGCTGCGAAGAGAAGCAAACAAGATTGGTGGGTAAGATAGAAAGAGCCATACGTACAGCTAATGATGGCTCAGAGGAGAGATTCTAATTGTATTTTTGTTTGTCATGTCAAATTATAAGCGTTGGTTAGGTTGTCCCTTTCTCTTTTATTTATCGTACCAAACGCAAGTTGAGATATGATTCCAAATATATATGGATGATAGATGTGTATGTTAATATAATACCTATGTTGTCTCTATCTATATTTGTTTTATGCTCGGTAAATCTTAGACAGATCGAACCTATACCTAAAAAAATCGTAATTGTCATGAAAAATAGAGTGGTTACTGAAATAAATCCACCGAGAATCGATTTGTAGTCTCGATCGATAATGTGATGATTACTAATTAAACTGTTATACTTCGACCGACGACGTGATATATAATATATAGGTGTAAATATATAATAACATATATATGTTATATTTTGTGATATTGAAAGAGTATAATTTGGTGGGTGATAATGAGAGTATATTGAAATTTATAACGGTCATAGTAAGGACAATACCATGCACGAAAGACGAAACATGTCCATGGGGAAAACACGTGCATGTTGTTTACGTCGACCCACCTTATAATTATTTCCATTATTATCAAATTTGTGGAGCCTTTTTATGTCATCTTCGACACCGCCGATTTTCATCAATATTTTTATTTATTCGTTTACTTACGATGGGTTTTATTCGTTTGATACGAATATATTATATTATTCTTTTTTATGCACAAGCAGATTAGTGATAAATAACTTTTCTTTTTCTTTTTTCAAACTATCAGTTGTGGAGACTGTAGAGGTAGACCAGGAATTTTTTTTTTTTGTAAATAATGGTAGACCAGGAGTTTGAGTATCAACTATAAACAATTTCTATTGCCACATGCATTACTGAAATCTGATACCAGATTTAGCGAGGCTATGCATCATGCATGGTTCAAAAATCATAATGTTAAAGGTATAGTATAATTGTTTCTAGTGCCAAGTCAATTATAATATGAAATTGTTTTAGTTGTATCAAATGTGTTTACATTGAAATTTTTTAATGTAGAGAGAAATCAAACTGAATTGTTTCAGTATAATATGTGAGACTGCATTAATAAGTATAACATCATTTATTTCCAACTATAAAAAAAAAAAATGAGAATGCATCAATGGTATACACAAGTTACCCTTAATTAATGGTGGGAAAAGAACGCATGCTCTCGTTAAAAAAAAAAAAGTACGCCATACTGATAAAGTGATAAGTGCGAACTCTGAATTTGTGTTGGGCCAATATATTTGACCTTAAGCCCACGTTTAGCTTACATACGGCCCATGGTTGCCCACGTTTATATCTAACCAATTTTCACTCTCGAGCTTATGATGGATCGAGATAAAAATAAGATTCCAAAACATATGCTATAAAAAAATTAATTACAGTCAGAAACTCGCACCCGTAACTAAGCATCTATGGTTGAAAATATTGATTTGAATAGAAACAAAGAATTAAAAGAATCACTCTCTTTTATTGCTTAAGAAACTCTCTCAAAACTTAGCTTTTTGTTCTCCATAAATCCCATATGTGATCCACAAGCTACACCTCCATATATTGGAGAAGAAATGGAAATCTTACATAATTAGCTAACTCTAATTATAAATGTATATTTAGCTTTTCTCCTAAATATACTTTTCCTTTTCTTTAATATTGGCTGCTTAAGCCAACATTCTCCTCCTAAGCTTGAAGTCGTCTCAAGCTAAGTTTCTCATTCAATGAGATCCTCATCTCTTTGAATTTAAGTCTTCCAAGAGCCTTAGTCAAAATGTCTGCCTTTCTGTTTCACCGTTCTCCTTTACTCTACGATAAAATGGTATCTTTTATGAATATGTTTGCTTCGTCCATGGAAAACAGGATTCTTGGTAAGAGCAATGGCAGATTGTTGTCTATTCGAATAATAACCTTTTACTCGTATTGCCGATCTCACCAAGTAAGTCTTGAAGCCATATAGCTTGTCATGGCTGCTTGGTTCTGCCGTAAATTCACCTCACAAGAAGATAGTGCTCTTGTTTCCTGTTTCGTGAACACCAAGAAATAGGACTTCCACAAGATAGAAAATGTGTCATATGTACTCTTCGTCATCGGGATCCACGTTATAGCTCACGTCACTATACCCACTAAACTTCTGATGTTGTGGTTGATGAATCAAAACTTAGTCCAAGGCAGTTTCCTTGCAAATATCTCAAACAACTGCTTCATTGCTACTCGCGTTCTTTCGGTCTCTTTGCATGTAACGACTTAATACTCCAACGCAATACGCCAAATCTGGTCTTGTATGAAGTAACGTAGACATCCAATGATTCTTCTATATCTTGTTGCATCAATGTCTTTTTCTGCAATGATTTAGATAGTTTCAGCCGACCTCCATTGGTGTGTGTGACAAATGCACTTTTCATTCCAGCTTCTAGGATTTTAAGAGCATAGTGTCCGATTTAAAGTGATTCCTTTCTAATTGATTCACCTCAATTCCAAGATAATACGTTAGTCTTCCGAGATCACTCATCTCAAATTTTGCTTCCATCTCTTTCTTAAAATTCGATCACTTTCACATTCGATCCTCGAAACAAACAAATCATCCACATATACCGCCACAGAAGAGTATCATGAAGTATTTATGATAGACCGATGGTTCCTTAGAGCATCTTTGAAAATTCCTCGGTAGCTGATTCAACTTGTCGCTCCATGCTCGAGCTTGTTTCAATCCGCATAAGGCTTTGTGAGTTTGTAAACCATCTCTTCACATCCCTTTATCACAAATCCTTCGGTTGTGAAACGTAGACTGTTTCCTTTAACTCTCCATGGAGGAAAGCCGTTTTTACATCGAGGTGATGTATTTCCCATCCACTAAGCTGCGAGATTAATAAGAAGACGGATTGTCTATGCGAGCTACGAGCAAACCTCATCGAAATCTATTCCGTGCCTTTGAACATATCCTTTGCGACGAGTCTAGCTTTGTATTTGTTGATGCTGCCATCTGAGTTTCTTTGAGTTTAAACACCCATTTTAAACCAATTGATTTTGCTCCATGTGGTACGACTGATCCCATGTTCGATTTTGTTGATTGAGTGCGTTCGCCTTCATAGGCAAGTATCCAATACTTCGATTCTTTTGCTTCACTAAAAGTCCAGGGTTCGTCATTCATAGCGTATAGACGTTCGCTTCTTCTTCGCAAGGAGAACATAATGCAAGATATTTTGGCGAACACTCTGGCTTTGTTCTCCTGGACCTGATTTTCGTTTCTAATATCATCACCATCGCATCATCAATTTCTGATTCACTTTCATCAAATTCATGAATCTCCTCTGTTATTCTATCTCTGCTTGGATCGAGAAATTGATTCATCGCTCCTCTCTGTTGGTGACCGGTTTACTTCATTGACCGGTTTGAATTTGAATTTCAGATTGAGCTGTTTCATCGCTTCCTCTGTTTCGACCGGTTTACTTCATTAGAATTTGAATTTCCGTGATCGATCATCATCTTCAATTCCATGATTCCCAAAGTTTCCAAACGTAATTGTAAAATCTTCATCGAGTTTTGAGAAACTCTATTCCAATTCCATCCTCTTTGTCAAAAACAACATCTCGACTTACGTAATTTTTCGTGAGATCGTAGACGGTAGCTTTCGATCCTGGTTCAGTGCCTAAGTGACGCCGATCTATCGTCAAGTTTCTTCGACCAGTGCTTGTTTTGCATAAGCGATACAGCCAAAACTCGAAGATGAGCAATGTTAGGTTTCTTCTTGTGATAGATTTCAGGAGTTTTATCCTTTAATGCTCTTGTGGCTATACGATTTAGAAGATATGTGGAATGCTCCTCCCCATAGATAGTTTGGTAGCAACATGTGTTTCAAGATACTCGTCATCTCCATCATCGTTCTATTTCTTCGCTCTACAACGCCGCTTTGTTGAGTATGGAGCTGTAAGTGTCGCTGATTCTGAATTATCAAAAACAATTGAATTCATGTGACACAAACTCCCCTCCTCTATCTGTTCTAAAGGTTTCAATCTTCATTCTCGATTCTTGCTCCACCAAATTCTTGAATTTCTTGAACTTTTCAAATGCGTCGCTTTTCTCTTTCAATAATATGGTCCACATGTACCTTGAGTGATCATCTATGAGAACAAATATGTATTTGTTTCCAGCTCTTGTGTTAGGTGTTATGGGACCACATAAATCTCCGTGTATGAGCTCTAGTATCCTTGTTGCTCGATATTGCGTTGCTTGAGGAAAGACTTGTCTAGCTTGTTTTCCAAATAAACATGAATCGCATATCTTCATCTCTACTTTGACWTGTGGAATCCCCAAAACGATCTCCTTTTGTATCATAGACCTCATTGTCTCGAGATTTACATGTCCAAGGCGTGCATGCCGATATTTGAGTTGTTTGACTCCATCAAATTCAAACAGATTGTGTCGACTCTCATACGAACCTCAGATGCATTCTTCGATCTAGTTGTTCTAACAAGGAGTTTTCATATCATGCATTGTTAAAATTTCTCCCTTCATTCTTACATCGCAGCCAGATCCGTGGCTTGTCCAAGACTAATGATGTTGCTTTTAACTGGATAAAATAGACATCATTCATCGTTTTGCTTCACCGTTTCTATCAAAGAATTCAATGGTTCCTTTCCTTTGATGTCTTCTTCAATCATCTCCAAACCTTACTTTCCTGTAATGGTTTCATCAACCCTTGAAAATACCTTTTATCTCCATGTGATTGTCGCCCGTTGTCGAGATACCAAATGTCACCATCATATATGCTTTCTTCGAATTTACTTGGTATCACTTTTCTTCATTCAGATAAACAATCTCATGTATCATGAGTTCATCACCGCTTCGTTTGTTCTCTGTCTCTTGAACTGCACTCAATTTTAGTAAACGATCGGACGTCACACATAATGCCCAGTTTTATCACATCTCCAACACTCAACTCGTGATATATCTCTGTTTCCATTAAAACGACCTCGACCTGACTGCTTTCCAGTGAATCGCCCTCCACGCCCTCTGTTTCTGAAATTGCTATTCCAATTGTTGTCTTTGGGGCTCAATTCGCATACATAAGTTTGCTCTTTTCTTGTTCATCATCTTCATCAGCTATGCTGCTCTTCATAAGCTTTTAATCGCCAATGATATCTTCAAACTTGTTTTATTTAGATCCAACATTTGTTCAGAGGCAACATTTGTATGAATTTCTTTCGAGGAGGCTCTTGAGAAATTTCTTTACAATTTTCGATTCTTCAATCTCTGCTCCCAACGCCAGATTTTGATGCAATTTCTGATAATTTCATAAATCATCGATTTTTTCGGACTCCTTCATCTTCAAGTAATTGTCATGTAGTTTCAGCATTCGACTTTCAGCTCTACATGTCTGGTTTTAATTGCTTCCTCTTTTGCATTTAGATCTCCAACCGTAAAACGAGGCTTTCCGAATCGATTGAAATAATAACGCTGGCCATGTCGCTGTCATCTTTCCCTGTCTCAATAATCTCCCATGCTTTGTGAACTTTGAGACATGTCCTCATTTTATCGCCCATACGCGTAGTTTGTTGAGCATCGACACTTAATGGGAGGATCCTCCTCCTTCTTTGAATTTTCCTGCTGCGACTTCTTCTTCTCCTTTCGCCATTGTTATCACCCACGAACAGCTTCTCCTTCTTCTCGAGTATGTGCTCTGATACCAATTATTGATTTGAATAGAAACAAAGAATTAAAAGAATCACTCTCTTTTATTGCTTAAGAAACTCTCTCAAAACTTAAGTTTTCTTTGTTCTCTCACTAAATCCCATATGTGATGCCACAAGCTAGCACCTCCATATATAGGAGAAGAAATGGAAATCTTACATAATTAGCTAACTCCTAATTATAAATGTATATTTAGCTTTTCTCCTAAATATACTTTTCCCTTTTCTTTAATATTGGCTTCAAGATTAAGCCAACAGAAAACTTGAAATGATAAATGAAAAATGAAATATTACTATACTACAACCTTGTAAATTTTGGTATGAAAAAATTAAATTTCGAACATTGGTTTAAGTTTAAATCGTAAAAGTTCCATATATAAAAAAAAAAGTTCGATTACGATATAAATATCTCGATCGTGGGCCTCGAGGCCCTCGACCAAACGGGCAGCGAATGATTATCAATGAGAATGTTTAAGGTTGTGAATGATTAAATATATAAAGCAAATTGCATTTCTTAAACTAAGTGATTATGGTGAACATTAATGTCTATATCCAGAACAGATAATAAAGATATATTTGTTAGTATATATAATATAAGGCTATTATTGCTATGTGCTTATGTATGTCTCTTTGTGTGGTCAATTCGACCATCGGTCTCGATGATTATGTTCAACGGTATGGTCCGTCCGTATCATGTTTTTTTTTTTTCATGACCAAACAACAAATGCTAGAGATAATGTTAAATAATTATGTAATGTTTATGTTTGATTACGGATAACTGGAGAAAAAGAACAGTATAATGGCTTGCGATATTACATTAAATTATGTAAATGTGTGCTTTAATAATGACCCCACTAAGGTCATAAACATAAATTCCGTTAATGACCGTTATTATATTCATTTCATGCAAAGCCTTTGTCTAACAAAGATGAACCAGTTTATAGATGTTATTATAGCATATCATTAATTGTGTTTTATTTTTCTGAAAGAAAATCCTATATTTTCTCAACATTAAACAAGAACAAAAAATCCTATATTTAATTAAGTATTTTTACTTTCTACCAACAATTTTTTTTTTTGGGACTTATTGATATGTAGTTCGACTAGTTCAATCAGGTAATCATATGATAAATCGGATTTATCTTCGATTAGGTTATAAAAATATGCTTTAAAGTAAGATCTTTTGTGTAAATATTTCTGCATCCCCAGATTTGAGTGGTACTGTCATGGCACCATCAACACTTAAATGTAATGTTTTCCTTGAAACACAAATGACTCCTTTGGTGTGGGGGTCTATATTATTTATGATGGACTCAACTCAAACATGTGAAGTACTAGATGATGAATTCTTATTTATGAAGCAAGGTGTGGTAACCTGTGAAGTATTCGCCTTATACAAAAAAATCTCCATCAAGTATACATATCAGTTTCCTTACATTGCATGTACTAGCAAGTGGTCCATAAATATAGTTGTAATAGTATTAATGACGAACATCTAATATATTTAATGCAAGATCGAAAAGATTATTCAGTCGACAGTTTCGTTATAAAAGTTTAGATTCAATCAACAACAACGGTTAACAAAAATTAATCATTTGATGAAATGATGAGCTCAACGGTAAGCTTATAACCAAAAAATGTAGATCATTTGAAAACGGCAAAACATGTCTCATATGGTAAGCAATAATTATGTTTATAAATTCCTGTACTTCCATAATGTTGTAAAGGGAATGAATTTGCTTGGTTAAAGGTTTTTTTCTTTAATGAAAAAGTTGGGAAAAAGAAACAAAAAATGTGTACAAAACAAAGTTCAAAAGTAAAAAAACAAAGCGACATGAAAAGGATCGCTACGAAGAGTCAAAGGCGCGAAAGTTAACTAACAACTAACGTGGCGTCAAATCAAGTCTCAGGATCCGACCGATATTCTTCTTTACCGAGTGGTTAAAATAAGTTACAGTTACTGCGGCGTCAGTGAATCTAATTCTGATTACGTTCAGACGCGTGAGTGCGTGACGTCAAGCTCGCAACTTAAAAGAGTTTTTTTTCTTTGTGTGTGTTATATGATGATATGATCCATTCTTTCTTATTTACTTTTTTTCAAATTGTAATAATCATTAATCGTTTTTAATTCGTCTCTGAATTATGGATAAGTATATATTAGAATATATGAGACTTTATATGTTTTATAATTACTATATAGTTTGTAAATACATAATACGATTTAATGTTTAGTTAGATTAGTTAGATTAGTTTGTTATAGTTTAAACTTAGTATATAAACAATTGTAAAAACTCTATTTCTTTTTACCGATGATAATAAAGTGTTAGAGCGTTTCTTTCAATAGTATACATATTACTTTTAGAACTTTAATCTTAGCATGAGTATTAATGTATATTATAGCCAGAATCGCAATAAAACATTTTTAATATTATGGTATAAGACGTTAACAAAATATCTAAATTTCTTCGTCAGGACTAAGGTGTGTAGGTTAACAAAATTATTTTTTATTAACGCAATAGAACTACACGATCGATATTAGGTTTAGAACATTTTTACGTGTTCTTTATTAACTTTAATATAGTGCATGTTTACATAGGATAAAACTAAAACATAGATTATGAATTTTGCTTAATAACTTTCGGAATCTAACTTATGCAAATCTTGATTTTCATAACGGAGATATTTTTCAAATATAAATGCACGAGAGAGTGTAACTGATGTTTTCAGATATTTACAATACATTAATTAGTTTGTCAATACTAATTAATTACTCGCTGTAATGTCATACAATCAAATTGTGTTTATCTGTAGATAGTAAAAAGTTAATGGTGTTTGGTAGAATTTTCCATATCTATAAAGAAAAACCGATGCTTCAAGATATGCAGAATATAGATCTAGCGTTACACATAGGTCTATATAGAAGAAGAATGAAAATTAACTTTATTTGTCTTGGGAACAAGCGAAGGATCGAAACTCCGACAGACGTAATCTCAATTCGCTGAGAGGCGTGTGAGAATAACCTTTTTCTCGAATATAAAATGCACTCCCATAATGTAACCAAACAAAAGATATAAATAGAATAAGAAAAATAAACAACTCAGCATAACGGAGTCCGATTAACAGAGTTAGGAATTTTGTGGCTCTCGAGAGTTCTACGCCAATGAGAATCGAACAAAAGGGACGGAAGTAAACGACGGTGTTGTGTGTGTGGTTAAGAAAAGGACAAAAACTCACACGAGACACGTGCACCGAAGCTTTTTCCCACGTGCCAAAGAGTTTCGTCTTTGTTCACACAGAACCAAGATAGGTGGTAACGAAGGTAGGACCTTAAAGCACCAACCTCCAACACCTAGACGGCTTGATGAAACGACATTTGCGTTTTACATGAAAACTACTGATTTTATTGTGGTCGTTGTTTAGAATTAGCAAAAAGTATACTTTATAAAAAGAGTGGTGAGATATTTAGTTTCTTCACCGATAATGAGAGAAAATTTGGTGATGTCAAAAGAAAAAGAGAGAAAACTTGTTTACCAAAAAAACAAAAAAGAGATAGATGACAACTCTCACCATTGGAAGGATAGGAAAATGTTTCTTTTTCTTTTTATATGAAGGAAGGAAGCTGTTATAAACAATTTTTCAAAAGGTTAATGAATTAATCTTACAGAACCTTTTTTACCTTTGAAAAAGAGTAGAGTCGGTGAATTTTTGGTGGAATCTAGTTGGTGTTTCTCTAACTGAAATTCAACCACCATTAGCATAAAACATGGTAATGTTGTCGAATTTTACTTACTTTGTAACATATATGATATATCTGTATTTTTTGATATAAAAGAATACTACTATACCTTTTAAAATAAAAATAAAACTATTATTAGATATATCAAAGAGTTTTATATATGTCTTCGAAATACTTGGATTTAAATTTTGAAACTTCGTGTACCCTATTTTTTTAACTAGATCAGAACGAATATCATAAATCTCGTTAATTTGTCCAGCTCTAGCTAGGCCTAATAATGGTTTACACTATACAGTATTGTTTATGTGTCAATCCACATAATACATGTAAAAAATATTAGAATCCAAAATGTGAAGCAAGGAAGTGGACTTGTTTTAGAGTTTAGGTAAAGCGTAATGCGACTGCGTGCCGGTCTGCCCCATTCTTTTTTTTTTTGTATGCTCTCCTTTTCCGTTTTCTCTCCGCACTTCATGCCGTCGAAGCCTTATTAGGGTTTAACACAAATCCATAACCTCTCGTTTTCTTATATTAAACATCCCATGTGGACACCAAGACCTGGAAATCTTGACAATCAGTTTTATTCGATGACTGAATTAACTAATTTAAATAGATTAATTAGTTAACTAGCTTTATAATGAGACTTTATTTGACCACTTATTTAGGTCCACTAATAGATTCGTACAAACTATTAATTAAATTCTCTTCTATTGGTTATTGTCCCATCGTATGAATATCAAGGATGATATTTTTTTCCGAGGGAAAGAATTATATGTCTTGTGTACATGATTAAATTTGAACAATTAAACGATAATTATCAGTATTTGTTAACAACCTATTATAGTTTTACAACATATTAAATAAAAATCAAATAAGAATATTCGACAAAGAATGTCGTATATACTTTGATTACTTTCATGATGAACTTATAAATTTTTATGGCAAATTACGAAAATATATCTAAAGTATATGTCTATATCATATTCTCAAAATGAATATATGCATTGATTAAACAGTATATGAAACGAATAAAAAGTTTGTTCAACAAAGGAATAGATTAAAACACGATTCAACAATAAAATTGGAAGTTTCCGACAATTAGAAAAGCTGATTAGATTGATTCCATCGAATCGCATCAGATTGCAAATCTGACCAGAACTCGAAAACTAAATAATATTGAAAATATATGTTTGGAATAATAAAAAGAGATGGCTTAAGTGAAAGTTGAATGTCGGACCGTACGTACCGGGAGAGTACTTAGCTCTAGGACTTTGGTTATTCGGTTTGGTTCGGTTCGGTTTTTGGAATCAGAAATACCAGAAATACCCAAAATAACCAAAAATATCCAAAATACCCAGATCTTTCGATTCCATTCGATTTTTTTCGGTTTTCGATTTAGTTCGGTTAAAACCGAAAATCAATTGGTTATCAAATTTAGAACCGATCGGTTAATATGCAAAAAACGAAACCGAACCAAATCCCATATTTTGGTTCGGTTTGGTTTAGTTTTTCGGTTTCGGTTTATATTCCATTGGCTAGTGCTAATAGATACTTGTCATTTTCGTCTCCTTCAATTATCCCAACTGTTCACAGTTATATTCATAAGTTCCATAAATATCCCTAGTCAAAATGTGAAATCACGAGTCAAACCCATTAACGCAGACTACTGTCGGTGTCGGTGGGTGATGCTAGCGTATAATTATTTAGGGTAAAACTGGAATTTTAACATTTGAACAAAAGAGTGCATTCCCATGTGTCGAGTGATTAATTATATTATATATATTTTTCCGTTTACTGTCTTACGGCTAATCCCTTGATTAAGGAAGCATCTCTTAATTAAATATCAAGTGGGCTGATGAATTTGAACTTTCATCAGATCCAAGAACCCAAAATATATCTAACCAATCTTCAAAGAAACTTACAAAACAAATGGTAAAGTATACAACATATAATCCAGCAAATCTAGAAGGTTCATAACGCACCAAACGCTGCTTAACCAGTTGGATCTTCGGGTTTAAAAAAAATATGTTCGTGTTATTGTGTACGTTTATATTTAATGTACTTTTTGCTATTTGTAGATGTAAAAGCCCAACGAAAATGGAAGGAGAGAACTTATTATTGTTTCGTTGTAAACTTATTATGGTAGTTCATTTTTTTCCATTATAAATATTTTGATAGACCACATTAAGCCAGTAGTCTCATATAGTCATTTACATACTCAAATTAGGATACGATTAAACCGAAGAAGACCATATGATATAACTAGGCCGAACAACAAAAAAGATATTGGAATAATGTGAATTGGTGAATTTAATAGTATGGTAAAGCCTGTGTACATATCTAAATGACAGGTACACTGTGATTTGGAAGTGGTAGACACATGTACGATGTGAATCCATTTCGACGACTCTCCAAAAGACTCCTCACTAAATCAATGTACTTCACGTACTCTATTTTTAATTTTATTCATCACTTTAAATGACCAAATCAAATTTCAACATCTACTAATCTTCTATATTATACCAAAAACAATATTCACACATAAATATTATATCTTTATATTAAGGTAGTGACGCACTACTAAATCAATCAACCAAACTAAAAAATAAAATAGAAACTGAAAAAAGAATAGCGTGATTAGCTGCTTTAATTCAATCAACGTGCTTTTTTTCCTAAAATATCATAATCAACTCACTTTTTTTCCTTTCATCTTCCCGTTTTTTTTGTTTTATTTATTTATTTCCGTTATAAGCATACTAATATAATACATAAAAATAAAAAAAAACAATAAATAAATGTGTAAAAATTGGTGGGAAAGCGTCGGTAGCTCACGGCCACGCAGTGATGATGCGAGTAGACACTTGTTGAAGTGCAATAAAACCCCTTCTTCTTCCTCTCTTTCTCCTTCGTCTTCTTCTTCCTCCTCTCTCTCCTCCTTATTAAACCTTTCTTCACAGAGAGACCAACACAAACCCAGAAGAAGAAGAAGCTTATACTCCTCCTTCTTCTTCTCTGTGAAGGTAAATGCGGGAAATGGGGAGTGTAGATTCTGCTTCACGAGGACTTATTCTCTGGTTCTGTTTAGGGTTTTTGATTCTAGGCGTTGGATTTGTGCAATGTGGAGTTACTTATGACGGTAAAGCACTTCTCATTAATGGACAGAGACGAATCCTCTTCTCTGGTTCCATACATTACCCTCGAAGCACACCTGATGTAAGATACAACAAAAGCCCTTAACTTTTTTTTTTTTTTTATGGGTTTATCAAAAACCCTAACTTTTTTTCTTTTTTGTTCTGGTTTTATCAAAAAGTGTTTTTTTTTTTTAATTGTTAACAGTTTTTGGTGGTGTTGTTGTTTAGATGTGGGAAAGTTTGATTCAGAAGGCGAAAGATGGAGGAATTGATGTGATTGAGACTTATGTTTTCTGGAATCTCCATGAGCCTTCTCCTGGAAAAGTAACCTTCTTCTTACTTTTTTTTTCTTCAATTATGTTCCTCATTTCTTCATTATGTTCTTTGAATTTTGATTATTCCTTTCTTCTTCTCAGTATGATTTTGAAGGGAGAAATGATTTGGTGAGATTCGTGAAGACGATACACAAAGCTGGTTTATATGCTCATCTTCGAATCGGACCTTATGTTTGTGCCGAGTGGAATTTCGGGTAATTACCAAAGTTCCTTTCTTGCCTCTTCAGATTCAGACGCCTCTAGATTTGTCTACATATGTGTGTGTATGTATATACAGTGTCTGTTTCTGGTCACTAAAGTTGTTTTTTTTTTTTTTTTGGCATACGACCAGAGGGTTCCCTGTTTGGCTCAAGTATGTTCCTGGAATCAGTTTCAGAACAGATAATGAGCCTTTCAAGGTCTGTTTTATATCCCACTTTGAGTTTCCATTATCCAATTTTTCATCTTAAAGCATATACTTTATTAAGAAGCTTGAAACTTGTGATATTAATGTTCTTCTTGGGATAATGTTTACAGAGAGCTATGAAAGGATTCACAGAGAGAATTGTTGAGCTGATGAAGAGTGAGAACTTGTTTGAGTCCCAGGGTGGTCCCATTATCCTGTCTCAGGTAAAAATTTTGAATTTAACAGATTGATACTCTGAATTAGTGATCATGCAGTTATGTTTATTTTTAGGATCTATGTGAGGTAACAGAATGGTGTCATCTTTTATTTTACTGTAGATTGAGAATGAATATGGAAGACAAGGGCAGTTATTGGGCGCTGAAGGTCACAACTACATGACATGGGCAGCCAAAATGGCTATAGCAACTGAGACTGGTGTCCCATGGGTTATGTGCAAAGAAGACGATGCCCCTGACCCTGTGGTGAGTTTCTTGATTGCATAAGCGTTGTAATAAGTTGGTAATTTTTAGTTAGTTAATTGGTCTGGAGCGGGTGAATGTCTTTGACTTTGAAGAATGAACTCAAACTCATTGGTTTTGGTAACAGATAAACACATGCAACGGTTTCTACTGTGATTCATTTGCTCCGAACAAGCCATACAAACCTTTGATTTGGACAGAGGCATGGAGCGGCTGGTACAGATTCTCATTTGATTTCACTTTATGTGTACATGGATTTATCATCTGCAAAGCGGTAACCTTTTTTATCCTGTAAATTGGAAATGCATTATCAGGTTCACTGAGTTCGGTGGCCCAATGCACAAAAGACCAGTTCAGGATCTGGCGTTTGCCGTTGCACGGTTCATACAAAAAGGAGGATCTTTTGTTAACTACTACATGGTATGTACACTTTAGCAACTTGGTTAATCATCTAGCACCTTACACACTGTAAGATTTAGTTATCATCGAGCATCTTAAAATATAAGATCCATTGTCATTTCTTGATAACAGTATCATGGAGGAACTAACTTCGGAAGAACAGCCGGAGGTCCATTTGTCACCACCAGCTATGATTATGATGCTCCGATTGATGAATATGGTAAGGGCAGGAAACTAACAAAAGTTCCTACACATTAATTGGAATATAAGGTAATGCGATGCCTTATGTACTAATTGAGTGGTTGTTAAATGTTAAATAGGTTTAATCAGACAACCTAAATATGGTCATCTAAAAGAGCTCCACAGAGCTATCAAGATGTGTGAAAAAACTCTGGTTTCAGCTGATCCTGTTGTTACATCATTAGGAAACAAGCAACAGGTAATAATGCATTTATCATGAGAGATTTGTTTTGGTTAAGTTGTAGAAACTTTCTGTAGCTTTTACTAATTTATGTACCTCTTTTCTTACTTTATTTTCCCAGGCTCATGTATACTCTTCAGAATCAGGAGATTGTTCAGCTTTCCTAGCAAACTATGATACAGAGTCGGCAGCAAGAGTATTGTTTAACAACGTTCATTATAACTTACCTCCTTGGTCGATCAGTATTCTTCCTGACTGTAGAAATGCAGTCTTCAATACTGCAAAGGTAAGTGTATATGATTGTTCTGAAATTGGAAATTGTGGTTCCTCAAATTGTGTTTGTGATTTTTCTGAAACTTGTGGATTTCTCTTCTTTGATTTCAGGTTGGAGTTCAAACATCACAGATGGAAATGTTGCCGACAAATACAAAGAATTTCCAGTGGCAGAGTTATTTGGAAGATCTTTCTTCTCTTGATGACAGCTCTACATTCACTACTCAAGGACTCTTGGAGCAGATAAATGTCACGCGTGACACAAGCGATTATCTTTGGTACATGACTAGGTAAAAAAATAACCATATGCTACCTCATAAGACAGTAAACTTTCCATAGCTTCAATGTGATTTCGGCACTTGCTAACAAACATCTGGAATTTGTATGTAGTGTTGATATCGGCGCAACTGAATCATTCTTGCATGGAGGAGAGCTACCATCTCTCCTTGTTCAATCTACAGGCCATGCCGTGCATATATTTGTCAATGGACAGCTTTCGGGTATGGTTCTTCCAATAGTTTGGCCCATTAACTTCCCCAGGAGAGTTTTTGATATGCAAAATTTTATATATGAATTGCAGGTTCTGCCTTCGGAACAAGGCAAAACAGGAGATTCACTTATCAGGGAAAGATCAATCTGCATTCTGGAACTAACAGAATTGCGTTGCTGAGTGTTGCTGTTGGATTACCAGTTAATATTCTTTTTTCTCACCAGCTTTCTAAGTTGTTTTTAGTTTTTCTCTTTTCCTGATCCCTTCTTTTTTTTTTTTTTTCCGTTTATGAAGAATGTGGGTGGACACTTTGAGTCATGGAATACTGGAATCCTAGGTCCGGTGGCATTGCACGGCTTGAGTCAAGGGAAAAGGGATTTGTCATGGCAAAAATGGACATACCAGGTGTTTTATCCGTCTTGTTTCTATAAGATTTCTGTCTCTTGGTTTCCATTTTTTCCACGTTAAATTGTTTAACTTGTTTTCATCAGGTGGGGCTGAAAGGTGAAGCTATGAATCTTGCATTTCCAACCAACACTCCCTCTTTTGGGTGGATGGATGCGTCCTTAACTGTACAGAAGCCTCAACCTTTGACATGGCACAAGGTTAGATTGAATCAAACGCAACTCGACAAGCTTTTATCATAAATTGGAATATGAACTAACGGAATTGTTGTTTTGGTTCACAGACTTATTTTGATGCACCTGAAGGAAACGAGCCGCTTGCTTTGGGCATGGAAGGAATGGGAAAAGGTCAGATTTGGGTGAACGGTGAGAGCATTGGGAGATACTGGACAGCATTTGCGACTGGTGACTGTAGTCATTGTAGCTACACCGGAACATATAAACCAAACAAATGCCAAACCGGCTGTGGTCAACCTACTCAAAGATGGTACCATGTGCCGAGATCATGGTTAAAGCCGAGCCAAAATCTGTTGGTTATATTCGAGGAGCTTGGTGGAAACCCATCAACTGTCTCTTTGGTCAAAAGATCAGTATCCGGAGTTTGTGCTGAAGTGTCTGAATATCACCCGAATATCAAGAACTGGCAAATCGAAAGCTATGGAAAAGGACAGACATTTCATAGACCCAAGGTTCATTTGAAATGTAGTCCAGGTCAAGCAATTGCATCTATCAAATTTGCAAGCTTCGGGACTCCTTTAGGAACCTGCGGGAGTTACCAACAAGGAGAATGTCATGCCGCTACCTCATACGCTATCTTAGAGAGGGTAAAAGATAGAATTTTTACACAGATAATATTGCAATCAGATTCTTTTTTTTTATATATAACTAAGGTGTGTTTTGTTATATGCAGAAGTGTGTAGGGAAAGCGAGATGTGCAGTGACGATATCCAACAGCAATTTCGGGAAAGACCCGTGTCCAAATGTGCTAAAACGGTTGACGGTTGAAGCAGTTTGTGCCCCAGAGACATCCATAACCAATTGGAGACCTTAAAGACAACCATTGAGCCCTTTGACTACAAAATGGATAACCAAACTATACAGAGAGAGGAAGGAAAAAAATTGTAAGCTGTGTTAAAATGTGTGTGTGTGTGTGTGTGTTTAAACAGAGACTTTGTGGTTTAGAGTAGGTTCAGTTAGGTAAGAGAGAAGAGTCTGTAGAGTTCTGATGGGTCACGGGCAATTCCGGGTCTTGTCAAAAACATTCTGGCCACCGGTCACCACCGACCATTTTAACCGGTTATGGAGACCGGGATTATTAGGTCTGAATGAAGTCAGGTTAAGGTTTGGTTTGATTTGTCTTTGTAATCAACAAAAGAGGGTTCAGGTTTAGGAGAAAGGAGATCCTATTGTGACCCATTCTTTTAATTGTCTTGTCGTTTCACTTTTCTAATTTAGTTCTATTTTTCTTCTCAACAAATTTTCTCCTTTTATTTTTATCTTCCAAAATATTAATGTTTTATAAACCTTTTTCCTCCGTAAATTATGAAAGCTTTTAATCTGAACCTAAATTGCAGATATATATATATATATATTTAATTGTCTTAACTTTTCACTTGAAAAATTTACATATTTACAGCCAAAACAAAAATTATATAAGTCAAATAACTGAAATTATTCCGTTTAAGTTAAATTATGAAACATTTATGATTTGAAATAAAATTTTGACTTTAAAAAAGTGATCAAAAAGATTATCCCCTATATATTATTTGGAGAATACTTTTATAAATAAACCTTACAAAATGTTAATAGTTACATCACATTGCCATTACATCTACGAACAAATTAAAATCTCTCATCAAAGATATTTTAGTCATTAATTATTATACAATTTTAAGATTTCCTTTTAAAAAAAGATATATCTAGATTACGGTTTAAATACTACATAAAAATATTCCAAACAAAATCGCAATCTACATCAAATCTCTTTTTTTTGGAAAATAAAATCAACATTTAATTTAATTAGTTTGTTTAATTAAATCAATAAAATTTTCACAAAATCTATTTTTAACTTCTTTTCAAAAAACTAAAAATAAATAAATTTATTAAAACGAAAATTATAATCTAGAAAGAAGTAAATATGTTAACAATTATTAACTAAATTATAATTTTAAAAATACAAAAATAAAAAACTGTTTTTAATTTACATACTAAAACTCATTTCATCAAAATTATATTATCATATTTTACTAAAAATAAAATTGATATAAATAAATTAAACTAAATTTTTTAATAAATTAATATTATAATTTAATAAATTATTTAAACAAATATTTAATGTTTATATATTTGATTATTTTAAAAAATTATCCTCTTAATAATATTATGGAAATACTTTTTAGAATCTAACTTTAAAGTTTTTTAAAAATTATATAAGAAAATTATTGGAATAAATCATTTAAAGAACAAAATTAATTGTTCTATTAAGAGTATTATTGTAATTTTCAATGGTTAAAAACTACAGAATACCTGAAAATAAATTATTTATCAGATTTTAAATTTTTATTTAACATTAACTAAAGTATACATAATATTGATATAACTAATCTAAAATATCAAACTTAATTGAATACATATTTTTATTGATAAATTATCTTTTTATATATTTAGCATTTATCTTATTAATTTATAATTTTTATATAAAAATTTATAATATCGAATATTAAAAGAAACATTAATCCGTGCTATACCACGAGATAAATTCTACTGCAATTTTATAATATAAATCAAATATGATTTATGCAACTACATCTCAAAAAGGTTAAATTATTCCATATTTTTTAACTTGGGCGGAAAAATTGATATGATGGATTAATTAAGAAACGAACGAGTTAATTTAATTTGATTATCGTATAAGATATATGATTATCGTACGTTGTGTTTTTGTCATATTTTCAATCTCTAGTATTTTCATTTGTTCTTAATATTTAGTCCACTTATATCATAATCGAATAATCGAATGTGTATATATGTATATTCAATTTATTATACATATCAAAGATAATTTACTTAAGTTATTCTACATTTAATAAACTTATTAAATTGTAAACTATGATTGAACTATAATACTTTTTAATTAATAATTAATTTCATAATATATGGTTAATTTATGTATCATAATACAAAAATTGATTATATACTTCAATTTCAAATTTCACCAACACGCAGATCTTTATGATCCAGTGCGATTTTTTTTAACATTTTTCTAAAGTGCTTATTTACCATTTTTCTTCTTTACTTTTTGTTCAAAAAATAAAAATAATTCTTTCAAAATTTTAATTTAGTAATAATTAACTAAAGTTTGGTTACTTTCTAAAATATATATAAATTTTGATATATATATATATATATATGTTTATGAGGGTTAGACAAAAAAAATCTTAACAAAATCGAAGATGTGATATATTTAAAATTTATTTTTATGAATATTTATTATATTCGATAAATTAAAAAATTCAACAAAAGAAACAAAGTAAATCGAATAAAAAATTATTAAAAATTGGACGCATATTAAATCAAGCTTCATAGAATCATTTTAATTTCTTTTATAATGTCTTTGAACTACCACCCAAAATGTTTAGCCAATGTGGGATGTTCATTTCACACTTTTTTCGCTGATTGAGTAAATTACGTCTGTTTTTAAAAATTCAAATCACGACATATGTTTAAAAATCTAGATTTTTATTTATTATATGAACTATGTATTGATTCAAATATTTTAAAAAGATGATCAAACAAAAATTAGAGGAGAATTATAATATTTTTTGAAATATATCTAAATTAATTAAAAACAATAATTTTCCTGATAAAATCAGAAGAGAGAGAGAGAGAGAGAGAAAATTTTAATATTTCCCAATATCGAATTGAAAATTATTTTGATTTCATTTATTTTAATTCTAAAAGTACCCCTTTTAATTGCAATTAAACACTTTTTACACATAATTTCAATGGCAATTGAAGTAAATAAATGATTGATTTTGGACAATGTACTTCTCTTTTAATAATATTAAGATGTCTATAAAAATCTTTTAATTCAACTTTATCTCTTCTTTTGAAAAAAGAAAAAACATCTTAATTAGGTTGTATATAAACGTGACCATACATTGTAATCAAAAACAAACAAATTCAGTGTTGGTTAATTTCAAACCGTGTTGCCCAAAAAATTACTAAACCGAAATTATGGTTTAGTAGATAAGATAGGCATAAGAAGATTTGGTGTTATCTAATTAGGATTTGGTATTATGTATTTTCTAATAGGATTAGGAGTTGCTAATCTTATAAATAGAGGCCTATGGTAAGTTGTGCAATGAGACCTAAGAGATACAAGTGTTTAGTTTGAGTTATTTCTAAACATAATAAAAAGAGTTTATTCTTTATATTTGGTATCGATCTAGACTCAAAACTTTTGAAGCAATAATCGATCAAATATGAGGATGAACATAGTTATACTTGTTTTTGTGTTCCTAAACATTACCACCGTGATCAACGGTGGAATAACGAGCAAATTTGTCCGACAAACTCAACCATCAATCGAGATGCCTCTCACAACTTTTCCATCTCCGGCTGGTCACAATGCTCCTGAACAGGTTTTGATTTCTTGATTCTACTTTTTGATCTTGCGGTTCTTCGATCATAGTTTTGTGTTTCCCAGTTTAGAGTTCTAATTTCTGAATTTTGTTTCAAAGAATTAGACAGTTCGAATTTTTGAAATTTTTTGTTTACTTGTAAAGAAAAAAAAATTAGCACGTGATGACTTTAAAAAAAAAACAAAACCTTATTGAAGATCCGATTATTATAAAAACGTCCCTATCTAATGCCTGTTAAAACTACGTTTCGTTTGAACCATTTATGTTGTGAGTGTATTATATTTCAATTTGTATCTTAACTTTATATTGCGTTTTGAACAAGAGTTACACATGCTTTTAACAAGTACGTATTTATATCAGTAAGGTTTGCAGATGGGAATAATTAGTAACGATTAATTATGTTTTAGAGAGGCCATATAATTTATGTACTGGATTTTACTTCTCATACATTTTGTCTCTTCTATAATTATTTGTATCTTTATTCTAAAGTGAACCCTGATTGTATTATATATTAACAAAACAATAAATTCATATTGAGTTTTTGTATCGCTGGCTAGGTTCATATCTCTCAAGGAGATTACAATGGACGTGGCATGATCATTTCGTGGGTAACGCCGTTAAATCTAGCTGGTTCTAATGTCGTTACTTATTGGAAGGCCATTGATGGCTACGTGAAGCCGGAAAAAAAGAGAGCTCATGCCTCCACGTCGTCTTACAGATTCTATGACTATACTTCTGGCTTTCTTCATCACGCCACCATTAAAGGACTCGAGGTTTGTACTTTGTATAACTTAAGTTGTCATCCAAATAACAACGTCACTTTTTGTTTTAAAGGGTTTTATTTTCTTGTATCTACACGGCAGTATGATACCAAGTACATCTATGAAGTTGGTACTGATGAATCCGTTAGACAATTCTCCTTTACTACTCCTCCAAAGGTCGGACCAGACGTTCCATACACATTCGGCATTATTGGTACTTACTTTTCTTTTTACAAATCTTTCAAAACTAAATTTAATTACTATGTTCAAATTGATCCAATAAATACATTTGTGTTTGTAGGTGATCTTGGACAAACTTATGCTTCTAACGAGACATTGTATCATTACATGTCAAACCCTAAAGGCCAAGCCGTTCTCTTTCCTGGAGACTTATCTTACGCAGACGACCATCCGAACCATGACCAAAGAAAGTGGGATTCTTGGGGAAGATTTGTGGAGCCTTGTGCTGCTTACCAACCCTTCATCTATGCTGCCGGGAATCACGAAATTGATTTTGTCCCGAACATAGTAAGTTCACATTATAATTATTTCAATTTTATCTTTTTTATTTTTTTAATAAGTAGTTTCAGTTTTAAGAACCATTTGAATCTAAATTAGGGGGAACCTCATGCCTTCAAACCCTACATTCACCGTTACCATAACGCCTACAAAGCTTCGAGGAGCACTTCTCCTCTTTGGTACTCTATTAGACGTGCCTCTGCTCACATCATCGTCCTCTCTTCTTACTCCGCCTACGGTAATTAACATCTTTAGGATTTTGAATGTTTTTTTTTTTCCTTGTATAACATCTTATTCGCATCTCAGGAAAATACACACCTCAATACGTGTGGCTCGAGCAGGAGTTGAAGAAGGTGAACAGAGAAGAGACTCCATGGTTGATTGTCATGGTTCACTCGCCGTGGTACAATAGTAATAACTACCATTACATGGAAGGTGAGAGCATGAGAACAATGTTTGAGTCGTGGTTTGTTAACAACAAAGTCGATTTAGTTTTGTCCGGTCATGTCCATTCCTATGAGAGATCCGAGCGTATCTCCAATATTAAATATAACATCACCAATGGCTTGAGCTCTCCTGTCAAGGACCCGTCTGCCCCGATTTACATCACAATTGGAGATGGAGGGAACATTGAAGGAATAGCAAATAGGTAAAAAATACACTTTTATTTGACACTTTTTTTTATAGTTTTGTTGTTGTTTTCATGATATGAAACTAAGGTCCTGTATTATTTTTGATCTGTTTTTGTGTGTATATTTTTTTGTAGTTTTACTGATCCGCAACCGAGCTATTCGGCGTATAGAGAAGCTAGTTTTGGTCACGCGGTTTTAAATATTCTAAATAGGACTCATGCGTTATACACATGGCATAGGAACGAAGACAACGAACCTGTCGCGGCCGATTCAATTATGTTGCATAACAGATATTTTTTTCCGGTGGAGGAAATAGTATCCGGCAACATTAGGGCATGAACTTCTTAGTAGTTGGCTTAATTTAGGACATTTGTTTTTCTTTATTTTTTTAGATTAATTATTTGGTTTTCTGTTTGGATTTTTTGGTGTTCTTTTACATATTTATTTTAATTTTTAATTAGATTTTGTGTTGGATTTTTACTCCAAAAATGCCTCGGATCAGCTTCAACAATGTATGTGAAGAATCATTAACACCTTCGCATTCGTTCTGCTATGGGACATTTAGTTAATAATTTTTAAAATTACATAATTATTTAATTGGGTTATATAGGCTTCTAGCGTAGTTGGCTTTGTGACCCAATTAGGATCTAGTGATCTGCACCGTAAGAGCAACAAACAATGATTTCGGAGATTAGGACACGCCTTGCTGTTTTCTTATTAGTTAAACTGACTCTGAAAACAAAAATTAAACAAAGCAAAAGCTCTAGTGATCTTGCAAACAACGCGTTGTCTCATTGGAAAATAGGTAAACATCACGCTGTTTCGTTCGAATTCGTTTCTCGGCGTCCGTAATGGCGAAAAACGTAGTCGCCGATGTCGTACTTCTTGACAGTGACAGTGACGACGGCGACGACGGAGGAGGAAGAGGAAAGGGTCGGAGCTTGGCATTAATAATGGAGAATCAGCAAGTTTCGATCGCTGATGCTGCGACGGTTACTCCTCGAGAAACCCTAGAATGCCGGAGTTTCTGGAAAGCCGGCGAAAATTTTGTGATCCCTACCGGTGTTACTCTAACTGCTCCAGGTTATTTCTCTGATTCTCTCTCACTCACGCTCCACAATTATGGTTTTGTGGTATTTTGATGAGATGAAATTTGACAGGTATGCTTGAGCATGCTCGAGTTCATCCAAAGTTTCTTCACTCGAATGCTACTTCACATAAATGGGCTTTTGGAGGTAAAGCTATGAATTGACTCTGTTGTAGCGATCAGTTAGATAGATTTGTGTGTGTGTTTTTTTTTAACTCCTCTGAGGTGTAGAATGAACAATTTTGTGATGATCTTCTTTGTAATGTATTGCAGCAATCGCAGAGCTACTTGACAATGCGGTTGACGAAGTACGCGTGTGGAGTGAAATGCTTATCTTAGATTCTGCCTTTTTTTTTTGCTCATTGCCAATGAATCGTATAGTGTTTGGTTATGTTTGTTTTCTTCTTCCTCAGATACAAAACGGTGCCACCTTTGTCAAAATTGATAAGATCAATATTGTTAAAGATAACACCCCAGCTTTAGTTTTCCAAGGTACACTGCCTTTGTAGGAATTTGTGATGCTTTTGCGTAACCGTAGCTTTGGATGTTGTTAATGACATGATCCTTCTTTTTTTCTTTCACTTGAAGATGATGGCGGTGGGATGGATCCCCATGGGATAAGAAAATGCATGAGTTTAGGCTACTCGTCAAAGAAGTCTAATACGACGATTGGACAGTGTAATTGTTATATTTTGTTGATGGGACATTGATATTCTTTCTAGTTAGGTGCAAAAAGTCAGGTCTCTAACTATAGTTCCACCTTTGTGTGTAGATGGAAATGGTTTCAAGACAAGTACCATGAGACTTGGAGCTGATGCTATCGTTTTCAGTCGCTCAACTCGTGGAGGGTATTGATATATATGGTTCATCTGCACTATGGATTTGGCGTATGCTCTTGTTTTTAACTTTACCATATTTTTTATCTTCTTCGTTTTAGCAAATCTACGCAGAGCATCGGTCTTCTGTCTTACACATTCCTTAGGAGAACTGGTCAGGATGATGTGATTGTTCCTATGGTAAAATCCTCAGCATATGTAGTCTTTTGTTTCCATGCCTGAAATGAATATACACTACAATGTTTAATCTGCAACTATTATTTGATCTCAATTGATGTTATCATATCTGCAACGCAGATTGATTACGATATATTCAATGATCAGCACCAACCAATTATTTATGGGTCCCCCGGAGATTGGTCTACCAACCTTAACATTCTTCTCAAATGGTCCCCGTTTTCAACAGTGGACGAACTTTTGCAGCAGGTTTTTTCCTTCTAAAGACTGGTTTCGTGCGTAATTTTAATGTGGCTTGTTTATTAATTCATTTATTTCCATTCTCCACCTACCAGTTCGAGGATATTGGAACTCATGGTACAAAAGTAATTATATACAACTTGTGGCTTAATGATGAAGGAATCTATGAGCTGAGTTTTGATGACGATGATGAGGTACTTACACTTCCTTAAAGGGTCAGGTCTTTTGCAGAAGTTGGGTTTTATAAGTATTGAAATTATTTTCTTTAATATTTGGGATAATAGGACATACAGCTCCGAGATGAAAATGCCCAGGACGGGAAACGGTTGTACGCTAAAACATTAGAACTAAGATCTCATATTTCATACCGCTATCGACATTCTCTAAGGGTAATTCTCCTGAACATCCTCTTTCAATTTTTTTTGTTACTGTTGCAAGGATGTTGAAAGGCTGACTTAGTTTCTTTATCCTTAGGCTTACATTTCCATGTTATATCTCAAAAAGTTCAAAAAGTTCAAAATTGTTCTTCGGGGAATCCCTGTGGAGCAATTCAACATTGCTGATGAATTCAGATATCCTGAGACTATAATGTACAAACCCCAAGCAGCTGCAATGGAATATGTAATACAAACTAAGACTTCCTCTTTTTCTTTCTTTTTACTCGCTGGTTTTATATACATGGAGCTCCTGCTGTATTTTCATTTGCAAACATTAATCTATATTATAATTTTTAGACTGTGAGACCTAAACCACTGAGCTTTCTTATTACAGGCTGCCTCTGAAATTAAAATTGGATTCATCAAGGAGGCTCCGAAACTTCCAATTTGTGGTTTTAATGTCTATCACAAAAACCGTCTCATCCGGGTAAGTTTTAATATTGCAGTTATTTCCATGTTCTTAATCTCTAGAAGCAACTGTAGTAAGTTTGTTAGCATATTTTCACTTAAGCTTCCAGCTTGATTAAGTTGAGATCTCTCTTGCACCATTACAGCCTTTCTGGAAGGTCATTCTGGAAGGGTCAACGAGAGGCAATGGTGTTGTGGGTATAGTGATTCATTCTCCATATATTTTATTGAATATGTTTTGTTTGAGGTAAAACCCTGGAGGAGAGACTCATTTACCAAAATCTGTTCCCCAGGAGTTCTAGAAGCAAACTTCATAGAACCAGCCCACGATAAGCAAGATTTTGAGAGGTCTTCTCTATTTCAGCGTCTGGAGGCGAGGTTGAAAAAGATTATCTCTGATTACTGGTCTCTTCTTCCTCTCCAAAACCTTTTTCCAATCATCACTTAATATTTTGTAATATGATTTTGGTTTCAAACCGCAATACCTTTGTTTGACTATTTCACTGCTTGTTATGGTTAAAAACAGGCAAAGCCACTGCCACATTTTCGGATACCAAACTGCTCAAATCCCTGCAGATAGGTCGAAAAGGATAGCAATACCTGATCAATTGCCTACTGTCAATACATTCAATCCTTCGCCTTTGTCTTCTGATAAAATTAGTCAAGGTGGTCCGATTATACGTGAAATCAGTTTTAGTAACGCCACATCAAGCCGTACAGTTGCTGTTCCAGCGCCACATTTGAGAAATTCCACAGGTTTAAGAAGTAACTTCCAAGCCGTACAGCTCAACCCTCAACCTGCAGCTACCGTGAGTGAATTTAGTTGATGATTTAATTAGATTCACAAGTAAGTTTGTTCTAAAGCGAAAAAAATCTTGGCAGGATACTGGAAACAACTTCGTTGGCAAGTCAGCGGGTGAGATAAGCGAAGAGAACTTACAACTCTTCATGAGGTATATTTATATACTCTTAACAAGAGAAAACACATTTCAGTATCATATCACTCTGGGTATCTCAATCAAATATATTTCTTCAACAGGTGCGAGGAATATATAAAGAAAGAGAATGAAATAGAACATACGGTAAGTTTGATTCCGCAGTACAAAACATCTGTTTATCACATGGACTCTAACAGCGGTATAAATTGCTTAATAAAACAGGTAAAGAGCTTAGAAAAAGAACTGGAAGAAACTAAAAGTAAATGTGCACAAGTTGCTCTGCTTGTGGATGCTAAGAAGAAGGAGATGCAACAAAAACGTTAAAGAGTTTAGTTAAGAGACTTATGGAACGTAAAAGAAGTCTAATATGATTCAGACAAGTTTTAGGATATGGGCTTGTAACATAATTGGGCTTTTTGGCCCAATTAGACTCTTATTTACCAAAAGCAAAGCAATGATATGACTGAGAAAAGACGTTTGATTTTCTTCTTGTGGAAGCTAAAAACGTTTCAGTAATCTAATCGGAAAAGACAACGCGCGTTCTTCTCATTGAATTCGAAAATTCGTTTTGCCGATTCGATTTCACCATCGCCGGTAATGCCTCCGAAGTCGAAAAATGCAGTCGCTTGTGTTATTCATGTCGACAGTGACACTGACAGTGACGACGAAGTGGGAGGAAGAGGAGTATTTCGAAGCATGGCGTCGCTAATGGAGAATCGGAAAGTTCCAAGTACGATCGCTGATGCGACCGTGGGTCCTCGTGAAACCCTAGAGTGCCAGAACTTCTGGAAGGCCGGAGAAAACTTTGTGATCCCTACCGGTCGTACTCCAGCTGCTTCAGGTCATCTCTCTCTCTCGCTTCCTCACTCACACACACACACGCATGCATCACGTTTATGATTTGTGGTATTTGATGTGATTTGATAGGTATGCTTGAGCATGCTCGAGTTCATCCCAAGTTTCTTCACTCGAATGCTACTTCACACAAATGGGCTTTTGGAGGTAAAGCTATGAATTGACTCTGTTGCAGCTATCAGTTAGATAGATTTGTGATTTTCTCATCTTTGTCAATTTGTTTTCTTTGTAATGTATTGCAGCTATCGCTGAGCTACTTGACAATGCTGTTGACGAGGTATGTGTGAGGAGTGAAATTCTTTCTTAAGTTTATTTTTGATGATCTTTTTCGTTTTTGCTCATTGCGAGTGAATTTTTTTTAAGCATTGGTACCGTGTTTGGTTATATCGAATTGCTTATTCCTCAGATACAAAATGGTGCTACTTTTGTTAAGATCGATAAGATCGATATTGCAAAGGATAATTCCCCAGCTTTAGTTTTCCAAGGTACACTGCCTTTGTATGATTTTTTTATTGCTTTAGCGTAACCGTGGCTTTGGATGTTGCCAATGACATGATCTTTCTTTTCTTTCTCACTTGAAGATGATGGCGCTGGGATGGATCCCGATGGGCTCAGAAAATGCATGAGCTTAGGCTACTCGTCAAAGAAGGCTACTACGACGATTGGACAGTGTAATTGTTTTACTTAGTTAATAAGATATTGAGCTTGTTTCTAGTTGGGTGGTTTTGCTGTCTTGGTCTCCAACAGGCGGTCTCTAACCAGAGTTTCACCTTTTATGTTTAGATGGAAATGGTTTCAAGACAAGTACCATGAGACTTGGAGCTGATGCTATTGTTTTTAGTCGCTCAAACCGTGGAGGGTATTGATATATCTGGTACATCGTACACTCTGAATTTGGCCTATGCTCTTCTTTTAACCTTTTTATCTATTCTGTTTTAGCAAATCTACTCAGAGCGTTGGTCTTCTGTCTTACACGTTCCTCAGAAAAACTAGTCAGGATGATGTCATTGTCCCTGTGGTAAAATCTTCAGCATTTGTAGATTTTTTTTCATACCTGAAATAAATGATTCTTTGAAACTCTAGAATGTGCAACTATTTTTTTTTTCTCAAGTGATAGATCAGATATGCAATGCAGATTGATATTGATATATCCAAGGAGCGACCACAACCAATTATCTATGGATTTCCAGAGGATTGGGCTGCCAACCTTGAAATTCTACTCAAATGGTCTCCGTTTTCAACAGAGGATGAACTTTGGCAGCAGGTTGTTTCTTTCGAAAGTCAGCTTATGAATATCTCATTGCATCACTTTTGTTCCTTGATTGGTGTCCTAATGTGCTTCGGTTCCCTTAAATTCATTCTGAAGATCATAATTCCTCGTGAATGCGGTCTGTTTAATTAATTCGTTTATTTCCATCTTCCGCCTACCAGTTTGAGGATATTGGAACACATGGAACAAAAGTGATTATATACAACTTGTGGCTTAATGATGAAGGTATCTATGAGCTGAGTTTTTACGCACGACGATATGCGGTACTCACACATCTTCAGTTGCACCATAAATTATTAGAACTGAGATCTCATATTTCATACCACTTACGTTACTCTTTGAGGGTAATCTCCTTAATATCTTCTTCCTTTTCTAATAATTTTTTTTGTTCCAAGGATGTTTGATTCACTTTGTTAGTTCTTAATACTTAGGCTTATGCTTCAATGTTATATCTCAAAAAGTTCAACAATTTCAAAATTATACTTCGGGGAATCCCTGTGGAGCAGTTCAACATTGCTGATGAATTAAGAGTATCTGAGATTATAAAGTACAAGCCCCATACAGCTACAAATGAACAAGTAATATAAAATGGACTTCCTCTTCTTCTTTTTTTTTTTTCTTTTTTTTCTACTCTCTAGTTCTGTTATGTGAGCTAATTGTTTTGCTATTTTGTCGTTACATATAATGTTTGCGTTTTCACATGCAAACATTAATCTAGTTTTCTAGGTTTAGGTTGTGAGAAAAAAAAAACCACTAAGCGTTCATGTTGCAGGCTCCCACTGAAATCAAAGTTGGATTTATAAAGGAGGCGCCTAAGCTTGCAGTTTGCGGTTTCAATGTCTATCACAAAAACCGTCTCATCCGGGTATGCTTTCATATAGCAGACATTTCCATGATCTAGATAATCTAAAGGGGCAGCTGTAGTAAAATTGTTACTTGACAATTCAGAGAAATCAGACTTATATTACAAGAATGCAATGCTTAATACAACATTAAAAGATTGGTTAGCTAGCATATTTTTTACTTAAGCGTTCTGCTTTGCATATGGCTTTGATTAAGTTGAGATCTCTCTTGCACCATTACAGCCTTTCTGGAAGGTTACTCAGGGAGGAGAAGCGAACGGCAATGGTGTTGTAGGTATTGTGTTTCATTCTCCTTTGTGATTCCATTAACGATGTTTTGTTTGAGGTAAAGACCTACGGGGGAGACTCATTAACCAAAATCTGTTCCCCAGGAGTTCTTGAAGCAAATTTCATAGAACCAGCCCACGATAAGCAAGATTTTGAGAGGTCTTCTCTATTTATGCGGTTGGAGGCGAGGTTGAAAAAGATTGTCGCTAGTTACTGGTCTCTTCTTCCTCTCCTAAACCTAATTCAATCATTTTCTCATTTTCTCAATATTTTGTCAAAAATGATATTTTGGTTCCGAACCGCAATATCTTTGGTTGACTATTCCACTGCTTGTTTTATGGAGAAAAACAGGTATACCCACTGCCACGTTTTCGGATACAAAACTTATAAAACGCCTGCAGATAAGTCGAAAAAGATAGCAATACCTGATCGACCGCCTACTGCCAATACATTCAATTCTTTGCCTTTGCCTAATGATAAAATCAGTCAAAGTGGTCCGAGAATACATGATCAACCGCCAACTGTTAATACATTCAATCCTCTTCCTTTGTCTTCTGACGGAATTAGTCAAGGTGGTCCGATAATACGTGAAATCAGTCTTAGTAATGCCACTTCAAGCCATACAGTTGCTGTTGCAGCGCCGCATTTGAGAAATTACACAGGTTTAAGAAGTAACTTCCAACCTATGCAGCTCAACCCTCAACCTGCAGCTACCGTAAGTGAATTCATTTGGTGATTAAGTTTTATTCACAAGTTTGATAAAGAAATAAAAAATTAAAGTGAAACAATCTTCCCAGGATGTTGAAATCAACCTTGTTGGCAAGTCAGTGGACGAGATAAGCGAAGAGAACATACAACTCTTCATGAGGTATATATACTCAACATAAATTTTTTTTTAAAAAAACTCAGTTTAGTCGCATATCTCGCTTGGAATCCTAATCAATTTTGATGTGTGCTTTCTTCAAACAGGTGCGAGGAATATATAAGGAAAGAAACTGAATTGGAACAGAGGGTAAGTTTGATTCCGCGGTACAAAACGAGTCAAACATCTGTTTGTTACATCGGTTCTAACATTGATATAAACGGATAATGAAACAGGTAAGTAACTTAGAAAAGGAACTGGAAGAAACTAAAAGTAAAAGTGCACTACTTGCACTGCTCGTGGATGCCAAGAGGAGGGAGATGCAACAAGTTTAGTTAAAACGTAAACAATCCTAGTTTGATTCAGATCTTATGATGTTTTTGAATTTGCTTAAAAACATGTGCATATATATTAGTATTGTTGTCAGGATAACAGTTAGGATCTAACGCAAGCCTCTGGAAATAGTTCTATATAAAAGAATCATAAGTTCAGATTGTATGAGCCAAATCTCTTTCAAAGTTAACTAGACTTGATAAGGACTAAGAAGTGGTCCTGCTTTGTTACAAAAAAGGTATGAATTTAATTTTAATTGTTATAGAGTAGGGACACTTACAGAAGCATGAGTGTTATCAGTATGTATATTTCTTAATTTCATTAAAATTCATTAGATGAAAATAGTCTCATTAAATGAGCAATGGAGGAGGTAAAGGTGCAGTGGAATCTTCTGTAGTCAATTACTTTAGTTTGTTAGGGAAAATAATTTGCATCCCAATTGGCTAAAATGGATAATGAGTGTGTGAAGTGAAAAAAACACAATTCACATCATTACAATAAGTCAATAAGATATGGACCGACCGACCGACCAATCACTAACAACGCATGGACCATAGTCAAAATTCAACATCTATTGCCCTATTAGGTTATTGAGTGAGCCAAGATCCATAGCTCTTTGATTTTAACTTTATATCCATGCCCATAGAGGGTTTCATTAAACTTTCGGTTTGTGCTTACGTTTATATATTAAAATACAGTAGTTTAGCAGTTTTACGAAAATAGTTTTTTTTTCATTTTTAACATAAGTGAAACGCAAATGAAGCAATACTTCATTTACTATTTAATTATGAGAATTAGTTAGAAAACATTATGCATTTAGAAAATAGAAATATAATTTATCTTAGTATGTAAAGACGAATGTAAATGTAAATATTTTACGTATCCATCTAACATCAAATGGTAATAATCAATCGAGGAATTACTAAATAATAAAAAACACAAATAAGGTATAATTTTTCAAAATCGACATGGTGAATGGGATATTACTTTTAGACGTGGTGCATTACTATTATTCTTTTTAACTATATGGTTATTATATGGTTGATGTAGATATCCAATAGATGCATGATAGATTAGACTTTTTGCTAAAAGACTCAAATATGCGATGTTATTATCAACCAAAAGCCACATTTAAAGGCTGAGAAAATGACAGCCATTACATTATAATATAATTTCGTTTTTTCTCTCATTATTGCTCCTGTTCTAGTCCCATAATTCTTCTGTTACCCTGGCATATTTTATTTTCCAATATTCACATAAATTGTACCTCTTTTAATGTATTACAGTTGACTATATAGTTAAGAGTTTCGTGGTTTTCCTTTGTTTGGTTTCTAGTTTCGTAGTTTGATGATACAGTCCATATATATATTTGTTTGTACGATATAATAGTAATTTTTTAAAAGATTTTGTTAAAGAGAACCCCTTAAAAAAGAAATACAAATTTGAGCAGCTTTCTATGGTTCAACTTTTTGGTTGATCTCATCAGCAACGACAATCTCAGCTTTTATTTGGCTCACATCCATTCACCCCCCAAGCGACAATATATGTTTATTTATTCATGAAACATAAAAACAAAATAAATTACTATTTAATAAAAATAACAAATTTGCTGACCAAAAAAAAAAAAGAGAGAGTCAACGCAAAGGAGAAGCAACACACACAGGGCTCGAGAGACCTCTCGACATGTTTAAGGGACAGACAGCGAACGACACTGAACGTCTTCTTCTCGGGCCTCTCCCACTTATCATTCCCTCCCCTTCGTTTTTTTTTTTCTTTTTCTCCTTAATTATATAATAGTAATTAGATTTCACAATTTTAAATACCTTTTTCTTTCCAAAACCTTCGGACTGGACTAATTTGGATCGGTCTGATCCTGATGATAAGCCGATTTAACTTATTCTTGATTGTTAGAGTTCAAACTTGGTACGGTCTTGTGATCAAGCGGACGAGTCCATTATTAATTATCCAAAATACCAATAGGAAAATGATGTACGTACCTGATTGTTTCTGATTCGATTCGGAGGTGACAGCACTAATTTAATATGGGCCAATTTAAAACTGACATTGGTTGTTTTTTTTCTTCTTTTGGATCTTAAAAATTTAGACCAATCCAACAGCTTTTTGGATTGGTCTACGACAACATCTTTTAGTTGTAGAATCCTAGTTGATGTATTAAAATCTCAAACAAAGTGTCTTTAAATCAGATAACAAATATCAAGTAATGTATCCAAAAAAAAATCATATGGATAACATGGAATTCGATTGTATAAAAAGTAAAACATTACTAAACTGTATCCATACATATTGAGACTCAAACGACATCCATATTTATATCAACTAAGATACGCGGAGTAGTAAAATACACAGTATAACTAGAGAATACATGCCTTGATGTCAAAAAAAAAAAACTACAAAATACATGCGATATCGCATGATCATTATAGTTTTACCATGCTACAATATATCAATCAAAACCATCATTTAGATATTTGATGCGAATTATGATTAAAAGAAAAAGTATATCGCGTGATATACATAACGCATAGTCTGTGAATCCTACGTACTCAATAGAGAATGAAAATCAAAATCTTTCTTATTCGAAATATTTGACATTATTTTTTGTTAACCAAAGAATTTTGAGCCCTCAACCTATAATTTTTTTTTTTTTGCCAGAGACTAAAGTAAAAAAAGATTTGAACTCGGAGCGTAATCATTCTCTCCCAAAAACTCCCAAAAATTAACTAACGACACCAGATTTACATTATTCTGCTTCGTCGTTATATATAAATTTATATATTATTCACAGTAAAAAGAAAGGAATACGTAGGGAAATATAGAAAAAATAAAGGAATACAAAAAAGTACACGTAGGTGGCGCAGTGTTCCCTTGTATAGCCACATAGAGTCCAAAGAGTAACATGCTTTTTTTTTCATCTTTACTCACTTTTTTCTAAGTAAATACTTCTTTAATTATTCAAATCACTCGATAACGAATATTAATATGATCATTTGTTACGATCAATAAAAAGAGAGCCTCTTTTTCACTGCCCCGAATCTCTCTGTTTCCATAAACTATTCCATGGTGAATGATTTTTATACACTATTAGTCTATTCTTAATAATTAATTCACCAAATCATTGATAAATTAAGAATATATATTCGGTTCCTTAATCGAAATTAAGACAATTGTTATTATCACTAGCAAAATTGCTTTATTAGAGCAGTAACATGGAATTAAGTAATGATTTTTAAAGGGTGACAATATATTTAACCGAATAACTAAATATCTTTTATGGAGGAATTTCAAATATATAAATATACGGAAACAAAAAAAAAGTTGGCAGTTTAAATAATAGAAGAGCACTGCTTTCTCTATCTATTTCGGTATTTTAGATGTATGTTTGCCTTCATGGTTTCAATCTATAGCGAATTTGGATTCACCGTCGCAAATGCATGTCGAATAGTATTATTTAAATAGAATCATTAGTTTTCCGTGTCAAAAAAAAAAAAATAGAAGAGCTAGATAACTATGCATGTAAAATTTTGTCCAATAAACATGTAAAAGTTTTGGTTCAGTACGTATGTTAGTTTATTTAAGTCATCACTTCGGACACTAGCTAGTGACGTATTTTCAATTTGTTATTTTTACCATATATGATTTCTTTTCGTTAGAATGGTATGTTTTGTAATTGTTTAAAAACAATCGCTAGTCTACCCAAAATAGCGTTTGTTTAAATTTGTATTATTTTAATTGTAGATTATCTACCATGTTTTGGCGTTTTCGCCAACAACATTACATCTGATATATGGAATATTTTATGAAGGAAGAAAAGAGTTGTCATGATTTGATCACAATATCAGTTACCTCAGAACAATCTAAATATGGCTATGCTACATTTTATTTACGCTTCCGCTTTCCTTACACGTAATGCAAGAACTAGATTAGGAACTTGTTATTCTTTTATGTAAGCACAACCCTGCCAATTTGAATGACCCAAGCGGCACTTTTTCGCATGGTTAATTAAGTCGAATGATATTTTGACATGAACAAGAATTGAATTTTGTTCAAATCTGTTACGAAAATACAAAACCAAAAAAATATATTTTTATAACAGTAATTATTATGATATCCGATGTAGCTCGTATTTTTGGCAGTATCACTGAGGAAATGGCCATATATATTGCATGTATATATAAATTATGATTAATGTTGATATATATATGTGATTGAAATAAATGAAAATATGAACAAACTATCAATATGAGAAACTTTTGGCATAACTTAATTAGGGTAAATGTATTAACACGTAGCATTAGAGTTTCGTAAAATATTAAGGAAAAAAAATCCGTTATTAAAGCTATTTAAACGCGAACAAAGAGAGAACCCTAAGGCATCTAGGTGGGCAATTAATATTCTTTGAGATTAGACAAAACAAAAACATATATTTAAGCGGTAGAGATCTCCTCTTATATACAAAAAAAAGCGTGTGATTTCAAATTAAACTTAATTAATACGGTTGTTTAATATGTACGGACACATGTGCTAATTTTTTTTTGGATGAACACCAAAATTTTTTTGTGTTAACTTCAAAGGAAAATACTGAATTGTTCCGTTGGAAGATGAAAATACTAAGGCTTAACACATTGGCCACGTGGAAAACTTTGGACCATGGGATGAGAACAAGAAAGCTAGAACCGGTGGATCATCCCCCGTGGGTGTGAACTCTGAGTCGATAGAGAGAGAAAGAAGAGATAGAAGAGAGAGAGAGAGAGTCTTTGTTTAATCCTTTTTACTTTCATTCGGACAGGACTAGAAGCGTTTTGTTCAGACAAAGCCGAAGTGAGAAGGGGAAAGAAAAGCTTTTCACTTTGGTTTTCATAGAATCTGCAAAAACCAAATCAGAGTGGTGGAGGGAGAGAGAGAGAGAGAGAGACTTAAATTCTAGGGATGAGCAGAGCAGAGGAGAGAGAAGGCTAAAAACCGTCCATGGCGGCGTTGCAGAAATTTATAGAGAAAATAAAGATTCATAATTAAGCAGAGACAGCTTAAATTCTTCTTTCTTTGTTCTCCTTTGTTTCTTCTTCTTCTTCTTATTTTCTCTCACTTCAACTACTCACTACCAAGAAACACACTTTGTTCCAAGAGAGAGAGAGAGATCTTGGCAAGCATTTGAATTTAGATTCGAAGATCAAGAACACCAACGAGTGAGAAAAAAGGCTGAATTTTAGTGAGAAGAAGGAGAAAAAAGGCTAAGGATTTCATGGTAATTAGGGTTTCTGAATTATGGATAGTGTTGGATCAAGATTAGGGTTTGAAGTGTTAGGTCTTAGGAAATGGCTGGGATATTCTCATTAGGAGGTAACAACAACAACAACGGAGACGAAGAAGAAGAAGAAAATCAGCAACAACAAAAGACAAATTGGGTTTGGTACAGATCAAACGCAAACACCAATAATATCAACCCAAGCTCGAGCCAACAGATTTGGCAGATTCCACCAGAGCAGATGCTCATGCATCATCATCCACATCCAGAACAACAACAACAACAAAGCTTAGATCTTTATCCAGGTCATCAGATCAACGTCTCTGATTTAGCCACCTCATCAAGATCCATCACCATAAGCTGTCGGGACTGTGGGAACCAAGCAAAGAAAGACTGCACTCACATGCGTTGCAGGACTTGCTGTAAGAGCCGTGGATTCGATTGTTCTACACACGTGAGGAGCACGTGGATACCCGTTGCCAGACGCCGTGAGAGACAACAGCAGCTTCATATGTCCACATCTGGAGGTGGTGGCGGAAGCGGTAGTGGCGGTACTGCAGGCGGCGGTTCGAGTATCCCTAAACGCCATAGGGATACTACTCTTCCGGGAACATCCTCCTCCTCTCGCTTACCATCCGACTCAGCAGGTCTTTATTTTAGATTTGTCTTAATAACAATTTGAGATTCGGACAACTTCAGATTCAAATCATATGTTTTTGTTAAAAGAAACACAGATTCTTTAACACACAAATATTTGTGAGTTTAAATTTCCTTTTACTACTTACACAAATTTTGTTTACCTTTTAAAAACACACATTCTATATTTGTTTTCAGTCAAACTTCATTCTGAAGTGTAATTTCCGTTTCTGTTAGCTACTTTTTGTTAAAACATGTTTGATAAAAACATTACAATGTTAGTTCAGTTTTGAAATTAAACACATAATATAACATGAAAATACAAACGCAATAATATTGTGTTTAATTATGTGCATTGATTTTTTTTTTGTTAAGTGTTTGAAATTTAATGTGTATTTGTGTATATATGTTTTTAGGGTTAGAAATGGGGGAGGCAAGTTTTCCCGGGGAGGTGAGCTCAGATGCGCTTTTCCGGTGTGTTAAAATGAGTGGCGTAGACGACGGAGATGGTCAATACGCTTATCAAACGACGGTCAATATCGGAGGTCACATTTTCAAAGGAATTCTGTATGACCAAGGCCCTGAAAACAGCTACATGAGTGGAGGTAGTGGGGGAAGCGATCATCAAAGCTCATCCGCAGGAGGCGGAGGAGGAGGAAATCCGTTTAATCCTCCCGTTGTGGCCGACGGTGGCGGAGGAGGATCATCGGCGATGTTTGTAGATCCTAATTCTGGTGGATACTATGCAAGTAACATGACGACTAGTGTGTTCATGCCACCAGGTACGCAATTCTATCAAAACCCACCAAGATCATAGATCTTAATTAAATCAAGAACTCGAGTTTCTTTTGTTTTGTTTTATTCTATAAATGTAATGTGTTTTTTATTTTGTTATTCTAATTAATTATATGTTATACTTAGACGATTTTGCAAATCTGATGAACATTTGTGTGCTGTTTGTTGTTTTGTATAATGGATGTGTTAATTTAATATTTAACTTGTACGGTAATGAATCTTTATTATAAATTTTAGTATTTGTGGGTTATATAAATACGTAAGTTTTTTTGGTTCTCGATACATTTTTTTTTCCATGTTTATGCCGATGTTGCCGGTTGCTTCTCCCATTGGATAAACTCGAGAAATTCTTGTTATAATATTGGATAAACTATTATATTTTCATAAGGTCTAGTGAAGTCTACATGATTTAGATATTCAGAACTATATCTTCTTCATATAGCATATATCAACTATTTTATATTGTTACTGTAAAGTTAATCTATATAGATAGATATGAAGGTGAATTAATTAGAGTAAATAGTGACAACGAGACAGGAAAGCAAATGAGGGAAAAAATTTCAAAGTATAAGTTACGATTATAGTACTGGCCCTATATATTGTCAATTCTATACACTCGTAGTACTGTTCTACTTCACAATGAATTGGTGTTTGAAGAATAAATGACGAATATATATGAAGCAACTCGTGGATTAATTATATGATTCGTATGTTCTTGTATCACGTGCCTATGGTAGATAAAACCAATTAGCTTTAGAGTTTACTATTATAAATAATTAATTATTCGTAAAATTTAATTAATGAAAAAAAAAATCTCCTAATACGATCGAACTTAATTAATTAGCATGTCCCCCCCTTCTCCCCAACAAGACCATCTATAATATAATGGTTGTCTAGTGCAATAATTCTTCAAATAATCAATTGTTAAATAAAGAGGTGCTCAAAGGCATATATATATATATATATATATGCTCAGAAAAAAAGGTTAATCAGATTAATAGTTTTACTTACTTTATAAATAATATGGCGAATCGCATATGTAGGTAAATATAAAACATTAATCTTCTCTACGACACCTGTTTAACGCCATTAATATATTATATATGTCTACAATACCAAAGATTCAATTCCTCTCCGAAAAGACTAAGTATATCCTAGAGCCTAACATCGGTCGCAATATGCGCCTCAATATGAAATCATAATATGAGCTCGTTTCAGCTATAAGTGAGATTTAAAAATAAAAAAAATAAAAAAAAACAAAAAAAAAAACTATGAGGTAAATTATAATATCAATATATAAAAAAGACTCGTTCATAAAATCTGTAAACCTTTCTTGCTATCTGCTTGCGGGACATGTTCTCCACCCGGAGTTATGCCACCATAACAATGTGTAATTAGCTTACTTAATCCTAATTTCCTGGCAATTAGACACGTGCGTAACTACTATGTATACATTATCTATATATATATGACATGTTTACTTTGGTGAACAAAAATTCATGAAGTAGAAATAAGAAACGATTAGATCACCTGAATTTCACGTAGTTTAGCCTCGGGAACGTGCCTTGAATAACAAGTCAACCATCCTCCTTGTATTTTTAACTCTCCAAGAGTGAAGGACACAACTATACGAAATATGGTTTCTGGTTGGAAATGAGTTCAAGAAGATACATAGGAAATAACCAGAGACAGACAGAGAGAGAGGGAGAGATGTAAAGATGGAAATTAATAATGAGGAATGCTGCAGAGATTGGAGATAAAGAGGGGCAAGTAAGGACGACGTACCAAAAAAAAAAATAGATATAGATAAAAAAAAATTATAAAAAAAAAAGAGAAGCTAGCTAGGGTTTTTGGTAGAGCTTTAGTTAGGGTGGGGATGAAAGAAACTGGTTCAGTGATGCAGTAACCTATTATTGTGGTGTGTGTGCCCATACTTTTCATCAGCTTTTCTTTTCTTTGTTTTCTTCGGACAAGACACGCATACGTACACCTTTATGATCCAATGTATGTATATTACTGTGTATGTGTGTGTGTGTTAGTATACGGTTTAGTGGTCCTTATAAGAACAATCTTGCTAGATTAATATGAATTTTGAGGTATCACATTCATTCTTTGTGTAGTCCAATGGTTCATCAAATATAAGTATTATTTCACGTGATATACAATTCATGAAAGACTATTTTTGGGGAATTTTGTGTGGACTTTCTATATATTTAATCCTGAGATCTGCCCTCGAAAACACTAAAATGTTTTTGCAATCAAATTTTTTCAATATATGAATAATCTTAGGACCGTTATAAAACCATATGATATTTGAAAATTCTTATTGATTTGAAATCAGACATATGAATTTTAAAATAACATGGTTTATCCAAGAATTTAAATCCTTATATTTTTTATTCTCAAATCCATTTAAAATCTAATATGGATCTTGAAATCCAACATTAAATCATTAAACAAATATCACATGATTTTAACTGATATTTAAAAATCAAATAATGAATAACACGTGATTTCAACGAGAATTTTAAAATCAATGAACCAATAACACATGATTTTGTTTTGAATTTCTAAATCACTTAAAGTCGATGAACCAATAAATCTTCCTTAAGTTTTCGCCAAAAATATACCGCGGTTACAAAGTACATATCCAGTAGAAATAGATACCAAAATTACTTATATGAAATATCTCAAGCTTGAATGATTTAAGACATCTGGAATGTGACTTATTAGGTGAAAATCAATCACATATATTGTGTGTGTTTCTTTCTCTCTCACTCTCTCACTTTTATCTTTTGAGACCAAGCATGAGGAGGATGAGCTTGAAGTAAGCTTCACGAAATGCGAGCCTAATGAAGCTGAGCTTGAAATTGTTCCATGGAGGGTATCGAGCTTCAAGATCCATTGCTAAGCTTCCTTCCATTATTGCCTTCTCGTGACTGAAACAATCGAATGAGTATTTCCCGTGATACCTCCCTATTCCACTCTCTCCCACTCCTCCAAAGGGCAACGCATCACACATATACTGCAACTCCATTCAACACTTAACCATATGAGAAAATTTATATATTGTGTTTTTCACTGCTATAGTCCAAAATTTAACCTCAGAATTGAAATCGATAATTCATTTCAACCAGACAATGAGTCGTTATCGAGAGACCTAAAGTAAATGACTCTGAGCTAATAAAACGATCATGGCGTATATTATATACAGGCCCGGCCTTTAGGCAATTGAAATGAAACAATGGTTTGGGACCCCCATTTTTGTAGGGCTCCCATTTTATGATTTTAAAAAAAATATATATATATGTAAATAGATATGATATATTTAAACAAATATAGTTAGAAAAAAGTAACATTAGAATTTTAACGTGCATTTTATCAAATTAAATATTTTAAGTAAAAAAGATACCTACATTTTTTATGCATTCTTTCAATTAAAATAATTAAAATTAATATATATATATATTATATAATAAAATTAATAATTAAATATATAATTATTCTATAAAACCTCTATTTTTGTTTCGTATATGGCTTCAATATTCTCCGGACCGGCCCTGATTATATATACCTGGATCATGACGTCATTGAAGGTAACACTTCCCGAGGATGTTTCTGACAAGATTCTAGTTTTAAGGTTCTCGTCTTTGGTGAATGCATAAATGGCAAGTGGCTTTGGTTTTGACTTGATGATCCCTATGCTATCTTGGATGTCACGTACCTTCATTACATCGGAGGAAATAGACAAAATCAACAACGATTAGTTGATTGTTTACTAATGTATATATATACTCTATACTTTGAATACGCTTACCGTGATAATCGGGAGAATTGGACCAAAGATCTCTTCATTCATGATCTCAGAATCAAGAGGAGGGTCCAACAAGATCGTTGGCTCCACATACCTGTTAAACAAATTTAGGTTAAATGACTTGTAATACTGATTTCGTGTGATCCAAGAAACATGATTAAATTAAAGCGCACAGCTTCTCTTCGTCTATAGAACCACCATAAACAATGGAAGCTTGGACATGAGGATCATTAAGAAGACGAGACAGTCTCTGAACGTGTTGCTTGGTTGCAATCCTTGAGAGACATCCAGATTCTTTAGGATTATCCCCAAAGAAAGACTTTATCGTTGGCTTCAACATATCAATCTACAGAAAACCACCAAACTTTTAGAAATCCTACAGAAACAGAGTTTGCGAGTGTTTGCATTGTGTGCGTTCACGTACCAGAGAAGACGCAAAACTCTTTTCGACAAGAACGTAATCTACAGAGATACAAGCTTGTCCACTGCAAGATCCCCATTTTCCTCCAGCAATCCTCTTTACAACCGACTATATCATCACCAATAATTCAAATTTAGGGACTTTTCAAGAGTTTCTGTTGCAATCAAATCGGGAGGTAAAAGAAACAGAGCAAAGCGCTGACCTTGATGTTCTTTGAAATGGTGTGATGATCAACAATGGTGGGGCATTTTCCACCAAGCTCCAATGTCACAGGAGTCAGATGCTGTGCTGCTGCAGCCATTATGATCCTTCCAATCTTGGGACTCCCTACAAGCAACCAACAACATCAATCACGTGAATTCCGCGACAAGCAAGTCATCGCATGTTGAGGGGTGAATGGGTTGATACCGGTGAAGAAGATCTTGTCCCATTGATGCTGCAAGAGGATAGTGGCGACATCAGGTCCTCCTTCGATAACCTTGATGGCTTTAGTGTCGAGATAAGCCGGGATTGTCTTAGCAAGGAAGGCAGATGCGTTAGGACTTAGTTCAGATGACTTGAGAAGCACGGTATTTCCTGCTGCTATTGCCCCAATCAATGGATCCAGAGACAAAGCTGACAACAAACAATATAAAAATCTCAAAATTGTAACTCTTTTCTGTTTTAAAAATAATAATAAAAACTAATTCAAGATCCGAATATTACATATAGGAAAATTCCAGCTAGACAGAACAAGAACCGTCCCATACGGTTCCGATATCACTTTCCCTTTTGCTGGGTAGAACAACAGAGGAAGGTTGCTCTGTTTTTATCAGAACCAAGAAAAGAATTATCCAACCAAATAAAATGATTAATCTTGCAAATTTTATTGATAAATCGAACCTCCTAAACCGAAATTCAGACTAATTCAATAATTTGTATATGCTTAGTGTTGGTTCTTACCTGTTTGGGGACAGCCCATTTATCAAGACAGTTGATTGCAAGAGTAGCTGATCTCAAGACAACACCAAGCTCATCTCTGAAAGCTTCAGTACTGTGTTTGCCCAAATCTTGAAACAGAGCACTACAGATCTTGTCTTCGTTGTCTTTAACCATCTCGTATATAGCTCCGATCTGTGTCTTCCTCCACTTCAGACTCCTCGTCCTCCCACTCGCAAACGTATCTCTCATCTCTCTCAAGCTCTCCTCCACAGTCTCCTTCATAGCTTCCATTGGCTTCTCTCTCTAACTCTGCTCAGAATCAGAGTTTGGTTATAAAAAGCTCTATGCTTGTTTGTTTGGTTGCCTCTTTTAGAGATAGAGTGTTTCTATTTCAAGTCATAATAATCCACTTATAGGGCGATGGTTAAAAGTGGAAAAAGAAACTCGTTGGGGGATGATACGGTAAATAATAAATATGTTCGCTGTGGTACTTTTAAAGTCGTTATCATGAAGATGGAAGTCCATATCGTCGAATTGAATGTTGGATTTGATAGCTTTCTTTAGTTCACATGTTAGATATTTTCTTGAAATACTTTATATTATATGAATCGGTGACATTTATTGATGTGTCTCCATTCACTGTCTCACCTAACATAATCCGGAACTTCTGGTTACTGACACCGGACATTAAATGCTTCACCGCACCTAATATCAAAATTCATATATACAGTACATTCACATCTATATTTCTTTATTTAATATGCTTTTATGTCGAGTGAACTAGGGTATAAATGATATAATGTGGAGTAATTTGATTTATATTGTAAATATGGTTGGGAACTTCAACAAGTTTGTATATTGAAAATGAAACGTGTACTACTTCAATTATTTTATAGTGGATCGTATTTGGGAGTTGGGACCAATAGTAGATCTGTGATTATCTTTCTGTAGGAACTAGGAAATAGTTGGTCATAAATTCATAATAACTAATCCGATATGAAGAAAAATCTAAAGATATTTATGGAGAAAATGAGATTGGTTTTAACTGTATTTTTTATTTTTATTTATCTGAGGGTTCAGGACTTAAGCTCCAACAAATTCCGACATATGTGGAAGAATGCAATATTTTTATCACTTACATCGTGGTTACTGTTAGTTTAGTGCGCTTAGGAGTTAGGATTAAATTTAAGTTCTATCTTTCTCTAAATGTAAATCATTTAAATCAAAGTTCAACTATATCAAGTTATCGATCATTATTTCATATAAATTGTCCATTTTGTCGGTTGACGCTTTTTATTGCGTTAACCATATCCGAGAGGGAAAAAAAAAATTGATAAAGCAGTAGTAGAGAACATTAGAGGGGTGTTCCGAGAATCGAACTCGGGACCTCTCGCACCCGAAGCGAGAATCATACCACTAGACCAAACACCCAATTGTTTGAAATCTAGTACCTTTCGTATATAATGAAAATGCAGGTTTATGTATTTATGTATTTGTAATCTGTAGTTTGTAGCCATATGTGATTCTAATAATATTTCGAAATTCCAATGTGTTTGCACTTTCGAGAAAAGTGGTTCAATTTTGGTTATTATCTATCTTATTTTGTCAATTAAGGTTATTGTATTTTATGTGAGAAGAAATATTTTCTTATAAATGCATTTAGCTCACGGATGAGTGTTAAGAGTATTCACAATCAATCAAGCTATATATATATGAGATTCTTCTGCTTCTCTAGATGATTAATCTTCATAACTTCTAACATTTCGAGAGTGTTTCTCTCATTATAAGAGATGTTATTTACCTTTTATGGGTTTTATGATGTCCACGTTAACCCTTTGATGGGATTTTTTTTCTTTGAACCCGATTTTTTCTAATGGGAATTATTGTCCCCAAAAAGCAAAAAATATATAAGAAAAAAAACATGAGAGATTTTACAATGAGCAATGTTTTCACGCGCTCATCATGTATGGTCACTCTTCCCATTCTTGAATTTAAAGAACAAATAAATAATAACGTTCTAGTTGCCGACCAAAAAAAAAAAACGTTCTAGTTTGTTTTGGTCTCAATTTCAGATTTCTCACATTGGGCCTTCCACCGACAATCGAATGGGCCCACGGAGCCAGACTTTATAGTCCATATTTTTAATTCATTATTTTCGACGTACGAATTATTTGTTGGTTTTTCTTTATTAAAGGAATTATTATTAGTTTTTTATTTGATTGTTGTAATTTTCTACAAAACCATCGATAATTCGATACGACTAAAATATGTGTTGCTATTTACCTCGTCAAAGTATGTTGACAAACAAACAAAAATCTCTTTTACTCGGCGATATTTTTGGACCAATAACACTTACGACAGTCATGATAAATTAGGTTGAGATGCGCTTCAGTCATTATTAGATCGTTAGAATACCATTATATTTTAACCTTTTTAAATTATTTCCATTATTTTTCATCTTTTCATGTATATATTTTTTCTAAACAGATCTTCCATTTTGAAACCTTTATATTCAAGTCATTAAAAAAAAACAAAGTCAAGTATACTACGGATTGATGCGTGAGTATATTACTATGGTTTCAAAAATTACGTACCAAAATTGACAAAACTAGTTGAGAATGACTTAATTTGATGGTAAAAGAACTTAAAAAAGACTTGCACACTATGCGCCGGTGGATTAGTGATAGTTCTAATTTCTAAATTATGAAGAAATCTTGTCCTGTCTCTTGATATATTACAAACTTAAAAATTTGGGATTAAGGACTCTGAATGATTCCACAGTTTTTATCTTTTTATATGTCTATAGATAACTTTTTGTCTGTATCTTCCTTTAATTTTGTAAGGAAAAGTATATATATATTTTTTCTATTGTTGTAATGTGAAATGTTGACGTGGCAATGCGTGGTTTGTTGATTTGCAACGAGACATTGCCAAACAAGTCTCCCAACTTCACAAAAACCTAAAACCCACTCTTGCTGCTTACAAGTTACAAACCCAATCAGTTCTGTCTACTCTCCACTGTCTCTCTCTCGGTAGACACGTAATGAATTTTAAATATTGGAAAAAGAAGAATGAAATTTGTGTAAAAAATATTGGAACACGAACAAACTTTTAAAAAATATGGATTCGCTCCTCCTACCTTTATAATAATTGTAGTGCTTTCATAAGTTTATAGACAAAAATGGAGTGTGTAGAAGCATTTCTCGGTGATTTTTCCGTCGACGACCTTCTCGATCTCTCTAACGCCGACACTGCTTTCATAGGAGAAGAGTCGTCTTCGTCACAAAGAGAAGAAGAAGACGAACAAGAACGTGACAAAGCTAAACGCTCTTCCGACCAAAGTACTCGTCTTTCACCGCTCGAAGATGTCTTATCTTTTCCTCGTGACGTTCCAGTAAGCCCACTTACCCACTCTGTTTCTTCCCCCCCTCCCTGTTTTTACTCTGTTTTTGCTTGCTCTGTTCTAACTCTGTTTTTACTTCAGTTTTGCTCTGTTTTAATTTGTCATTTGTGTTGTTTAGTCTGTGAAGGTTGGTGATTTGCAGGATCTAGAGTGGTTATCCAATTTCGTGGAGGATTCTTTCTCGGAATCTTATCCTTCCGGTGATTTTCCGGTGTCTGTGGAGGTTCAGAGACAGTCCGTCCCGGTTAAACCCCGAAGCAAACGCCGCCGCATAAATGGCCGTATCTGGTCTCTGGAGTCTTCATCTCCTTTGCTATCTACCGCCGTTTCGGAAAAGAAGAAGAGAGGAAGACAGACGGCGGAGGTGTCGTCCGGTGACGGAGTCCAGCAGCAGCCGAGGCGGTGCTGCAGCCATTGTGGAGTAAAGAAAACGCTTCAATGGAGAATGGGTCCATTAGGTGCGAAGACACTGTGTAATGCTTGTGGGGTCCGGTTTAAGTCGGGTCGGCTTTTACCCGAATATAGACCCGCTTGTAGCCCGACATTCTCCACCGAGATTCACTCTAACTCTCACAGGAAAGTGTTGGAGCTGCGGCTCATGAAAACGGCGGATCCGGGTCGGGTTTAACCCATTAGCAAAAACCGAGGTTCTCTGAATTTATCAGTTTCATATGCGTAATGTAATCTTTGTTAGAAGATAATCAGAAAGATCGTAGATTGTTTTCAGATGCATGAATTTAAAGCTATAATTAGTGATATTTCATTTTATAGAATGTATGATTTAGAAATCATGATCGTTTGAAAGTTTTTACTAAATCTAGTCCAACCATTACACAACACCAAAATAACGTTACGGCCTACGACGAGCCTCTTTGCTCACACTCTTTTCGTTTAAGGTTTTTCTAAAAACAAATAGATGACAAACCTCTCTGTAAATGTTGTTGCCTTAAACCCCAATTTTTTTCATTTCCCTTTGAAATAACTGCCACTTTGCAGTTAATACAGCTTTTACTGAAGGGACGACGTTGTGTTTGGAAGGCACGTATTCAAAACAAAGTATGAACTTTTGTTAAAGCCATTTAAAAAAACTCTTTGCTCTTTGTTTTTTGTTTTTTCAAACGAAAGCAAAATTGTTCTGTTGTTACAATTAAATGATACTTTCTTTCATCAAACGTTTAATTTCGTAAGAATGAGTTAAATATATAATATTTTTGATTGGTTTTTAAAATTACCAAACCTGAAGAGATATGTTTTGAAATCATAGGTTATATAAGTCATAACTTTATTTAAAATAGCACTTTTGAAATTGTACGTGTAAGATGCATTAAATATTTGTTTGCTGATTATGTGTAGCATGGGACATTCTTGTTGCCGATCATAAATTAAAAGACACCAACAAACATAAATAAAATTTTGTATGAGTCACATAAATCCAATTTATGTTACATCATCGTTAATTGTACAAACCATTGAATTACAAGTTCTTGTCAAACAAACTTAATTATTTAAAACATATTAATAATGTAAGCAATTATCTTATTAAGTTGAGCCATAATTAAATTTGACCCAAAATCAATTTTATTTTTCAATAACACAAACCTAAACGGTTTAGGAACATACGAGCCTCTCATTTACACTCTTGTGTTTCTTTTATTATTATTATTATTTTTTTTTTGTATTTGTTTTGCGACTCTTTTGTCTTTGTTGAGTTGAGGCAATACCAGAACCATCATATGACCAATTCAAAGTCGTTGAACCCAAAATCAATCCATACCTGTGTTGGTTCTTTTCTAAATTATGATATCGAATCATTTATTGTTGACACAGTATTTAAAAACTTTCTCTTTGCGTACAGTGACTCCAATTTTTATATATATATGTAAAATACTAAAGCAAATCCTTAAAAGAAAATTAGTAGTTGGATTTATATTTTCTGCTAATATAACATTTTCTTGTCGTTTATTAACGGTCGAATAAAATTTGATAAACACACAAGTATTGGGTCCTTATAGAATCAGTTGAAGAATTGGGAACTTCTTTAATTTGTTTTTATAAAAAAAGTAGTCAAAGTTTGGAATAAAAGAGAGAACAAACAAATCGAAATATTATTATTTAATATTTCAATCGAAGCATAAATCTGCCAAGATGTTACAAAAAGAAAGAAATCGTTGTGTTCTTAGGCCGTTGCAAAGAGGAAAAACAGTGGAATTATTGTGTGTGTAGTGGTGACAAAGCATGACTTTAAGACGTATCATTGCTCTTAGGCAATCTCTGGATTTAATTATGATTTTCCGTTGACTTGTTAGCACAACCGGGATACCAACAACGACCACCGTTTCCGCCGGGTCCATCACCTCCCCATCCAAATCCAAATCCCCATCCTCCGCCTTTCCCATCATTTCCTCCTCCTCCTCCTCCACCACTTCCACCTCCACCTCCACCTCCCCTCCACCTCCCCCTCCCCCTCCTCCTCCTCCTCCACCCCGACCACGGCCTGAGCCATTTCCACTACCCCCGCCTCCACCTCCTCTTCCTCCGCCGCCGCCACCACCACCACCGCTTCTTTTTTTCTTTTTATGGGAATTGTCTTGTCCATTCCCACTATTTCCTCCTCCACCACCGCCACGTCCTCCTCCTCCACCACCACCTCCTCCTCCACCACTTCCACCTCCACCTCCACCTCCCCCTCCCCCTCCTCCGCCTCCTCCACCCCGACCACGGCCTGAGCCATTTCCACTACCCCCGCCTCCACCTCCTCTTCCTCCACCACTTTCACCTCCACCTCCACCTCCCCTCCACCTCCCCCTCCCCTCCTCCGCCTCCTCCACCCCGACCACGGCCTGAGCCATTTCCACTACCCCCGCCTCCACCTCCTCTTCCTCCGCCGCCGCCACCACCACCACCGCTTCTTTTTTTCTTTTTATGGGAATTGTCTTGTCCATTCCCACCATTTCCTCCTCCACCTCCGCCCCCACCGCCTTGACCTCCACGGTCACCTCCTCTTCCGCCACCACCGCCTCCTCCTCCTCCGCCACCACCACTTCCCCGTCCTTTACCTTCTCCACCGCCACCTCCCCGGCCTCTTCCTGGTCCATTAGCTCCACCTCCTCCTCCGCCTCCACCTCCGCCTCCTCCTCCGCTTCGTGTTTCACATTTTCCACTCTTATTAACATAACTATTCTGACCAACTAAGGCATTTTCAAACCCAACGGTCGAAATGTTGGCAGTATTCTTAGAGTGGTAAACGCTTGAAGAAGTAGTAGCATTCATAAAATTACTCTCACTTCCATCTCTCTCCTTTAGGTCTCGTAATCCATTAACAGAGTTTGCGCTTAGAGACAGCAAAACATAAGCAAGACCGAACAAGAAAAGCACTAACCTTGATGATGATCTCTCTCTTATAATCTCCATTTTAATTTATCAGTATAGATCATCGAACTATATATTCACTTCTCAATGTTATGCTTCGACACCCTCTACTTCCTCTCCTCTTTATATTATTTCTGTGCACTCTAAGTGACTGTTAATCCTATGCATTGAGTTTAATTAATCTCATGCACATGCATTTCCCATACGGAACCTACCAACTTTTTCTTTCCCTTTTAACTTAAAACCAGAGGCTATATATAAAAATAGATTGCTCTTTAATAATTAAACTTTGTCCGCATTTTATCTATCTATCATAGAGTGACCAAACTATAGAAATTTGCTTCACGCGCAAGACGGTCCACGATACACGATCTACGTATCGATTAAAGGCTAAAGAAATTAAAACCTTTCTTTATATGTATATAGATATATAAGAAAACGCAGTTAAAAGCGTGTTTATATTAATTCACGCCCCTTTGCATTAATATCGTACTTATATAAGTGGGTACGTAGGAGATCATCGCAAATGCATGCGGGAATACATATATTTTATTTTTGTCACAACATAAGTAAGATACATTAAAAAATGGAAATAAAGAACTTATGATCAAAATAGTAGGTAATGTGGCGCCAAAAGGGTATTGTCTAACGTACCCTACGAAACAAATTTTTCTTTATGGATGGCTTCTCTTTTGGTTTACGCTATTTCCAATTTTGATAATGCCTTCACACGAAAGACGCTACGTTGTGATGTTGGTTGTATCTAAATAGCCCTAGAATTATATGTTAGGAATACCCAAATGTTACATTCGATCATTTTTATAATTTTAAAAGACCGAAATGTTTGATTAAAGTACAAGTAGCTCAACCTATTAGAGTGGATTGTTTCAATGTTACCATATCTTCGACTCTAGTGGATAAGCACTTACTGATTGCTCAACTACGCAGGCATTACAAAAGTCTTAGAGTCAAAATTAAATTGATTTAACCCCTCCAAGCTTGAGAAACCGAGATTCTGAAAAAGAATGATGATTTTTGTGATCTGTGATGCTCAATGACATTAGCTAAAAGGGAAGATAAAAGGAATGAAGAGAAGATAATCTTACCCAGTGATTCTTTAATCTAGAATCAGAATTGAGTTTTGGAAAACTTTAGAGTAAGGAAAATGAGTGTTGATGCTAGCGGTTTGAATTCCATAAGTTGTGATCTGAAAAAAAAAATTCAGGAACTGTCAATTGGTCCCGAGTCATTTCTTGTTTGGGCCGACAATGTTAGGCCCAATTGTTCTCGGTACTGAGTCATTCATTTACAAACATTTTAGAATTTGGGACAAAACCCAACGTTATATACATAGTGTGATCAAATGGCATTAAAGACCCATAAAAAGATCTTTATCTTATTCGATTTTACCTTGAAAGGTAATAGATATCCGAACTTCGGGGGTGTCTCAATGGTTAATTAGACTTGATTATATAAATATTTAACGAAGAGTTCTGGATAAAGCTTAAGAGAATAATATCGAAAAACATAAACGGATCAATCCCTGTTTCATACAGTTCAGAATTCAAACTAAGCAAAAAAGAGAGTATATTGTAATGAAAACAAATGTCAACATATACACGAGAACTCTCTATTTGATCAATATGACAAGTAAAAACGATGGAGACGCGTGAAGTGACGGAAACCACAAACGCACCGAGACGTAAATGATTGGCCCGAATCCAAATTCCATTATTGTTTCATTATTTACTCTCTTTTTTTTGTCGTTTTAATTAATTACGTAATTTGAATAATTGTTATTATCCTATTTGTATAATGGTAATTATGTAAAGATGACGCTATGACGACGTAAAGAACGAAGTAAGATTGCAATTCGATGTATTATTGATTTTTTTTTTTGAATAATAAAACTGAAATAAATATGTATTATTGCTTATTACTATTCTTGTTTCACTATCGGGTTTATTTTTTGAATGGTTAGCTATAATATTATAAAAGTATAATTAACAATTTTTGGTACAATTATCGTTAAACGTTTTTAGACTTATATAGTTTGCAAAATTGAAATAAATATTAAGTACAGATATGCGTGAAAAAACAATTTTTAAAGATGACTAGAAGTTTTTAAAAAATTATATGCAAGTTTCCACGAGTAACCAACCGTTGGATAAAGAACATTAAAAACAGTTTGATCGAGGTGGTGAAGCTAAGTGAAACATCTCGTGTCGTCGGCGTTATGTAGCTCGGTATGTAGTAAATTAGGCATCGGCGACGACTTAGAACATGGTGACAGGCACGAGAACCTAAGATTGATACGATTATCTTTATTGGTTTGTTTTCCAAACTTCAAAAAGCATATGAATATGTGACGTATCGTGAATCATATCTTTATGTTATCATATGTGAACCAATTAAAATGGTTTGGTACTAGTTGCAATATGATACACTTTAATATTTTGTTTGATAACAATATAGTGGAGTATTTAACCTGCATTCAGCTATGTCGGGTATGTATTAGGATTCTAGTGGCAACTGGAAGATAAATATATTTATGAAAATGAGAGAAATAAGTGGATTAAAATTTGAATTTTTAGAAAATATTTTAGTTGAGAAAATAAACCGTACCTTCTTATTGGAGAGGAATTTTTTTTTCTTCTTAGTTTATTTTTCTAAGTGGGTCTATTTGTGAACTCTATTTTCATTTTAAAAATAAATTCCATGTAGTTAATAATGAATAAAATATTCGCAATTAAACATTCCTCTGTTTACGTTGCCAATAAATTAATCACCAGTGTTGGAACTTGGAATTGATCTTGATTCATGAGATAGCATGAGAATGAGGCTTGGGCAAAAATGAAATAAGGCAACATATATAAATATATATACCTTTCTCTATAACTTGAACTACACCGTGAAAAAATCGACATGTTTTTATCGAAAACAGTCCGTTGGGAAAAACATTTGATTTACTGAATCAGTATTTTAACATTCTTTTTATTTTTAAAAAAATCATCAAAAATTTAATATTCTTATTTTTGTTAAAGACTTCATTAAGTTTATTTTAGTGCATGATTTTTAGCCTTCTCGGGATCTCGAATTTCTTGACTATGGAAAGTGGAAAAAGTCGGGTGAATAACCACAATTTACAAGTACATTTCATGGTCAAGCCCAAAGTATAGACTTACCAACAATAACAACAAAGAAATTCACATTGCTGTGTCAAATAACATTTAATTTCCTTACGTAAACTTGTAGACAATGATAGGATTTGTTTTTTTTGTACGTGTTAGTTTGTATCCTTCTGTTCTAACTTCAATCCTACAACACGTATTTAATGATATTTTAAAAAATTATCTTTGGGTTTATCTAAATTAAAACATCTTACATCATCCAACAAGTTGAGGATAAAAAATTTCACAAATCCTTTTTGTTTTTTTGTTTTTTTTTTTCGTTTTAATGGTATCATCGTTGAGTATTTTTAGATAGAAAACAATTGTAGTTAAATTGCAATGTAATTTTGTCAGTACCTATTTTGTCTCTACTCAAAACCAATAATAGAAAATGAAATACAACAATATTTTAAAGTCAAAACTAATCTTAAAAAATATATATATATATATATATATCTAACCTTGTTTTTCAATTCACATAAAAATCTGAATGATACTTCTTTTAAAACGGTGAGAGTAGCTGAAAAAAAAAACGGTGAGATATTACTTAGTTATATTATATACTATACACTTGACTATCTTCTTATACACACAAATGTATGTTTATATATTATTTTATATTTACAAGATAATGACATTCTAATTTAAATTTCATGGTGGAAACTAGAAAATGTAGGCATACTTGAAACGATCCTGCTACAGTAAGCGGTAGGCTTCTAAACAGTGTCGGTTTACTAATGCCTAAAAAAAAAAAAATATGTGGCCTTTTTTATATAAAAATATTAGTAATAATAGTATATCATAACGTACATAAAATTACTAACACAAACAATACTAAAATACTAGTTATTTTAATTAATAAATGTCACCTTATTTTATTATATACTTATATAAAAATGTTAAATATACATAACTTTTTTAAAAAATAAAAATAATAACAATTATAAATAATTAAATTTTATCAAATAAAAACTCAATCTGTCAAAGTTATTTAACAAACTAACAACACACAATAATCCAAAAAATGTGGCCTTTATTTTTAAAAATTTTTGGTGGCTTTAGGCGAATTTTTTGTTTTACAATACTAGGCACGGCTCTGCTTCTAAGTATTTGGGTCTATATAAAAAGAAAAAATAATGACTAACAAACCGCCCAAAAAAAAAAATTTGATTTGCCAGTCACCTATAATTTCAATTGGTTGACTTATTAATTTATTTCAAAACACTTAAAATTCAATCAAACTCAAAAACATAAATTGATACCACTAGTAGAAAAAATCGTTATACCCACGAAAAAAACGTGGATATTTAGTTGCAAGATTCGTGGCAAAACGTAGAAAATACCACGATTTTCCACGAATTTATTCTGTGGATATAGCGTCGTGGGTAAAACAATTTCGTGGCAATTCGTTACAATTATTACCATGATTTACCACGAATAAAACGTGAGAATTAAAGTCACGATTTGTCACGAAATAATTCGTGGGTATGATCCACGATAAAATCCGTGAGAAATTGTGGTAAATACCCACGTGTATATTCGTGGGAATGCATGGGTATAATACGTTTTTCTAAAAAAAAAATATTAATGAAAATGATTTAAATAAATATGAAAACCAATTAATTATTCTGATACAACTGTGGAAACAAAATACATAGAACCTAAAAGATTAAACGTTCGACTTTTTAGTTTTTATCATATACATTCACCAAAGCCTAGCACATATTACAAACATAAAAATGAAATGGTGAATGAGAATAAAATAGAAAACAAATCAAGCTTTCTTCGTAGACTTGGCTGTTGAATTGGGAGCGTTTTCTTCAGTAGATTTAGTGGCAGTCTTCTTAGGCAAAAGAATAGAGTGAATGTTAGGTAAAACACCACCGTGAGCAATCGTGACTCCACTGAGAAGTTTCCCCAATTCTTCATCATTATTAATCGCAAGAAGAAGATGCCTCAGAATAATCCTGGTCTTCTTGTTGTCTCTCGCAGCGTTACCAGCAAGTTCCAGAATAAAAAAATATCGAATCAGAATTTGATTTTTCGAGAATAAATGTCTAAATTTCCAGATCTGATTAACTTACTTCGACGGCGAGGCATTCGAGAACGGTGGCCATGTAAACCGGAGCACAACCACCAAGTATCTGAGCGTATCGTCATTTCTTCAGGAAACGAGTGATTCTTCCCAGCGGAAATTGAAGACCAGCTTTGATTGATATCGAAACCGATTTCTCTTTTGGACCGCCGGCTTTTCTTCTTCTGAAAGCTTTCTTCACTTTTCTCAAAATGCAGATTAAAATCACTAGGTGGAAGATTATAGAGATTAATATGTAAGAAGATTTGAGATTTGTAATTTTTTCATTCGCGTTCCTTCGTGTAATTTTTATGGGTGAAGGGGACAAAAGAAGAGAAGATTTCATACGTTGGATTAAGTCTTATTGACGGTTTAAGATGAATAAAGCGCAATCCTCGTCGATTAGCCAATTAGAAATGGAATATTAGCCACGATATTTTTCGTGGATTTTCGTGGGAAATTTATCCACGATTTTGCCACGTTTTTCCACGTTATTTAAATTTTCGTGGCAAACATTTCACGCCTGGCATTTCGTGGCAAATCGTGGTATTTTTTTCATACCCACAAAATTATTTGTGGGAAAAACGTGGGTATATGGATTTTTTCTAGTAGTGTACGTTCAAAGTGAAAAACAGAAATGTTTTTTTTTTTTAATATTCAAAGTGATTTTATATATTTTATATATGTGTATGTATATGCTTTTAAATTTTGAGAAAATATTTACTAAAATATACTTTTATATTGAAAATAATCAATAATTAGCAAAAAGAAATTCTTCTAACTTTTGAAAAAGAAAACTTCAAATACTATATAATTATTAAAACTTTACCACTCAAAACATATATTCAACTATTATCTCCTACAGTTGCCATATATTTTCACCATTTTTACCGGTTTTAATCATACCGTAATTTATGTAACTGTACTTAGAAAAGCTCTAAATGCACTGAACAAGACAAAATCACCATTCAGATCTAAAATCATTAGTTAGCTCTGATTTTCCAACAAAAAAATGAAAAGGCCTAAAGTGTGAATCGTTGAAGTAAAATACTCCTAGAGGGGGGATTTCTTGTGGACACAACAGTACAATACAAAATTGTTAGTCAAAACTCAAAAGGAAGAAGTTGGCTTAATAAATTAATCTTCACATAATGTTGCAATTATTGTGTGTTGACGAAGACTTTCATAGTTTAATTTGATCTTATTATATTAGTAGAGGTGAAAAGGAAATCTATGTCCTTTTGCGAGTGGCGGTTGGCTTCAGTCATCGCACCCAAATCATATCGTGGTAGGGGTCCATTTTAAGAGAAAATAATAACAAGCAGAACGAGATTTTTCTTATATAAAGTTTGAGACATTTATCTGATGATATACAGTTTATATTTGACAAAAAGAAAATAACAAGCAAAACGAGATTTTTTTAATGTAAAACTAAAATAGACAATTATAAAATCTATTACTCTTTAAACTTTTTATCTAGAAATACCACATTCTTTGAGATGTTCAAAATATACAACAATAAAAGGATTTACAGAAAAAAATCTTACGTTCCTTGGAGAAATTCGTTTTTATGAAACTTTTGGAGTTTCAAAATTTATGAGATAGTATTAATTGCAAAACTTAAAAAGGTTTTCTATATTATTTATGTTTAAAAATATACTCTGAATAAACTGGAAGCTTAATTTGGATACTTACAAGGTAATTTAACAAACACTAACAGAAATACATACGTCACTTTAGACAATACAAAATCAAATATATGAATATTTTTGTGGTATATGTATATATAAGCATATATAGTTTGAAAAAGTTTCTGTAGTAGTTTCATCAAAAAAAAAGTTTATGTAAGTTTACTTGAAAATTATAGGTCATATTAATCACGCTGAATGGAAAAAACTCAAAGTGTCTTACTATTCAAAAGATTCGGAAACAATCCGCTAAATCCAAATAATTAAACTTTGATATTGATCAACCTCACACTTGCAAGTGTGACGAAGGTAAACACTTACAGGTGCTACCTATCCAATTGGACTAACCAATCCCAATTATAGAATAAATCATATCGTTGACGAAGGTAAACACTTAGCAGGTGCTACCTATCAACTATTGCTTGTGCTTAATTAAAAACCAACTCAAATGAATTTATAATATGTTTAATAGGTCATAAGAAACAAAATCGACAAATATATATATATATATATATTTGTCAAGTGACAAGAATATGTTTAAAAGTGAAAACCGATACAATACGCGGTGAATTTGTTAAGGGCTATGGGTTCACTACCATTCATCTTACAAACCCATCCCTTGTAAATCAAAACTAAAAAAAAAAAAATACAATATATTCGATATTCATAGCAGAGTTATTCTAATGCGAAGAAATTGTCCTAGCTATACCGATAATTTTGATGGTACGTAAGACTAAAAAAGGTTTATGTATTTTCTGATAACCATTTTTTATGGAAGAAACATGTTTAATTAAGTAACAGAAAGTGTCTTTATTTTTTAATATATAGAAAGATATTTGATTGACTCCGATAAAAGGAACGGCCTCGTAGAAAGGTTTAGTTTGAATTAATCTTGCTCCATTTTCTTTCTTAATTAGCAAAATTTAAGTTTATTCTTAAGAAAATAAACATTTAGGTTGATATATTTCAGTCACTAAATAGTTTAAAAAGACATGAAGTTGGTAAGAACAGACATAAATAATTAAATACTTTTAAAAGGCATGAAGTTGGTAAGAACACACTATTACAAATATAAAATATATTATTTGACCAGTTAGATATATATCTATAAAAACATGTCACAATTCACAAATGCTTTATACATGTTCATCTGATCCAGCTGATTTAGAAACGACGATACCATATCAGTATATCACTGTCACTAAAAGCATACAAATGCTCCCACTGTCCCACATAATTCGATCATATTCAACTAAGCAATAAACTAAAACGTGGATAGATTAAAAAATTGCTAAAAATTAAATTGTAACTAACAATCTAAAGTCCATAATTTTTTTTGTCATATCAATATAATTTAGTTATTTATACTGTATTGTATTGTTGTTACACGTTATTTAAATTGAAAATTTATCGTATATATATAAAGTAAGCCAAAACAAGTTTCCACGTTTGTTAAACAGTAAATGTTTGGTTTACAGGAATTTCTAAATATGATTTGTTCAATAAAAAATATGAAAGAGTAAAGAGAATTTGTTGAACTTTAACTGCTGCTTACATATAAACGTAGTCGAAAAGTTCCTGGGCCTAGGATGCCAGCACAATGGACACTACAAAAATTAGCTCAAAAGGCGACCGAACATTTCGACCGAATAAAAACCGTCGGAAATTTCGAGAAAATACAGAAAGAAATGCGATCGATTTCCGACGACATAAAAAAATCGACGCTAAACCTTCGAAATATTTAGGTAGGTCAAAAGTTCGTCGAAAGTTTTCGACCACTTTCCAACGCGAACTAGGGTTTTCAATATTCAACAACTTTTTATCACTATATTTTGTAGGCAAAAAATCCAAACGTTAGGCGGCAATATTTTCGACTACCTTTTGACGTGATCTAGGGTTTCATTTATTTCCGATGACTTTCCGACGGGATTTTCCGTCAGAAATTTATATTAACCCAATTGTTCTTCTTCCACGCGAGACAATCGAGAAATCGAAATAAAATTAGAAACAAAGTTTCGCCGAAATCCCCAAAGGTACGGTTTTAGAAAGTATAAACATAGGATTTGGATGATAGGGTTTGGATCTATGAATTTGTGATTGTTAGGATGTTAGAAATAAGGTTAGATAATGTGTAATTTTAGGAGTTTAGGGTTAGTAAATGATGATTGTTAGATAATTCTGATTGTTAGAAAATTGTTATTGTTAGTAAATTTTGAATGTTAGGGTAAAAGACTTTGATAGGAATAGAAACTAATATAAATTTTGAAAACTTTGAAAGTTAGGATTGTTAGAAAATTTTGAAATTAGTTTTAAAATCCTACATAAATATCATAAAATATTATATATATATATATTTATAAAACCATATATATATATATATAAGAATTAGTAACAATTTCTATAAGAATTTATAAAATATACGATCATAATTATTAAGAATTAAAAAGTTGTTCAATTGGTAAAAATACGTTTGTATAACTATGAAAAGTATGTTTTTGTACTTACGGTTTTGTAGTTATATTAATACATTTTGGTTACTAATATTAACACATATAAATATGGATGTTATGCCAAATCTCAACTTTAAACGAAAAAAAAATTAATGCAGTTAGAGATTTTCCACCTAGTTGTGGATCCAATGCTGATGCAAATGTAAGTTTATACTTTAAATATATTTGTTTTATTTCAAATTGATATTTGAATATTATAGTTTCATATAATTTGTTTTTAAAAATGTCGCAGATGCCTCAAAAAAGTACGTGATCTAATGTGATTCTCACTTATCGTCCTTCTCGCAAAGAAGTAATAGAGCGTCTAGAAGTTATCGTCGCAGATACGGATCAAATAAAATTTACCCTTAATGCAAAGGTGGAGGAGGTACATGCATTGATGACATAGCTTCGGGAGGATATTCAAACACTCAAACAAATGATGCGGAAAGAGGAGAATAAGAAGAATTAATAATTATGTTTTTGAATTTATGAATTTAGTATTTAAGTTTTTATGAATGATGTTTATGAATTATGATTTTAGTATTTAAGTTTTTTTTAGATGTTTATAAATTATCAATTTAGTGTTTACGTTATTTAACATTATTATTTAAGTTTATTTTAAAATTTTATTTATTAATTATGAAATGTTTATTTTTATTTTTCTTTGCCAAATATAATATACATGTCGAAAAGCCATCAAAATATTCTGATAATTCTGTCGAAAACCCGTCGAAATAAGCTGTCGATGAATCGTCGAAATGTTGTCGACATTTCGTCTGTCAAAAAAATTTCGCAACTTTTCGACCGTTTCTCGACAAATAAACAGTACCACTCAAACCTACCCGTCAATAATGGTCGAAAAACGGTCAAAAACGCCTTGTCTCAGATAGATTATCGACGATATTCGTAGTCGGTTATGGCGATAATTTTTGTAGTGGGACTGTCGTCCGGTAAAGAGCATCTACTAAAATCATCCCTACAAGACCATAAAAAGGGCTCCAGTGATATTAGTTTTTGTTGGAAGTAGTTGTGATACAATAATATTATGATATTATTATCTTTTACAAGACATTAAAAATGATTGAAAAAAATTAGGCGTAGACCAAATTCTAGATAAAAAAAGATTCTATGTAGGCAGGTGTAAGCAGAGATCGAATGTCAAGGACACATACGTTTACGTTCGTAACTTCGAATCCACTAGAAGCTTCTGTCCGCCACAGTTTTACAATTTCCAGTTTTAATTAATTCACGAGAAGGGATTATAGATATTTGGTTTATACATATTTGGTTTATCACATGGGATTATAGATCAATGTGAATATAGTTTTACTCCACATTATTAGCTTGACCAAGAAAGCAGAATACGTCAATAACTATTAAATCTCGAAATAACGTATGGTTTTATTATTTTACCTTACCTATGATTGGGTGGGCAATCGAGGAGACATGTGATCATCTTATTACCTTTTTACACCATAAAACTACAGAGTTCGCCAAGTACCATACATGCACACGCCCTCGTGATGCGAGCGTGCCTTATGATCTCGAAATTAATTGGTAATTGTTTTTTTTTCATACTTTAATAGTCTCATATTGTTTTCATGCATCATAGAAACTCGTATGATGAAACTTTAGAATTATAAAATTCATGGCGTACCGTTGTTGAAGGATTTATATTTATTATATAGAATTGAGGGATCAGAGTTTCAAAATTGGTCACTAAAAATATCTCCTTTTCAAATTCTTAGGGATTAACCAAGATTCGTTTCAAGATATTCGGTTATAAAAAAAAAAGTACAAGCCTGAGAATTAAATTAAAAGGATAATAATTAAGAAGTACAAGCGAACATAACGTTCATTTTTCTCGCTTTGATTGGTAGCATGAGTTACTATTAAATTAATTTGAGTTATAGGCTTGATTTATAGATAACTTAAAAATGTTACTAATCATGAATTAAACTAACTTTTCTGAGGTTAAGTTTGACTTACAATTGTGTTATGGTTAATTTACAATTCTGAGTTATGTTCTTTGTAAAATTATTAACTCAAAAGATTATTCAACATCATGGAAAATTTCATGTGTTAGAGTTGAGTTATTTTTTTTTTTACTTTTTGTTTTCATTTTTAATTGTTTCCAACGATTGATCTTTTACTCTTTTTTTACCTTTTTTGTTTCCATTTTTAATAATGCTAAGCATCCTAACGAGTCAACAACTTGGTCAAAAAAATTCTTAATTTTCTTATTTCTATTTGACTTTTTTCAAATAAAGTTGTTCCTATTATCATTAGTTGTTGATTTTATTTGATTTTATTTTTTATATTTTTTATTGAAACATACACAAAATTATAGCTATATATAGGTGCCTAAAGCTCATTACCAAATATAAGCACATTTTTATTACTATGTCACAAAAATATTATTTATTTTTTTATTTAAGATAGTATCATTTTATTTAATCTCTTTTTATTTATTAAATTTGTTAAAATATGTGCTTATTATTAATCTTTCATTTTTAATAATATATACTGCAACTGATACATCATAAACGTTACCAGTCAGTTGTTTTAAGAAACATTTTAACTTATATTTCTACAGCAAATTCACTACATCAATCTGCAGTTATACCACATAATTTTTACTGCATATTATATCAAATTGTAACATCTATTGCAACTCAATTTTAATAACACGTTTTATCAGTCGGATATCCCTATAGCTAAATCTATTTTGCTTTAAATCGGTGGAATTAATGCCCTTTGAGTATCACCCCAATGGGTTCAATTTTGTGCTATTAATCGTAGCTACAGAGTTTTATATTAGCCCACTGGTTGGCAAAAAAAGTGTCTTTAATTTGGTTTTAATTTAAATAATTTGGTTTTAATTTAAAACTTGTGTTAGTTTACAGATTATGAGTGCAATTGTTTTTTTTTAACTCTAATACTTGAATTGTTGGTCAAAATATTTTGTAATTGTTTTGATGCATTGCCAGCGGAACCCTGTGAGTCACGACAAAATAAATAAAAAGGAACATTAATTGTTAGTCTATGTCTAAGATTTAGGCTATTAGCTGAATAACTCTGTGTAAGTATTCAAGTATTAACCTTGTGTAACGTACTCATTGCTAGTGGTCAGTCTCTGTCTAAGATTTAGAGCTATTAATCAATTAATAATTAATTAATACTACTAGAAGTTACAAGTACACTTGTGAATATCTTTAGTAACGTTGGCTTGATCGATTGACAAGTGGACGTTTCCATTTATGTGTAGTATTCATATATATATATATATATTATTGTATATATATACTGTTCGTCAAACATTATCACAACTGTCTTTAAAAGATAAATGTTGTACTCTATAACTATATATAACTATATATATATAAATGTTGTACAATAGTCATTTCTGAAAACTCATCAAGTTATCTTGCATGTTTAAAATTCGAATCTTACTCTCTACTATAATAAAAAATTATTAAAGTGACTAATTGACAAAAAAATAAAATAATAACTATATATATATATTTGTTACAAAGTAGTACAAATTTACTAAATTTAATGATTTATTTTTGTGGTGCTGATTCAAGTAATCTCACTATCAAAGATGCTATTTTTGGTTTTTAAAAAAAAATAAATTTTGATGCATCTAAACCTAGCTGATCAGAAATTCTAACAAAAACAAAAATATAAACCTAACTGAAAAAATCATATTTAAGAAACATATCAATGACATATAACATTATTCTTATTATATTTCTTTTTTCTTTTTCTTCGTTTATAAGAGATAAGTTGGTGATAAGTCTTGATTTCATTTATTTATTAGATAAAAAATGGTAAACTTCTCTAATAATTTGTTAAAAACTTTGTTTATAATAATTTAGCCACTTTAGCAATTCTTATTCTAAATTATTATGATAAATTGAGAAAATACATTGATATTACCATTTATTTTAGCCAAGCAGTCATTTATCAACAGCTGTGTAACTGTGTTATGTTTTCACTAGTTCACTAGCTAATTTAAATCCACTAAATACCGATAATGATTCATCATATATGCTCGAACTCAGTATCTGTCTGGTATGCTATTTATTTCAATAGTATTTAATAGGATCCGGTATTTAATTCCATTTCAAAAAGGTTTTACTATTTATTACATACTAGAAAAACTACAGAAGCTTGAGAGATCTAGTAGGGAATGTATAGAAAACCTGAAGCGTGAGAGAGGAGAAGAAGAAAAGCAAAGTGGAAGAAGTTGATTGAAGCCATTGATGGAGCTCTACTGATCAAGAGTGAGAGACTGAATCAATCAACTTGTTACTTTCTTATCAGTGCTTTTTATGGAATTTTAAGAAAAATTAGTTGCCCAAGGAAATTTTTTTTTTTTAAAAGGAGAATTTGGGGAATGTAATAATGGCAAATGTTACCACATTTCTCGAGACTGTCAGAGCAGAGTTAGTGCGTAATAGCCTTTTTCTTTTTACACAGTCAAAGTAATGAAACTGTCCTTTCATCTTGTTTTCAACTCTTCATATTCGTTACCAAGTGAAATCATCCTCCCTAGAATTTTAAGTATGTCAACAACATTATTGATTTAAACTAAACCATCCTAGTCTTCCAAAAAAAAAAAAAAAAGAGATCTCTAATGTAACATCTATAACTCGAAATAAAAACGTTTGGATAAAGATTTGCAACATTCGATTTGGACTAACGGCTATTAAAAGGAAAAGAAATAAAGTAAAATTAGTACGGATTAATATCACATTTTATTAATGAACAAGTTATCAACTTCGTTTCAAGTGCAGAAATACTATTAAGTAGATGGAACCAATGAAGTATTTAGAGAATATGATCATGATAATAAACTTCAAATTCACGAGAATTCTTGCCTTTAAACCAAGCTCTAGTCACTAAAACTAAGAAAAACATGTCAAAAAAAAGATTGACAAATCTAGAAAACAAAAATGAAGAGATAAGAAAATCAAGACTACACAGTCTAAATCTTAATACAAAATCATTGCCACCTAGTAGGCTATTATAATACAAAAATAATTATATGTAGGAGGCATTTGAGCAAAATAAATAAATCCTGAGTTTTTTACATTAATCCACAAAAACTTACAAACAAACCACTAACCGGTACGTACTGTGTTGTAACTAAAAGCATAAAATTTACAAAACTAATATATAACATTTGTTCTTATAAAATTGAATGTCGAGTGGGGAAAAAGTTACAAACTCATTATGGTACTGATTACTCTAACAATATTTCTTCCAAATGTTTTTCAACTAATAAATAGAGGATTTAAGATAGTAAATACTTTAAAATAATATTTTCCACACAAAATAAAATTACTAAAATAAATTATTACATTTTCATCAACCAATAATAACTCTATTCATATGAATATATTATTTGCTTTGATATTTCTTGCTTTTATTTTCGAAGCAAGTAACATGATTTTTTCTAATTGATCAAGAAAAATTCCAGAATTCATTTTTTTTATTTAATATGATGAATAGCAAAAAAGTAAAAGATGAATCAGAATATCATTTGTTAAGATTATATATTCGGTATTTATATCCAAACTACTATAATATTAATTTAGAAAATTAACATAATCGTGATATAAAATATTAAATATTAAATATTTTGTTAAAACTGACAATTATAGTTTCTGATGAGACATTAACATTAAGTTGTCTTTTCTATTATTTTCAATTTTTTTGCTATTTACATTTTTTCTTAAACTGACAAAAATCTTTATTGATTATCTATTCTATATGTTTATATATAAAATTACCACTAGCAGAAAGTTAAAAATTACAAAACTTTCTGCTATTGAAATTTTTGGTTAAACTGACACAAATTTTAATTAATTATTTATTTTACATTTTTATATAAAAATTTATTAGTTATCCCTATGACAAATGTTACGCTCACGGTAAACGCGTTCAGCTTTATATAATTAAATTTTAAATAAAAATAAATTAATGGTGTATATATAATGGATGACGAAAATGAATTAATCCCAGCTAATACAAAATATGTCAATAAAAGGGCCCACAATTTGATTATAAAACCCATCTCTCTAATGATATCCCAAAATGGCGAACTTTGCCTCCTGAGCCCTTCCACAACCAAAAGAAAAACATTTCAGCAAAGAAGCAAAAAAAAAAGATATAATCCAAAAAATCCAGTATGGAGTCTTTTATATTACAAAGATTAAGCAAAGTATCATATCCCACGACGGCTCTTCTCATCGTCGTCACTCTTTTCATATTCATCGGCCTCATCACACGGCGACGAAGGCCTCCGTATCCTCCCGGTCCACGAGGTTGGCCCATCATAGGCAATATGTTTATGATGGACCAACTCACCCACCGTGGTTTAGCCAATTTAGCTAAAAAATACGGCGGCTTGTGCCATCTCCGCATGGGATTCCTCCATATGTACGCCGTCTCATCACCGGACGTGGCTCGACAAGTCCTTCAAGTCCAAGATAGCGTATTCTCGAACCGGCCTGCAACTATTGCTATAAGCTATTTGACTTACGACCGAGCGGACATGGCTTTCGCTCACTACGGACCGTTTTGGAGACAGATGAGAAAAGTGTGTGTCATGAAGGTGTTTAGCCGTAAACGAGCTGAGTCATGGGCTTCGGTTCGAGATGAAGTGGACAAAATGGTCCGGTCGGTCTCTTGCAACGTTGGTAAGCTAGCTCGCATAAATACTCTTGCTATGTGCGGTTATGTGTATAAAGTAAAAAACTCATTTTGTCTTTGTTTGATATGTATTTTAACATTTAACCAAAAAATTGTAGGTAAGCCTATAAACGTCGGGGAGCAAATTTTCGCGCTGACCCGCAACATAACTTACCGGGCAGCGTTCGGGTCAGCTTGCGAAAAGGGACAAGACGAGTTCATAAGAATCTTACAAGAATTCTCTAAGCTTTTTGGAGCATTCAACGTAGCGGATTTCATACCGTATTTCGGGTGGATTGATCCGCAAGGGATAAACAAGAGGCTGGTGAAGGCCCGTAACGACCTTGACGGATTTATTGACGATATCATCGATGAACATATGAAGAAGAAAGAGAAACAAAACACTGTGGATGATGGAGATGTTGTTGATACCGATATGGTTGATGATCTTCTTGCATTTTACAGCGAAGAGGCCAAATTAGTGAGCGAGGCAACGGATCTTCAGAATTCCATCAAACTTACCCGTGACAATATCAAAGCAATTATCATGGTAATTATATTTCTAAAAGCACTAGTTATAGTCATGATTCTTAATGCGTTACGTAATAATACTTATCCATTAACCAGTTATTCTAAGTATTTTTGTCTAAATTAGGAAGGCAATTTTCTCTTTTATAAGTATACTCTATTTAATACTGGAGAACTTGCGTAAGCATTAGGGAAAAATGAAGTCACTAATTAATAGTAGTAAGAAAATCATAAAAGTAAACATTTGTAAAGTAATTAAAACCTCAAATATACATAAATATGTAAAAAGTAAATACAAAGGTTTTATTAGTGTACACCAATTCATACTTTTTAAAAAAAAACAACTTATATACTTTTACATCTATAGTTTTTTAATACCAAAGAAAGCAACATTTTTAGCATGAATTGTTCATTCACTTATATCAAAGCATGGAATATTCAGATCTGCAATAAACTGAGAAATAGTGAAGAGACAACAAATGGAAAGAGAAATATAAGGGGGAATGGGGCCTAAAGTGAAATATAATTATATATATTGAATTTTAATGTGAATTGATTTTATTTTATTTTATTTATTAGGACGTTATGTTTGGAGGAACGGAAACGGTAGCGTCGGCGATAGAGTGGGCCTTAACGGAGTTATTACGGAGCCCCGAAGATCTAAAACGGGTCCAACAAGAACTCGCCGAAGTAGTCGGACTTGACCGACGAGTTGAAGAAACAGACATCGAAAAATTGACTTTTCTTAAATGCACACTCAAAGAAACCCTAAGGATGCACCCACCCATCCCACTCCTCCTCCACGAAACAGCAGAGGACACTAGTATCGACGGTTTCTTCGTTCCCAAGAAATCTCGTGTGATGATCAACGCGTTTGCGATTGGACGCGACCCGACATCTTGGGTTGATCCGGAAACGTTTAGACCATCGAGGTTTTTGGAACCAGGTGTACCAGACTTTAAAGGGAGTAATTTCGAGTTTATACCGTTCGGGTCGGGTCGTAGATCGTGCCCGGGTATGCAACTAGGGTTATACGCGCTTGAGTTAGCCGTGGCTCATATCTTACATTGCTTCACGTGGAAATTACCTGATGGGATGAAACCAAACGAGCTCGACATGAATGATGTGTTTGGTCTCACGGCTCCTAAAGCCACGCGTCTTTTCGCCGTGCCGACCACGCGCCTTATATGTGCTCTTTAAGTTGTGGTTCGAACCACGTGGCAGGAGTTTGGTATGGGTTCTTGGGAAGCCGGTAAAAAGTTGAAAGTAGCCCTGAGGATTTGTGGATGTTATATGTATATGTCTGTATATCTATCTACACGTGTATCTGGATTGAAAACATAAATGGCTCTTTGTTTCGTTTTGTTTGTTTTTTACTTTTCTTTTGTGGGGATTTTTCCTTGAATAAAATGTAACCGGTAAAAAAGTAAAGATTCTTTTTTACAAATAATGTAGCATGTTTCAGAGATCCAAGGATCTTGAATTTGTTGGAAGTTTAAAAACCCCATAGCCATTGGCAATATCGAAATGAGGACATCTACTTTTAAAATTTAATTTATAGTTATTTTCACCTTCTTTGTTTTTTAGTCGTATGGATGTCAATTAGGGGTGGAAAAAATATTCGGGATCTGAGATCCGATCCGCGGATATCCGGCGGATCCGGATAGTAAAATCTCAAAACGGATCCGAATTCGGATATCCTGATTTTAGGATCCGGATATTTGGATTCAGATTCGTTTATTTATATTAATTTTTTAAAATTATATTAATAAAATTTTGAATATTAAAAAATATATATATATTAAATAAAATAAAAATTAAATATTATTATAATATCAAATTCTTGTTTAAAAAAAATTATATATACTATTTTTTTAAAACAAGAATTTGATATGATAAGAATTTGATATATATATATTTTTTATTATTTTTTTAAGATCCGGACTCCGAATATCCGGTCAGAATGGATCTGGATAATAAAATGTCGGATCCGGATATCTGGATCTGTCTACCCCTAGTGTCAATTAGAGTTGGAATTTCTCTGGTCGAGCATAAACCGGAGTTTAAGGTTACTGAAAAGTTACGTTTTTTTTTATTGAAAAGCTAATGATTATAGGTTTTCTTATGTATACCATTTGTGTAACTTTTTTTTTTTGGGTAGGATTGGACACCTTAAATACTACAGTGAAATGCACCTAACACCTACGTATGTGTTACTTAATTACATTATTCTAACACCGTCCATAATTAGACTTTCTAGATGATAATGTCAAAGTTGACATCGAAACTTTAAACTTATAATAATAACCTGAATGCATCAAGTATCAATCACAACTTCAACTACCATGACGTTAAAAACAAGAAATTACGACCACTTCGTTACATTTTGCGTAGCTACACAGGTAGCACATTCATATACACATACGCACGTACCCTACGTGGACTCAGGGATACCACGAAGAATTTAATTTACTATTCTCAATGCCATAAATGTCTCCAGCAAAATGTCGACCGAATACCTAAAATCTAACAGATAATTAATATTCCCTCCGTTTCACGATATTTGATTTTATAATTTTTTCACACAGATTAAGAAATATTTAATGGCCCTTATTTTTAGTTACCTTTTTACTCAAATTACTAAATAATTAATGTTTTCCAATAATTATAACAATAACTCACCTTCTATCATTGATCTTTTAGGTTTAATGACTTTATTTTTAGCTATCTTTTCATTAAATGATGCTAAAAATCAAATATTATGGAACAATGAAAAAAAAACTAAAAAATCAAATATTGTGGAATGGAAGGAGTATTAGACTGTAACTAACTAGCGATGCCTCTTTTTTCTTTTGTTTTGGGTGGAAGCATAAGAAAATGACAGTTTTATAGACAAGTAATGATTTGTGAGAATGAAGCAGACATCGCTGAAATTAGCTCTAAGCCAAACGTAACATTTAAAGCGGATTGAAGCAGACATCGCTAAGATTAGCTCTAAGCCAAACGTAACATTTAAAGCTCTTAGACCATCTCCAATGGAAGTTCTTAGAGGAGGGGTTCTTAAAATTTTATAATGACAAATAATGATAAATATTAAAGAGGTTCTTAGTATGAGGAGAGAGGGGATCTAAAAATTCTTATTTAAGAACCATTTTAGGGGTTCTTAGCATGGGGTTCTTAAAATTTAAAATTAAAATATTGATAAGAACTCCATGAGGGGTTCTACCATTGGTGATGCTCTTAAAGACTGTATTGTAACCTAAGTATCTAAGCCACGTCTTTGCAAAGGGGTTTGTCTTGTCTTCTTGAGAAGACAGCTTCTCGACTCATCAAGTCATCGCAATATATTCACCAAATAATTGACATTGCGTTTGATTTTTTTAATCAATTCTCATAAAGAGTTTTTTGACCTGTGATTGTGGGGACATTGATTCATATATGATCCCATGTCCATTAAAAATTTGTTTGGTAAGGTCGCTTAGATTTTATGAAATAAATGCAGTGATGGATGGTTTGAAATAGATTTTATGAAAGAAATTAGGTGATGCATGCTTGAAATTGTAAATAAATAAATCTATTGGATTTTATTTATATACCACTGAATTTATTAATAACTTGGATGCATGAGCAGTGAAGCACATACCATTGAGACCCACGAGACAGAGTCGAATAGGCGATAGTATAAAAAATATATTATTTCATCTCTATATTAGACTTACTAAACATTATTTGTACGTGACTTTAATACGCTAACTCGATTTAAAACAAATTTAGTATTGACTATAGTCACTTTGTTTCAGACAATAAATACAAAAATCAGAATCCACATTTTCAATTTTGACAAAAAAGGAGACAAGAAGGGTAGCAAAATTAAAAGATCAGCATGGTCAGCAAAAACGGGTGACATGTGGTGGTGGATTTAGCACGACGACGTTTTAAATATTTGCAACGCAGAAGTTGTCGTCTTTCACCGGCGTTGAAGAACGTTCAAACAAAGATATTGATAATTAACAAACAAACAAAAAAAAGATAACCCTTAATGTCTACGTTCAATTACATTAATGACCTATTTTTTGGTCTAAATTTTAGAACATGTGAAAAAAAGATATAGTTAACAAAGGAGGTCCCAAGTTTCCTCCAAAAAACAAAGGAGGTCCCAAGTTTTGTACTATACGCATTTATTAGACACTTAGACTCTCATATCGTTAATAGAACAAGATGTAAAGGACAAATGCCATTACAGTCATTGTTGGAGTTATAAGTTCGAAATTCCAAATAACACCTTAGCGTAAACAAGAGGGTATATCTAACGATTGTCAAATTTGAAGTATGAATCGTTATAGGTCAGAATCGATACTCATTTAACTCCATCTTCCGAGACACGCTCTAACAAAACCAGCTTACATAAAATCATTATATCTATATATGTTTTTTTTGTTGTTGTCAAATTTCGATTTGCTACGTTGTCCATAAATATGAGGAGTGACCTTCTACCATATTGTTTACATTTTCTCCCGTAATTTTGAGATCGAGAGGTGAATAATATATATATGATTGGATCTCTCACTTTTTTCTATGTGATTTTTAAACCTTCTTACACCAATCTGAAGATCATCTTTGACCTTTCAATTACTGTTTTAGTAGAAAGCGATCTAACACCCTCTTGACAACAGCTCCGTTCATTTGGAAACAAATCTTGTTTCATCATCAAATGAATTAATTATGTATTGTCTATATTGAATGACGAGAGAAAGAGATGGCTTAAGATATTTAATTTAAACTAGCTCCTTCGTTTTTAATCATTTCGAAGCTCATTAATCTGTTAAAAGGATAAGATCAGGGTGTTTATATATTATCAATGACACGACAATAATCCATTTTCTCTATGAAATCAGCAGATACATTGCACCTTGTTTCCTCAATTCAAGGGAAAAAACAAATCTTATAATTTGGGCTCGAACAAAAAGATATAGTTAGATAAAAAAACGTTAACAAAAAAAAAACACGTTGAAATTAAAGAGAAAAGGGGTTTAGTACTTAGTACCAGAATCTTGTCACGGAAACAAAGGATTAAGAAAGTGACAAATTTCATAGCAAACCCAATGAGTTGGCAAAGCTGATTTTTTTAATGAATATAAATGTGATGCTGGGACAAAGAAATAGAATTTATGGGTTAGTTATATATTTACGATGTAATATTATACTTAACTTGAATGGACCACCAGAGTGGTAAAGAAAGAGAATACTCTAGTATAAAACGGATCAAAGAAAAAAAGTTGAAACTTGTTGGATGAGTAAATACAAAAAGATGACCTTTCACGCAAAATTGTATGTAAATTAAAACGATAATAAATGGTCGTTTGGTTTACAATAAATGAAAATCACATAACGAAAAATAAAGTCGTCCAAACTTAAGATTTTTTTTTTTTTCCGACTAAACATTTTCAGTTTTGACTTTTGCGTGTAAAAAAGGAAACAAAAACGGCAAAGATAAAACACGGCCATGGTCAGCGAAGACGGCTCGATGTAACGTTTCATACAAATAATTACAATACAGATTACAGAAGCTCTCGTCTTTCGCCGGTGTCGACGAACGTTAGAAAGACAAAGACGACAACTAAACAAACAAACAAAATACAGGACTTACTTTAATTAATGTCTACAAACGTATAACGACTTTTATTTTTGTGTCTGTGATTCAAACATGTGAAAAAGTTTGGTTCTCTATACTGTGATATGTATCTAATTTGATTTCGTTAGAGAGTGTCTCGAAAAACAGGGTAATAAGTGTCGATCTCGAGTCTTTCTAGAATCTGCTGAGTTTTCCATAGATATGAAGAGTGACCTTCCACCATATCGGTTACATCCACCTGTTACACGTTGAGATCAAGAGACGATTATGATTGAAACTTTACAATTGTTGAAAGTGATCTTATATCTTTTTCTGACAAAATCATTACTAAATTTATACTCCAACAACTAATCATTTGTTTCATTAATGGATAATACATGAGGGACCAAGAGAAAGAGATGGCTTACATTTTCGATCCCAGGGATACAAATTGGCTGGATTCCGGCTAATCCTTGGGAGAATAAGCTGTGCAAGATCAAGGTTAGGATTCATAGAACACGTTGATTTGTTAGGTGAAAAGGACAAAAATTGAAATAATGGAAGTTATGTAATGTACCTAGCGCGAAATGCAATACCAAGGGTCCAGTCGTTTGTGGCATAAACATTGATGAACCTTCCAGCTACCATCTAGCAAACAGCACACCAGCGAAATAAATAAAAATATCAGTTAAGATTCGACTCCATGGATGTGACATATGTTTTGGTAATTTACTGAACTCAAAGAGAATTAATTACCTTCCTTACGTCTCGCCAGTTCTCATTATTGATTGAAATGGGTGCTCCAAGAAGTACAACTCTTTCTACAAGTTCAGCTGCCAAGACATGTTAAAGAGTCTCCATAAGCAGGATTCAATCTTTTCAAGATATCTTCTATGTAGCACATGGGAAACTACCGTTTTGTTCTGTCTCGGCCAGACATTGGAGGCATTTGAAGATGACACGAGCACCAAGCGAAAAACCCACGAGAGTGATGGGTCTGAATTCCCAAAATTTGAGGAAATATAAGCAACACAAGACATAAATCCTTATATATAGAAATTATATTCAGTTGCTTGCAGCAGTCATGAACTCTATACCTATTTCCTTGCAAGCCTTTTTGTAGCACTTCAGCTAGAAGTCTTCCTGCTTTGTCCGACCTACAGGAGTACACGAAGGTTTCAAAATATTTGGTCATTAGTTGGAGATGCGATGAGTAAATGCTGCATCATTTTCATTTATAGATTGACTACCTAGCTAGGGGAGATGTGTTACCTATCAATAGCAATGCTCCATTTGCTATCTATGAAATCAGCAGCTACTAATATTGTCGCTGGCCACGCCAATGCCATTAAAAGAGAGGCCAACACAGTGTGCATCGCTCCTTGTTTCATCAATTCCATGGCAAGTCCTGGGGAAATCATAACAAAATCACAATTATATTAGAAATTTGACATTTTTACATCAACATGGTTATTTACAAGGATATAAACCAATTACTTGAAGTAAGCCAATCCTGAATTGCAGTGCTCACTAAGATAAGATTCTTGGACTCCCATTGCAGCGTGTACCTGAAATAGTAAAAGACCAGACTGTAAGAAGAAACTATAGTTCCACTCTTGAGAATCAGACACAAACGTGAATAAGAATAGCTAATGCAAGGAGTAGCTCCAGATGTTAAATCCTATTTCCTTTTTAAGATACCAAAGTTCTCACAAGACATACCTCTCCATATTGCTAGTTAATCCTTCCCATGGTTTCACAAAATCTTCTTCTTCAAAAACAACACCAGCAATCAAGATTTCCACTGCTAACCGCTGTTACATTGATTGCCACAAACATTTTCACATCAGTGAATAACATGGCCCTCAAAAAGGGAAAACTCAGAGCAAGGAGATTTCCAAATGAAGGAGGGAGAGGAGAGACAACCAATATTTTCTCCAAAATGCAAAAGTATGTTTCAATGATCAAGCAGCAGAGGGAAATAGGAACTCACTCCTTGGTTATGATTATCGCCAATAGCTTTAAATTCGAACTCATCAAGGTCCCCAATTCTCCTTGCCATCTTAGTCCCTGTGAGACCAGCTCCAGCAGCTGGATACGAAAACATTTTAAAAACCAAGCATAAGTGACATCCTAGACGCTCCTTAACAAAAATTTAATAAATTAGTGGGGATGAAAGAGAAGCCAAAACACGTAGTGCCTAATTGTAAGCGTACTGGTTTATCCATATAGTGCAAAAGTGAACCCATCTACTCTTATTCACCTCCAAACGATGCTGCAACCGCAACGGAGCCAGCAACAGTTCCGGCGGCACTAGCTGCAGCAGCAAACCCACCAGCTCCAATCACCGGTACAAGTGTGCCCAGTGTTGGTGCCAATGCACCAAACCCTGCAGCAATAGCTGGAGCAGCCAATCCTGTTGAACATAACCATGTAAATTCAAGATAGGTAACCAATTCAAAATGCGCTCTAATTAAGAAGGTTAACGCTTTGAAGTCGTCGTACCACCAGTGATGGCCATCAAAGTGCCCCCTGTAATAGCAGCGGCACCAATGATGCCTCCACGCTTCCACTTAGCCCATGAACTCGTAGGGGACAGAGCATCTTCACCCTTCATTTCAGCAGACTTCTGAATGGCCATGGCAGAACATGCGACCATTGTCTCAATTGCTTCCTAGAAAATGTAGATCCCTAAATGTTAATATATTATAACAACGAAAGAAACACAAAATTATCATTCAATAACAACTGCCAGAACAAAAAGAAAACAAAGCAAATGGTAGCAGATGAAAAAGTACTGAAATTTAGAGCAGTGCCAATTCCATATCCTAACTCAGAGCAAGATAGGTAATTCGCAACAATGATTGTAAGTAAAAGCATTAAATTTCACAATGAGTTTGTTTCGGAAGAAATAACTATACGAACCACTTTAATCCACTCAATGTTAAACCAGGTCGCAAGTAAACGGAGAGCAACGCGATGACGAGCATCATAGCCTTTTCTACGCCGAGTACATTTCTTATCCTCTTGACGTTTATCTGACAAGCAAGCAGAAAGTAGCTCATAAAGAACATTAATCTTCCTCTGATGGCTAAGCAATGTTACTTCCTCAACAGATTTCTCATTTTCAAGAACTTCAGGCTTGTGGCTTTCATCTATAATAATTACACCAGCTTCAAGACTCTCTGTTTCAGCACTATCAGCCACCTCCTTCTTATCCTTATCTTTATCCAAATCCACATCTTTTGATTTTACCTCAGGAACCGCATATTTCTCACGGCATTCGTTTTCGTACTCCTGATGCTTCTCCTTCTTAGCATCTACAGATACAGAGCTTTGAATGTTGTACACCATAGCATCAGAAGCTTTAGCTAAGGCCATCTCTTGCTCCACCATCTCGACAGAAGCATCACTCGCTTCTTCTGAGAGTAATCTCGTGAACTACAAGAAATCAAAAATAGAAGTTAATGAACAATAACTCAACAAAGATATCAGACCCATAGCACCAAAGTTGGAACTCTAGAATAGACATACCGCACCGATGTGGTGCTTGGCCGGAGAAGAGCAAGCTGTTTGCTCGAGACCAAGCCAAGCCGGTGAATCAATCTCAAGACATCTGTGGATAAAAACAAATTACAAACACAGTAGAAACGAAATGATTAATTCCAGATGATTTTAACGTCACTAGACAACCAAAAGAGAGAAACAATACTTCAGAATCGATAAGAACGATAAGAGATTTGGGAGATCACCTGAAAACGGGTCGTAGAAGACCCGACGTCTCGTGTACCCAAAGGCTGGGGTCATCGGAGACAGAATCTCCGCTACTGCAATTGCTTCTTCGCTCTTCTTCCTCGTCGTCTTCCGCCGCCGGGATCCCCAGCGGCTGAGTCTGGTTGATTTGCGCTTGGTTGAGCGCGATCGCGAACAATGCCCCGGCCGCATATCTCTGTGTCGGAGTCAAATTCGACGTAGATTCCACCATATCGAAACAAACGTTTGATTTCACCGATCAGCGAAAATAAATCACGAAAGCGAAGAATTCGTCGGAAGTCGGATCACCGTCAAATTTTGAAATCCCAAAAAGATGAATCCGTGACTATCTGAGTCATCCGGTTTTCTTTTTCCTTCCGGTCCAGTAGCTAAGAGACATCCGACTTCACTCTATTGACTCATTAATCAAACGACGTCGTACGTAAAAAGCCCAGAAATTATAAAAAAATCTCCGTTGCCGGGACTCGAACCCGGGTCTCTCGGGTGAGAGCCGAGTATCCTGACCAGCTAGACTACAACGGATTTGTGTTTAGTATCAAGATATCATTATTATAGTAGACAAAAACTAATGCACACTTTATCATACTGTTTTCCAAGGGAAAAAAAAACCAAAAAAATACCTCAATTCAATTTCCTATAACAGAAAAATACACAGATTATTTCCGTTCCCTGAAAAATATAACAATTAATAAAAATTTCCTATTTAATACTCAAAATACTTTTGGAAGTTTCACACAATTTTTAAAAACACGTGGGTGTCAGCCTGTCAGGTTTAGTCGAGGTATTTTTCAGGTTTTTTCCCATTTTTCAAAGAAGACTAATTGACACAATATGCTAAGATCATGCGACTCGACGGCTATCGGCCATGCGTGTAACTACTGTATAAGTTTCGTTGATAAAAGTTCGAAACGTAATACATCACAGGTTACAGTTACACAGATACAAGTTTGGAACATACATCTATGTTTTATTTATCTGCAGAACCAAGGTTCGTGTGACTTTACATGGAACTCCTAATCCCTCCACGACATTCGGAGAGCCACAAGTCGATGTGTTCTACTATATGTTGCCTTACTTTGTTTACTGCATCTGGTGAACTGCAATTCTTGGAATCACCTGAAAATGAGAAAAAAATAAAAGAAGAGGGGACATTATATTTTTTAACAGTTGTTTCAATACTTGTCTTTGACTTTCAGGCATCAGAAAGAGAGAAAAGGCTGGTAACATCTACCTTCGATGACCATTGGAGATTGAGGGCATCCACGAAGATCACTTCCATGGCCACAGTTGTGACAAGTGACGATGTAAGAAGGCACTGTGTCAGTCAAGCATTAACTTGTTAGTGTCACAGAGAAAGTACTTGTCTGAGTGCTACTTTACGACATAGACTAAGCCTGAGTTGATGTTGTGCGGTTTTGATCAAACTAAATGAAGACTTACGGTCAGGAGATGAGGTCTGTTTGGATGCATGACGCCATGGATCCTGTGACCCATTTGTGAAGATAATCTTGGTCGCTGCAAAATTGAGAATAAGAAGAAACTGTTGGAATATGCAAAAGTGTAAGAAGAGCATCGAGAAGTTTTCCTTTATTACATACCAGCAATTCTATCACTTCCATAGTACAGGTTTGTTGCATCGACTTCAGGGTAAACACCTTTCCCAAACAGACTCTTGCATAGATCCAAATGATACCTATGAAATTAAAAGAAACGTAAACGGGACAATAGATAGAAACGAAAAATAGAAGTTATGCATATAAGCTTGGGACTGTGTGTACTCTGTATTGATTTGATGAGACCGGATGCTATCATTCGCAGGTGCCACCTGGAAATATGCCACTTCAGTGCAAACTTGGAACCACCAAAGCCTATCTGAACTCTCTGGGGAGACCGCAGTGTCTAGTAGATGTTTCCGGCTATATGTTTTAGAGCTTAGCCCAAAAACTCCCACGCAAAAGTCTCTAACATATTTAGCATATGCTTCCTGCATTAACACACCCAATCTAATGTATCAGCAAATACAAATCTTTAGTTTGCAAAACGAGTTCTTCTGTTCTTCTAGCTTATATATACACCGAGCATAAGTAAAGAAAGATCTAAAAGAAAAAGAACTTACCACTAAATCACCACCATTCTTGTTAGCTTCCACGAGTGGTACACATAGTTTATCTGGGTTTCCGTATTGGATCTGCCAAAATCTTGAAGATAAACATCTAAAACTAGAAAGAAAATTAAAATCATATAAATATGAAATGAACACGCTTACCGCCATAACTTGTGCATCCGCTATCAAGTATAAGAAATCAGCATCAACATCAAGCTGCAAATTTCAAAAACTTAAATCAGATTGGAGACAGACTTCTTACTTCCAAAATTGTTTGGATTTAAACAAATGAAAAGAGAAACAGCAAAGCTAGACCTCGGTGGCGTTGAAGAGAGCTTTCACAGCCTTGTTGTTTACTTTAAGCCCTAGTTCCACAAGTTTATTAGTCTCCTGTAGTGCAGCTTTACATTCCGGTCCAGCCGACTCACCTATCTGCTCAATAAGGCACAAAAATCTCGATTCTATCAGCAACAAAACTCTATATGAAAAGACACAACATGTCTTCATTTCAAAGTTCAATCTTGTAACGCATGCCTGTTGATCAAATTCAGGGAATTCGTAGACAGCACGAACAACTGCAGAACTAGCGAGGCTTCCACAGGTCAAATGAGGGAACTTAAGCCGGAACCAAGCACTTAAAGCTCCAGAATAAGACGCTCCAAAGAAGAACCACGGATTCTCAACATTGCCACTTCGATTCAACTTAACATTCAAAGAGTCCTGCATCCACAAACAAAATCCCAAAAAAAATGCTCATTGAATACAGACGCAACCACTTCTAGAGCACAAAAATCAAAAGACTACTTGCCTGGTAATATTGGCGGAAAGCAGCTAAATCGTTGAGGGCCTGTTTAGATGAAAGATACTTGAGATTCTCAGTGGCCAATGAGTTAAAAGGTGAGCTCTTTCCGTAGTAACGATGCTCAAGTGAAACAATACCCGCTTCAAACTTCTTTGCTAACACCTGAATTACATGTTTATGATGAACGCACGCAAATTTCAGAAATAATCAAATGCTATGAGAAAGATTAATCAATCAAAATCTTACACTTATATAGTCATTGGGGATTCCGTTACAAGGACCTTCGCCGCAGATCATCAGAAAGATAGGTCCATCAGGAACCCGTAAATAATCGAGATATTCATAGTATCGCTGTCTGAATTCGCGATGATCCTGAGATAAAATTAGAAACAATTAGCAATCGGTAATTAAGATTTTGCAGCGGAATCTGAAATCAAAATACAGAATCTAAGAAGTTTCCCCTTTGAATCGATTCCCAGTTTCAATAACGTAAGAAAAACGAAATTGGGAAAGATTGATTACAGATGGAGAGTAGTGATCTAGGGTTTGATTGAACCAGAGCTCATTCCTCGTCAAGTACTTGCTACTTTCGGACAAGCCATGAGAAATCCTACGAGGTTGCAGTAATCCATCAGACAAGCTCGAATACGACAAGAACACCGTTAAGATAGTGAGTAAACCAAAGCTAAGCGGCGCCGACGACATTTTATGCCGTGAAAATCTATCTCCGGGATGTTTAAAAGAAATGGACCCAACACAACACAACAAAACAATGAATTTCTCTGTTTTTTTTTTTTTTTTTTTTTAATATATAAACTTGCAAGGACAATATAATGATTAGAATAATGTTTCCCCAATTTGTGACAAATAGCATTTTTTAATAACGCATGGATTATCGTGCGGACTTCAAGTAATTTCAAATTATCTAAAGAAAACAGATTTTAAAAAATATTTTGTTTCGGCTTCTTCTTTAAAAACTTTAACTTTACTCACTTTTGCTGATTCTCTCTCTAAGAAACCACACTCATGGCGACACTTCTCTCACCTTCTTCAACCTAGGTTTACATTTTGTTCACTTCAGAGATCTATGGCCATGGGTATGTCTCTGTTCTTCATTTTCCTTGTGATTTACGCGCCGTTGCTTTTACACGCCGATGAGTCTCAAGCCGAGATTGAAGCTCTCGCGGCGTTTAAACTTAACCTTCACGACCCACTCGGTGCGTTAACCTCATGGGATCCTTCAACTCAAACAGCTCCATGTGACTGGCGCGGCATAGGTTGTACTAACCACCGTGTCACCGAGATCCGTCTTCCTCGTCTCCAGCTCTCCGGACGAATCTCCGATCGTATCTCCGGCCTACGCATGCTACGGAAGCTCAGTCTCCGGTCAAACTCCTTAAACGGTACAATCCCTACTTCACTCGCTTACTGCACGCGCTTACTCGCCATCTTTCTCCAGTACAACTCACTCTCCGGTAAACTACCTCCGGCGATGAGGAATCTCACATCGCTTGAGGTCTTTAATGTTGCTGGAAACCGTCTCTCCGGTGAGATCTCAGTTGGTTTACCATCAAGTCTTAAGTTCCTTGACATTTCGTCGAACACCTTCTCTGGTCAGATACCGAGTGGACTTGCTAACTTGACTCAGCTCCAGCTTCTTAATCTCTCGTATAATCAGTTATCCGGCGCGATTCCGGCGAGTCTTGGAAATCTACAGAGTCTTCAGTACTTGTGGCTCGATTTCAATCTCTTGCAAGGGACATTACCGTCTGCGATCTCGAACTGCTCCTCCTTAGTTCATTTGAGTGCGTCGGAGAACCAAATCGGCGGCGTGATTCCCGCCGCGTACGGTGCTCTTCCAAAACTCGAGGTTCTCTCGCTCTCTAACAACAATTTTTCCGGTACTGTGCCGTTTTCTCTTTTCTGCAACACATCGCTTAGGATTGTTCAGTTAGGGTTCAATGCTTTCTCCGATATCGTACGGCCTGAGACGACGGCGAACTGTCTTACCGGTTTACAGGTGTTGGATCTCCAGGAAAATCGAATCTCCGGTCTTTTCCCGTTGTGGTTAACAAAGATTTTGTCATTAACGAATCTTGATGTTTCTGGAAACTTGTTTTCCGGTGAGATTCCGCCGGATATTGGTAATTTGAAGAGATTAGAAGAATTGAAATTGGCTAATAACTCTCTTACTGGTGAGATTCCTGTTGAGATTAAGCAATGTGGCTCGTTAGGTATTCTTGATTTCGAAGGAAACAGATTAAAAGGTCAGATTCCGGAGTTTCTTGGCTACATGAAGGCTTTAAAGGTTCTATCTTTAGGCAGAAACAGCTTCTCAGGTTATATTCCTTCGTCTATGGTGTATCTGCAGCAGCTTGATCGGCTAAACTTAGGTGAAAACAACTTGAATGGGAGTTTTCCGGTGGAGTTAATGGCCTTGACGAATCTGTCTGAGCTAGATCTGAGTGGAAACAGGTTTTCCGGGGAAGTTCCGGTGAGTATCAGCAACTTAAGTAACCTCAGTTTTCTGAATTTGAGTGGGAATGGATTCTCTGGTGAGATACCAGCTAGTGTGGGCAATCTGTTTAAGCTAACAGCTCTTGATTTGAGCAAACAGAATATGTCTGGCGAGGTTCCGGTTGAGCTCTCTGGTTTGCCCAACTTGCAAGTGATTGCATTGCAGGGAAATAACTTCTCTGGTGTTGTACCTGAAGGGTTTAGTAGCTTGGTGAGTTTAAGGTATGTGAACCTTAGCTCTAATTCCTTCTCCGGTCAGATACCGCAGACTTTCGGGTTTCTTCGGTTGTTGGTTTCTTTGTCGCTGTCAGATAATCACATCTCTGTGTCTATTCCACCTGAAATTGGAAACTGCTCTGCTCTTGAAGTTCTCGAGTTAAGATCTAACCGGCTAATGGGTCATATTCCAGCTGATCTCTCTCGTCTTCTGCGTTTGAAGGTGCTTGACTTGGGTTGGAACAACTTGTCAGGCGAAATCCCACCAGAAATCTCTCAGACCTTGTCTCTCAACTCGTTGTCACTTGACCACAATCATCTTTCAGGAGTCATACCTGGATCTTTGTCTAGGTTATCAAACTTGACAAAGCTAGATCTTTCTGTTAATAACCTAACCGGGGAGATTCCGGCTAGCCTCACCCTTATCTCCAGTAACTTGGTATACTTCAACGTCTCAAGCAACAACCTTAAAGGAGAGATTCCAGCTTCGTTAGGCTCAAGAATCAACAACCCATCAGAATTTTCAGGTAACACAGAGCTCTGCGGGAAGCCATTAAACAGAAAATGCGAAAGCAGCACAGCGGAAGAGAAGAAGAAGAAAAGGAAAATGATTATTATGATAGTTATGGCGGCAATAGGTGCATTCCTTTTATCACTCTTCTGCTGCTTCTACATTTACACACTCTTGAAATGGAGAAAGAAGCTGAAACAACAGTCTACAACGGGAGAGAAGAAACGAAGTCCTGGTAGAACAAGCGCTGGAAGTAGAGTTCGTAGCAGCACGAGCAGATCAAGCACAGAAAATGGAGAACCTAAGCTAGTGATGTTCAACAACAAGATCACTCTGGCTGAAACAATCGAAGCAACACGTCAGTTCGATGAAGAAAATGTTCTTAGCAGAACCAGATACGGATTGATATTCAAAGCCAATTACAATGACGGAATGGTTCTCTCTATCCGCCGCTTACCCAATGGCTCACTCTTAAACGAGAACTTGTTTAAAAAAGAAGCCGAATTTCTCGGTAAAGTCAAGCACCGAAACCTCACGGTCCTTAGAGGTTACTACGCAGGTCCACCAGATTTAAGGCTTTTGGTATATGACTACATGCCCAACGGAAACTTATCTACTCTGCTCCAAGAAGCTTCCCATCAAGATGGCCATGTCCTAAACTGGCCAATGCGCCACCTCATAGCTCTCGGGATTGCTCGTGGACTCGGTTTCCTTCATCAATCTAACATGGTAAGAACACCTAACATTCATGTATTGTCTTTATAGCTTAAGAATTCCCAATTTTAAGCATATGTTATCCCAAATAGGTTCATGGTGATATCAAGCCACAGAATGTACTCTTCGACGCGGATTTCGAAGCCCATTTATCTGATTTCGGGCTTGACCGTCTCACGGTGCGATCCCCGTCAAGATCAGCGGTCACATCAACCACCACCGGGACGCTAGGATACGTTTCTCCAGAAGCCTCATCGTCCGGAGAAATCACAAGAGAATCGGACATCTACAGCTTCGGCATTGTCCTACTCGAAATCCTAACCGGGAAAAGACCGGTAATGTTCACACAAGACGAGGATATAGTGAAATGGGTGAAGAAACAGCTTCAGAGAGGTCAAGTCACAGAGCTACTAGAACCAGGGCTACTCGAACTCGATCCAGAATCATCAGAATGGGAAGAGTTCTTATTAGGAATAAAAGTCGGACTTCTTTGTACCGCAACGGATCCTCTTGACCGACCAACAATGTCCGATGTTGTTTTCATGCTTGAAGGCTGTCGTGTTGGTCCTGACGTTCCTTCCTCCGCCGACCCAACCTCTCAACCTTCACCGGCCTAACCGTTTTTATTTTAGTCTTCCTAATTTCAATTTTTAGTCGGAAAAAAAAAACAAAGAAGCAATTATTAAAATTCAGCATTATTTATTGGTCTTTGGAGTTACTTTAATGTTTTTCTTTGGGACCAAGAACTCGAATTAAAGTGATGTTTCAAAGTCGAGTGGTCCACTAGAGATTATTTATTAGTCAAACGTACTTTATTTTACGCATCCGGATTTAATGCATGTGGGACACGCTTTAGGAAGTTTATGTTTTTCGCGCCGAAGTGTATTTGATTTCTACTAATCATAAAAAAAAAAAAAACATCATTCAACTAATAATTTAGATTACAAAATCACTAATGCGCGACCGATTTTTAAAATTTTGTTTTAATCAAAGCTTCTAACACTTGTTTAAGATTGGGAAGGAGACAAGGGAGCAAGATGATTGGTGGGTGGGGCCTGTTCTTTGTCACGTGCCAATAATTTGCTGCTGATTCTGAATATGACCGTTGAGCCACTGATGTCGTCACGTGCCTAGAGTTCGTACACCCTGGCACAATTTGACCTTGCTCCTGTCCTTTTCTCCGGTCAGTTTTGCACGTGGAAAGTCCACTGTTGAAGTTCATGTGGATCTTGTTTTTTTAAAACGAACCGAACAATGAATGATCTAGGAAACGGATCAGGAAGTTTAGCAAAGTCTCCTAATCCACACAGAGACGAAATTGGCCATTCTAATTTTATTTGAGTCAGAATCAGGAATTTGAGAAAGTCTCGTTTAAATTCCTAGTTTGCCATATTCTAAATTGAGTGAATGAGAGTGTGTTAAAAAACAAATGTGTGAAGAAAGGCCAAAACGATACCGTTTCAATAAAACATAATTACACAAGAATAGCGGTTAAACTCGTTTCGTTTGCGGACTTTAGCGGTGTGGCCTGTTACAGCATGTGGCCCATTTTAATAATTCATTCCCAGAAAAAAAAAAAAGATTTAAATTCTTTATTTTTCATTTCTTCTAAAACTTAACCCCCATCACCCATGTGGCCCTGATTGCGTTGATATAGGCTTTATAGGCCCAATATTGGGTCGAATCTTCTAAAATCCAGCTGGCCATCATATTTTGTGAATCACAATAGAAAAACAAAACTCCAATTGATTTGGAAAACAATACATCTTAATTTATACTAATCTTCCAAAATCCAAACGTGTAACTGATGTGCACTGAAGATTTTCATGAATTATATGTGTATATATATATATATATATATTTGTTGTTTTGAAGTAAGAAAAAACCAGTAACTAAGTTTAATGCTGTTTTGTGATTGTTACGAAACTTGTATCATGATTTTGGATTTCACTTGGAAGATGTGAGAAACTTAAGAGAGAATTCACCCACACGTTCAATTTTCAGCCAATGGAATATATTTTCATAACCAACACAATCTATAATTTTAAAACTACCGTATTATTATTATATAATTAATAATCATGTACGTGGACAAACACCACGCAATCACCAGAAATTATACACACTCCCTTGCTTTATAGCTGTTATCATAAGTAAATTTCAAGTCCATGGCACGAATCTACTAACAATTGGTGTTTTTTCTACCAAATTATTATTATTATTGCATAAAGTGCGAATAGGAAAAATAACTTAACCTCATGCCAAATTTATGTGTGTGTGTGTGTGTCTCCTTGTTCTTCTTTTTTTTTTTAAAGTCGTTTAATCATCCTAATAATAAACCCATCTGGTTCATATGACATGCAAAGAACAGTAAATTGCTTGCAGTTGTTAATTAAATCCATCAATGACATTTTAACTTTTACTATCTTCTCGTATATTATTATTACTCAATTCATAGTTTCATACTATCTCAGTACATAGATTCCTACTCTTTCTTATCATAAATTATGATCAATCATCGTCTCTTTTTCTTCAAAAAATCAATCTATTGGGTCTTTCCAATCGTATAAGCACATGGTATTACCATGCAGCTGGTGTAAGCCATAGTTGATCAGTGATATATAGTTGCATCAAACTATAAAACCGATCCAGAGAAAAAAGAAACATACTTAACAATTTTATCAGACATTTTTGTTTTTGTTTTTGTTTTTATTTTTGTTTTTGTTTTTGTTTTTGTTTTTGTTTTTTATTTTAATCAGACATTTTTGTTGTTAAAGTACGATTTAAGTAATTAATATACGCAACATTATAGAACATTTCAGAGGAGGAATTGAAAGTGTTCTTAAATAAGTCAAACCGGTGTTAACAGGACCCTAATACATTTCTTCATTAACGTAACTCAACACGGGAACACTATAATATACCATGCTTGCGTACATTTTTTTCGGACATTGTTTTCTCTATCGTATATACAATGTAGATCTATAAAGGGATAATTTGATAGACAATCATATATTAGAAAACATTAAGGATTTTTGACCATTAAATAATCTTTTCTATTTCTTGAGGGAGAAATACAAAATTTATCAACATATATTAATTAATAGAGACTTAACAAAGTTGTGAAAATAAAAATAAGAAATGTCGCAAAGAATCTTGTGGATTACACTTCTAGCATAAGCATAATGAGAGAACTATATATTATATGTGTGCCAGTTTTGTTTATGACGACGCATTATGTTAGTGGGCGGAGACAAAAAGGAATGAGTGAACTCAAGATTGTTGCGTGATTAGAAAGAGATATTTACAAGTTAAAATTTCAAATGTGACTTTAAACAATTATGACCCACCCTAGTTTTATGAGAACATGTATGTGTGCATGTAAGATTGTAACGGTTCGACGATTTCTTCTTGTGGATCGTTTACATAGCTCGACCCACCCTAGGCATATGGGTCGTATTCTTGTTTAACGGCTGGTTCCTATATTTCGAATGAGTGCATCTATATACTTTATGCAGATATATTTAATCATGTTATTAATCTCGTATTTTGTTAGATATAAATAAAGGAATTATAATGACCGGTGATTATAGAGTTTATATAACGACTCTAACTAATCTTTAAAAGTTATCTGATTAAACTTTGCCTAAATGTTTAGTGAACCTAAATAGATAAGTTTAAGATTGTCGTATATGTGATTCCAGATAAGTTAAAAATTGGTTTATGTTTTATTAGTCCTTCTTAGTTCTTAGCACTAGCGAATGTGATCATGTCGATCTTGAACTAAGTTATATATAATCTAAATTTACTTTTTGGGACTCAAGAGTGCAACTTTTTTTTCTCAAGATCGGCAAAGATGACAATTTTATCATTATCCCCATGGTAAGTGCATGTGAATGATCTTATAGGACGGCGCTTTAGAAATGACTTTTTTTTGTTTAAGCTTATATCATATGTAGTTAGTTATCTTGTTTTCAATAATGATGCAAAGGAAAAATTTGTCAAGATACATATTTCGATGACATAGATACACATACTTTAAGTTCTAAATCCATTTGTATATTGAAGTTACAGTTTAATGGTTTGTCAACTATATTATTGTTTAGACATGACATGACTCTTTAATAATTAAAATGGAAAAATGATCCAATTAAATTAATAGAAATCATAATGATTTATTATCAAATGATCTTAAAAAGAATTTGAAACTATGTTATAATGATTTTCATCAAGTCATCTTAGAAAGAATTTGGACAAATTTTATTGTTACAAGTTACAACTAACAAGGGTGTAAAATGACCTTAATTAATGTGTGCCACTAGAATCTTCTTTTTGCCGGTTACGCTAACCTCTCTCTTTTTTCGTCCCTCTCTCTTTACATAGAGTTTTGTTTACTTGTGAACAATCATTTGCTGATAAAGAAAACGAACACGTCACTTGATCTTGATCATAAAGGATATTTAGATCTACCGGATGCATTTGACATTAAAACATCGGTTTAAACTAGCTAGTATTCATTCTACGCTCCTATATTATTTAAATTCATTTTAATCTGTGTGTGTGGCTCTATACTATATTGACATATTGTATACAAAATTATTACCATTTCAGTGTTAAACATCTGTATTATACCTTTGTTTTGATTACGTATACTATAATATTTTTGTCATAAAATATAAGAATTTTAGAAATCCAAGCAGGAAAACAAAGATTTATACAATATAAATTTATGGAAAGGGGTTTATTTCACCGGCCAAAAACTCAGGGAAAGGAGGATGGGACCCACCTAGGAATGATGAGTTCCGCCGCTTGATTAGTGACCGCCGGCCGACCCACCACCGTCCTACGTGGACGTCTCTTCTTCCCTCGTTTTTCATTTTCTGATTTCTCTATCTAATTACATTTACCAAGTACTACCAAGTAATTATTTTTACCTAACCGCCGACACAAAAAGTAAAGAAGTTTAATTAGTTTCACCTTGAAAAAAATCTCATCCCTTTTTAAGAGGATTAAAAAATCGACATTTGTTTTAGTGGATTTCGTCGGCATGCCAAATTACCAATAAGACCTGACTCAGGCAAGTAGTATACATAATTAGTTCATATTTTCATCTATCAAAAATATTATAAGAACGTTTTTTTCTTTCGTGTCTACGTACAAGCTTTATTTAGAGTTATCAAAATGAATTATGTGATTTAGGAATATGAATTATGTGTTTCATGCCAAGTTTAATATTTTCAAATGCCGGCATTTGATATCTAAACTGTGAAAAACCAAAAACCAAAATTTATATATATAGGTTACAAACGAATTTTTATTTTATTTTATTGAATTGATACATATACTCTTCCTAATGTACCAGCCAAACAGAATAATAGGATTTTTCCTCTCGGCAAAGAAAAAAAAAAAAAAGGATTTTTCCTCATCTTTAAGAGCGGTTTCGTAGCATGGCATGCGTTTACATTTAATAATTTATGTATTTTCCAAAGGCATGCGTCAACTTAAAACGAAACAAAAAATGTGCAGAAAAACAAGCAAAACAATTCTTCAGTCCGAATCTAGACATGCAATTGACACGTGCATGAAGCTTTGATTTCGAGACATGTTTGTCAACGTTAGAGTTCGTTCAGAAAAAGAACAAAGTTCATAAGAAAACCTAAAGCCACTTATTAATTTTTGGGAAACTAATCAAATTATGGTAAATCAAATCATAATTACCCTCGTCAATTCATAATTAGCTCGTCTATATATAACTCTTTGTTGGGCCACGTATTTTAACCCTTATATATATAGTTTCTATTTATTATACTTTCATGTTTGATATAAATATTGTTGTAACTACTTTAATCACATATTAAAAAAATGTATTATAAATTTATAACATTATCTTTTGTTAATTTTTAAAAACTTCTTCATGTGACAAATAAAACTATTTTAAAAAAATACACTATAATAGAAATTTGACATTAATATATAAAAAATATTCTAGAATTTTATGAACAAGATTTTTAATGCAACAGATTTAGTAATTAATATCGCTGAACATACAACTTTAGTCGGATCCGGATCCGGATTAATATCGATGTCTATGATATATATATATATATATAATTAATATTATTCAAAGAATATATATGATATTTAGTTTTGTTTTCACAAATGTATGAATAATTAATTGAGAAACAAATACTTTTGTTAATTAATTAAGAGTCAACGTCGTCGAAACAACGGTAATAAGTGCAATTTTGAAGCCCAACAAGTGATGTCCAAACACGTTTGATGAATTATATATAATGGCATAGGTCCAAGGCATGCAGGACCATGGTCGACTGTTTCACTTTGTTATATGTTTTTTCTGTACCTTTTTTGGTGGCACGTCATTTACAGCCTCTTCATCAGTCAATGTCTATAGTCTTATATTCGTATATATATATGTATATGAGAGACGTTCTACCAAAAACAGTTACATATACGTTATATTAAGTACAAATTTTAACACGACGCCTAATATAGATCTGAAGAACAGATGACTACTGGTGCTGTGGTGCATATAAAACTAACTTTTGTACTAAACACAATTCTTTCAAAATGTCACAACGACGCTCCCAAAATATATCAAATCATTTTGGTACCAAAATAAGATTAGAATTTCTATTCTTGTTTCGCATGATATGTATATAAATTGGTACTAGCTTTATTTGTCTTCTACGTAAAGACAATAGTTGAATAACCAACCAGTGACCGCCACGTAGCAGCTGCGGTTCGAGTTCACTCCCTTCTGGTTGGTTCTTGTCGCTAAATCATTGGAGAAGAAGAAGGCTGTCACTGGAGCTGTATAGTTAAAGTACGAATGTACCCTTTATAACTCAAAGTGGTGAGGATGCTGTTAGTAAATTGACAAATGATGTGAAGTTCACAACCATGTGAAGCGGGCAGTTTTGTTTATTCTTCTCCCACGTGGCAAATGGACATTCTCTGTTGTGCCAGCGTGACATGTTCCAGAATGTCAGAATGTTTGCAACACTAAAACCCGTGAGCTTATTGGTCTGACGGAAAATTCATATATCTTTATATTTGTTTATTTTTGTTGAAATACTTATTAATTATTAATATAGCAGTCAGTTGCAACCCGCTAGTTTAAAACAACTTAAACCTTAGCCCATATATCTGTTGGAAAAGAAAAAGAAGTAGTCCTTATATATGATTTTTAAAAATGCAAATCGTACATATTGTTAATATATATATATGTACAAACTAAGCTAGGTCCAAAGCTGAAAGAATGTCAGAGTTATTTGGCAGTTTTTGGTAGATCGATGCAATGTACATATAAACCCAAAAATTCTATTTTTTCTGGTTTTTGTTTTTGTTTTTTGTTTTTCATATAACAATAATTTAGATTCATAGATATTTATACTGATTTTCAACCAAAAAAAGAGAGATATTTATCATGGTAATAATACATACAATGGATTGAATTTTGATTTCGACCAATAGAAAATTGAATTAATACCATTATTTGATTAAAAGAAATGGATCATTACTTAATTGTGTGTGTGTGTTAACTTAGATTTATAACGTCCTAAATCCCTAGAATATGCAAAAATCTTGCAACCCTAGATTTGCCACACACAATATATATATATATATATATATATATTTGAGGTAAAAATGTATGCAAAGATTTGAGGTATATAGGTTTTGAGTTTTCTTCAAAATATGTATGCATATATGAATTATGCATCAATCTGAAGAATCAGAAGTAATAATTTTGATGTCTTTAACTCCATTTTACTCCTAAGACATACATGTAATTAATATCAAAGAATAATTAATATAAAAAAGTGAAGAAGAATGTGAAAAGAAGCGGGAGGAAGGTGACGTACGCAAATGGGGACATGGAGAAAGCCACGCGCAATTGAGCGGTCCACACTCTCTACCTTTTATATGTCATCGAATCATCAATCTCTCACTCTCTCTCTCTCTTCATATTCACCGAAACTTATAACCAAGTTCAGTATCATCTCTCTCTCGATGATCATCATCTTCTACACATCCATATCTCTTTGACTTCTTCTTCTTCTTCTTCTTCTTTAATATTCATCGTTTCTTTTGTTTCCAAACGAGTAAATAGTATTCTATACACATATATATCTTCCACAGGTTGAAGAAAAGGTAAAACCTAATTTACACGGGCTTTCAAGCTCAAAAGAGTCCATTTGCATCGTCTCATAAACTTACATGTGCATTTTTATTTTGTTTTACTCACCAAAGCATCGATCTTTTGTCATCCTTTCTTTTTTTGTTTTCTATCTTTTCCTTGGTTCTTAGATTGTCGTGTTGACCGATCTACATGTGTTTGATTAAGGTCGATCGTGTTTATCAAAAATGTTTTTTGTATGTCCATTATAATATCTTAGGTCTTTTCATTTATCATGAATTAAGGTTGGTTAATTTGTATAAACCCAATACCTATATTTCTCTTTTTCGTATCTGGATACCCATCAAGTAATTTGCATTTGAATATAATTCGCATTTGTACGTATATATTTATATGTGTGTGTAGTAGTACTGGAGTAGTATAGTACTTAGAACAATTCTAAAATGAAGATAAAACAGACACATACTTCGAAACCATCATAACAGTTTTTGCTCAGACTTGATGATTATTGTAAAATAATATATGTTGAGAAAAAAAACAAATTTCCGTTTCTCGATATGATCATTGCCACCATTAATTCATAAACCACGTTACAACAGGAACGCATCATTGAACAAAACTCTCCTTTTCCGTTTTCTTTTAGCGTCACAGAAGCTCACATGCATGTCTTCTCTTTGATTTCTTCAACTTTAAACCTAATTTTCATGTTCTTGTTCCATCTTCTGACTTCTTTTTAAGAAATACAAAAATAATACCTGAGTACATGTAATTAAATACATCAACATGGAAATGGTAAGTAAGTGGAAACTAACCACAAACGAGCTGATGATTATACTTAGTTACAAATAAGTTCTTCTTTTTTGTTCTTTTCTTTTGTTTCCATGAGACCATTTATCCAACTTTTCTCTACGTCTATCTAATATATAACCCCAACTCTTTGTGATGTAGCATGCATGAAGACATCAGCATGCATACACATGTACATATCAATCAATATATATACGTATATACGACATTATAGTGATCTCATTGTGGTGTTATGCAGAAATAATGGAATCAGTGGATCAATCATGTAGTGTTCCTCCGGGATTCAGATTCCATCCAACAGATGAAGAGCTCGTTGGTTACTATTTAAGGAAAAAAGTTGCATCGCAAAAGATCGATCTTGATGTCATAAGAGATATTGATCTCTACAGAATCGAACCATGGGATCTACAAGGTTTCTACAAATACATGATCCATACTTAATTTATAATTTTTTTTTCTTAATATGACAATGTGAATACATAGATCTGATGAGCATTAATTATGTATACTATAGACAGATGCCGAATCGGATACGAGGAAAGAAATGAATGGTATTTCTTCAGCCACAAAGATAAGAAATATCCAACAGGAACAAGAACAAACAGAGCGACCATGGCTGGGTTTTGGAAAGCCACGGGTCGAGACAAGGCTGTTTACGACAAGTCAAAACTGATTGGTATGAGAAAAACACTTGTGTTCTACACAGGAAGAGCCCCTAATGGCCAAAAAACTGATTGGATCATGCATGAATACCGGCTAGAGTCAGATGAGAATGCACCTCCTCAGGTATTCTCGTTTTACCTAATATCATTTTGAAATAGATAGGATAATTGTTATAATACATGGATGTTCATCTAGAATTTATCCTCTATGGGGAATTACATGGATGTTTAGTCGTCTTTCATGGGGCCAAGCGACTTTTTGTTTGTCTCGTAAGCTCTTTTATGAGGTACATTTTAACCTTTTAGGTAAAAGTCGAGTATCTTTAAGACTTATGTAAAATGTTACACCTTTAATCACAAAACAAAAAGTAAAAAAATCTGTCCTAAAACTTCAGTTCCATGTAGACCAAAGTTCGTTCCTCTTTATCTCCATTTATATGAATAATATTTTTATATATTTAGGCGTTTAAAGTCTTAAAAGTCGTCTAACTAAAGACATGAATTAAAAGCGAGTTAATTATACTTATACGTATCGATTCAAATCCCTTATCTAACTTTTAGATAAGAAAATTTTGTAAATACTATGAAATATATGTTTGCGCGTGTATGCGTATCATATTTCTTGCAATATCTCAAAATAGAAATTTAATTAATAGTGGTTTGATATAGCTTGCATATGAGTATGTACCTATGCTTATTGCTAGCTTTCTTTCTTGTGGTCTCACACTTTTAAGGCATGCTCTTATTGTGTCTCACTACAAATAAAAACAACATTATTTCTTCTTTTTGTTTGACAATGGCTAAAGGTTTGGCATATGTACACCAAAGATAATAAACCATTCCTTATTATGATTGTGTGTATCGTATAGGAAGAAGGGTGGGTGGTTTGTAGAGCGTTCAAGAAAAGACCAACGACCGGGCAAGCCAAGAACACGGAAACTTGGAGTTCAAGTTACTTATACGAAGAATTACAGAGTGGAGTAAGCTCGGTTGTGGAGCCTCTCAATCACGTATCTAAACAGAAACAAAACATTTTTGCACAAGATTTAATGTTCAAGCAAGAACTAGAAGGATCAGATATCAGTTTAAACTTCATCCACTGCGATCAATTCATTCAACTTCCGCAGCTGGAAAGCCCTTCAATCCCTCTTACCAAGAGGCCAATGAGCTCGACGTCAATAACATCACTGGAGAAGAATCAAAATAACTACAAAAGGCAGTTAATAGAAGAGGATGTGAGTTTCAATACGCTAATAAGTAGTGAAAATAAAGATAACAAGAAGAAGAAAACATCAGTGATGACTACGGATTGGAGAGCACTCGATAAATTTGTTGCTTCTCAACTTATGAGCCAAGAAGATGGAGTTTCGGGTTTTGGAGGTCATCAAGATGAAGATAACAATAAAATCGGTCATCACAATAACGAAGAGAGCAATAACAACGGAGTAGAGACTCTTTCTTCCACGTTATTGAGTGATAGAGAAGAAGAGAACAGATTCATCAGTGGATTCTTGTGTTCGAACTTGGACTATGACTTATATAGGGATTTGCATGTTTGACAAAAGATAACGCTATAGTATGGTGCGTAACGTTCGCTATATTGGTAGAATATATATATATATATATATATTGATAGAGTTATAACATATATAAAGATGTGTGATTTTTTTTTCTCATATTATATATACTTTTTCGTGAAAAAGAATAATGTATATATGGCTGTGAATGAGTGAAGATAAATGCTATTTATTTTTTTGTTTGATGTAACGAATTATAGTTTAGGGTTTTGGTTTAAGTATGAGACGTAGGGATTGGAACATAAAACTAAATTCTACCTAGTGCAGAGTTCACGTATATCTAAATAAGTTACACTAACTTTTTTTTGGGTATGATTTGAACTTAACATTACAAGAATTATTTAAAGCTTATGTGTGGACTAATTTATATATCAAAGTAAATGTAAACAGCATGAATTGATTTCTTGAGAGGGTTAGCGATTTGTTACTTAACGGTTAGAGTAAAGAAATAAAAATACGAGTTGGCCCAAAGTGGGCCTATGAGTTGTCGAGCGTGCGGTGTACAAGATGGGAGTCCGATGGGCATGCTTTGTCGTCGTTTCAAGAGCCCCTTACTCGTTCCTTCCTTTTTCTTATTTCCCTATGTATATTTCATTCTAATTCCTCTTAAAATAATGATTCCATATCCTTAAATCATTTTGTTTTCCTATAATGCCAAAGAATAATTGTTACTCTTATTTGTTTCGTTTAAGTTTTCAAAAATCTGATTTTTTCAAATAAAATGTTAACATTTCCAAATATTTGTGAAAGCTTTTACAAATTTCTTATCAATTTCAGTGATGACTAGTGGCCACCGAATTTTGTTTGTGTCATCTGTGAATACTGACTTTTCGTCAAATCAGAAGTATTTCTGTCCAGATAATTAAAAATGTTAGTTTTTTCCATGACCAATAAAGTCTAAAGAATTCACACAATAAGAAGATCACGCTAACGTAATTGCATCGACATCCGTACCCTTGTTCTACTATTAGAGACACTAAAGCACTTCAACATAATTGAGTAATTTATTGAATATAGTTATAGATTGTTGTTTTTGAAAAGAGATGGCAAAAAAGCCGAACAAAAAAGAAAAAAGAAAAGAGATGGCAAAATCTTGGCAATGGAGATTTACTTGATGGTAGCTTTTGAAGGGGAGGGATGTGATTGAAGGAAAGACAAGGCTTCTGATTTGTCCATTTCATACTTAAGGTGGGCCAACTAAACCATTCTCATGTCTTCGATGCAATTCTCTCTTTTCTGTCTTCTATCTTTTTTCCTACGAATTCAAAATATTGTATCAAGAATGCAAATGGTTCGCTTAAAAACAATTTTATTTATCTTTTCTGAATTTATAAGTAACATAAACAGTTCAATACAAAGACAAAAATTTACATTTAGTAACTGACATTCAAACAAAAGCGATGGTGAATTCAGAAATACGAGAGATGGTTGGGGGTTAATTAGTATTCTCTTCAAATTTTATCACCACTTACACCATGAATTTGTTATCAAATCTAACAATTTTTATAGTTGTGACCAAAATACTTCTACTTGAATAATTATTAAAAAATAAAATTCTAAAACAAACGTAAAAAATATTTAAGAAAGTTTGTATGTGGACAATTGATAGTAATTGATTCATTAGTTGTTTAAGAGTTACTCACGGTAATATTTAATAAAAGAAAAACAAGTGGAGAAATGCACAATACTTTACAAATCCATATTAGTGCGGAATTATATGGATTAAGATGATGACAGAACAACTTAATGCTGTACGATCATAAGGATGGAACATCTATTTCCCGTTATTACCATTGGAGGAGCTCCACGTAAGTAAAAAGTAGACAGTAAGTAAAAGTATCATTAGGAACAATTACACACTTTTAATCAAACTAATGATGGAGTATATATATAAAGACATGTTTGTATGTGTGTGTGTTTATATGGTTTGTATATACCTAAACATGCGACTATTTTAGGATATGTGTTAGACCCACTGACCACTTCTAGTCTACTCTCTCTTTTGGGGAAAATAATATGAAATTAAAGTATCTCAGAATCTTGACCAATGGGTATCCTCCAATAAGTAAACTGTAATGTGAACTTGACAAAAAGGGAATCACTGTTTTGCCCACGTTGTCGTCTTTCAATCAATTTTGAGACCAAACATTTAAATATAGATGACCAAAAAAAGAAGAACAAAAAAAACATTTAAATATAAAAATGAGATGGGTTTTTGTGTGTGGGGGCAAAAGAGAGTTCCAAATAACAATGATTTTGGAGTTGCAAATCTGTTTTATAACGGACTCGACTTAACCAACTGGGCCTGCTTGGGCTGCTGCACCTTCAACCCCAATTCCTCAATTTAAAAGCCCCACTTAACCCAACGGACGCCGTTTAGCTTTCCTTTTTGTCAAAGCTGAAGACCGACGCCGTTTAGCTTCCCTTTTTGTCAAAGCTGAAGAGCAAAACTCTTCAGTTCCATTACGGTTCCCTTCAACGACATGGTTTGGTTCCTCGTACACCAAACTTAATCCACAATTCATAATCTCACCTGCTCCATCTCTCACTTCAAATTTGACTGAAGCCTCTGTAGGAACACATTTATGATGTTCTTGCGACTTCAACGACCCTTCTAGATGTTTTGTTAAGTGTGAGCAGCTAGTGTAACCGATAAACACATGGTCTGAATCAATCTTGCGTGGCTCGATCCAACCTCCACCAATAGTGCAACTGAAACGTATACATGTCTCAAGTTCGTTTTTGAACTCACAAGTGCACTCTATTGAGAAACGGTTGATTTCATCTTGAGGGAATGTGACAATAGCGCATAGAACTAATGTTGAAAGCCTGTTGTCACACCAATGTGGCGGAAACTTCAGCTTTAATTCGGATCCGAATGTTTGATGGTTGAACCATGAAGGTACTTCACTTCCTGGAAAACAAGTGATGAGCATAGCTTCTGAAACAGTTCCCTGCAAAAACAGAAAAAATCATAACTGCTAAAAAGATTATTCAATTAGATGGAGTGTGGAATGAGACCTCTTTATAGCATCTAACTGCATCTAGCTGGAGTTTCCTCTGAGCATACGTTGTGAAGCTATTCTTTGTAACTTGTTCCAAATTATCGCAGTTGGTGAAAATGAATTTAGACTGAACCTGCTCCATAAGCTTAAGAAGGGCAAGGGGCAACTCGACTGTTTTCAGTTTGTTGCAGCCATGTGCATCTAAGATCTCTAGATTTGGTGGAAGCAATGAAATTGATGTGAGATTCTTGCAGTACTTCAGGTCAAGCCATTTCAGATGATATAGTTGATTGATGTCGACGTGCAGATTGCTGATCATATCGTTCCTACTTAAGCATAGACGTCGCAATGAGGATAGGCTGTTCATACCACACCTTAATTTGCATAGATCTTCCACTTTTGAGATATTGAACTGCAAGATCTTTGGCATTTCTTTAATTGCTGTGCTGTCGAGCAATAAAATCTGCAAACATTTCATGCTTTCAAGGGAAATTGGAAAAGTCTCGAGCCTTGAACAACCAGATAGCACCAGTTCGTGTAGAGCTTTCAGCTTCCCCAGGCATTCTGGAACTGCCCTCAACATTTTGCAGTCTTTCAAGTTCAATACAATCAGACTCTGGAGCTTCACCATGTCTGTAGGAAGTTGACCAATTGCAGTTCCATCTAAGTGTAGAGTTTCCAGATTTTCCGAAATCACCCAGAATTTCTTAAGGCTAGAGCAGTTGGTGAGTACGAGAGTTTTCATAGAGATCAAATTCATATCCGGAAGAATCCGGAGACTCGTGCATTCTCTCATGTTGAGGAAAATAAGGCTTTTCATACGTTTCATCCCATGAGGCAACTCCTCCAAACTCGTGCAGCCTTCAAGATTTAATCTTTGGAGACATTCAGCATTTAGCAACCCTGATAGATTGCGTAACTTGCTTGAGTGACTAAGATCAACCCACTTTAACTTTGGTGTATCCTGCAATGAACATTCAGAAAAACTAATCAAGTATAATCTAGCAAGTTAATAAAACCATAACGGTGAAAAATAACTTAAACAGAGACACACCTTAAGACCCTCCCAGACCTCTTCAATCTCGCTGTAAGGCAGGTTAAGGGCGGTAAGATTCTTGGGGTTGAAGTCTATTGGAAGTTTCTTCAAAGGGAATTTCAGCCAATAGAGATATCGTATTTCATCCAAAGGAAATTCAAGTTCATCGGGCAAATTTAGTTTGCAATCAGCTTCACATTTCCGATGACAACAACTATAGAATTTGAGGTATCTAAGATTTCGCATCTTGATGAAGGTACTTCTGTCCAAAGGAAGGTTCTTCTTCAGTTCAGACATGTCAAGAAAGATACCTCTCACACTGTCTGCTCCCTGCTTAAGCAGTTAAAGAAAATAAGTTAGCAAGTAGAAGTTTCTTAAATAGTGAGTGTATAGGCGAACTTTGAATTATCATGAAAAAAGAACTACAGATTTTGCTAGACTCGATATCAAACAGTTTAGGTTTATCATACCGCTCTTTTCTTCAGCGCACCAATAACACCTTTATGGTTCCACAGCCTACACGATCCTTGTGAACCAAGTTCCTTGCCAAATGTATACAATAAATCATGCATCTCCACTCGTCCGCCAGAAATGTTTATCAAGAATTTACTGGCAAGATCCTTTATTTCAGTGTCACAAGAATCCACTAAACACCTCACATAATACTCATCCCCTGATCTAAAGAAACATGCGATATCGAGAAAAACATCTTTTTGAAGCTGACCTAGTCCATCATAGCTTATCCGCAAGACATCCTGTATCTTCTTACTGGGACTTTGTGCCAGCTCGCAAAATTTCTCTTTCCAGTGAGTCTCATCTTTATCGTTAAGCTCAACACCCAACATCTTGAGAGCGAATGGGTTGCCTTTGGCATAATCCACAAACAATCTAGAAAAATTCATGAAATTTCCCTTCGGAGTAGGAAGCTTACCACTAAAGGCAAAATGGCTGAAGTACTTAAAGCTGTCTCTGCCAGACAATCCCAGGACCTCATATGTGTCATCAACCATCCCCTCGATCACCGACCTGTCGCTTGTAGTGACAAAGATTCTGCTACCTCTCTTAATCCAGTCACATTCCCCGAGAAGAACCTCTATCTGTTTCTTGTCGCTCACATTATCAAGAACAACAAGAGATTTCTTTTCGATAAGGCGTGCCTTCAAGGATTCAGGTGACAGGTCAGCGACTTCTTGCTCCAAGTCATCATCCCTCAACAACTCTTTTATGAGAATGTTCCGATCCATAATGCAGTCTTTCCACATTTTACGGACATCACGAAGAAAAACACAGCGTACGAACTCCTGTTGCCCCTTATCATACAGCTTATTCATCAGGGTGGTCTTACCAATACCCGGCATCCCAACAACACCAATCCTAAGAGTATTCTTGTAGTTCTCGCACTTGAAATCCGACTTCTCTTCCAATTGCTTAAGACGTGTTTCGATGCCAAACAGAGGAGGAGGTGTTTCTTCTTTTCCTGCACAGGGAAAATCAATGGGGATTTCTTTTTCCAGATCAGGCGAAACATCAGATGATAGCACTTTTATGACTTCCCCTACAATTTGATTGATGGATTCGCCTTCATCGCTGCAAGACAAGTTAAAAGAACCAATCAGAAACCCTAAAAAGCTAATAGCCAAACCAATATGTTCACTCGGCAGTTCAAGGATTAGGTACCTCATTTCGCTTAACGTAAAGCCCAGCTTTTTAGGAACATCCTCTAAAGCTTCTTTCCACTTAACGAGCTTTTCACCTTTACAGGTCTTAGCCAATTTCCAGAATTTGTCACCAAAATCTCCCTCGAGATTTTTCACATCGTGTGTCTTCACCTTGTAGAATATGGGAATGACCACGAGTCTTCCCAAGTCAACGCACTCCTTGATCTTCTCAAGCTCGTCCAAACACCACTTTGACTCTGTATACAAGCTTGAGAAGATCGCTAGCGCGATCCTCGACTCCTCGATTCTGGAAAAGAGAATGCTGAGATCATTACCTTTAGTTTCTTTTTTGTCGATAAAGGCGTTGATTCCATCCATCCTCAACGCCTTCTCCAGATGGCTGACGAAACTGTTCCGCAGCTCTTTTCCTCGGAAATTGATGAAGACTTGATGCTGCGGAGGTAATTGAACGAATGAGGAAGAAGAGGCAACCATGATGGATTTGTTCAGAGAGGCAAGAACAAGTGTTTCGCGTTGACGAACCTCTTGTGGATTTAGATATTAGGGAAGCATGTCTGGAACTGGAAGAGAGAGAGAGAAAAACTCCATGGAAAAGTCAGATAAGCGAGGATCAAACTCTCAGATACTCTCCAAACCAAAAAAGAGCTAATTTGCTACTCTTATAACATAAAATTATGATTTTACCCGAACTCGAAAATGAGAAAAAATAAGGTTATATAGTTTTAAATGTAAGCATATCCAACAAAAACACGATAGTTCAGATGGTTTAAACACGATCCGTGCGTCCAGGGTTCAAATCCTATTTTGGTGGTATAACTGGTATAACTGGGATTATACTAGTATGAGTACAACTAGTTGTATAATTGAGAGTATTAGTTGTGTTAAGATAATCAGATAACAGTATAACTGCAATGCAAGAATACCAAGTTGCACTGTAAATTATGATGATTTTCGATTCATAAAATATAGAATACGTAGATTAAGTAGGTGGATTATTTTCTGTAAGAAGAGAAGATTTTCACCCCGATAAACGACGACTGAATAGTGGACTATACGAAAGAAAACCACGGATTTTATGGGAATATACGCAGAAAATAACCCAAAATTGACCATACAAGCTAAAATAATCCCATATTGTTTTTATTGAAAAAACTAATCTTCCGTAGAAAGATAGATAAAGTTACATGACTATCCTCTTTGTATGCGAAAATAGATTTAGGTTTGAGCGTTCGGGTGCCGTTTATATTCGGTTCGAATTTTTGAGTTTAGACCTCTAAATTTCATTCGAGTATTTTATATATTCGATTCGAGTTATTTCGGGTTCGGATAATCTGCACGAGCGATTGCTTCGACCTACTGACTTATACTGCCCGGTATTTCATTTTGACTTCATTGCATTCGGAAATAAGTATCTGAACAAGACCCTCAATTTTATCATGCATTGACCGCAAATCGATCACATTTGCCTTGTTTTTTTTACAAAACCTGAAAACATGAATAATTTACATTACTTAAAGTCTTAAACACCTGCCTTGTTTTTTTTTTTTACAAAACCTAAAAACCAGAATAATTTTCATTACTTAAAGGTTTAAACACAGATATCATTAATTTACAAAAGGAGAACATTAAAACCTGAAACTGAATGTTATGAATGTTATAAACCTGAATTGATTAACAATTGAAACATAAGTTTCGACAACATAATACCAAAGTCTTTAAACCAGAATTGTAAACATAACAGACATCATCAAAGAGAAATTCATAACCTGCAAAAACAAAACCAAATCAGTAATACTGATAAATGAGATTGCTTTATAATCAGATAGAACAGAACACAACATAACAAAACACAACACAATCAAGCGATACCCTAAAAGTCTAAACAAAGCACTACACAATCAAATGAGTATAAATTCAACAGCCCTAAAAGAGGAAAACTATTCGTCTAAACCCTAAAAGTCTAAACAAACCATCAACAAGACTAGGTTACTGAAATTCTCACAACGATTCAAAAGAGGAAAACTATAATGGAATGATTAATTACTAAAACAATCCCAAAACCCTAACATATTGTCTATTTCAAACTAGATCGCGATGGAAGTCACATGTCAATACGAGGTTTACGGGGAAAAAAATAAAATAAAAAAACAGATTCAGACCTGAGAAGAGTTCGCCTGAGAAGAAGCAATTGAAAAAACACAAAAATTAGAAAGCAAAATCACAATCATAAAAAGAGGAATTAGACAACAAAATAGAGAAAGGGAGATTGAGACCTGAGAAAAGAACGGGAATGAGAGACGGCGAAGTCAAGCTTGGGGGGAGGAGCAGTGATACAGGAAAATGAAGTCTCGACTTTGTGAAGGTTGAAGTACGAAGAAGTTGTGCACGTGTCATTACCTTAGTGGTTAATTTGACATGTCAATGCTTAATTGGTCAATTGGAATTTGGGTTGTTACGATTGTTGCGTGGGTTATAAGCGCTCAGTCTCATTTGTAGAATCATTATCCAAGATTAATCAAATTGAAATTACAGTTTCGTTTACAAATCTCTCTCTCCTTCTCTGTGTTTGTGATGGAAGTTGCTTCAAAAAGCTTCCATTGATGCCTCGTCGTGTCCTCAGCTTGTTCTTCATCCCCAAGCTGAGTTGCTGATGAGAAGCGGATCCATGTTGTATCAGCAGCACCAGTCCGATTTACAGAAGATTAACGCATTCTTTAACAGTGGTATCAGAGCTAATCATCCTCAGAAATAACGTAACAATGGCGGTAGAAGCTAGATCTATGAGGTTGGATCGTTGGGATGCACAAGTCAGCCGAATCGATTCATATATGAAGTGTATCTTGGATCTGTTGCATAAAAGGGAGGCTCGCTTGGAAGAAATGAACAACAGGTTTGGTTATGGAAATCGATTTGCAGCTGACACTTCAATTCATCAAGGGAATTGGTACAGAGGACCAGATCCGGGTGGTGGTGTGAATCCAGTTTGTCATGGAGTTCGGAATATGGAATCAGATCCATACGGAGGCACACGTATAGGTAATCATCTTGATTACTCAGCTGTGACACGTATAGTAGAATTGGATTGTCCCAGATTTGATGGAAAAGAAGTTAGTGATTGGTTGTTTAAGGTGGATCGTTTCTTTGAGATGGATGTAACTCCAGAATTTCACAAAGTCAGGGTAGTTTCGAACCATTTGGATGGTGAAGCCGCTACTTGGCACCAATCTCTTATGCTAAGTGAAGTAGGTAGATAAATCAATGGAGATTGGGATCATTATTAGGTTAAAGTGAGGGAACGGTTTGCAGATCCCATAGCTGAGTTGAAATGTTTGCATGAAACTGATGGAATAGAGGCTTATCATGCTAAGTTTGAGAGGATTATATTTAGATGGGATTTATCGGAAGAATATCTGGTTAATGCTTACATTGCTGGTTTGAAATTGGATATGCAAATGCATGTTAGGATGTTCAAGCCTAAATCTATCAGCAAATGTTTTTTCTTGGGAAGATTATATGAACAATTTCCGCCAAAGAAGAATGTGAGCTGGATGAATACCAAGCTCAATAGTAATGGTGGCCAGTGGTGTAACCAGAAAGGGATATTATCTTCTAAGAAAGAAGTTGAGCCAATTAATTTGATTCACGAAGTAGAAGAAGATCAAGTCCTTGAAGAAGAATTGATCAAAATCAATCTAGAAACTGAAGAAAAGAAATCGATTTAAGAGGAAGAAGTGATTGAGGCAAACAATTTGATTCAAGATGATGATTCAAAATCCATGGAGTCATCGATGATGTTGGTGGCTTCAAAGTTGATACAAGAAAAAGAAATTGAGGAGAACAAGACGAGTACATATCAAGCATGGCATCAAAGTGCATATTCATTCAACTTTCAGGTACCGATTTTGCAATTGGAACCAAGTCTTCAGTGTTATAAGGATCCAATTGATGTTTATGAGCAATTCCACTCAAGTTTTCCATGGGATATGTTGTTAAAATCGGTTCAGCCTGAAAATAAGAGTTTGTTTCCTAAAAGCTGGAAGTTCAAATTCAAGCACATGGGTTTAAAAAGAGAGAAACAAGACTGGAGACAAAGTGGTGGTGATAAAGCTGAGCTGAATTTTCAGCTGGAGTTGATGCTTGTTATAGGAAATGAAGCAGATAGGGTCATGCAACAACCTGAAAAGATAATCTTGAGCTTATTCTCTAAGAACTGGAAGTTTAAGTTCAAAAACAGGGATTCTCTTTGTTATGAACAAGATGGGAGATTTCACAAGGGTGATAAATGTGAGTTGGATTTTCAGATTGAATGGTTGTTCTTCTATGGTTCTTCCCCAAGACCACCAGACCATTGTAAGAGGAGGGTTTGACATGAACCTTGAGGACAAGGTTCTCCTAAGGAGGGAGATTTGATACAGGAAAATGAAGTCTCGACTTTGTGAAGGTTGAAGTATGAAGAAGTTGTGCACGTGTCGTTACCTTATTGGTTAGTTTGACGTGTCAATGCTTAATTGGTCAATTGGAATTTGGGTTGTTACGATTGCTGCGTGGGTTATAAGCGCTCAGTCTCATTTGTAGAATCATTATCCAAGATTAATCAAATTGAAATTACATTTTCTCTCTCCTTCTCTGTGTTTGTGATGGAAGCTGCTTCAAGAAGCTTCCATTGATGCCTCGTCGTGTCCTCAGCTTGTTCTTCATCCCCAAGCTGAGTTGCTGATGAGAAGCGAATCTGTGTAGTATCAGCAGCACCAGTCCGATTTACAGAAGATTAATGCATTCTTTAACCAGCAAAGACGGCGAAGCAGAAACGGCGATGCAGAGAGCGCGAAGCAGAGACGGTGATGAAGCCAATCCAAGAGAAGAAGAAGCCAAGAAGGTGAGAGGCGATGATTCTAGATCTAGGGTTTGCGATAAGGTTTCGAGATTGTGAGGGAATGAGGGTTAGTGACTTAGTGTCTTTAGTCTTTAGGGTTTTTTTCGGACTGGGCCTTAAAGTCTTATGGGCCTTAAAGCAGAAGAAGGAACATGTAAGTGGCCCGTGGAAGAAGGGTAGAGAAGATGGTATTTGAACGGGTATTTGAGCAGGTATTTGTGCGGGTAGTTTGAGCAAGTATTTGAGCGGGTAGTGGGTAGAAAGTAACAAGTACCAAGACCAAATAACGGGACAAGTAATGCCAAAAAAAAGTACTTGGCTTGCTACTCTCTTGGAAGCAATTGGGTTAGGGGACTTACTACTTGACTTGTTAACAATGAGTACTTGCTCAAACAGGGCAAGTACGGGGTGGGTATCAAGTAATGGCCGAGTAACAAGTACCCGTGCCCAGGGTTAGGTTCTGGTTTGAGTTTTAGTATAATTTTCGGGTTCGGTTCGGGATTTTTGGGTTTAGGCCTCTAATCCCAATCAGTATCTCCTATATATTATTTGGGAATTACATTTATAAATAAACATTAAAAAGTGTAAATATTTACATCACATTGCCATTACATCAAAGAACAATTTTGAATCTCTCATTAAGGATATTTTAGTCATTAGTTATTATGTGATAATTTAATTAAAATCAAAGATTATTTAAGAAAATTAAATCAAATATATCGAGATTTACTTAAATATCTTTAAATATCAATATTTCTTTAAATATTTCATTACTTATTTATCTAAACCATTTACTGAATCTTCTATAATTATATCAAGATTTTAGGGGAAAAATCACTTCTAATAAATAACAAATTTCAAAATAACATGTAGTGCATAAATTTTTAAATATTTTTCTGTTTTTTGTTTTTAAAATTAATCAAAATATTTCTACAAAAAAAAATATTATAATCAATAATGTCAATAAATATGTAAATATTGTCAAAGATTTTATTTTGCAAACCTAAAACCTACATTACATGTTTATCTTTTTTTTTTAAAATAAAATAAAACCAAAATAAAATCTAAAACACACGATTTTAAATGCTAACCACTAATAAGAGAAACTAGATTACGATTTTGTTCATTTATTGATTTATAGATCAAGAGTATAAACCTTATATGTTATCAATATTCTTTATACTCTAGATTACGATTACTTAATCTTAACAAAATAATATTTTTTCTCATTATAATAAAATTTTAACGAAAACTAACCTTAACATATATAAGATTTCAGATTAAAAATATAAATATAAATTTATAATTCCGAATTTTAAAAGATACATTAACCCGTGTGGTAACACGAGACTAATTCTAGTTTTCTTATCGGGATTAGATTTTTTGGTTCGAATTCAGGTTCGGATTTCGAGTTTGGGTAATTTGCCCAACCCTGTAGATTTAAGTATGCTTTAATACATAATGTAAATTTACAGCACTAATCATGTTAAGTCTACTTTAAGTCACCGTTTAACTTGTAAGTCTGTTTCGATATAATTTTTTTAAGTCTACATAAAATGAATTTAAGTCTGCTTTATATATTTTTATTAATTTTTTTTATAAATTAATATAAAATGTAGTAAAAAGAAGTTTGTATAAATGATAATTTACAAAATTAGTATAATCTATGTATTTGTCTAAAATCCGAAAAAATCATAAAATATATATATATATTATTAAAAATAATTTTATATTTGAAATGATAATAGATAAATTTTAAATGTGAAGCAGACTTACATTTGGTTCATGATTTATAAATAATAAAGCAGACTTAACTTTACATTTGCTTCGGTTTATATTAACGTGGTAATTTACTGTACATATAAATACAGATTTTAACTTAATTTCTGAAGAAATTTTGTCCTTTTTTTGTTTGAAATTTCTTCGTTTCCACATATATGTTTCTAAGGATTACTTGTTTTGCAAATCTGAAGTAGGTTGTGTAGATATGTTGAAAATATCTTAAAATCTGGAGATTTGTTTTTTCCTTTTGACTTTGGTTTTTCACGGATCTGCTTTTGTTTTGGGTGTCTTCGATTTTTTGTTTAGTAGAAAATTAGCTCAACGATTACTAATCTAATTCTTAATTCTTGTCACGCTCTCTGGTATAGATTTTTCTCTTTTCCTGAAAATTCATCTTCCTATTCAACTGATTGTGCTTCAATTTCGCTGTTAGAGATGTCTCCGTGATTCTGTCGATCTGTTCCTTTCTTTTGAACGTATTCTGCTTTAATTTGATTTCTTCGTTCACCGATTTTTGCAGAAGGAAGGCACCGTCATCATCCGTCGTCTCTCCCTCAAGCTGAAGGTATTGAACTCTTCTTCGGTTTTGGTTTTCAAATCTCTGTGTCTTGTCGATTATGCTTTTGATTCGTTGACTTACAAAAATTGCACATGAGTCAGCCCAAGAGACATTGATCGAGTCATTTATCTTCTGGGGTCTTTTCTTCTTTGAGAATTGAAATTTTTTATTTGAATCTGAATATGGTCACGAAGATGTCAAACAGATCAATTTGGATAAAATTTAGCATAATTTGTTAGACACTTGGGACTTTTTTACATGGCTTGACCCTTTTGGTTGTAGAGAGCATTATCAACAAAAGTTCAGCGATAAACAAGAAGCAACACTGATATATCTTTAACAGTTGAAGCTCAAAAATCATGGACGATCACTACAATGCTACTACACAGATCGTCGACATCAACTGCGTAGACACATTACAGTATTGCTTCGCCAGCCACCTCTCCATGGAATTCCGCCGGAAAGGCATTTCTTCATTTATAAATTCCAAGGGGACTCTGGATGTGATAGAGAGAGCTAGCGCTTCTGTGGTTGTTTTCTCCAACAACTACTTGTCTTCTGAGTCATGCCTGGACAAGCTCATTAGGATTCTCGAGTGTAGGAGGCAAAACGCCCTGGTGGTGGTTCCAGTGTTCTATGGCATTAGTCCATCAGACGTGGTGGTCCCGGAACACAAATCAGCTGATCGGATAAGAGGCTGGAGTAACGAGCTCCTAGAGCTTAAAGAATTACCCAGCCACCAGTCCAGGTAATTAATATCAAATACAACAAAATTTAAATATATATTATGGTAATGAAGCCATTAGATTATATCAAATTGTTTAAATCTCGAAAAGGTTTTAAAATTTAAGTACTAGTGTTAATTTAATATTTTGAACAATTTGGTTTACAACAAAGTGAGGCAATTTATCCAAATGCTTGCTTATCAGTATATAAATATTAATGTTTTATCTAAATGTTCACTTTGTGATCTATATATTAATGCAAACAGGGGGGAATGCAGTGATTGCGAACTTGTGGAAGAGATTGTTAAAGATGTGTATGAAAAACTCTTTCCGACGGAACAAATAGGAATCAACTCGAGGCTGCTGGAGATAGAAGAGTTGCTTTGCAAGCAACCATGGGGTATCCGTCGCATAGGAATTTGGGGTATGCCTGGCATAGGCAAGACGACACTTGCTAAAGCATTTTTTGACCAAATCTCTGGAGGCTATGAAGCTTCTTGTTTTATCAAACACTTTGACAAGGCTGTTCATGAGAAGGGGATTCACCGTTTGTTGGGGGAACATTTTGGGAAAATTCTGAAGGAATTGCCTCGTGTATGCAATAGTATTACGAGACCTAGCCTCCCCAGGGACAAATTAAGCAAGAAGCGAACTCTTGTTGTTCTTGATGACGTGCACAATCCTTTTGCTGCCGAGTCTTTTCTCGGAGGGTTTCATTGGTTTGGCCCTGGAAGCCTAATCATCATAACCTCCAGAGATTTACAAGTTTTCCACCTTTGTCAGATCAATCATGTGTATGAGGTTCAAAGCTTAAATGAGAATGAGGCTCTGCAGCTATTCTCTCAGTGTGCATTTGGAAAAGATATACGAGAACATAATCTCATGGATCTATCAATGGAAGTGATTGACTATGCTAATGGACATCCATTAGCTCTCAGGTTTTACGGCAGAGAACTTAAGGGAAAGAAACTGTCAGAAATGGAGACCACATTTCTCAAACTCAAGCTACGTACTCCGTATAAGATTCGTGATTTATTCAAGAGTAGCTATGAAACACTTAATCACAACGAGAAGAACATTTTTCTGGACATTGCTTGTTTCTTTGAGGGAAAAAATGTTGACTATGTGATGAAACTGCTTGAGGGGTGCGGTTTTTTTCCACATGTTGGGATTGATGTTCTTGTGGAGAAGTGTTTGGCGACTATTTCAGAAAACAGAGTGAAAATGCATAGAATAATCCAAGACTTTGGCCGAGAAATAATCAACGGAGAAACAGTACAAATCGAGAGGCGACGCAGACTGTGGGAACCTTGGACCATCAAATTCCTACTTGAAGATGACAAACTCGAAGCAAATGAAGATCCCAAAGCAACCTATATACGTGCTCTGGTCTGGCATATTCTAATATTCTTATACAAGACTTAATTACCTTTGTAGAACTAACTTCCTGATATATCTCCTTTTCTTTCAGGGCACTGAAGACATCGAAGGCATATTTCTGGACACATCAAATTTACTCTTTGATGTGAAGCCCACTGCTTTTGAGAATATGCTTAACCTTAGATTCCTGAAGATTTACTGTTCCAGTTATGAAAATCATTATGGACTCCGCCTTCCAAAAGGACTTGAGTCTCTGCCTTATGAGCTAAGACTCCTCCACTGGGAAAACTATCCTTTGCAATCCTTGCCACAAGACTTTGACCCGTGCCACCTTGTTGAACTCAATATGGCTTACAGCCAGTTTCAGAAACTTTGGGGAGGAACTAAGGTAAGCAAACTTTAACCCGTTGTATCCAAATTTATGTTATTCCTCTTCCAATTTAATTTTCTGTTCAGAAACTCAAGATGCTGAAGATGGTCAGGCTTTGTCATTCCCGGCGGCTGACTGAAATTGACGATATTTGTAGAGCTCAAAATATTGAGCTAATAGATCTCCAAGGCTGTACAAAATTGCAGAATTTTCCAGCCACATGTCAACTGCAGCATCTTCGAGTTGTAAACCTCTCAGGTTGCAAAGAGATCAAAAGTTTCGCAGAGGTTTCACCAAATATTCAGGAACTACGTCTCCAGGGAACTGGCATAAGAGAATTACCAATATCCGTTGGAAATGCCACTTATCTCAAGGAATTATATCTCACTGGATGCTCAAGTTTAGTGGAGCTACCCGCATCTATTGGACATGCCACTAATCTCGAAATATTGGATCTCAGTGATTGTTCAAGACTTGTGGAGCTCCCCACCTCGTTTGGGAATGTCATAAATCTGAAGGAGTTGTATCTCAGAAGGTGCTCAAGTTTGGTGGAGCTACCCGCATCTATTGGAAATGCCACTAATCTCGAAATATTGGATCTCGGTATTTGTTTAAGTCTCGTGGAGCTCCCCACCTCGTTTGGGAATGTCATAAATCTGAAGGAGTTGTATCTCAGTGGTTGCTCAAGTTTAGTGGAGCTACCTGCATCTATTGGAAATGCCACTAATCTCGAAATATTGGATCTCAGTGATTGTTCAAGACTTGTGGAGCTCCCCACCTCGTTTGGGAATGTCATAAATCTGAAGAAGTTGTATCTCAAAAGGTGCTCAAGTTTAGTGGAGCTACCCGCATCTATTGGAAATGCCACTAATCTCGAAATATTGGATCTCAGTAATTGTTCAAGTCTCGTGGAGCTCCCCACCTCATTTGGGAATGTCATAAATCTGAAGGAGTTGTATCTTAGATGGTGCTCAAGTTTAGTGAAGCTACCTGCATCTATTGGAAATGCCATTAATCTCGAAATATTGGATCTCAGTAATTGTTCAAGTCTCGTGGAGCTCCCCACCTCGTTTGGGAATGTCATAAATCTGAAGGAGTTGTATCTTAGATGGTGCTCAAGTTTAGTGGAGCTACCTGCATCTATTGGACATGCCACTAATCTCGAAATATTGGATCTCAGTGATTGTTCAAGACTTGTGGAGCTCCCCACCTCATTTGGGAATGTCATAAATCTGAAGAAGTTGTATCTCAAAAGGTGCTCAAGTTTAGTGGAGCTACCCGCATCTATTGGAAATGCCACTAATCTCGAAATATTGGATCTCAGTAATTGTTCAAGTCTCGTGGAGCTCCCCACCTCATTTCAGAATGTCATAAATCTGAAGAAGTTGTATCTCAAAAGGTGCTCAAGTTTAGTGGAGCTACCCGCATCTATTGGAAATGCCACTAATCTCGAAATATTGGATCTCAGTAATTGTTCAAGTCTCGTGGAGCTCCCCACCTCGTTTGGGAATGTCATAAATCTGAAGGAGTTGTATCTCAGATGGTGCTCAAGTTTAGTGGAGCTACCCGCATCTATTGGAAATGCCACTAATCTCGAAATATTGGATCTCAGTCGTTGCTCAAGTCTCGTGGAGCTCCCCTCTTCTATTGTGAATGCCACTAATCTCCAAATATTAAATCTCGCATATTGCTCAAGCTTGGTAGAGCTTCCCTCGTCTATGAATGCCATAAATCTCAAGAAATTTAATCTTAATGGATGTTCGATGGAGTATCCTGATTGGTACTCAGGAGCAAAAGCAACGGTGAGGATTTGTGAGATGAGAGTTATTGCAGGTAAAAGGAAGGAGAGAGGGAAGGAGCCGTTGCAGGTAAAGACAAACAAGAGGGCTGCAGAGAAAGTCACAACGTACGGAGAGTAGTTGGGCAATTCTCAGCCCTTGGATGAAGAAAGGAGTTAACGGTAGGATGTCAAATAGGGTTAGAGACTGAGCTTTAGCTCTGGCTATATAAGGAATAAGGAGAGCATTGTCTTAGGCATGCTTCTGGTGAGGTGTCATTATGAGAGTAGTGTAAAGATTTGAATCTATCTGGGGATAGGATTCAGAGGGTAGTCTTAGGGAAATCAAGTGAGCCTGGTGGCAAGCTTGATTTGTTAATCGTTACGGTGTTTTGTGTTTCATATCTTTGTAATTGGGTGAGAGTTTGTGAGGAAGAGAGTTAGGGATAACTCTCATTTTTATTAATATCAGTATTTCGTTTGCTTTTGGTTACAGATCCTTGTTTTTCTAAATCTGAAATCATAACAGTCCATTAGTCTCCAGCAATTGGATATAGATAATTGCTCAAGTCTCCTGGATGTTCCCTCTTCTAATGAATAGTAAAAACTGAATTTTAGTTGGTGAACAAGTTTGGTGGAGCGTCCTTCCTCCATTAAGAAGTAGATCTTGATAATTGCTAAGTAAGTGAAGCTCTCTCTTCTCTGTTGGAAACTTACATAAATTGTGTGACGAGTTTGCAGTCTTTGTAAAATGGAAATGTCGAGGTGAATACAATTTTGTTTTTCTTAAAGCTCAATGGATGGGAATGCACGTAGCTGGAAACGACCTCTGAAATTATTTCTAAGTTAGGAAAATCGTCAAGAAGACAGATGATGCTCAGCGAGATAAAGACAAACAGTGACAGGGAAGTGGGAGAAGGATTATAGAAGCAAGACAGTTTAGTCCTGGTGTGATTATCTTTGCTCGTCGTACATTTTTTGTTATTGTCACTAGTTTGACATTATCGAAGTATTTTTGTAGTTGACCAAAAAAAAAAACAAGTATTTTTGTTATTGAGTAGACAGCAAAAAGCCTGTACGAATTCAGATAAACAGAAAACCGCTGATCGATATTGAAGCAGAACGGATTGGTTGATGTTTAGATCTCTCAAAACTGCCCAATCTTTTGTAATGATCTCATTTACTCAAGAATCAGTTCGTTTCTGGATTTGGGTTGGCCAATCAGGTCCTAGCGTTGGATTATGAACGGAGACGCTACCCGCTGCTAATGACAGAAAGTTAAACCGTGAATCAGTCAGCAAGTGCAACTCAAGGAAGACACAGTCTGATTATGTTCTTTAAATTTTAGTCTTTACGCAAGACTGGAGAAGATACATATAGTCAACTAAGATCCTCATGTAGACCAAATTTGGTTGATAACGTTTTAACATTTGATTAAAAAAAAAATTGGTTTCAATAATTTATCTTAACCCGTTGGGAGAATCTTAGCTAACAAAGACCATAAAATCATTGATTATTTCCGGTCAGTAACAAATTTCACTATACAAATCTTTATTTTCTATATAAAACATAAACAAGTAATTTAATGATGACAAAAAAAATTATCTAACAAAAAATCTAAGAAACCCATAAACCATAAAGAATACAACACCTAGCCATATAAACCTCAAAGCATCGGACAAATACCCAGCAACAAAGCTCACCCTCACCATACTATTTCCAACTGAGAAATCTCTTCTTGATGAAGTTCCATTACAGTTCCCTTCAACAACGACATGGTTTGGCTCCTCGTACACCAAACTTAAACCAAAATTCACAATCTCACCTGCTCCATCTCTCACTTCCAATTCGATTGAAGCCTGTGTAGGGACACATTTATGATGTTCTAGCGATTTCAACGACCCTTCTAGATGTGTTGTTATGTGTAACCAATAAACACATGATCCGAATCAATCTTGCGAGGCTCGATCCAACCTCCACCAAGAGAATGTTATGTATACATGTTCCAAGTTCGCTTTTGAACTCACAAGTGCACTCTATTGAGAAACGGTTGATTTCATCTTGAGTGTAAGGGAATGTGACAACAGCGCATAGTACTATTGTTGAAAGCCTGTTGTCACACCAATGTGGCGGAAACTTCAGATTTAATGCGGATCCAACTGTTTGATAGTTGAACCATGAAGGTACATCACTTCCTGGAAAGCAAGTGATGAACAAAGCTTCTGAAACACTTCCCTGCAAAAATAACATAAAAAAAATCATAAGCTGCTAAAGAGATTCAATTAGATAGAGTAAGAAACGAGACCTCCTTATAGCATCTACGTGCATCTAGCTGGCTTTTCCTTTGAGCATACGATGTGATGCTATTCTTTGCAACTGGTTCCAAATTGTTGCAGTTGGTGAAAATGATGTAAGACAGAACCTGCTCCATAAGCTAAAGAAGGGCTATGGGCGACGCAACTGTTTTCAGTTTGTCACACCTTAAGACTTTTGCAATTCCTATTGAAACCATGAAGTTGCAGATATTATTGCTTGACGGGACAACAATTAAAGAAATGCCAAAGATATTGCGGTTCACTAGCTCTAAAGTGGAAGATCTACGCGAATTAAGACGTGGTATGAATGGCCTTTCTTCATTGCGACGTCTATGCTTAAGCAGGAACGATATGATCAGCAATCTGCAAATCGACATCAATCAACTATATCATCTGAAATGGTTTGACCTGAAATACTGCAAGAATCTCACATCAATTCCATTGCGGTCCACCAAACCAGATAGCACCAGTTCTTGCAGAGCGTTCAGCTTCCCTAGGCATTCTGGAACTGCGCCAACATTTTTCAGTCTTTCAGGTTCAATACAATCAGTTTCTGGAGCTTCACTATGTCGGTAGGAAGTTGACCAATTGCAGTTCCATCTAAGTGTAGAGTTTCTAAGTTATCTGAAATCACCTGGAATTTCTGAATGCTTGAGCAATTGGTGAGGATGAGAATTTTCAAAGAGATCAGATTCATGTGCGGAAGAACCCGGAGACTCGTGCATTCTCTCATGTTGAGGAAAATAAGGCTTTTCATACATTTCATCTCACGAGGCAACTCCTCCAAACTCGTGCAGCCTTGAAGATTTAATCTTTGGAGACTTTCAGCATTTAGCAATCCTGTCAGATTGCATAACTTGCTTGAGTGGCTAAGATCAACCAACTTTAACTTCGGTGTATCCTGCAATGAACAGTAAGAATAATTAAGCAACACTAATCATGTAAGCTAAAAATCATAACGGTGAACATAAACAAAGACACACACACCTTAGCACCCTCCCAAACCTCTTCAATCTCGCTGTAAGGCAGGTTCAAAACGGTAAGATTCTTGGGGTTGAAGTCTTTTGGAAGTTTCTTCAAAGGGAATTTCAGCCAATAGATATATCGTATCTCATCCAAAGGAAAGTCAAGTCCCTCCGGGAAGTTTAGTTTGCTATCAGCTTCACATTCCCGATCACAACGAGAACTATAGAATTTGAGGTATCTAAGATTGCGCATCTTGTTGAAGGTACTTCTGTCCAAAGGAAGTTTCTTCTTCAGTTCAGACATGTCAAGAAATATACCTCTCACGCTGTCTGTTCCCTCAATAACCAATTAAAGACAAGAATTAGCAAGTAGAAGTCGAGTGCTAAGTGAGCTTCTAATTTATCATGAAATAGAACTTCAAATTTTGCTAAAATCGCTATCAAACAGTTCTAAGGTTATCTTACCACTCTTTTCTTCAGCGCACCAACAACGCCTTTATGGTTCCACAGCCTACGCGACCCTTGTGAACCAAGTTCCTTGCCAAATGTATACAGTAAATCATGCAGCTCCACTCGTCTGCCAGAAATGTTTATCAAGAATTTGCTGGCAAGATCCTTTATTTCACTCACAACATCAATGGGCTCAGTGTCACAAGATTCCACTAAACACCTCACGTAATACTCATCCCCTGATCTAAAGAAACACGCGACATCAAGACACACATCTTTGTGATACAAACCTAGTTCATCATAGTTTACCCGCAAGACATCTTGTATCGTCTTATTGGGACTTTGCATCAGCTTGCAAAGTTTTTCTTCCCAGTGAGTCTCGTATTTTCCATTTAGCTCCTTACCCAATATCTTGAGAGCTAATGGGTTACCTTTGGCATAATCCGCAAACAATCTAGAAAGATTCATGAAATTTCCTTCTGGAGGACACAGCTTACCACTAAAGGCAAAATAGCTAAAGTACTCAAAGCTGTCTCTGCCAGTCAATCTCAGGACCTCATATGTATCATCTACCATCACCTCGATCACCGACCTATCGCTCGTTTTGATTAAGATTCTGCTATCTCTCTTAATCCAGTCACATTTCCCGAGAAGAACCTATAACTGTTTCTTGTCACTGATATTATCAAGAACAACAAGAGATTTCTTACTGAGTAGTAGTGCCTTCAAGGATTCAGGTGACAAGTCAGCGACTTCTTGGTTCACGTCATCATCCTTCAACAACTCTTTCATGAAAATGTTTCGATCCATCATGCAGTCTTTCCACATTTTCGGGCCATCATGAAGAAAAACACAACGTAGAAACTCGTGTTGCCACTTTTCATACAACATCTTCGTCAAGGTGGTCTTACGAACCCCGGGCATCCCAACAACAGCAATCGTAAGAGTACTCTTACACTCGAGCTAACTTTTCTTCCAATTGTTTAAGACGTATTTCGATGCCAAACAGAGGAGGAGGCGAGTCAGGAGCAGCTTCATGCGTTTTTTCTTCCCCCGCATGAGGAATATCAATGGGGATTTCTCTTTCCAGATCAGGCGAAACATCAAATGATAAAACTTTTATGAGTTCCCCTACAATTAGATTGATATATTCGCCTTCATCGCTGCAAAACAAGTTAAAAGAACCAATCAGAAACCCAAATAGCCAAAGAAAGTTATGTCCTTCGGCAATTCAATATTATGTACCTCATTTCGCTTAATGTAAAACCTAGCTTTTTTGGTACATCCTTTAAAGCCTTGATTTTCCTAAGTCAGCGCACTCCTTGATTTTCTCAAACTCGTTCAAGCACCAATTTGATTCCGTATACAAGCTTGAGAAGATGACTAGCGCGATCCTCGATTCCTCGATCTCTGCCATTAGTTTCGTTTGTGTCGATAAAGACGTTGATTCCATCCCTTCTCAAGGCTTTCTCCAGATGGCTGACGAACCCGTTCCGCAGTTGTTTCCCTCGGGAATTGATGAAGACTTGATGCTGCGGCGGTAATTGAACGGAGGAAGAAGAAGAAGCCACCATGATCGACAATGAGATTGAAAAGCATGACGCCTTTGTGGATTTAGATTTTTAGGGTTTTAGAAGAGGTATGTGTGGAAGAGAGAACTCAGAGAAGACCGTTGATGATCGGCGAGTGGATAATGGACTCTAATTAAAAAAGTTTTTTGAAATAATTACATCTATCATGGCATCACGCATCATCATCATTATCATTGTCGTCCACTCATTTGCTTTGAAACTTCTTCGCTGTTTCTTGGTGAGATGAAGACAAGGGACTGGGTATTTTCAGGATCAAGTGCACATATCACCTTCGGCCTAAAACCCTTATTCTACACAACCTCCTTTCTGTTATAAACGTGGGGTACGAATATTAAATATAGGTAGCTGTCATTATGCGTAGTAATGCTTCATTTGTTTTCACATAAATAGAGAACTTAATAATGTAAAAATCATTTTTTCATCATTCTGATATCGCAATCTATACGATAAAATCTCTTTATATTTCGGTAATATATATTTATAAATCTGTTTTTATAACACGTTATCGCGATCATTTCGATCGTTATATTACTGCGTAATTGCTATTATTCATGACGGAGATTCAGTCGGCGTCGAGATTCTTGTTGCGACGATCTTCTTTTTTTCAAAATCACTTTGCTTGGTGAGGCTGATAATGATCGAGATGCTTACGTCGGAGTGCTGTTCATTACCGAAAAATCTTGTTAAATGCCGGAAAATACTATTATTATCGAATTCTTGCGTGCGATTTCATCAAATCAAGCGGTAAGGCATCAGGTTAATCAGGGGTAAGTCTCTTTATTAAATAAGCCCAAATGTCTTGTGGCGTGCGCTCTTACGTTTAATATTGACAGTGGTTTAACGCTTGCATTATTTATTTAGAAGGGCGTCCAACGCTTACGTTTTATTTAATATTAGGACGTGCTGAAAAAATTTATTTAATGTTATTGGTGCATAGCTTATATTATTCTTTACATTTTATTGATATTATTGGGGCAGACAAATAATTTATTTTATGTTTCATTATTCTTGATTAATATTTCTTGATGTAGCTTTATAATCTTGTAAAATCTTAAGTCTTTATTCATATCAAAGTTATTTGAGATTTAAGGACACGGGTTTTCTCACCAGCGATCTTGGTAGCGCGTCGGATTACGTTAATACACAAAAGTTAATCACGTAAACTCAGAGTTTCGTAGATCTCACCAAATCAGTAGGATTTGTTGAAAACTCTTTGAAAAGTAATAAAGTAAATTAAATCATATATCACTTTTGAACATTTATAAAATATTTGATCGCATGGTAGATAATTTCGATCGATTTTCAAAAATCTCAACGATCATATGCTTTCCTAGTGAACAGTGTTTTCAATCATAAATACACTTTCGTTCATTTCATTCATTCATCTCTTTTTAAAAAATTTCTTAGTTTTCATTTTGTAAAATGAATCGCATTTTTAGTATTTTGTTTAGGTTTAATAATTTAGTGTTTATGGCCTCTTCGTTGGGAATTTACCGCGGAGAGTTTGCTATCATAGGTTTAATGTTTTATGCGATAGTTTTTCTTTGTAATCGCTTTGTTTGTTTAATATGTAATCGATTTAATAAATTAATAAAATTATATCTTGGTTTTGTTCTTTTTTAGAAAATAATGGCAAATATTGAGAAGTTTCGTTTTCTGAAAATGAGTTGACTACATCGTGGACCAGATATGGAGTATATCTTGGATCGGAAAAACTTTCGATACCATAAAAACAAAACGCTTCCTCACGAAGAGAAAGCGAAATCTGATATTCTGAGGAAACATTTAGATGAAAATCTAATTCACGATTATCTGAGATAAAAGACGAGTTATGGAAACTCTTAAAGAAAGATTTGATAATCGAAGCGATTACTCTCCCATGCTGCGGATGAATGAAATGAGCACGAGATTTCGGGATTATGAAAAGTGGAGACATTTAATTACATGTTGAGGATAGCGGCATTGGAATATTGTGGAACACTGCCGAAGCGAAATGCTTGAAAACTTATCTCACCTTTCATGCCAATATATCCTGCGAAACATATAGAAACAGCGGATATAAAAAGTTTTCGAGTTGATTGTGGCTCTTATGATAGGCTGAGAAGAATAATGAACTTCTTATCAAGAACCATAATGCTTTCGGCCCTGGAACAGCATTCCAAGTGAATGCTGATGGAAACAAAATATATAAAGCGAGGATCAAACAAATCGGGTCGTGGTGGTGTGGCCGTGGGCGTGGCCGTGGCCATGGGCGTGGCGTGGTCGTGGGCGTGGGCGTGGTGGATTCACTCACGAAAAGTCCTTTAAATGGATCCGACCTGACAATCTTGAGGAAAGAAATTGAAAATACCACCGGCGTGAAGGCATCATTCAGATGCGGATCCAGGACATTGGTCTCGAGTGTGTCGTACCCTCATGTCTTTGTAAATTATCTGAGAGTCCTGAGAAAGGGAAGGAAGTAAATTTAAATGAGAATCTTGAGGAACAACGTACCTCGATTCTTGACTTTATGAGGCAGCCAGCGTGAATATGTAAAGCGGTGTAGTAAAGCTCTTGAGCAGTTTCCGTAATGCCATTAATAATTATGTACTTTTATTTCTCAATAATAATATTATATTTTCAAATAAATACATCATGATTTCGTTATGATTTTTTTTATTGTGTGTTTTTATTAATAATAATTGTTGTGTGATTTTATTAATAATATTTGTTCTGAAAATGGATCTGTCTGAGAGAGGCAATACAAAGAAATGGTAAGAGAAATTTGTATACGGATAGTGGAACAACGCTATTAGAAGCAAGAGATATTTTCAGATTTAAAATCTAAAAATATCATTGTCGCTCGATATCAGATGCGAGGCGTGATAGAAGGAAGCTGTAAAGCCATATTTTCGTTGCCAAATGGAGCGAAATTTTCCATGATACGCTTATGCTCCAAATTCAAAAGGAATTTGTTGAGTTTTAAAGACATATATCTTCAGGATATGATACTCGTCATGAAAATGGAAAGAAGTATATACGTATTTTCCGATGAATCGGGAAAAGGGTTATTAAGGAAAAATTACCAAAACTTCCGGTTTGCATCGCGTATATCGATGCAATAGAATCACATCTTGTGGTAAAGGAATCTGAAGATTTGAAATGAAATCGGAAGATTTCATATTATGATCGGCGTGATCATGCAAAGAATAATAGAGAACTCACATATTTTCCACAAAATCCGGAGATTGATATGGGAAATAAAGCGACATGTGTTGCGTATTCTCTTGGAAAATTAATCATAAGGCATTAAAGATTGATAAAGAATCAAAATTCCTTGAGCGAATTGAGGTGATATATGTGGACATTCATCCACATGTGGACCATTCCAATATTTTATGGTCTGATTGGCATCCCGATGGTCACATGTTTTCTATATTAGTAATATAGCATTTGCGAGATTTCTAACTCAGAATAATCAAGCGAGGGCAGGTTCCGATTATCCCATTAAAAGAGTTAGCTAGACAATCTTTGGTGAATTCACATCCCAAGCGTTTAATGATTACTGTATGGTAGCGAGGGATTGAAGTTGAACATCCGTAGCATGTTCACACTCAAAATGGGTTGGTGAATCGTTGATTAAGCGATTAATTATGAACCATTGATAATGAGATCAAAACTCCCACGTATGGGGACATGCTATCTTGCATGCGAGAAGCACTAGTCGGATAAGACCAAGTGCGTACCATAAATATTCCCCATTACGATTAACGTTCGATCGAACAGAATATTTCTCATTTAAGAATTTTTGGTTGTGCGGTATATGTGCACGTAGCACCACCGACGTACAAAGATGGGACCACAAGAAGGTTGGGAATATATATTGGTTGTGATTCTCCATCAATCATACGATACTCAGAACCGATGGAGATGTTTTTACGGCACGTTTTCTTGTGTTATTTTGATGAGAACATTCCGGTTACAGGGGAGAGAATAAACAAGTAGAGAAGGATATCAAGTGGTGTGTACCATCATTGTTACACTTTGATCCTCACCAAACGATCGAGCTGGAAGTTCGGCGGATCATATCTAGAACATTATCATTCGATGCATTTGCGGATACAACGATAAATCACATACCAGCTGCAAATGTTCTGCTCGAATTGAAATACCACATGAAGGTGGAAAAGCAGATGATACCGTGAGTCGAAGTGCGCGAGCGTGGTAGACTTGGTTAAGGATAAAAATCTAAGTAAAAGAAAAATGAAAAACATAATGATCCCAAAATAGCGAGAAAATATTTTGGAAGAAACAAACCATGAGACGATCATAGCGTGAAACTCATAATCGAAGATAATCATGATAATCTGAAGATAATCATGAGATTTCCATCAATATGCCATTAATGGGAAAACATGGAATCGGCGTGAAGTTGATAGCATTGATGACGTTTTCATATACCTTATTGCGAAAGGAAATATGTGATGAAAACGATGATATTGAGCCAAAGTGCTTATAGAATGTCGAGAAAAGACATGATTGACTCGAGGATTTTCTGAAAGGCATAGATTACGAGGAGACATATTCGTTATGGATCTGATAACGTTTAGATTCGATGAATCTACAGCTAAAAATTTAGAAATGCGTCTCATGGATGTTGTCAGCTTATCGTATGGATCATTAGATACCAATATCTATATGAAAATCACGATGGGTTCAAAATACGAAGCATTAAGTTAAACGAAAGAGTTATGTCTGATAAAATTGCAAGATCATTATATGGTAAAAGCGATGCAGGCGTATGTGGTATAATCGCAGTGAACAGATGAAAGAAGGATATGTAAACAATCCTATATGTCCATGTGTTTCATCGAAAAGCAACATCCGGTTTGTATTAATCGCGGTATATGTTGATGATCTAAATATGATCGGAACTGAAATAGAGGAAGCGTGAGTACTTGAAAGGAGAATTTGAGATGAAAGATCTCGAGGGAGAAAGTATTGTCTTGGCTACAAATGAGAGATCTCGAAAGGGTATATTTGTGCGTCAATCCACATATACGAAAGTGTTAAAAAGATTTAACATGGATAAATTTCTCATACACATGGTAGTGAGAGCGCTGAATGTTGATAATGATCCATTCGGAGCCTTGAGGAAAATGAAGAGATACTTGGCGAAGTGCCATCTAAGTGCGATTGGAGCCCTTATGTATCTGAATACAGACGAGATATATCATTTGCTTAATCTTTTAGAATATAGTTATCTCTTGAAGACATTGGAATGGGATTAAACATGTCTTAGATATCTTCAATCGATTGATTTAGGATTATTTTATCTAGCAATTGAAATGGTAAAATGATTGGTTTTGCAGATGCGAGGATATTTATCGGATCCCATGCCGATCCACAAGCGAGGATACGTATTTGATCGGAGACTGCTTATATCATGGCGTTCGCAGCTTGTAGGCTACTTGAATCATGCGAGAGATCATAGAAGCAGTAGAGAATGTGTATGGCTGAGATCGATAAGGCAACACATTCAATCCAGCGCGAATTCACGTAAACAGGCAGCGATTATTTATGAAAACGATCTTTGCGTATGTATTCGAGGCGAAAGAAGGATATATCGAAAGTGATAGAACAAACATATCCTCTAAGTTCTTGCATGACGAAGCTTGAAAAGAAGGACATTGAAGTAAGATATGTCGGATAAATGCGGCAGACTGGACGCTTTTCAGAAATCATTCCTTTGTTAGCATGTCCACATTGGAATGCGTATCAGCGAGACATATGAGATGGCGTAATTCGAGGGCTGCGTGTTGTACTCTTTTTGCATCGGGTTTTATCATGGGTTTTTATAAGGATTTTTAGGCGAGCAAGCGAGGAAGCAATCAGTGACATTGGTGCCGGGGAGTGTTATAAGCGTGGTGCGAATATTAAATATAGGTGGGCTATCATCATGCGTAATGCTTCATTTGTTTTCACATAAATAGAGCTTGACAATGTAAAAATTTTTTGCATTCTGATATCAAATTTACTCGATAAAATCTCTTTCTTTTATATTTGGTAATATATTTTATAAATCTGTTTTTATAACACTTTCTTTTTTTTTTTTTTTTTTTAATGGCAAAATTACTATTTTACTCGAATTTCGACAAAATATTATATAATTTTATAGGAGAGATATATCAACAAATCACAGCAGCTGAGATGGTTCCGACGTGTGGCGCGGACATGGGGCAAAGGGCAAAACTGATTTGAACTGATTTTAGCTCAATAAGGCCAAATCTGATCCTATTTTCATTTGTCTTGATCTTCTATTGAAGTTCTGGGCTTTCTAATTAAAGCATTCTTCATGGATTCAGTAAGTAAATCGCCTACATCTCTTCTAGAATTTGTTTTTTTTTTAAAGCTGAATATTCATCTGATTGTGAATCAATTTCGATTCGGCCACTAGCCTTCTTCATTGTTGCTTCTTCAGGTCTTTACTTTATCTCTGTTTCTCTAACCCTTTCCTAATTACCATTTGTCTCCTGTTATCCTCCATCTCTGTGAACGCGTCTTGTGTCTCACTTTCCCTCTTAGTCTTTCCCAATTGAATTCATAGTTGTAAGATTCATTTGAAGTGTCACAATTTTAAAGAGTTTTGTAAGTTCTCCACTAAACACACATTTTCATGTGTTTTGCTTCTCTTTCCGTGTAGATTTTCAACTTATGATTGATATAACCACCAACGGAGTTTAAGCTTGGGTTCTAAGTTCATATCCGACGACTTTGTGTGGGCATGTTCTTGTTGAAAGAGAGCATTAGCAAAACAAAACTTCAGCAAAATCTAAGAATCCCCAAGTATAGATCTTTAACTGTAGAAGCTCGACGATCATGGACGATGGCAACAGGGCTACGCCAATTGTCTACATCAACTGCGTTGACAAATTACAGTATTCCTTCGCCAGCCACCTCTCCATGGAATTCCGCCGGAAAGGCATTTCTTCATTTATTAACTCCAAGGGGACTCTGGATGTGATAGAGAGAGCTAGCGCTTCTGTGTTTGTATTCTCCGACAACTGCTTGTCCACCTCGCACCTGGATAAGCTCGTGAGTGTTCTCCAGTGCCAAAGGAAAAACGGCCTGGTGCTAGTTCCAGTGTTCTACTGCATTAGTCCATTTGACGTCTTGTTTCAGGAGCACAAGTCGGCCGATCAGATAAGACAATGGATTTACCAGGAGATGAGAGATTTACCAGGGCACCAATTCTGGTAACGTAAATAGATTTGTTCGTTGCTGTAGTTTTGTTTTATAATTTTTCAAAATGTTGTCCACCTATGACTGAGAGAGTTTAATGCAAACAGGGAGGAATGCAGTGAGTGTGAATTTGTGGAAGAGATTGTCAAAGATGTGCATGAGAAACTCTTTCCAACAGAACAAATCGGAATCAACTCGAGGTTGCTGGAGCTAGAACAATTGCTTTGCAAGCAACCATGGGGTATCCGTCGGATAGGAATTTGGGGTATGCCTGGCATAGGCAAGACAACACTTGCTAAAGCTTTTTTTGACCAAATCTGTGGAGGTTATGAAGCTTCTTGTTTAATCAAACACTTTGACAAGGCGTTTCATGAAAAGGGGCTTCACCGTTTGTTGGAGGAACATTTTGGGAAAATTCTGAAGGAAATGCCTCGTGTATGCAGCAGCATTACAAGACCTAGCCTCCCTAGGGACAAATTAAGCAAGAAGAGAACTCTTGTTGTTCTTGATGATTTGCACAATCCTTTAGTTTTCGACTCTTTTCTCAGAGGGATTCATTGGTTTGGCCCGGGAAGCTTAATCATCATAACCTCTCGAGATAAACAAGTGTTCCGCCTTTGTCAGATCAATCACGTGTATGAGGTTCAGAGCTTAAATGAGGCCGAGGCCCTGCAGTTATTCTATCAGTGTGCATGTGTAAAAGATATGAGAGAACAAAATCTTTTGAAGCTATCAATGGAAGTAGTTGACTATGCTAGTGGAAATCCATTAGCTCTCGCATTTTATGGTGGAGAGCTTAAGGGAAAGAAACTGTCAGAAATGGAGACCACATTCCTCAAACACAAGCTACGTATGCCATATAAGATTCGTGATTTATTCAAGAGCAGCTATGAAACACTTAATGACAGCGAGAAAAACATTTTTCTGGACATTGCTTGTTTCTTCAATGGAGAAAATGTTGGCTATGTGATGCGACTACTTGAGGGGTGTGGTTTTTTTCCGCGTGTTGGGATTGATGTTCTTGTGGAGAAGTGTCTGCTGACAATATCAGAAAACAGAGTGAAAATGCATAGAATAATCCAAGACTTTGGCCGTGAAATAATTAATGGAGAAACAGTACAGATAGAGAGGCGTCGCAGACTGTGGGAACCTTGGACCATCAAATTTCTACTTGAAGATGACCAACTCAAAGCAAATGGAGATCTCAAAGCAACCTATACACGTGCTCTGGTCTGGCATATTATAATATTTTTATACAAAATTAATCACTTTTGGAGATGAACCAACTTCTTGATCTATCTCCTTCCCATATATTTCAGGGCACTGAAGACATCGAAGGCATATCTCTGGACACATTGGATTTACTCTTTGATGTGAACCCCACTGCTTTTGAAAGTATGCTTAACCTTAGGTTCCTGAAGATTTATTGTTCCAATTATGATAACCATTCTGGACTTCGCCTTCCAAATGGACTTGCGTCTCTGCCTTATGAGCTAAGACTCCTCCACTGGGAAAACTATCCTTTGCAATCCTTGCCACAAGACTTTGACTCATGCCACCTTGTTGAACTCAGTATGCCGTACAGTCAGCTTCGGAAACTTTGGGGAGGAACCAAGGTAAGCAAACTTTTATCCGCTCTCTTATTCCTTTTCTCCAAATCTATATATTTCATTTCGATTTTTTTTTTTTTTTGTGTGTGTGTGCAGAACATTGATATGCTGAAGATGGTCAGTCTTTGTCATTCTCAGCAGCTGACTCAAATTGACGATATTTGTAAAGCTAAAACTATTGAGCTAATAGATCTCCAAGGTTGTACAAAATTGCAGAGTTTTCCAGCCACGGGTCTATTACAGCATCTCCGAGTTGTAAACCTCTCAGGATGCAGAGAGATCAAAAGTTTCCCAGAGGTTTCACCAAATATTGAGGAACTACATCTCCAGGGAACTGGCATACGAGAATTACCAATATCCATTGTGACCCTCTCTGGACAAGATAAGTTGCACCGAGAGCTTTCCAATCTTCTAACAGAATTCTCAGATGTTTCAAATGATTTGAACCTTGAGATATTAACAAGCCGGGTCCAAGTCGTCTCATCAAAACAACATCTTAGCAAACTGGTTTCCCTGAATATGAAAGATTGTGTTCATTTGCAAAGCCTGCCTCACATGGTTGATTTGGAATCTCTAAAAGTTCTTAATATGTCTGGATGCTCAAAGCTCGACGACATTCAGAGTTTCCCACGAAACCTGAAAGAGTTATATCTTGCTGGCACTGCCATAAAAAAACTTCCACAGCTTCCTTGGAGTATAGAAATTTTGAATGCACATGGTTGTGTGTCTCTTAGATCAATTCCTTTTGCTTTCGAGCAGCTTCCTAGATATTACACATTCAGTAATTGCTTTGCTCTTTCGGCAAAAGTGATCATATCTTTTGTAGAGAACGCTCTGACTAATGTAGAACGCATCGCAAGAGAATATCAGCAGGTACCACTCTCTTTCTTTCTCTCTCTGTTTCTCGCTCAGCTTGTCATATTTGATTTAATTTGGTTTGCAGGAACAAAAACTCAACAAATCTCTGGCTTCCAGCTTCACTGTGCCTTCACCTGCAAGTAAAAAAGTCACATTTGATATGCAATCAGGATCTTCTGTGATGATACAACTGGGTTCTTCTTGGAGAAACACACTTGGCTTTGCTATATTAGTAGAAGTTGCATTTTCAGAGGATTACCACGAGGCTGGTGGTTTTGGCATTAGTTGTATTTGCAGATGGAAAGACGAGGAATGTGTCTCTCATAGGGTAGAAAAAAACTTAAATTATTGGACTACAGGGGAAGATGTTCTGAAGGATCACATGTTTGTCTTCTGTGATCTCAATATGTATCCGGGTACCTGTGAAGGAAATGACTATACTATATTGGCTGAGCTTGTCGTATTTGAATTCTTTACTGTAAACAAGCAGGAGGAGTCTCTCGATAAGAGTTGTACAGTGAGAAAATGTGGAGTGTATGTGATTACTGCTGCAGATCGAGAGCTTAACTTGTATAGAAGTGGCTCTGCTCCACCGACTGTGGATGGTTCTGTTAGTTCTTCTGGAGGGCTTTTTAGTGGCGGAGGTGGGGCTCCTTTTTTGGAGTTTGGTGGAGACAATAAGCGTAATGAGTTTGGTTGTGATGATGAGGAGCGTAGGAAAGATCCGGCTTATTTGTCTTATTACTATGCTAATATGAAGTTGAATCCGAGGTTGCCACCGCCTTTGATGTCAAGGGAGGATTTAAGGGTTGCTCAGAGGCTTAAACGGAGTAGCAACGTGTTAGGTGGTGTTGGGGATAGGAGAAAAGTGAATGAGAGGCGATCTTTGTTCTCTATGCCACCTGGTTTTGATCAGATGGAGTGGGATGCTAATGGAAGAGTTTTGATCGGTTTGCCAGGTTTGGGGCTTGGAGGCAAGCAGAAGAGTTTTGCTGATATTTTTCAGGTTGGTGATACCTCTTCTTATTACTACAACGCTTCTTGTTAGCTTCTTTTGGTTGTCTATCGTTGATTATGCGTTGATACTTTGTTAAGGTTTTCTCTCTCAGATAGTTCTCTCTGTATGTGTATTTCTCTATACAGCTATTCAGCAGATATTCTTGCTTATGTAAACTTGGTGGATTGCTTTTGTGCAGGCTGATATGGGGCATGGACATCCTGTCGAGAATGAAATTCAAGACATATTGAGGGCCATCCATGATGGCTTAGACGAGAATGAAAGAACTTTATTTCTCTACATCGCATGTCTGTTCAATGACGAGGAATCTGATTTGTTGGCACCGCTTATTGCTAGCAATGGCTTGAAAATTAGTTCGGGGCTCAAGGTCTTAGCCAATAAGTCTCTCATACATATATCTCCTTACGGTGTTATTGTGCGGCATGGCTTGCTTCAGAAGATAGGCAGGGAGATCATCTATAGACAATCCACGGTTTTGCCAAAGCCTAATGTCTCATCAGGTTTTCTGCCTTTTCCTTCTTAAGTTTCATTGGATGAGCTTAATAACAGTCTCTTGTCATGTAAATCTTATGTTGTATTTATGATGATGTAGAGATTTTGCAGAGGCCAGCTTATCCATCTTCTAAGAAAGGTGAGGACTGGGAAAAGCTGGAAGCTGAAGTGAATAAGCAGGTCTGTCTCTTACCATACTTAAAGCCTCGACCAAACTGTTTTGTTTTTCCTTTTCTCTTTGTTTGATTGTGCATGACTTGCAGGAAAAGGATGAGAAGCTGGACGGAGATGCAGCTTTGAACAAGTTCTTCCATGAGATATACCAGAATGTGGAGGAGGACATGCGGCGAGCGATGAGCAAATCATTTGTGAGTATTATCTAAATTCTCTTTGGTCTTTCATTTTTCATGGAGACTGTAATAGAATTTGTCCTTTTGATTGACTCATTTACGGTTCTCGTGTTTTGGAAAATGAACAGGTGGAATTGAAAGAGCCAGTGCTCTCAACAAACTGGCAAGAGGTTGGGACTAAGAAAATCGAGAGCACTCCTCCGGACGGCATGGAACTCAAGAAATGGGAGATCTGATCTGATATGATATGATCCTTTCTTTTTAATGCATTTGTGGTCTTGGGGGAGTTATTCAATCATGGATTTTAATGGATTTGGAAATCTTTGTCAAATCATGTGTTATTCAATCATTGATTTTAAAATCATTAGCAAAATCATGTGTTATTCAATCATTGATTTTAAAATCTTTATCAAAATCATGTATTATTGGTTCTATGATTTACAAATACTAGTTAAAATTACTCGTTATTCAATTTTAAGATTTGAATATGGATTTGATTTCATATTGGATTTGAATGGATTTGAAAATCTATTTTAGTTCAAAATAGAGGTTGAAATCTAGTCCAAAATGTTATTTTAGTGGATTTGGAAAAAAAAAATATACCAACTCTCCTTACCTAGACCTAACTTCTCTCTTCATATATATTCATGACGTTAAGTCGATCTAAAGTTGCAAACTTTCAACCAAGTCTTATCTCTCGAAAACAAAAGTCGAATCTTTTGATCTCCATTCTCTTCTCTTTCCTTTGTTTTAAATCTATTTTTTTTTGAACACGTTTTATTAATGTTTCTCTTCACGTTACATTGGTTGGGTTTTTTTCTCTCCATCTTTTTTTTTTAAAGTTTGGCTTTTAGCTTCTTTTACGTGGTTTATATAGGTGTTTGTTTAAATAATTGAGTTTACATATCTTTCTTGTTTAAATAATGTAGTAGATTGTGGATTTCAAATCGTCAAACTTTTTAGCTCCTTATCGGTGTCGGATATCATTTACAAGAGTTTTCGGTCAAAATTCAGAACCAGAATGAAAAAGAATTGTTTAACCATCGCCATGCATCCTTAAGGAGCGTAGTTGAAAGAATATTTGGTATTTTTAAATCTCGATTTCTAATTTTTAAGTCTGCACCTTTTCCTATGAAACACAGAGATTGTACTTGCATTGGTTTACATAATTTTCTTGAAAATTTTGTCGAACGGATAATTTTCAGGAAAGCGAAAGTGCGAAGAAGTTCTTGAAGAAATTAACGACTAGTGATGAAGTTCTTACCGACCAACAAAGAGAATATGCAATCGGTGGAGATACATAGTATCGATATGTAGAAATTCAGAGGTCATAAATGTGGACATGAAATATTATTTATTGTTTTTATATACTATATTTTTATTTAATCATAATGATTATTTTTGAAATCTCTTTTGTATGATTTTGAAATCTGAATTGTATGATTTTGAAATCTCATTTGTATGATTTTTAAATCCAAATTATTTGACTTTCAAATCCACGGATTTTGATTTTAAATCAATGAAAATCCATGGATTTCCAAATCTTATAAGTATTTCCAAATCCATTAAAATCCATGATTGAATAACCCCTAAATCTAGACAAATCTTAAACCTGGTCCTTTCTTCCTGTAATGAGGAATCGAGGATCCCAAGGTTTTGCTTTTGCTAAATATGGCTTTCTACTTTTGCTTTGTGGTGGGTTGGTCTTAGGACTCAACTTTTTTATATATATATTTTATTTGAATATTCATACTTTCATCATGATCACTATCCTTGAGTTTTTTTTTCTTGAAACTTAAGTCTGCAAAACCAAATAACCAAACGCAGTGAGTTTATATATACGTGAACTCACGTTGAAAGAGATTGTAAATTGAAGAATGAGTTCTTAAAGTATGGATAAAGTGAATTTTTTAATTAAAGTGTTATATATTTGAAAAGAAAAGAACCACTATTAAAAACTCACAAATCTCACAACTTTATATGTTTTTCCTAAAAATTTCTCATATCTTATTATATAAAGTTGACCGCGTTTAACGTGAGTCTGACACGTATCATAAGGATAACTAATCAGATTTCTACATACGTCATTTCTAATTTAAATTGTGATACATATCAATTATAATTTAAAAGTCTAAAAATATGAAAAAAATGGTTTCATCAGAAAAAAGAAAAAATGTCAATAGCACCAATTTAATGTATTAGTAGTTTGGTTATAAATACAATAATTTAGATTCTCAACAATTTATCTTCTCAATCATCTTTTAGTTTTTTTACTCTTCATATTAAATTCAGAAAAATAAATTCAGGAGTTCGTCTTAATCTAAATCAGTTAGATAGAAATTGTGTTTATAGTCATATTAAATTCAGAAAAATAAATCTAGGAATTCGTCTTATTCTAAATCAGTTAGATATAAATTGTGTTTATAGTCATACTGTAGTAAGCATTCTTCAAAAATAGAAACCAAAAAATATTAAAGCACATAATATATTCATGGGAATTAAGTTATTATTAGTTGATGTAAATGTAATATTTTATATTAGTGTTTAATTTAGATTGTGACACATGTCAATTATAATTAAAGACAAAATTCTTCTTTTAATAAATAACTAGGTAATTCTCGCGTTATACGCGGGATAAGATATTTATAATATTTTTTAGAAATTTAATAAATTTAATAAACATTTTAAATTTTTTTAAAGTATATTATTATATAAATAATTGAAGTCTATGATTTAGGAAACAATAAAATCAAGTATAATTTTATGGAATATTTACTTACTTATTTCCATAAATAAATAAATAAAATTTAGGTAAGATTATATTTTTAAAAATAAAGTTAGTTTATTATATATGATTGATCTAATGGCATATTATGTAATTAGTCTAGTAATTAATGTCCTATAAAACATATTCTCTAAAAATTATTCTGGCAACGATACGTCAGCATGACAGTGTTGTAATATTCCACGTAAATATAAGGTTATTTTGTTAAAATGATTTTCAATTAATATATAGGGCATTGTCAGTTTAAATAAAAATAAAAATAGCATGAAAATATAAAATTGATGATTTTCATTTTAACTAAAATGTTAAAATATAAATACAACTTTCTGGTAATTTTCTATATACAAATGTAAAATTGATAGTTTTTAGTTTTAACAAAAAATGTCAATAACACAAAATATAACTTTTCGATTATGTTAATTTTGCAATTTAATATTTTAGTTGTTTGGTTATAAATACAATAATTTAGATTCTTAACTACTCATCTTCTCAATCATCTTTTATTTTTTTTTATACTCTTCATATTAAATTCAGAAAACTAAATTCAAAATTTCGTTTTACTCTAAATCAGTTAGATAGAAATTGTGTTTATAGTCGTGCTGTATACGCGTTCTTCAAAAATGGAAACCAAGAAATATTAAAGCACATAATATATTTGAAAAAACCGCACCCAAATTTATTATTATTATAAAAACCAATAAATAATATTCCCATAAATATTATTTATTACTTCCTAATTAACAAACTCTAGCCACTTAATCAAACTCACTCTATTGATTTAAACCAACATTTTCCTAAAACTAATCTTGGTTTACTTAACCACCTAACCAAATTAAATTCTATTTTAATTTAAACCAATCAACTAGAATATTCCAAATTCCACCACGATGAAAAGTAAACCATATGAATAGTAAACCCGATGAACAGTAATCGTAAACAGTAATCGTGAAACCCAATAAAAACACCTCAATCAATCTCTAGAACCACCACTCCTCTCCTTGCCATGATTCTCCAGCTTTCAACTACTCTTTACCTACATCATCGAGTGGATGCATAAGTATTTAAAATACTTAGTGAATGGATCCTCCCATCTCACGACATTAGACATAATAAACACGAAATTCAAGACATAATTATATATAAGATACCCAATCACCCAATCAACACACAAAACACAATGATCATCACCAAATTTGGATCTACACACACATAAAAAGGTCAGAAAATTCCATCTATTACATCATCTCATGGTCACACACTCACCTTGATTGAATATGATGAAAAGATTAGGGAGAGGGCTCAGGTTTTTATCATATTCTTCAAAGCTCAAGAACAAAATCACAAGTTGTTTTTTTTTATGATGAAGAGGCGCTAGAGAGCAACTTAAGGATCGATTCTTTTAACAACTTAGACTTAGGTTTTTCTTTTTAATTTTCAACCAATAGGAATTGAAATAAAAGCTCACTAAGATTGATTAATTATAACCCTTAGATTAAATCAATCACATCCTTTAATTTACCCTAAGATTTCTGATTTTAACTAAAATCCCCCATCTCTATATTTTTAGAAAGTCAACCACCAACTTTACGAAATATCAAATCAACCCAATTTGATTTAAAAAAAATCAATTTCCGGAACATGAGTGTTACAATATTCATTGGATGAAATTATTATTAGTTGATGAAACTGTAATATTTTATATTAGTGTTTAACTTTTAAAAATACTATTTTAAAATATTTATTTAATTTCAAATTTATTTGGTTATTCACTAGAAAATACAAATCAAGGTTTTGTGCATCATTTTCCTCTTTAAAAATTTGGCGATCAATCTATTTATAAAATATAATTTTTATAAATCTTTTGATAAAATATATTTTCATATACATATATATATATAATGTAATATAATATTATTTTCAGGTGTTATAGCACCGAATATAATACTAGTATGTATATATATTGGAGGATCTAGTGTGATACTTGGTAACCCTGGGCACGAGTACGAGTTAAATTATCCGCAAGTATTAAAAATATGGGTAGACTTGAATCGGCAGATGCTTGAATCAGCATCGCCTCATAGTTCACGTACCTCCAGTAGGGCCAATAATTTCATTACCGTGTGGGGCGGGGTGAATAATTGAATGACTTCACCCATTTTTTATGAACTGAAAATCTGTGGGTCCGTTTGTGTTGTCTCTCGTGGTGGTTAGCAGGGGAAGACGTAACTTCAGCTATGATTGCTATGCCAGTGGAGCCTCGATATTGGTCTAGAGAAGAAGGGAGAATGTTAAGATCGGAAGCATGGAGTCCTAGTTTTATTGATCGACTCCCTTTTGCCGAGCTTTATTGTGAAGAAATTCCATCTGCCTTCTTAGAAGGGCTGGGCAATATCCGCTCAATGCTCCAATCTGAAAATTCCAAGTAACTGTAAGTTCACATGAGCAAAATTAAAGTCCGTTTCGTATATAGATAAATTATGATGCGTTTTACCATTTATTTATATGTGATCGACTCCTACATACAATCTATTGTGTAAGTGTAAATTCTGTCACAGAATTCAGTAAAGATAGAGCCATCGTCACTTCTTCATTGTAAACGCATTGAACTCACTTAATTCTTCTCTTCATTTCTCTTGGGCTACACCTTTTCCTTTAGACAGGCCATTGTCTGTCGGAAACATTACTATCTATGGCAAATATGTTGGAGATTGACAATAACTATGTTCCAATTAAACCCATCGGAAAAAGGTAGAACGGGGTAGTTCGTTCGCCACCAACGAGAAAGTCACTGATCATTTCAGCATCTCTGAGTTACTGCATAGAGATCAAAACTTTTGCTGAGGTTCAACCAAATACGAAGGAAATGTATAGCGAGAAAAAATGGTAAAAAAGGAATGTTAACATCATTACTGCCAAGTCCTTGCAAGATGAGTTAAACCAGGTTGTTCAGATTTCAGAACTTGAGGATATATAAGATTTGGAAAATTGCAAAAAGCTTCAACACAGACCATAGGCAAGCTTGAAAATATCGCCCAAGTAGGGGCAGAACTCGGCTTCATAACCGTTTAGTTACAATTTTCCAAAGTATAGATCTGGTCTTTGCATATTAACTTAAAAAACCTAGTCGTATTAAAATGTTCTTTACTTATGAATGGAAAGTTTAGGTTCCAGGATGAAACATCTATTTCTTGTTCTTACCGGTGGAGGAGCTCCACGTAAGTAAAAAGTTGACGGTAAGTAAGAGTATCATTAGGAACAGTTACGCACTTTTAATCAAACTAATGATGGGGTACATATAGACATGTTTGTTTATGTGTTATACTAATGATGGGGTACATATAGACATGTTTGTTTATGTGTTATATGGTTTGTATACACCTAAACACGCGACTATATTAGCGTATATGTTAGACCCACTGATCACTTCTAGTCTACTATCTCTTTTGGGGAAAATAATATGAAATTAAACTATCTCAGAATCTTGACCAATCCAAAATATAAGTCAAAAGCTTTTTTTTTTTCTCCACGAGACTGAATGACGCCAAATGTAATGATGGTTTTGAGCATGAAACAAGGTGAGATTACTCAAAAACTTTGTTATATTTGACATGAGTGAACAAACCATAGACTATGGCCTGGCTCTGAAAGAAGCCCAACAAGCAAGGGCTTTAGACATCAAAAATATATTATAATCAGCGGTTTATTTCATCTTAATTCGGCCTAGAAGTCTTTGGTTCATGTTCCCACATCATGTTTCGCTAATTCTTTTAATATTAATGGGCCAAAAGTTTTTTTAATTCTTTTAGGCAGCCCAAAACATTGGGTCGGCATAGTATGCATATTAGGACCCATGAAATTGGTTGATAACGTTTCAACATTTGATAAAAAACTTGTTTCAAACATTTGACATAGAGTTTGATTGGCAAGAATTTTAATAAAGCATTAGGCTGTACTATGCTCCAAAAACATTACGCTGTAAAAGCTGTAAGCTTTAATTAAAAACTTGATTGGTAGAGTAGTGAGCATATAGATACAAAATTACTAAAATAGACATGATTTTTTATTTTGATTTTTTTTTATTTGAAGAAAACAATATTTTATAAAATAGAAAAAACATAAAATCCCAAAAATAAACTAAAAATATTCAAGGATCAAATCAATGTAAAAAAAAAAAAAACAGAGAGAGATCGAGAAAAAGACTAACGTGTTTGTAACGACTCCATAACTAATACTAACTAGTCCAAATACTTTCTGCAATATTGTTACGAAGTCCTGACACGTATGTATCTCCTGTAGGTTCATAACATGTGGCTTCAACTTCTGACTCATCTTCTGTATCTAAAACATTCAATGCTTGTTCTCTCATTCCTTCGTACTCATCAAAATCAGCATCATTTATGTTCGATGAACGTATAAAATTGTGAAGGGCCATCGTTGCAACGACAATCTTGCATTGTGTTTGTAGGCTATATCGTGCCTCATTTTTTAAAATACGCCATTTCGCTTTCCACACACCAAATGTACGTTCAATAATTGAACGTAAAGACGAATGTCGTTTGTTAAAACACTCACTTGCACTATTAGGTGGTCCTTCGCCCCCACTGATGCGGATGGTATCTGGTTTTACGGTATGGAGCTAAATAAATTTTTCTGTTCGGATATCCAGAATCAACTACAAAATATTTTTCTTTAGGAGGTGTCGGGAAATATTTGTCACTTTGTGCACAGTATGTAAGAACTTTCGTATCATGTGCCCTTCCTGGAGTCCCTACATATGCATATATGAATTTCATATCCAAATTGCAGATAGCAAGTACGTCCATCGAGGCAAATTGTTTTCTCACATTCCAATATCTCTCTTTCTAATCATTTCTTACTTTTACTGACACATGAGTACCGTCGAGAGCTCCGATGCAATCCTTGAAAAAAGGCCAATATCTTCTATCAGAAGAAAGACGATTATAAGTTTTCGTAAATTCATCAGGACGATGCTTTAGAATATCCTTAGAGAGAAGAAGGACAGCATCTAACACTTCCATAAATTTCATGTTCACCGTCTCTTGACTACGCTGAAAGTTCTTAGCAATTTGTCGTTGTACTTCATCATGCGCAAATGTTTCTAAAAACATTGCCAATGCTTCTTCCAATAAGCACTCACGTGATTCTTTGAGATTATAATCATTCCTTAACGTATGACATAATTTTATAAAAGTTTCTTGATTCATACACAAGGTTTCGTAGCATTCTCTACCAGACCCAATAATCATCTGCATAGTAGTTCGTAAACCACGACCTCGATCAATTCTCATCAATTGTCTATCACAATATGGATCTTGTCGTTCAGCTTGGACAATTAGACGAATCACATGTACCATGTTTTGATTACAAGTCATTGCAATCTCCTAAAATAGTAATTAAAAAGTATTAGATAAAAAAAAATACAAGCACATTGTACACTATAAGCATTAATTTAAAAGAAGAATGAAATGCTGAATTCAGTAACGTAAACACATAATATAATGAAAAATGTCAACAAAAACTATCAACAACGAAAAAATTATTCAAACCAACGAAATACCAATTAAAAAAATATCAAATCGATCATGAAAACTTAAAAATGCCTAATTCTTTTCTCCTGTGACCCTTTCTAAATACTTAATCTTTTGCGCCTCACTCGGTAAAGTCATAAAGATCTCACGACTGTTTTTGTGTTTGGCTAGATAATCAAGAGCTGCCCAATACAACTCCCCATCATGATCTAGTGTAGACATCTTTAACAACTCTTTAGTGCATATGGCACAACTAAATGGGTTAAAAGAATCAAATGCTCTACGACCCGTTGTCCAGAATCTCTCTTGATTTTCCAGAGTATTTGTGATACGATCCCAATGATCTGGATTAGGTCTTTTCCTCGAAGGTTTTAGCTTGGTTGGTCTCACATGAGAGCTGGTTGAACCATGTGTTTGTTGTGTCTTCTGACTAATTTCAGACCTGTGATTTGTGATAACATCTCATCAAAGTCTTCTTCTTGTTCAAGTTCTACATCTTGAGGCAAATTACTCGGACCATCTTGGTGTTTCCAACCTTCACTTATCGATATTGTAACTTTGTTGTACAACTGACCAAAAAGTGGAATATCACATAATGGATACTGACTAAGTTTTGTGGCTTCAGGACAACCCTGTAATTTTAAAGTAAAGTTCAATTATGGTTGAAAATATATTTGCATTACCAAAAAAAATATTTACCCCAACAACAAATTATAACTCACCTTAATAAGTTGATCCCATCAGTCATTGATCATGTCTACCTCTCCGAACTCACTAAATCCCAATCCCGTGGTATTTTTTGTGACATGTTTATATATATCATATTGCCTTCTCAGATGCTCAAATCGAGTTTTAATTTTTTTCCAAGAAATGTCCATAACAAACCGTTTCAGAATTCTTGCTCGTATGTTTTGTCTTCCCATTTTAGTAAAACATGTACTTCTCCAATAGCCTTTATCTTTTTGAATATTAGCTAACAACAACATCTCGTGACTCATTTCATGAGTCCATATAAATTTTGGTTAAAAATATCGCAATATAATAATTAATATATAAAAAATTTCAAACCATACAATAATAAAAAAAAATCAAAATATATAATTCATATATATATATTTAACATAGAAATATATATATACCTTAGTAGTTGGTTGCATATTTTCTTCTTGATTATCCATGTTTGAAGCTAATTACACAATTATAAATAAAAGTATACATGATTATACAAAAAAAACAAAAGTATACATGAACGAAGCGAGTAGAGAGAAGGAGAATCTACCCCACAAAACTTGTGTGACAAAAAAGAAGAGACGAAATTGGGAGCTGCCAAAGTCTTCGCTCGGTTAGATATAGGAAGGAGTCCTAACTAGCGAAGGAAAGATAACTACAAGCATATATAAATAATATTCCCAATTCTCTAATCCAAACTTACGTGAAAACAAGCTTGTGTGTTTGTATTTAGGTTTTCAATAATGACTTTATATATATTAGGTTTTCAATAATTAAGGACAAATATGTCTTTTAATATTTTTAAAGCCTCTAAATTTTGGAAAAGCTCAATTAAAGAGCATTAAGGTATAGAACATTAAGGAGCTCAATATGTTCTACTTAATGCTCTAATAGAAAAATGTGATTGGGTTTTAATGAGCATTAAGCTCTATAAAAAACCTTACCAATCAAGTCCAAAGACCATAAACTCATGGATTAGTTTTTCCGGTCAAGCACAAATTTCACTATACAAATCTTTATTTTCTATAGATAAAACATGAATCAGTAATTTAATTATGACACAAAAAAAAGTTATCTAACAAAAAATCTAGCAAACCCATAAATCATAAAACAAACAACACCTAGCCACATAAACCTCAAAGCATCGGACAAATTCCCAGCAGCAAAGCTCAATATGCTTTCTCCAACGGACATATCTCTTCTTGAAGAAGTTACATTACAATTCCCTTCAACAACGACATGGTTTGGCTCCTCGTACACCAAACTTAACCCACAATTCATAATCTCACCTGCTCCATCTCTCACTTCAAATTCGATTGAAGCCTCTGTAGGAACACATTTATGATGTTCTAGCGACCCTTCTAGATGTTTTGTTATGTGTGAACTACTAGTGTAACCGATAAACACATGATCTGAATTAATCTTGCAAGGCTCGATCCAACGTCCACCAAGAGTGCAACTGAAACGTATACATGTCCCAAGCTCACTTTTGAACTCACAAGTGCACTCTATTGCGAAACGGTTGATTTCGTCTTGAGTGCAAGGGAATGTGACAACCGCGCATAGAACTATTGTTGAAAGCCTGTTGTCACACCAATGTGGCGGAAAGTTTAGTTTTAATGCGGATCCAACTGTTTGATAGTTGAACCATGAAGGTACATCACTTCCTGGAAAGCAAGTGATGAACAAAGTTTCTGAAACACTTCCCTGCAAAAATAACACAAAAACAGAAAAATTATAAACTGCTAAAGAGATTCGAGTAGATAGAGTAAGAAATGAGACCTCTTTATAGCATCTACGTGCATATAGCTGGCTTTTCCTTTGAGCGTACGATGTGATGCTATTCTTCGCAACTTGTTCCAGATTTTTGCAGTTGGTGAATATGAATTTAGACTGAACCTGCTCCATAAGCTTAAGAAGGGCCATGGGCGACGCAACTGTTTTCAGTTTGTCGCAGCCATGTGCATCTAATACCTCTAGATTTGGTGGAAGCAATGGAATTGATAAGAGGTTCTTGCAAAACTTCAGGTCAAACCATTTCAGATGACATAGTTGACTGATGTCAATTTGCAGATTGCTGATCATATCGTTCCTGCTTAAGCATAGACGCCGCAATGACGATAGGCCATTCATACCACGTCTTAATTCGCGTAGATCTTCCACAGTAGAGCTATTGATCCGCAATATCTTTGGCATTTCTTTTATTGCTGTCCCGTCAAGCAACAATATCTGCAAGCATTTCATTGTTTCAATAGGAATTGCAAAAGTCTTGAGCTTTGAACAACCAGATAGCACCAGTTCTTGCAGAGCGTTCAGCTTCCCTAGGCATTCTGGAACTGCGCCCAACATTTTGCAGTCTTTCAAGTTCAATACAATCAGTTTCTGAAGCTTCACCATGTCGGTAGGAAGTTGACCAATTGCAGTTCCATCTAAGTGTAGAGTTTCTAGGTTATCTGAAATCACCTGGAATTTCTGAATGCTTTTGCAATTGGTGAGGATGAGAGTTTTCAAAGAGATCAGATTCATGTGCGGAAGAACCCGGAGACTCGTGCATCCTCTCATGTTGAGGAAAATAAGGCTTTTCATACGTTTCATCTCACGAGGTAACTCCTCCAAACTCGTGCAGCCTTCAAGATTTAATCTTTGGAGACTTTCAGCATTTAGCAACCCTGACAGATTGCACAACTTGCTTGAGTGGCTAAGATCAACCCACTTTAACTTCGGTGTATCCTGCAATGAACAGTAAGAAAAATTAAGCAACAGTAATTAAGTAAGCTAATAAAATCATAACGGTAAACTTAAACAAAGACACACACACACCTTAGCACCCTCCCAGACCTCTTCAATCTCGCTGTAAGGCAGGTTCAAGTCGGTAAGATTCTTGGGGTTGAAGTCTTTTGGAAGTTTCTTCAACGGGAATTTCAGCCAATAGAGATATCGTATCTCATCCAAAGGAAACTCAAGTCCCTCCGGGAAGTTTAGTTTGCTATCAGCTTCACATTCCCGATCACAACGAGAACTATAGAATTTGAGGTATCTAAGATTGCGCATCTTGATGAAGGTACTTCTGTCCAAAGGAAGTTTCTTCTTCAGTTCAGACATGTCAAGAAATATACCTCTCACTCTGTCTGGTCCCTGCATAACCAATTAAAGACAAGAATTAGCAAGTAGAAGTCGAGTGCTAAGTGAGCTTCTAATTTATCATGAAAATAGAACTTCAAATTTTGCTACAATCGCTATCAAACAGTTCTAAGGTTTATCTTACCACTCTTTTCTTCAGCGCACCGACAACGCCTTTATGGTTCCACAGCCTACGAGACCCTTGTGAACCAAGTTCCTTGCCAAATGTATACAGTAAATCATGCATCTCCACTCGTCCGCTAGAAATGTTTATCAAGAATTTGCTGGCAAGATCCTTTATTTCACTTACAACATCAATGGGCTCAGTGTCACAAGATTCCACTAAACACCTCACGTAATACTCATCCCCTGATCTAAAGAAACACGCGATATCAAGAAAGACATCTTTGTGATACAAACCTAGTTCATCATAGCTTATCCGCAAGACATCTTGTATCGTCTTATTGGGACTTTGTGCCAGCTTGCAAAGTTTCTCTTTCCAGTGAGTCTCGTCTTTTCCATTGAGCTCCTTACCCAATATCTTGAGAGCTAATGGATTTCCTTTGGCATAATCCGCGAACAATCTAGAAAGATTCATGAAAGTTCCCTCTGGAGGACAGAGCTTACCACTAAAAGCAAAATAGCTAAAGTACTCAAAGCTGTCTCTGCCAGTCAATCTCAGGACCTCATATGTATCATCAACCATCCCCTCAATCACCGACCTGTCACTCGTCGTGATAAAGATTCTACTACCTCTCTTAATCCAGTCACATTCCCCAAGAAGAACCTCTATCTGTTTCTTGTCACTCACATTATCAAGAACAACAAGAGATTTCTTACTCAGTAGGAGTGCCTTCAAGGATTCAGGTGACAAGTCAGCGACTTCTTGGTTCACGTCCTCATCCTTCAACAACTCTTTAATGAAAATGCTCCGATCCATCATGCAGTCTTTCCACATCTTACGGACATCATGAAGAAAAACACAGCGTAGGAACTTGTGTTGCCACTTTTCATACAGCATACTCGTCAGGGTGGTCTTACCAATACCCGGCATTCCAACAACACCAATGGTAAGAGTACTCTTGCACTCAAAATCTAACTTGTCTTCCAATTGCTTAAGTCGTGTTTCGATGCCAAACAGAGGAGGAGGCGAGTCAGGAGCAGCTTCAGGCGTTTCTTCTTCTCCTGCACAAGGATTATCTATGGGGATTTCTCTTTCCAGATCAGGCAAAACATCAGATGATAGCACTTTTATGACTTCCCCTACAATTTGATTGATGCATTCCCCTTCATCGCTACAAGACAAGTGAAAAGAAGGAATCATAAACCCTAAATTCCCTAATAGCCTAACAAAGTTATGTCTTATGGTAAATTCAAGGATTAGGTACCTCATTTCGCTTAACGTAAAGCCCAGCTTTTTAGGAACATCCTTAAAAGCTTCTTTCCACTTATCGAGCTTTTCACCTTTACAGGTCTTAGCCAATTCCCAGAACTTGTCACCAAAATCTCCCTTGAGATTTTTCACATCGTCTGTCTCGACTTTGTAAAAGATGGGGATGACCACAAGTTTGCCTAAGTCAACACACTCCTTGATCTTCTCAAGCTCGTTCAAACACCAATACGACTCCGTGTACATGCTCGAGAATATCGCGAGCGCGATCCTCGATTCCTCGATTCTGGAAAAAAGAATGCTAAGATCTTTACCTTTTGTTTCGTTTCTGTCGATGAAGACGTTAATTCCATCCATCCTCAGCGCCTTCTCCAGATGGCTAACGAAACCGTTCCGCAGCTGCTTTCCTCGGAAATTGATGAAGACTTGATGCTGCGGCGGTAATTGGACGGAAGAAGAAGAAGAAGCCATCATGATCGACGTTTCGCTTTGAAATTGCAAAGCATGAATCTCTGGCTTTTACAGAGGCAACTGCTGAAGGAAGAGAGAAGACCATTGACTTGGATAGTTGACATTATTTTTCTAATTTTTTTTTTGACGCATAAAACTAACTTCCAATTAATTGGTAGAAACCATACAATGTTTGTCCATCTCAACAAGTGGTGATAACCAGCTTGGGATTACAACATCAAGATATGCATAGTACTCATGCATACCGCTAACATGTTTTGCCAACAAATCCGAGCAACCATTTGCCTTACGCATAATCCGAGCAACCATTATTTTTCTAATTTAATCATCAAATTTAAAACGGATTGATTTTATAATATTTACATCATGACATCACGTGACCCGTCGTTACCTATAATAAAAAGATATTAAATTCATAATAGGGAGAAATCCACGAAATAATAATATTTTGGTGATACGAAACATCCACCAACTCTATTGCTAATGTCAGCACTCTCTTCCCTTCTCTGCTAATGGAGTCAATGTTCTACCTGCAGACGAAGCTCTTTCATCTTGATTCTCTTTTCAATCATCCTTATGGATTCTTCTTCTTCTTCCCCCCTTAGCATCTGTGCTGCTGCAATCACGATTTTGGGTACGCTTTTGTTCCTGATTTATAAAAAATTCAGACCCAATCCACAAAAATGCAAAACAACGACTTCTTCTTCGTCTCGCAATCGGGAACACCATGTGTTCTCGAGCTTCAGCTCGGTAGATGTACCCATATCCTTTCTCAGGCGGCTTTGGAAGGAGTTAAGCAGAAAGGGATTTGATCCATTCACTGATAATGAAATTGAGAGGTGCGTGTCGATCGGCCCTGAGCTCAGACGCGCGATTAGTGCGTCAAGAATCGTGATTGTCATCCTCTCAAGGAGCTACGCTTCCTCGTCGTGGTGTCTCGACGAATTGGTGGAGATAATGAAGTGTAAGGAAGAGTTAGGTCAAAGATTGGTGACCCTTTTCTATGAATTGGATCCAATTGATGTAATGAAACAGACCGGAGATTTTGGGGAAATCTTCAGAAGAACATGTAAGGGTAAAACAAAGGAAGACAATGGGAAATGGAGTCAAGCTTTCGTAGAAGTGCGCACAATCTATTATCACCCTTCCAGCTGGTGGTTAGTCCTTTTGATTACTATAATTTGCATCTTCTTAATCTTTCTTAACACATGGAAGAAATTCACATTTTTTAAATGTGTTTGTGAATTATTGATGACTATTTACTATGTTTAGGTCCCCAAGGATTGATGATGCGGCTATGAAGAAGGGCAGAGAAAAATGTGGGAGTAAAACAAAAGAGGACATTGAGAGATGGAGTAAAGCTTTGGCGGAAGTGGCCACAATCGATGGTTACCATTCACGCAACTGGTCAGTTTCGATTACCACTTGAATCTTCTTAATCTTTCTAACTCATCAAAGCAATTAACAAGTTCTTTAAAAGTGTATGTAAATTATTCATGACTATTTACTATATGTTTAGGGATGATGAAGCGGCTATGATCGAAATAATAGCTAATGATATTTCGAATATATTTAATAATTCCACTCAATCAAGTGATTTCGAAGGCTTAGTTGGGATGGAAGCTCATATGGAAAAGATGTTATGCCTGGACTCAGATGAAGCGAACATGGTCGAAGAAATCATCGGTGATAGTTCAAATAAGTTGAATAATTCCACTCAATCAAGTGATTTCGAAGGCTTAGTTGGGATGGGAGCTCATATGGAAAAGATGTTATGCCTGGACTCAGATGAAGCGAACATGGTCGAAGAAATCGTCGGTGATAGTTCAAATAAGTTGAATAATTCCACACCATCAAGTGATTTCGAGAGCCTAGTTGGGATGGGAGCTCATATGGAAAAGATGTTATGCCTGGACTCAGATGAAGCGAACATGGCCGAAGAAATCGGTGATAGTTCAAATAAGTTGAATAATTCCACACCATCAAGTGATTTCGAGAGCCTAGTTGGGATGGGAGCTCATATGGAAAAGATGTTATGCCTGGACTCAGATGAAGCGAACATGGCCGAAGAAATCGTCGGTGATAGTTCAAATAAGTTGAATAATTCCACACCATCAAGTGATTTCGAGAGCCTAGTTGGGATGGGAGCTCATATGGAAAAGATGTTATGCCTGGACTCAGATGAAGCGAACATGGTCGAAGAAATCGTCGGTGATAGTTCAAATAAGTTGAATAATTCCACACCATCAAGTGATTTCGAGAGCCTAGTTGGGATGGGAGCTCATATGGAAAAGATGAGACAGATACTAGGGCTGGACTCAGATAAAGTGAGATTGATAGGAATTTGTGGTCTTCCTGGCAGTGGTAAGACCACCATCGCCAAATGTATATACCAACAACTCTTACCTCAATTCGAATTGAGTACTATCATGATTGATATCAAAGGATGCTATGCAAGAACTTGCCACAATGAGAACGACGCGAAACTGCAGTTACAAAGCCAATTGTTGTCTCAACTATTAAATCAAAAGTGTACTGGTGAGATTCTTCAATTGGAAGTTGCACAAAACATGTTGAAAGAAAAGAAAGTGTTAGTCGTTCTTGATGATGTGGACAGCGTAGGACAATTAGATGCTTTGGCGAACGAATCTCGGTGCTTTGGTCCTGGAAGTCGGATTATCATCACAACACAAGATCACAGACTTTTAGAGGAACAAGGGATCCAACATATATACAAGGTGGATTTTCCGCCACCTAGTGGATTACTACACACTGTCTACATATACTGCGAAGATACATTACAATACTCCTTTGCCAGCCACCTCTCCATGGATTTCCGCCGAAAAGGAATTTATGCATTTGTAAATTACAGTGAGACTCTGGATGTGATAGAGAGAGTTAGTGCTTACGTGGTGGTTTTCTCAAAGAGCTGCGTCTCCTTCACCTCACGCCTGGACAAGCTCGTGAGGGTTCTTCAGTGCCGGAGGAAAACCGGCCAGCTGGTGGTTCCAGTGTATTATGGCATTAGTCCATCAGATGTGGTGGTGCAGGAGCACGAGTCAGCGGATCGGATAAGAGAATGGAGTAGCGCACTCCAAGAACTGAGAGAATTACCAGGCCACCACAATAGGTAAGTAGGTAACTGTGGATAGATTAATTTGTCACTTGCACTTTGAGAAGAATGAAACTCTCTACTTCAAAACGTTTTCCACCTATCAAAACTAACACCACAAGAAAAATTATACAAATCAAAGGTTTATATGGAACGAATAATGTTATTATGATAAATTGAACAATAGGGTTTACAAAATGTGAGGCGGTTAATCCAAAACATTTTTGTTCTTCAGTATTCATTAATGTTTTCCCCAACAATACTTTGTGATTTTAAATCAATGCAAACAGGGAGGAATGCAGTGAGCGCGAACTTGTGGAAGAGATTGTCAAAGATGTGCATGATAAACTCTTTCCCACGGAACAAATTGGAATCAACTCGAGGCTGCTAGAGATGGAGCACTTGCTTTGCAAGCAACCATGGGGTATCCGTCGCATAGGAATTTGGGGTATGCCCGGCATAGGCAAGACGACACTTGCTAAAGCAGTTTTTGATCAAATATCTGGAGGCTATGAAGCTTCTTGTTTAATCAAACACTTTGACAAGGCGTTTCATGAAAAGGGGCTTCACCGTTTGTTGGAGGAACATTTTGGGAAAATTCTGAAGGAAATGCCTCGTGTATGCAGTAGCATTACAAGACCTAGCCTCCCTAGGGACAAATTAAGCAAGAAGAGAACTCTTGTTGTTCTTGATGATTTGCACAATCCTTTAGTTTTCGAGTCTTTTCTCAGAGGGATTCATTGGTTTGGCCCGGGAAGCTTAATCATCATAACTTCTCGAGATAAACAAGTGTTCCGCCTTTGTCAGATCAATCACGTGTATGAGGTTCAGAGCTTAAATGAGGCCGAGGCCCTGCAGTTATTCTATCAGTGTGCATGTGTAAAAGATATGAGAGAACAAAATCTTGTGAAGCTATCAATGGAAGTAGTTGACTATGCTAGTGGAAATCCATTAGCTCTCAGATTTTATGGTGGAGAGCTTAAGGGAAAGAAACTGTCAGAAATGGAGACCACATTCCTCAAACTCAAGCTACGTATGCCATATAAGATTCATGATTTATTCAAGAGCAGCTATGAAACACTTAATGACAACGAGAAAAACATTTTTCTGGACATTGCTTGTTTCTTCAATGGAGAAAATGTTGACTATGTGATGCAACTGCTTGAGGGGTGTAGTTTCTTTCCTCATGTTGGGATTGATGTTCTTGTGGAGAAGTGTCTGCTGACTATTTCAGAAAACAAAGTGAAAATGCATAGAATAATCCAAGACTTTGGCCGAGAAATAATCAACGGAGAAACAATACAGATCGAGCGGCATCGCAGACTGTGGGAACCTTGGACCATCAAATTCCTACTTGAAGATGACAAACTCAAAGCAAATGGAGATCTCAAAGCAACCTATACACGTATTCTGGTCTGGCATATTTTAATATTTTTATACAAAACTTAATTACTTTTGGAGATGAACCAACTTCTTGATCTATCTTCTTCCCTTATATTTCAGGGCACTGAAGACATCGAAGGCATATTTCTGGACACATCGAACTTAATATTTGATGTGAAGCCTGGTGCTTTTGAGAATATGCTAAGCCTTAGATTCCTGAAGATCTACTGTTCCAGTTATGAAAACCATGACGGACTCCACCTTCCAAAAGGACTTGAGTCTCTGCCTTATGAGCTAAGACTCCTCCACTGGGAGAACTATCCTTTGCAATCCTTACCACAAGACTTTGACCCATGCCACCTTGTTGAACTCAATTTGTCTTACAGTCAGATTCAGAAACTTTGGGGAGGAACCAAGGTAGGCAAACTCATATCCACTGTCTTATACCTTTTTCCATAAAACATGGTATTCCTTTTCCAATATATTTTTCTGTTCAGAAACTCGAGATGCTGAAGATGGTCAGGCTTTGTCATTCACAGCAGCTAACTGAAATTAACGATATTTGTAAAGCTCAAAATATCGAGCTAATAGATCTCCAAGGGTGTACAAAACTGCAGATTTTTCCAGCCATGGGACAATTACAGCATCTCCGAGTTGTAAACCTTTCAGGTTGCACAGAAATCAGAAGCTTTCCAGAGGTTTCACCAAATATTGAGGAACTACATCTCCAGGGAACTGGCATTAGAGAACTACCAATATCCACTGTGACCCTCTCCCCGCATGTTTTGCTGAACCGGGAGCTTTCTAATCTTCTAACAGAATTCCCAGGGGTTTCAGATGCTTTGAACCATGAACGAATATCAAGCCTGATAAAAGCAGTCTCATCTAATCAACATCTTAGAAAACTTTTTTGCCTGAATATGAAAGATTGTGTTCATTTAAGAAGTCTGCCTCACATGGCTGATTTAGAGTCTCTTAAGGTTCTTAATCTGTCTGGATGCTCAGAGCTCGATGATATTCAGGGTTTCCCACGAAACCTGAAAGAGTTATATCTTGCTGGCACTGCCATAAAAGAAATTCCACTGCTTCCCTGGAGTGTTGAACTCTTAGATGCTCATGGTTGTGTGTCTCTTATATCAATTCCTATCGGCTTGGAGCAGCTTCCTAGGTATTACACATTCAGTAATTGCTTTGCTCTTTCGGCACAAGTGGTCAATTTTTTTGTAAAGAATGCTCTCACTAATGTAGAACGCATCGCAAGAGAGTATCAGCAGGTACCTCTCTCCCTCTCTTTCTCTCTCTCTCTCTCTCTCTCGCTCAGCTTGTCATATCTGATTTAGTCTGGTTTGCAGGAACAAAAACTCACCAAATCTCTGGCTTTCAGCTTCACTGTGCCTTCTCCTGCCAGGGATAAGTTCGCATTTAATATGCAATCAGGATCTTCTGTGATTATACAACTGGGTTCTTCCTGGAGAAGCACGCTCGGCTTTGCCATATTATTAGAAGTTGCATTTTCGGAGGATTACCACGAGGCTAGTGGTTTTGGCGTTAGTTGTGTTTGCAGATGGAAAGACAAGGAATGCGTCTCTCATAGGCTAGAAAAAAACTTCCATTGTTGGACTCCAGGGGAAGGTGTTCCGGAGGATCACATGTTTTTCTTCTGTGATCTCAATATGCATCCGAGTAGCTGTGAAGGAAATGACCCCAGTATATTGGCTGATCTTGTCGTATTTGAATTCTTTACTGTGAACAAGCAGAAGAAGCTTCTGGTAGAGAGTTGTACAGTGAAGAAATGTGGAGTCTATGTGATTACTGTTGCGAATGAAGATACAAGTTCTAACATGACCCAACTGTTTTCATCCTCGGGTTACCTGCAGGAGATTTTTGATAATGAAGTTGAAGAAGTATTGAGGGTCATCTATGATGGCTTAGATGAGAATGACAGAAATTTATTTCTTTACATTGCATGTTTGTTCAGTGACGAGGAAGCTAATTTTTTGGCATCACTTGTAGCTAGGATTGGGTCGGGGATTAGTTCTAGGCTCAGGGTCTTAGCCAATAAGTCTCTCATACATATATCTCCCTGTGGTATTATAGTGTGGCATGGTTTACTTCAGAAAATAGGTAGGGAGATCGACTTTAGACAATCCACTCTGCCTGGTAGCTTAATAGTGTTGGACAGAGACTTTGGAAATGTCTGTATGGATCCTTCTTCTTTGTTTTACATTTGGAAATACGATATCTTTACAAGTTTCAGTGAGGAAGATGACTGTGATAATAAAATCAGCCACCTTCTTGTGGAACTCAAATGCAAAGCAATAAGTACATTCAAAGACAAAATGAAGGGAAGCAAGTCGGTCGGCCCAGAGCTTGTAGAAGCAATTAGAGAATCGAGATGCTCGATTGTCGTGCTTTCAAAGAACTACGCCTCTTCGAGTAGGTGCTTGGATGAGTTGGTAGAGATTATGAATTGCAAGAAAGAGTTGGCTCAAAAGGTGGTGTCGATCTTCTACGATGTGGTTCCTTCTGATGTCAGGGAACAGATTGGAGGCTTTGGAAGGGCATTTAAAAACACATGCATAGGCAAATCAGAGGATGAGAAACAGAAATGGGTGCGGGCTTTGGCCGATGTAGCAAATATAGCCGGAGCGGATTCTCGGGAGTGGTATGTTGTGGTCCCACTGTGTATTCTTTATCTCAAAGTAGTTTTAAGAATGTTCTCTGTTGAATTTAAATCATTGATCATTCTCGTTTTATGCTTGTGTAATGATCATTTTCCTTGTCAGGGATAATGAAGCAAACATGATAGAGAACTTGCCTCACTCCTTCAAGGTTTGTTCTATTAAATCTCTACTGCAAACTCTCTAGGTCTTATGATGGTATTTTTGCTTAACGTTTGTTATTGTAATGATATATTGTGATGCTCTGTTTCAGATGCACTCTTCCATGTGCATAGAACTGAAGAACTTTGTTGATAGAATTATGAGAATCATTCCTGATATAGAACTGGCTCAATCCGCATGGTCCCCAGGGATACAGATTCTATTTTTGCTCTACAAAGCTTTGGAGAAGGCTAGATTGCTTCTTCAATATTGCAGTGAATCCAGTAAACTCTACATGGTTTGTTAAAATCATCTTTCTATCACATTTTCTGAGAGAATCTCTGTTTTGTTTAGTTTTTGATGATACTCTAGCTTTTTTCTCTATTTGATTGTGCAACCTCTTCTCATATGAAAAATACCTTTTTGCTTCAATCTTCAGGCAGTAACAGGAGATGTAATACTATTAAGAGGTTGGAGAGTAAAAAAATCATTACAACAAACCTTAACTGACTTTCGAAGCATGGTACCAGCTGTTATGGCTATCAAGGTTTGTATTTTTTTGTAGTTGACTTTTCATTAATCAATTCTCATGCTCAGTGTAATCGAAGTTTTACAAGGAAAATATCTGAATGACTGATGGGGAATATTTTGCTTGCAGATAACTCATATAATACAAGATTTTAGGTCAACTGTGTTGACTATAGAGTCATCTGAAGCAGAAGCTGGGAAAGCTGTTAGAGAACTGTTGAGACGGGGCACATTTTCTCTTGATTCTTCGGATGCGATCAGAGATTTCCATTTTGCAGCATTACAACTCCAACTTTCAACCCCTGAAGCCATTGTGATAGAGAGAAGATCCCTGAAGTCTCTTTTGGAAAAATTAGACGAGTGTGAAGTGAACAAGAGACAACTTTTGAAGTATCTTCTCTCTCTCCTGCAAACGCATGAACGAGTCATTTGTCGAGATCACAAAAAGAAATCTTTCCCACTGAATCAATCCGTCACCCACTGAATCAATCCGTCAATGATTCTGTGTGTGCTAGTGCTGTGGAAGCCAAATGTTCTGAGGAAGACATCATCCCCGAGGATTTTAAATGCCCGCTTTCTCTAACCTTGATGTATGATCCTGTCGACATTTCCTCAGGCCACACATTTGAGAGGGTGCAGATTCAGAGATGGTTCGATGAAGGTAATGATTCATGTCCTAAATCAAAAAGGAAACTAGATCATATTTTGTGGGTGCCCAATTTAGTGATTAAGTTTCAGATATCAGAATGGTGCGCAAAGCACAATTTTGATGTTCAAGATCCAGCGATGAAGCATGCAGAGGCTTGGCACAAGATTGACGACTCTGTTTCAATTGCTAGCTTTAGCAGTTCTCTGAACAAACCCCCAGATCTCAGCTGCTTATCGGATACATATACTGTTATGATTTGTGATTTAGAAAACAAAGATCTGTAACCAAATAAGAACGAGATACTGATATTGATATAAGTAGAGAGTTGTTTAAAAGGAAGTTGCTCTCTTTTCTCCCCCCATGAGAGTTCTTAATGGAGTTATTCTCCCCTCCCCTTATAAATTACTTAGCCAAAAGATAATCCCCAAACGATGAAGAAGACGATATATATAAGGTTACCCTCAACCCTAACAAAGCCTCTAGTTCCTTTAGTGTCTCTGCCTTGTATCCCTTCTTTTGTCCACTCACATACCATCTCAGCAAGTCAACCAGCTCATATTAATCTTCCCCATATGTCCTCTTGCTCCTTTCCCATTCATATCAGATACATACAACTCAAAGTATTTCTATGGATATGATAATTCGCCATCCGGATCTGAATAAGGATGTTATTGAGAGAAGACCAAGTCATCCTCTGTTTACACAAACCGTCTTTGTTCCTACAATCTAGGAAGCACTCATCTTCTATTCTCACAATCAACCACTTCTCCACATTTACTTAATTATAGGATCCTCAAACAGCTTTGTAATCTCTATTCAAATGATGTATCACTCTCTGAAAATAATATAAGAGAAACACATTTCATTCTCTTTTCTATAGATGTTATCAATGATTTGAGTTTTGAGAATCTTTTATATTATTTTGAGAGAAATTAGAGAATATCACCTAAACTCATGAAATTTGAATTCGTAAGGGAGATATGTTAACCGAAATTTGAATCCTTAAAGGGAGATATGCAAACTCAGAGTAACGTGATTCGTAATGTGTTTGCATATATCTCCCTTAAGGATGTTATGTTGCCTCCTCATAGGAACAGCTACAAAGATGTCTATCTGGTCTATGAGCTTATGAATCTAACCGCAAACTCTGCCTACCATAATTTACTCAAGAGATCTCTTGAAGTTGCTAATATGTCTGGATGTTTAGAACTTGAGGATATGCAAGATTAGGAGAACTGCAAAAACGCTTCTACACTGACCATGGAAATGTCGACAATGGGAAGTTCAAGATTTAACCAAAATAAAGTGCATCATAATGTTAAGGTTTAACCCAGAAGACATAGACTCTACTTGATAGATAAAGATCTCAAAAAACATGACAGTAAATCTCAAGGTTTCAAAACAAGGTCTAAACAAAAATCCCAAAAAGGTGAACAGTTTCATCTTGAATCCTCCTCTCCTTAGTCTGCCTTGGAAGCAAGAGCAGCAGCTTGACCTCTGAGACGACCAGTCCTCCTTGCAGCAATAAGACCAACCTTTTTTCCAGGTGGTGCATCACGACGTACGGTACTAGCGTGACCAATATGTTGATGGTTACCTCCTCCATGAGGATGCTCAACTGGATTCATAGCCACACCCCGAACCTTAGGCCAGCAGTTTCTCTTCACACGGTACTTGTGGTATGCGTTACCAGCCTTGAGCATTGGCTTCTCTGTTCTTCCACCACCTGCAACTTGACCAATCATGGCCCTGCACCCACTTGGCACAATCTTCTTTGAACCCGATGGCAACTTAATCCTGTCAAAATCATGTGTAAATTTCTAACTGTGAGAAAAAGCCCTTATCAAAAGAGAGAATTGTAGATAAAAACTGTTGTTCACTACAATCTAATCCTACGCAATCAGAAAACTGAAACGTAAGGTATACTAAACACAATTCTCAAAATAAAATAGAGTAGAGCTAGCTTTGAATCCAATGACCAGTGAAATATTGAAACTTGACCTGAAGAACAAAACATCTGCAGCAATCTTAACCCAAAAAGATAAAACATTTCTAATCAATTCTAACGCAATCAACGAAATGGTGCATGAGGTATATCATAATCATTCACAGAAAACAATTCAACAGAACAAAACATTAGCTTATACATTTTTGATCAATCCAATCACCAGCAAAAAGTATTGAACAGAAACCTGCTGGTGTCGTTATCAGGATTGTGAGCAATAACAATGGCGTAATCACCAGAAGCTCTAGCGAAAACACCACGATCACCAACATGATGCTCAACGTTACAAACAACAGCTCCTTCAGGGATAGATCTGAGGGGAAGAACATTTCCGACGACTAGAGTAGCTTTCTTCCCACAGTAAAGAAACTGACCGGTGTACATACCTTCAGCAGCAACGAAAAGCTCCTTCTGCTTCTTAAAACGGAAAGGATGACGGAAAGCTACACGAGCTAACGGAGCACCACGTCCTGGATCGTGAATGATCTCCGTCACAACACCTTTGAGATAACCATTTCTCTCGCCGAAATCGAGGCTCCTGAATTTGGCCGGACCTTTACGGTGGTGAGTGTGGGATTTGAAGACGGAACCAGCTCCCTTACGTTGAGCTCTGATGACACGACCCATGGATGATTATGGGGTTTGCTTCGCCTTCTTCTTTTTCTTCAGATTACGGCGAGTAACAGCAATGAACAAAATCAAGTTTATATCCACAGTCTCTCAAAAACCCTAGTGGACTGTGATGGATTTATCCCTAGATGGGCTTCATGAAAAGCCTAAACTATAAAAAACCGGGAAGAGTTTGAATAAGTCAAATCCACGAGCTTCTCAGTGCACCCGTCCGCAGCGGATAACAGTCTCCTCGTATTCCGTATTTTGAAAAAAAGAACAACAAATGAGATTATTTTTATATTTATAATAAATGAATTAAAAAAGCTATTTGAAATAGAGGTGTTGTCTGTTTGTGGAGCGTCAAAGTTGAAAAAGCGACAGCCCAAGCGCATAAATCATTCACCGCTCCTTCTTCTCTGGCACATACACGCTCCTCCCACTTTCTTCATTCTTCTTCTTTTTTCTTTCTCTATCTCTGTGTGGCTCGTCGACGAATGTTCTTTGATCTTCGTACACTCTCAACTCTGTGATATCAATCGTCTCGGTATGATTCTTCTCTCCAATTTCACGTTTCTGCTATTTTCTAGAAGCTTGGAGGTTGTTTGTATATATAGTTTGAAATGGTGTTGTTCGATTTTTATTTTTTTTGTGTTGTAAGTGAGATAGTGTAGTAGCTGATGATGATGATGAGGAGGAGGATCGGGGTTTAATGTAAAGCATTGAGATGTGATTTGAATTTTTTTTGTAGTAAACTTTTTCAATTTTTTGTTATTTGAAAAAAAAAATTTGGATTTTTAGTTACAAATTTGGAAATAAATCATTAAATGTCATTCACTGCAGAGTAAAAAAAAAAAAACAAAGAGAAAGAAAGAAACAACAAAAACGGTCATTGTTGAGCTAATACACAGTATAACAAATATAGCGGGATTTTGTCGGATTAAATTGAAAGTGACATTTACGGAAGATTTTGTTTCCTTTTTTTGTATGTTAGTTCAAATTTCAAAACTTTTTCAGTTTTTGTTTTTATTAAGCTCAATTTCTTCCTTTTTTTACGGATTGTGCAGAGTAGAGGAGCAAAAATGGACGGTAGAGGTTGGCCATGGAAGCGAAAGTCTTCGGACAAAGCTACGACAGAGAAACCAGTTGTTGGAAACGAGTCAACTCCTGTTTGTTCTTTGTCCTACTTGGCTTCTCTGGAGAATCAGGTGCTTTAATTTAAAACCATAACCTCTGTTTTTATATGAGATTAAGTGCTAATGTGTCAGTTTTGGTGGAGATAGAGATTTCAATTTTTGAAGTCTTTTTTTTTGTGTTTGATTGTGTGTCAGGAGAAGTGCAAAAACACAAACTATGTTCAGATTACTATGGATTCATACACGCATATGAGTAGAATGGAGGATCAGGTCAAATTGTTTGAGACTGAAGTTAAAGATCTTAGAGAAAAACTCACTCTTTCAGACTCTGAGATTAAGACTAAAGAATCTTTGATTCTTCAACATGCGAAAGTCGCTGAAGAAGCTGTTTCAGGTCATAGCACGAAAACCTTGATTTCTTGATATGTTATTTGAGCATTCTTGTGTGTTTGTATTAGAAAATGCAGACTGTTTTTGAGATATTTTTTTGTTGCTGATTAGTCATTGTTCTTTTAGGATGGGAGAAGGCTGATGCAGAAACTTTGGCACTCAAGCGTCAGCTCGAATCTGTTACACTCTTAAAGCTCACTGCAGAGGATCGAGCATCGCATTTGGATGATGCGCTGAGGGAGTGCACGAGGCAGATAAGGATTGTGAAAGATGAGAGTGACCAGAAGCTGCAAGATGTGATTCTTGCTAAAACCACTCACTGGAATAAGATCAAAGCCGAGCTTGAAGGAAAGATTGATGAATTGAGCCAAGGACTTCACCGAGCAGCTTCTGACAATGCAGCACTCACTAGATCGTTGCAAGAACGATCAGAGACGATAATAAGGATCAGTGAGGAAAGGTCTAAAGCTGAAGCTGATGTGGAAAAGCTGAAGACTAATATTCAGTTGGCTGAGAAGGAAATTAGTTCGCTGAAGTACGATGTTCACGTTGCTTCAAAAGAAGTAGAAATCCGCAACGAGGAGAAAAACATGAGTTTGAAGTCAGCGGAAATCGCAAACAAACAGCATCTAGAAGGAGTGAAAAAGATTGCAAAACTTGAAGCAGAGTGTCAAAGGCTAAGAGGGCTTCTGCGGAAGAAGCTTCCTGGTCCTGCTGCTATGGCTCAAATGAAGCTGGAAGTTGAAAGCTTAGGGCATGAGTTCACAGACCCTCGAGCACAGAGAGGCATAGCTCAAAATCCGAGTCACAATGCACACATCACAAAGGCAGAGATTTCTACTGATCATAAGTTGGAAGAGTGCAAACGAGAGAATGTATATCTCACGAGACGGGCATCGGAAATGGAGGAGGAGATTCAGACACTTAAAGAACATCTCACTGCCCGTAACTATGAACTGCAGGTTTCGCGAAATGTCTGCGCTAAGACTCTTGGAAAGCTTAAGATTCTTGAAGGGCAGATGCATATGTTTCACAATGACAAGAATGCTCCAAAATCAAATAGCAGAAATCTTTCTGAAAGTCCATCCAGTGGTCATGATCATAACTATCCGCCTAGTGTCACCTCGGTATCCGAAGATGGGTTTGATGAAGAAGGAAGTTCCTCTGAGTGTGGTCCAGCAACCTCAACAGATTCTCGTAAAGTAAGAAAAGGAAATGTTGATGGTTCAACAAAGCCTAAGATTTCTAGTAGACTGGAGTTAATGGATGACTTCCTGGAGATTGAAAAGTTTGCAGCCAATGATCCAGATGGAGCTAACTCAGCTTCAAAATCTTCCAACAGTGCCTGCAGCAGTAAATCTGTAGACAAACAATTCGCTTGTAAGTCCTGTGAGGAAGATGAGGATACAACAACACTTGATCAGCTGTTAACAGTACTCCGCTCAAGAATCAACAGGATATTTGAATCTCAAGAGGGCGTTAGCATTGAGAAAATCGTTGAAGCGGCAAGACTTTCAATCCAAGAGATGCAAGGATCATCACCCAAAAAACTCTCAAGTCCTCTGTTTGAAGTTGCTGATGAAACTCTAGAGAAACATGTTTTGTCGTCTCAGGATATTGAAAACAGCGAAAATGTGCAGAAGAACACCAAGAAACAAGATTTGGAAGCAGCTGTTTCCAATATTCACCACTTCATAAAATCAACTACAAAGGAAGCAACACAACTTCAGGAGATGAATGGGAATGGACGACTGAGTGAGAGCTTGGAGGATTTCTCTTCATCAGTTAGTAAATATTCAACCGGTGATTCAGGCCTTTCTGACCTTATTCTAGAACTCTCCCGCATTTTGGTTCTGGCTAGTAATATCAACAATGGTGCTTTGAGTCTCAAGCCCCATCGTAGTAAAGAGACTTCAGTTGCACAGAGCAACGATAAGGTTACATTGCTAGAAAAGGTGTTTGAAGAGTCAGATTCTGATCAACTGGGAGACATATTTGCTAAGCCAGAGGATCACCGTGTAGAAAACTTGATCAATGGTCGTGAGTTGGATGATTCATCATGCAAGAGCTTGTTGAAAGAGGTGGAACAGCTAAAGTTGGAGAAAGAGAACATTGCATTAGAATTATCAAGATGTTTGCAGAATCTTGAAAGTACAAAGGCAGGGTTGGAAGAAAAAGAGCAGCTCATATCGAAGCTGAAACTACAGCTCGCTTCTTCAGAGGATTTCCAAAGCTTGGCAGAAACTCAGCTTAAATGCGTGACTGAGTCATACAAATCGCTGGAACTCCATGCCAAAGATCTAGAAGCTAAAGTGAAAAGCTTGGAAGAAGAGTCAGAGAGACTTGAAATGGCTTTCTCCACAGAAAAGCGTGGCCATGAGGAGACTCTAGCTAAATGCAGAGACCTTCAAGAAAAATTGCAAAGGTATACTACTGAAATCTATAAAGCCAACAACTAAAACTTAGTTAGATCTTTTTGTGTGTGCTAATTTTTATTTACACTGAAGGAATGAGACTTGTAGAAAGTGTTCAACATCCAAACTCCAACCTAATCAGGTACACTTCTTACAAAATCTCTTCTTGATAACTAATAAGCCCCTTAACTAAAATTTACAATTTTCTTGTTTCCAGGAGAAAGACATAACATCTGCAACAGAGAAGGTTGCAGCTTGCCAAGAAACAATTCACTTACTCAGCCAACAGTTACAGTCCTTACAACCTCAGAGCAACCACATTCTCAAACCTCAATCCCCTGAGAAGAAGCTTCAACAGCATAAAACCTCAGAAGCAACACCGAACTCTGCACTAGATGATCTTCCTCATGATCATATCATCCAACCATCTCGTTCTGTTAGACACATGGTGAATCCAACGGTCCATGCGATCATCAAGTCTAGCTCTGTTTCTTCATCTTCTAAAGAAGATAATGAGAAGCATACGCGTGGATTAGGCCGATTCTTCTCCTCTAAACAGAAGAACAATGGACGTTAAAACGCTAAGAGATAACACACTCATTATCTTTTGGTTCGTTTGATTTTCATTTCGTTCTTGATATGTGTATAAGTTTACATGCGTTTTTAGTATTTGAGAAGAGAACTTCTAGTGAAGATCAATCTTTGTCTTATTACTTACTCTACACAACAACTAAACCTCATCTTAAAATCACAGTAAACCGAACTATAACCGAGGCCGAACTTTAATTTTGATATACTTGAAATTTGAGATGATAACGAGTAACTTCGATATTTTAGAATAGTATAAGACATTGCACCGATTAAATCAAAACTACAAAACAAAATTATATTATTAATGTCAACAATTTCATATACAGAGCAAAAATATGGACATCAAATAGTCTTGAATTCTAGAAGTTTTAGTTGAATCCATTTTATTTCAACTCTTTCTTTGCAGGGTTTAAATTGGAATGTGAATTGTGAAGATCCATGAAAATGACTCTACCAGAGAAATAGAAATAATTCAAGCTTTTACAAAGAATTGTTGGTTTAAATTTCAGATGAATAATAATATTCTTAGACAAAATAAAAATAGGAACGTGAGGTCCATGCAACATAAAAACAATAATGTAGTATTCAAATAGATTTTAGAAAAATAAGAAATTGAAAGTTTGAAAAAAAGGACAGGAAACAGATCAAACAGATAATGCTCATCAATGTCAAGCAGACAAGGTATAAACTCAAAGCAACTTGATAGTATGGGCAAGCCAGAGTTTGTACAGACAAATGCTATTTTTTTTTCTTCATGGTCTTTAAGTCTTTTTTATTGAATAATAGATACATTTATTTGGTTTGTATTCTACTGAATATGATATTTGAAATTTATTTGTGTCTTCTTGTATTCTAATTTAAAACCAGAATACATGATAACTGTGTGCGCTTATTGGATTAAATCGCAATAAAGAAGAGGAAGAGAAGAGACAAGATAGAAGAGACATTGTGGCTTACATGTTCTGCCTTTGAAACAACTCATCTCTCCAAACCCATTTTCAAACACACTTTGTCTTTTTTTCAACGATGTAGAATAAAATAATGAACTTAAAAACATCGACTAAAAATAATGAGAAAAATGTTATAAAAACGGTGTTTGTATATATGGTTATATTACCGAAATATAAAAGAGAAAGAGATTTTATCAGAGAGATTTTATCAGAGAGATTGTATTGGAATGATTTTTACATTAAGCGGAAGCCTCTATTTATAGGAAAACAAATTGAGTTTACTGTGCACGCATAGTGACAGTGGGCTCCACTCCAACGCGTTAAAATATTTTTCGGTGCAGCCTTCTCTGACTTTTACAACAAAAAATAGTTTTTTCTTCGATATATGCACTAAACTATTAATAATTATTTGTCAATAACATGTATCACTATGTGAGAAATTCTTATTGTAATAAATTATGGACTTAATTAAAAGATATTACATTTATACAAAGTATTGATTTTCCCTTATACAATTTATTTATCTAGTTAACAAAAAAATAATCTCATATCATCATATTTTACTTTCTAAAGTCATCATTTTAAAAGTGAACAGTACTAGTCTATATAGGGTATTTTGTGAGATATTTTCTTCCCTTTTCTTAAATAATCATATTTTACTTTCTAAAACCTTCATTCTTAAAAGCGAACAATACTAGTCTATTTAGGGTATTTTGTGAGATATTTTCATATATATATGATTTTCAGCAAAAAAAAAACTAAAGTTTTAAAATATATATAACCTCTCAAAGTTAAGATTTCTGCACTTAAAAAACCAAAACAAAAGGATTTCTGCGCTTGTGTTCAACTCACATATGTCAATAGACGATCTTGATAGTTTTAACCTACGATGATGTAAACATTTAGACATCATATTAATATTATTTAACCGGAAGGATCAATAAATTAAAGCATAATCGTACCGTATAAAAGAAAATAAATTTCTTTATCTGTCAATGCTGTCATACACTTGAATTCAACTACCAAATAAGCTTTTGCTTCTACATATATGTTTACAAATCTTGAAGGCGACCTTACGATATTAATATGAGTTGTATGATTGAAAGTAAAACAAAAACGAGACAAATGGAACAAATGATATAGATCATGATAACGAAACCACTAAAATTAAAGCAATTATTGTTATAATCTAGAATCCTGTTGACCAAAAAAAAAAAAAAAAAATCTAGAACCCCACTCAAACAGAAATTACTGTATACACTTGGTATCATATATTTATCGCTTCCTTATGATATTGTAAAAAATCTTGGTTATCAGAATATTTCATATCGATATCTAAACTAATTTATGTGACTCCAACTCTCTTATATGAATATCACTACGGCAAAAACAAGGTGGATTCAACGAAAATAAATCCCTAATCTAAGCTAGGGTTTCCTATATGGAGGAAAATCATGGTTTGGAAAAAGATTTTGTTGATGACCGTTCGATTAATTATTCTTTTGATTACTTCTGGCTTCGTAGATATTTGACTTGTGAAACAGGTCATAATTACGCTATACCTAGATGTAGTATAACTGTATAAACAAAATTGGAACCACAAATGGTAAATCTTTGATGTTTGGCCATTATGGTTGATAGACCGGCAAAAATGCGAATCTACCCTTTTTGTGTATTCTATATAGGTTGACAATTTGATATATATATATATATATATATATATGTTGTATTTTAGTTTTTATCTGACTTGTCATACAATTTACAGAAAAAAAAATATTTATACAATTTACAGATTTGGTCAATTGCACAATTTACAGAAAACAAATAAAACCAGTTTTATACCTTTTTATGTTGTGATAAAAAATATTATATATTTTTGCCAAAGTGACTTCTTAATTAATAATAATTTGTACAGTATTTATAATCAATCATTCGTTCCTAACATAATTAAAGTTCGATTTTTGTAGGATGAATAGAAAATCTATATATTATAAACAAGAGAATTACAACTTAGTACTCAGAATGAAAATTCTTGATTCAAAAATTAATACAAATAAACTAGCTATTCCTCTCAAGAACCAATGGTCAACAATACAGGTTGACTTGAGGGAAAAGTCACCCACCCAAACTAATATACAAAATATTTAGATATAAATAGAAACAGGGTTCCGAATATATAGAAAAGGGAAAAAAAATTTCCCAAGATAGTGTTAATTAAAAAACTGTTAGATATATTAATATAGCCACAAATCTTGAGTCGATGCTTAGCGCGATCCCCGCCATTTGCTTCCGTCTTCTTAGCAAAGAAAAAAACCCTAAATAATATTTCCTATATTCTTTATTTCTTGTTTCTTGATTTTCTTGGTAATAATTTTGATGATTCGATCTTCCGAGTCTAGAGTGTGACAATGTGTGATCAAACCCTTATAACCTCAAAGGGGAATGATCTCAAGGGAATGACCAATTGAGCTAATGATCAGTCTCCTCTCGATATCGTTTTTTATCTGAACATGGAGATGAGAGATCGAAAGACGACTTCATCACAAGGGATAGTGATACCCATCTCGTGCTCGAACCCAAACTCTTCCTCAGCTAGTTGGAGGAGTGTCTGGAACTCAGGATGATCTAGCCATGAGATAGGGACCACATAGCGACCACGGTGTTGACCGACATAGACCGGGAAATGACCTTTTGGCACGTCGTTGTAGTAGCAATTACCTTGATTCTTCTTTCCTAGACTTGAGCACCTCTTCAAGATTTGCTTTAGAGATGCTGCTTGAGATAGCGCCGCTTTGTTCGACTTCTTTATCGCCATTTGAGCTTATTCTGTAGAGAGAGAAATAGAGAGAGGAGAGAAAGAGAGAGAGAGAGTTTGGTATGTTTGAAGAAAGGTGTGGAAGTGAAGGTGGTGGGGAGAAATATGGAGGGGTATTTAAGGGCACAACGAGAGAGAAAAAAATGGAAGAGTTTATTAAATTTAATAAAGAAAAATCATATATATTGTTAACATAGATTTTTTAGGTTTACTTGTGACTTTTAAAGATTTGTGACTAGGTTATATGTATTATAAACACAATAACGACTAATTCATGCAGAACCACATGAAGTGTTTCCTTGGTGATCACATTAAAAGCCGCGTAAGCACGTAACATAATGTAAAATTGGCATACATTATACTTATTAATTTCATCAAACTCAAAACACTTGTTTATTCGTACATTAAATCTCATCAAAGTTTAAACAGTTGTTTTTTTAATTAATACAGGATGTATGGTTCACTGTAACGTCCAACTATTTTCAAGGGTAATTTTTTTTTTTTTTTACAAGCCCAAATTGTTATATATGTAGTAATATTATGGGCCAGAGTAGTCAAATGGTCCTCTTTTTTTTTTGGAATCAGTGGAGAAATGAACTCAGGACTATCTAAAATTATAAAACATTGCCTCTAAATTTTCGTATATATCACTATATCAAACGATCAAAGAAAAATATTAAAAATTCCAATGTGAAAGCAAATATCATGTGCGATGTAGGAAACAAAGCAGTTTTAGAGACAATGCCATAAGGGAAAGAGGGCAAAATATGTGAAGGAATGCATACAAAATAAAATAGGAGGGTCTTATAAATTACGTAGGGACTATAAACATTACCCTACATTGTCTCCCTTTTGTGTTTTTATTTAGACACAACTCTACAAATTAATACAAGTAGTGTCTGTTTTCTCTTTACTTGTTATAAACTCTTCTTCAGATTTTGTCTCTACTGAAACTTCCAATTTTATTACAACTAATATATGAACAAATAAATAAATGATAGCATGGCCGTTAATAGATTCAGATACCCGTTTTGTCATAAATTGAGTCCGTTGCAAAAGGATTACGGACGAAGTATAAAGATATGTGAACCAAAGTACGTACTTGCAACTGCAAGATCACATGTCTTTTGCTACAAGTAGAGTTGCCAACACTTTAATGCCCATTCTTTTCTTTTTTAATCTACAAATTAAGATGTACAAAATAAACAAAATGATTGTTGTTCGGTGGTTTTGTATTTTCTTGGTTGTAGTCGATATATAACCAAATTCACTCATGAGGACATATTGGTTATTGCGAGGTTCATATGACAGTATCAGTATATATGGTGATTGAGCTAAACTCAAAATTATGTTGGTCACCGCCAAAAAATGTATTATATATAGAATTAAGTACCATTCGGAAAAATCAGCTGATATTGATAGAGACTGAAGGTTAAAAAGTGAACCTCTTTAGGGTCACTTGAAAATTTTATCAAAGAGTTATATAGTATTTGCATTGGTTTGTTCTTTATTATAAATATATGGAGAAGATATAGCTAAGCAATATAATAGATTGTCCCCATGTGAAAGTTTGAAATGAAAACAAATGCTTAGGTTGGAACCTAATCTTTTGTTTAATTGATAGTATCAAATCCATGCAAGTTCCCATCTCATTCCTCCGATGCCTTGTGTTCCACGTACTTCTTTCCTTATTCAACTTCTTATTTTTCTTTTCTTTTTCTCTTTTTCCCTTTCATTTTAATGTGATGAATCAATCAACATCATCAAACATTTTCACCTTTTGGCTTTGTGATAATTCAAATCTAATTAATTGCAAATTTTCCGTGGTAGAAACCCCATATCGTGTATAACTTGATAGCCAAAAAAGAGAATTTTAAGTGCAATTGAAAGGACTTTTTAGCTACAATAACAATATATACTATCCGTCGTCTAATCAATAATTTTTTTGTTTAATCAGGTGAATTCACAGTTCCTACAAATTTGATTGGTTTTATAGTTGTAAAACATCTATTCGCCGTAATTCGCTCTCCCGTAAAGTCAATTCCCATTTGGAACACTTCCTTGCTGTTCGGCCACTTGGCTCTGGACTTCGACTCGTATATTTAACATAGTGTGTTTGTATCTAACGAGCTCGTCCACCTTTGGATTCGTAGAGTTTTGACCCAGTTTACCAGATTATCAAAAAGAAAAAAACATTTATTTTAAAGATCTAAAGCTGAACCCTTTTAAAAAATGTGTAGATGAAACATCTACTACAACACCTGAACGTATGAGTAATCAAAACATCATCTGCGACATCTTAGGGTTCTATAATAAAGAAGCGCCAGCTAATAGGCAAGATTGTTTTAAAATTTGTTTACATTTTTAATTAAGGTAACGTTTTAATATTTGCTATGTTTTAAAGATTTTAGTATATTTCAATATATAACGACAAATAGAAAGAAATAAGAAAGAAGTTTTTTTGGTCGACAAAGAGGATAAAGATTAAGAGTTTGGCTTCAACCGTTCCATATAATAGGGGCAGGGATATAAATGAATTTGTATCTTCTTAAAATTATATGGAGACGATAAAAATGACACTGTTCGTGAAAAGGGAAGATAGGAGAAAAGTAAATTACAAAAGTTTTGAAATTTTTTTAAAACTTTTAAAGAGTTATAAGTTTTGAAAAATTTAGTGTTATTCAATTGTAAATTACAAAAACTTTACTAAAATCTTATGTTATTGGTTTAATATTTATAAATAGTTGTGTACAGACATTAAAAGTCATGCGTTATTGCATTGATGATTTCAAAATTTTATTAAAAGTTACGCGTTATTGGATTAAAAAAGAGTTTAACTAATTTTTAGATTCTATTAAAGTTTAGCATTATTGGTTTACTGATTTTAAAACTTTTTGTTCATGTGAAACAACTTTTAAAAACTTTCAAAATAATAGATAGTAACGTGAGATTTTCAAAATATACAACAATATATTTACAAAGTTAAAAAAATCTCTAAAAATCTATTGAGAATATATAAAACTTTTTTAAAACTCTCTAAATTTTCTAAAAACTTTTTTAAATCCTGCAATTATCATAATCATTAAAATTCTAATTAAATCACTATCGAATAACACCCCTAAAACCCGAAACCGAAAGATGGAAGTTTGTCGTATTTATGGGATATATAATTCGAAGAAAACGTTGACCAAAATTTTTTTTTTTTTGAAGAAAACAAAACAAAAATAAGAGATGGTGTGTGTGGGGACAAAGGAGAAGAAGACAGTGAGAGAATCAGGTGGAAGTGAAAGGAACAACACTTGGCTGTCCTGAATTGGCGCTTCTGTTGTGGTTATAACTCGTAGACAAGATCCCTCACACTCTTTGTAACCCCACAGCCCAATTCATCATCATCTTAACCAACTTTTCCACAATAATAACTCTCTTGATTTTTAACCCAAATTACACTATGCCCTGTTCAGTATTGATTTTGGTATGTTCGTTTTATTTGAAAAAGTTTAAACTATTATGAAACTATGATATCTGATTTTCTCGAAATTCTCAAATTTGCTGAAATATAGAAATATTTACTCCTTCGTATCTAAATTTAGACATATTTTGAGTGATGTTTTTGTATGTTCAATCTGTAGTTACCCAATTGGTATGCAAGGTATTTGATTCGAACTCTTGTTTGGATACATCGCAACATCAATTTCCATTATTGGTAACTGGTATAAGCCAGCTTATTTACTTCACAAGCTATACCTAATTTAGAATGATATATATACGGCTCAATTGAAAAAAAAATTAAAGAAGAAGAAAGTACGATTCAAAGAAAATAGCCTAATCAATTGGCCATCTCAAACTATTTTAATGTTATTTTAAGAAAAAAACATATACTTGTCGTGTTATTTTTTTGTTTTAAAACAACATATATTTCGAATACACCAATTTCACATCGCCAATATTTTTCTATTATTGATATACAAGTACGTAGGACAAACAATATCCTTCGCGTCTTAATTCAACACATTCGATTATATTAGACTAGTTTGATCTTCTTCTTTTTTCTTATATATATGCTTACATATTAATTTATTATGTTCGGTTTCAAATGAAATCTCACATTTTATTATTTTATAAAACATATTTTAAAAAACAACGTATACAGAAAGATTGGAGCTAAGTTCATGGTAACGAACACAATTAAAAAAAAAAAAAAACTATATCATTCTTGTGTGGGATAAAATTTTGTTTGCTTTCAGAATCTCCAACGATTATATTATCATAATATAAAATGTTTGTCTCCTTATCTTTATTCTTTTTTAACTTGACATTCAAAATACTAAAGGCAAACGCAAGTATTTTCATATGAAACAGTCATGCCAAAAAGTTGACTTATGTGATCTTGAACCTGGATCCTTGTCTAAACTAAATTGAAGTATATGCTTTTGGAAACTATTAATATCATTAGTTTTTATACCTAAGATAATTACATGTCTACAAGAAAAAAATAACAATACTCAAACCATTACACAATAAGTACAAAAGAGGTTGATTTTGCAAGGTCGGTATGATGTGATGTAGTTACAAGACCAAGTCACCAAGTCACCAATAAGGCTTCAGTTTTAGAATCAATATTGTTTTTTTCCTCATATTTTCTCCAAATTCAGAAATTACAAAAGGGAGAGTTTCTAACGACAAAAATGCATAAAGATTAGAATTTAGATTTATTATGAAAGAACTTTTTCTCCAATTTCCCTATCGTAAATAAATTTCCTATTCAAAAAGCTATAAAAGGGACAGCTCCTTACGACAAAATGCATAAAACAAAATTATAAGTATTTTTTTCCCCAACTTCCTTACTAATACAATTTCCAATTCAAAAACTATAAAAGGGACAACTCCTAACGACAAAATGCATAAAAGAATATTAACATGAAGATCTTTTTTTTTAAGATTTTTTTCCTCAAATTTCCTACACATTAATTTCCACTCCAATACAAAAATGCATTAAAAATTCAGATATTAGTTCCAATCCAAAACCTATTAAAGGGACGATCTTTTAAAGCAAATATATATTTTAAAGAATCTCAATCATCAATACAAGAAATTAACTTTAAGAAAACATATTTAGATGTTAAACAAATATATAAATGTCTGCTAAATCCACAGAAGTAGAACCAGAGAGAGTCACAAAAGAGTTGCTCATATCCCTAAACTGTGTAGGATCCATGTCTGCAAAAATCTATGACTCTCCCATGTGGCACTTACTTCCAACAACAACTCAGCAAAGTCAGAGCACCACAAGCTGACAAATATTCCTCCAATGAAATTTGAGCCACAAATCTGATTTTGGATAACTTATGATAAAAGAAGTTTTTTTCTCCTACCACCATGTTCTAAGGCCACTAGAGTCTGTCTTTCAACTGATTACAACTCTTTGCAGTTTTTATGTTACATTTTGATGTGAGTTTTTCTAGCAAAAGCAAGAAGCCTCTCTGATAACTGTCAGTGTCACAATCTGTATTCCAGTTTCTCCTTTTCTAGGAGAAGTGTTTGTGTTTTCTCTTCCTGATTTAGAGAGACTAAAGAAGTCATTTCAAGGTGTTTCTTGTTTGTAAATGCCTAAAATTGGTGGATACTCATGTTCTGTGAATGAAAATGACCATATGAGAAATGATTTATTACATATAGCACAGGAGGCAATATCTGTCGATGTCACGATGGTGGAAGAATTTAAACCCCTCTACTTGTTTCTTCCACTGATTTCTGTCCTAGACAAATGAAAAAACATGATTGATTCGACGACCAGTAAACAGTTGGTTTTAATAATTTTGCCACAAAAAGAAGATATGCACAACTTCTTTCAAAGATACCAAGTCAAAAACATATATTCATGTAGCCAATTGACATTCTTGCATTTGAAACAGTGCAGGCTGAAAAAGTTGGATTATGTGATCTTGAAACTGGATCCTTGTCTAAACTAATTGAAATATATATTTATGCTTTGGAAACTACGCATATCATATGCTTAGTATCTTGATAGTATTTTTCAGAAATTCATTGGAGATCTTTCGCTACAGCATGGAGATCCAGAGTGTGATGCTTGTAACAGAATCTCACAATCCATGCAAGTCCAGAGACGATATCAACAAAGAAGCAAAAAGTTAGCAAGGAGTTTTAGGAGTCATTTGAAAAGAGACCCGGCAAAAACAGATCAACTATGCTTGCTTTCTTAAAAGCCATGTTCTACGGATAGTTTACCGGAATGTCAAATCTGAAAAAGAAAAGAATCCGATAGCAAATTAAGTACGCCTACTATATCCAAGGATTACATCTTTTGCTAAGAGATGAAAGATGCAGAATCAGATGTTTGAAGCATTCAAAACCATGACTTTGCACTGTTCATTTAAGGCCAGAAGCTGAGCTTCTTTCTTGTCAAGAAGAGCTGTCAGCTTCACATTCTCCTCCATTAGCTTTTGCACGTCAACCTCTTTCTGCGCTTTCTCACCTTCCAGTTGTGCAACCTGATTTCAAAAGAATAAACATATGAGAATGAATTCAGTAATATTGACATATAATAATTATATACAACTCTTAGTCGGTAAAATCACGCGACAATAGCTTGCTAGTTGCTACTATATATTGATTTTTCCACTCATCACGCTACCATAGACATTGCTTTACCTGACCTTTGCAATTGAACATTCACATACCTGTCTCATCATTTACATAAAACAGCTAACAAGTTGCAAACAGAAGAGATGAGACTGACCGGGCTTCGATGGTATGGAATTGCCGCTCGGATGAAAGAAGTGTTTCTATAAACATTGGTGGAAGTATTGACGTAATTTCTAAGTGACTCACACTCTGTCTTCACACGACGGAGCTCCTCTTCATTTTCCACATCCTTTTCTCTATCTCTCCTACTATCTTCAACTAGTTTCTTAATTATCTCCGCTGTTTATTCTAGAACAGTTTTATTCCCATGTACAATCCGTTTCATCTCTTCTAACCTCAAGGAGAGATTCTCGATTTGGACTGTCTTCCTTCTAATCTCTTCCTTATCTATAATTACCCTCTCCTTTTGAAAAGATGTTTCAGATTCAGCCGCTGTGACCCTCCTCAAAAGAGACTCCAGCACATCAGTAACCATCTGTATGGATTGAAGCGTCTTCCAAGTAAAGGCTCAATCCTCTATAACCAAGGAGTCCTGGTTCTTGTTAGTTCCAGTCAATGTATCTTCACCTGGATTAGCCAGTTCAGAAGCTGGAACTATCTATCATCTTCCAATTGTAGCTGTTCAGCACCGAGTGACAGATTTGTTAGACCAGGAACGGCCAAGATTCTAGCTTTTGATCTCAAATAGCGCAAGCTTGCTGCAGCTGATTTGAACCTACCTAACAGAACCTCTAATTCCTTTCTTGCATCTTCCTCTGAATCCTCATGGGAAGCCTTGACATCTACAAGTTCAGCATGTAAATTATCTAAACGCAACTGACCAGTTATCATCTCATGATTCCATATCTTAAGGGCTTCTCTTGATAATGAATCTTGTGCAGCCATACTAGTATCAGCGTTACCAGCCATTCCCAACCTCTATTGTCCAGAACTAGAAAGGACGACACTTTCTTTCTGCAATAATTTAAAAGAAGCTTAGAATCCAAAATAGCATTCTCTAGTCTAGTTAAGGGCGGAACCAACTTGGTTGACATAAAAATAAAGTATATAAATCTGTGAAGCTCATACTAATGTGTTGAATCTCTTGTTAAGATGCAGCTCAAGACAACAACAAAAGAGCAACAACGAATATACAGAGCTTTTTAGCTTCCTTTGATTTAGAAACCATTTGGGGTCAGTGGTCTATCTCAAACGATAACCATTTGAAGATCATTCACAAATTAAATATAGACTTGAAGATAGAAAAATTACCAGTCTGTTTTTGGCGGAGATTGAGAACCATTGCAGATTGAAATCTAACGAACTCGATAAAGCAGATTAATTCTATGTAAGTTCTTCCTCTGTATCCACAAAATGGATTCTCAGAAAATCACCGGCGAGGGAAGAGATACTTACGAAGTTACGATGAACGTTTTTGATAACACAAGATAGATCGGGTCGGGGCTCCAATTTTACTTTCCGGGTCAAATCAAAATTACATGGGCTTTACGGACCAGAACTTTTGTCGGCGTGCTGTAGTTATAAATACCAAACCTACTCCTCGCTGTAAAATTATTAAGAAACCATTCCGACCTAAATTTTATTAGATCGTCATCATTGAAGAGCAGACTCAAAAGAGCCAAGTAAACGAACTCATCCAATCCGTACAAACTGAAACTACTGCACGGAAACAGAGAGATTCTATTGTGTGATTGATACAAGGAATGGAGCCAATTTACGGAGAAGATGATTTTCTCGGCAAGTATCAGCCATCGGAACTTAAAATTGCTTCGGAATTTCTAACGACTTGGTTGCCTTTTCTATCTAGAGATCTCTGCAAAGACTGTGTTCATCTTCTCTCCAATCGAATCCGTTCTCTTGACCCAGGTTAGAATTTTTTTCCTCTCTGTTCTCTTTGACGGGAAAAATTCTGATTCTTTTTTCATAACTCGAGTGTCTGAACGGAGATGTTATTGTACTATTGAGTCCAATTTAATCATTGAAGTTTATAACTTACACCAATGTCTAAACTAATTAATATTTTTGGAAGAATATTATATGTAATCAAGCTATTACATGTAATCAAGCTATCTTCTTGAAATTTCTGTATTGGGAATTTTATCTTTTATGTGTAATTGTGTTTCATTTATTACAGAGTACTCTAGTAACATAGAGGATAAAGCGGGTTCAGTTTCGATGGTGGAAAACATGGAATCTGAAGTAATTGATAATAAGATGGACGATGATTCTGATGGGAAGCTTTGTGATTCTCACTCATTAGATAGTTTGAAAGCTGGGGGTTTTGTTTTTGGATCTTTGTCAGACAGTGTAAGGAATGCAATTCCATCTCAATTAACTGTTTCTGAGACGGGGAGTCCACGAATGTCTTGGGCTGATATGGCACAAGAAGATGGGCTAGAGGAGGAAGAACAGAAGGAGAGTCAATTAGGTACACAGGACGTTGATGCTAGTCCTTCCGTTGGAGACTCGATGAAGACTCCTGAGAAGCGTAAAATGTCTAGGGAGGAAAGAGAGCGTTGTCGATTTATGAATGTGAAGAAAATGAAAGTGTTTAGTTGTTTTGAGAAAGTTCGAGGAAAGTCTGTTAACATCCTCGAGGGACTTGAATTGCATACCGGTGTTTTTAGCGCGGTGGAGCAGATAAAGATTGTTGATTTTGTCTATGACCTACAAGAGAAGGGTCGAAAAGGAGAATTGCAAGGTTTATTCCATGTTTTCTCTCTTTCTTTTTTTATATAATGTGAATTTGGAAACTTTAGCATAACTTATATAGTTTTGTATCTTTTTTGATATCTAGACCGTACTTTTACCGCTCCACGTAAGTGGATGAGAGGCAAAGGACGAGTTACTATTCAATTTGGATGTTGTTATAACTATGCCCCAGTAAGTGACTCTTTTCACGTCTTTTTTTTTTATAACATTTGATCAATTCTAGTGAATGATGAACGAGTTTTTTGGTTTGTGTTTTGGCAGGACAAAGCGGGAAACCTACCCGGAATCCTTCGACACGGAGCGGTTGATCCAATACCGTCTCTTTTTAAAGTAATAATCAAAAGGTTGGTTGGGTGGCATGTACTTCCTCCAACTTGTGTACCGGATAGTTGTATCGTTAATATATATGATGAAGGTGATTGCATACCCCCTCATATCGATAACCATGACTTCCTCCGCCCTTTCTGCACAGTATCATTCCTCAGTGAGTGCAATATACTCTTCGGATCAAATCTCGATACCGTAGGACCTGGTGAATTCTCCGGTCCATACTCTATACCGCTTCCTGTCGGGTAAACCTATATAGGTTTGCATACTCTCTCTCAGTTGTTCCTACTGAAATTTTTGTTGCTTAACTTTTCGAGGATTTTTTCACCTTTGTACTTCAGATCAGTTCTAGTGCTAAAGGGTAATGGAGCCGATGTCGCTAAGCATTGTGTACCTGCGGTTCCCACAAAGAGGTAATTTGTTAGGACCTTAATTGTTTGTCAACGTTTAACTCTCTCTTTTCGCAAAAGGATTTGGTGTTTTGAGTTAACACTTTGCAAAAATATTTTATACCAAAATGAAAAATGTTTTCTTTTTGGAAAATGTGAAACGTTTTCTAACATGTAAGTTTACATATATAGAACAATTGAAACCCAATATACAGTAAAACCTCTATAAATTAATAATGTCGGGATTAAGATATTTTATTAATTTCTAGAGGTATTAATTAACAATAAATTAATAAATATTTATAGAGAAATTTGCCTTATTTCATAATTTCTTTAAAAATCCTATTTAAAATAAGATTTTTTTCCTTATAATCAATATTCTTTTAGAACTAATTACAAGTAAGAACACAATTATTCATGTCTAGAAGAAAACACAAAAAGTTTTCGATGTAGTAAAAATATTAGAAATGAAATCTAACAAGAATTGAAAAAAAAAAGAAAAAAACAACGGTAGAATTATATTTCACTAAATTTTCTTACATATAATGTATATATATTGATGAATTTATACAATTGGTAATTTATGATATTGAAGGGACCATATATTTACATGGTTTTAAAAAAAATTTATATATTATTTTATCGAATTGTGTTAAATATTATTCTAGCCTAACTCGGGGTCGGAGAAATTTATTAATTTCTCGAGTATTGATTTATAGAGGTTTTACTGTATTTTTTTTCACACTCTTTATATCTCTTTTTATTCATTACTGTTTTTGTTCTCCTTGGTTCTGTTTTCAGGATATCAATCACGTTTAGGAAAATGGACGAGTCGAAAAGACCAGTCGGATTCACCCCGGAACCCGATTTGCAAGGAATTAAGCCGTTGCCATACGAACAGACCACACCGAGTACTGCTGCTGCTGCAGCCATTAGCTCTTCATGGTCCAGCAACGATCAAAATGGTAGGAATCACAACAATCGAGCTGCACATGGAGAAGGAAGCAGACATCGTAGGTCGAGAGTTTATCATTCTGAGAGTCGAGAGTGGTCATCATCGAGCCAATGAAGAGAAAAGTCGCGACCTACTCCTAACTGGTCTTTTAGACCCAAGGTTACTAGCTCCGACAACGTCTGAGAATTTGTTTGCTGTTTTTTTTTTTTTTTACGAAATTAATATTTGATTTTACCACAGAATAGACTAAAGAAATTGCTCCTGATAAACTCTGGCTGCTTTTCACCGTGTATTTTGTTTTTTAATTTTTCAATGTGTAACATGTATTTATAATGACCTTAAAATATGACTTTATGTTGTCCTGTTTATAAGCAAAAACTAGAATAAATTATAAATGTAGAGTAAGCATCTATACGAGTTGTAAATGACAGAAAACTTGTTTGGCTTTTTATAAAACGACTAGTATTACGGCCTGAGCTACAATGTAAAATGTATGATATTTTGAATCTTAAAATTTGTGGTTCGCTATTATTTTTCGTCACTATGTTACAATATTTCTTATGCTACACTCTACGTTCGTCTTGTTCAGTGTTTTATTTTAAAAGAAATTTATTTGTGATTTGCGATACAGTGTACTATTTTCAAACAAATACTATAGTATATGTAATTTGACGATCTTATTTGTAACAAACTGAGTCGTGACTCTTTTGGTTTACATACAAAAATAAAATAAAAATAAATAAACATTCACTTTTGACCGATTATTTTCGGCCACTATGTTTACAATTGTATTTTTCTTTGAAGTTTACAAATAAAGATTAAAGTATATCATCACATATAAACACAAAATACAAAATTATAGTTCAAAATAATGTTAGCTTTTATAAGTTTCGAGGTTTGAGTCGTTAGTCACTGGAGTATAAAAGTGGGAAAAAGAAGAACGGAAATAGGAGGAAAATAAGTTTTAAGTGGAAAAGTATTCAACAAAAATGGCAAAAATTCAACCTAAAATGAATAGAATGACCATATAAATGTCCAAATTAAGTCAGTAACAAATTACATGGTTGAAATACTAGTAAAAAATCTATGTTTTTTTACATATGCTATGATTTGATTCTAAAAACGAAAAAAAGTCATATGTAATTTAGTAGTTCGTGTTAGTATCGTCTCTGTGTCGTAAAGTATAATTTCCCTTATTTTAACAAAATGATTAGTTTTCTTTTTAACCATTAGTTTTTTTTTTTCTTCTGCATTTCTCGAGGGAACAATTGGACTTTATATTAAAAAAAATTGGAGCTTATCTATATAACTCGGCTGCGCAAATTCGTTTTACTGCTACGCTCGAGTTCTCAAGGTTCTCCTCTCTCTCTTCTCAGGGGTCTCGCAAAGAGACCAAAACAAAAAAAAAACGAGAGGGAAAAAATTCATCATCTTCCATCGTTAACCTCGAGGTCATTAGTGTTATATCAGAGAATCAACGAAAGCTCCTGAGCTTTCTCTTTTTAATTAGCTAAATTTGATAAACCCTTGTTAGTTTCTGACCTAGTCGAGCACCTTGGGCTTAGCGTTAGGGATCGTCGCGGTTTGGGTGTTAGAAAGGAGGAGGAGGAGGTGACGTATATAATTTCTACTGTGACGAAACCCTAAGAAAGCGTTTTCGCTTGTCTGGGTTAGCTTTTTTTTTCTTTAGCCATGAGTCCAATTCAGAATTTTGAGCAACACTCTCGTCGTCTCGTGGAGCCTGACCTGCGTAATACCACTTACTCTCCGCTCTTTTTCTTTATATAGTGGTTGAGCTGTTTGTTGTTCAAGTTTTGAATTTGGATTGAAATTTTTTCAAAGTTTTAATTTTGTCAGCGAAAATTTACCTTTGGAGGAGTTTTATTTCTTCTGATTCTGATGAAATTTTGTTTGATTTCGAGTCAGATGTTACAGTTTTCTTGTGGGCAAGCACATTTTCTTCAATTTAGAACTATAGTGACATTTACTGGAAGCTTGTTTTCGTGTTCTGTAGCTATTCAGACGAGGCTTGAAATGGTGGTAGAGATCAGGGACAGTCTAGAGATAACACATACGGCTGAGTACTTGAATTTTCTAAAATTTTACTTCCGGGCATCTTCAGTGATTCTTCTACAGATTACAAAGCCTCAATTCACTGATAATCTTGAGCACAAACTACGGAACATTGTGGTTGAGATCCTCAATCGTCTACCACATAGCGAGGTTCTTCGTCCCTTTGTTCAAGACCTCTTGAAGGTTGCAATGCAGGTGCTCACGACAGATAATGAAGAAAATGGGTTAATATGCATTCGCATCATCTTTGACCTTCTTAGGAACTTTAGGCCAACATTAGAAAATGAGGTTCAACCATTCTTGAACTTTGTCTGCAAGATATACCAGAACTTCAGATTGACTGTTAGCCATTTTTTCGATAATGTCAAAATGGAAGAAGTGAAACCTGTGGAGATATCTACACCATCTGATCAGTCATTGTCCATTACTACACCTTCCAGAAATGGGCAGATTAACCCAAGTTCTCGTTCATTCAAAATAGTCACAGAGAGCCCCCTTGTCGTTATGTTTCTTTTTCAGCTGTATAGCAGACTTGTTCAGATCAATATACCTAATTTGTTGCCCCTGATGGTTGCTGCTATATCTATCCCTGGACCTGAGAAAGTTTCTTCACATATGAAGCCTCAGTTCATCGAACTAAAGGGTGCTCAGGTTAAGGTGAGACAATGACTCTCTATCAGGAAGGAAACCATAACTTTTTTGGACAGTGGTAAAAAGATTTTATTAAAGCCTACACTGCCTTGTTGTTTCACCTGAGTATTTTTTTTTTTAAGGGACCATGTCATGGTATATTGACTTGTAGTGTTTGTTTTTTTCTTATGTTTATTTGCAGACGGTTTCTTTTTTGACTTATTTGTTAAAAAGTTGTGCCGAATATATCAGGCCGCATGAAGAAAGCATATGTAAGAGCATTGTAAATTTGCTTGTCACCTGTTCGGATTCTGCATCTATCAGAAAGGTGGAGAACTGTCTGTTCCTTTTTCTTTGTTATGTTTTCACCTTGTAATACAATCATGGGCTTGCAGTTAAAGATTTGTTTTTGGTCTATGAAATGCAGGAACTATTAGTCTCACTAAAGCATGTACTCGGGACGGATTTCAAGAGAGGTTTATTTCCTCTTATTGACACTCTTTTGGAAGAGAGGTATAATGTGCCTTTTTTGCCTTTCTGAATTCTTAAACTTTTACACCTGTCAGGAAGCTGTTTTGTTTTATCAAGTAGACCTTTCACTGTTCTATATTTTACCGCAATATAATATGTTAACAAATAATGACTTATGTCATCTATTTGCTATTGTTTTCTGTGTCAGGGTTCTAGTTGGAACGGGGCGAGCATGCTTTGAGTCTTTGAGACCTCTGGCTTACAGCCTACTGGCCGAGATTGTTCACCATGTTCGAGCAGATTTGTCCCTTTCTCAGGTGCTTCCTGTTGTGTCTGTGCAATTTGTTTCTTACTTGAGCTTCTGTTTGTTTTTCTTGTTATTTGTTAGTCCTCTCTTTCTAGATTAGCTCTTCCTAGTTGAGAGAGTTTTAAGTTCTGGAAACTGTGCAAAACGTTGACATTGAATTCTAGATTAAGTGATACTAATGTGTTCCAGTACACAGTTATTGCTATGTATCTGTGGTTTTTGTGGATTTGCGTGAACTAGCAGACCGATCACTAAGTGGTTGGGTATTAGAAAAGATCAGAAAGTGCTCACGCTTGGAAAAGATGTTCCTTGCTTATAGAAATGAAACCTGAGGCCTCCTAAAATATTCTGACAGATGAAGATGCCAAAAAAAAAAAAATCTTAGGAATACAACATATAAATCAATCTTTCTTGCCAGCTTCAGGCTTCCCTTTTTTAGATTTTTCCCATTTCATTGTCTACTCTATCGGTGATTTATCTTTCACAGTTCATCTTATTTGACTGTAAACATCGTTGCAGTTATCGCGGATCATCTACTTATTTTCAAGGAACATGCATGACTCGACTCTCTCTCTTAACATCCATACAACTTGTGCACGTCTGATGTTAAATCTGGTAAAGTTATATATTCCATTTTGTTTGCCCTATTTAAATTTGATATATGTATGTGGCATAATCTGTCCACTATGTTCAGGTAGAACCGATATTTGAGAAAGGTGTTGATCAGCAGTCAATGGATGAAGCGCGGATTTTATTGGTATAGCTTTACCCCTGAGAGCTCATATTAGAATTGGTTGGCTGCTCTAATCTTTAACTTATTTTACTCATCATCTGTTTATAGGGACGCATCCTGGATGCCTTTGTTGGGAAATTCAATACCTTCAAGCGTACTATTCCTCAGGTAATTCTGGTTGCTTTCCATGTTGTTTCAGCTTTTTGGCTTTGCTGTTTATTGTCTTTGTATAGGTTTTGCTTGTTATGCCAGTTTTTATATTTTGTGTCTTTAGCTGTAACAGATTACTGGCTTTTTCTGCTATGTTTTGCTTGAGAAATCTTGAACTTTTATCTATCCTGATTGTCAAGTCTTTTATTTTATTGATGTGTTACTTAGTCTTGCTTTCTGCTTCATAGCTTTTAGAGGAGGGGGACGGAAAGGATCAAATCACTTTGAGGTCGAAGCTTGAACTTCCTGTCCAGGTAATTATCTATGATGGCTGTTTTTTCCTAGTAAGTACCCAAGTTATCAGCCAATGTGAGATCGTGTTCTACACTTCCACTGTTATATTCAAACTTGCTAGTTCCACAGCATTCGTTAATGTTCTTTTATCCTCTTAAATGGAGAGTCTACTTTCTTTTCTGAATTGGATTATAACTGTTATTATATATACTGAAGCATTATTGTCTGTATTGATGATTTTTTACTTTTACTTTATATTCACATATAAGAGTATCTGGCCAAAAAAAACTAATTAACTAGACCATGCTGGTTGCAGGCAGTTTTGAATTTGCAGGTTCCTGCCGAACATTCCAAAGAAGTGAATGATTGTAAGAATCTGATCAAGACACTGGTGATGGGTATTGAATCTTGGCCATACTGATGTTTCACCGTAGTGGATCAGTTATACATATTGATTATGTTTTATATGTTAAGCACTTTTCCTACTTTGTGTGCAGGAATGAAGACGATTATATGGAGTATAACCCATGCACATTTGCCCCGACCTCAGGGAATGCACCCACAAGCACTTGCTTCGCAGTCATCTGTTACTCAGGTTTTTAAAGGAATGAGAGAAGATGAGGTATTGAATGTTAGATTGTTTAGTGTATGCATTAATAGTGTATGGCTGGTAACCTCTAATAATCTCTACTTTCAAGCAGGTGTGGAAAGCCTCTGGTGTTTTAAAGAATGGTGTCCATTGCCTAGCTCTTTTCAAAGATAAGGATGAGGAGAAGGAAATGCTAAATCTTTTCTCCCAAATTTTGGCTATTATGGAACCTCGAGATCTAATGGATATGTTCTCTATATGTATGCCTGAACTTTTTGACTGCATGATTGACAATACCCAACTGGTTCAAATATTTGCCACTCTTCTGCAAGCTCCCAAAGTATACAAGCCATTTGCAGATGTTCTGATTAATTTCCTAGTAAGCAGCAAACTCGATGTTCTGAAGAATCCAGATTCTGCTGCAACTAAATTAGTTCTGCATCTGTTCCGGTGTCTCTTTGGGGCTGTGTCCAAAACACCATCTGATTTTGAACGAATATTGCAACCTCAAGTGCCTGTTATTATGGAAGTCTGCATGAAGAATGCGACTGAAGTTGAAAAGCCTCTTGGTTATATGCAATTGCTCCGAACTGTATTCAGAGGACTTGCTGGATGTAAATTCGAGCTGCTTCTTAGAGATTTAATCCCCATGCTGCTACCTTGTCTTAATATACTTCTGACAATGCTCGAGGGTCCAGCCTGGGAAGTCATGGGAGATCTTTTGTTGGAGCTTTCTTTGACACTTCCTGCACGCTTAAGCTCCTTATTGCCATACCTTCCCCGTCTCATGAGGCCTCTTGTATCCTGTTTGAGAGGAAGTGATGAACTTGTGAGCTTGGGTTTACGCACCCTTGAATTCTGGGTGGATAGTCTGAATCCTGATTTTTTGGAGCCAAGTATGGCAAATGTAATGTCTGAAGTGATCTTAGCATTATGGTCTCACTTGAAGCCGGTGCCATATCCTTGGGGTGGTAAAGTGTTGCAAATCGTGGGAAAGTTGGGTGGTCGCAACCGACGATTTCTGAAAGAGCCACTTACACTTGAATGCCAAGATAATCCAGAGCATGGGCTTCGCTTAGTTCTGACGTTTGAGCCGTCCACTCCATTTCTTGTGCCAATGGACAAATTCATTAATCTTGCTGTAGCAGCTGTTATTCAGAAAAACCTCACTATGGACATCTACTACAAAAAGCAAGCTCTAAAATTCCTCCGCGTTTGCTTGTTGTCTCAGCTTAATTTGCCTGGGTGTGTCACTGATGAGGGTCAGACGACCAAGCATTTATCAACGTTGTTACTTTCCTCTGTTGATTCATCTTGGCGCAGGAGTGAATCAACAGAAATAAAGGTTGGTTTTGGGTATTTCTCTTATGATCTTAATCCCTTATAGTTTTACTCTGTAGCTTTCTGGTCAAATATTTAAGTTGCTACTCAGTGGCTGACGTTTTCTTAAACCATTATCTCATCTCCATTATTCGTAATGCTTAATAAATTAGGTTATTGACATTACTTGCTATTGAAGAGGCTGAGTTGATTAAACCACATATGAGGCATGATTAGATTTTGTATTTGTTTTCTTGTTGCCATGCGTTTGTCCTTTCTCAATAAAACAAGGTAGAACTTTTTCATGTCAGTTCTTATGAGTGACCTATTTTTTTTCCTTAGATTATCTGTGTTACTTGGTGTAATAGGGTGTAAAAGGATTTATTTGTTAAGAGGATCTTTTTGCTGCTGATGGTTTCTTGATTGAACCACATTGAATACGACATGATTAGATTTTGTATCTGTTATCTTGTTGCCATACGTTTGTCCTTTCTGAAAAAACGAGTTAGGACTTACTTGGTGTAATGGGGGTGTAAAAGGATATATTTATTAAGAGAGTATTTATCCTACTGCAGGCTGACTTAGGGGTTAAAACAAAGACACAGTTAATCGCTGAGAAGTCGATCTTCAAGACACTATTGATAACTATAATTGCTGCCAGTTCTGATCCGGATCTCAGTGACTCAGATGATGACTTTGTTGTAAACATATGTCGGCATTTTGCAATTATTTTGCATGGGGACTATACCTCGTCGTATGCTTCTACTAGTGCTGGTCCACTTGGGGGTTCTGTGATTTCAACAAGTTCCAAGCCCAAGAATAACTGGTCTACTAACTTAAAACAGCTGGATCCTTTAATATTCTTAGATGCTCTTGTTGATGTTCTTGCAGATGAAAACAGGCTCCTTGCCAAAGCTGCTCTAAATGCGTTAAATATGTTTGCTGAAACTCTGCTGTTCCTTGCTCGTGTCAAACATGCTGATGTGCTGATGACTAGGGTGAGTCACAGTGCCTCTATGATTGTCTCCAGTCCTTCTACAAATCCGGTATATTCACCCCATCCAAGTGTGCGAATACCAGTGTTTGAACAACTTTTACCTCGGTTGTTGCATTGCTGTTATGGGAGCACATGGCAAGCACAAATGGGAGGAGTAATGGGGTTAGGTGCACTGGTAGGGAAAGTGAATGTCGAAACATTATGTCTTTTCCAAGTAAAAATTGTACGTGGTCTGGTCTATGTTCAAAAAAGGCTTCCTGTTTATGCTAGCAAAGAGCAAGACGAGACAAGTCAGGTTCTTATGCAGATTCTACGAGTGGTTAATAATGTTGACGAAGCAAACAGTGACACCCGCAAACAAAGCTTTCAAGGTGTTGTAGAATATTTTGCTACTGAATTGTTCAATCCTAATGCATCTATCACAGTGAGAAAAAATGTTCAGAACTGTCTTGCACTTTTGGCTAGCCGGACTGGTAGTGAAGTATCTGAACTGCTTGAGCCTTTACACCAACCTTTGCTGCAGCCACTTATAATGCGTCCACTTCGATCAAAGACAATTGATCAACAGGTGCCTTATTCTGCTATTTTTTTGTTGTTGTAAATCCTTTCTGGACTTCTGTCTTACCTTCTTTAATATGCCTTGTAGGTTGGAACTGTGACAGCTCTGAATTTTTGTTTAGCACTGAGGCCCCCACTTCTAAAAGTGACTCCAGAGTTGGTTAACTTCTTGCAAGAAGCGTTACAGATAGCTGAGGCTGATGAAGCTGTATGGGCTGTGAAGTTGATGAGTCCTAAAGTCCTTACATCGTTGAACAGACTTCGAACAGCTTGTATTGAGATTCTGTGCACAACTATGGCATGGGCTGACTTTAGAACTCAAAGTCACAATGAACTACGTGCAAAGATAATTTCCATGTTTTTCAAGTCCTTAACGTGTCGAGCACCAGAAATTGTGACCGTTGCCAAGGAGGGTTTGAGACAGGTTCGTAGTTATCTTGTCTTTTGTTTCCAATTCTTGCACGCACATTCAATTTGAGGATTTTGAAGATAGTCTTGAAGGAATAGATTTTCCTTTACCTAAAAGCCCTCTTTTTCTTTCTGGGATAAATAATGCTATTTTTATGTACCTTTTTGCTCTTCTGAAACTTTGTGTGTTTTCTTTAGGTTATCAATCAACAAAGGATGCCCAAAGAACTTCTTCAGAGTAGCCTCAGACCTATATTAGTTAATCTGGCGCATACAAAGAATCTAAATATGCCTTTACTCCAAGGTCTGGCACGTCTTCTTGAACTTCTATCAAATTGGTTTAATGTGACGTTAGGAGGTAAGTTGCTGGAGCACCTTAAAAAATGGTTAGAGCCAGAGAAACTTGCACAGTCCCAGAACTCATGGAAAGCTGGTGAAGAGCCGAAAATTGCAGCTGGTAATCACGTTCTTTGAAAAATATAAGAACAGATGTCTGGTCATGTGATTATATATTAACACATCTTTTTCTTTCTTTCTGTGGCAGCTATTATCGAGCTCTTCCACTTACTTCCACTTGCTGCATCAAAATTTCTAGATGAACTTGTAACATTAACTATCGACTTAGAAGCAGCCCTTCCTCCAGGGCAAGTGTACAGTGAGATTAACAGCCCATACCGTTTCCCGCTTACCAAGTTCTTGAATCGATATGCAACCCTAGCTGTTGACTATTTTCTTTCCAGATTAAGTGAACCAAAATATTTCCGGAGGTAAGAATAACATTGCAGTAGAAGTTTCTATTTTTTTCACATCGCATGTTATGCTGAATGTGAGCATGGGGTAGTGACTGTTTCCCTCTTTTCCTTATAACCTTAGGTTTATGTATATAATCCGCTCAGATGCTGGCCAACCATTAAGGGAAGAACTTGCAAAATCTCCACATAAGATACTTTCATATGCCTTTCCTGAAATTTTACCAAAATCTGATGCCATACTGAGTGCGTCAGCTTCAACACCTCCACCTGCATCATCAGGAGATGAAAATCCCGCCCCTATGAAATTGGAAAGTTCAAACACGCCATCAACAAAATCCAATGTAGCATCAGATGCGTATTTTCAGGGTCTCTATCTTATCAAAACAATGGTGAAACTAATACCCAGCTGGCTGCAGAGTAACCGTTCTATTTTTGATGCCTTGGCTCTCCTTTGGAAATCACATGCAAGGACATCTCGTTTACAGAATGAGCAAGAGTTGACTTTAGTTCAGGTAGTTTCATCTATTTCTGAACTTTATAATTTTCTGCATTAGCTTTGTGTTTCAAACTGAAATTAAATGCATTCTTTTAATGTTTCCTTGTCTAAAACTGATGTGGGCAGCAGAAACCATCTGACAGTCGCAAATTCGCCTGCTGTAGATAGATGTAGCCCTATGCAAGTAGAAGTTTTGTTTCAATTTGTCCATACTAGGTGTTTCGTTCATCCGTAGTCTTACGACCTTGAATGTTGGGCCCTCCTGACTTGTTTCTGTACCATCTTGTTTTTGGGCTACTTGAGTTCCCCGTTACTTGAGTGCTCTATATATTCCTCCTTCAAAATATTAAATGTATTCAGAAAAGTTGGCCATCTAAAATATTTTATTTTCTCAAATTCACAGGTAAAAGAGAGCAAATGGCTTGTCAAGTGCTTCCTCAATTATCTGCGAAATGAAAAATCTGAAATGAATGCTCTTTTCGATGTTCTCTCAATTTTCTTGTTCCATAGTCGTATTGACTACACCTTTTTGAGGGAGTTTTACATTATAGAGGTATCTTTCTCAAGACTTCATGCTTGATTCTCATATTTTGCAGCTCTAGTAGAATAACTGGGTTCTTTCATCAGGTTGCAGAAGAATATCCACCCAACTTGAAAAAAACAATTGTTTTGCATTTTCTAAGCCTTTTCCAGTCAAAACAACTCGGCCATGATCATCTGGTTCAGGCAATGCAAATGCTCATTCTTCCAATGCTTGCCCATGCCTTCCAAAACGGCCAAACTTGGGAAGTTATTAACCCTAATATAGTCAAGACCATTGTTGAGAAGCTTCTTGATCCACCTGAAGAGGTTGCTTTCTTTTCTCCTCTAAGCAAATTAAATTTTTGGTTAATACAGAAATTAATGTGGGGGAAGATTGCTGTATAAATTTCTGGATGCAAATGATAACGATGGTAACCTGTCCAAGTTGTTATTTCTGACATGGTCATGTTGTACTTGTTCTGATTTACGTTTCATCTCAAATGTTTTAGGTTTCTGCTGAATATGACGAACCTTTGAGGATCGAACTTTTGCAGTTAGCTACTTTACTTCTGAAATATCTTCAGAGCGATCTGGTTCATCATAGAAAAGAGCTCATCAAGTTTGGATGGAATCATCTTAAACGGGAAGATAGTGCCAGTAAACAGTGGGCATTTGTTAATGTTTGCCACTTTTTGGATGCTTACCAGGCTCCAGAGAAAATCATTCTCCAGGTACCATTTCAATTTTTTCTGCCAGGTACAAGTGGGCATTTTAATTGCGTTGGTGATGTTTATTATTCCTTATTGTTTATATTGAAGAGTGAAAAATGGAAAATACTTGGAACTTCTTATATGAGTGTATGTCATCTTTACCTCTTTTTCCATTAACGACCTTGCAGATTGTCATTTAAATCCTGAAAGCAAGCATGTGCCTAAAATACTCCTCCATTCTAATCCAGTGATACAAATGTTTTTTGTCAATTGGATGTAGGTTTTTGTTGCGCTTCTTAGGACATGCCAGCCGGAGAATAAGATGCTAGTTAAGCAAGCCCTGGATATTCTAATGCCAGCTTTACCTAAAAGGCTTCCACTTGGAGATTCAAGAATGCCGATTTGGATAAGATACACCAAAAAAATTTTGGTGGAGGAGGGTCACTCAATTCCAAATTTGATCCACATCTTCCAACTCATTGTCCGGCACTCAGATCTGTTTTACAGCTGTAGAGCACAGTTTGTACCTCAGATGGTGAATTCCTTAAGTCGTCTAGGTTTGCCATATAACACTACAGCAGAAAATAGGCGGCTTGCAATTGAACTTGCTGGATTGGTTGTCAGCTGGGAAAGAAAAAGACAGAATGAAATTAAAATGGTTACTGATGCTGACGCAACCAGTGAGGCCAGTGATGGGTTACATCCTTCATCCTGTGCAGATCCTAAGCGCTCAACGGATGGATCTTCCATATCTGAAGACCCAAGTAAACGAGTTAAAATTGAACCTGGTCTCCAATCATTGTGTGTTATGTCACCTGGTGGTGCATCGTCAATCCCCAATGTAGAAACTCCTGGATCTGCTACCCAGCCTGATGAGGAATTCAAGCCAAATGCTGCCATGGAAGAACTAATCATAAACTTTCTCATAAGAGTAAGGCTTTACACCTCCCACCTTCTTCCATTGGGCATGTTTATAACTTGCTGGTTATGATCTATTGGGTGGGGGGAGTTCCGAAATTACAGAGGCCCTTCTTCTCTGAGCAATTTGCATTCTAAAGAAATGACGTCTGGCAGTAGCAGTCTTAAAGCAGTATAGTATTCTGTATTAAATTCTATGATGAGATTATGAGGATTGTAGGTTTTCTTTTGGAACTGGTTAAGTTCTAGACGTTATTGACCACCTCTAGTTTCAAATTATGTTGGTTGATCGTGACATTTTTCTGTTTATGACTGTATTTTTAAGGTTCCTTTCTCTTCCTTGAACAGGTAGCATTGGTAATTGAGCCTAAGGACAGGGAAGCCAACTCTATGTACAAACAAGCTTTAGATTTTCTTTCACAAGCTTTGGAAGTTTGGCCAAATGCGAACGTCAAGTTTAACTATTTAGAAAAACTGCGTAGCAGCATGCCACCGTCTCAGTCAGATCCGTCCACAGCACTTGCTCAGGGCTTGGATGTCATGAACAAGGTTCTGGAGAAGCAGCCTCATCTTTTCATTAAGAACAACATCAGCCAGATCTCACAGGTATACTTGCTGCAGTAAGTTTTATCCTAATATATGAAAACATTTCTGTTCTTTGCTGACTGTTCTGTTCTTCACCAGTTTCTTGAGCTATCTTTCAAACACAAGATGTTGGACGCTGGTAAATCGCTATGCTCTTTGTTGAAGATGGTCTTCATCGCCTTCCCACAGGATGGAGCTAGTACGCCTCCTGACATAAAGCTAATGTATCAGAAAGTCAATGAGCTGATACAGAAATATGTGCGTGCTGTTAATGCTCCACAAGCTTCAGGAGATGATAACTCTCTCGGTTCAGTCAGCTTTGTACTTGTTGTCCTCAAAACCTTGGCAGAGGTTCAGAAAAACTTTGTTGATCCATATGTACTGGTGCATATCCTTCAGCGTCTTTCGCGGGATCTGGGATCGGCAGCGGGTGCTCATCCTAGACAAGTAAGTTATTCTTCACTAATAGCTACTTTTTTTTACTAAGGTATTAAATCATATGCTTTCTTTCTTTCTTATTTGGGCTTAAATGGATTTTACATGGCATTCACCACATCTTATTGCCTGAGTGGAATATCTAATGCGTCGAAATAGCTATGCAGCGCTTTTTCATGCCTTGTAAGATTTTAGCTTTTAGATTTTAGCTCTGACTCATCTCCTTATATCGTTTGCTGACATATTTTTGGTCAGATAACATTCACTGACATTTCTTTGGTCAATACGTATATACTATCAAATTCAAGATATCATTTCTGTCTCTTTTACTAGCTCCTGTAAATTTCCCTGTCTTCTTCAAATTAATAACTAGGTATCCATTACATGTTTCCCCAATTGTGGCTTACTTTTGTGACTTTTTGCTGTCCCTTTCCAGAGCCAGCGGACAGATTCAGATTCTGCAGTAACTTCTTCTCGTCAAACTGCTGATGTTGGGGCAGTCATATCTAATATAAAGTCGGTCTTGGAACTTATTGATGAAAGGGTTATGCTTTTAGCTGATTGCAAAAGACCTGTGACTCAAATATTGAACACTTTGCTTTCAGAAAAGGGTACTGATTCATGCGTGCTTCTCTGCGTGCTAGACATGTTGAGCAGGTGGGCTGAGGATGATTTCGGAAATACAGGTTCATCTGGGTCCTCTGGTGCTTTTCTTACCCAGAAGGATATAGTTTCTTTTCTCCAGAAGCTTTCACAGGTTGATAAGCAGCACTTCTCATCTGTTGCTTTGGATGAGTGGGATAAGGCATATCTCCAACTTTTATATGGACTTTGTGCCGATTCAACGAAGTAAGTTTTTGCTTTTTAATCTTATGTTGAGTCAAAGCTTTTTATGAGAGAGATAATATCATCTGTTTCACTAATAGGTATCCGTTGGCACTCCGACAAGAGATCTCTCTGAAAGTTGAGAGACATTCCATGCTTGGTTTACGGGCAAGGGATCCTGATATGCGAAGGAAGTTCTTCTTGTTATACCACGAGTCTCTTGGAAAAAAATTATTTGCACGGTTGCAGTACATTATTCAAAACCAAGATTGGGAAGCTATGAGTGATGTCTTTTGGCTCAAACAGGGTCTTGATCTCCTCCTAGCCATCTTAATTGAGGAGAAGCCCATTACTCTAGCACCGAATTCTGCCAGGGTAGTACCACTTTTTCCTTCACAAAATCCTGGAGTACACCACCAACCACCATCTATGCCAGAGGGACCTGAAGAAGTTGCTTCAATGTTTGATAGCATTGTTATGAAGCATGCACTATTTCTTAGCACGGCAAGCAAACTTCAGGTGATTTGCAAATTATTTAAAAGTTTGTTGAGTCGTTATGGTGCTTTCTTTTGTCCTGTTAAATCGAAAATAGTTACTAATTACTGTAGGCTCTTTGGTGTTATATCCGCTTTGGAAGCTGGATTAATCTGAATAAATTATATGTACTCTTTTCCGCTATAGGTCGCTGATGTTGTTATCCCTTTAAGGGAGCTGGCTCACACAGATGCCAATGTTGCTTATCATTTGTGGGTGCTAGTATTTCCAATTGTGTGGGCAACCCTACACAAGGAAGAGCAGATAGCTTTAGCTAAACCTATGATTTCTCTCCTGTCAAAGGACTACCACAAGAAGCAGCAAGGACACAGGCCAAATGTTGTGCAAGCACTTCTGGAAGGGCTTCAATTGAGCCACCCTCAACCTAGGATGCCTAGTGAGCTTATCAAATATATAGGAAAAACGTACAATGCATGGCATCTCGCATTGACTTTGCTAGAGACCCATGTCATGCTGTTCGTGAATGACTCAAAATGTGCCGAGTCTCTTGCTGAGCTTTACCGTTTGTTAAATGAAGAAGACAGGAGATTTGGATTGTGGAAGAATAGGTCCATCACTACCGAATCGAGAGCTGGCCTTTCAATGGTTCAACATGGTTTTTGGCAACGTGCTCAGAGTCTTTTTTATCAGGCGATGGTTAAGGCAACCCAAGGCACTTACAATAACACAGTACCGAAGGCTGAAATGTGCTTGTGGGAGGAGCAATGGCTCCACTGTGCCACTCAACTTGGTCAGTGGGATGCCCTGGTAGATTTTGGAAAAAGCACTGAGAATTATGAAATTTTGCTTGATAGTCTTTGGAAAGCTCCAGATTGGGCATACTTGAAGGATCATGTGATACCCAAAGCACAAGTGGAAGAGACGCCGAAGCTTCGTTTGGTTCAAGCTTGTTTTGCCCTTCATGAAAAAAATGCAAACGGAGTAGGAGATGCTGAAAACATAGTTGGGAAAGGCGTTGATCTTGCCTTGGAACAGTGGTGGCAGTTGCCGGAAATATCTCTTCATGCTAGGGTGCCTCTACTGCAGCAATTCCAACAACTAGTGGAGGTGCAAGAGTCTTCTAGAATTTATGTTGACATCGCAAATGGGAGTAAAGTTCCCGGAAATGCTGCTGTTGGGGGACAGGGAAATCAATATGCAGATCTGAAGGACATTCTTGAGACTTGGAGACTGAGAACTCCAAATGAATGGGACAATATGACCGTCTGGTATGATATGCTGCAGTGGAGGAATGAAATGTATAATGTTGTTATTGATGCATTTAAGGACTTTATAACTTCAAATACTCCACTTCATCACCTTGGTTATCGTGACAAAGCATGGAATGTCAATAAGCTTGCTAGGATTGCTCGGAAACAAGGGCTTTATGATGTTTGTGTCCAGATACTTGAAAAAATGTATGGGCACTCACAAATGGAAGTACAGGTACAGTTCTCATAAACCCCTAACTTTATTAGAATTTGAGCAGAGTTCATTCACTCGCAGAATTTTATAGAAGAAATGCATCTTTGGATTCAACATGTAGTTTTCACATTAATTTGCTTTCTTTTTCTTTTTCTTTTTTCTTTTTTTTTATATCTTTCCCTGGTTTGTTAAAATATTCTTGGCTTAGCTGTTAATCCATCCATTAACATGGGTGTGATATTTGAAGTCATTTATGCCACCTCATCCTTTGCCATGATCCTATATAATAAGTTTTTGTTCCCTGAATCTGTTTTGTTTGAGCTTGAATTATTGTTATTTTTAAAGTTGTCTTGATCATGTCTGGTATGCAGGAAGCCTTTGTTAAAATTAAAGAGCAGGCAAAAGCTCATCTGGAAACGAAAGGAGAGCTTGCTACTGGTCTTAATCTGGTTAATAGCACAAATTTGGAGTTCTTTCTAGCGAAGAACAAGGCAGAGATATTTCGACTAAAGGGGGATTTTCATTTGAAGTTAAACGACACTGAAGGTGCTAATATTGCATATTCCAACGCAATCACCCTATTCAAGAATTTACCCAAAGGATGGATAAGCTGGGGAAATTACTGTGACATGGTATTTCTTCTGATTAGATACTGCTTCTTTTCCTGCGCGATTAATGGTCTTCATATTAGACATTAAATTTTACTTTCGTTTTGCAGGCATACCAAGAAACACAAGAGGAAATCTGGCTAGAATATGCCGTCAGTTGCTTTCTTCAGGGTATAAGATTTGGAGTTTCCAATTCCAGAAGTCACATGGCTCGTGTTCTTTATCTTCTTAGTTTTGATACAGCAAATGAGCCTGTTGGTAGAATATTTGATAAACATTTGGACCAAGTACCTCACTGGGTGTGGCTTTCTTGGATCCCACAGCTGTTGCTTTCCTTGCAGCGAACAGAAGCACCCCATTGCAAATTGGTTCTAATGAAAATTGCTGCTGTATTCCCGCAGGTAATTTCCTTTTAGTGTATTTAGATGAACTTGTTTTTTGGTCATTTCATCTGAGTATGAGACTGTTTTCCATTTCAGGCCCTCTATTATTGGCTTCGCACATACTTACTGGAACGCCGTGATGCAGTAAATAAATCTGAACTTAGCAGAGTAGTTTTGGCTCAACGAATGCAGCAGAATGTTCCTGGTGTTAGTGCGGGTCATAGTGGAGGTAATTTACCATCAGAAACTCAAATCCATCAAGGTGCTCAAACTAGTGGGGCTGTTGGCCATGATGGTGGTAACCCACAAGCGCAAGAAAGTGAACGTGCCACTATGGAAAACAATGTGCATTCAGGGAATGATCAGCCTATGAACCAAAGCAGTTCAACTATCAATGAAAATAGTCAACACGCAGCAATACGGAATGGTGCTTCCTTGGCAATCTCTGCTGCTAGTGCTTTTGATGCTGCAAAGGATATTATGGAAGCTCTTAGGAGTAAACATAACAACTTGGCCAGTGAACTTGAGGTAGTATTCTGTTGGTTAATATACTGATTTCCTTAAATTCTCTCCATATAACTTTTCCTGGTCAAGATATATCCCAAAAAAGGAGAATAGGAAACTACTGTCTGGTACAAGTAGCTTGGATTCAGATTTTGACTCAATTGCACGTTTCCTGCTTCTTTACTTGGATAATCTAATGATGTTTTGTTCCTCTCAGGTTCTTCTCACAGAAATAGGTTCGAGGTTTGTTACTTTACCAGAAGAAAGACTTCTTGCGGTTGTGAATGCTTTGTTGCATCGATGTTACAAATATCCTACTGCCACCACTGCTGAAGTTCCCCAACCGCTCAAGAAAGAACTCTCGGGTGTATGCAGAGCTTGTTTTTCTGCAGATGCCGTGACCAAGCATGTCGCATTTGTGAGAGAATACAAACAGGATTTCGAGCGTGACCTGGATCCAGAAAGTAATTCATTCCCTGTCACACTCGCTTATCTGACAAAGAAACTGAAAGACTGGAAAAACATTCTTCAGAGCAATGTTGAAGACAGGTTCCCCGTTGTGTTGAGATTGGAAGACGAGAGCACGGTGCTGCGTGACTTCAATGTTGTTGATGTGGAGATACCAGGACAGTACTTTGCTGACCAGGTAAATTGGATTCTTATCCTCGTCTCTTGTTTACCTACAACGTGTACATTCTCTAGAGGGGCTGTAAATTATAGGTTGTGCCCTTCATTCTTTTTCTTCTCTTTGTGCTGCGTGGTGTACTAATCATATGTTTAACTGCGCAGGAAGTCGCACCTGATCATACAGTAAAGTTGGATAGGGTTGGAGCAGACATACAAATTGTACGAAGGCATGGGAGCAGCTGCAGACGTTTGACTCTGATTGGCTCCGATGGCTCACAAAAGCATTTTATTGTTCAAACATCATTAACTCCTAACGCTAGGAGTGATGAACGAATTTTGCAGCTTTTCCGTGTGATGAATCAAATGTTTGACAAGCATAAAGAGTCGAGAAGACGCCATTTAGGACTTCATACTCCAATCATAATCCCTGTCTGGTCTCAGGTATGCCTTAAAAAATTCAGCTTAGTTCCCCTTTCCGTTCTTGATTGAGTTGATGTTTCTTTCGATGAATTTATGTGCGGTTCAGTTTACTAGATTTCCCTGGAACCTCGCATATTCAACTTAGTTCTCCTTTTGGCTGTCCATAATAAGAGTAGGTAAATCTCTCTAGGAGTATGGCATGCTAACATTTTTCGTCTCAGGTCCGAATGGTTGAGGATGATCTCATGTACAACACTTTCCTTGAGGTGTATGAGAATCACTGTGGAAGGAATGGTCGAGAATCAGATCTTCCTATTACCTACTTCAAGGAGAAACTCAATCAAGCTATCTCAGGGCAAATCTCACCAGAAGCAGTTGGAGATCTTCGGCTACAGGCTTATGGTGAAATCACAAAGAACATTGTCAATGACACTATCTTTTCTCAGTACATGTACAAGACATCAATGAGCGGAAGTCATCTTTGGGCTTTCAAAAAGCAATTCGCTGTCCAGCTTGCTGTCTCCAATTTCATGTCCTTCATTCTACAAATTGGTGGGAGATCCCCAAACAAGATCTTGTTTGCCAAAAATACTGGGAAAATGTTCCAGACAGATTTTCATCCATCTTATGACTCCAATGGGATGATCGAGCTCAACGAACCTGTGCCTTTCCGTCTCACAAGGAACATGCAAGCATTTCTCTCTCATTTTGGTGTCGAAGGTCCTCTCATGTCAAACATGTGTTCCGCATCTCAAGCAGTTTTCTCCTCCAAGGTAAATATTACCAAAGCTTGAGTAGTGCACTCAAATCATTTGGCCTCTAACCTCTTCTTCTCTTTTGCAAATTTTCAGCAAAACGAACATCTTCGGTATCAATTAGCCATGTTCTTTCGCGATGAGCTTCTATCATGGTTTGGAAGAAGACCTCTGGGAGTGCCTATTCCTCCTGTTACAGGAATTGCTACTTTGAGTTCGGCCGAGCTAAAGCACAAAGTTAACTCAAACGTGGACGATGTCATTGGACGAATCAGAGGAATAGCGCCGCAGTATTTCTCTGAAGAGGTACAATCATCAGTTACATCTCCAGCGAGTTTTTGATGCTCTACTAACGTTCTCATAAAACTCAAAGAGAGTTTTTTGTCCATTTTCTGAACTGATGAATCGGATACTTTCATGGTGTTCATAACAGGATGAGAACTCGGTGGAGCCGCCACAGTCTGTACAAAGAGGTGTGAATGAATTGGTGGAGGCAGCTTTGTCGCCTCGCAACCTATGTATGATGGATCCAACATGGCACCCTTGGTTCTAACTTGCTTTGAATGAAACTATGAACCATTTTGGGGGAAGCTGAGTTTGAAGTGGTTAGGTTTGTAAATAGTTAACGTAATGTGTTCAAACTCTTTAGGGTTTATTGGATGATTTGTCTTAGAACATCTCATCTTTCAAGTAAAAATGTCGAAGTTTCGTCTACACAAATTGACAAGGTTAAATGGTAATAACCGAAATGAGTGGCGAAGGGAAGAAGATAACCAATGCTAATTACTGCGAAATTAGTGGTTCATTTCGTGCGCCACAAGCTCTGAAGATCGTTGCCAGGAAGCAAGATTAATAAGTATTTGCAGACAAGACAATATAATGTGTCTTTTCTTTCTAAAGAGTTTCCAACGAGTAACACAAAAGATGTAAAAAATTAAATTCCCTAATATTCTCCATTCTAAAAACAAGTGCTAAAATACTCTTTCTGATTTTTTTAATTAAGATAATGATAAAATTACGACTTTACATTTAATGAAATCGGAAATGATCATCAAATAAGGTTATATAGTTTTAAATGTAAGTAATTCTAACAAAAACACGGTAGCTCAGATGGTTTAAACTCGTTCCGCGCGTTCGGGGTTCGAATCTCATTTTGGCTGTATAACTGGTATAACCGGTATAACTGGTACAAAGTACAACTACAGAGGTATAACTGGGTATATAACTAGATACTAGTTGTACCGTGTCCTAGTATAACTGGGTATAACTAGGTATTAGTTGTACCGTGTGCTAGTATAACTGGGTACAACTAGGTGTATATGTACGAAATCTAAAAATATTTGATTAATTATGATGAAGAGTATTTTCGGATTTTGAGAGTATTTCATCCTTTCCCCTAAAAAATGCTGTCAATCTTGTAAAGAAATGTTGCTAAAATGGACGACTTTTTTTAACGACCAAACCCTTGCTTCTTCCTCTTCCTTCCATGTCTCAGTCTCTTGTCAACGTCTCGCTCATTTTAACCCAGCATTGCTGCGAAAATCTCCTCCATTAGAGAGACCCGAATAGCATCATATGGGTCTCTGTTTCCTTCTCCTAAGGCCACCAGACATGGCACCAGTCGCCGGAACCCTAATCTTCATTCTCCGACGCAGGAGAAGGCGAGAGAGAAGGTTAGTACTAAAAACAAGAAGAAGAACAAGATCCAATGGAGGAGGGACTCCGTAAGGTAAGCGCATCGATTTGGGTAGGCTAAGGATTTCGATAATCGATACACCATCGGGAAATTGCTCGGACATGGCCAGTTTGCTTTACCTACGATTGCCACCGATAACAACAATGGAAATCGTCAAGAGAATCGATAACGCCAAGGTAAAACATCATTGGATTCACACTTTTTCTTCAATTCTCTATGCTTCCAAAAGTTCATCGTTAATGGGTTTTACCTAGAATCCAACCGTTAATAAAGTCATTGCTTGACAACAAAGTAAGCTCTCCCATCTCAAGTTTTTGGCTTGCTCTATGATATTTTTTCGTCCATTAGATTTAGAGTAACTCTCAAGGTTAATTATAAGTTTTTTCGTGCCAAAATGATTTGGGTAAGTTGGTGTGCAGATGACTCTACTGATTGAAGTGGAAGATGTGGGGCGAGAGGTTAAGATATTACAAGCTTCAGGTGGGTATGAGAATGTGGTTGGGTTTCACAATGCTTTTGACGACAAAAACTACGTTTATATAGTTATGGAGTAAGCCTCAAGATTGTCTCTGTTTTTTGTTATCATTCTCTTTCTTGTGATACAAGAAAAATGAAAGTACTCTGGTTTTGTTGAGTTTTTTCTTACTTCCAGGTTATGTGAAAGTGGTGAATTGCTAGATCGAATACTAACTAAGAGTGACAATAGTTTGTGTTAGCATAAAAATAATGCTAAAATTCTGTAGGAAAGATAAACATTTGGGAAGTACATCAAGTCAATTTATATGTATATGTTTCCAGGAAAGATAGCCGTTACACGGAGAAAGATGCAGCGGTTGTGGTTAGACAAATGCTGAAAGTTTCAGCTGAGTGTCATTTACGCGGTCTCGCGATACAAAGCCAGAGGTAGGTACGGTTCCGTTTGATTCCATACATGGAAATGTGAAAGAATTTTCATCACCTAAAACAGAGTTTTCCTTTACCCCCATCAGAATTTTCTGTTCAAATCAACTGAAGAAGATTTCGTCTCTAAAGGCTACAGATTTTGGTTTGTCAGACTTCATAAAGCCAGGTAAAATGTTGTAAGTGTTTCACTTGTCAAGTCTTGTCTCTGAGAGCAGGATGATAGATGATATATGGAGACAATTTTGTGAAAATGACAGGAATGAAATTTCAGGATATAGTAGGAAGCGCGTATTACGTTGCACCTGAAGTGTTGAAACGTAGGTCAGGACCTGAATCAGACGTCTGGAGTATTGGTGTCATCACTTACATTCTCCTCTGCGGGAGAAGACCCTTCTGGGATAAGACTCAAGATATGATGTGTTTGTTCATGGATACTGACATGAAAAACAGGTCATGAGAAAAAAAAAACCTGATTTCAAAACAGTCCCGTGGCCAATCCTTAGCAACGGTGCCAAAGATTTCGTGAAGAAGTTGTTAGTTAAGGAGCCGCGCACACGGTTAACAGCAGCTCAAGCGCTATGTATGTTATGCAATTGCCATAAGTTTCCATTGTCTGTGGTTAGATTTACTCATCTTCTTGATGGTTGGGGGGGTTTGCAGCACATCCATGGGTGAGAGAAGGAGGTGAGGCCTCAGAGATTCCAATAGACATATCTTTTCTTAACAAGATGCGTCAGTTTGTGAAATTCAGCCGCCTTAAGCAGATTGCTCTGAGGGAAATCAAGAAGGAGATAGATTGTATTTCAGATGAAAGTTTTTTGAGTTTTTTTTCTTCACATGAGTTGTTTTGTTTTTGGAGGCTCTGCTGTGATCTCATTGCCAAGCCAATACACAAATTAAATACTGAAACTTTATACAACTTTTTGAAAAAAAAAACAAAGTCACCTAGATCAAAATCACTGTGGAAATCAAATCATACTATTTTTCTAATCGAATGCAGAAACAATGGGAATCATACGTGAAAGCCTCTGGATCCTCTGGATTGGTAAAGCTCGAGTCTGCTTTTAGCTTCATACAACAAAGCTTCCATATCTTCTTCATATTCGATCACATTAGCTTGCTTCGAAGCCCATTCCAATACCGTTAACACTTCATCCTTGGCTAACTGCTCACTGTCAGGAACATTCATCGCGACGTAGCTCAGCAAAACCAACGCTGGAATCTGAGCTCCGTTCTCTCCAAAATACGCTAACTGTACGAGAAGCTTCGATCCTCCAGCTTCGATGATCGTCTTCGAGTGATCTTCCCCTAAAAAGTTATCCTCCGTCGCGAATTTAGCTAACGCAATCGCTACTTCCGCCGCTAAATCTGGTTCTCCGTCGTCAAGGAGTTTAACCAAAGGAACGATCATATGCGTTTCCGCGGATTTGAAAGTTCTTGCTAAGTTTCCGATTGATCTAACACAGGGGATGAGCAAATCGGATCCGGCGTCGGCGTTTTCTACGATTCTGAATAACTGCTCAACAACCGCTTTGCAGGCCGGTGAAGTGCGTCTGAACGCGGATCTTCTCAGATCTGCGTTTTCTTCAGCCACAGCGGTTATCTCCATTATAGCCATTGCTGTGTTATACTTCGTCTCTGCGTCTCCTTTGTCTAGTAACACAGCAAAACAGAGCAAAGCTCGTGACTCGGTGATGACTCGGCAAATCGATGTGTTTCCTACGGCGAGTTTCCACAACGCTCTCGCCGCCATCGCTTTCATGTAAGTCTTTGTCACCGGATCTTCGAGCTCTCTACCTCTAGTGACCGACGCGTTGCGCGATTGATGTGCCGTACTACTGTAAGCCTTGATCTGTGAATTCAAACTATAACTCTTCTCCGGCAGCTTTTCCCGCGGTTTCTCATCCTCACCGGTTACAAATTGGCCAGACAAATTCGATTTCAATCCGGATCCAACCGCCTTCATCGCCATTGTAGTCGTAACGATGTTATGCATCTGATTCGGCATGTGTTTTCCGATCAGATTAGTATCGTCCTCCTCCTCGTTCACCGCCGGCAAATTGATTTTACTTGCCATCACGACGGCGTGATGCATCGACGTAGCTCTACCCGCAACAACCGCGTATTTGCTATGTTCTTGAACCGTTTCAAACGCTAAATGACTCACAAGAAGCCGAATCACGTTGTTTTGCGCGAACAGTTCTTGACATTTCGCGTGATTACCAGAAACAAGCTCTGAAACAGCCCAAGCCACTACGGCTTGAACCTTCATCGAACCTTCTTTAAGAATACTTGAAAGCACTGAACAAACACCAAGTTGAATCATGTGTTCAACACTTTCCGGGTCACGACCCAATAACCCGATTGTTTTTGCCGCGTTTTCTTGACCGTCGATTTTACCTTCTTTCAAAAGTTTCAACAAAGGGTTGACTCCACCTTCTTCAACTATCAATTTCACGTATCTGTCGTTATCTCTTGCTAAAGAAGCTAACGACGCGGCGGCGTCGGATTTATCTTCCGGTGAACCGGTCATTAAAACCGCGATTTGCTCCCAAATAAGACACAAGATTGGTTCGTTGGCTGCAATTGGAGGGAGACCTAAGTAACCAAACCCTTCGTCGTCGTTACCGGCGGGAGTTGAGACACGGAGGAGCCAAGAGACATCGCCGATGGAGTTTTCTAACTGGGAGATCATTTTCCGGAATGCTGCGGCGGGGATTATATTGAAGAGACGCATTATGTAGCCATCGTCACGGCATCTTTGAACCATCGTTAAGGCTTTCTCGAGAACGTTTTCAGTGTCGTCGATGATACGGCGCGTGGGACGTTCGTAGAGGTCGGAGCTAGCACGCGCCGCTTGACGGAGAAGAGCAGCGAGCTTTTCCGTCTTGGACTTGATCTCGGCGCATTCTTGTTTGTTGATTGTGGCTTCATCTCCGGCTTTCACCACTTGGTCTGCAAGTTGAATAGGTCGAGACAATATCTGCTTAGCTAGATCACCCATAGATAACAAAACTGATTTAGATCAAGAAAGAAAGAAACGGGTTGATCTTAATTCTAAAGATAATGAAGAAACATTTTTTTTTTTTTTGGGGTTTGGTTTGGTTTGATCTTTGAAACACAGTTTTAGAGTATTTTTTACAGAACACGCCGGTCGTCGCCGGCTTTCGTTGTCACGGAGTAAATTACTTATTAGTACATTTACCAAGTCTTCGTCTTAGCTCTGTCCGTCCCTTTTTACAAAAAAAAAAAAAATATATATATATATATATATATATAAAGCATATTCCATCTTTCCAAATATGATCTTTGCTCATTGTTCATCACGGTTTGTTAAAAAAATGTCAACAAAAATTGTTCCAATCTTCAATTTTACTTTGATTGGTTCCCACTTCCCAAGGTTAGCACACCTGTGTTTTGGGAATCTCATGGTTTATATCCCGAATTCATAGAAATAACAAAAACAGGACTGTATTACTTTATGTATAAATTAAGCCGTCGAAATAGAAAACTGTTGGAAATGTGCTTGGATAACTTATATTGGGCCCCAAGAGACGTAACCATTTATTGGCCAACGCTAGCTGGGTTTTTTCTTGAAGTCGTGTGTGGCTACATCGAATGTTATATAACCAACCATATTTATTTCTGGGCCATGTTTAACATTTATATTTTGATTTTCTATAAAAGTAAGAAGATAGCTACATAATTATTCATACAATTCAAGAAAAAATATGTACACTATGATAGTGGAAAAAAAACTCTCCTTTTTCTTGTCTAAAGGCACGTTCAGCAGTTCGCATAGACATTACAGTTTTACTGGTTTCATGAAAACTCAAACCATATTAAATTATTTGTAAATTCAGTTAGTTTCAGTTTGATTTATACAAAAATTTGGTTTAGTTTGGTTTGGTTGCAATCTTTTCCCAGTCGTACTCAATAGTCCTAGGTATTGACAAAAAGACTCCCTCACTTCACCAAAATTCATTAATTTGATTGGATAAAGTTATGACAATTCTTTCTCAACACTAATTTTAGTAGTATTACAGATATTACAACACAAGTGGATATATATTATTTTAGATTTAATCATTTATACACACACATGCAAGCAAAATAATAGGAAAAAATACTATATAGATATTTGTTCCAAACAATAAATAAAGTACCTAACTAAATGATTAAAAATCTTTTGTTTACGAATTGAGAGTGTTATCCGGCTTCTGCCTCGTTCATTTTATGTTAACCCAACCAGCTAAATAAGTATTTCACTAAAAGTGGATAATTGGGTTCAACAAAATACAACTTTTTTTCTCCAAACGAAGACAACGTGGTTACGATGAATCTACTGGAGCACGTCTTTCATTTCAGTTAAACGTCGAAAATGTTTTGCGCATAAAAGTCGTTGAATCACATTATGTTTAGTAGCAAAATTATTTAATCACAAAAAAAAAAACAACAACAAAAAAAAAAAAGAGGAAGAAGAGCCACGAGATTGAGGGATATTTGTTGCATCCCTTCGATATCCTTTGATATTTTTTTGTCTTAGTCTCTTAGAAAAAAAGGGACACACTAGATATTTATTTCTGGCTTCTAGAAGGACATTTGCTACTTGAAATTTAATTAATTAAATAAAAAAGTATCAAATATACATATAAGTCCCGACAAATTAAGATAAAATACAGCAAAGGAAGAAGATCTAACGGACCTCTTATTATTAGTTTACTTTCCAGTTTCCACAAACTCGCGGGCCCGTTTATGTCGCCTCTAGGGTTCATAATTAAAACCTAAAGATGACGTGGAAGTTACTATGGTTATCATTTATCAACAAAGTCGTGCAAATTTTCAACTTAAAAACAATATGCATATGTAGTCGTGCTAGATAGCATTAGTTCAGACTGTTCAGCCTCCAAATTTATTGAACAAAATCTCTCAACTTAGCACTTGAAAGAAGTCAGTCAAAAAGTGATGGGTTTGTTTGGTTCACATGGAAAAATCTTCTTTCAGTGGCCATCCATGTTCATGTGTGGGCCAGAAATCATAATAGCTTATGGATAGATCCTAATTGTTATTATTATTTTTTATTTTTTTTGGTCAGTTGGATGCATTCTATAAACCGTAGAGATTCCTAAATTAGACGATATGTATTAATTTATCCGTATCATCGTAAATAGCAGGTTCACAATGATATGGATAGCATTAATTTGGTAAAAATCGTAGTATTACTTTTTCATTATCTAGAGAAACGAAACCTAAACGTAACTGATTGAAACTAAAATAAAACCATACTGTTAGATTTGTTTCTTGACTACTTGAAGTCTTTAACCTTTACACTAAAAAAAAAAAAGGGTAGATTCGAACAATAACAACCTTAAAGAACTGCTGAAAACAGTGTGTTTAGTGAGCTTCCTTCAAAGGACACCAAAGATTAAACAGCTCTAATCAGAACAGTGAAAGCAAAATCTATATTGATAATTAATAATAGGATTCACAAGGTAAAAAAACGCGTAGATCCTACGTAAACACGAAACAAACGGGTGTACACGGCGTATGTTAGCACACTAATCCTCGTCCGTGTTAGATTACTGTATAGTTAATTACAACGTCAAGCCCAGATTTGATCGCTTAGTATTTACACTAATTAAACTCGGTCTAACTCAGTCACCTCACCGAGTCAACTCGCTACCAGCACTGATCAGTTTCCCAGTTCCGTCCGACGTAACTGCCCAACCCGGAGGTACTAACGGTCAAAGGACGGCTCCGCCTCAACATCCTCCGATCGTAAACAGAGCGTTTCTCAGGATCCGAAAGCGTACAGTACGCGGCGTGGATCTTCATGAATTCATCCGCCGATGAACTAGTCCGATCGGTTCCCGCCACGTCGGGATGGCAGATCCTGGCTAATCTCCGGTAAGCCGATTTGATATCTTGACTCGTCGCGCCTAAAGGAACCTCAAGAATATCGTAAAGCGAAGCGGTCGCCGTCGTCAATCGCCGCGGGATCTGATGCAATCTCGGCGAATCTTCCGCGCAGGTGTAAGAGCAAGAGGCGGAGACTAGAGGAGGCGAGATCCGAGCCGAACGAGACTGCGGAGATATAGGGGAGAGAGGCGGAGAAGAAGAGAGAAATGGATGAGCGAAAGAGGTTGGTGATGAAGAAAGCATCGTCGCAATGAAACGGTGTCGTTTTCGAGTTTTTTTTTTTGAGTTTCTCTGCGTTTGTTATTGTTCGAGAGAGGGGGAAAGATTGAAGAAGGAAGGAAACAAAGGGATTTATTTATAGGCTAAGAGTAAGAGACGATTAGTCATTAATTGCTTGATTAAGACTCAATTAGTTTTAAATTTATAGGGCGAGTGTAGTGGTTAAAATACGGGTCGGGTTAATAAAGTCGGGTCTGATCCTGTGATCTGAGTCAGATGAAAGGGCTTATCCAGTTGGGAAATTATTGCACAAGAGATAAGAATGTACGTAAGATTTTATTCTTAGTGGCCAAATTGTTGTGGCTGTAATTTGTCATTTTGACATATTACAATTTTTTTTTTTAATGTTGATAAAAAAAGACAAAGGATCCAAGAAATAATTGCACAGAAAATGAAATCACGCTTTGGTTTTTACTTATTTATTTTTATTTAAATACTTACATGCAATTTTTTTTTCTTTTTTTCTTAGCAGAAAAGTATTTTATGGTGAAAATTCGAAAATGGAATCTTCTTATGCGTAGATTTTTTTTTTTTTCTTTTATTTTTATTATTTGTTGTATAAAGACGTAATATCGACCGTGTATTGTTTGTTGGATATTGAGAAGACAGAAATAGATTTTTAGAAGATTGAGAAAAGTCTCTTATATAATTTATAGCTTGCCTCCCACCACCATACAAACATATTTAATACTTATGTGCTTTTATTTTCTTATAGAAATGGAAATATAAAGGCCAATGGTAATCTGCAATTTGATTTGTGAGAAAATTGTTTCCTTAGCTCACAGAATTTGAATGATACCAACAAACGGTGCTTGTACTAGACTACGATAAAATAAAAAATAGTATCAAATAGGTAATATAAATATTTCAAATGTAACTTATTACTATTAATTAGATTATGGTTGTCTTAATCATGGAAAAGTCGGCTTTTTGTTTTTCTAAACATTAGTAGAAGAAAAGTCGACTGAATTATTTTATTTCTTTCTTTGTATTCTTCTGCGGGAGGTAATTCAAAAGAACCGGAATCACGGATGGAGATTAAAATTAGGAGTAAACTTAACTCATTTTTTTAGTATCGATCATTGATTTTTGACTAAACTAACCTTTTGAAATTTGCTTTTGATACCATATGTATAGTATACCCAATATGCATAATTATTTTTGAATGAACAAAAGATTATCAAATGATTAAGCATTACGATGAAAAGTCTTAAACGGGACCAACTATGAAAAAGCTCGTGTCCATTACAATCAAATTCGACTCTCCTTTGTCCTTAAACAAGATGATCACGTTGAAACCTCCGGTTCTAGAAGATTGTGATTGTTGTAAGCAAACTATTGTAATCATATAATCTCTACTTCTTCTCCAACCACGTGTCTGGTCGACATCTTTGGTACCCAAAATCCAATTGGATGTGGTGACTAGTGCCGATCGATTCAATTGTTTCTAGATAAACTTAACTAGATCAAACATTATGCTTACAATCATATATCTTATGAACGATGTTTGTAAATTTACTTTTGTAAATCATCTAATCAAGAGAGAACTATATTCAAGTCTTTTGACATCTTCAAAAGCCAAGTAACATAACATTTTTACATGTATAAATCGAATAAAACAATAGTAAGTGACGTCGACGATTGACACCACCGATTTCGTGGGTGACACATTCCCTTCCATCAGCTTTTTGTGCTTTCATGTCATCTTCCATATAATTATAAACAAAATAATACATAATTCCATACACACACATACGTATACGCATACATATCCATGTCAATTAACATACCTTAATTAAATTTCTGCAACTTGTAACATTAGTATATTAGCTGCTATAAAGCTAAAAGTTAAATCACATTAGAAGGAACAATACATATTATAAAACGAGAACAAGAGGGATAAAGTGATAGAGACAGGAACGTGGTGGAAAGAAGCTTAATTCAGCAACTTTACACGTTGGTCAAGACTTAAGAGATTAGATAATATTAACTATATACCGACATTGTTGGGTTTCTACGGTGTACCTGAGCTCACTAGATTAAATCCTTGGTTCCTGAATACTAACCATTCACATTACTCATCATGTTTGATTTCATTACTCATTTACTTGTCTCTGAATTTTGATGAAGCCCATTTGAAATAACCACAGTTTGCTTCTGGATTAGAGGAAGGTCCCTGCAAGAGATGTAGATACTATTAGCATATAATTACCACGGTTAAAAAGACTTGGTTTTGTTTTGTTCTTTTACCTCAGCTCGAGAGCAGACGTAGAATCTGCGTCCAAATGTGGGACCTGGTTTCTTTACGACCCGAGCAACACAAGCTTCTTTATGTCCTTTGCAGAGAGGTATGCTGTTTTGCATGAGGTTCTGTATCCTTCGCCACTCCATTAAAGCTGCATCGTTCTTTTGTTTAGCTGAAGAACCGCATTGATCTTGTTCATGTGTTGAAGTAGTCGGTTCGCTGTCTTCTTTGCTGCAAATGTTTGGTTCTGAGATGTTCTCGTCTTGGGAGCTGTGACTGGAGGAAACATAGGATGAACACTTATCCCCGGCATTGTTTACCTTCGAGTTTGTAGTGAAAAAGGACTTGAGAGAAAGCTGAGATGATTGGATTTTCCTTGCCTTCTTCCTGTCTCCATTTCTAGAGAAATTCACAGCTCTCACTGATGATACACGAATTCCATCACTAGAGTTATTAATGGAACCTCTTGATGCCACCGTGTCTGCTTCTGTAACGTTACAAGTTGACTCGTTCTCAAAAGAACAAGATTTCTCCAGTGAAATACCCATTGAATCACAGTTTCTCAGTGGTCCTGTCGAAATATCTCCACAACTTGATAAAGCATTACCTTGACTCGATGTTGAACATGTCACTTCATTGGCTTGCCTTTTCATAAACACTGATACTGTTACAGTACACAAAAAGAGTGAAGAAAGATACAACAAAGATAGAGACAGGAATAAATCTGAGAATATGAACCAATCCATCACAGTGGAAAATAGAAGAAAGTTTCTTGTACCAAGAGTTTGCTGGAAACCATAAATCATAGGAAGGTATCTCGAAGCTAATGGCGGCGTGCTGTGTTCGGGGATGTCTGGTAAATCATCAAAACTAGTGAATACAGGTACATGGTCTGATCCCTTTAGTTTTGTACCCAATCCACCTTTCCACCTATAGTGTTCAGAAGGTGATTCACGGTCATTTTGAGATCCAAGTAAAATGAAAAAGGTAAACTTTTAAGTTGAAACACACATGGGATCATTCTTGATCATCTAGACTTACCTTGTTGGCATATTTTCATCCTTAAAACGCTTATACTCTGTCAATATGTCACATTCCTTGACATGACAAGCAAAAAAACTATGGCTTTGCTTATCTTCGTCTTGATGCAAGCATGATCCAGCAACTAAGATATGATCAATCCTCGAACCATAATTAAATTGTTCTGCTCCAGTACTTGAGGACCAACATGTGAATGCATCTTTCCTGTTAGAATCCAGAAAGAAGCAATCAATGATAAAACAAAAAGTTCAAAGAATGTAATCAAATAATAAAAAAAGCTAAATAAGGATGGCTCCCTCAACAAACACAGAAGAGGTTATCACAAAATTTCACCTTTCAGGATGTTTTGATCTGAAAACATCAGAGAATGAGCCTCCACGTTCAACTAGCAGAGATCTAAACCATTTCCTGAACCTGCATTTTTTATTGGCATGAAATGTGAAATCTAACAGGAAAAAAAGTCTCGAGTAAAGCAAAAAGATTTAAGCAGATCATGAATATGAGTATTTACATACTCGTTTTTCTCGAAATCAGGCCCAGCTTCACATCGATCCATAGCAAAAGGAGCAATGTTGAGATCCCCAACAACAAATACCCTTCTTCCTTGGCGCAAAAGACAATCCCATCTTCTCTACAAGAAAACTAAGAAACAGTTAACCAAATATCACGATGAGCCGAAGTACCTCATTGTCTCCATTCAGAAACTGATAAGCTTACCTTTAAAATATCATAGAACCGATGCTTAAACTCAATCCTCTCAGCATCATCAGCTACAGCTCGCGGCCCATAGACATTGAAAACAACTGACAAAACACATAGATATATGCAAACTGTAAAGAAAGTTACATTTTACACAAAAGAATGTACATGAAAAAAGATTTAGAGTCATACCAAAGTGGCCATGATCAGTTATAACACACCGTCCTTCTTGGTCAATCCTAAGAAGCTCTTCTTCCTCATATTCCGCAAGACCTTCAGCTATCGCAGACGTTTCATTCTTCCCACCTCGTGAACTACTGTTTACAAGACCCGTGAAGCCTTCTTCTGCAGCAACAGGCAAAGCAATTTCACAGCTTGAAGATGCTGACTTTACCCTGCAAAACGTTGCTACACCTGCAAATTTCAAGAACATAAAAAGTCCAACCATTTTCCTCTTTTACTTAAAGTCCACTGAACACATAGCTTGATGCGTACCAGAATAACCAGTACGACCTTTCTCACAAGTGCGAGTGCACGAGAAAAACGATTCATACCCATCAGCTATAGCCAAATCCGCTGTTAATTCTTGCCTTCTAAGTTTCGTTTCCTATAACTCAAACCCGAATAAAACCATTACGGATTCATCGGCGAAACAGAAGAAAAGGATTGAAATTTCAAAATTCGAATGGACATTGAAGTAAAACCTGGAAGCAGATGATATCAGCGTCGAACGAATCGAGGAGTTTGAGAAGAGAATCAAACTGGGAAACTCGTTGCCTGAGGCCATTAACGTTGTAAGTCACAATCTTCATCCTCTCCTTCTTCCACTCCCCCAAGTTGAACAAAGATCGTCTTTTTAGGTTGTAACATTGGACGGTTGAGATCTGAGAAGACTAAAGTCAGTTGAATCAACGGTTGTACAGGTGGATAAGTAGAGTGTAACCAGGGGTAGAATATAATATATATTGAATGGTGGCGCGTGGGGAGCACATGTTGTTGATTTGCCTCGTCGGCGTCCACCACCATTATCGCCGGATTGGATTTTATATATACTCACGAAGACGAAGCCAACTTCCACTTCTTCTCTCTGGCTCTCTCTTTATCTTTCTTGGATTTTTAGTTGGAGATTTGACATTGTAAATGGATCAATCGAAGAAACCAAAAACTTGCTCTGATGATTCCTCTGCTTCTTCTTCTTCTTCTTCGGGACATAATCTCAGGTTTTAGTGCTCAAAAATGTAAAATTTGTGGCTGTGTCATGTTTATTCATAGATTTGATTTCGTCTAAATTTCAGAGCTGAGATGGTGGTGGAAGTGAAAAAGGAAGCAGTTTGTTCCCGGAAAGCAGAGCGAGAGAAGCCTCGTAGAGATAAGCTCAAAGAACAGTTTCTTGAGCTGGGAAATGCATTAGGTATGTACCTATCTATCTATCTCACAAGATGAATACAGATTTTGAATTGAGATTAATGGTTTCTTTCTGCAGATCCAAATAGGCCTAAGACTGACAAAGTTTCAATTCTCACTGATACAATACAAGTGCTCAAGGATGTAATGAGCCAAGTTGAAAGACTAAAGGCTGAGTATGCAACACTATCTCAAGAGTCTCGTGAGGTGAATTGATTTACTTGTCTATTCTCTTACTGGATTATACTTGAGTCACGCTCATCTTTTACCATTGCTAAGCAGCTAATTCACGAGAAGAGCGAGCTGAGCGAGGAAAAAGCAACTCTTAAGTCCGATATCGAGATTCTCAATGCTCAGTATCAGCATAGAGTCAGAAGTATGGTTCCATGGATACCACATTACAGTTATCCTATCCCTGTAGTAGCCATAACTCAGGGCCAGTCCACTTTTATACCTTATTCAGCCTCATTCGTCAATCCTCTCATCGAAGAAGCATCGATTCAGCAACGTTCCTCATCTTCTGGTGCTTCAAGCAAACATGATTCCAAAAGCAAGTCTTTAGATCAAGGCAATGACCAAAAAGATGATGTTGGTTTAGAGCTTGAGCTTAAAATCCATGCATCTTCTTTAGCTCAACAGGTGAGTGATATCTTCAATGGTTTTGCCAACAAGCTCGTTCTGTGTTGTTACTATGTATATTTTTCACGGACTGATCAAAGTTACTTCCATGCAGGATGTTTCTGGAAAAGAGAAGAAAGAAAGCTTGACACCTACTGCAAACTCATCAAATAGTTACTCATCATCTCAAGTTGTTCAAGATAGTTCCCCCGGTGGCGTGAATGACATTTTGAAGGCATAAACCGATAAATATATTTCCCTCAACCTTGTGTAATAGCACTTTGATTGAGAAGGTACTCAACAGCACCACCAGATTTTACACTGGCTGTAGATTATCCCCATGCTTAACTATGTAACATTAACATTATCACAAGCAAATAAAACACAAAATCACTTGCTTATATCTCTTTGCAACTAAACTATTGTTATAAGACGTGAGAAACATTTCCAAACCTTACAACCAGACGGTGTTATCCAATATACAAATCCCATCTAGCCTCTATACAATTTTCTTGGTCTGACAGCAAAAAACACATGGTGACAGATAATGTTCTCTATATGGGAGATCAGAGTTTGTGAGCTTGCTGATTTGTGAAGTGTAAGTAATTTACATCTTTCGAGAAAGCTGGTAACCAGTAGGGCTTTTAACATTTCTTGACTTGATGCTTGCACTTCTCAAAAGTCTTCGAAACTCATGGATGCTGAGTCTCCCATCGTCATCGACGTCTGCCTCTTCAAGAAGTGGTTCAATGGAGCTTTTCAAACCCGTTTGCTGCAAACATTGATTCTAAGAAAACAAGGTAGAGAAAGAGGGGAATGTAAAAGGCTTGAGACTGACCAATCGAAGTTCCTCGGGAGTTATAAACCCATCTCTGTCTATGTCAAACTTGTCCTCTTGACCTCTGTTGCCACTTCTCAGAGTCATGCTCCTCCAATTGGTTTACGTGCAAAGTAGCCACCACAAACTCAGCGAAATCCACCAACCCATCAGTGTTGCTATCGATATGCAAATACACAGACGCATTTTGGATTATACACTAACCTGTGGAAGGGGCTTTAGTCCTAACTACTACTCAGTTTACCTACCGCTTGAAGAATCTCTGCAACTCTTGCATCCTTCAGTTTCCAAGGAACATCTTTTGCAAGAGCCTGTTAAGATTAGAAAGTTAATAGACTCTCCGTTGCAGTCGCTTACTTGTGTTGGCTACTTCTTACCTGCCCCATCTCCTCAAGGCTTATAGAACCGTTCTTGTCAATGTCAATAGCATCAAACTGGTCTCTGAGATCTCCAGCTCATCCTCATCAATGGTCGTCGCTTTTGTCGTTGTGAAAAGCGTCACCAAAACCATTGCCGGAATCTGGGAAAGGCGATTTATTGTCAGATTATTGGCAGGGACGGCCTGACCAATGACATTTTGGGGATTTTTAAACAATTTTATAAAATATGTGAACAAATTTTATAAAATTGGGAGCCTTTTTTTCAAAAATATATAAAATTAAGGCATTTTTTTACTTCGTTGGGCCCAGAGCCGGCTTATTGGATGGAAGATTACTCGAAATAGAGCTACAATTTCAGGAAAAAAAAAAAAATTGAACCAGTGAATTACAATATTATGCATTTTTGGAATCTTAATTCGATGTAGAATTTTTTTTTGGCTAGTTTTCAATTTGACTAAACCCATATGATCTGCATAGTCAGTTTAAGGAAACTAAAAGATCTCTTGTTTAAACCAACCGAATTGGGAAATAAACAAAAAGCCATATCGAATCCAGCTTAAGCCCATCAGAGTGAAAACATTGGACCACAAATAATAGGCCCAATGTATAAATTCGACTAAGGGCCCAGTCTTATCGCGATTCACTTAGTATGAGACCAGACGGCCACGATTAAAAGGTCCAGTGTGGACGCGTGCACACCTGATAAACCGACGCGGAGAGAAGTAGAAAAGTGAAGATATCCCAAATTCCCCACTCCCGAAGAATCTTCCACAAAAAATGTTAGGTTGTGTTATTGGATCTCTTGGTGACTTTAAAAATTATAAAAAATAATTATTTTTAAAGATTTTAAAAGATTATAAAAAAGTATCTCCAAAATATTGCATAATATTTTCTAAAATTTCAAAAAAGTATCTCTAAAATATCTCAAATTTTTATAGATTATTGCCCAAACTATAGAGTCATCAAGGCATCGTTCTCCAAAGCATCTCAATTTTTTATGGATACTTCAAGTTGTGTTTTTTCATCTTCTATAAAATGAAAATTTATTAAAGAGACTGAAAATTTGATCAAGTCAATCTCCATGGAAGCTTAAGCATCGATGTACAGAACTCCTTTGCATTTTTCATTAGCCAATTGTGTAAGTTTTTGAGTACAGAGGAATATATATATGATTAGTAATGTTACATTAGTTTAATCGATTAAATGTTCTAAATTTTTAATTCAAATATTCAACCTTGACGTTACGAAAAGAGACTTATACGGTGAAGAGTAACAATAAGATGCAAAACACTCATAATTATCAAAACGGGAGGCATATAAGAATGAGCGATCAATACGAGAGTTCTTATTATTATCGGACGCTGTGATTTTTGATTAATCAGTTGTCAAGAATAATCGTTACAGGAATAATCCTACGAGAATACTTTGAGAATCTCTTATTAGGTTGAGAATATTTTGTGTAGAATCAATAAACCAATAACACAATATTTTAATTCAATGACAAAATGAGTTACTTTCATGTTATTTGAATAACACAAGACTTTTATTGACTTTATAAAACTATGGATCCAATATCTCTAAATTTATAAAAATTTTATATTACTTTTTACAAATACATAAACTAATAACACCAAACTTTAATAAAATTTTAAAAAATTTTAATTGAATAACAATAGAATTTTCGTAACATTTTAAATCTTTAAAACTACATCTAAATACACAAACCAATAACACCTCCTTAATTTTGGGCAGCAGAGTCAATTAGGGTTCAATTACATTCCACTAAATTAGGGTTTTCTCACTAATTTCCTTTAATTACAGATTTAATCCACTCAACCTCTATCTATATATATACACACACACGCCTACGGTTTTACCAACCTAAACCCTAATTACTCAATTTCTGAATCTTCTTCAACTCTAATTATTGTGATGGCTTCAGAGGATCAAATTGCGGCGAGATCTACCGGCAAGGTGAATTGGTTCAACAATTCCAAAGGCTATGGTTTCATTACTCCCGACGACGGCGGCGAAGAGCTGTTCGTTCATCAATCCTCAATTGTCTCTGAAGGTTACCGGAGTTTAACTGTCGGCGATTTGGTTGAGTTCGCTATTACTCAGGGAAGCGACGGTAAGACTAAAGCCGTCGATGTTACTGCTCCTGGAGGTGGTCCTCTTAAGGAGAATAACTCTCGCGGTAACGGTGCTAGGCGCGGCGGTGGAGGCGGTTGCTTCACCTGCGGCGAGTTAGGTCATATTGCTAAGGATTGTCGTGGCGGCGGTGGAGACGGTGAACGTGGAGCTGGAGGAGATGGTTGTTACACTTGTGGTGATGTAGGTCACTTTGCTAGGGATTGTGTTCAGAAATCAGGTGGAAACGGAGACCAACGTGGAGTCGCCGGAGCCGGAAAAGATGGTTGTTACAACTGCGGTGACATTGGTCACTTCGCTAGGAATTGTATTCAGAAATTGGCTGCTGGAAACGTGAGAAGCGGCGGCGGTGACCGTGGTGTTGGTGGATCTTGTTATGCATGTGGTGGAGTTGGTCACATGGCAAGAGATTGTGCGACTAAGAGACAGTCGTCTGGTGTTTGTTACCAGTGTGGTGGTTCTGGTCACTTGGCTCGTGATTGTGACCGGAGAGGAAGTGGTGGAGGCGGTGGTGGAGGTAATGGTAATAAGTGCTTTAATTGTGGCAAGGAAGGTCACTTTGCTAGGGAATGTTCTGTAGCTTAATTGCTTTCCTAATCAACAAAAAAAAAAGAATGAAAATTGAATCGAGTAATATAAGTTCGTATATATTTCTCTTCGTTTTCATTTTATCTTTTTGTTGATGGGAATGAAATTGCCTGGTCCTTTTGGTGTTTTTGAGTTTTTATTATTATACAAAGAGTGATCCTTTTTTTGTTATAACTATGTAAGTTTAGATTTGTTTCACTTTCTCTGATATGGATGCTCTTTTTCTTTTTGTTCTCTCTGTTTCTGGAAATTTTGACCTCATATTGCTTATGTCATCCAAGTTTGAGTTTTGTCCTTTTGTTGGAATGTTGCTGTTTTGTACTGGATGTTTTGACTATTAGCATCACAAGCATGACGTCCCAAGTTCGTAACTTCTTAGCTCATTCCCATAATTTTGACCCAAGATCAATTCAGTCTTTCGGTTCTTTTTTTTTGGTGTAGAGCATGTCTTGGGCAATTCGTAGACATAGAATTATCGATTATGAGTTTATGACTTACATTAGTAACATGTGAATTGGTGGAATAATTTAGCAGTTTCATGGTTTTTGACCAGTAAAGGACTAAATACAATCTCGTGGACAAGGCTTAAGTACTAACCTCACTCTGAACTTGTTAATTGTTACCTGCTTTGTACAGTCATTTAGAAAATGTCACAGTCGTTTTTCCGGGTTAGAAGTTTGAACCTAACTTCACTACTAGCAAAATCCAACACTGATGACGAATCTTTGTAATAGAAGAAACTGGAAACCCAAGTTTGGTGCTCACCTTTTCCTGCCCAAACAAAGCCACATGATCAAATGATCATTGGTTAGATTATAGTAAAACACACATATAAAAACCTGATTAGGTTAAACTCATCCACGTCTCCTTGTTTTTCTATCGTTGGATCCAATCAACCAAAACCTTACTAATCACCTCGCATCGCATTAATCACTAATAATTTTCATGGTATTATGTTCCATTGCCATTTTAGATCTCTCTTGGTATAGTAGCTCAATGGGAAATTTAAGGTTATGGATCAATTTCTTATGATATTTGGTAAGTTTTCACACAACTAGAACCATACACTTAACAACAAATCTGAGTCAAAGTAGTCACACATGCATCGATTTTATTCGAAGTGGAATCGAACCTGGAACTTCTACTAGTTTACATCAAAAATTCGGATCTTCAACCACCCTACAACCAGACGCTGATTTGTGAATCTGTTCAGATATATACACTAAACATAAACGCAAATAAATAGCCAAATCTCTAATCAGCCATACCAAATTTGCTTGGATGTTTGGAAAGAATATCAAGTTCTCGTAAATTCAATAAATTTGTGTAGTAGAAAACACACATGAGAGCTACCCAACTTGTGTTTGTTAAACCTATTAAAAACATAAGAACCAGTTACATGTCCTAGTCAAACATAAATAACTTGTAACAATGGAAGAAGCATGAATCAACCAAGTTGATATCTCTACATCACACAACTAAAGCTTGGAATGTCGTTGACCCAACACCCTCTATCTCTCTCTCTCTTTTCTTTATAAAACAATCTTACGAAATTCCCATCCAACGTTAGCCACTGGCCCACTGTGTCTCTTTCCCATGATAACTCAAAATAAAATAAAATAAAATTTGTATTCCTTTTATTGTATTTTCCTGTTTGAATGCATAGAAGTTTGAGAAGCTCACGAAATATCAAACATCATTATATTTAATTTTGTCAGCTTGTAATAGTTATAGTAATTAATTAACAGTGACATAACACAACTTGGGTTGATAGTAGGCTAGATACTCGTAAGACCGTGTCCCTTGGAAGAGAGAAGAGGGCAGAATCTAAGGATGGCATCCCACACTACGTTTTCTCTGTCAGCACATTTTTTTTGTTCACCGCCTCTTTCATTCAATACATCTCCATTTTATTATGATTCAATCCTTTTGTTAACGTATCCATTTGACATATAACAGTTTTTCGGGTGCTTTCGAATTGAATAGTATTTTCCGCATTTTAGACTAATAGTATTAGTAACATAAAATTTCTTTGGATCAAATCACTTTTTCAGCAAAGAAAATTACAAACGAAGTAATGGATAGTCTGAAAATATTATATATTATTTTAGCCAAAGGAGGAGACAAGTTCTATTTACATCACCGACATCAACACAGATCATATCCATATGCAACCCATATTGTCATATTGCACGAATCATACAAATAAACAATGAAGAACATGATATAATAATAATTTCTATATTTTCAAAAAAAAATAAAAAATTTCTACATATTTTAATCCTCACTAAAATAAAATATAAATAATAATAACGTGAACATGTACGACACATTGGCCGGCTAACGTAGACAAAGGCGGCATGGGCTCACGTGAAAGCCGACCTTTCAAAAAAATCTTAAGCCCTTTAAAAGATTCAATCCCCAAACCCTCTTTCTCCCCGGTAGTTTCTTTCTCTCTCCAACTTCTAAATTCTCTCTTACCATATTTATATATACAAAGCCTACACATTTACACTCTTTATACATCTCTCTCCAGAGCAGAAACAGAGTCACCGGGAAAACTCATCTCCGGTGACACAAAAACACAAAAAAGTTCGATAATTTAGATTCTGGTGACCTCTGCTCTAATGGGTCAATCTCAAGTTTCTCTCTTTCTTTTTCTTATTCTTGCTTTAATCTATGGTGTTTCATCTACCACGTTCACCATCCTTAACCAATGTAGCTACACCGTCTGGCCTGGCCTTCTCTCCGGCGCCGGAACCTCTCCTTTGCCCACCACCGGATTCTCCTTAAACCCGACTGAAACACGTGTCATCCCAATCCCCGCTGCTTGGTCCGGCCGTATTTGGGGCCGTACTCTCTGCACACAAGACGCAACCACCGGGAAATTTACTTGCGTCACCGGAGACTGTGGTTCTTCCGCCGTAGAATGCTCCGGATCCGGCGCAGCACCTCCGGCAACACTCGCTGAATTCACCTTAAACGGAGCCGGTGGTCTCGATTTCTACGACGTGAGTCTCGTCGACGGTTACAACATCCCCATGACCATTGTTCCTCAGGGCGGAGGAGATGCTGGCGGAGTCGCTGGAAACTGCACCACCACCGGCTGCGTTGCAGAGCTCAACGGTCCGTGTCCTGCTCAGCTGAAAGTGGCGGCGACGGGAGCTGAAGGAGTGGCTTGCAAAAGCGCGTGCGAGGCGTTTGGGACGCCGGAGTATTGCTGTAGCGGCTCGTTTGGAACGCCGGACACGTGTAAGCCGAGTGAGTACTCTCTGTTTTTCAAAAACGCGTGTCCGAGAGCTTATAGTTACGCTTACGACGACGGAACTAGCACCTTTACTTGTGCCGGAGCTGATTACGTCATCACTTTCTGTCCTTCTCCTAACCCAAGGTAATATTTCTATTTTTATAATTTACCAAAACATACCAATAAAAAAAATTGGGACACTTTGGCTAGTTAAAAGGTTGATTCCGATGATCCGATCAAATCAATTAAAAAAAAAAGGAAAAAGGTTAGGTTCTGATTCTCTTAGAAGAAGTCCGGTTTCCGGTTTAGATTTTTTTATCACACTCAAAAAGTCAATAATGTTGGAGATGAATAATTCACTTTTTTTTTTTGTGTAACGTTTTGAAATGAGGTCAAATCACCGAATAAAAATCATGGCTCATGCTTTTTCATAATGGTCCGTGTTCTTTTGTCAATTTGTGAAATCATATGACAAGACGACATTTAACATTTTCACCCGTTGGCATAATTATATCAACATAATATATAAAAATAAAATATAAATTAGAAAATAACTGATGTACTCTGTTGTAGGCATAGATCTTTTCTTTCAAACGTCGGTGAACTGTGGCCATGTGTGTTTCAACACGGCTCTTTTGTTCATATTGCAAATAATTTAAATATTTGTTTTTTTTTTCAAAACGTCATCATAGTGATAATCAAACTTGTTTTCTTGTATAATTTGTCTTCAGTGTGAAGAGTGCAACAAAGAGACTCCAACCCGAAGCGGTTAGCTACTCTGCGGCATCTCAAAACGCATCGCCAACTCTCTCTACCGTTTTTTCGACTGGCGTCTTGGGTTTGGCGTCTTGGGCGGTGCTACGCGTTTGGTGATACCTCTACGGCCACGTTTTCAAGTTTTTAATAACACATCGTTCGAGATTTTTTTTCACCAAGAGAAAGAAAAGATCATCGAAAAAAAAGCAAGAAATGGCCAGAAGAAAAGATTTAGTTACTCGAAGAGTGATTATTCGAGGTGAAGATTTTTAGAACAACTTATTTTAGATTGATTAGCTCTATAGTGTAGTTTCTACGTAATTATTTAAGACAAATGTTGTGTCTTTATGGTGTATGCAGGCTATATAATAACAGTTTTGCTTGCAGAATTAATAGATCGGCAATGCATTTTAGAATTTAAATAAAATAGAAAGATGAAAAAATAAATGGAATTGAAGTGGAAGAACCTCAAAAAATGGAAACTTAAAATTTTCAATTTTGAAATCTTATTATAAAGCCATACTAATCTAGTTATGTATATTGATGCTTGTAAAAACGAATTGATTTTTCTTACATCTCATTTAATCATCAAACGGGCATTTTTTTAATATCAAATTGAAGAAATGTATAAGACTTACCAGCATATCCAATCAAAAATAAACTTATCTTATCTATAAAGCTATAGCTTCGAGGATGTACGTTGAAAATCTTTTAAAAGTGGCGGGTAATCACAAGTGTTTAGGTATATAATATAAACAATATTAACAGTAGATTAAGATAACACATACAAAAAAGTTGCTATATTCAAATATTGTGGCGGCGAACATATCTCTTCCTTCTTTTTTCAAAAAGTTGCTAAATTTGTTTATTCATCGATCTTTCACAATCAAATTCCCGTTGACATATAAAAATAACACAAAGGAACTATCTCAGTTGCAGAGGAGAAACAAATTACGACCTTATGACTAAAGATTCTCTCCCACTCACACAGTCACACCGATCTCCCTTTGAGATTCTGTGATTTCTCAGTCTTCCGTTTCCTACATCTAATTCTGCTGAATCTGATGGAGTCTTACTTTTATGTTTTGTTTCTCCTCGGTTTTTATTTTCCGTAAAGGTGTCAATTGTACGACGTTCACGCTAGTTAACAAATGCGATTTCACGGTGTGGCCGGAGATTTTATCTGGTGCCAGTAGTCCCAGACTCTATACCACTGGATTTGAGCTATCCAAAGATACCTCTCGCACTTTCCAAGCACCCGCAGGTTGGTCAGGTCGCTTTTGGGGCCGTACCGACTGCAATTTTGATGGTTATAGCAGCATCATGTGCTTCACTGGAGATTGCGGCTCAGGCGAGATGGAATGCAACGGATCCGGTGCTGAACCGCCAGCCACACTAGCCGAGTTAACTTGGCCTTTCCGGGTCTCTAGACTTTTATGATGTCAGCCTTGTCGACGGCTATAACCTCCCCATGATCGTGGAGGGTTCTGGTTTATGCGCCACCACAGGGTGTATCTTGGACTTAACCCAGAATTTCCCAACAGAGCTAAAAGCCAAGAGCGGTTTGGCAGGTAGAAGTGCATGTGAAGCATTGCTGCACTGGCGCATATGGTTCACCGGGTACCTGCAAGCCGTCGATCTATTCACAAGTCTTTAAATCAGCTTGTCCCAAATCGTACAGTCACGCGTACGATGATGCCACAAGTACTTTCACTTGTAGTGATGCTGATTACACCATCACTTTCTGTCCCAACTTGTCCAGGTAAGGAAAAGAAATTTGTCAAAACAGTTAAAGAAAAGACAGAGATTGGTTTATAAAGATCAAAGCTTTGATTTATTTATTTGTATTGCGTGAAACAGTTTGAAGTCTTCGAGAGAACCACCTCCTGAAGAAACAGGAAATGTATCTGGTTCTGAAACTGAGTTGAGTACAGAGATGCAATAACCGATAGAAGAAGCGTCATTAGCGAATTCTTATTTCGCGGATACGGCCATTGGAGAATCGACTAGAAATACCGCTTCTTCAGTTCTCCCTTTGATTCTCTGTTGGATCAGCTTGTAACGTTGGTTACTACGAAAAAGGACAAAAAAAAAATTGAGAGAGAAGTAGAAACAGAGAAGGGGCAAAACAATTGGGACGAACTTTTAATTTCCTCAATAGTGAAGGCAAAGCTTGTCACTTTGAGGGAAAAGTTTCAGTTGAAATATTTAGATTCGTCATCTTGTATCATTCTCATGAGCTGTGTAGTTCAAGAAATCAAAAGTTCTGAAATCAATGTGCACAAAGAGATAAATATGTTTTTCAGAAAATGTTTCATAATGGCTCCAATCATATTGAGGATCACATTTAGACCCGCGGGCGCACACACACACAGAATCTCAAATGATTCCTTTGTCATCTCTATCATTTCCCAAACGGTTATTAATAATTACCTTATCGTCCAGAAAAGTTTATTTTCAGCACTATAAAAACCAGAAAAGACAACTAGAAATCAGATTCAAAAAGCCAGATTTAGAATTAAGAAAAGTTTGATGTAGTTCATCAACGTCAGTACACTTGATCTAGAATCTTATAGCTTTAGATGAACGGCTTTGCCTAACTCGTGTGTATGTGTGGTGTGGACCTCTCTAGACTAAAAAGGAAGATAAGAGCATCTTACATAGAGTCAAAAGGTTTCAACTTTCAAGTCCACCCACTTAATATTATATCCATAAAACACAATATATTAAAACAAAGCTTGAGAGATTGGGTGTACCTGCGTTTATTCGCCATCCATAGCCGCAAATATGACAGTCTTGACTAGATATGATTCGTAATTTGAATAAGTAAAGGGTAGCAATGATTCTTGTCATAGTTAGGCCAAGCTTCGTCTCCTTTCACAAGTGTCTCATGGCGCTTCCAAACTTGTGCATCGTAGTTTTCAGTTAAGACGTAGTGTAAACCAATGTCTTTAATCTCCTTCAAGAACTTGTCTAAGGAGTCACCTCTCTTAGGACTGAAAAATAAAGCTTCGGAGGGTTCTTTGGCTTTAAGCAGCATCTTGATAGTTCTTGCAAGGTACTTATGAAATTCCTTGAAAAATGTACTGTTGAATCATAAAAGTATGTGTCGCGATAAAGGGATGAGAAAAACATATCGATAACGCGGAAGACTGAAATCAAGAGAAGAAAAAGTGAGGAAGGTACCAATCGCTTGCAACAATGATGTCGAAAGTGTTGGTTAACTCTGAAAGTTCATGCTGATTCCAGTGCAACTCCATGGCTTTCACGCTTGTGCCACCAAATGCCATGGAGTTGGATTCTATGTTACGCTTAATGTCTGGATGTTAAGTACATTAATGAATCCAAAAAAGTTGAGTTCCGGGTTTCCATATCTCAAGGGTTCAGCGAGAGAAGACAACTCTAATGAAACAGTATACGCACACCAACAAAACAAGTAGGATACAATTAACTACTTGGGGATTTCCATCTGAGACTACCACTTCTGATGCCTCGGTGGCAGCTGCAATAACTAAACCGGCTAATCCATACCCCGATCCAAGCTCAATTACTCTTTTACCTCTGCAACATCCCAATGAGCCAAGTAAAATGTAAGTACACAAAGTTATAAAAACACAGATGCAAAATCAGTCTTAAAACTGAACACTGAAACCTGAAACGATCTGGCTGAGACTTGCAAAAGAATGCTAGAACTTCTTCTGAGGGCCACTGACCTGGAAGAATGACAGTAGCCTAAGTTATGAATTCGTAGATTCACAATCCAAATAACTAAAGACCCCCAAGCAACTCAATGTGTTTGATTCATAACACTTTAAAGCACGGTTAATGCCAAATCGTATTAGAATATGACATACTACTACATACAAGCCAACTACACAGAGCAGAGCAGCAAAATTATACCCATAAGTTTCTACTAAACCAGACTACGATCAAAATGGAAACTTTATCACATCACAGAGATGGGCTGTCTTCAAAACCAACAAAGACATGAATTTATAACACAAGAGACAACTAGAGAGTCAATGAGATTGAGAAACTTACAGACAAGTCCTGTATTATCAATGTTGTATCGATTAGATATCTCGAAGTCATTGAGATCACTGCAATTATCCACTCTTTGTCTGCATAAATTTACAGAAACAAACAAACAAAAGCTCTTAGGAGTGGCAAATCTATAGAAGATAAGAACTAGCCGTAACATTGTTTCATGTGACAGATCAAATCCTAACGTTAGATAGAGTTTCGGAGAACCAGTGATGGGAATTGTGTAGCAAACGCATGCCTCCCGAGAATTATCTGATTGCGGAGAAGAATCCACCACTTGACACGGAATCAAGTTGAATCCTTGAGTAGCTTTCCTTGAAATCCGCTTGATCTCAGCTTGAGATTGAGAATCTGAAGAAAAATTGAGAGATGATCCATTAGCTTATGAAGACGTGAAATCGAAAGATGGATGCTGGAAGAAGAAGGGGAATTTCAAACCAGATCTGCGGAGAAGCGCTTGACGAAGAATATTCCATCTAAGAGAAGAAGAAGTGGGATCCATGGAAGACTCGTTAAAGCTTTCTCCGCCGGAATCGGAATTTTTCTTACAGACTATACAGCAAAACAAGAAGACGACGAAATCTCTCCCGGCGAAACTTAATGTTTTTTAGTTTTTACTTTTCTTTTTGGCGACAAATAAATTAGCACAGTAACTTTTTAGGGGTCAACGAAGTTAACAGTAAAAACAAAAATGTCATTTCGTGATGTTAACTATTTTTAAATTGAGGACTTGTTTTTCAAATTGATATTTCCACGTAATTAAAGATGACAACTGATAACTCAAAAGTCAAAACCACATATACATGTCAAAAGACAATTTATAGAGATTAGACATCATGTTTGAAATAAATCTTACTCTGTTGAACTAATTTTCAAAAATGTAATTATTGAGTAATATGAGATGCAAATATTAAATGTTCTTTTACACAATATCACTTCATTTTATCAAACACTACCAACTATTTTATACAAAATATAGTAGAAGATTTATATTATCCCTTAAGATCTTATCCTTCTTTGTACACACTAAAAATAATTTTCATCATCATAGTTTTCATTTTGACTTTTTATGTTTCCTATTAGGGGGAAAAAGAAAAACAAGTTTCCTTCATAGTTGAGATAAGGTCCTACTATTAAATAGAGTTTTATTAGGCAAAAAAGACAAGAAAATTGTCATTCATTATCATCGTCAGTCAGCTACACATCTTGATTTTTTTATTTTTTTTTACTAAAGATTTGACACTAAAGAAGGGGGAAAACAATACAAATATACATTATACACTCATCAAAAAAGAAAATTTGGATAAAAACAAATTAATGTTTGGATAAGCGCGGGAAAATCACCTAAAATAGTTAAGGTTTAAACCGGTCCGGTTTAGCTTAGTACGCGCTCTTTAAACACGCAACACCCACGTCCTCCTAGTTCCGACAGCAAGTTTACTTAATAGTTAATCAAAATAGATTCGCTTTCCTCCATCACTAATCTTTTTTCACTTTTTCTATTTTTGCCCCAAATCTTTTTCAAATTCATATATATACCCAACACTTCTTCCTCATTCCCCCTTCGTCTTCCTCCTCCGATTTTAATCTCCGGCGACAATGGAATCCACTGCAACTGCTCCCAAGCTTTATCCAACCGTCGACACTTCAACCACCGAAGCTTCTCTCCCTAACTCCTCCTTGTCTTCTTGTACTAATAATAATCTCTATCCTTCAATCGATGTAAATGATCTTGTCAACAATATCTTCCCGGATCCCACCGTCTCCGGTTCTGCTTCAGCTCCTCCTCTCGCGATGGAGGAAGTGATTCTCACAATCCACGGCGCGATTCTCCACCTCATCGACAAATCATACAGCGTAGAGCTCGCTTGCGGCGATCTCGAGATTCTCCGTCTTCTTCAGGGAGATGTCATCGTTGCAGTGTTCGCCCGCGTCGCTGATGAGATCCAATGGCCGTTGACTAAAGACGAACCCGCCGTTAAAGTCGATGAGTCTCATTACTTCTTCTCGCTCCGACCCGTTAAAGAATCCGGGTCATCGGATCATTCAACCGACGAAGCAGAGAACGATATGCTAAACTACGGATTAACAATTGCTTCCAAGGGACAAGAGCCTTTGCTGGAGCAGCTAGACAAGATCTTAGCCGATTACAGCAGTTTCACGGCGGAGGAGAAACAGAAAGAAGAGAACGTGTTAGATTTGACGACGGCGAAGGAGACGTCGCCGGAGGAGCTGAAGGGAAAGAGGAAAAAGCTGGTACAGAAGCAATGTACGGCGTATTGGACGACTCTGGCTCCGAATGTTGAGGATTACAGTGGAGTTGCAGCCAAAATGATCGCTGCTGGTTCTGGTCAATTGATAAAAGGGATTTTATGGTGTGGAGATGTCACAATGGATCGACTCATGTGGGGAAATAATTTCATGAAGAAGAAGTTGTCGAAAGCAGAGAAGGAGAGAGAAGTTAGCCCTAAAACTTTGAAACTTCTCAAAAGGTACAATCTTTAGATTCTTTTATCTCTGAGATTCTGTTATCAACTCAACATTTTAGTATCTTTGAGGTTCTGACTTATATATGTAACAGAGTGAAGAAGATGACGAAAATGACAGAGAAAGTGGCGAATGGTGTGCTCTCTGGTGTTGTCAACGTTTCTGGATTCTTCTCGAGTTCTGTGATTAACAGCAAAGCTGGGAAGAAACTCTTTGGTCTTCTTCCTGGAGAAATGGTTCTTGCAACACTTGATGGTTTCAGTAAGTTGACTATTCTGTGTCTTGTATATCCATCTTTATTTATTAGGTTTGTGATGATTGAAACTTAAATCTGTTTGACTTTAATTACAGACAAGGTTTGTGATGCTGTTGAAGTATCTGGAAGGAACGTTATGAAAACATCTTCCACTGTCACTACCGAAATCGTCGATCACAAGTAAGTAACTGAAAAAAAGATTACAAAACCGAATGTGATCATGCAAAACAACATTTGCTCCATACAATGTTATATTGTTCGGATGGTTGATGTTTTTGATGTTATTAATTTGTAGGTATGGAGCAAAGACAGCACAGGCGACAAATGAAGGGCTTAGCGCAGCAGGGCATGCTCTTGGAACTGCGTGGACCGTTTTCAAGATCAGACAAGCTCTTAATCCCAAGAGTGCCATGAAGCCATCATCATTGGCTAAAACCGCAATTAAAACGGCGGCTAAAGAAAAAAAGAAGGGGAAAAAGAGTTCTAAGTAGGCTAATGGATGTTGTGTTGTTACATCAGTCTTATATTGCCTTGGTATATAGGGATTGAACAGACTATAGAGGTTTTAAAATATTAGGTTTTGTTGTGTTGTTGGTGGTGCAAACTGCTTAGGCCTTGTTCGTTTGTGTATCTAGATACTGTATATAGATACGATATGTAGATACTATATCTAGATGTTGCATCCACATGCAGTTCGTTTCTGTTTATCATTTCTGCATCTAAATATTGCATCTAGATACAGTTACGTTTGTATGTGTATTTTGAATTAACAATTGGATGCACTTAAAATCAAATGACCAAAAAAGACATATTATTGTTTAGTAACATTTTTTAGATATTTTGTAATACTAAGAATTTATAACTAGTTCTCGATACGTTTCTTTCACTTTTAAGGTTTTTCAGAAATTTTATGGTTTTTCAAAATTTTATGGTTTTTCGGAAATTTTAAGGTTTTTAAAAATTTTACAGTTTTTCGGAAATTTTACGGTTTTTCAGAAATTTAACGGTTTTCCAAAAATTTAACGGTTTTCAAAAAAATTTACGGTTTTTCCGAAAATTTTATGGTTTCCGAAAATTTTACGGTTTCCGAAAATTTTACGGTTTCCGAAAATTTTACGGTTTTTCCGAAATTTTACGGTTTTCCGGAAATTTTAATGTTTTCCGGAAATTTTACATTTTTCCGGAAATTTTACGGTTTTTAGGAAATTTTACGGTTTTTAGGAAATTTTACTGTTTTTCGGAAATTTTACGGTTTTTCAGAAATTTTAAGGTTTTTCGGAAATTTTACGGTTTTTCGGAAATTTTACTGTTTTCCGGAAATTTTACTGTTTTCCGGAAATTTTACGGATTTTCTGGAAATTTTACAGTTTTTCGAAAATTTTACGGGTTTTTAGAAATTTTATAGGTTTTTCAAAATTTTACGGGTTTCCGAAAATTTTACGGTTTTTCGGAAATTTTACTGTTTCCAGAAATTTTATGATTTGGGATTAGATTTTCATTTTGATGTCGCATGAGAGGTGGAGAAGGAAAAAAGAAAATCAGGGGTATTTTAGACTTTTTAATTTTTGGATGTATTTAGGTGTATCTAGACTCTTCATCTAAAAACATCTCAAATATCTGTTTTTTTTTTTATGCATTTTATAAGTACATCTGATTACAGCATCTAAATCATGCTTATATTTTGAACTAAACGAACATCATTTGGTATCTGCATCTAGATACATTTCAAGAGTCATGAGAATTATACAACCATAAATACAATTTTAGATATTGGGTTTGATTGGTAACCCCAAAATAGCATAAAAGCGAATTTAGCAAAATCAAAAGAGTTTGGTGTTTTTATGGTTTTTTAATGAATTCATTGTTTTTGCCTATATAATGGCGCTCTTTTGATAGCTTGATTTTCTCTGTTTTCCAAGTAGTAAAAAGGCACAAATTAGTCAAAGTTTTATATGTACACTTCATTAGGCAAAACTCTGCGATTAACAACCTTAAACAAATTTTTTTTGCTAAACCTTAAAATGGATCGAACTATTCCAATAACACATCGGTTTGTATACTGACTGATCCGGTTTAGTGGAAAAAAAAACATTCCTAAAACCAAAAATTAAAATCCTGTGATTGAAAACATGATCGGACAAAGTATCGAGTGATGATGGCACATGCTTTGCCGGTTTTATGCACCCGGAATAAACTACACGTCGTTTTATGGTAAGCAAAACAGTTGGTATATATCTGTTTCCGGGCCCAAAACTCGAGAGAAATCAATACCTGAATCGTCCCATATAGTTTTGATTACGAACCTACGAGCTTGGTGTTTCGAATTCGAAGCTCTGACTAAATTAGCTAAGTAGGCCACTTTGTTGTAGCTGTCTTCTACACAAGACCAGAGAGCAGGAACGCTAAACAGACGAACCCGCTTCTTCGCCATGAAAGAAGATTACGAGGTGCGACTTCTGATTTCTAATTCTTCGGCTTTTATCGGATTCTTTTTCGTGCTTTTTTGAGCATCTTCAAATTCAGATATTAGGGGTCAAATCGGATTCGCTTTTCCTGAACATTTGGGGAAAAGATACAAAAAAAAAAAAACTAATCGCCATTCAACTTTCTTGGTACCTGCCGCCAAAGCTGCGTTTTTCAATTCAAACTAAGGTTTCTTCAGTGTTAATGGAATAAAACGATTTACAAAATCCGAACTTTAGGATTATTAGTGAATGCTGTCACTTCATCTTGATCTAGACTAATCATGATTAGTTTTAGATGAGTCCTTTGGCTTCTATTATGAAATCGGAATCATGAGATTGTGTCGCTTATTTGTTCTCTCTTTCTTCTTCTTAACCAAAGTTCTTGACTTTTGGGATTTCTTGTTTAATTATTACTGAAAAGTTGAGCTGATTCTATCTTATAGGTTGATGAGAAGAAGCAAGCTGCTGCTGATGTATTGTTTAGTTATTCCAAGTTTGCAATGGCCTGCATCGGAAACCAGACTCGTCCTACTGACATGAGGTTACATTTGATGAAGGTAGTTATTGAATTGTTTCACCCATTTAGTTTTTGTAAAGTGATTTGAGTATCAACACTTTAAGATTGATGACTCTAGCTACTTTTATAGGAGATCTCGGGATTGCCAACTTCTCTGAAAAGAAGAGAATCTTCTAGAGCAGCAACTTCTCCTGATCCAGTTGGCGAATCATCAAGCTCTGGTACTGCCAGGCTAGATAAAACGGATAGTTTCAGGGCACTTTGATTTTAGTTTTGTTCAATTGTCGGGGTCTCATAAAGATAGATACTAGTGGATTACAGGCTACGTATCTGTTGCCGAGGAACCTACTTATCAAGGTTTAACGTTTGATTTCGCCCATGATAGTGTTAATACTGTATTCTCAGATGTGTGGTTCTGAAAAATAAATGCTATGGTAATACTGCGAAATAATATTCTGTTTATATAGTCTCTTTAGATGTACCTCGATATCCCCCATTTCGTGAATATAGTATTTCTATGGTGTATTTCTATCTTATTCCCGAGCACAGAACATGGTTTCTTGAGTCAGATTGTTTGTTGTGGAAACTATGAGTCATCGAAAGTTGGAGGGTTATTGCAACCTAATCAGCTATTGTTACTCCTTGTTCCTATAGAAACTTTATCTTCTCATTCACATAGCTCGTTTCTCAGTTAAACTTTGTTTCTTTAATTTGGTAAAAGTGGTCACTGTTTGTGAGAGGGAGTTCACATACTGCAATGTAAATGCTGTTTATCGGAGGACTTACTAATGTTAGAAGGCTGTATGAATGAACAACATTCATAAGTTTGGGGCAATACCAAAGCACTGAAGCTTCAAAAGGAGCATGGAGGTAACATCGCATGAATCTTTCTATTTATTGCATTTATTGCATACATTCAATTAATATTTGTAAGTTTTTTCTCTTGCATCTGTGAAACCTCCTTACTTGCTTCTGCTCGCTTCGTAGCATATGGTAAAGATCACCACAGCTGCAGCAACAGCGATTCCAAGCGTCTGCTGTGTCACTGCTGAAGAAATTTTTCTTGGCTGATTAAATCCTAGTTCTGAGAGTTTCTTGTGTGAAATTGCATAGGCTTTGAAGAATATGTCCTCGTCCTACACATCATAATACATTTTTTATGTTGATGGAACCAGAGAATCATCCAAACTAAAAGTTTCTTATAATCGTAGTAAAATCTAATCTACCTTTGCATACAGCTTAACAAAAGGGTGGAACTTGGGATCATCAAGTAGAGCCTTGTCGGTTTTCAGTTGTAGCAATCCTGGAGTCTCCCCTTTTAGAAGCTCTCTGAAAAACCAATAAGCAGACAACATAAGTTTCAGAACTCTCACTCTCTCTTACTTTAACTCTCTGTGATTTTGTTGTTGGCTTACACGAAATATGAGTTATCAAACTTGAGAGGATCTTGTGTCCAAGGACCTTCAAAATCGGATCTCTCCCTATGTGCACGCCCCTATATACAAAAGTAGCAGCCAGATTGCTTCATTGGAGCATGTTTAGTGACCAGCGAATATTTTGAAGGAGAGTTAGTAATTAGTACCAAAGTGTGGCCTCCAGAGAGAGCTACAATGTCTCTATCCGATAGACCCATACGAGAGAAGATAGTTCTTAAATGTGAGGCACCTGCAATAATCCAAAAGGAGGGCTTAGTCAGTTTGTGAAATAGAATTCCGTTGCAAGAGCTACAAGCTGCAGGAGTAACCTTCATTTGGATTTGGAAGTTCTCCGTCGTCTGGGGAATCAGCATCCTGATATCATATTTCTCAAAATTAGTAAACTCACTTGGCAACTATGATTCAACGCATACCCTTTAGTGGTAAGTGTAACTACCTTACGGCCTGGAGTAAATGGGATTGCAGGGCCACCAGTAACCTCCACTGCAACAACTCCAGCGAGCTGAAATGAAACCAAAGAATCTGTCAAGCTAGCCATCAAGGGGGAAGAAAGTTTTTATGGGTTTAATGGCTTAGAGATGCTATATGCCAATGTTTACCTGATAAAGGTCTGCGTAAGAGACTCGCGGATGCTTAGCCTTTACTTCCTCTGAAATCAAAAAAATCAAAGGAAACAGCAACCGTTTTATTGTCAGGTCCCCTTAAGAGTAGTAGTGATGGATTAAAGGTTTGATTATAAACTCACCGCAGAAGGCGACTGCTTTCTCCAAACCTTTGTTGTGTGAACGGTTTAGCTCTTCCTTGAACCTGATTGATCCATTGGGACCTCCGGTTTTCTTTTTGGCATCATAGGTTCCTGCATCATGCCATCTATATAGGCATACAAGAATTTGCATTTAGAAACATATAGACAAGAAAGAAAAACGGAAGAATGATTCTGAAAGAAGATCTTACGCAAGACGGAGCATAATGGGAGCACATTGTTTGGAAGAGATGAGAGCTCGAAGGTCTCTACGAGCCTTTTCAATTTCTTTGAGATAATCTGCATCAACGTTCACTGCCATTTTCAGACTTTGAAAGAGCAAGCAAAATAACTCAATCGATGAATAATAAGATTGAAGAATGACTCAGAACGATGAATATATAAAAAATAAGATTGAAGAAGAGTCTAGGGGAGAAGTATGTTTTGTCATCTGGAGAAAGCAGAAGTATGTTTTATCATCTGGAAAAAGCAAAGTATTATTAATAGTTTTGGGAGAACCCTTTTGCTAATCTTCGCATATATTTAGTTTTTCATTTATGCAAGTATCAGTTTTTAGAAAAGTTTTAAATACCATCCTTCACAGCTCGAACCAGGGACATAATAAGATTCTACCTACCACTAAACCAACCCGCTTGGTTGTTGGAAATTAATGTGATTTAAATGATTTGGTTATCGTATTAACAAATAAAATCAAGATAAGTTTTAGACGTTTTTAATTTTGAACAAGATATGATAAACATACTGATCCATAAGACAAGCGTTTTGGTTCCTACTTGGTAGTTCGTACGTGGTACCATAAAGTTTCTCGAGAGCAAAGAAAGTGGCATTATAAGATGGTTTCTTTATTTTTCTATGAAGTATGTCATTTCGAAGAATGTTCATGTTCTCTTCTTCTCACTAAAGCATCGTTATAGGCAGAAATGGAAGGCTCATCAAATTTATCTGCAACGGACGCAAAGAAAGAAAAAGAGAGAGCGTAGGTTCACCCAAATTTCTCCGTGATCTGTAAAATCTCTGCATCCGTGGGTTCAGATTTCAGACTCTGCTTTTTATGATTTTTGACATTGCATATTTTTTTTAATCTCGCTAGTAATATTTGAATGCTGATATGATTTAATTAAATTGATTCCAATTGGGCATATTCCAACTCCACGAATCTTGGTTTATCAAAACTGTGACTATATCATAGACTACACCAAATAGACAATCTATGCAGAAAACATGACCACAGTTTGTTGACATATAAATAAGATAGTTAAAGTTTGTTTCATAGTAACGATAATCTTTGGAATTTCTCTGAACAAGCAAACGAAATTGAAATCTATCGAATTGTCTGGACTGACTTGTTGTATCGGATTTAAACTCGGTCCATAATCTTTAACAACAAATATCAAAAACATATCGGATTCTGGATTTTTTTTTTTTGCCCATTAAATATACAAATGTTTGAAATTATTGTATTTTGATTCGTTAGAAACGCGTATAATTTTTAGCTGTTAAATTTTTGACATAACAAGAAAAATTAACAAATTTTAATAAAAAACGAAAATTAAATTTTGCTACAATACTTACTAATCAAACAGAAATTTAAAAAGAAACAGAAGAAGTAAAAAAAAAAAAAAAAAAAAAGGAAGCAAAAGAATCGGGAGGGTCATGGCGGAGATTATTCCATTAGCGAACGCTTCAATGGCAATTATTTCCGGCCATCACTTTCTTCTCTACTATCTCTCTCCCCCTTTCTCTTTCTCTCTCTAGTTCTCCTCTCACATTCCAATTCATCGTCCTCACGTTCCTTTTGTTTTTCCATCATCTTCCTTCCTTTGATCCTTTTGATCACCTCTCTTAGGGGTTGTTTCCACATTTTACATTTCTAGGGTTTTGAGATGTTTAATTGAAATGTAAATGGTAAAGGAATTATTAGCTTCACATTGTGGGTTTTTCTGGGTTCCTCAGGTGTAGTAGATCTGAGGTTTGTTTTTTGAAATTTTTCCGTTTTTACTGTAATTGTGTGTCATCATCACGTTTTGGGCTCCGGTCTGGGTTAAGATTGTAACGAAGAAGAACTGGAGGCAATGAGCGCTTCAAGGTTCATAAAGTGCGTCACCGTTGGTGATGGTGCTGTTGGTAAAACCTGTTTGCTGATTTCTTATACCAGCAACACCTTCCCCACGGTATTCTATTTTTTTAATTAGCTTCCTTTATCTCTCTCTTTCTGAATATGTTTCATGTGAATTTTGATTCTTTTGAATATGTTTTTCTTGATTCATATACACATTGTTGTAAATTTTCCCTGGCCACAGGATTACGTTCCGACTGTTTTCGATAACTTTAGTGCGAATGTGGTTGTTAATGGGGCCACGGTGAATCTGGGATTGTGGGATACTGCAGGTAACAACCAAACTCATCATCCTTGGAGAGAGAGCTTTCCTTTAATAAATCAGGGTCTAAATTATGTTCTTTTATTGTTTATACAGGGCAGGAGGACTATAACAGATTAAGACCTTTGAGTTACCGCGGTGCTGATGTTTTCATTCTTGCCTTCTCCCTCATTAGTAAGGCTAGTTATGAGAATGTATCCAAGAAGGTGAGTATCCCCTGTTTCTAATTTTGGAACAAGAGAGTTCGAATTCTTTTTTTCGTGTTATAATTTTGCTGCTTCATCTTTTCTTTTTCAGTGGATCCCAGAGTTGAAACACTATGCTCCTGGTGTCCCAATCGTCCTCGTTGGAACCAAACTAGGTAAGTTCTTCTGGCATTTGCTTTGATGCATTTATATATATGTCTGATTTCCCTTTGCGTACTAGTATAGAGAGTCAGCACCTACACAGCCATTTTTCTTTTCACTTTATTAAGCTGCTCTGGTATACATGATGACATTAGAGGACATAACTTCACATTTTCTTGGTTGTGGTTCAAACTTGTACATGTTCAAGATGTATTCATTAGGTGAAACCGAGGCTAGAATATCATTGGTCAACAGGTTTCTTCTTGTATCTTGCACTTCTTCTGATAAGCAACCAGCTATAAACCTTCTTGTGATGACTTTGTAAAACTTTTAGTGACCTTCATTTCAAGAGGGAATCACACACGCCTTTAAGCATCCTCCAATGAAATAACTAATATATAGCAAGTGTATACCTTTATAAAAGGCATTTGCAATGAAATAACTAATATATAGCAAGTGTATACCTTTATAAAAGGCATTTGCAAGATCTTCAGTGAAATGTTTGGTTGTAACTCACGATCATTCGCTGCATCTGAATCTTTGATCCTGGCCTTTTTGATTATCTAACCTTGGTTCGTGTCAGATCTTCGGGATGATAAACAGTTCTTTATCGACCATCCTGGTGCTGTCCCTATTACCACTGCTCAGGTAAGAATACTTTTATTTCCTCAGTGCAGGTTTATCAGTTTTACCAAAATCCGTTAATCATTTTCCCCCTCTGCATCGAAGGGAGAGGAGCTGAAGAAACTAATTGGAGCGCCTGCTTACATTGAATGCAGTTCAAAATCACAAGAGGTAAAAGAAGAAAAGCTGAAAAGGCATCTCATGAATCAATTTTTCAATGTTGGATTCATCATCTTTTTGATGAAAACAATGTGACTATAAATGCAGAACGTGAAGGGCGTGTTCGATGCAGCGATCAGAGTTGTCCTTCAACCTCCAAAGCAGAAGAAAAAGAAGAACAAAGCACAAAAGGCCTGCTCCATTTTGTAATAGCTCTCATGGAAGTCAAGAAGCTTTGAGATGTCTATGACAGGGGGTGGTTTAAAAAGTATTGCTTTTTCATTTTTGTTGTTGTTTTCCGTATTCATTTGTGATCTCGTAGTTCCTTAAAAAAAGAATCGTGGGGTTAATTCAACTTCTATTTTAACTGGTAGCCGAGAGAGCTAATGTTTGTTCATTTACAAATGTTTTATCAGTTGTGACGATATAGGTCCACTTCAAATGAAATTGCCATCTCGAAAAGAATCTCGATTCCTCGTTCTATTATTGTAAGAGCCAAAGAATCGAGACGCAATACTGACATTACTATATGGTTACCATCCGCAAAGAATAACAAACAGTGTGTTATTATAGAACCTTGGAATTTTAAGGGTAAACCAAAAAAATGTCTGATCCGGTACATGGATGTCTCGACCAGGTTCCTTGTTAAAAACTTCCTGCTCTTTGATGTTATCAGAACGGGACTGTGTAAGGTAAGGCATAGACATCAGCTTCTGGTAAAAGGCGAGCACATGGCCACCCCATTGAATTGCCTACTTGCTTGATCTCATTGTTTCTGTTATGTTGTTTGCATCTTTCTGTGGGGCTACTTGGTTTCTTCATGGACCACCAACATTCTTCATCTTCAGAGTTAATGAGGTCTACTCTTCTCTCGATCGTGTTTGGGACCCAATTCTCAACTACGTTCAAGAATTGCAACACCACAGATGGAGGGCAACTGCATCGGCTTTTAGTAGGTTGATAAGTTTCTGGAGTAAGGGATGAGGATATCTTCTCTTTACCGAGTTTCCCTCTAAAATTGGGATCGTTCCTTTTCTCTTCTCGTGGCTTTGAAGCATGTTCTGGTGCAGAAGTGGAACAAGGATGTTGATTAACCGGTTCTCTAGTAGCAAGCTGGGACGAATCTAACTTTATTCCCGGGGAAGGACACAGTTTTTCTTGATCCTTGTTGGTCGTCATCACCTCGGGATCTTTCTGCCTTCTGATAGGCAATCGGATCCGAATGATGCTTTCTTCAAATTCATATCAACAATTTGAAGAAAGAATGTCATCAATGTCCTGAAAAGGAAATTAGACCCAACAAGAATACTAGATCCTTCCCCGGGGAAGGAAGAAACACAGACAAACTCACCAGAGTCATTGTTATGTCTACTATCGAGAGGCTGCTTCTCCTTCTGCTTTGGTAGTATCTCATTGCTGTTAAGAGTGCTATCACAAGAGTTTTGGGACGTCGACTGAAGCAGCTCACGTTCTACAGTAAGGCTGCTCTTCTCCAAACAATTGATTTCGCTTTCTTTTAGTTTGCTAAAAAGATCGACTTTGACACCTTCTTCTTTACGCCGTCTCTTATGACTGTGCTTTTCGCTTCCACCTTCCTTCCCATCCCTCTCCTTCCTCTTTTTTTCCTTCTTCTCCTTCCTCTCCTTCTTATCCTTTTTATCCTCCTTCTCCTTCTTATCTCTTTTCCTCTCCTTCCTCCTTTGTTCTTTCTTAGCTTTCTCTTCTGCCCCCTGAATATTACAGAAGCAATGTAACATCGATCATTTCACAGAAATTGGCAAATTCAATGAAAATCAGAAACAAGCCCTCAGATAGATCAACCCTTAAAGTCCAAATTGCGTACCACAAGTGGTTTTTGCACATTTATACAAGGGACTAATACACATTTTGGTTAGAGTAGACAATGTACTTGACTCGTAAGTTTTGATTAAAATTGTCACCTTAAACGAACCGATTCATATGGGCATTGATTCGTATCCGTGCTTTGACTTTAAATACAACTTAAGATCATCGTTTTAAATCGAAAAAAACTCAAACTCTATCTCCATCTTTCAAGCCGACAAATTTCCATCAATTTAACAAAACCCTATAGAACATAAGTAACCATAAAACTGGAAACACAAGGAAGCTGAGCATTCGAAATCTCATGAACCCGAAACCAAAACCGAAGCCATGTGAGAGATTAAATGCTCAAACAAACCTTGATCGATACGATCATAGCCTCATCGCGGATTCCGTTCAGTACATAACCAGGTGGCGGGAACGGGAAACACCGAGACATCTTAACACACGATTACGCACAAATCCAAGCAACAAATTAAAAAAAATTGGATTGCCAAGGTGAATCGGAAAAGATGAAATCTCAGATCTCGCGAAACCCTAGATCGATCACGAGAGACCAACAAGTGGGTTTAAAGATGTTAGGGGGTTTCTAATAACGCGCCAACATCAAATCTACGAAGTTACAGTAGACATATTTCAAGGATCGGAGGTATAGTTGAGCGGAGAAGATCGAAGGAGCCGCGAGATCTCGAACTCTTCGAAGCTCGCCGATGAAATAAAGCGTCTGTTATTAAGACTAGAACCTTTATTTATAGCCAAAAAAAAAGGGATTGACCCTACAAGGGACAAAAGTCTTGTTTGGCAACAGGGATAGTAAGTTAACGCGTCGTATGAGACTTTTATTCTTTTTTATATTACACGCTTTGGTTTGGCTTAAGCTTTGGGCCCATATGACTTTAGGCCCAAATATATCATCGGCATTTAAATGTTATATGAAGTAGCTGATACAGGTTTAGTTTAAAGATACAAAATCTGATTACTGAATTCATATTTCAGTTCAATCGAGTTTTATGTATCCGAATTTAAAAAAAATTTGGTTTCATGAAATCGTATATCTTTTATTGAACTCGAGGTTTACCATCTTCTGTTTTGGTACGGTCCAATATTGGGAGAACTTGAGAGCATCCAATATGAGAAGCAAGCAAGCAAAAGCAATAAATTTTATAATAAATAAAAAAGCCATTGATCCAGATAGATGCAGAAAATATACACAAGACTCAACTGACCAAACCAAAACACATGCTTATTATGACAAACTCAAGATACTAAACCTTAAATGATACTACGAGATTGCCATGTAAACCTAAAACCCTGAACTAGCACTGCTACAAAACTTGCATGCTTCTTACTATAGGTGATGATGATCATCAAGAGCAATGATAATAATGCAATGAAGACAAACCTAATATGAACAGAGAGGGAAAAGCGATGTCAAGGGTCTGATTGCAGCGACTGTAATCAGGTAAGGTTGTTTTGAGCAACAGCTTGACATAATTCCTCCTCATAGAAGAGCACTCGAGGGTGCTTTGGAGCCATTGGTTTGAACAAAGTCGGCCTTTGGAGAACAGAAGGAACGATGCATCTTGAAGGAAATGTTGTCTGGTCTTGGAAAAGAACAGCAGTGATTTGCTTCATCTCTGTGAGTTTGGTTCGAAAGGGTGGTCGAGGAGCATGTTTTGGTGCTTTTGGGGTATGTGGGCTTGACACCATTCTTGGGTTCCCATCTCCTTTGCTGTTTTTAGATCAATAAAGATTTTGTTAAGAGCCAAACAAGTCGTTTGATGCTCTTATCGAAATGGTGAAAATCGAAGCAAAACATGTACCTACGAAATGGCCAATGATTTATTGGCATTGGGGTCATGACACTCAACATTTCCTGTCTTGAGCGGTCCGGTGTTGTATAATTGAAATGATATTGTCTTGCAAGCATGGTCTGTTTTAAAAGAAAACTCAAGATAGAGCTTTTCATGGATGCAAACTAAACAAGTAAAGAGGGAAAAGAACATACAGCCTTTCTTATTCTCTGAGAAACATGGAAAACAGCCTTCAGCTGGTCATGGTGCAGATGACAAACTATCTTAACCTGGAAGATACAGAAAGTGTGAACTTTGTAAGAATTAACTTTATACATTCAGATGACTAACAAACAGAAAGTGTGAAGTGAAAATAAACAAAAAAAGTTACCAGTAAATCCATGGGAAGAGATTCAAGTTGAGATTCTGAATTGCAAGGATCAGCTTGAGGAGTTTTTGGTGTCCTCACCAAAGCGTTTTGCATAACAATACCCATTGGAGATAACATTAAAGGGCTTTTCTTACAACTATTACTCTCCACCTGCAGATCATCAAACTTCATTGGCCTCACCAGAGTACTCCGCTTAACAACGTTGACGGGGGGTAATATTAGAGGGCTTTTGGGGGAATCCAAATGTTCTACTGCCAATTTATTGTTCCTTGCATGCTTAGTATCAAATACAGGTACACGTTTCTTCCCCAAATCATTACATGACTTAACAGCCGATGCACAAAGCTGAACCAAAGCCCCTGGCTTTATATATTTGTTACTTGAACCTTTCAACTTCTTTTTCCTCACAGAGGTTTTTGAATCCAAGTCCTTTGGAGATACCTTCCCCATATAAACAGTGACAGCTACAACAACACTCGCCAATAGATTAAGTACCTACACAACTAGTGGAAAAAAAACAGATATCATCAATCCAGACTTGAACTAATCGGTTAATGATACATTTAGATATCGAAAAGTCCAGATACTCCAGATGTTGCTAAGTTTAAACAAATCTAGCAAGTTTAAACCCTAGAAATCGGAAAGGAAAAGGAATTTTACCTAAATTAACAGAGACCTCCTTCTTCGATAAACATTCAGATTCAGCTTTGGATAAGAGAAATCGAACGATTTGAGAAGCGGAGAGAGGAAGCTCGAAACGGAGGGAGAAATGGCGATAAGCGAGGGAAGCGATTTGAGAAAGAGAGAGAGAGAGATGGAACAAAAAAAAAAGAGGCGCTAGGGTTTTTGTTTTGTTTTTTTTTTAATTTTTTGGCTCTGATTTTGAATTTATTAATAACGCCCGCCAAAACAATTTCGCGAATTACAACAATTACCAAAGTAAACTCTATACGTGGTACGTTACTAGTGGTTAAGCCTAGATTATCGCAGACGTGGGACCTTTTTTAACTAGCTCGACCAAATTTGACGGCGGAGATTGCGCGTTATATAGATTCGACCTCTTTCTTTTTTTTTTCTTTTTCTACTTTAGTACTTTGAGAATTTTATTGTAATGACGTTTCTACCCTTACCTAGTGGTTTTAACGCCTTTTGGATGAAGGGGTAACTTAGGACTTTACAATATTGAGCTATTAAGTGCGGGTCCAATGTTGGGGGTAATTAGCATGATTAAATTGAATGTTAGAAAAGGACATATATTAATCCATATCACGCCTTATTAATTACGAGTGTGGCTCCTCTTGTGAGTTTTTTATTTCCTCTCTATGTATTACTTAACGTACTGACTAAATATATTCAAAATTTGGGAAACTTTAACTAAAACCAAACCTTTTCAATAAATTACAAAACGATATCTGAATTGAATTTCCTTTTTTTTTCTCGTGTTCATATTAATTTCCATTTCTTGCTATTTGCTTCACGTGAGGAGTATTTTGGTCTGGTAGACGACGAGACTACAGTTGTCTTGGGAAAGTCTATTTTGATTTGGGCCAATAACTTATTTATGTAAAATATCATGGGCTTACTAACTAATTAGTTCAGCCCATTTATTTAATGGTGAGTCTTTTTTTTTCTAGTCAAATAATCCATTTGTAACAAATCAAAACTTAAACCTTGAAAAACTTCGAACTCATTAGCTGTTACTACATAAAAAACCTTTTTTTAAAAAAATATAATTATTGATTCACGGGTTAGCCTGATTGGTATAGTTTATTCGTATGCTATTAACTTTTAATTCATATATTAAAAGGGGTTTTAAAGCTACTCTATGTTACAGTTTAGTTGATTAGCACATGTCTTTTTATTTATTATATGTATATATTGTACTTAATATATAAGTTTTTATAAATGTATATGTTTGTATAATATGCAGTAGTTTTGAATATATGCGTTTATTTTATTTTGTAAATAGCTGATTAAATTTTATTAAATTATAAACAATATGTTGATGGACACATCTAATTTGTAAATTAATAGGAATAGTTAGGTTTAAATTAACAATTCGTGTACTACATCAGTCGAACTTAAATTTCATCTCGCTAACCATTAACATTTGATTACTATAAACATACCAGAGTAAACCCATTTCGTATTTCTATTGAGTTCGTCTGACAAACAAGAACTATGTTAGAATGTGTAACGGAAGCTGACACAGAAAGGAAAAAAAGAAACTGTATTGGTATTCGGTAAAAGGATTGATAAAGGAAACATATATTTAAGACTTTGTTCCTAAATGGTAGAGCCTCAATTCATTCGTACAAACTATAAAGTGTGTTGATGCTCATAGTTTGATAGTTTATTTTATCTGGTCAGAACTCAGAAGCAATGCTGATTTTGAGAGGTACTCATTTTCGTTAATACTATTACTTTATCAATTCCGACAAAGTGTTAGACATTCGATGACCATTTTCACTAATATAACCCAAAAAAAAATAGTCTAAGTACTGTACAAATACTTATGTTTAGTGGTGATTCTGTATTGTTTTTTTTAAGTGTATGGAAAATTTAGCTGTCCCATTTATTGTTAAAGATAAGGACATTTCGAGACATTAATATAATAGTATAAAGTAAGATGCACGATTATTCCCAACTAAAGCACATGGAGACAATTCACCAAACAACTAAAACAATAGTTTGTCTATCTTTATTACCTCCAATAACACATGATGTAATTCCTTTCTTGCTTTTACAAACTATGACATGTTGTATTATATAAAATGGGTTGTGTTAGTTCGTTTGAAATTTTGCTTAAAAAGAATGCGGTTACCTTCATTTGTTTGCTGCGTAAGGCACATTTGATTTACCAGAACCGTTTCGTAGACGTGATGGTGATATATTACCACACGTTTGTAAATTCTAAATATCATTTCAAGAAAAAAGTCGAATGTGTATAAAAAATTTGAACTTCTTAGTTCTTAAGTATTATTTTCCATCATTAGGTATATTGTAAAATTAGAATTTGCATAGAACCTCTTAATAGTTTTTAAATAATAATTTACAGTAAAACCTCTATATATTAATAATGTGGAGACTATGATATTTTATTAATTTTAGAGGTATTAATTTATCGATAAATTAATATTTATTCATTTAAAGAGAGATTTTTTAAAAACCTTGTTGTATAAAAGCTTTTAACATAAAATTTTAGATATATACAATTTTAGACAATCTAAATCACGTAATATTAATGTTTTAAATTCTTATTAATCTTGCAATTTCGTGTTAGACAAATAATATTTATGAAGAGAAGATAATAAAATGAATTCGACACTACAAAATTTGTTTTTGTGATATATGTTAAAAGTTTAAATGTATTCACTTGTGAAAATAAGTTAAAAACATTCATCACCTCGAGATAATGATTAGTGATGGAAATTTAGACTATCAAAATGAAAATGATACATGTTCAAATATTAGATTAAGCGTGCATAATTACTATTTATAACACTAGATTATGAAATTAAAGACGATGGTATAGTAAATTTGGAACTGATAATGCTTATAAAAGTAACTATAGTTCTTAAGCTGTTTGAACACAACACCAAATGTATAATATAATTGAAAAATAACAAAAATAAAAATATTTTAAAGACAAACATCATTAAAACTATATATTATTGAAATATATTAGCTATATTTGGATAAATTTATATAATTAATATTTTATGATATTATTGGGACCATATATTTATATAGGAGTTTTTTTAAAATTATTATCTTATTATATTATCGAATTGTGTTAAATTTTATACTAGTCTAAGTAGGGACTATAGAAATATATTAATTTATAGTGATTATTAATTTATAGAAGTTTCAATTATTATTATTTTTGGTCGGCTTAGGGGTTTTAATTTAATTGGTCTTTTAAAACACTACAGCACTAAACAATGACCGATAATGCAAACAGGCAGTTGTCATAAACTTAGTATATGTATTACTGATAAAGCGACGACTTCCCATAACAAAAGAGTTTAGCTGTGAGGAAAAAAAAAAAAGAAGTGAGTTTTGATGTTATTTTATATCGTATGCAATTCACATGCATGTATTCTCAAATTTAAACTGGATTATGACAAGACAAAAATATCAATACAAATTATTAGATTATAATTTTTTGTTCTGCTATTATTTAGTCTTGGTTAATTAGCATGGGAATTTAATTTGATAATTGTTCTGCTATTATATAAGTCAATATTTTGTTAATTGTTACGGAGCAACTGTAATATTTAACATTTATAGGGAAACTACGATTTTAAATTGAATGCTGAAATCAGTAATATACCTTTGAAAGAAAAAAAAAATGGTTAGATTTATAGAGTAGACGCATGGTATATAGGCACTCTCAAAAAGATAGAGGGCGTAGCAGTCATACTCCACCAGGACCACCACAACCACCAATGTCCACCCTTCCCACACATGCATATTGTATACGTGCCAAAATCTTTTTAAGTCCCACATATGTATATATAATAACCGGGTAATCAAAAATCAAAAATCTTAGGGATAATTAATTACAAAGCTTATCGCTTAAAATGTTTAGAGTGATAATTATACAGTTGAGTTTTCTGCATTTTGATATATAAACCCTTTTCAATAGGATAAACCAAGATGTAATATTTTTTGAGGTTTTCTTGTAGTTGTCGATGTAGTTGTAAAATTTGAAACATATAAATCCTTCTTCTTTGTTTGTTTGTTAGTTTTGGTCTCAAAACCTAAATATCCGAGTGAAAAAAAAATCTGTATATTGCCATTAAAGATACTCGATTATTAGTTTACCGTCCGTTTCGCCAGCTGTATAGAAAAACAATCATGGTAATCCACGTGCAGCAGGATCAATCAATATAGGGAAACTAATTAAACTAAAGTATATCGAATAAAAAGACATAATTACCATATAACTGCAATTCAAAGACAAATCAATTTCAACCGAAAAAAGGGACTAAAGGTGATTATAGTGACTGCAATTCAAAGACAAAATCAAATTTACTAGCGATCGATCATGTCTCACTTTGATCCCTTTTTCTCTATTTTCTCTTATTAAAGACGCATTAATTTCATACTATATATGCATATATTATTTTCATACTATACTCCACCTTTTAAATCTCTCATAAAAACCCACTACTGTCATTATGGAAAAAAAAAACTCAATCTAAATGTTTATAAACCGTAATTTCTGAAACACAGTTTTAGTCTAACATTTATACGATCTATCAAGCTAAGTTAGCTAAATTTATAACATTGCTAAAATGTTATATATGCCACCACCTGCCACACGGATATATAAAAATATTTTGACATTTTAGATTTTTGTCATTGGAATTGTTCATAGCTTCATATACATTCAGCACGTAAAACAAACAATAAAATTTGGCGTCGTTGTGCCTAATATAACGAAGAATTACATTATTCGGTTTCAAACGAAGTCATTTTATGCCGACAACAAAAAGAGACAACAAAGTCATATTTACATTTCTGTAAGAAAATACTTAACCGGAAAGTAATAATTTCAACGGTGTTTCATAATCTCACATTCCAAGATCGATCTTATTAAGGTACTTACTTATAGTATTAGTCTATCTATAGTATCATTAATCTACACAAGGATATTAATTTAGAACTGTCACGTACAATCAACGGTGTAACAAAACACATTTAGCTAGCTAGGTAGGATTTATAAAACTTTATGGTTAATAATAAATAAAAACAGAAAAGTCACCGAGGGCATAATGGTAAATAGAGAGAGTTGGGTAGGGCCTATGGGTAAATGAAGGGAAAAGCAGGATGAGAAGGAGGGGGAGGGGTGTTGAGCTCCGACGAGTGGCAAGTGAAGGTGTGGGGAAAACAAATGAGGAATACATAAATCGACAAAAACAAACCGTCTTCTCCATATGACTCATCTCTGCCTCTGGATTTAAACAACTCTCTTCACGCTTGCAGAGAATAATTCGAAGACGACGACGAACAAATCTCCAGGTGATTTTGCATTTTCCCGGAAACTCATCTCTGTAATAGTTCCCAGACTTCAGTAGTGTTCTTCTTCTTCTTCAATAAAATATACATACTAGCATTTTCAATTTTTCAATTTTTTTTCTTTGTGTATAGAAATCCGTGAAGAGAAAAAGTATATCTGTTGCCTTCTTCAATGCATCATGTGAGCATTCCGATATTGTTTCCTCTCTCTCTCTCTTAATTCTTCTTTTTATATATTTTTTTCTGTGGTAATTTTGTTTTCCATTTGACTTGATTCTCGGCGGAGGAGTTATTCGCCGGCGAATTGTTTACTCGTCTGAGTTTACCACTGTTCATTGCCTTCCCTCTTTTGCGCTTCTTTTACTTTGTGGTCTTTGGCTTTCGTCAGCTTCAAGTCTTCAAAGAGAAATCGTCTTTATTGTTTCTTTTTTGGTGTTGAAGATCTTTGACGTAGAAAAGCCTATGGACCTGGGGAATCTCTTTGATTGGTATCTTATGGACTTTTCTCTTTGTTGTCGCAGCCAGAAGAAACTGCTCCCTCTTTATTAGTCTAGTCTCGCTTCACTCTCTCAATATGATGCGATTTCTCAACTGATTTTTTCCGAATCTCTGGGCGGTGATTTCTTATTTGGCGTCGGAAACTGGACTCGTACTCGATCTCTATCAACAATGCCGGCGTTGTAGAATTTGGATCGAACTCTCTGATTCCGGTGATTTCCAGAGATATTAGCTCACTCTAGGTAAAATTTCCAACAATCTCGATAATTTCAAGTTTTGGATCTTAAAATTGGTTAAGAATTTTTGAGCTGTTTCCTGTTCGTAATGAGAGTGATGATTCGGTATCTACTCAGGAATTTTCAGACGGTTGATCGTTTTGAGGAGAATCGAAGAGAATGTCTCATTCATGGGATGGTCTTGGGGAGATTGCGTCAGTGGCGCAGCTGACTGGTTTAGATGCCGTCAAGTTGATTGGCCTCATAGTTAAAGCTGCGAATACTGCTTGGATGCACAAGAAGAACTGTCGTCAATTCGCTCAACATCTCAAACTCATTGGGAATTTGCTTGAACAGCTCAAGATCTCTGAGATGAAGAAGTATCCAGAGACTCGAGAGCCACTCGAAGGGCTCGAAGATGCTTTGAGGAGGTCTTACCTTCTGGTCAATAGCTGTCGGGACCGGAGCTATCTTTACTTGTTGGCTATGGGTTGGAACATTGTTTACCAGTTCAGGAAACATCAGGATGAGATTGATCGTTTTCTCAAGATCATACCACTCATCACCTTGGTGGATAACGCTCGGATTCGGGTATCATTTACTTGAATTATGATCTTTAATTTTCTCTGCTTGGTGTTGGAAAATGGTTTTTTTAATTTATGGTATGTTGAAATTTGAATAATTTTTTACAGGAGAGGTTTGAATATATTGACCGTGATCAGCGCGAGTACACTCTGGATGAAGAGGACAGACATGTGCAAGATGTTATTTTGAAACAAGAATCCACCAGAGAAGCAGCATCAGTGCTGAAGAAGACTCTCTCTTGCTCATACCCTAACTTGCGTTTCTGTGAAGCTCTCAAAACTGAAAACGAGAAACTGCAGCTCGAACTTCAGCGTTCGCAGGAGCATTATGATGTGGCTCAGTGTGAAGTCATTCAGCGTTTAATTGGTGTTACACAAGCTGCTGCATCTGTTGATCCTGACTCTGAGAAGGAGCTGATGAAGAAAGCTTCGAAAAAAGCTGAGCGTAGCTCAAGCATGAACACAGAATATTTGTATGACGAAGATTCTCCCAAGAAAAGTAGTAGTCGTGCAGCCTCGAGGTTAGAATCTCCAATTTGTTCCACTGAAAAGATCCCAAACTTCATGTGCTTTCCTTAAATGCAACTTTGTGTTGTCCAATTACAAGAGAAATATTATTATGTGATTGAGGATGTAAAATCTCCAATACTTTGCTGTGACTGTAATGCTTTTCAGGTCTTTTTTCAGTTTGAAGGCTAAAATTTGGTAGTGTTTCTATAACGTCGGTTACATAATTGTTCCATGCAGATCCACTTCTAATGTTTCATCGGGGCATGATCTACTTTCACGAAGAGCATCACAGGCACAACACCATGAAGAATGGCACACCGACTTACTGGCTTGTTGCTCGGAACCTTCTCTTTGTATGTCCCCACTTTTTGTTTCCAGTGTGATTTCACTTTGTTTTCTCCGTTATATAGATGACTAGCGTTTCACATTCCATTCTTTTCCTGTTATCTGAAAAGTTGTGAATGATTCACTGATGGAACCACAGGCTTGAAGACATTCTTTTTCCCATGTGGTACTTTGGCAAAGATTGCCACTGCAGCATCTAACAGGCACATCTGTAAGGGATATACGAACACTGTGACTTTATTATTTTTCAATTTGGTAGTTAAAACATGTGAAAACTGATAAGCAACTCTTTTTTTTGCTTTCGTTCTCCCAGCTTCAGCTGAAGCATGTAATGAGCTAATGGCATATTCTTTAATACTTTCGTGTTGCTGCTACACTTGTTGTGTAAGGAGGAAACTCCGGAAGACACTAAACATCACGGTACATTCTCTTCCACTCCCTTGAACCCTAATCGGTTTTAAAAAGCTTTTGATCCCAAACATCTAATATGCTTCCAAGAAAATGGTTATCATTTGCAAACCAAAAACAACAAATTATGGTTAATTATTAAGTAGTCACCTGCATCAATTCGCTAGTAACTATTCATGGTATGGTATCAAATGATTGAGAGTGAAATGTCTCCTGTTTAGGTCACACAATGTAGAGTTGGGATGAATGCTTAATGTTTTCTGATATTGCAGGGAGGGTTCATTGACGATTTTCTATCACATTTGATGTGTTGTTGCTGTGCCCTTGTCCAAGAAGTGAGAGAAGTAGAGATTCGTGGGGCTTATGGTATAAATTACATACAATCATCTTAACAATATTTGATTTTAAATCTTGAAGCACGAATAATGATGTCTCTTGATATCCTCGCAGGTATGGAGAAGACGAAAATAAGTCCGCCTTCGTCGCAGTTCATGGAACATTGAATTATTCTATTATACAAAAGGTGAACAGAACAATGATATGTTGTCTCTCTGGATATGAGACGAGATTCTTCTTGGTAATACTACTGTCTTTGTTTTGTGTTCAGTCGTTGTTGTATGTAAATTAGTTGTTTGGGATTCTTATCGAAATTTCAGCAATTTATGTTGTGTGTATCATAGACTAATAGACTAACTGATTTTCTTATTTTACTTTTTATCACATGCTAGGGATATTCCCAAATTAGACCAGACCTGTTTTTGAGGGTCAAAATAGTAGTTTCTTATAAATTAAGGAACATATATACGATTTGCTGGTGGGTAAATATTATTTACTAGTGTTATGGGCATATTTTTGCAAACAATATGCATAACTAAAACTTACATGCATAAGTAACTTAAGGCTTATCAGAAAAAAAGAGTATGCATAAAAAACATTAACACACTTATCATTGATACACACATATGAAAACTTAGGTTAGGTTAAAGTTCTGCCGACCAAAAAAAAAAAAAGGTTAGGTTAAAGTTCAGAATTTTTTTTTTACATTGATCGAAATTAGCTCGTTGAGTACAAATATATATGTTTATATTAATATAAAAAATAGAGTACAAATTAAATATTTATTTTTCATAAAAATAGAGTACAAATAATAGTTTAAAGATTTCAATGTTTCACTTCTTCCTGTATTTCTTCTAATTGTTAATCTGTTGTATGAGTAATTTATGTCTTCGTTGGCTTCTTACATCAAGTAATTCATTCATGATCACCACCATGTCCAAAAGCCTAAAACATCGACAAAAAATTGATATGACTGATGATTCTCCTGCTCCCAAATTGGACAAAACTTGTCGGTTTCTTTTTAATGGATGGTTACATGTCTACAGTTTAGGTATGTTAAACGTTATTATCAAACCGTAAATTTTAGACTAATCGTTTCACCGGTAAGGGTAGACTCGTAAATCACCACATATCATCTTCTTCCCCGAATATACATATATTTTTTTCACACTAAACCCTAGTTTCAGACAAAGTAGAGACCTTTTCAAACGCTTAGACCAAAATCGCCGCGGCCAACCACCGCATAAGCGTTTCGACGCCGCCAAGGCTGAGTTTTTTAGAACTCTGTCTTACCCTCTTCGACTCTTAAAGCATCTATCGTCTCTCTTTCTCTCTCAAACTGGTAATTGCTCACATATTTCTTGTTTGATGCTCGAATCAGCAATCGTGATTCTATTTATTAGCTGTGTTTGTTTCGATTTTGAATCTGCATACATCTCTATCTATCTATTCATTATATTCGCTTGATAGCAAGACTTAGCAATTTACAGTGGAATAAGATTACATACTGACTGAAAATAACAGACTAATGGTTGCGTTTAGACTAACAATCTCTTAATAAGCTTCTTAATGGCGGAAACTGGTTTTGTCTCATGAATTAGATGTTGATTGTATTGTCTACTCTTCTGTGTTCTAATTACTAATCTAAATTTTTCATCTCACTGTCTCAGCTGGCTTACGAATTGGACATGGCTTGTAATTCCTCAGGCTGTGAGTCTGGTTGCCATGACCGTGAGAAGGAAAATGGAAACAAGATAGTGGAAGATGCAGTAGTTGGTGGCGTTAATCAGGAGAGTGTCTGTGTCAAGTGTAAATGCAATGAGCCTATGACATTTGGGGACGGTGGCTCGGACGATGGAAAATTCTGCGCCGAGTGTTTAAGGAACAACGTCTTTGGGAAGTTTCGTCTCGCTGTTACTTCTCACGCCATGATCACTCCTTCAGATAATGTCCTTGTTGCTTTCTCTGGCGGATCATCTTCCAGGTTTCACTCCCTTTTTTTCCTTACTTTCTGTTTTTTTTATACGTTAGTGATTGTTGTCTAAACGTAGCAAGTATGATGTTAGGGTTGCTCTTCAATTTGTGCACGAATTGCAAATAAAGGCTTTGAAGAATTACGAGGCAAGTCGAGATAGATCTTTACCTGTCTTTGGTGTTGGTGTTGCGTTTGTGGATGAAACTGCAGCTTTTCCTACTCTCTCTACAGAAATGATTGATGCCATTGAGTGGATTCGATCTACTGTGTTGAGTTTGTCTCCACCTGCAAAGGATCTTCATGTTGTTCCAGTCGAAAGCGTCTTTGGTTCAGACTCTCTTGACGGACAAGATAGGCTTGTAAAGCTATTAGATTCTGTTCCTGACGATACTGGAAAAGAAGACCTTCTGTTGCATCTTAGAATGTTGTCTTTGCAAAAGGTCTGGGTATTATATTGTTTTTGTTTCTTTTGACAAAAAAAAAAATAGGCTTAGAAATATCTTTTAATTGATGTTGCTTGATAATCCTTTTTAGGTTGCCTCTGAAAATGGGTACAACAGATTAGTGGTAGGATCATGCACGTCGAGAATTGCCTCCCATGTTCTTTCGGCTACTGTTAAGGTGGGTTGCTTGGACTCGTCTTTTCTCTGGTTTAGTTTTCTATAGATTGCATTGTAGAGTGAGAACTTAATGCCATGGAGTGATTACAATGGCTACCTCAAAGAATGTAGATATTGAAGTTTTGGTGTAAAGATTTTATTTCAATACACATGTTTCTATGTACTTTGTTTGGACATTCCGTAGAATTCTGAGCTGAATTGCTTTCTCTTGAGACAGGGACGAGGTTATTCACTATCAGCAGATATTCAGCATGTTGATGCGAGATGGGAGGTTCCCATTGTGCTTCCACTTCGAGATTGTGTTAGACAGGAAATAACTAGGCTCTGCCTTTTGGATGGGTTCGTATATTAGCTACCTAGTCTATATTGTATTTGCTATAGTGAAGCGTATTCTTGCATAATTCAACTGTTGAGTGACATCTGACATATTCTGGGCAGGGCAGTCTAAAGACCGTGGAGTTGGCTTGTCGTTCTCAATGCGGCATCAATGATTTGGTCTCTTCATTTGTTGCTCTGTTGCAGGTTCAAATCATGTTTATCTTTTGTATTTGTTGTAGTGCATGCATGGTTGGCTGCTACTTTGTTTTTGCTGATTCATTGGTCTCTGGGTTTATATCCAGGAAGAAAATCCTTCTCGGGAATGCACAATTGTACGGACAGCTGCAAAGCTTACTCCATTTTACTTCAACAAAATTCCTGAAACAGACGACTCGAATGTTCCAATGGCCACTCAGAGGCGCCTAAAGAGATTCAATCTCAAATATGACGGTTCTATGACAACAGAAGCTTTCTGTCCTATGTGCAATGGCCCGCTAAATAGATCAGACTCATCATATCTGGATACTTTTGAAGAAGGCTATGAATCTGATGTCCTTAATGCTGCTTGCTGTTCAAGTTGCCGGTTTCAAATACTTCCACAAGATGGATCATCTCTTGAGCAATTCAGTTCATTTCTACCATATCAAATGATTTCTCAAGTGAAGCATCAAAAGGTTGACAGTCAAGCTTATCTGAGGTGAGTTCCTAATATTAGTAAGCAATAACTCTGATCTCAACCTTGGAGTCCTTTTCAATCAACCTATCGTAATTCGATTTGCCTCGTTGGTAGTTCATGTCAACGAGAAGCAGCAGTTTTAAAGCGAAATATCAGACCTGAGTGAAACACTTAGAAACTCCTAACATTGGTTTCCAAATTATTCAGGGATAAAATAAAAGACTGTTTGCTTTTGGACAATGAAGAAGAGGCTGTCTAAATCTGCATTGTTTGTGCTGTTTGAGATACTTGTACAAGGTATTAGAGGAAGTTTAAATCCTGTCATTCTTATTAAGGATATTCTTAGAAACCTAAGATCATCTTGGTTTAATGTTGATCTTATATATCTTAGATGTAACAAAAGTTTTACTCATTCGTTACAACTTACAATGATCGTTTTGATGTGAAGCAAAATCACTGAGCAATTGAATGAAGCATTTTATATTTACCAATACAATACAAGAATCATGTGAAGCTAGCTAGGCATTATTGTAACACAAGTAGTAACCTGTCCGAGTGCCCGGGAAGATGCTTTGGCTATGACTAAAGTTTTGTAATATTTCTATGCACAGAATCAGATATTCAGGAGCATTAATCCAGAACGCAAGTTTCTCTTGACGCTTCTGTGATCAACATCTTCCAATTGGTTGATAAGCAATCTATGTAAATTGTAACCAATGTCCGCAGACATTTCTAACACTAAGCACTGAGTCACCGATTAACGTTTGATAAAATTATAAACACTGATGGACGAATCATCGCAATATTAGAGAACTCTAAAAAACAGAGGCATATATCTGAACACTTTCTCCCCTAAATTATTAACATTGAAGGACCATTTTGTAATACATAAGAATTCAGGGGCATGGTTAGAAACTTTCAAATATATAGGGGCGTTTTGCGTTTTACTCAAAAGTCCAAAATCATCGCTCTATCCGTAACGCCGGTCGATTCTTGCCGGAAAAAAGCTAAAGATCAAAGCTTTGATATGGTGAGATTAAGCAGAGTGCTGCTAAAAGACGCCGGATACGTATTCGACAAGACCCTCTCCGAGATTTTGGTGTGCCCTCTCTCTAAGCAACCTTTGAGGTTCGATTTCTCTCCTTCAATTTGTATATAGCTTCAATTTAAGATTGGTCCCGAAGATATTGTTCAAGCAATTTGATGAATTGTTTTTTGATAGGCTTTGCGAGAAGACGAAATCACTTGTCAGCGATACTATTGGTGTCTCTTTTCCTGTAAGCTTCTATCCAAATTTTAATCGTATTCAATCCAAAGCTTTTTGATTGTTTCGATTTCAGATGAGCTGATTATTGCTAAGATGCTTTGTGTTATGTTGAGCTCCGTGAAAGTTAGATGTAACTCTCCAAGCAGTGAAATTGTACCAAATACACTATCATATATGCTTTCAGAATCATCTCTCTTATTCAATGAACATGTTCTGAAACCAACTTTGATCTTTTAATAATTTTCAAATCGGAGATTGAGATGTATATATATAGAGCTTGATTCTTTACTATATTTTTTTTTCATTTGCTTCATACTAAATCAAGTTTAAAAATGAATTTATTCTTGGTGTTGATTTGGGATTCACTGATGGAATAATGATATGCTAAAGTGATTGGGCGGCCGATTTCTTCTTAATCATATTCTTCGTATTCTTTTTAGATTTCACTTCATGATTACGATTCAGTGTTTAAGACTTGGTTTTGCTTCTTAATCATTTCATTTCCCTGTTCTTTTAGCTTTCACTTCATGTTCACGATTTAGTGTTGAAAAGATGATTTTGCTTCTCTTAACACGCTAGATCAAAGATGGGATTCCATGCTTGGTTCCAAAGGATGGAAAAATACTTGAGGAGGAAAGTGAGGCATCAAAAGCTTAATGACTTTTGCTTTTGCACCAAAAATATAAAATGATCAGAGTGAAAGGTAACAACTTGTATCTGCAGCGACTTATCAATTGTTCTTTCATTCTTCACATTTTAGGCTTGTGAGCTCTTTTAAGTTTGAAGTTTTGATGGGAAACATTGATGTAAGCAATTGAAAGACAATGGAGGTGTAGTTTCAGGTGAATTTAACTACCTTTTCTTCTTATGTTTCTTGAAGTCTAGGACTCTTATTGACTGGAATGAAAGTAAAAGCATGATTTTAAAGCATTGGATGCCTATTTGAGGGGCTCTAAGTGTTACCATATTATGTAAGGATAGATTCTAGTCATAGTCCCACTTGTGGTAACTATTCTTCTCTATCTTAATGCCACTACTTTTACACCATATTAGCTCTTGATGTCCACTTTTGGTTGCTTATAAGTTAAAAGAATACACATCAATATATCAACAACCAAAAGTGGATCAATAAGACTTATCACTGTCAGGTAATTGAGATTGGACCAAAAGAAGATAAAACTATTCTTTTGATAAACCAAATGAATACAACACACACACACTTAGTGTTTTTTATGGTGACCAGTTATAGCAAAAGCTACAGTACTATTTATAAATAAACCGTGGGGATCGACCAGACTGAATAAAAAAAACTTATCATGTTCTCTCTTGACCAACCAAAAAAGTGTGGTGACTTAATTCCCATTGGCTTGGAGGTTTCAATTTCATAGTGCAAGTTGTTGGTTTGTATGATAGCCAGCCAAAGGAATGGTTTTTGTGATAATGTGACAGGGAGAAAATTAAATGTAAAGTGATAGGTCCCCGTCTCACTTTTCTCTGCTATTGTCATCATTTAAGTGGAGCACTGTTTTGTCTATTTGGTTATTGGAACATTGGCATCTATTGAGAACCAAATTAGTTAAACAGTAAAACATAAGTTTTTTTTCTTACTAGTATTAGAAGAGGAAGTAGAAATAAATAAATAAATAAATAAATAAATACAAGTGGAAGTTAGTACAGAGGTGAAAAAAGGGTTGAATAGGAAAACGACAGCACATGAAGAGAGGAGGCCCCAGGACAGATGTTCCTGTGCCTTAGGAAATTGAAAGATCCTTTTCTCTTTCAGGGTTATTTTTTTACATCTTCTTTCTTTCCCCTACAATATCTTAGTTCTACAAATTTAGCTTTAGTTATTGCTGATAATATAAGGTACAATAGTTTTCCATTTTTTCACTTCTTCATGAGACAAGCTCAATCCCCAAAAGAGAAATAAAGACTTGTAGATTTCTCAAAATGGAGCTGTGAAAGACCGTTGAAGTGTGTTCTTTTTGGGCTGCTGATTCGCTGCAGCCATTTTTAACTGTACACACACACAGAACTGAAGTTTCAGAATCTTATCACTCAAAATGGCAATGGACAAAACAATGTGCAAAATAAACATACTGCAAGTAATGCAGTGGCTATCTCTTTCTTTATAAGTTGGTTAAGATATGAGTTAAGCTATAAGGATTTGAACTATTGACATGAGTGCTTCCAAAGTGCAAAACAATAAGAACTTCTCTCTGCTTGTTTACCTGATCTTGTTGTCTCTTGAGTCTTGCATTTTCTGCCTGCAGGTGAGCAACTTCAAGTTCTAACTCGTTTGTATACGCCTGCATGTGAGAATCAAAACCCAGAAACCTTTTTTTAGATCAAAAGTATTTTGATGGCAAAACTACATTTCTTTTCTTCCCTTTGATACACATGACTAGAAAGTAAGGAGAGAAGAGGAGAGGCACATTCCTGTTTCCTAGCTCGGGAACGAGCTGCAGATTCTCTGTTCTTGATCATACGCTTATGTCTTCTATTCCCTGAACCTTCATTGGACTCTTGGCCTCTTTTCTTACCAAAACAAGTGGATGTAACCAGATCCTCAAAAGGGGTGTTGAAGGAAGGAACGTTTGAGAGGTGATGGTGGCTATGAAGATTAGAGTTTGGGGTAACAAAAGGATCTTGGTTATCGAGAAACTCGAAGGCAGCGCTGGAATTCAAGCTCAGAACAGTTGCAGGAGGTGGAAAAGGAGAGCTGCAAAGAGCAGTGACAGTGGTGGAATCGCCATTGGAAGCAGAACCGATGGTCAGGTTTGTGGGTACTGGTTCCTGGTTCAAAGGTCCGTTGAGAAAATCTTGGAAGATTGAGTTAGGGTTTTGGTTCTGGTGGTTGTGGCTCCTGAACCGTGGCTCATGGTTGTCTGGTGGATGTTGGCTGTGGCGGTTTATGTGGTGGATGGAAGCAAGGTTGATGTCTTTCCAAACTTCTTCCATGGTGATTAGAGATCTCTTCTGGACTTGAGAGTCTTGTGAGGGTAAAGGAGATGATGATGTGGTTGATGATGATGATGAAGATGATGGTGATGAGGATGAAATGGAAGAAACCTTGTTGAGAGTCTTGTTCTTGTTTGTAGCAGAGACTCTATGGTTTCTCTGATGCTTTGCTGATGACAACATTGGAAAAGAGAAGAGAACTGAACCAACAACACAGCTTTAGTCTTTGTGTCAATTGTCTCGTAACCTACACGCAGAGAGAGAGAGAGTAGATAGAGAGTAGTGAGTAGAGAGCTCAGAGAGCTTCTTGACTTTCGCCAGTCATTTCTGGAATGATGGGTTGGGTCCAGACTCCAGAAGAAGAGACAGAGGGATTCAACTATTCCAAAAATAAATAATTCCGAAGAAGAAAAATACCATAATTATGTAATTAAAGTGTTGATGCTTCAACGTCAAAGTATTATAAAGATCAAAGTTTTGATAATCTTTTTTTTGTTAAAATAGTTTTTGATAATTTCAAAAGTGAAGTTAGTGAACCATTTTCATGATCCTTAAATGTAAAGAGTGAGTGGGGGAGAGATGCTTGAAAAAAGGCAGGCAATATAAATTAACTTTGGTTTTTATCTCACCTTTCTATGATCACATCACTTATCAACTTTCAAATAGTGACTTTATTGTTCTTGCATAGAGTTATGCAAAATTTACCAAAATAAACTTTGTGTTAAGGGTATTGCGGAAATAGACACTTAAATTTTAATGAAAATACATACAAAAACTAAACCCTTAACTACCTATAAACTCAAATGAAAATTTTATATTCAATTCTTAATTATATTTTGGCAGCAAACATTATTTACGTTAGAATATTTCATTTCATCTTGGCTTGGTGCAGTTTTGTTTATTCTGGTTTGTTTTCATAAATATTTGAAACCAAGATAAAATATTATCGAATATAAAAAGTAGTACTTGTTCTGTTGTTCAAAAATAATTTTATGTAAAAAATGTTATTCAAGTTTAAAACTCTGAAAAGTATAAGTTTGATTAGTACTTTTGAATGTTCTTAGGAAGAACTATAACTATTTTATGGAACAATTAAAATAAACAAAACTATGTGGACGTACATAATTCGACCAATTTTACAACGTTAGATGTCTTCCAATTTTTTCTTAATAGTATTATAAATTTTTCACAATAATATTGATTGTATATTTGAAGTGCGTTTTAAACTAAAAATGGAATTACTGTTGATTTGTTCCCCACTTCAAATCATTGGTGTTCATGTCATCCAAAGAGATTTGATCACTGTGTCAATAGTCTGTTTTACATGGATAGGGAAATCAGTTTGTGGCTCTGAACATAAACAAACATAACAAGTGGATAGTGTAAAACCAATTTATGTCAAAATATTTGGTTTGCTGGATATATATGTACACATACATTTTATATGACCATATGTTTTAGATATTTATAATGATTGTTAAAAATATTAGACACGAATAATAAACAAATTAATAAGCCAAGTAGAAGTTGATATGAATTACATAAATCTTTATCATACGTAATAATAATAAATAATATATGTTACATAATCTGAGTTCCTTCCAGATATCTAGATATTCGAATATATATATATATATATGTGTGTGTGTGTGTGAGTGTGTGAGTGTGTGAGTGTGTGTCCACCCGTATCTCCAAAAGCATATCTAGTCACGCTTTTCATTTATTTTTCCTTTACTTCAAGTTGATTTGTATTACAATAAAAATACGATATGTGTCTTAAGATCTTATTCAACATGAACAACTATTCATTTCCGTACATATATGAAATCATATGATATATTTTTGGCGTGAAAGTTTTGAATAGAAAATATAGCCCTTAAGGAAACGTCCCATCCTTTGAACATGCAAAGAGTACATTAGAAGCTGTTTATTACATTAACTCAAAGAAAACGCAACCTCCTTAAATAATAATACTCACCTCAAATACTCATATTTGTTAGAAGATCTTTTCCATTTTTTGGTGAAAAGTAGAAAGAGTTTATTAACATGTTTCAAAACCTAAAATATTTCCTTAGTTTGAAAAACAAACTCAAAATAAAATTGGGGGTAGTAGGTGACGAGTTAATCCAAATGTCCATAGTAACACAAATTGTGCAGAAGTTGTGAGTTGAGAGAGAGAGAGAGAGAGTGTGTGACGTGTCATGTCTCAGGGGATTGGACAGGTGTCAGCACTATGTTACTCTGTCCCAAAACTCCATCAAATCTAGTTCTCTGTCTTTTAATATCCTCTTTAGTTTACTTTTAAACCGTGCATATAAATGGAAATTTTTCAATTTTAGCAAGTTATGGCCTTTGGCCTATAATTTATTCGAGCAAGGGACAATACTATAACATGTTAACGTAATCTTTTCTTTATCATTTTTATCATTCTCTATCCTTCATCATCTCTATCTTTTTCTCTTTTTCTATCGGATCGCGTGTTTTGCACGATCCATCCAAAATCGCTATTAAAAACTGTATTTTTTTTCTTTGTTTGATTTTTTCCACAATATGTTTTCCAAACGAAGTTTTAACGAGACAACACTTTTTTAGTGCATCTTAGCTTGATTGACACTAGGCTAATTTTTTCTGTATTCTGACCAGCTTCTAAGCTAAATAGTCTTTTGTACATAACTAATTCTATTTAATAAATATCATATTTTATCAAAAAAAAAAATCTTTTTTCTTTATCATCAAAATTCGAGTTTATGATCTTGAAGCGTATTTTCTTGAAGATTTTAATATAATGGTAGACTTATAGACGCTTACATAAATCGAAAATTTTGCTTACTAAAATAGTAAGTGCAAGGTAATTCAAATATCTAATGGTTTCAATGTTCTCATTGTTAAAAATTCATTAATTTTTCTCGTGTTGTATTCCCGCAACTAAAATAATAACAGGATATTTATTTTATTACCAATTAATTTTAAAATACATCTTATTAAATTTGACATCATATGAATGTCCATAAATTCAAACAGATATCCGCTTTAAAATGATATATATATATATATATGTTTTTAAAAAATAAAATATTATCTTGATATATTATTAGACGTAAGCTTTCTTTCATTATATAATAACACTCCAAAATTTATATATAATAGACTCAAACGAGAAGTGAAAGGGTTTAAAGTAATAGACTCGCTGGCTGAAAAAGGGTTTATAGACTCGAAATCGATGGACAAGTGATTTGATTTGATGAAGACCTATCTCCCTCATAAAATATATACACTCGTGTTTATTCATTTTCGCTTACATCAAACTATAATACTATAATCCAACGAACAATATGAATAACCTGTGAGTTCCTGACCGATGGCTTCTTTAATTCTACTGGTCCATACAATAATCATCTTTCCGTAGGTTGTCTCTAGACCGTACGGACACAAAGTAGTCGTAATAATTTACTACTAAAGTAAGCAATAAAATAAATAATAAGCAAAAACTTGGAGTTGAAAGAGCCAAAAGAATGCTAACCGTTGGATAGTGAAGATGGTGGGATTGTGTACTTGACATGACATCTCCAAATGGTAAAGAATAGTTGGGACAACTTTCTATCTTTTGGGTGTGTTTTATATGAATTAGGGTTTACTATTTTCTTAGTCTATGAAGAATAGTTCTGATTTTTGGTTCACAAAGATCGTGACATTGAACCTATTCTTGGGTTGTTTCTGTTTATTTTCCTCATTTAGGTGAACAAATAGAATATTCCGTTATATGTGAATGTTTGTGTTTGTTTAATTACAGATAATTATGACCAAATTAAGTAGAGCCTAGAATGATAACTAGATCGTCTTAGGCTTCAGCTAGAACGTGAGGGGGTGAAAAAAATCATTTTTCATTTATTACAAAAACAGAGGGAGTATATAGCTAGTTATTACTTATTCGTACGTAAAGTTTAATTCGTTGCAATAATCTAAAACGTGAACACTGGTATGCAGAAAAAACAATTTCAATATGAATTGGCACACATGTGAAAAGTGATGATAACAAAGGGTAGAAGATTTCACCGTCATACCCTATAAACATTTAGAAACATGGGCTATATAACTTTTGAATATACATATCAACATTTTTGTTGTTAATCTACCCATGAACTTTGTTTTGGTAGGTTAGCGTTTAAATAATCTTGTAACCTTCTAAAATCGATGTATGTCAAGCTTATAAGAATACAACTGAGCGTTCTTTTCACTTTTTTTTTGTTTTTTCGACTGGCTGACTCATCAGGGGATTAGTCAAGACTCGGTTCAAATCACTTGGTTACATCAGTTGACCACCATATGTTTATTTACTAGGATATTAATTATAGGGCTTCATTGGCAGATAACAATGAGAAAAATCAAAAATAACATAAAACATATTGTATTATTTTTGGAAATAATAGTACATTTACTGTATTTAGTTAAAACGTGATGTCATAGTGTCATGTTATTTTATCCACTAAAAACATAAGCAAAATCCATGCTATTTAAAAACATACACCCGATAAAAGAAGTATCATATTTACATGGCATATGCTGGCTTTTGCGAATAAAAATCAAAAACAGTTTTTTGGGTCAAACTGAAAAATAAAAAAACAGGTATTTAATGTTATTACTCTTAATTATACAGCGACTCTCCGAGCAATTTATTTAAAAATGGTTTATTGTCCCATTCGACATCATACCAAACACAACAGTACAATGCCAGCAGAGCGTTAAGCACGTGTTTGGTTATGTTTACATCAAAGCAATAACACAACAGCAAACCACAAAGATGACCCCGTTTCGGTACATGTACCCCGTTTTGTGTGTTACTTGTTTTCTCTTACAATGTTAGGTATAAAATTCAATTAAAGGTACAGATGATTTGCGCTATTGCTTCACTTTAAAAATCTCTGCTTTTTCTCACACCGACGCAATTGCGGAAGGAATAAGAGATTCACGAGTATTCTCTCGAGTAAAAGTTTATTTTTGCTCGAGGAATAAGAGATTCAAGAATCTTTTCTCAAGTAAAGTTTCTCCTTTCTTGGGATGTTCTAAAAGAGGCCCATCAACAATTGAAATATCGAAATCAAAAAAAAAAAAAAGACTGAAATAAGGGTTAAGAGAGCATTAGAAAGCAAAACCAATTAATCCCAGACCATAACAATGGCTACAAGCAACCATAATGACCATAGTATGTGTAGCAAAGTAGCATAAACATAAAGAGTTATTAGCATCCAAAAATAACCAAAACCAAAATAAAATAAAAAAAAACCATAAATATGCCAAAGTTTCCGCTAGCTAGAAGAATCACAAATGTTTGATCCTTTTTTTTTTTTCTTTTTTTCATATGGGTCTCTTCTCTTTATGCTTTTATGCCTTACTTTTTTTCATTCTTTTTTTGGATTCCCCTTCATTATTGTTTTCCTGATTTCCGGCAGGACAAAATAATATATTTATGTCCAACACTAACCAACAGCTCCCACACATGATGGTTCAACGGTTTGCACCATCTGAGTCGTTGTGGTTGCTCATTGGCACAACACCAGAAGACTGTTGCTGAACATCTAAAAGAGCTTCCGTAGGTTGCCACTGACTGCTTGAACCACCAATGGGATCCACTGAGCTCTGATTAAGAGCCAAGTTTCCAAGTCGGCTTGCTACTGCATCTGCCCTATCAACAGACTGGGGGCTCGAAACTGCAGGGGTCCTCACTTTAGGAAGCAACCATTTTTGCCAATTCTGGCGCTTCCTTATTACGTCACCCTAAGAAGAAGAAAAAAGTATGTGCAATCAATTAAAAGCAAAAGTTATCCAAGCACACCAAGAGAGCAAAATTTCAGTGCCATGAAAATTGATGAGAAGAGCTGATAACAGGCAGATTATTTTTTCAGTTTCGCAGTTTTGATAAGCTACCTTTCTCTCAGAATAATAAAATCAAATCACTAATAAAAAAGTTTAAATACTAATCACATACTACCATACTACTAGCAAGGAAAGACTATGCAATTCATTAGTTACAACACACTAAAGGAGAAATAAAACAAGAAATACCTGCACTTCAACAGAAGGTGAATTTTGTAGAGCCTCCACTATTTGCTGGATACTATCTGTAAGTTCTGCTACCTGAAGAAGGATATAAAAAGAAACAACAAATAGATAAAATTCACAGAGAATAATAAAAGAATTCTAGATACGGTACAATGCAACAAAATGTTATAGTAACTAGGATTAAGAGAAGGAAAAAGAAATGCAAAGAAAATTGGTGTAGCGGCTAATGAGCAGCTAATTAGTCATACTCTTTCAAGTTTAATACTGTGCAACACAGTATATGGGAGTAAAAGAAGCATTCACATTTGTATTTCTTAACACATGCCAACTGGTAACATATATCACCTATCTTAAGAACAGATCCCATTTGCTGAAAGTTTGTACATGCATGCGGCATAACTTATAAAATAGTCACAAAAAGAATCAAAGATCCTATTGGATTACATACAAGTTCACCCTTAATCCTAGCAAGTTAAAAAAACATCTGAGGAATTATACAGACATGAAAATCTTATTCATTGATCAATAAGGTATACTGTTTATAATGTACAAACGGAGAAAAGTAAATGAGGCCAGCATGACAGACAACACATCTAGAAAACATTTTACCTTTTTGAAACCAGCAACCACACGTAGCGGAACAAAACCCTGATCATCCATGAACCCGCGAAGGTATATGTCTGTAATCAAATTCTCATCACTGTAACAAAAGAAACATTTGCATCTATATTAGTATTTCCCTTAAGAGAACTGATCAGAAGAAATTTCATCATTGAGAAGAAATAAGAGAAATTCAATACAAAGATACCACCTAAAATAATATTGTATTTGGTTCTGTAGTTTTAAGTGTAATGGAGGATCTTGAACATGGTAGAAGAGCGGAGCATGTGCAAGATGTGTCATAAAAGGCATACGAGGATAATACGACGAAGCCAATTCTGAAATGGAAAAGACGCATTAGCACATCATAAATGAAATTCAAAGACGTGATCTTCAATGTATCTCACCAGGAGAGAAGGGCACAGGACTGCCAAAAGGCTGAATAGGCTGAGCTGCCATAAACTGAGGAGGAATTGGTTGCACAGGTGGTGGTGCATGTCTTACAAATGCTGGAGTACCTCTTTGTGATTGTGCATTTCCTTCTCTCCCATTAAAGCTTCTGTGAAAAGTCCAATTCTGATTCCCATGCTCCTGATTACGCCTGCCACCATGACTTTGGTGATGATTACCATTTTGGTTCCTGTAGGAATCTCGTTGTGATAGGTTGTCATTACCACCATGGGTTTGTGATGCAAAGCCATTCTTCTGGTGTTGGCCTCTAGGAGAAGGGTTGTGCGAAGGCAATTCGGCAAATGAACCCTGCGCTGATGGTTGAGAAACAGTACCATTAGCAGATCCAGAAGCGCCATTCCGTTTAAAAGATCTCTGGCGCGAGTGATTTGGAGTTGGATTAGGGTTTGCACGGCCAGCTAGCTTTGGTGCAGGAACAGAAGCATTTGCAATTCCCTAAATCAAAGACAAAGAAGCATCTTTATTACTGAATCAGGATAAAGAGAAGTATTGACAGTAGGATAACACATGCATAAGTGAAGGGATACATCAAAATAAGCATCGATGCTAATGAGCTCAGTGGCTCAATACGCATCACAATCAAACAGGAAGATATTTAGACTTATATGCCTTTATTGTAGTTAGGAAACAAACATGCAGATATCGAAGTTTATGTTCATACACTGCAGTAGACACAATCCAAACTTTAGCATGCCGCTTAACCTAAAGATTTCTTTCAACAAAGGGCAGTGAGAAACAATCAAAGCCACAAAGGAGTCTAACGACCACACACCAACAGGTAGCATCAATCGCTATGATGCACAGTTACAGTCAATTCAAAACAGATAGATCATATGCAAAAGCTCAAAATTTTGTATACTTCCATGAAGCTTTTCAGCAACCAAACAGAACCACATAATCAATAAGGTCATGATAATCGTTTCAAACCTGAGAAACGGGGACAGATGATGATGATGATGACGATGGTACATCACCGAGACTTTTTAACGAATCAGAAGAAGACTTGTTCGAAGGAGCTTTGGTAGTCTCAGAAAGAGCAGGCCACGACGAAGCTCCCATGACAGGTCCGACCTCAGAAGCCCCATTAGACGGCCTTTTCCAAACTGGTTTCTTTCCCACATTACCCTGACCACCAGATTCCTCCGATTTCTCATCTCCAGCAGCCGCCTCCACCGTCAAAACAGAATCAGGCGGAGCAGAAACGGATACAGAAGCAATCAGCTCGATCGGAGCCCTGGATTGAGGAGAGGAAGGAGCAGCTACGACGGCGGCGGCGGCGATCGGCTCTGATTCGCCTCGGACGATATGAGTCCACGGAGAAGAAACCTGCCGAGAAGGACGGCGCGGCGATTGTGATACGGCAGCGTTAGGGCTACCGTGATTCTCGCTCATACGACGAGGAGACATAGAAGAAGAAGAAGCAGAGTTATTGGAAGTGGCGGAAGCCATGAGAGGAGGACAAAAAAAAATTAGGGTTTGTTAGAGAGTCGATTAGCTTCCGATCGACAGTATCTAAAATAACGATTAATCGATTTAACCCCCAAAAAAAAAAAAAAAGTTAGCGATTTGTAAAAAATCCGAAGAAACCTCTCTGCGATTGAGAAAATTAGGGTTAGGGTTTGAGTAAATGCAAGACAAAGGTAACAGACGGATTTTTTTCCCAAAAAAAAAAAAACAAAATTCCCAGAAGGAGAAGACGATGGAGCAGTGTAGTCTCCTCTTCTCTCTCTCTCCTTTATTTTATTTTTTCCGTTCTCTTATTCGTTTTTTATATGTTGTTCTTTTTTACTCTTTTTCCGTTTGGTTTTGGTTCTGTTTGGCTACCGTGGAAAGCCGAAGTTACGATATTACCCTTCAGCAAACAGTAGAAAAAAACACACTTTTGTTTTCTTTGGTTCAACTTTAATCTTATTGGCTAGAAAAGTTTTTTGAGGATTGTTGACGTTGTTGTTTATTTAGGGTCAATAAGTCTCAAATCATTTTTTTTCAATTTAATTAGGATAATATTTTATATAAAGAAATCACCGTATAAATAAATTATGTATTCATAAAAATAGGATAAGATCAGTTAGTTTTTTAGTAAGGGAATCTCACATTTTACATATTAGATATGATCAATTACGTATAAATATAGATGATGATTTCTTAAAGTTACCAACACTTAGAATTTTGTTATGATTATCAATTTGAACCTCTTTATCTGTCTTAAATGAAATTATATAATATTCAAACATAGACTTGAGAAACACGATTATATACTTTTTATGTAACTTTTAAAAAAAAATCCTAAAAATCAGAAATTCAAGATATCAAACGATAGATTTTTTTTCAAACGATATCAAATCTAAGATATCAAACGAGTAACAAACGTATCTTCTTCTCAAACGATAGATTTTTTTTTTTTGGTTTTTGTTTTATTTTTCTACTTTATGCAGATATTAAAAATCGAAGATTCAATACCAGTGCATTCAGTTTCATTAAATTAGGTGATATTGTTTTTCTATATAGTTATCAATTAATTTCGTTAAAAAATACTTTACCATTATATTTTGAAAGTTTTTAACTTTATTACTTTTAAAATAGAGATTTGTTGTAACTACCATTTTTAGTTTTTAAAATAATATCTCTACATATTAATTGAGAATATATAACAACAATTTGTTTAGTAAAAAAATTACATTGTACTGTCATTATAGATTATTTGACATTACTCAATTTTTAAAGAAATTTATTACACATTTTTAGACAACATATATATGGTATAACTAATTTTAAAAGCAAAGTTTACAATATAAAAATGTACATAATCTTTAAATCTTATAGAATATTTAATTAAAAAAAATGTAAATTTATACTTAATAACATATTGTAAATCTCACACAAACAGTGGATACATCATCTAATACTCCCTCCGTTCCACAATATTTGATTTTCTAGTTTTTTTTCATTATTCCATAATATTTGATTTTTAGCATCATTTAATGAAAAGATAGCTAAAAATAATGTCATTAAACCTAAAAGACCAATGGTAGAAGGTGAGTTATTGTTATAATTATTGGAAAACATTAATTATTTAGTAATTTGAGTAAAAAAGTAGCTAAAAATAAGGGCCATTAAATATTTATTAATCTGTGTGAAAAAATTGTAAAATTAAATATTGTGGAACGGAGGGAGTATATATTATAATAGAATAGACGCTAAATGTATGATTTGAAAGAATCGTTGAGATTTCTATAGTTTACTCAAAATTATTTTTATCAAATCAAGTTTTATGGGTTGAAGATGGATCCAATCGCAAACTCACAGTGCTACAACATCTTTTTTAACCAAAGCAAACATTAAAGTTGTAGTTCTTTTTTAATAACAAAATTTAGACATGCACTTTTGTTCTAAAGCAAGATATCAGGTAAGGTCTTAAGAAAATCATTTTAATATCTCGATTGGTTGGCATAAATTTGTTTTTAAGATACTAAATCGTTCCGAAAGACTTCACATTAATTCAAATAATTTATATTTAGTCTAGTAATGTTGTCATCTTGGTATAGAATGTATATAGTTGTTGACAAATGAAAAAGTCAATGGTTACAGAAAATTAAGTATTCTTAAATCAATATACAAACCTTGTTATCAAACATAACATATTTGTAATGTAACGTGGTCATGGACTCATGATGCTGTAACTATGTTTTACATCTTGGGTATAGTACCACCACAATATTTATATCATTTGACAATAATAATAAACCCCTCAAAGTAGTATACATCTTTTATATACCTATCAGAATATGGAACTTTTTTTTAACAATATATAGACACTAATTAATGTGTATATATGTAACCAATTCATTCTCTTTTTGTTCCTTGCATTCCAAGAGCAAATTGACAAGAGAATATCGAGCAAACTAGCACATGAAATAGTCATATAACATCAGGTATAGTGATTTCTCTAATCATACGAGGTACATAAATGGGTATATATGTATACAAAGCCAATACTAACATTCATCTCAAAGTAATCAATCAACATGATCAAAAGTGAAAGAATAACATTTTCTTGCCGGTCGTGTCAAGCGTTGGCCACTTGCCGAGCCAGGTTATCAATGTGGTGCCCATTCTATTTCCTTTTGAATATTCAGCGTTCTACTCCATAACCGAATCCCCTTTTGGTTCGGTGTATCTTGGTTTATTTCGGTTTACTTACCTCATTACAGAAGAGAAAAAGAGGACAAGAATTTGGCCAAGATATTTACCCTGAATATGAGTGTAAGAGCATATATTTCCATAAAGAAGCCGAACTCCATAGTCTCATTATGATACAAAAAAAAAAAAAAATTGGCTTGTGTTTAGGAGGGGGCTTACAAATCTACAAAAGTGGAAGTAATATGAACACAAATCTGAAACAAGACCATAGCTTTACTGTTTTAAATCTTTGGTTCGAGGAAGAGCTACTTTTGGAGATGGTTTGGTTTGTTTTGTGTAGCTCAGAGGAATTATTATGAGTCCTTATTCCGGCTGCCATTGCCGGAGCTACCGCCGCTGTTTTGTTTGTTCCCGCAAGAGTTGTGTTTGTCTCTTCGATGTCATAGCCTGCGTTCATAGATCATATAAGTCAGAACACAAAGGAGTTAAGTGATCTAACAAATGTAATAGGAAACTTACAGTCAAACTTTTTCCAAGCTAAGACGAGTTTCTCTCTGTCGAATACTACACGATACCCGGTCATGTAGTTTTCTGTTTCATTAAAAGTAAACAATGTGAGGTCATAATCTACAGGATTGTTCGATGATCGATAATAAGAGAAACTGATCTTACGTCCAATTATGTTGAGTTCAGAGCTTTTGACAATCGCCAGGCAATATACAAGTTCACCCTGGGAAAATATATAGATACTGAAAGTATCAGCACACAGATAAAAATTCGGTTGAAGAAGACAAGGAACGATAGAGAAAGAAGTAAAGAGAGAGAGTATGACCTCGGTAGAGATGACGATTATAGGATCATTGATGGTGAAGTGACTGTTTCCTTTCATTGTTAAGCTTAAACTCGGTATCAAACTGGCATTCGCCTCATTGCTAATCACACTGTTTACAAGAAAATCGTTTAGATTTGAGTGGCAGTAAACACTGAGAGTGGATGGATACAAACTCATACCTCATATCATAACAATACTCGAATGGAATCCTTGAATCTGGTGAATGGCGCTTATCTTGGGCTTGAGAATGGAACTGAAGAAGATAATGTGAATCATCGAGCTAGCAAAATTGGGCATCACGCGGAACAAACACAACATATGATGGTGTTTAGATGCTTACACTCTCAGAGACTGTCGTATACATCGGATCCACCAAATAAGTAAATGATGTACCGGTGTCAAAGAGTGCTGTAAACTCATCATCTATTAGAGTAGTCCCCACACGCACCCGAGTCACCGTGATGTTGTAGTTTGGGCTGCAATGAATTTCACCACGGTTAAAAGGTGCATTCACAAAGTAACAAAAATCTACAATTTAGCGCACAAGTGAATTACCACTTACTGTGAAGGATTCAGATTAAACGGTGTCTCTTCCTGATCAGAACTACCCTTGTCCCCAAAACTGATCCTTCCAACTCCATCATGTCCGAAACACATGGAGAAAGAATCAGCAACCAGACCTTCCGTCGCCAAAACACTTGGAACCGATATCTTTTCCATGCCAAGACCAAATAAACCATTTGGTGCCGCAATATCAAGAAAAGAACCACTTTGAACTTGTCCACATCTGCACACGTATTTCACATTTTCAGGGACTTACTGCATTGAACTGAAACAAAAGAAGCGACTGAAGCAGTTGTGAAAGATGCTAACTGCTACTAACCCGAATGTGACATATGCCTCAACACGCTCTGGATTCTTATCCTCGGTTGTTAAGTGCATAACATCTTCCATAAGAATACCAGATGTCGAAGTCTGAGCAGAGACATAAGACACCATATAAGGGCAAGTGCTGAATGTTCCAAGGCATTGATTACGCTGTGCACATAGACTGTTGTTGCAGGTGACCTTCTTGTTTGTAGTTGAAACTTTAGGGTTGTAAATGCTCAGTTCAAATTCCTAAACACAGCAAGTAAAAGCCCACAATCAAGGATTCAATCATGGAAACTTGGAATTCAGTTGCTAAGATCAGTAAAAACTAAACAATTGTAGTTGCTTTAACATACAGAAGCATAATTGGCTCCTTCGGTTGGAGCGCATTTGCCGCAATCACAAGGGACCCAAAAGAGGTCGCTTCCTGTATCAAGCGCCACCATGAATCTCATTCCCGGAGTACCCAATTTCACAGTCGTGTAATGCAAACTGATATCAGAAGATTGAAATCAGACTTATCCTTTTCGACAAAAATGTTGGTAACAACAATCTGAGAAAAATGCAACTTACAATCCGAGAGAGCTGATACGAGAAGTGGAATTGCCGTCAGAGAAAGTGAGAGACGACTCCGATTCCGACTCTGAGAGTCGACGCCCACGGATTAGCCAATCACGGAGGACAAGAGCGTTGAAGTATTCGAAGCTTCCCTTAGGGGGGAACTTAGCAAATCTTCCGGTTGAATCGGACCATTGTTTGACTTCGTCGGAGAATCTATGATGCATCTCGAAGGTGAAGATTCGACCATTGCAGCTCCCGAAGCATAGTAACATCAAAATCGGGATCAAGAACAGAGTACTCTTGAAGAAACAGCACGACATTGGAAACGATTTCGAAACTCGACAGATTATCCTACTTTCCCGGAGAATTTGCTCGGGGAAACAAAGAGAAAACGAGAAATCATGACCAGAAACCCAAGAAATATTCGAAAATCAAAATGATTGATGATTTAGATCTTGGAATAATGAGAACAAAATTAGGTTTGTTTTGGGGGAACTATGAAGATTTGTGAGTTTGAGAAGAGAAGAGATCTATGTATATGTTTTTCTTCTTCGTCGTTAGGTGAGTGTAACAGTCTGTGTATAGTCCATGTGTTGAAAAGAGGACTGTGCGATATACTCATTTCAGAGAACACTGGGTTCCACCTATCAATTTTATAATATTCTCCACCGCCCCTATATTTTCTGTTTCTTCTGACTTCTTACCCGGAATTTAATTATTTGCTTTTTAAAGGGATCCAACTGATAAATCTTGCAAACTTAACCCGCGAACAAAAAATGATGCACAAAAGATGGAATATAATATACACACAAAGGAAGGATATACAAAAAGAAACTTTTAAGTTGGTCCCGATTTGGTCAAGGAGGGAAACTAAATAACACTTAAAAGGTCGTAGAATCATCTGTTGTTGTAAGTGTCCCAATCGAAGTTCGGGTGAGAATAAGCTTCGTAATCTACAGGTCTGTCAACGATGCTATCGACCGTTTGAATACTCCGGAGAAGAGCTGGGTGATACCGGTCTATATCCGAAGGTAAAAGCTTGTACATCACAAGCACCCCAAGTGTGAATATGGCTTGAAGCTTTGTGGAATCTCCTTTCACGGAGAAGAAGAGTAGCATTGAGACGAGGTACAGGTCAACACAGAACCGCAGGATGCACAAAACCGTGTCCATTAGCTTTCCTTCATTGCCTGCAGGGAAGCCACGGACTCTGTACACGTAGAGGAAGTTGTATTTGTCGACAATGTATCTGTAACCAAAGTAAACTGCGCCTACAGGGACCACGAGTGGAGCGAATGAAGAGTATATCATTGTTAAGGCAAATATGGTGAGATTGAAGGCGTAGTATTGGGCAAAGTCGAATTTTTGTTTAGGGATTGGTGAGGTTCGGCTGATTGGGTATTCAGAGAGGTCTTGGCTCATCGGTTCGATGTCGCCGAATCTTGGAGACTCAAACATGTTTTCAGGGAGAAGTGGTGTCTCAAGGTTGCTGCTTGGCTCTTGATTTTCCAAAGCGTACTCTTCGTTTTGCTCGGGAACAAGCTGAAGCATATCGTTCTTCCTGAACTTCTGGATTTTTTTCTTGATCCACGGGATTGGAGCAAGTAGATCGAAGGAGATTCCTAAGAACGTGCTTGTGATGAGGAAAGCTAGAGCAGAAACGCATGACCTTGATAAAAATGAAGGGCTCATGTATTCTTCAATCCGCTTGCAATCCTCACCATCTAAATAGCAACGGCTCATTTTCAAGAGTGCACTTTCCAGCGACGACTCAACAAGAGCCTTGAGCACGATGAGGTTAACCAGGAAGAAGCAAACCATCTTCAAGAGAGCTGCTCTTTGTTCCCCAGACACAGTTAGATGCCGCTCAAACTTGGAAAGATACGAGAGAGCAGAAGGCATCACAATGTACATACTAACAAATATGAAGACATTGGGCAGGAACTGAAAAATCAGAGATCCGATCCAACCAGAAGTTTGCACCCAAGTGAGCCAAGACTGAGCACTATCCAATGCTTCAGCATTGAAGATTCGGCCGGCACTTACCAAGGCACTGATCAAGGCCAATGGGGAGCTGAAAAACACAAGAATCAACAATAGAATCGTATTAACAATCACCCGTCGTACAATAAGAGCGACGTTTGTCAATCCCAGATTATTCCAATAAATATCAGTAGCCAAGGGTGCCCTCTCGACTTTCCACTGGTTTCTCTGTAGCCGCAGCTCTGTGACAGAGAAAAACTTTCCAGTACGCCTTGATCTCTCATTTCGAAAATCCTGGACAGCCTTATTAGCTGTGTACACATCTTTAAACATCACGAAAGCAACCCCAGCGCCTTGTGCTCGTCCTTCTTTATAAGCTGCTAATTGAGACTCCAGATCAGCTCTTAACTCTTGCAGCTTCCTTAGTTTTTCATCATCTGTAAAACCAAACCTCTCTGTAATCTGAGACCACAAAACCTTCACCCTAATCCACAAAGCAAAAACACAAGACAGTAGTCCGTTATCTCCAGCATTCTCAAACTCCTCAGGTAGAAGCCTAGAGTCCATCTTGGCAACTAACCAAGTAATCTCATCTCGAACACGAACCAACTCTGTAGCAAGATCATCCAATGCACACAAATCCATGGGAACAATGATCTTATAAACTTTCCCCGGGTACTTTAGCCTAAAGCACTCTTCAAACTCAACTCTATCAGACCCTAAATTCTTAGGCAAACCCTGCACCATTATAGTAAACACAGCAGTAGAATTCGCATTCGGATCGCTGATATTCCCATTCCCATCTCTAAACCTAGTAAACTTCAACCTAGCTTCAATAGCAGAGATTCCAAAATGCGAGATAACAACAACAATGACAACAAACACAAAATGGAGCCAAAGCAGACCAGAACCTTTCTGAATATGTGTAATCATCGTTTTCGAAAGCTCATCACTCAAAAAAGCAGTCCCAGCATATAGATTCAACGGAAGCATAACCGAAACAGCCAAAACAGCAATGGAGAAAAGAAGCACAAAGCTTCCACCTTCGATTAAAAGAAACTGAGCAGCATCAGCACCACAGTGAAGAGCAATCTCGCGACACGTGGCTTTCCAAACGGCGAGGAGCTTAGAAAAGAGAGCAGAAGGACCAGGCATACGACGGTGATCGCTTCGTAGCTTAACGAAAAGGAAGATGGAGACGCAGCATAAGAGCCCAATCGCCGAGATATTAAGCAGATACTGAATGTTACCGTACCAAGCATCTGGGATTTCCGGTAAGTCGCCGGATGATGGAGGAGGAGAGAATAAATCATCCATTATCATTGATGAAATCGGCGGCATCGCGGCACTGCGATGCATCGCGAAAATTTCCACCAACAAATTAAGAAACCCAAATCCTCAATTTTTTCTTCAGAGATTCAGGATTTAATACAAGTTTTGATCACGAGAAATTTTGGGGGCTAGGGTTAGCTAGTAGATCGACGAAGATGATAGGTAAAGTCGAGGAACCAAAGGTAATGATGGTAGAAAGTAAATAAGATAAAAATGAGGAAGAAGGAAGACAAGGTATGCAATCGTGGTTTGGAATCTAATCTCACAGACTCTTCCCCTTATAAAACATATATGAAAATTCCATAAATAATCACATCTTTTTTTTTTTTTTGCATAAAATGAATTCAGAAAATTAAGATTTGACCCCAGGGAAAAAAAAGAAGAAGAATTAAGAAAATTTAAAATTGGTTTGAGTTTAGGAATAAATACGGATTTTTAAAAATATAATTTTACATATAATTGGTAATGTATAATCGATTAAGCATATGCTAATTTAAAGAGTTTTTTTTATAATATTTATTAAAATAATAACATATTAATATTTCGATGTTGTGAATCACACAACTTGTGATCTAAGATGATCTAAGACCTAAGTGCATCGGACACAGACCCAAAACGCATTTCGCTGCCTCCTCTTGTAACTCTGCCTTATTGCCAAACCTATATTGTAAACCAACGTGGCCATGTCCTCTTCTTCTCCCGTGGATGAAGACTGCATTGTGGCTATCAAGTTCCTGGGACCTCAACTCAGTTTGTGCAGGCCTGCTCAAAGAAATTGCAAATGGACCAACATTATCTTAATCCAATCGCTGCTTATGTTGGATCCAAAAACTGACAAATTTTCTGTAGCAATATTAACTTGATATTCACAAATCAGGATGTCTAATCTCTTGATATGAAAAGGGTAATCAGCAAACTAATTAGATGAGTGGGAAAATTTGATACTTTATTGGCGTGACGGTACTGATAGATGTGCTTACCCACAAAAATAATTATTTGGTTCTAACAATTTTGCTATTATTTGTTTTCCATATATATTTCTTCATCAGGTCCCTTAATTGTTAGTAATTAACTAAAAAGGTTATAAAGATGGAGATAGCTTCTTCATCGAGAAACCTCGAAAATATAAAATCAAAAGCGCGTCGGTGACTTGTACTCTCAATCTCTTCTTCCTCTCTTTCAATCCTCCACATCTTCTCTTCTCACTCTCAAATTCATCATCCACCTTGCTCAAAATTCATCAACCATGTCGTACGATTACCTCTTTAAGTACATAATCATCGGAGACACAGGTGAGACCCACCATCACCGATCGTTATCTTTCATAAATTCCTGATTTTGATCTTCAGGGTTAGATCGATTTCGTGCCGTTTTTCATGGGTTTTCGTTGTCTTGTCGTTTCAGGTGTGGGGAAATCGTGCCTGCTTCTGCAATTTACTGACAAGAGGTTCCAACCAGTCCACGATCTCACCATTGGTGTCGAGTTCGGTGCTCGTATGGTCACCGTCGATGGACGCCCCATCAAACTTCAAATTTGGGACACCGTACGGTTCTTTCTCTCTCGCCTTTCTTGGTCTAATTAAATCCTAAGAACTAATCTCGTTTATCGATTAGGATTGTTTTGGCCCAAGATAGATGTGATTAAGAAGATTAATTGTCACAATCAATACAAGTTCTACGTATTTATAGAACAAATGCCTTATTAGAATTGCTACACTAAAAATTATATTTGAAAATCATGGCCAGAGACTCAAAGTGGGGTGATTTTCCAAAAGTTAATCATTGCACGGTTCTTGAGTAAGTTTCATAGGCTTATTGAAATAGAAGCTGAGTTCACCAGTGCATTGGTGACTTTGCTGAGTCCTTTTTGTGATTTATTCTGGTCAATAGGTCTTTGATTCGTTTTTTTCACTCAGTTATATAGGTGAAAAGATGACATATAAATCTTTTCCATTTGATGATGTATGGGTTGGAGCTGTTTATGTTTGGTTTTTGTGCCTTCTGGTTCGAGTTTGCTATGATGCTGTTTATGATTTAACCAAGCGTATGATGTTCTAGGCTGGACAAGAGTCTTTTAGATCCATCACCAGATCATATTACAGAGGAGCAGCCGGAGCTTTACTGGTTTATGACATCACCAGGTTAGTATTATCTCGCAACAGTATATATCAGCTCGAACTCCTGAATCCCCCGGCAAGGTTTTGGAAGTGATTGGTTCTGTATTTGTGAACTGATAAACCTAGAATAGTTGGAAAGGTTTTGGAAATTGGTATTTCCGGAGGATGTTAAGTTAGCCATCCATCTTAGAATCTTACTAAAAATGATATTTTTACTCCGTTTTTTGGAATTTTGAGAAGTATGAACGACAAGAAGGATTGCAAGAGTTTTATAATTAGGTTTTTCATGCTTTGATCTTTCTGCCCTCAAAGCTCAAAGTCTGGTTCTTTTGGTTGCAGGAGAGAGACATTTAACCATCTGGCAAGCTGGTTGGAGGATGCTCGGCAACATGCAAATCCTAACATGAGTATTATGCTAATTGGGAACAAATGCGATCTTGCTCATAAGAGAGCTGTTAGCAAAGAGGAAGGAGAACAGTTTGCCAAGGAACATGGCCTGCTATTCTTAGAAGCATCTGCAAGAACAGCTCAAAACGTTGAGGAGGTGACACTGATTCTTTGCTACTCTTTTTCTCCATCCGATTATTTGGCTATAATAACATGGAGAGTTTTGTCTTCTTTTACTGGATTAATATTACTTAATATCGCATATATATTCTAAACAGGCATTTATAAAGACCGCTGGCAAGATCCTCCAGAACATTCAGGATGGTGTTTTTGATGTATCCAACGATGTAATTTTCTTCATGAATCTTCTGGTGTTCTAATATCCCTTGATTGTGTTACAATGTGATCCAATTGCCTTGATCTCTCTGGATTTTGCAGTCATCTGGCATTAAGGTTGGCTACGGGCGTACTCAAGGTGCAGCAGGAGGCAGAGATGGTGCAATTTCTCAGGGAGGTGGCTGTTGTGGTTAAGAAGTCCTTAAGACACATAACTGCTGTAATCTGGTGATTCAGAAACTACTATTGCTTTTATTTACCTCTGCAAATTGATACACCAGAATGTATAGTTGCGTTCTCTTTCTCTATTTTCCAATTTTTCTTTGTCAAAAAACTAAACTCGTGCATTTGAAAGTGAACAGCCTGATCTTTTATAAACAAAATGGGCGTTGGCTTATTTGGAACATTGTTGCTTTTGTATGAAGAGTCAAAGCCCTCAAAATTAAGCAATTGAAATCAATGAAATCAGAATAATATCCAGTCCTCATCTAGTTGAAGTCTCTGTATTCATCTAAAAGAACTGGTTCGAAAACATAGCAATATGGTTTACAGAGATCCTAATAAGCAAATAGCAATAGAAAACGAAGAAGCCATGATACCGTCTTTCATCCTCTTGGTCCCTCTGCTTTAACGCCGATTAGGTGATGTCCCTTCCCTAAGCCGCAAGGTATTGTATGTACGCGTCACTAACATGAGTCTTGGATCATCCTCTGGTATTTCACGTTCCTGTGATTCCCACAACACAAAAACCAACAATCCATCAATAACTAATACCGAGAAGGAACTGAGTTTATGCTCTGTTTTTACGATTTGAGAAAAGGTTTTTTTTTTTTTACTTTCAATCCCTTGTAGTAAGCTTCAACAGCAGCTAGTGTAGGTGGAATCCTTCGAGCTTGCATAAGATCCCATATCATATTTGCAACTGTGTACCCGCCCGTCTGCCATAAAAGAAAAGGAGTTTTTTTACTTTCACAAAGCCAACTCTCTATAACAGCAAAGATATTTTCAGTGTTTTTATGGGGACTTCAAGTTTATTACCTTTTCACCAGCGGCTTTAAGTAGAAGACTGCTTCCAGTTCTTGGGTCTAAGAAGAAATTGCGTTCGTTCATTTTGACCTGCATTTACAAACAAATTGTCATCAGGCAAAGGCTCTACCATTGACCCGTGTTTTGTTTATTGATTCTTCTTTCAGTACAGCTCGAGCCTATAAGCATTACCAGAGTGTCTTGAGCAATATTCATTCCATTCTCGGTGTATCCTGTCATAGCCCCCTCTATAAGCGTCTGTAGAAGCAAAAAGAAATAAATTGACATCTTCAGCATATACAGGCCTCATAAAGATATGTTGAACCAAGTATCGGAAACAGGATATAGAAGCATAATTCTCTTCGCCTACTGGATTTATTGAAAATTGATTCATGTCTACATTCATTTGTGGGGTTTTAGGATTGAGAATCAACAACATATGTTATACATTTGTTGTGATTCCCGCACTATATATAGAAAATAAGTTCGCTCTTAAAATGAATATTGAGATACCAATGATGAGGTCAGATGATCGTTACCGTATAGAGTTCCACGGCAGGGATTTTGCCTGCGCTCATGTAATCTTCAAACAATTTGAGACCATTCTCAAAGTCTTGCGCGTGTAGATAGCACCTATGTAGATGCAAAGTAAGATGCATATACAATAATCATGTTTTGATTCTCAATGAGAGTTTATAATGTAATATACTAGTAACAAAAGTTTGGTAGCTAAAGACTGCCTTCTAACCAATGACAATGCCAAATGTTTTAACATCTAAATGAAAATTTCATAATCTAATATATGTATACTAGGCCAATTCATTGTGTGGGAAAAGATACCGGCACAAAAAAAAACTGACGTCTAATATTGTTAATCGAAGAATCACAGTGCATGCTCTATTGTACCTCATAATTTGTAGCACACAGTAAGTGTCAGTGTCTTTTCCGTCTTTCTTAAGCATCTCAAGAAGAGCTTCCGTTGCCTGCCATGGGGAATTGTTGGTCAGATGCAAAAATCAGCTCCAAAACTGACTTTTGTAACTTCCAGAACAGAAATTTACTTTTACATCCTTAAGATCAGCGAGAGCATTAAATGCTACGTGGTACACGGTCAAATTTCTCTGCAGAAACCTAGTCCTGTGGGTATATTCAGCGGTTGGAATATTGTACAGCTCCTCTTCACTGATGCTAAACATCACATCTTCTGCACTCTTCCTTGATGAATCAATTGCTGACCAGCCTTTTGACTGCTCCACGAACTCGAGAATCTTTTGAGGAAAAAAGGAGGATATGAGAAAACCTACACAACGAAAAAACTGAAAGGAAATACGAACAGGAAACCTTCACAAGTTACCTTGGTAGAAAGATTATCTGGTTTAGGCTGCTTGTTTAAGTGTGCAGTTATGAGTCCTGCATAGCAGAACTGGTTCAAACCAACACCAGCAGCAGTCATATCTCGAACTATCGCATACCTAACCATTATTTGATGTCAGATATGAATTAGATTAGATCACTTCTTAGATTGCGTTTAAGAGATAAATTAGTACTTACTTATAACAGAGAAAAGATGCATAAAAACTTATCAAAGAAATCATTATGTTTAGTGAGCACTCAAAAGACAAAAGAAGCAGTAACCTACACAAGATCTAATTGGCCAGAAACAGCGCAGGCATTGAGCAGGCAGACAAAGGTCTGTCCATTTGGTTTTACGTCATATCTCTTCATCTCGTCGTAGACCTTACAATAAGAGACAAACCAAAAGGCTCATATATAAATGAATATTAAAGAATGTAGAAGAAAAAAAAAACTCTTCTACTAAAGCAGGGACGATAACATACCCGGATCGCCTCCTTTCCATTATTGCATTTCCCACATGTGGAAATCAAAAAGTTGTACAGATTTACCTTAAAATGAACAAACTGTCAACAACACAAGCCAGGGATGAATTGACTCATTCAGTAAAGTCTAAAATTATTGGACAAGGAGTCGCTCAATCTACTGCTGGACTCTCAAAAACGAAGACCATCCTAACCAGAGAAAGTTATATAACTTTTCCTATGAACATAAATCAAACAAGAAGCGTTTATTCTTTAAAAGAGCCAAAACAAAAGAAAGATCAGAGGACATACATCTGGAGCAATTCCCATGGCCTTCATTTCTTCCCGGAAAAAGAAAGCATCACTTAACCGAGCACCCTTCATCGTTCCCACAACAAATGAATGGAATATATCAGCTGTAGGCTGCACACCATCTAGCTTCATATCATCATAAACATCCCTCAGCAAATAGTGCCTGCCAAAAAGAAAAAATAGTCATGTGTAAATACGGATTAATATAGTAACCAAGAAACACAATAAATAGCAAAAAAAAAAAGTCCCAATCTCATCGCATTCATATTGTCTCTCTCCATGTTATGAACACAATGAGCCATACAAATTAAGGGTAGGAAAAACAGAAAAACCTGCGCTGAGCTGTGACAGAATTGACAGCTGTGTTGTATTCCGACAGATCATTGGCGTAATTTCTCTTTGCAAGCTCCTCCGGCGAAGAAGCGAAGTAACGCCGACTAACCAGAGCTCGAACCAGAGATCGATTCCTCCCTGTTTCCGTAGATCAAAATGAAGAATGCGCACGAATAAATGAAAGATGAAAATTGGATCTATCTAATGAGCCACAAGGATGAAAATCAGAGATGTCCATAAAAGCATACCAGAAATGGATTGAGTGAGGAACTTCATAGCTCACGTGAAATCCTTACTCCCGCAAACAATATTTTCCGGTGAGTCTCAGAGGAAAGCTGAATAATCGAGTTTAGCCGTCGGAAGAGGGATATAGCAGCTCAGGCTTCAGGGTTTAGGGAGCAGATCATAAACCGGAAAATAAACAGATCTAAACCGGTTTGATATAACCGATCGCGTTTACTAAAGCCTCCACTCCATTCAGTATCGATCGATATTACATGGGCCATTGATAGATTATTGGGCTTAATTTTTCAGACCAATGACGATGATCACGTGGGTGTCGCGTGATCATATCAAGTGCAATGATGCGCCACGTGTACCGTAGAGCGAAACGATGATAAGGGAGAAAAAGATATTTACAGTTGGGATGTCCCAACTCCTTCAAAAACTTTGAATCTGTCGGAAAATCACGTGAAGACAACTAATATATGTTCTTGCGTTAAGTGAGAACTATTGACCAATATAAAACATTTATTTCATAAAAACTCTTTTGAAAACGAATTTCAAAAACACTTTTCAATCTACTATACTTCCAGAATTTTGTAGTGACATAAGAGATAGTACCAGTTTACTCCCCGTGATTAAAAAGCTGTGGTTCATATTTTATAAATTGATTAAATACAGATATAAAGTTCCGGATACAACGTTAAACACTCTTTAACTAAACTTTAAATATACAGGATACTGTGGGTCTTTAAATATATGTTTGATAGTTTCTATAAAGTTAGATGATTAATGCTTGAATTTTAAATTCAAGAAAACTAACACTTAAAACACATTTTTATATACCAAATAAAAATTTTAAAACTGACACCCCAAATTAATATTATATCAAGAGGTCTAATGCATTTCTTTTTTTTTTGTTCTTAGTTACCCCAAAGAATCATGAGAAAGATAGAGACTGATCAACACTAGACAATATATATCCAAATTACAAGTTACAACACGGAAAGCTCTCGTAATAATTGTAATTAATTACGTGTTGGTGAGTACTGAGTATTAATTTTATTATTTAGATGTTAGAAGAGCTAATTAACAAACCAAATCAAGAAATGTGATTTGGCATGATTTTATCTCCTGGGAGGCCCACGAGCCACAGATTCACACATAGAATTCAATTCCATTCCTTCACGTCATAACTACACAATATTACGAAAATTCAATCACTTCAAAGTTTGGTGAGACCTACACACAATCTAAACTTCGAATTTAATGGATTTGGTTCAGTTTCTGGGTTTGAAGATCAACTAAATACAAAACTTTTTTTGTTTCCATTTCTTTGTACATATTGAAACTAACCACAAGATTACGACCATACAAGACGAACTAGAAGAGAGAAAGAGAGAGAAGAGAGTCTGTGCAAATGGTAAGAAGGGAGGAGATTACAGATCACGTCTACACATTGGACAAGATCCGTGCCTGAGTAGCCAATTGTCTATGCAAGGCAAATGAAACATGTGATGACAATGTGGCAGGCTTCTTACGGTTTCACCAAGTTGAAAATCCTGCAAAAATTACACAAAACAAGAACAAGATAATCAAAACCTTTTTTGTTCCGAATTTGAGGATTTACGGTTTTATTTGAGCTGAAAAGGAGCAAAAAACCTGAAGACAAACAGAACATGAGTCTTTGTTGCCACAAGCATCTAAGTAGTTTGTGCCAGTGATTTTGATTTTAGGTATTTTATTAACCAAATCCCCTGCTAATCCTTTTGAACCACCGGTATCAAAGATACTCGAGAGCTCTTCGAAAGTTGTATCCACAGCTCCCATCTGATCAGCAAGAAGAGAGATGAATAGGATCAAGAAAACAGAGAGATCTCATTGCAAAAAATGGAACCAATAATACATTGCTGATAAACTGTACCTGACTTTGAACCGCGCTTAGCATTGCTGGACCTATGCGTTCTCGCACAAGTCTACCACTTATAAGACTAACAATGACATCAATCTACACAAAAAATTCAAGAATCAATTAGAAGTTCAAATCCAATCGGTACTTAAAAACAGAGCAGAAGAGTAGTTTCAATGAAAAAGCTAAAAGATCTAAGCTCACCAAGTAGAGGAGGCATCCAAAACGTGACTCATTAGATTTCCAGAGAACAAGAGATGATTCGAAGACTTCAATCGAGTAAACAGCTCCTGAGATGGCTCCAACTGCTGCTCCTCGGATGAAACCGCTCTCTGTTTCTTGGCCTATCAAAGCTCCAGTAAGTGCTCCAAGCAATGTGCCCACTGAAGCAAGAGAAAAGGAAACAACTTTCTTAGCTCTCCAAAAAGAAGTCAGAAGTTACAGATGCTATTCTAATCATGAGAATTAAAGATAAGCAAATAGCAAGAAATGGTCAAATCAATCCAAAAGAAGGACAAGCAGGTACACAAATCTCTTCATCAGAATTTAGGATTTGCACCACACAGAGACGAAATAAGGATTCGAATGGAGAGATATTCAAGAACAGAATCAAGAAACGTATATTGGAAACCAAGAGGCCGACCTAGAGCGAAGAAGAAGGTCAAGATCGCCGAGAGAACTGTCCCCAGAACAGCGGAGACGAGGAAACGACATGCGTCTTGAATCTGTTCGATGAAATTCCCAATAGAGGGACACGAAGAGATAGGACAAAACCCAGATTGGAATCTAGAAGATGCCATTTTTTTCAGAACCCTCCAAAGATTAAGGCTGGTGAATATATAGAGAAAGATACCCGAAACGATCTTACGGTTAAAAACAAAAACAGAGCTCAGTGGAGCTTATAGAAGAGAAGAGAAGAGAGAGAGAGTTGAGACAGAAGATAGAAGAAAGAGAGAGAGATGGGTTTTGCTTAGCCCTTAAGAGAGAAGATCCAATGTCTGGCCTACTCACAATTAAAGCTTGGGTCGTCTTTTGCTTGATTTTTTTACCTCAAGTAGGTGAAGTAAAATCTAGGGTTTGCCTGTCATGATCGATTTTATGTAATATTTAGTAATGTTACAAAATATGATCATATAAGTAACAATGGCTCAAATGACCGTATCTGTTGCCAACATTGCCAAAATAACTTAGGAAAAAATAGAATTTAGTTTTTATTTTTTTATTAAAACAAAAATTACAAAATGACCAACAAACCGCAGAAAGTCTTCATATTACAATCCAACATATCCTAATCGATTTAATTGACTCAAGAGTTAAAAAAAAAAAAGCGAACTTTTCTTATTTTGATCATCTTCTTCTTCTGTCGGTAAGATTTCAAATCGATCCCATTTTCGTAGATTTCTCAAACTCTTCCACCACTCCTTCATCTTCTCTTCTTCTATCGTGATGACGGTGGCCGATATTGTCTTTCTCGGCGGACGAGATTTTCGAAGGTGGCCGATTTCTCTTCCTCGACGGTGGCCGATTTTGTCTCCTCCTGTTGTCTTCTCATTTATCATCATCGTTTCTCCTTCAAAGGTTAAGGCTGTTGATTTTGAAAATCGGGTTTTGGGATTGGGTTATGAAGAAAATTGGAGATGGGAACTCATCGGGCGATGTTGATTTGGGTTGGATTTTTGATTGAGATTTGGTTTGGAAAATCGTACAACGATAATGTTGAAAATCGAGAACAATGACTAAGTTGATCATGACGTGTGATTTTGGTTTACGAAAATCAATTCAATTCTCATTGATAATCGGTGAAGTTTGATCAGGATTTAGGGTTTTCATGATATCGATTCAGATTTCATTTTAGTCATTGTTTGGAAAAGTTTGTCAGCTTGAGGTTTGAAAGAGAGGATCATTTTGTTTGATTTTTATAGAATAACTAAGATAAAAGGTAGAGAAATCTATGGAGTGATTAATTTTGATTTCGCTAAATGCTTGAGTTTGAATTTTTCAGTTAATGCCTCCTCAAGACAAAGAATGCCTCACTACGGCCATTAGAAGACATTGTCATCCTCATCGTCATCTTCATCGTCATCCTCATCGGGGAAAGGGTATGTTTTGTCGTCAAGGATTAAACATCGGAGTTAAACTTGTTAAACGATTATATTTGTCGAGGTTGAACTAGTTAAACTTAACTAGTTCAACAGATACAATGTCAACACATAATGTTTTGATTGCATGTGACGGAATCGATAACACTCATGGCTCACGGCGATTCCTCCTCGTCATACATGGGATTCTCTCTGCATCCGCCACTTCTCATGAGGATGGTCATACTAGCTACCGATCCTCCTGCTACTAGTGGATGATCCTCCTGTTATTGCTCGAGGGTATTGTTGATGACGTTGGTTTAACTAAGTAGTTTAACTAGTTTAACCGTGTCGCTTAACGTATGTTTATGTGTATGTAGACGCCGTTGATCCTCCTGCCGCTATTACTTGGAGGGTGTTGTGATGATGATGCTGGTAAGTAGTTTAACTGAAGTTTAACTAGTTGTTTAACTATGATGTGTGTAGAGGACTATGTTGATTCTTCTCCTTATTGATTCGGAGAGTGTTATTGTTTTACGGACGATGATAATCGTAAGTAGTTTAACTAGATAATCTGTATGTTTATGTGTAGTTTAACTAGTTTAACTATATGTTTATGTGTACTATAAATGACATTGTTCGAGGGCGTTGCGATGATGATGCTGGTAAGTAGTTTAACTTTGTAGTTTAACTAGTATAACTGTATGTTTATGTAGTTTAACTAGTTTAAGTATGTTTATGTGTAGCTATAAGGACATTGTTCGAGTTGCTCGATGATGATGCGGGAGGAAAAGAGGAAGAGAACGAAGTCAAAGAATATCGCACCCCATTCTGTGAGGGGAAGGAGGTGGAAAAGTGTAGGAAGAGGTGTAGAAGAAAAGAAGAGTAGAGATGATTAATAAGTAGAAGACTATGGATGTTTTTATGTATTTATGAACTTAGTTTTATGAATTTATTAACTGGGATGTTTTGTTTAGTTATGAGCTTTTGTTCCATGAAGTTATTAACTTAGTATTATGAATTTCGAACATATTAACCAGTTTTAAGCTTAACCGTTATTAGTTTAACAGCTTAACCATTTTAACCAGTTTAACCAGTTTAACCAGTTTGACCGACATTAAAGTGCTCAATTTCGTGTTCCACGTGGCACCAAAAATGATGGCCACGTGGTCAATACTTCGCCAATTTCTGGCGCTGCTTTTTAGTACACATAGTTTAACCACATAGCTAACAAGATTCTAGTAGCACAACTTATAACATAGTTTAACATTCATGGCTAAATCAATTTAACTAGTTTGACCACATTTTAAAAAATGTTAATTAGTTTATCTTATGAAAATAGTTTTTTAACATATAATTAACAACTTTTTGTGATGTAATATATGATAAAATGCATGTTCATCTGATTTACATAGTTATTTGGTAAACATTAGTAAGTGGGTATAGAGGTATATGGACGATAAGGGGAAGTGTAAATGTTCATGTAATAATCACTTAAATATTATAAACTGTCTTTTTTTTGCCAATATCATGTTGCTATATACGTTTACTTACGTAATACTAACATGTTCCAATAAAATATATTGACATACGTACATATATATTGAAAATATGTATGTCTTGAAAAACATAAACCACCGAGTTTAACCATTTTAACTAGTTTAACTCCTTATAACATAGTTTAACTTTCATGGTTAAACTAATTTAACTAGTTTAACCATATGTTAAATAAATTTTAATTAGTTTAACTTATGAAAATAAGGATTTATCAAATATTTAACAACTTATTATGACATAATATATGATAAAATGCATGTTTATCTGATTTACATAGTTATTTGGTAAACATTAGTAAGTGGGTATAGAGGTATATGGACGATAAGGGGAAGTGTAAAGGTTCATGTAATAATCACATAAATATTATAAACTGTCTTTTTTTTCTAATATCATGTCATATATGCGTTTACTTTAATACTAACATGTTCCAATAAAATTTATTGACATACGCATATATATATTGAAAATAATGTATGTCTTGAAAACATAATAACATAGTTTAATAGTTTAACCATTTTAACTAGTTTAACTCTTTATAACATAGTTTAACTATTTTAAATAATTTAACATAACTGGACAAATTTTCATAGTTTTCCCAGCAACTAGTGTAATGTTATACCCAAATTTAAAATGAAAGCAAACCATTATCCAATTAAAACGCAATATAGGTGTACGGTAAAATAAACACACATACAACAAAAAAACAAAAAAACAATTAGCGARTATTTGTCCTTCGTCTCCTTTCTCCAACAGATGGAAATCTAACCTCTTGGTTTCTTCCCTTTTTCTTGTCGTAATCAAGAGTAAGACACACATATTATCAACATACTGGAACATTCCACGAGATTTATGGGGTACGATTCTATGTTGTGAACAACTATTCCATCTTCATTAACCAAAGATCACTCGCAAGCTCCTCAAAACTTACACCAACTCTACTGATCGACCTCTACTTGTTCATCCTCTCTTAATAAATGGGAACCATCCAGGTTTTCTTCTACACATTCCACTACCTCCACTGCAAACCAGATATAGACGCAGATCCTTTTACAAGCCATAATATATCCCTACGGTATCTTCATCATCCTCGATATAAGATATCATCTTCGGTTTCACCCATCGACGTTGATAATAACTTTTCTTCAGCAACTTCGATTCATTTACCTTCACGGCATATTTTACCAACCAAAGATGAATAACTCATTTGTTTCAATTTCTATCCATATATATGGTATAACACCGATGTTCTCTTCGATTCCATTGTATCATCATCTCCGCTCGTGAGTAATGTCCCCCGTAATTAAAAAGATAGTCAATCATCGCCACCTGCAAAATAAAATGAACGATATATATAGTAATTGCATAATTTAACTAGTTTAACTTGTTTAACTTTACGCATACAGTTTAACTTGTTTAACTTTATGTACATAGTTTAACTAGTTTAACTTGTACATAGTTTAACTACTAACTTTACGTATTACAGCTTAACTAGTTTAATTTGTTTAACTACATTAACTTTAYTTACATAGTTTAGCTAGTTTAACTAGTTATATCCAGATTCCGATCTGAACCAAAAAAATTCGATCTTATACCCAGATTCCGATCTGAACCTAAAAATTYCGATCTTCACTTATCAATCCAAACTCATAATCCACAACAACGAGTAGTAAACACAACAATCAACAATCAAAATCAAATATAATCAAATCAGTTTTTTTATCCATTCAAAGACGACAACAACATGTGATAAGCGGTCACAGGCGAGAGGCAACACAATGGCGGCGGGGTGGAGGGGCGATAGCGATCGGCGAACGACAGCGGAGGTGGATCGGCGGTGGTGTGAATTTTTTTCGCGATAAAAGAGAACTAGGAGAGAGAAAGAAGAAAAGAAAATAATAAAAGAATTTTGTTTATTTAATTTCTTAATTATTGTCTCAAGGGTAAAATAGAAATTGTTTGTTATTTTGTTTAATGAAGGTTATATAGACTTAAGTAAAGTTAGATAGCTCAATGATTTTCCTAAAAGGTCAGTGCAGCACTTCACTCATCATATAACTTGTGTTTACATCGGTCTTTCAAATAATTATACGTCATAAAACCTGAAATTTTTATAAAACTAGATTATTTTAAGATTCTTATATTAATTTTAAGATTATTTTTTTGTTTTTACCCTAAAGTTCCTATGATCTTGGGCACCTGATGACATAAGCTAATTACTCAGGAGAAACATTTATTCACCGAGTAAGACAGTAATTATTCGTTGGTTACAATTCAGTTTTAGTACAATTCAATTAATTTGGGTGAAAGTTGTTGTTAGCATTAATTAACGTTGTTGTGTATATTGATGTAAAGGTTATTAATCACAATACGATAGAAAACCAACAATACAAAAACAATATCACAATTTATCTTTTACTGCTAATTCTAAAAAAATTAATTATTTGTTATAAATGAAATGATTTTAGAACTGGAAAACACTGAAAATATTGAGAGAAACTTAGAACAATGTATTTTGTATAATGAATGTATTTTGTATGTATGAGTGTGTTTTTACAAATGAATCAATCTCATATTTATAGGGATGAAGAGTGTAAATTGTTGACATTAATAGTAATAAATTTTTAACTTTATTTACTACCATAATAATAAATAATTATCCACTTATTTTGACTATTTATTATAACACTCTCTCTTAATTATTTATTATGTACTGTCTCGTTAAAAACATTTTCATGGAAAAACTCAATTAATATGAAAAAAGAAAAAAAGTGCAGTAACATATTCTCCTCCTCTAAAAGAGTTATCTTCATACGTCTCGTTGATGACGCATTCCAATGTTGTGAACATGTTTCTTGAACGTCGAGGTGGGTAGTGACTTTATGAAGAGATCTGCGGCGTTGTCGCATGATCTGACATATCTTAGTTCAATTTCTTTATTCTTCTCAAGTTCTTGGGTGTATGAGAAAAACTTAAGAGGGATATGTTTGGTTATGTCGCTTTTGATATATCTTTCTTTTGTCTGAGCGACACATGCAGTATTATCTTCATAGATAATTGTTGGCTCCGTGTTTATATGAATTCTGCTGTTTGATTGAATGTGTTGTCTTATTGATCTTAACCATACACATTCTTTACTTGTTTCATGGAGTTCGATGATCTCGGCATGATTTGAAAAAGTCGTAACAAGCGTTTGTTTCTGCGAACGCCATGATATAGCAGTGCCTCCGATCGTGAATACATATACTGTTTGTGATCGGTCTTTATGTGGATCTGATAAATATCTTGCATCTGCAAAACCAATCATTTGACCATTTGAATAGTTATGATAAAATAACCCTAAGTCAATCGATCCTCGAAGATATCGAAAGACATGTTTAATCCCATTACAATGTCTTTGAGTAGGAGATGAACTAAATCTTGCTAAAAGATTAATGGCAAATAATATATCTGGTTTATTACAATTAGCCAGATACATAAGGGCTCCAATCGCACTTAGATATGGCACTTCTGGGCCAAGTATCTCTTCATTTTTCTCAGATGGTCGGAATAGATCATTATCAACATTCAGTGTTCTCACGACCATAGGGGTGTTGAGAGGAGTACCTTTATCCTTGTTAATTTCAAAACTCGTTTGATATATGTCGATTGATGCACAAATATACCCTTTTGAGATCTCTCAATTTCGAGACCAAAACAATATTTTGTTTGCTCGAGATCTTTCATTTCAAATTCCCCTTTTAAATAATCTGATGCTTTTTGCATCTCTTTTTGAGTTCCGATTATATTCAGATCATCAACATATACTGCGATTATCACAAATCCGGATATTATTTTCTTGATAAAAACACATGGGCAAATAGGATCATTCACATATCCTTTTTTTATCAAGTGATCACTGAGGCGATTATACCACATTCGCCCAGATTGCTTTAATCCATATAATGATCTTTGTAATGCACACAATTCTTTAGGTTTGGAACTCAATGCGTCTGGCATTTTAAACTCATCGGGTATTCTCATATAGATATATGTATCTAAAGAGCCATATAAATATGTCGTAACGACATCCATTAGACGCATTTCTAGATTCTCATTAGCTGATATGTGCATGGACATGGACAAGCTTGTAGCTGAGGATAGCATGGAGCATGGAGAAGAAGAGCCTTGTTCTTTGAGGATCTTTGACTACACCCGACCACAGAAAACAAAGGATTTGCGATGGATACAGCGCGTAATCCATCAAACTACCAAATTGCGGCGTCCTTGCGAGGCACAAAATCATCGCTGAGCTGGTGAAATCGAAAATCATCGCGTAATCGCTGATTTTGCGGCGGCAAAATGTAGCTAATCACCATGAAATAATCATCATCGCAAGAATGAGTCGCGGAAGCGAGTCGCGTGAAAAATTGCACTGCAAAGTGAATCTCATGCGTAGCTCTTTGCGATGGACTTGCGGCATAGAAAGATTCATCGCGTCCCTGCAAATTTTGCGAGGACTTCATGACTGTTTAACAAAGTTCATCATGAGGCCATTGCGAGTTTGCGATGATGAAATAATTAATAATTTAATATAAAATAAAATATAATTAAAAAATAATTAAAAATATAATTAAAAATACAATTAAAATTAAAATAAATTTAATATTAAAATTCATAATATTTAAAAAATAAGCATATCTGTTTTTAATACATAAAAAAAACTAAAAGATTGTGATGGTGGTCAGTCGGTTAAATTCTGGCAGAATTAAATGCCAGAATTGATCGCATTTTTTGTAGTAGTTAAAAATCTTAAAACTTGGACACTTTCACGACTCGATAATGTTGGATGATAATGAAAGCTTGAATCTGGGATTGATATGACGGCAGAAGAAGTGCGAAGTCGATCTTCTGAAGGCCGATAAATTCTCCCTTTTTACGGGGGCGACGAAAAAAAAATATATATATATTTGATTGTAATTTATAATAACATAATTAAAAACATTTACAAAATTTTAAAGCATACCTCGGTAAAAATTTTTTCTTCAACGGAGAGCAGATCTGATCTTCGGGATCATCACCATCGGCTTTGAGTCACTCACTCACGGAAGTAGCGTCATTGTAGAAACTTCGATTTCCGTCGACAAACGATCCATCCGGTCTCGTTTAGAATTGAATCGAATAAATTACCTTTAAGTATATAAATAATTAGTATCATATTTAATTAAAAATTTAATAACTTAAAAAAAAACTTCTGATCTTTGTGCTTTCGAGAACTTTGAAATCTCTTATGATGCCGTCTCAGGATCGAGAACCGCATCGAGCATTCCTCTTAGTCTCACTCGCGGATCGGACGTCGCCGAGGCCTTTCGGACCTCGGGATCCCCAGCATCGCATTGTCACCTCTTTTTTCCTTGCTTCCATCGCTTTGCACATGCGAGCCTTGACTTATCCTGAATTCTTTGCGAACCAGGCGATGTAATCACTGAATCAGTGATAAGATTCTTCTGAAAAAAAAAAGTTATGATGATAAATAAATAACAATTAAGACTTTAAAATAAATAAAATTTTAAAGCTCGGAAAAGGTCCACCATAGGTGGCATATTTTGAGCGTGTCGTTATGAGGTTCTTTGAAATCTCTTTCAAAGATCGATCGCTTATTACATCGTCATCTTTAAACTGAAATATTTGAAAAAAAGAGAAATAACAATGAAAATACTAAATAAAAAACATAAAATTAAAAAAATTAAAAAATTAAAAGAAATTACCATAAAGTCACGAGGGCAGATGTGGTAGAGCGATCATGACCGGGCTGATCAGAAGCCGTATGACCGTCATGCTCGCATCGATCATCGTATGATGTAGATGGGCTAATTTGGTTGTGATGTCGGTGGAGTCTTGAGGCTATGGATGCGGTGAATGATGATGACTCTCGGGAATATGTGACCGCCAGTGGAAAAATACTTCGCCCAGTAGGCGTCCATCTCGAAGATACGAGTGTAATGTTAAGCAGAACTGAAAAAAAAAAATTGGAAAACAAGTAATAAAAATAAAATTACACATCTAAACTTTTTAGCTAATAAAACTTGTTATTAATTACATTTTCAAATCCTAAAATCTATTAAAATTTAAAGAAAGCGAAAATTGTCAAATTTTAAATTCATGAAAAAATCTATTAAAGTCTTAAAATCTAAAATCCTAAAACTCATGAATCGATTATAATAATTCTCAAATTAATGCACATAATATCATAATTGAAATCTGACATAAAAACTATTTTAAAATTTAAACATTTGTTATATATAGTTTTAATAATATTTATAAAAAGATTTTAACTAACATAAAATTAATTAAATCAAAAACCAAAATTACAAAATTTGTAAATTGAAATCCTTTATCATGTCGAAATTTATATAATTATATAATCAAATCTAAATTGAAATCATAAATCCTAAATCTTTCTTAAATCTTTAATTGAAATCGTTTATATAATTTTAATTAGTAATAAATTCTGAAAAAAATCAAATATAATTTTGAAATTAAAAACATATTAATAAAAAATTAATTCTAAAAAATTATATAAAAGTTTGTTATATAGTTTTAATAATATTTATGTAAAAAAGGTTTTAACAAACATAAAATTACCTAAATCAAAAACCTAAATTACAAAATTCTAAATTGAAATCCTAAATTCTTAATTCTAATTCTAACATAAAAATTCTAAATCCAAATCAACATAAAAATTCTAAATCTAAATCCAATATCAAAATTCTAAATCCTAAATCAATATCAAAATTCTAAATCCTTAATCGATATCAAAATTCAAATCTAAATCCAATATCAAAATCTAAATAAAAACAAAATCCCAATTCCTAAATAACAAAAACCTAAATCACAAAATTGAAAATCACAAACTCTTACCTTATTGTTGAAAGAATCTCGCCGGGAAAGATGATGTGCAGCGGCGGAGGCGGAGATGTGCAGGAGGAAACTTCGCCAGGAGAAGAACGCCGGAGGAAGAGATACCGAGGAAGATGAGACGCCGGAGAGAGGGATCGTCGGAGGCGGAGGAGAGGTAAGTTTTTTTATTTTTTTGATTTYCCGATTCGAGATTCACAGGGAGGGTATTAAAATATATACCGTCAGAGTCCATCAGCAAATGCGAGAGTAGGTTTTGTGTTCCCTTTCTGAGGCTGCGAAGGATCCTCATGAAGTTAATTTCAAAAAATTAAAAATTTTGTAACCAAAACGAAAAATTAGATATTGCGAGGGAAGTGCGAGGGATTCCTGCGGTTCCTCATCTAAAAAACAAAACAAAAACAACGATAACAAAACATTTTTTTTTAAGAATTTGCGAGTGCGAGGATCCTATGAAATCTTTTTTTCTTTTTTTAAGAGGACTAGGATCCTCGCTTCCTCGAAATTCTTAAAAAACAAAAATAAAAACAACGATAACAAAACATTTTTTTTCGATTTTGCGAGGGATGCGAGGATCCTCGTTCCCTATAAATTATTTAAAAAAAAGAAAAAAACATCGTAATCTACATATTACACATGAAACACTACGCATCTGAAACATTTAATCGATTCATTTCATTACATGGGGTTTTCCTTATCGCTCGGTTTCTTTCTAAATCTCTTGACTCATCATCACATTCTGATGTTACGTCTCATCCATGATCATCTCTTCTACTTCTGTTTATGGATCGATATGTAAGATATCTTACATTGATTCGATTCTGAGGACTTACATCTTTCTTGTTGCAAGATAAATCATCGGCTTCCGACTCTCGGATTGACTTTTATCACAGATAACCGTCTCGTCTTTCTCTTATCAGGGGATATGGAATGAAACATACTTGTTTTGCTTTCTTAAGATGAGCAGGTTCAAATTTAGGAAATTTTTTGTTGGCATTGACATCGTTACCTAACGAGTTTGTGCGAATGCCTCGACCAAGCCGTTGGATCATGATGACATTTGAAAAAATGCATTTGACGATAATTCCTGGATATGATACTTCCAATTTAATGTGACAAATCGTAGAAGTCATTTTCATAATGCGTGAATTCCATAACTATAGTATTTTAAGTCCTGTGAAATCCACGTTAACATGCGTCTCATACTCTTTTCTTAAATCGGGAAGGCTTCGCATTTGCTGTCAATTCACTTATAGAAATTGTTTTTGTTACCAAAACATATATCTCTAATTAAATTTATATTAAAATATGAAATAAATGAAATTATACCTCTCAAACATTTGTCTTTCATGCATTTCGCGAATATAATTATGAGCACGAGAATATTTGTGTCTTCCCACAGGACTTACGACTTCCCAGATGCGCTATTTGGGCGAAGATATCACGGGACCTCGGCGTTATATGTTGTGACCCCTCGTCGTCATGTCGTCAATCGGGTTTTTTGTTATTTGAAATGAGTAAAGTAGGCGTGAAGTGAGTGGTTTCCGGTCAAACTTCTGCGACGATCGATCCTTCCACTTTTGCAAGATTTTTGCCTTCCTTTTTAGATGTCCTAAATCGTTCGAGCAGATGCGTCATCCATGAAATTGCGGGACCAAGGCTAGCTTGTGTGGTAGGTGGATCGGAAGATGTTCCATCGCATCAAGCGATGGTGGAAATATTTTTAAGTTACCACAACTTTGGGATATTATTGTGTAATTGCATTGCTCTACGTAGTGTTAGGTATGCGTAGATCTCGAAAAATGCTTATATGCCTGAAAATCGATGTATGGTGTATTAGTATTAAAACATATATAATTAATTATGGAGAAAAGATCACAATAGAAAACTTCACTATTTATTTTACCCATGATTGATTATGGACAGGTGTCGGTAAAACTCAAATGTCTGGCTTGGTAATAGTACATGAATACATGGCAATCATGGCTCTTTCTACGATTTTTTTCTTCTACATACATCTTGAAATTTAGACACATACCCTCAGGAAATTTCACTTGACGGCAGGTCGAAGGCATTTGTTTTGCATTCGAGACAAGAAAGATCGGAATGGTAATTTTCCATCCCTTATATATGCAGCTTCGCTTCTTAGCATATTTCGGCTAGTCAACCTTGATTTGAAATTGTCTTTACTCTTGCCCGTGCCACTGCCATTGAAATAGTATTCATGATGTTATCGAAATTTTTTTCTCGATGTCTGACACATCGAGTTGTCCGTAATAGGTGATCTTTCGTATGGAAGCTCGAGAGAAGATACTCTTTTTTGTGCCAATTGTGACAACTCCCATGCTCCGTCGGCATGTTTTCGGAGTGTGCAATTGCCCGCGTATGTGTTTCGCATGTGTCAATCATCTCCAAAATCTTTTCGACATATACGGGGGGCAGCGACTTCTTCTTGAATAGTTTTTTGTTAACCGGTAAGAATGATGCAAGGAAGAAAGCGGCGATGGCAATCGAGCCAGCGTGGTTTCTTTCCATGTTTTAGTTGAAAAGCATCGATCTGTCCATACAATATGGACAGAATAACCTTCCATGTGTGGTCGGGCCGATAACATTCTGCGGAAGTCACTAATTGTCCACATTAATACAGCCCACATTTTGAAATTTCGTTGTCGTGAGATAATCGAAAGTCCAAATGCTGCCATATTTGTTTACTCGTCAATCAAGGTTGCGAGAAATATATCAAGAGATCGCTTTGGATGCTTCGGACCGGAGACCTTTAGAATACTTCATAAACAAAGAATTCTCTTTGCATGCATTTAGATTGGAAGATTGTATGGCGTCAAAATGACGTAGAGAATATTGTAACCAAAGAATGAAATTTGAAACCATCGGTCGTAAGCGAGATAGACATTCACACTCATTGCAAAGTCGAAATATACGTCGAAAGTGTTTCCACGCCTTTGCATCGGCGGATGCTAACCTCCCGTCCTCTTTGTATGTTACGCATGTCTCATCTCATTCGCCGATGTCCTTTCGATTGGAATAACCGTTTAATCCCCATCGGTGATTAAGTACGTTGGTATGGGACACGGGTCCTTAGTAGTTGGTTGATATCTCGGCTTCCCACAAAATCGACATTCTGGCTTATAAATGTCTTTCGAAAAATCATCTGATTATCAATCTGTCATCATTTGATGGTAACCCGAACCCATACTAATTTCTGTTTTTCGTAGTAACTCTCGCGGAAAAGATTATCTTAAGAAATACTCTTTAAATAATTCAGCATTCGTCCGCGATTCTCAGTTATGTTATTATCACTTTTAATTATCATTCTAGATGCCAGTGGCAGTTTAGATAATCCTCTACGCCCCTCATGGATAGGTTGATTTCTGTCAACATATCATAAACTGTTGTCTTGGCGTTAGGTTCTTCACTATTTTCATCAGCAAATGCAGGAATAGATATGAAATGCATCGTAACCATATCATGATACTATTTTACGGATGAGACTCTTCATAATTTTTCAACATGTTTTCGTAGTAGTTATAATTAGCGGTATAACCTGCTTGATCAACATCACCGTCTACTTCTTCACTGCACCAAGGCTAAAACCCTCTCCATGAAAACCAGACATAATAGTTCGGCATAAATCCTCTATTATCGAGATGCGTCTTCCTATCAATTCAAATATTGATTGTTAACACGTTCACAAGGGCGAGAATATGTTCGTCACGCGCATATGGATTGTTAGTGGCACGGTGGATGAATGCTTGCTAGAGACATGTAAAGAGGTCGTCAAGTCGAGCCGAAAAGATGAAGAAATATGAAAAATCAAGCCACTGCACGTTAATTTCAAACAAAAGAACAATTAACTTCTAGTTTGATTTCTTGTGCTAAAAATTTTCAAACTACTTGTTTAATGCACTTGTCTACTCCCAAAAAGCTTGAGAAATGTATAAGTACCAAGGAGGAGTTGAACACAACAAAGGAGTTTTTGAACCAAAACCACAGCCATGGAGATACGACACCTAAGCTGAATGGAATTTTCACCAGTGATGATGAGAGTGTTGGTGTCCTTATTCAGATCAAAGAAGAACCACCAGATGCAAATCTTAAGGCCATAACAAAACTAACAGCAAACTACCATGCTAATTCCAGCCACACACATACGCGAGGTAAGTACTTGAGTTCATTAATCATATGTGATTTTGACTTGTTCTATCTTTATGCAGATAATGGAGAGTCCATAATAGCAAAGAAAAGCAAGCAGAAGCCATGGAAATATGCAATCAAAACTCTATTGAACAAAGAGGAGCCTCCTGATGCACATCAACATAAAGGAGAAATTTCATGTAAAATAAGAGATTTCACAATTGTTGATGAAGCTCCACCTTGGAATCAAATACATGGCGTTCCCCACTCAATGCTGATGAAGGAGGAACTTCCAGACCTTCTCAAACGCTTCCCACATATCAATGATCCCACATAACTTCAAGGTAAGTACAATGTGAGTCCTAGCTTTAATATTTATGATTTGGTTCCTTTTATGGCAGATCAAACAGATTTGAGGACAAATTTTTTTAAAGTGGGGGAGGATGATGCGTGCATGGACATGGGCAAGCTTGTAACTGAGGATAGCATGGAGCATGGAGAAGAAGTGCAGCTTGTTGCTGAGGATGCTATGACTCTACCAACCGGTTTAATGACAAGATCGAGAACAAAACATCTTAATCAAATTGTGGAGAATCGACTAAATCAAATCAAGACTCAAAATCAAAGACAAGAAGGTATGCTAATGTTGATCCAAGCTAATTGATTTAAATGAACAAGAAAAGTGTCTATCTTAGTACTCTTTTTCCCTCGGTTAAGTTTTTGTCCCAATTGGGTTTTTCTCACCAAGGTTTTCAATGAGGCATAAGATAGATACTTGTATGTCCGTTTATTTAAATATTTTAGCATACTATCCTAAATAATTTGGATTGACATTCAGCTTATCTAAGGGTGTATTTTCGTTCAAAAGGAAGGGAAACACAGTCAAGATGCATTCAGAATTCCAAGTCAAGTCTTCATGCATGGACTGCATTAATTATGTTGTTATTTCCTAAGTCTGTTTAATGTTTTGTGCTTTGAACACTCTCTCCTTCCTTCTCTATATATTCTGGACGAAATTCTCATGTACACCACTCAAGTTTTCATTCAAAAATCCATTTCTAAAATTTGAGTCTTGTTGGTGCGTTTATCCAGCAATCGATCACCTCAGTGTGTCATATCCGATCTCATCAAAACCGGCTTATCTAAAGGCTTTCTGCAACCCTTAGTGGCGCCATTCAATCTATCCTTTCACTCCTATATTCGTCCTTCCACCTCTATCCATGTTCATCAATCAATCCTTACTTCTAAGTGTAGATCAGGGGCGTATCATTAGCCGTTAGGCTCATCAGGAATCTAAACGTGATGTCATCCATCATGGGGGAATATGTTTTCTCATAATCAATCTCATGTCTTTGGGAGAAACCTTGTGCAACAAGGCGAGCTTTATATCTCATAATTTTATTTTTCTCATTTTGTTTTCGAACGAATACCCATTTGTATCAATTGCATACCCTTGAAGTCTGATGGTCAGAATACTTTAAACTTGCGAATCAAGCTCGATTTTTGCCTCTTTCCATTTTAGCCATCATATCTCTTTTGATCATATCTGTTTGGCTGGATACTCGTTTCCTCATTTATTTCTTTTGATACGAGGTATGAGAAAACATCATCAATATCAACTATCTCATTTTTATTCTATATCTTTCCATTATGGATATAGTTGATAGATATCTCATGATTTTCATCGTCTGATCTGTATCCTTATCTATGATGATCATATATCATTATTAATTCTTATTTTCCAAAGTATTTTTGACCATTTTGGGAAAATTATGCCTTTCAGATTTCTTTCTTTTTCTAGGATTCTTATCTTTAGAACCAAGGGTCTGCAACGACCATATATCATCTATGTAGGATCTCGATTCTAGCGGGATCATTTGCATTAGGTAGCTGATTTGCAATACTTTAAATGCATAATCGTCGAACTTCTACACACTTAGTAGGAGGATCGAGGTGTAACAACGTTGACAATTGATATCCTTTCCTAGTTGTTTATTTTCTCCCTAGAAATACTTTTTGTCAAAATGACAATGCAAACCTTGCCATAAAGACATCACCGTCTTTGGTTTTAGGAATCTTATAATTGATGGAGAATCACATCACATAAATTCCCGACCTCCTACGAGGTCCCGTTTTTATGCGTTGTGGAGGTGTTATCGGCAGCTGACCTGCAAAAATTCTTAAATGGAAAACATTTGGTTCTCGACCAAATGCTAACTATAATGGAAATATTTTTATACTTTTCGGTCTTATCCGAATCGTGCTTGCTACAATATGGCATGCCCCAGATATTGGGAGTTTTGATCTCATGATCAGCTCTTGCAATGAATTGCGACGTTTAATTAACGATTCAGACCCATTTTGAGTATGAACATGAGCCACATGATGTTCACCTCGATTCGATACCATCTGATAATCATTAAATGATCGAAGTGAATTCAGGCTTATCTAACTCTTTTAATAGGATAATCGGCAAACTGTGCCCTCAATTTGATTATTTGAGTTAAAAATCTCACAAATGCCATATTTCGATATGATAATAAACAAACATGTGACCATCTGCTAGAAGCATCTATCAACACCATAAATGGTCCACATGGTGGATGAATTGGTCCACATATATCACCTTGAATACGTTCAAGGAATTTTTGTGATTCTTTATCAACTTTGGTTGGTGATGGCCTTATTACCAATTTTTCCAGAGAACATTCTTCACATGTCACTTTATTTCCCTGATTAATCCCTTGGATTTTCAGTCCATGACGATGTGAAGTTTCAATGATTCTCCGCATCATCATGGTGCCCGGATAACCGAGTCTTTCATGCCATAATATGAAATCATCTTGATTTATTTTAACCACGAGATTTGATTATATTGTCCATATATATGTATGGTGCAATCCAGAATGAAGCCTTGGTCATTTTTTCAAGATAACCCTTTTTCCATTTTTTTCAGAAGTTATATACATAACATTCTTTTCATTCTCAGTCCTAAACTGAGTATCATACCCTTGAAGATAGATATCTTTAAAGCAAATTCTTTTTTGAGTTTGGAGCATATAAGGCGTTATCAATAGAAATTTTTGTTCCATTTGCCAACGAAAATCTGGTTTTACCAATTTCTTCAATCAGGTCATGGATCTGATATTGTATTGACTATAATTTTTGTCCTCTTTATATTTGAGAAATATATCTCATTCTTCAGAATAGTGTGCGTTGTTCCACTATCTGGTATACATATTTCTTTTTCTTTTTCTATGGATTTTGATCCACTTGCAATATCCATTTCCGTAATCAACATCAATAATCGTTAGCGAATTTCATAAATAAAGCATATAATGATTTTATAATAGTTTTGTTTAAAAAACATTTTCATCGGAAAAACAATTGAAAATACATAATAATTTTACATGGCACAACACGAGATTTTTTTTTTGTCTCATTACAAGCATTTTCAGAAAGTTGTCTCGTTGAAATAATTATCAAAGTCGGCAGAATCGAGGTACGTTATTCCCTCGGAGTGTTCCGGTAGGTTCACTTCTTTTCCTTTGACTTTTGTGGACTCTTGATATAGTCTACACAGATGTGGAGGGGTACAACAATCATTGACAAAATGCCCTTTCGTTCCACATCTGAAACATATATCTTTACGTTTCTAGGAGTGATCCATTTTGATCTCTTTTCTTTTTTGAGATCGTTCATTTCGTACCCATTTGAACGATCTCCTCCCTTGAGGATTATAATTGCTTCCTCTTCCACGATTATTTCGACGACCAGGACCCCGATTGGTCGGACATGTTCTTTCAGGATTTTGATTTTCCATAGGATTCACTTCAGGAAATGCTCTTGTTCCCGTGGATCGGGAATTGTGGTTTTTAATGAGAAGTTCATGATTCTTCTCAGCTAGTATTAATGCCACAATTAATTCAGAGAACCTCTTATATCTCTGACTTCTGTACATTTCAGGGAAAACATTATGTTCTTTATGAAATGTCAAGTATGTTTTCTCGAGCATTTTTGACTCGGAAACTGTCTTACCACAATATTTTAATTGAGATACAATCCGCAATATAGCCGAATTGTATTGCTCAACCTTTTCAAAATCCTGAAACCTCAGGTTTTTCCATTTCTCTAAGGCATGATGTAGAGTAATCTTTATTTGGTTATCAAACCTTGCCTTTAGAGCGGACCACAGCTCTGCTGAGTTTTTTATGTGCGCATAATCATGTGTCACATTCTCATCTAGATGTTTTCGTAGGAATATAATTGTCTTCGCCTTTTTTTGGGCAGAAGTTTTATTTCCTTCTTTTATTGTATCGGACAAATTCTCCGATTCTAGATGGAGTTCCACATCGGTGGTCCATGCTATGTAATTCGCTCGAGTGACTTTGAGAGCTGGGAATTTAAGTTTCTCAATGTTTGCCATTTATCGTTTGATTTGATGAAATCGGATGAAAAATAATTTTCCGATGGTGAACAGTGGTTTCTGGCCGTAAACAGTGACTTCCGGTGTGAACAGTGACTTCGCGGAAATCGTTCAGCTTGGATCGGAGCGATCATGCTGATAACGTATTATAAATGAAATGATTTTAAAACTGGAAAACACTGGAAATGTTGAGAAAAACTTAGAACAATGTATTTTGTATGTATGAGTGTGTTTTTACAAATGAATCAATCTTATATTTATAAGGATGAAGAGTATAATTTGTTGACATTAAAAGTAGTAAATTTTTGACTTTATTTACTACCATAATAATAAATAATTACCCACTTATTTTGATTATTTATTATATCATTATTTAATTTATAATTGTACCAAAATATAGATATAATTTACCGGAGATATTTAGATTTTTTTAATTGTACCAAAATATAGTAGGGTCCTATTCGATAATACAAGCAACCAGAAGAAACAATTATATACGAAACATAAATAATTTCTATACATGATAACTATTTGAGGAAATCTCAAAATCTTGTATGATTCTGAGTTTCTATTTATAGTAAGTTCCCTAATATGAGCAATAGTTTATTGTTATACCAAACTAAAATGAGTCCGGTGAGACTTTGTTATTGTGCTATTATTACGTGCGACAAGCTGAAAGACCCTTAACGTTTCTGTATTCCAAAACTCTGTCTTTGGATCTATACATTGGGACGTCGATTCATCATGGTCTAGCGATCCATTTTGAAAAAGAAAAAAAAAAACTGTCGGTTGTCCATGAAAATCACCACATTATTTAATATGTTATACTTCAAAGAAAATGTTTCATTCCAGATAAAATAAAAAAACATTACATAAATTTAGCAATTAGATAATTGTAGAGAATGTCTCATCTAATGAGTATCGACGACAAACATCACATTATATATATATATATATATATATATATATATATATATTTTTTTCATTTGCTTGACTGAGGATCATTTTTCTCAATATCTAAATATCAGCCCTCTCAAAATAATTTTGGGCCCGAATACGTTTTAAGTATATAAATCCCTAATATATTATTTGGGGAGTACATTTATAAATAAACCTTACAAAATGTTAATAATCACATCACATTGCCATTATATCTAAGAACAAATTAAAATCTCTCATCAAAGATATTTTAATCATTAAATATTATACGATTTAAGATTTCCTTAAAAAAATATATATATTTAGATTACGGTTTAAATACTTCATAAAAATCTTCCAAATAAAATCGCAATCTACATCAAATCTCTTATTTTTTGAAAATTAAATCAACATTTAATTTAATTTAATTAGTTTGTTTAATTAAATCAATAAAATCTTCACAATATCTAATTTTAACTTTTTAAACAAAAAAAATTATTAAAACGAAAATTATAATCTAGAAAGAAGTAAATATGTTAACAATTATTAACTAAATTATAATTTTAAAATAAGAAAAATAAAAACTATTTTAAATTTACACACTAAAAATATTTCATCAAAAGTATATTATCATATTTTACTAAAAAAAATTGATATACATATATTAAACTAATTTTTTAAATAAATTAATATTATAATTTAATAAATTATGTAAACAAATCTTTAATGTTTATATATTTGATTGTTATTAAAAAATTTTATCCTCTTAATTATATTATGGAAATACTTTTTAGAATCTAACTTTAAAGTTTTTTAAAATTATTTAATAAGGAATAAATCATTTAAAGAACAAAATTAATTATTCCATTAAAAGTATTATTGTAATTTCTAATGGGTAAAAACTACATAATATCTGAATAAAAATTATTTATCAAATTTTAAATTTTTATTTAACATCAACTAAAATATACATAATATTGATATAACTAATCTAAAATATCAAACTTAATTGAATACATATTTTTATTGATAAATTATCTTTTAAATATATTTAGCATTTATCTTATTAATTTATAATATTTAAATAAAAAAATTATAATATCGAATATTAAAAGAAACATCAATCCGTGGTATAGCACGGGATAAATTCTAGTTTTTTTTTATTTAGTCATAAAAATAATACTGTTGAAATTAAGATGTCAGAAGATGGACATAAATAATAATATTGTATTTATTTTTTTCTGAAATGATCAGATAATGCTTGCCGCTTCTACTAAAAATATTGGAAATTTTTTTGTTTCAACATAATTCCTAAAAATATATACCACAGCATGGTTGAAAAAAAAGAATATATATCTACCCCAATATATTTTTACCCGAATACTTATTGTCATCAGTTTTACTAATTACATCATGGGGAAGGTAATGGTCCAAACTCCAGAAGCTGATCCCATGAGTAATTAAATTGAAATCTAAACATATGCATGATACATGTTTGCGTGTCACTTACATGTCGTGTATGTTTTGTTTTGTTTCACTGCTGAGAGTGAGTTCCTATGTATGTAAATGAACTTGGTCGATTGTGTGTTTAACTAGCTGTACTCCCAAAAAAGGTCGCATTGCTGATACTTTAACTAAATTTGGTATCCTGTAATCATTTTACAAATATCTCTATAGCCATATTCAAGAGAGTATATTATATGCCATGATACACATAATATTTGTAGAGTATTTGCATCTAGTGACAAAGAAGTAAGTGTTTTGAAAAAAAAAAATAACGGAGTAAATGAAAGTAACAGATTTTTTACCTATAAGGATATTATAATATAAAGTGTGGAAATTAAGTGGTGGTAGTGGGGTGGTTCTATTCTATTGGTGAGAGTTGTCTTGTTGGTCTAGACCAGTGATCGATTTTCCACGGAAGCGGAATTATAACATTTAATCCATTTGGCCACCGGGGCATTCACATGGTCTCTCCGGACCTCGCGATTAGTCGGTGTATGCCGGATTTAACTGAGTTAAAAAAAAAAAAGTGTGGAAGATAAAAGCCAAATATACAAAGAAGATATAATTCTGATTGGTAGGTTATCTGCATGATGACCCACGTCACACTTTACCGTTGCGTCTTTGTATAGGTGTGATTGATAATTTAACCCGGCCAGGCGGCCACCACTTGCATCTGCCCCTTTATTTATTTGTATGAAATCATCGTCAAATCAACTCCATAAAATATCACATACTTATAAGTAATTAAGGTTTCGTCCATATATATTAAAATAAACAAACTTATATATAAACGATCAAACAAGAAAGATGATAAATGAAAGAAATGACATTAGTATATCAAGAAGATGAAATCATATGAGCCACCAAATCTAAAACTAGGCTACTTCGTTAAAACATAGTTCTCGATATTTATCTAAAAACACGATGTAATTAGTCTCTACATCTTCTTATAACTTTTTAAAAATATACGGAGGTGCTTCAGAAGATTCTAGGGACTGAAACTAGTGAGGTCTCTTAAAAGCAGATACACTGACCACGATCAAGCAACTACTAGTAATAGAATTAACTGATTAGATATATTGATGGACAACGTTTTAATACAGATTATAATATAATATTTAAGAGAATTGAAGTGTTGCTAAGAATAAAAATAAATATACATCTAATCATGGCCTAAACAAGGAGGACTATATCAAGTAATCAACTCAGTCTTCGTCTGGATTGGGTTGTGATTAATTGTATTGAGCCTAAATTTTCTTCAAATTTGATTACCAGATATTTTTCTTCTTCATCTTCCTTTTAGTTTTCAGCTAAAGGACATCGTTTTACGTGATTCATTAAAACGACGCCGTGCTGTAAAATAAGCTGGGCTATACCGAACAGGCCCAACTACAAAGATGGGTTGGGCCCAAATTTATTAGAACATAAAATTCAAACGGAGTGACCCATATCCAAAATAAATATCTATTTTTTTAAAAAAAACAATATGTTGCATGCAGATGAGGTGGTGGCGATTTTTGTTTTTGTCACATTAATATTAATATTTGATCAATTTATAATTTTGTCAGAAATATGAATGCATGTTGAAATTGAGAAACATTGAAGAAATTATATTTATGAAACTAGATACAATTCATAGCGAAGAGGGACATATGATATTGTCACTTAATCATGAATTCATGATCGATTGTGAAAATAAAATCCGATTAAACAGATATAATTCACTTGATACAAAAAATAGTAAAGAATTATCCACAAAAAAAGTAGTAAAATTAAGAAAATAGGAAAAAAATCAAATAGCCATCACTTCTGACGAGAAGAGCCCACCACGGACCTGTCAGATATTTAATTTAAAAATCTTCATCGGCTCCGACTCGTAGCCTCACCAACTCCGCTAATCAACTCTCTCTCTGTCTCTTCTCTGAAACAGATCTCTGCTTGCTTCATCACTCGATTTGTATCATCCATGGGTACCGATCTATCTTCTTTCTCCATTTTGTTTACGATCGAAAATGATTCACGATTCTTAGTTCGATGCTGATTTTCCAACTTTTTTCGGTTTTTTTTTTGGAAATCTGGTTTTATATTTGACTTACTGTGTCGATCTATGCGTTTTCAGCTTCCGAGAATCCTTTCCGGAGTATACTGAAGGCGTTAGAAAAGCCTGACGGTGGCGAATTCGGGAACTACTACAGCTTGCCTGCTTTGAACGATCCCAGGATCGGTTAGTTAGCTTCATTTGATCGTTGTTAATGCTTGTTTGGTGAAAATGATTGAGATTCATTTGAGAAGATGTCGTTATCATCTCGTAAATGAATTGTATTAAGAGGAAGGAGATGATGCTAGGTGAGATTTTTTGAGGTTTGATTCAGAGAAATGTTGTGGTGGATGCAGATAAACTACCTTATTCCATTAGGATACTTCTTGAATCGGCTATACGTAACTGTGATGAGTTTCAAGTTAAGAGTAAAGATGTTGAGAAGATACTTGATTGGGAGAATACTTCTCCCAGGCAGGTTGAGATTCCGTTCAAACCTGCTCGGGTGCTTCTTCAGGTAGACGCTGCCTAAAAAAATGAGTGCTATATGCAATCTTGACGAGATAGAGTTTGTGATTTCCTGAGAATGCTCCTTTTTTTCTTTTCGTTTTCAGGACTTTACTGGTGTCCCTGCTGTTGTTGATCTTGCTTGCATGAGAGATGCCATGAATAATCTCGGTGGGGATTCTAATAAGATTAATCCGCTGGTTAGTTTCCCCGCTATTTACTGAGATTGGTTAATATCATGTGTTCTTCTGGTATGCTACAATGTTTGATACAAGGCCTTGATACTTTCAGGTCCCTGTAGATCTTGTCATTGATCATTCGGTTCAGGTGGATGTGGCCAGATCAGAGAACGCAGTGCAGCAAAACATGGAGCTTGAGTTCCAGCGAAACAAAGAAAGATTTGCTTTTCTTAAATGGGGCTCCAATGCCTTTCACAACATGCTTGTCGTGCCTCCTGGATCTGGAATAGTTCATCAAGTAAGTAAAGGATTCAGGGACAACGGTATTTTTTGGATGCTGGAAGTTTTTCTATGCTTATTCAAGATATACTAATTTCTATAATTTTCCGATTGACAGGTGAACCTAGAATACCTTGCCAGAGTTGTTTTCAACACAAATGGACTTCTTTACCCAGACAGTGTTGTTGGCACAGACTCTCACACCACTATGATTGATGGACTGGGTGTTGCTGGATGGGGAGTTGGCGGTATAGAAGCGGAAGCTACCATGCTTGGTCAGGTAAACTAGATACTCTTTCCGTCGAGAACTCAGAGCTAACTGTCTGAACTCTTTCTGAAACTTGGATTGTTATCTAGAGATGATTCTTTTAAACACTTCGCTGAAGTTTCTTCTATTATATACTGTAGCATGAATTTATCTGTTTCTATGCAGCCAATGAGCATGGTCCTGCCTGGTGTTGTGGGTTTCAAGCTAACGGGAAAACTAAGAGATGGAATGACAGCTACTGATTTGGTCTTAACAGTGACTCAGATGCTAAGGAAACATGGAGTAGTTGGAAAGTTTGTTGAATTCCACGGTACATTCATGAAAAATATGATATCATATAGAATATTTCATATTTTTCACTTCTTTACTTATCCAGTACCTGACTGAGTTAGACTAATTCACATATGCATCCACTGCTTTTCTGTACACAGGGGAAGGGATGAGACAGTTGTCTTTAGCTGATCGTGCTACAATTGCCAATATGTCTCCTGAGTATGGTGCAACCATGGGATTCTTCCCCGTCGATCATGTCACTTTGCAGTATCTCAAGTTGACAGGCAGGAGCGATGACACTGTAAGGGGTTGCAACGGAAATCTACATAATCTTAAATGTGCTATTGCGTTTCATCGAGGTAGTGATTGGTGAATTGAATTGCAGGTCTCTATGATTGAGGCGTATTTACGAGCAAACAAGATGTTTGTGGACTACAGTGAGGTAAAACCTTGGCATCTGTAATGTTTCATTTCTTATGTCTATTGTCATCTATCATATTGCATAACATATTCTCCACTTGGAATTTGTTACTCGTCTCAGCCGGAGAGTAAGACAGTATACTCCTCAAATCTGGAATTGAACCTCGAGGATGTGGAACCTTGTGTTTCTGGTCCCAAGAGGTACTATTAGCGAATGTCTCAACATAAATGCTTTTATCTATTCTACTAAAAACATTTATTCTCTATGCACAATACAGGCCGCACGATCGTGTTCCTTTGAAGGAAATGAAAGCAGACTGGCATTCTTGCTTAGATAATAGAGTAGGATTCAAGGTTAGAACTCTCCTTTCTCTTCAGAAGAAATTCTTAATGTGAATGTTTGCAGTCCCGAAAGCTTAATCTGTAGGAAAAAATGATGGCACGTCTAGAAAATGTTACTATGGTTTTAAAACAAGAGTAGGTATTAAGTTGAGGTATTTGAGTTATTAAGCAGGTCCAGTAAGCAACTATGCCCTGCAACACTTCTGTTTTAATAACTTAACTCCAGTTTTGCAAAAATTGTAGTTAGTGACTTATCCATGATATTTCCAGGGTTTTGCTGTACCAAAAGAAGCACAGAGTAAGGTTGCAGAGTTCAATTTTAACGGGACCCCAGCACATCTTAGACATGGAGATGTTGTTATAGCAGCAATCACAAGTTGCACAAATACCTCAAACCCTAGTGTAATGCTTGGTGCTGCCTTGGTTGCAAAAAAGGCCTGCGAACTAGGACTGGAGGTTGACAACGTCCTTTTTGCCCTGTTCTTTTGTGTGATCGTGTTTTAATATCTTTATGTGCAATGGAAATGATAGAAGTGTTTAAAAATTATTAGGTTAAGCCATGGATTAAAACTAGTCTTGCTCCTGGCTCTGGAGTTGTGACAAAGTACTTAGCAAAGAGGTACTGCAGATACACCGTTGAATTTTTTTTTTTAATTATTCCTTATTCTCTGTATTATGGTGGTCCTGAGTTTTCAAGTCTTGCAGTGGCTTGCAGAAGTACTTGAATCAGCTCGGCTTCAGTATAGTTGGTTATGGGTGCACCACATGCATTGGAAACTCGGGGGATATCCATGAAGCCGTGGCTTCAGCAATAGTTGATAATGGTAAGTCCTCAAGTAGTTAATGATGTAATGCTTATTTACTTGAATTTTCGAAGGTGAAACTAAAATATTTCTCATATATATACAAGACTTGGTGGCATCCGCTGTGTTGTCCGGGAACAGAAACTTTGAGGGACGTGTTCATCCGTTAACAAGAGCGAACTATCTAGCTTCCCCGCCACTTGTTGTTGCATATGCACTGGCTGGCACTGTATGCTAATGCTGACTCTAAAACCATTACTCAACAATCAAGCATTCATGTATGAAGCACTGAATCAATCCCATGAATACTCTTGTAGGTTAACATTGATTTTGAGACAGAGCCCATTGGAACCGGGAAAGATGGCAAACAGATATTTTTCAGGGACATCTGGCCCTCTAACAAAGAAGTGGCTGAGGTAAATAAATACAGTACATGATGCTCGTGCATACACAAAAACAAGAGATTTTATAATTGGAAGGGATGTGATATTCTGTGTTTCAATTTTTCAGGTTGTTCAATCTAGTGTCCTTCCTGATATGTTCAAAGCTACATATCAAGCAATCACCAAAGGGAATTCCATGTGGAATCAGTTAGCTGTCGCATCAGGCACTCTCTACGAGTGGGACCCGAAATCAACTTACATTCACGAGCCACCTTATTTCAAGGGCATGACCATGTCTCCACCCGGTCCACATGGTGTGAAAGATGCTTACTGTTTACTCAATTTCGGAGACAGTATCACCACTGATCACATCTCACCAGCTGGTAGCATCCACAAGGACAGTCCCGCTGCTAAGTACTTGATGGAACGAGGTGTGGATAGAAGAGACTTCAACTCTTACGGGAGTCGGCGTGGTAACGATGAGATTATGGCGAGGGGCACTTTCGCCAATATCCGTATTGTCAACAAACACTTGAAAGGAGAAGTTGGCCCCAAAACAGTTCACATTCCCACTGGAGAGAAGCTTTCTGTCTTCGATGCTGCCATGGTATAATCTCACACACTTTTTTGATCCTTTCTAAAACATCAAATTCTAGCTCTTTGATCATGAGGATGACTTAGGATTACGATAAGCTTTGAATAAGTACTACAGCTCAACTCTTAGCTATAGGTCTAATGTACCTAGCCTAAGATTCAGTGTAGCAGATTAGAGCTGTTGTGAGTTGGTTTAGTGAACAGTTAGTGAAGGCTTAGTTAGTAATAATGTCTCAGCAGATTGTTTTGGGGGTGGAAATTTTTAGTGTTTGGTTCTCTGATTTGGTCAACTGGAATTAAAACAGCAGTTTCGTAGATTTGTTCTTATCAGATTATTCTGTTTTTGTGCTGTACCAGAAATACAGGAATGAGGGACGCGACACAATCATTTTGGCTGGTGCTGAATATGGAAGTGGAAGTTCTCGTGATTGGGCTGCTAAGGGTCCAATGCTTTTGGTACATTTCTGGCTTACATGCTTCGGCTTTTTCCGTGTTTAACAACACACATTTTTACACTTGTTATGCGGTTTTTAATCGCTACGCTACGACAGGGCGTGAAAGCCGTGATCTCAAAGAGCTTCGAGCGAATTCACCGAAGCAATCTGGTGGGAATGGGAATCATACCTTTGTGCTTCAAGACAGGAGAAGATGCCGAGACTCTAGGCCTTACGGGTCAGGAGCTGTACACCATTGAACTCCCAAACAATGTTAGTGAGATCAAACCAGGACAAGATGTAACGGTTATCACAAACAGCGGCAAATCTTTCACATGTACACTCCGATTCGACACAGAGGTAAATTTAGAAAATCAGTTTCATATCTCGATGATATATTTTCGCTTCTTTTTTCGTCTTGATTATTTAAGAGGACTTTGGAACTGCAGGTGGAGTTGGCTTATTTCAATCACGGAGGGATATTGCAATACGTAATCAGGAATCTGATCAAACAATAAATCTCATAATCCAGGAGGGACTTGAGTTATATCCAAAAGGTTTGTTGTCATAAAAATGTTTTCAGGGAAGAGGACGAGAATGGCGTTGATTATATAAACTTTACTTTCTTTTGCTTCTTGCTGTCAATAGGAACCATTTTCAGTGTCAAGTCATTTTTTATTTGAAATAAATATGGGACCTCTTTCTTCTTTTTGTTTCTTTTGTTTTAAGAATGACTACTTTTGAACTTACAATTTCATCTTTTTTGATGGGGTATTCCTCCAAAGGAAATACCCCCACCAAAAATCAAATGATGGGTAACGCATTAATAGAACATATTCTGCCAATGGAAATAAACACATATAAAGTAATCTTTATAGTTTTTGGTCAACAAATATAAATGATGTTTTCATAGTAGAAACTGCCAAAAAAAAAAAAATTAAATTTTGTCGAGGTTGTTTGAGATCATGGGAACCTGCAAACGAGGTTGTTTGAGATCATGGGAACCTGCAAACGACGGCAGAAACATTAAAACAATCTGAGACAATCCAAACTGATCCATGACTAAAGTGAGGTTAAGAGCATACCTTCTAAAAGCTAATACATATTATTCTTGAACTTTTGAATGTGAAGCCATTTAGTTGATGCCCACTTGTTTCCTTTGATTACTGGACAACCACTTGAATCAAACAAACATGTTTTTGAGAGAAAGGCAATGTATCCTCTCTCTCTCTCTCTCTTAACATGTTTACTCGAAGGGACTCATGCTCCAGAAGAGTAAAGCGTCTCCCTTTGGTCTAACAGAGAGTCCTTTATTACTAATGGTTCCTTTGGCTGCAGGGAAAACGCTTTTATCAACCTCCGAGCTAATTTTGTAGTACGATGAGAAAAAAAAAGATTAGCTTACGCATTGTAAATTCTTTTTTTTTTATGTGGCTGATGAGAAAGATTATTAGGGTTTATGGCTTGACGCTTCTCACACGCATTTCTCATGATTCGAGGGCTACAAGAGGTTCCTTAGGACTCTTCCCCTCATATATTTCTATCTTTTGTGTTTATGCGTGTAGATACAATGCATTTGGGTAGAAAACTGATCAACAATAATTATTCGTGGGGATTCTCACAAACCAAAAGGAAAATTGTTCGTATACATTTATTTATTATATGTATCAATACGAATTTTAATTTATAGGCCAGAAGGCAATTTTGCTGGTTCAGCGTTTGAGAGCTTTTGAGAGATGTATCAGGATGAATTTGACAATGATACACATACTAGTACATGTTAGTGAGGTCATAGAAACCTGCAAAAGACGACAAAAACATAAAATAATCTGAGAGACAATGCCAAGGATTCATTCACTAAAGTGAGGTTAAGAGCTTACCTCTTCAGAAGCTATCTTCTTTTTATTCAAGTCTTGTACTCGTGAACGTGAAACCACTTAGTTGATGACCACTTGTTCCCTTTGATCACTGGACAACCACCTGAATCAATCAGATAAGGTTCTGAGAGATTTGGTTTTAGATCTCTACTGGGTTTATCACGATTTAAGAGAAGTTTCCATAGAAAGGCAATGTATCTATCTGAAGCTCTCTCACCATGCAAACTAGAAGGGTCTAGAGACGCGTCAGGCTTCATGCTCCAGAAGAGTAAAGCATCTCTCTTCTTTGGTAAAACAGAGAGTCCTTCTTTACCACATTGTGAGAGCTCGTCCCACCATGGGACATCACTAATGTTTCCTTTGGCTGCTGGGAAAACTGTTTCGCCGCCTTCATCAACGTCCGAGCTAAGTAGGAAAAGAAGATTAACTAACGCATTGTGGCTAATAAGAAAGATTTTAAGGGTTTTATTGTTGTTACGTACAGGTACATAAGAACTGTAGCAATTCTTTGCCCTGCTTTCTTGGTGTTGAACTCATCAAAGAAGTAGTCGTGGTGAGGTTCATATTTCTGCCCAACTTCATAATGGAGAACTTGCAGCCCTTCTCCATTTTCTGCAATTACGTTACATTAACTCAATTAGGAAACTCTTAAACAAAGAAACTGATATGAAGAGATGATCTTAGACGATCAACATTTCCTTGTTTCCTGTCCGAAAAAATCAGACTTGTACTAAGATTTGGACAGTTAAAAACAGAAGCCACATACCTATAGGAATGAAGGTGAATTCTGAAATCCTAGTCTCAATATCTTCCACGATTTCGTCATGTCCTCTTTTAAGAAAAGTTCCTGAACTGGTTCGTACTCTGCACAATGAAGGATATGCAAATTTAGAATTCTCAAATATTTCCAAATTTAAGCTTGAAGGGGGGAAAAAGAACAACACTATAGTACAGAACCTGCTGTCTATGCCCTTTCCAGTTTTCACATCAACCACCTTTGACTTCACCATACTAGGTTTCGCGAGGCTAATCAAGTGCTCACATTCTTCATTTGTCTTGCAGAATTTAAAGAAACAGAGCCTAAAGATCAAATTCCAAACCTTTGAAATATGTATAAATTATTTCAAACATGAAAGCCTAACTAAGAACACATTTACATTCTTTCTCATGAGTAAGAACTAAATACAAACTACATGTTAATATCTTAGCTTGTCTTACAAGAAACACTTAAAAACTATATGAACTCGCATGAAGATGTTAAATTGTGATCAAGCATCTTAACCAGAATTTTATCCCAAAAAATTACCAAGAAATTGTGGTAAACAAAAGCTCTAGGCTCCCACGAGATAACTTCGAGCCAGCGGTCACCATTACCGTCTTCTTCGTCTCCATAACTCTCCCTACTTAATGAATTCAAAAGCTATTACTTAATATCACTTTAATGTAACAAACAAAAACACAAAACATCATATCCCTAACCTCTCCTCGATCGTTTGTGCAATGGTGGTCAAATCCATCGGCCTAGAAGAGTTCTTGTTGATGCTGGGTAGTGAAAGGATTCCGAGACCGACAAGGATCAGAATGACGAAAAGTACAAGTATGAGAACTGTGAAAGCTTGCGTCGATAAAGATTTACGCGACTGATGACGGAGACCCTTCGGTTTCTTCGCCATTTTTGTTTGATTCTACAAATTTTGAAGAATCTTATAGATATCTAAATCGAAAGACAAAGAACAATAGACGTTACATGAAAACATGCATTTGAAGATGGAAGATAAAGTATAATTATTTTATTCTGTGATTGCTTAATTTGTTTTCGTCTTAGCGTGTCGTCTGTTATATACAGAAACAGATAGTGGCTTCACACAACTTGACTTTAGAGTTAATTTGGACTATGCATCGGTGTAAGTTTCCTCCCCTATAATTTTCCGTATTTATGAGTTCACCCTACTTTGCTAGAGTAGGACAATAAATTCATTTTGTTAACTCATTCACTAATCACTATTTTTTTACCGTCTACAACTCACACATACATATTATCAGATTTAAACTCATATTATAACACAACAACGACACTACTATAAATCACAAGATTATATGTCTTGAATCTTGATCTACTAAATTGAATATGAGTACACATAAATGTTTATGCCAACAAATGCGAGGACTATATAATGTAGAATAAATTTGAAGAATGGTAGACAGAAGAATTTGAACTATAATCGAAAACTGTTAATTCAATATATAAGCACAAAATTAACTGATGCTTTTTCTTTTTCCTACACAAAATTAATACTTCGTTAAGAAAAAGTGAAATGAATGGGTTAATTCATAAATATATAGTTTGAGTTACCCTTGGAATATTTAAGGGGTTAGGTATTTCCTATTCCAAAGATGAGATGAATAAAATTAAACGTTTCAATCTAAATTACAGATTAGATTATTTTAGCTTAGGGACTCCTCTTCCTTTATAGCTTTGGCCACTAGCAATTAATTAAATAGAAACTTTTAATGGTTAAGATTTTTCAGTCCATTTTACCTAACATGGTGAAATAGTGGAACTATTATTGTTTTAATTTCCGATATAGTTCTACTAAGAAATCCCATATATATTAATTGAGAATCATTTTAACAAAATAACCTTATGTTTTCGTGGAATATTACATCAGTGTCATGCTTACGTGTCTTAACCAGAGTGATTCCCAGAAAATATATTTTATAGGACATTAATTACTAGATTAATTACATAATATGCTATTAGATCAATCATATATAAACTGTCTTTATTTTAAAGATTATAATCTTACCTAAATTAGCTGTATTTATTTATGAAAAATCGAATAAGTAAATATTCCATAAAATTATAGCTGATTTTATTGTTTCCTAAATTTGATTAAATCGAGTAAGTAAATATTTCATAAAATTATAGCTGATTTTATTGTTTCCTAAATTTGGTTTTTAAATTTTTATTTTTTAAAAATATTGTTTTAACTAAATAATTAATTAGTAACATAAATATGTAAAAACTTAATTTTAAATTTCAATAATTTATACAATAATATTCTATTAAAATATTTAGAAATTTTATTTAATTTATTAAATTTTTTTAAAATATTATAAATATCATATCCCGCATATAACGTGGGAAACACCTATTATATTATTGACTACTAGATATTGGACTCGTGCAATGCACGAGTTTTTTTTATTAATTAATATATATAATATATTGATTTGCTGATTAAATATAAAAATTATAACATTTCAAAATTTAAATAGATAAATTTGTGTTTATAAAATTTTATAGGATTTACTATAATGTTTTTTCCATTTATTGTTCTAAACATAATGGGCTTCTTGACCCCCTCCCAAAAAAATTCTATCCGCTATTTTAATTGTGGTCCATTATGAACCTCTAAAAAAACATTTTCTTAGTTTGACAATTTCAGGTAGCGGATGAGGTGATAGTTGCTTCACATATAATTTTTTAGTCATTCCATTATATTAATCGAAACTATGTTAGGAATAATATAAAATAATATAAAAATAGAATACTTTCCGTCTATTACCTCACGATTATCCAAAAAAATATAGTTCCAAATAGCATTTATGGATTGTTGATCTTCTTTAAGTTTATCTGACTGAATCGCACACCCAAAATTAACTGAACAACCACCATTATATTCCAAAAAAGCCCATTAAAATAGAATTTTTTAATAAGAGAATGATGCACATAGGCTTGAATTATATTTTTCTGTGAATGACCAAATAAAAATTAAAATAAGTTAATATTTTAAAATAGTATTTCATACAGAAACAAAATAAATTAAACATTAATATAAAAACATATAAAAATATAATAATATTTGCTAAAAGAAATTATTACCTTTTCATCATACAATAATAACTCTATTCCCATAAGTAGATTATTTGCTTTGATATTTCGTGCTTCTCATTTCGAAGCAAGCGCACTACAGTACGACAATAAAAACGATTTTTGCCTAATTGATTTAGGGTAAGATGAACTTCTGAATTCATTTTTCTGATAAAATATGTTGAATAACAAAAACAAAAAGATGAATGAGAAGATGACTTGTTAAGAGTCTATATTATGGTATTTATAACCAAACTACTACAATATTAATCTGGAAAATTAACATAATCGTCATAAAAAATATTAAATTATGAGAATTAGACATTTTGCTAAAATTGACAATTGTCTTTTCTGATGAGTTAATTATATTTCCATATTTTTTTCTACATTTTTATGTAGAAAATTAACAATAAATTTTGTTTTCTATTATTTTGATATTTTATTAAAATTGGAAATTATCTATTTTACATTTTTTGATTTTTTTGTTTTAACTGATAATTTTTTCTGTTATTGACATTTTTGCTTAAACTGACAAAATCTTAATTAATTATATATTCTACATTTTTATATAGAAAATTACCATTAGTTGTTTTTCTATTATTGTGATATTTTATTAAAACGGGAAATTATCTATTTTAATTATCTATGCATATTTTTATATTGAAAATTACTATTATCCGAAAGTTGACACGTGTCAAATTCTTATGAGTTATCTCTTTGACATGTGTCACAATCTAAAATTAGCAATAACACGTATCAAAATTTAATGAGTTATCTTTTTGACACGTGTCATACTTACAATAAACGTGTTCGGATTTATATTATTAACTATATAACTATATAACAAACCGAAACATACACAACTGAACCGATATAAACCGAATCTTGATAGGATTTTTTTTAAGACGCGTTTCTTTGGTCAGCGCCGACGCAGGCTCGTTACAATCCGTATATTTTTTTTTAATTGGGCCTGAGACATTTACGGCCCAATTAACCAGAACCGACCTCTGAGCCGCCTCTTTGTCTATAAATATAGGCTTAGGGCTAGAGACTTGTTTCTTTTGCTCATCTCTCCTCGTGAAGAGACGAGAGAAATCCAGATCTGGTCGTGTTAAACCAGAGAGGGAAAACACGAAAACAAATATTAGCTCAAGTAACTGTAAACTGACTCACAGATTCAAACAAAGAGGGAAACACAACTTCGGTTTAATTCGATTTTTGATTCCCTTTTTAATTCACGTTCTAGGGTTTTCGATTTTTTGATTCGTCGAGTTTAGCCGCCATGGATACACGGTTTCCGTTCTCTCCGGCCGAGGTTTCTAAAGTCCGGGTGGTCCAGTTTGGCATTCTCAGCCCCGATGAGATCGTAATGTTCCTTTCTCTAGCTCTTTCAGTTCATTGCTCCCCGGAAATTGGAGTGAAAATTAAAGAAATCGATTGGTTTAGTTGGGGAGCATGTTCTTTACATCTGATTGATCTTCATTGGAAGTTACGAGTAGGAAATTGTGTATCGTTGGTTTCTAATGGCGTTTTTTTTTTCAGAGGCAAATGTCTGTTATACATGTTGAGCATAGTGAGACGACTGAGAAGGGTAAACCTAAGGTGGGAGGGTTGAGTGATATCCGGCTTGGTACGATTGATCGGAAGGTGAAGTGTGAGACATGTATGGCTAATATGGCTGAGTGCCCTGGGCACTTTGGCCATCTTGAGCTCGCCAAGCCAATGTATCATGTCGGTTTTATGAAGACTGTGTTAAGTATCATGAGATGTGTCTGCTTCAATTGTTCCAAGATTTTAGCTGATGAGGTATGTAGAAACTTATCATGTGACTGTATCCCTTGTTTAGCTTCTTAGAGAAGATAGATTGGTAACTGTATGGGTTGTATTAGTGTTGGGAATAATCCAATTGGTTATTTTCATGAAGGAGGAGCATAAGTTTAAGCAGGCTATGAAGATAAAGAATCCCAAAAATAGGCTTAAGAAGATTCTGGATGCTTGCAAAAACAAGACTAAATGTGAAGGTGGTGATGAAATTGATGATGTCCAAAACCAAGACACGGACGAACCAGTAAAGAAGAGTCGTGGTGGATGTGGTGCGCAGCAACCAAAGCTGACTATTGAGGGTATGAAGATGATCGCAGAGTATAAAATCACAAGGAAAAAAACCGACGAGCCGGACCAGCTTCCGGAGCCTGCAGAAAGGAAACAAACACTTGGTGCTGATAGGGTTCGTCCTTCCTTTGAAATGAAATTTACCTCTTGATCTTTGGGGGTAATCTGATGGCATGTGAGATTCTTGCAGGTTTTGAGTGTTTTAAAGAGGATTAGTGATGAGGATTGTCAACTCTTAGGGTTCAACCCTAAGTTTGCTCGTCCTGACTGGATGATTCTTGAAGTCCTTCCTATTCCTCCACCCCCTGTCAGACCATCTGTTATGATGGATGCCACTTCGAGAAGTGAGGCAAGTCCACTTTGGTTTACTGAATAAGGACTTTGCTTAGATTCTTAGTACAGAGTTAGTCTTGACTGACAATATTATTTTATTATTTTTCAACTTGCTTGACTAAGGCAACTTAAAGTGTGTCCCTGAGTTCATGCTTGTTGTTGATGCAGGATGACTTGACTCATCAGCTAGCCATGATTATTCGACACAATGAGAACTTGAAAAGACAGGAAAAAAATGGAGCGCCAGCTCATATTATATCAGAGTTTACACAACTTTTGCAGTTTCATATAGCTACGTATTTTGATAATGAGTTGCCTGGACAGCCAAGGGTAATGCTTTTGTATCCTTCCAGATATCTGGTATGATACATACCAATGTTGCTTTATCTGGATTGGCTTTATTTTCTTCAGGCTACTCAAAAATCAGGGAGGCCTATTAAATCAATATGTAGTAGGCTGAAGGCAAAGGAAGGCAGAATCAGGGGAAACTTGATGGGAAAACGTGTTGATTTTTCGGCACGTACTGTTATCACACCAGATCCAACAATAAATATTGATGAACTTGGTGTACCGTGGAGTATTGCCCTGAATCTCACATACCCAGAAACAGTTACTCCATATAACATTGAAAGGTTAGTAGGTCTGGTGTTCATTTTCTTTTCAGAGAGTTCTTTTTTCCATGTTTTGTTGACAATTTCTTTTGGCAGATTAAAGGAGCTCGTTGATTATGGGCCACATCCTCCACCTGGCAAGACTGGAGCAAAATATATCATTAGGGATGATGGCCAAAGACTAGATCTTCGGTACCTTAAGAAGAGCAGTGATCATCATTTGGAACTTGGATACAAAGTATATACTTCTCTCATTATTCCATCTACTCACCGCACAAAGGTTGCCTTTCTGGAAGTCATCATTTTATGGCTTTCTTGGTCACAGGTGGAGCGGCATTTGCAGGATGGTGATTTTGTTCTGTTTAATCGTCAACCAAGTCTGCACAAAATGTCTATTATGGGTCACAGGATTAGGATTATGCCATATTCCACTTTCCGTCTGAATTTGTCTGTCACTTCTCCTTACAATGCTGATTTTGATGGGGATGAGATGAACATGCATGTACCACAATCATTCGAGACCAGAGCCGAGGTGTTAGAGCTGATGATGGTTCCTAAATGCATTGTCTCCCCCCAGGCGAATCGGCCTGTGATGGGAATTGTGCAGGATACCCTCCTAGGGTGCCGTAAAATTACAAAAAGAGATACCTTCATAGAGAAGGTAACAATTTCATTAACGGTTGCTTGTTAAATTTTCTCCTATGCTGAGAGGATAGGATAAACTAACTCCTATGCTGATAAACTAACTAACTCCTATGCTGATATCTTTTCCATTTAACAGGATGTATTCATGAATACGCTTATGTGGTGGGAAGATTTTGACGGGAAAGTTCCAGCTCCTGCAATTTTGAAGCCACGTCCTCTTTGGACTGGCAAACAAGTTTTTAATCTTATCATACCGAAACAGATAAATCTGTTGAGGTACTCTGCTTGGCACTCAGATACAGAGACTGGATTCATAACTCCGGGGGATACTCAAGTGCGAATTGAAAGAGGGGAACTTCTTGCCGGAACTCTTTGCAAAAAGGCCCTTGGTACATCTAACGGAAGTCTCGTTCATGTCATTTGGTAAGATACTGCATTATGTTTACTTGGCACAAAAAAGTTACATCAAGATCTTAGAGTGCTGATTGTGGTGTGTTACATCTGCTTACTTGATAAATTTTGGTACCTTACACAACATGGGGCATTGTTGATGTTATTGGTTTCATGAGCTCTTTTGTTTAAATTTTTTTCTTAAATTGGCTTATAGGGAAGAGGTTGGTCCTGATGCGGCCAGGAAATTCCTCGGTCATACTCAATGGCTTGTCAATTACTGGCTTCTGCAGAATGGTTTTACCATTGGAATTGGTGACACAATTGCTGATTCATCAACAATGGAGAAAATCAATGAAACTATTTCTAATGCAAAAACTGCTGTGAAAGATCTTATCCGGCAGTTCCAGGAAAAGAAATTGGACCCTGAACCCGGCCGAACTATGACAGAGACATTTGAGAACAGGGTTAACCAGGTATATTAACGACTTGATAATTTATTAGTTTTCGTTTAATGCCCTGTTAGAACATTTTTTTATCATGCTGACTCATAAAATTTTCTTGTAGGTCTTGAATAAAGCTCGTGATGATGCTGGAAGTAGTGCTCAAAAGAGTTTAGCAGAAACCAATAACCTTAAGGCTATGGTGACAGCAGGATCCAAAGGAAGTTTCATTAATATTTCTCAGATGACAGCGTGTGTCGGTCAGCAAAATGTAGAAGGGAAGCGGATTCCATTTGGATTTGATGGGCGAACATTGCCACATTTCACCAAAGATGATTATGGTCCTGAAAGTCGTGGATTTGTAGAGAATTCGTACCTACGTGGGCTGACACCTCAAGAGTTCTTTTTCCATGCCATGGGAGGAAGGGAAGGTCTTATTGATACCGCTGTGAAGACATCAGAAACTGGATACATTCAGAGGCGATTGGTAAAGGCTATGGAGGATATTATGGTTAAATATGATGGGACAGTCAGAAACTCGTTGGGTGATGTTATTCAATTTCTCTATGGGGAAGATGGTATGGATGCTGTATGGATAGAATCACAGAAGCTGGATTCCTTGAAAATGAAGAAGTCGGAGTTCGATAGGACTTTCAAGTATGAGATTGACGATGAAAACTGGAATCCTACATACCTAAGTGATGAACATCTTGAGGACTTAAAAGGGATTCGGGAGTTGCGTGATGTATTTGATGCGGAATATCAGAAACTTGAGGCTGACAGATTCCAACTCGGGACAGAAATTGCAACAAATGGTGATAGCACTTGGCCATTGCCTGTTAACATCAAGAGGCATATCTGGAATGCGCAGAAGACTTTCAAGATTGACTTGCGCAAGATTTCGGATATGCACCCTGTTGAAATTGTTGATGCTGTTGATAAACTACAAGAGAGGCTGTTGGTTGTTCCAGGTGATGATGCGTTGAGTGTGGAAGCACAGAAAAATGCAACACTGTTCTTTAACATTTTGCTTCGCAGCACTCTTGCTAGTAAAAGAGTATTGGAGGAATACAAGCTGAGCCGCGAGGCTTTTGAGTGGGTCATTGGTGAGATAGAATCGAGGTTTTTACAATCGCTAGTGGCCCCAGGGGAAATGATCGGTTGTGTTGCTGCTCAATCAATTGGAGAACCTGCTACACAGATGACTCTGAACACCTTCCATTATGCTGGTGTCAGTGCAAAGAACGTTACACTCGGTGTTCCCAGGTTGCGTGAAATTATTAATGTAGCTAAAAGGATCAAAACACCGTCCCTATCAGTCTATCTCACACCAGAAGCAAGCAAATCAAAAGAGGGGGCTAAGACTGTTCAATGTGCTTTGGAGTATACTACTCTCAGGAGTGTCACTCAAGCTACGGAAGTCTGGTATGACCCAGATCCAATGAGTACAATTATTGAAGAGGACTTTGAATTTGTGAGGTCCTACTATGAAATGCCAGATGAAGATGTTTCTCCGGATAAAATATCTCCTTGGCTGCTTCGTATAGAGTTAAATCGCGAGATGATGGTTGATAAGAAATTGAGTATGGCGGATATTGCGGAGAAGATCAACCTTGAGTTTGATGATGACCTGACTTGCATATTCAATGATGATAATGCGGAAAAACTGATCCTTCGAATTCGGATTATGAACGATGAGGGCCCAAAGGGAGAATTGCAAGATGAATCAGCTGAAGATGATGTTTTCCTTAAAAAGATTGAAAGCAACATGCTGACAGAAATGGCGCTCAGAGGTATTCCAGACATCAATAAAGTTTTCATTAAACAGGTTAGAAAAAGCAGGTTTGATGAGCAGGAAGGATTTAAGACATCTGAGGAGTGGATGTTAGATACAGAAGGTGTTAATCTCTTAGCTGTTATGTGCCACGAAGATGTGGATCCAAAGAGGACAACAAGCAATCACTTGATTGAAATTATTGAAGTTCTCGGAATTGAGGCAGTTCGTCGTGCTTTGTTGGATGAACTCCGTGTTGTGATATCCTTCGATGGCTCTTATGTGAATTACCGCCATCTTGCCATCTTGTGTGATACCATGACCTATCGCGGTCATTTAATGGCCATCACTCGACATGGTATCAATAGAAATGACACCGGGCCTCTGATGAGATGCTCTTTTGAAGAAACAGTTGATATCCTGTTAGATGCTGCAGCTTATGCTGAGACAGACTCCTTACGGGGTGTTACTGAGAATATAATGCTGGGTCAACTTGCACCAATTGGAACAGGAGATTGTGAACTGTATCTGAATGATGAGATGCTGAAGAATGCGATTGAACTCCAGCTCCCTAGCTATATGGATGGTCTGGAATTTGGAATGACTCCTGCTCGTTCACCAATATCAGGCACTCCTTACCATGAAGGCATGATGTCCCCAAACTACCTGTTGAGTCCAAATATGCGTTTGTCGCCAATGTCAGATGCGCAGTTTTCTCCATATGTTGGCGGAATGGCTTTTTCGCCTTCTTCATCTCCAGGCTATAGCCCGTCATCTCCTGGATACAGTCCCACTTCCCCCGGTTACAGTCCCACTTCACCTGGATATAGCCCGACTTCTCCTGGTTATAGTCCCACTTCGCCTACCTACAGTCCTAGTTCTCCTGGCTATAGTCCTACAAGCCCTGCTTATTCTCCTACAAGTCCTTCCTATTCTCCCACCTCTCCGAGCTACAGCCCCACGTCTCCAAGCTATAGCCCAACGTCCCCAAGCTACAGCCCAACATCTCCGAGCTACAGCCCAACATCCCCAAGTTACAGCCCGACTTCGCCTGCTTACAGCCCAACATCACCCGCTTATAGCCCGACTTCACCTGCATACAGCCCTACCTCACCATCTTACAGCCCAACTTCACCATCTTACAGCCCAACATCGCCTTCTTACAGCCCTACCTCACCATCCTACAGTCCCACATCACCATCTTACAGTCCTACTTCACCCGCATACAGCCCCACATCTCCTGGCTACAGCCCAACTTCACCAAGTTACAGTCCAACATCACCAAGCTACGGTCCTACGTCTCCAAGCTACAATCCTCAGTCTGCTAAATACAGCCCATCTCTTGCTTACTCTCCTAGCAATGCAAGACTATCACCATCTAGTCCCTACAGTCCTACATCTCCAAGCTACAGGTATGTAGTAACCAGCGTTTTGGTGTTTTCTTAATTTATAGACCTCTGTATGATGCTTCTCGTATCCGTGGTGATATTGTGTCATATTCTCTATTCATTAACTCTTAATAATGACTCTGCAGCCCGACATCACCATCATACTCACCCACATCTCCATCTTATTCACCTTCAAGTCCAACATACAGTCCCAGCAGGTTTGAGTTTTACCCGCTTGAATTTTGAATTGTTGTTACATCAAACTCATTTGAAGATTTTCACAATCTATACTCTTTAGCATTTGAATTGCAAATAGTGTAACCGGGTTGTTCTTAAATTTGTCTCAGCCCTTACAGCTCAGGAGCAAGCCCTGACTACAGCCCAAGCGCAGGCTACTCGCCGACACTTCCCGGTTATTCACCGTCATCCACGGGTCAGTATACACCACATGAGGGCGATAAAAATGACAAGACTGGAAAAGATGTCAGTAAGGACGATAAAAGCAACCCTTGAAAGAGAGAGAAGAGCTATCTTAAGTTTTAGGTAACGTCTAAATTTCTTGCAACCATTGGCTTTAAAATTCCTTCTAGCTCACAAACTTAGCCACGTGGTATTTCGTGTAACCCGCAGGGGATAAATCAAGAGACAGTGAAGGCTGCCAAAAGGAAGAAACCGTTTCAAAGTGATCGTCTTTGGGAAACTTTGTGACAAAGGTTTTCTTAGTAAGTCCTTTTTTTGTGAGTTGTATATTATTCTAAACCTATTCATAAAACCATATCCATCTTCACCCCCCAAAAAGAAAATAATATAACAAAAAAAAAACCAAAACGTATCATAAACTTTAGTCTTTTCGTCGGGTTTAGTTTTTGCTGTGTTCAATTTCAGAAAGTAAAACATGTGAAACTGTTCATTTGTAATACATGAAAGGATTCTTTATGTTACTGCTGCTTCATTGAGTAGATATGAATAGAGAATACTTTTGTTCCTTGGTTCCGACAAATATTGATTGACATGTGACCACTCTAAATTCTAAACAGCTAGACTTCCCAATATGAGTTTATTTCTTGTTTTATTCACATCATTAAAGAATGGTTTTTGGGATTTTATGTGAATCATCGTTTGCCCAATTTTTATTTTGTATTAAATAAATGATGCAAATTTCGACGAATAATCAGTGGATATGGTGGGTGGTGGATCTCAGATTCGCATTGCTGGTTTTTGACTTGTCTTTTCAATTATTTGTTCACAGACAGAGAAGACCTCTTCACATCATCATTATCAGTTTTACCATTATTATATAAACTTTTTTCTTAACGTCTAGAAAAATATTGGTGCAACATTCTAAAATCAAATTCGTCATCAATAGATTTTGCGAACTAATTAAAGTAAAGTTTAAAGCCCACTTTTACCAAATAGAGAAGCTAAAATGAAGGAACGTGTACAACTAACTACTCTCTCAGATCAAACAACTCCCATCACGTCGTGCGTCCACGTGTCCCCTCTTCTTCTTCTTCCATCTTTGTCTTTCTCTCTCAAATCATTTCACCTAAAATAATAAATATCTTATTTTCTAAAAATAAACTATTCTCGCTCATCAATCCATTTACCAAAAACAAAAAAATCAAAATCAAAAACTTTTCAAATTCATTTTGGTTTCTGCAGCAGCAACAACCACCGAGCCCTGTTCGTTAGGGTTTTCGGTTTTTGTTAGCTTCTTATTCTTCTTCTTCTTTATTTCATCCGCCTCATTTTGTTGTAACCATGGCGGAGAAATCACCAGAAGTTGTGATGCTTTTACACGGTGACCTCGATTTGAAAATTGTTCAAGCGAGGAGGTTACCTAACATGGATATGTTCTCAGAACATATGCGTCGTTTCTTCACCGCTTGTAACGCCTGTACTACACCCGCCGACGATGACGATCCTAGAGATAGAGGCGAAGTCGGTGATAAAAACATCCGTAGCCACCGTAAGGTTATCACCAGCGATCCGTACGTCACCGTCGTCGTCCCACAGGCGACTCTAGCTCGGACTCGCGTTTTGAAAAACTCACAAGATCCTCTTTGGAACGAGAATTTCAACATTTCGGTAGCGCATCCGTTGTCTTATCTCGAGTTCCAGGTTAAGGACGACGATGTATTCGGTGCGCAAATCATTGGCACGGCTAAGATCCCGGTTCTAGACATCGCATCGGGAGAACGCATTTCTGGTTGGTTTCCTGTACTCGGTGCTTCGGGAAAACCGCCTAAGAAAGAAACTGCTCTTTACATCGATATGAAATTTACTCCGTTCGACCAGATCCATAGTTACCGATTTGGAATCGCCGGAGATCCGGAGCGTAAAGGTGTGAGACGGACTTATTTCCCTCTGAGGAAAGGAAGTCAGGTGAGGCTTTACCAGGATGCTCATGTAATGGACGGAATGTTGCCGGAGATTGGGTTGGATAACGGGAAAGTTTATCAGCATGGGAAGTGTTGGGAAGATATATGTTATGCTGTATCTGAGGCTCACCATATGATTTACGTTGTTGGTTGGTCTGTCTTTCATAAGATCAAGCTGGTTAGGGAACCTACAAGGAAATTACCAAGAGGTGGTGATTTGACGCTTGGGGAATTGCTGAAATACAAATCCGAGGAAGGTGTTCGAGTTTTGTTACTTGTATGGGACGATAAGACTTCTCATGATAAGTTCGGGATAAGCACGGTCAGTGTTCCTTGGATTAGTTTTGCTAATTTTGAGCTTTAGAGTTATTAGTTGCAATGTTGAGTGCCAAATTTTAAAGAATTGAAGTTTCTGGTGAGGATAATTTATGTTTTGACAGGATATTTGGTATTTTCGATATTAAGATGTTGTGTGGCAATTTTTTTGCAGCCTGGAGTTATGGGGACACATGATGAAGAGACTAGAAAGTTCTTTAAGCATTCTTCTGTGATATGTGTATTGTCACCTCGCTATGCCAGCAGTAAGCTTGGATTATTTAAACAACAGGCAAGTCCTAGCTCTTCAAAATATATGTTCTTGACAGTTTTTATTTGGTAGTGCTGTTGATAATTTCTAGCGAGGGGGTTTTATCCCGCATGATTAGAGGTTTTTGCCAAGTTGGAAATTAGTAAATGTGGATGTTTGCTTTCAATTATTAGAGATGTCTTGACTCTAATCCATGTTGCGCCATTGTTTATCAGTGGCTTAGTTAACGGCTATTCACATGTGGGTATCAAAATGTTGTGGCAATTTTGTTTTGGCATAGCTATTATCTCTCCATGGAAGATTCTTTTTTCTCTCTCTCAGGTTTAGTTCTTTGTTTAATTCCCAGGTTGTTGGCACTCTCTTCACGCACCATCAAAAGTGTGTTCTTGTAGACACTCAGGCTGTTGGTAATAATCGTAAGGTCACAGCTTTTATTGGAGGTCTAGATCTTTGTGATGGCCGCTATGACACACCTGAACATAGGATACTCCGCGATCTTGACACTGTGTTTAAGGATGATTTTCACAATCCTACATTTCCGGTGAGTATATGATTATTCGCCGGTTGTTTTCAAGCTAGAATCCTAATTCCTTATTTACTCCTGATTCGTATTGTGTTTCTACTTCCTCAGGCTGCTACTAAGGCTCCAAGACAACCTTGGCACGATTTGCACTGTAGGATAGATGGGCCTGCGGCATATGATGTTCTCATGAACTTTGAGCAGCGATGGAGAAAGGCAACACGTTGGAAGGAGTTCAGCTTACGTTTAAAGGGGAAAACTCACTGGCAGGATGATGCTTTGATCCGGATAGGACGCATATCATGGATTTTAAGTCCAGTGTTTAAATATCTGAAGGATGGTACTTCAATTGTTCCAGAGGACGATCCATGTGTTTGGGTTTCTAAAGAAGATGATCCTGAGAACTGGCATGTTCAGGTCCTTCCAGATCCCTTTCAAACAATATTTTTTCGTGTAACAAATTTTGTTGATTTGATATAACCATGTGGTTTCTTTGACTTTCAGGTGTTCCGTTCTATCGATTCAGGATCTGTGAAAGGATTTCCAAAATATGAAGATGAGGCTGAGGCTCAGGTTGGTAGATTAACTTATTTGCTATTACTAGTAATTTTCCTTGACAATCAACAGTTATTCAATGGAATTGCTGTTTATAAGCCCCACATGGTATAAATTGCACTACTGAGTCTTCAAAATTATTTATTTACTGCAGCATCTGGAATGTGCCAAGCGTCTTGTTGTAGATAAAAGCATCCAGACGGCATATATCCAGACAATCAGATCTGCTCAGCATTTCATATATATCGAGAATCAGTATTTCCTGGGTTCTTCTTATGCTTGGCCTTCCTATAAAGATGCAGGTACGTCTTGATCTTTGAGTACAGCTCTTAGACTAGGAAATAAAATGCTCACATTGCATAGACTGCGTAAAGTCTTGAATTGTTCTCAGTTGCTAGTTTTGTATGCCTGGCTATATTTTCACCTGACTGTTATCGGGAATGTATTCTCCATCTGTATAAATGAAAGTGGATGAACTTTCATCCGTGGATTTTCTGATTCTGGGTTCGTCTTGAAAGAACAGGAGCTGATAATCTTATTCCTATGGAGTTGGCACTAAAGATTGTTAGTAAAATCAGAGCTAAAGAAAGATTTGCTGTATATATCGTCATACCATTGTGGCCTGAAGGCGACCCAAAGTCTGGCCCTGTGCAAGAAATTCTATATTGGCAGGTAACATTTTTAGCTGAGTGTATGATCAGTGCCGATACCCAAATGGATTCTTCCTTTTCTTTTCAAGAGAAACAAACATTTCTGCTAAACATTTTTCGTTCTTTTCATTTTGCAGAGCCAAACTATGCAGATGATGTATGATGTTATAACAAAAGAACTGAAAGCGGTGCAATCAGATGCTCATCCTCTCGATTACCTTAACTTTTATTGCCTTGGTAAAAGAGAGAAACTTCCAGATGATATGCCAGCCACCAATGGCAATACGGTATAAGCTTCAAAGACTAAGAACTGCTTCATTCAAAAAAATTCTAGCTTAGAGATGGAGAAATCATACATATACTTTCCAGTAGGAATCAGTGGAACAAATTCCTTATGATCTTTTTAACTGCATTTTTCAGGTGTCGGATTCATATAAGTTCCAGCGTTTCATGATTTACGTGCACGCAAAGGGGATGATAGTAGATGATGAGTATGTACTCATGGGATCTGCTAATATCAACCAAAGATCTATGGCAGGCACGAAAGATACCGAAATAGCCATGGGCGCATATCAACCTCATCATACATGGGCTCACAAGGGAAAACACCCACGTGGCCAGGTTTGCCTTCATTCCTCACATCATCATCATCATCTATACCATAACCGAAATCTCAAAAGTGTCTATTAGAATCTATATCTTTATGATAAGAGTTTACAATTCCTGAATCATAGATTTAGAAACAGTGGAGAAATGAAAAGTTAGGCTGAGAAATTGTGTGTTCTGCTCTGGATTCTTGAACCAGTGTATATATAGAAACTTCGTGAAAGTATTAACACATAAAGAGGTTTGATGATATCTCTATCTACACAGGTGTATGGATACAGAATGTCACTATGGGCAGAGCATTTAGGCAAAACTGGAGATGAATTTGTGGAGCCAGCAGATCTAGAATGTGTGAAGAACGTGAACCAAATCTCCGAAGGAAACTGGAAAAAATTCATAGATTCGGAATTCTCAGAGCTACAAGGTCACTTAATAAAGTATCCTCTACAAGTCGACGCTGATGGTAAAGTGAGCCCTCTTCCTGATTACGACAGTTTCCCCGATGTTGGTGGTAAGATCATTGGAGCTCATTCCATGGCTCTTCCTGACACTTTAACCACGTAATGTTAATGTTAAATATAAATTTCAGCATTTTTGGGGTTTCTTTTGATCCTGAATAATAGCTGAAAGTGTTGTTTGAGTTGTACATTTAACTGTGTTGTTTCTCTTCATACATTTTTTTTGTGACTGTCGTCAAATATTTGTTGGGGTGCAAAATGTAAGATAGTGAGTGATGAGGCAAAATTATCTGAGGATATTCTATTTTTCTGGGTTTTTTAATTTGATTAATAATGCTCTGCGTAACTGTGTGTTCTAAACAAAATTTATGTTTTGATTTTTAATGTTCAACCGGACCAAACCAAGGATTCATAGACAGATCATACTTTAATTATGTGTAATAGGCGTTAATATCCGGTATAAAAATGAAATTATAGCGAAAACCAACCCGGACCGTGGTGGGAAGAATGAGGCAGACCGGAAATAAAAATCCGGATTGATTACGATTATCAAATCTAGTTTAGTTTCAGAATGCACCATAAGAAACGTGAGCCTTGCCACATGCAATTATTACTCGTGTAATATAAGATTTAAAGAATAAATTCATCTGTAGACAAGGGGGAAACGAAGAACTGGTTTTACGTTTTCTTGCTTACACTAAACCCTAATTCTCTCCGTCTCGATCGCGACCTCTGTTTCTTTCGCAATGGTAAGCTTCTACGAATAATTCTGTATGTTCTTCTTGATCTGCGTTTTATATTTCCGAGGAAATTAGAGATAATTCGTTGGTTTTTGCAGGCGGATTCTCCTCCAAAAAGGTTAGATTTCAAGTTGCTATTGCTTCGCATTTTCAGGGCTGTTATGTCTAAAGCTTGTGTTTGTTCAAATTGCCATTTCTTCATTTCATTCACTATAAATCGTTCTCTTTTGGTTTATACAATGTTAATTTGCATTGCATTTGCGTAAGCTGTGAATCTGACGGAAGGATTTGGGAAATTTGACTTATTCAAGATCTAGTATTGCAGTCCATAGTTGATTTTGGGTTGTTGCAAGTGCTAATTGATTGGATATTGTAGCTCATTGGATGGAAAAAGAGCTAAATTAGATGTGGTTTTCAAAGTACCAAGTCTCAGTGAGTGATGCCTCGGATAAACCTTTTGGTTTACTTGATTTTTGCATCAGGGATTCACGATCTCCTTCACCCCGGAAAAAACGAGCTAGATCCAGGTCAAGATCTAGATCCAGGTCCAGGCTTAGGTCTAGGTCTAGGTCAAGATCTTTGCCTAGACCCATATCTCCATCAAGAAGCCGTGGAAGGTTAGTTATTTGCATTAAGTAGAGGGTTTTCTTATGTAGTGTTTTTTTGGGTATGTCACTGAAAAATTTCGGAAGAATATTGTGTGCTAATGTTTTTTTATTAACTGTACACTTTATAGGTCAAGGTCAAGAAGCCGTGGAAGGTTAGCTCTAGCTTTCTCCTTCTGAGTTGGAATGTCTTGTTGTCTGTAATTGGATTGATAGTTTCTAATGTTTAGTTTCCCGTTATCTTATTGAATTTTGGTTGAAAGAAGTGAAGTTGAAAACCCTGGTACTACTCTCTATGTGACTGGTCTATCTACAAGAGTCACTGACAAGGATCTTGAAGCACATTTCTCCAAGGAAGGAAAGGTGATAACATCTAAAGCTGATTCTCCTTTCTCATATTGCCAGTTTAAATATATTTTGTCTCTGCATTTTTGAGCATACAATCCTTAATATGTAGTTAACTAGTTTCATTTCCATAGGTTGCGTCTTGTTTTCTTGTGATGGAGCCGCGTACCCGTGTGTCTCGTGGTTTTGCCTTTGTTACAATGGCTAGCCTTAAAGACGCTGAGCGATGCATCAAATATCTCAACCAGTCCGTACTAGAAGGCCGATACATAACTGTCGAAAGGGTAAAAAGTTCATGCTTTACTGACTTCGGTGGCAATATGATTAGTTTGATATCATTATTTGTTGACTTGGAGGTTTTCTGACCATTCAGAAAATATTTCGTCAAGCAACAATCAGAGATGATAAGAGTACTCATGCTTGCTCAACATCATTATGTGAAACACAGCTTGATCAATCGAATCGCCAGCTTAAACAGCTTTTCCAAATGATCTGATCCAACTAATCATATGCAACTATATTGCCTCTACTCTCAACTCTCAACTAATCAAAGGACATTATCAACTATGAAGTATCAACAACTATTAGTCACGTGTTCTCCAGACTAGGATGCATCTTGTTTCCTTGAATATACCGTGGCTTTTGTTTAACTTGTTACAAGAGGTTTATGTGCTTTGTGTTATCTTCAGTCCCGGAGAAAGCGCCCTAGAACTCCCACCCCAGGTCACTATCTTGGCTTGAAAAGCTCCAGAGACAACGGTAAGTGAACATTTGAAGCCTTTGTTAATAGTTATCGAGTCTGTCAACAAATGAAAAGATTGTTAACTGTTCTGTAATCTTTTTATTTTGTATAAAAAAAGACCGAGAAGGGCATAGCAATCGAGGGAGGCACTATGACCGTGATGATTATAGAGACCGTAGGTCACCAAGACGCGACTATTCACCTTGTGATGAGAGAAGGTCTAGAAGAGATCGGTCTTACTCTCCTTTTGGAAGAAGCCCAGAGAGAAGGTCAGAGAGAAGGTCAGAGAGGTCAGAGAGAAGGTATGAACCCCGTGGCTCGAGATGACCTGTTTCATCCTCTTGACAAAGAAATTCAACAACTTATCTGTTGGTTTAGGTTGTGTAATTGATCATCCTTAAAATAGCACAAAGATTCTGTCAGGCGACACTTTGGGTTTCATGTCTTTTCTGTTGCGTTTTATTCTGTCAGAACGCAGTGAAGCGAAAACTACAAACTGTAATAGCTTTCTCTGTTATGTCGCTACACTACTTGTTTTTGAGTGAATCAGAATATCTTTTGTGATCAGAATCTTGAGATTGTTAGCAAATATTTGTTTAAAACAAAAAGGTGGAGATACCAAATTAAGGCTTGAAACTTTCAAACAAAAAAAAAACTTCAAAACAAAGCTATGACCAGAGTCAAAACAATCGAATATACGTGTTTAATTTATCGAAAACTAACACAAACCTCATCAAGAATTGGCGTATTTGTGCCAGCAAAGCAACATAAGAATACATCTTCGGGCGATATAAAACCTAGAACGCCTCTCCTTCGCCATCGCTAAACATCCTTTATTCCTCTCCATTGATTCTCTGCAACCTTCTTCTTCCCTTTTCCTCTTTCTCTTCATCCTTGTCGTAGATGAGCATTGCCCCATAACTGTTCTCTTCTCTTTACTTCGTTTGTTCACACTTTTACGTTATTGCTCTTTTTCTGTTCTCTGGAGAGACGATTTTTCGCTATAAAGAAAATGGAAGAAGAAGAAGCAATATCAAAGGGACCAAATATGAAAAGAGTGTAGAGGAAAAAAAAATGAAACGAAGAGAAAAAAGACTATAAATAGAGGAGTGGTGGAGCAATGATGATGCGATGACGTTCAACATCATTAACCTCTTTTAGTTTATTTTTTTTTTACGTATTCTACAAGAAAATATATTAGTTCCTTTTGCTTGTGTACTTACGCGATTAAACAATTCCACATTACGCTTTATCATTGTTACTTAAATGGTTTATTAGTGGAATAATTGTCTTTGTGTCTCTACCATAAAAAGATGCAGGTACTAAAGTCTCATATGAAAAGATTAATTTATCTCTTCTATATTTTGATGTTATAGTGTGTTACGTTTCAAATCATTTATTGTGGGTGATTCAGATATAATGCAAGGAGACCTAATGGTGATCATGTAATGAAACAAAACATTGTTACTTACATATATGTTAATTGTTAAGTATCTTCCGGATTTGTTAAACAACCCAAGAACGCGTCTCAGGTGGTTTTAGCGTTGTACCCGACTTGCAAACTGGCTTATCTTTTACCTACACATGTCCTCCTCTGATTGGTATTATATCCTACGTGTAATGGACCTTACCTTAACCGCATCTTATGGTCATTAATTTATTTCTTACGCTGATTAGTTTATTTGTACTCCTATTACTTTTCTTATTTTATCGTTATTTCGACAAAAAAGATTTGCATAAATTCGTTTTGGATGAATTAATTGATTAAAATTTAAGATCAAATAGATCGTTTTGTTAATACAAGATGTATGTAATGAAACATTGAGTTTTTTTTTGGAATTTTAAGGTTAAATTTTGGAGGCGTTAATTATCTGAGTCAACCTCTCTGAAATATTAATTGAAATTCATTAAATTATATAGTTTGATTGATTTATAGGAGTATCAAAATGAATTTAAATTGTTTGTTAGTTAGTAGTTTCAAAGAAGGGCTTCGGAGAAGCAAAAGCAACGTCAGTCAGGCATGAACTGGTGGAAGGGAATAAAGTATCTGGAGGAAGAGAAGCACTGACCAATCATTGGTTCTTGATTAGTTTTTTGCCACGTCATCACGCTTCCTTTCACAGCTGTGTAATATCCCCTCTTTCTTGTTTTTTTTTCCTGACAACAACAAGAATTATTATCATTATTTTAAATATATATATTTTTTTTGTAGTTTCGGATAAATTTTTATTTATATAGTATATACATTATTTGATTTTAATTACCGAACCCAGATATGATGGATATGGTTATAAATGATATAAGCGTTTTTTCTTTTTAGATATAAGTGGTTATAGGATTCGTTCACATCATTGTCTCCATTTTGTCTGAAGTTTGCGATTGTTGCCACTTCATTTTCTTTTGGTAAAAGATGTAACGAAGTTTTAAGCCCCAATTTGCATATCTCTCGTTGATCAATTTAGAGGCCAATGAATATATACATTCTTAGCCAAAAAAAAATTTAGAAGCTAGTAGACTAGTAGCCACACCAAGCAAATATGGGCCACACGGGCCTAACAGCTATGTTGTGCAGTGTTATGACTGAAATTTGAAAGGCCTGTACTTATTTATAATTAGGCCCTCATATTATAATTGTTTTCTGAATTCGTTTGTTTTTGGCAACATAATTATTTTGGGTAAAAAAAATTGTTATGTAGGAGAGAAAGAGCTCATAACTCCCGTGTTGCAACAAGATGTATATACTATATACGACCAATTTAGTTACCAATATTAAACTTATACAACGTCGGAAAAAAGTCATATAAACAAATAGTGAGATAAAAACAAAAAAAACTACATAAACATGTCATCATATTTGTATAACAAGTAGCAAAAATAGCAAAATCAAAATAAAATATAAAGGCATCTCGTTTTCCTTTTTCTTCTTAAACATGAGCCTAGAACCAACCATACATTTATCTCAAAGCAAATAAAGCAAACACTGTCCATTATCCATTTAGAGCTATTTATTATTAAAAAAAAAAAGTATTCCCGTGACCCACACTCATAAGGACCCAACAAGATGACGTGGACATGCCCTACGTGTTACACAACGAAACGTTCATGGTCCTCTCTGGCTTTCAACCCAAACACCATCTCTCTGTGTCTTCTCTCATCTTTTTTTTTTCTTAACCTTTATTTGAATCTTGGATCATTCTCGTTTTTGTGGCTTTTGGATCGAAGAAGAGATCAATCCTACTGTTAATTTTTGTTTTTGTTTACTGTAGTTGTTTTTCAGTTCTTGATCCACCGTTCGTTCGTGGATTCTGTTATCCGATGGCGATCAAAGAAGAGACGGAGGAGAGTTGCGGAAGCAGAGCCGTCGTGGCTTCTGTGTCTAAAGAAAACCCTAGACAGCGTCGTATGAAACTCGAGGTGTACGGTGAGGTTCTTCAGCGTATTCAAGAATCCAATTACGAAGATGCTAATTTCCCTGGTTTTGATGATCAGCTCTGGCTTCATTTCAATCGTCTTCCTGCTCGGTATTACCCATTTCTTTAACTTTATATTGGTTTTTAGATCAATGATAACTTTTTTTTTTTTTTTGCAAATTGTGCGTCTATTCAGTTTTTCGAATTATTGATTTTGGATTTTGTTCATGGACATCTCAAGAGGATTTTGTCATTTTATTGTCTGAAGAAAACTGATAATTTCGCATGTTTTATTACCACGTGTATTTATAGGTTTGCGTAGTTTTCACATTTTCTCGTTTAATTAGATGATGCAAGTTTACGTTTTTTTTTTTTTTGGGTCTTAGATATGCTCTGGATGTAAATGTTGAGAGGGCAGAAGATGTTCTTACTCATCAGAGATTACTGAAATTAGCTGAAGATCCTGCAACTAGACCTGTATTCGAAGTTCGTTGTGTTCAGGTGATTAAAGCACCATCTGCCACTTTTAAGCTTGATATTGAAATCTTTGTTCGAAGCTGCATGATCCGTTTGCTGACTTCATTCTTCCTCTTTTTTACAGGTTTCTCCCACTTTGAATGGAAATTCTGGTGACGCTGATTCTTCAGATCCTGCAATGAAGGAAGATGCTCAAAGCTCCTACAACTCGAGCAGGCAGGGATATATACAGTTCTATAAAGATTTTGGCTGATCTTTAGACGTTTTCACTAACATCTCTGCTATTTTCTTGCTTCCTGTTAAACAGAGTTCTTGCACCTCCAACTTTTGGTTCTTCTCCGAATTTCGAGGCTCTTACACAAGCATACAAAGATCATGCTGAAGACGATGATAGTGCTGTCAATGCACAGTTGCCTAATTCTCGGTGAAAAATCCTTCTGAAAGTTCTTGTCTGCATATTATTACAGAGAAATACTTTGTAGCATGGAAAACGTCCTCATATGTTGTGACATTATGCTTTGTTGCCTATCTTATAGACCGATGCATGAAATCACCTTTTCAACAATAGACAAGCCGAAACTCCTTAGTCAGGTTGGTGAATACATTGTTTTTTCCATTTCTTTTATGTCAGCTCTGATAATGAAAACATGTGACTTGGTGTTTTTTAACATTTGCTGTAAAATTTCTCCTCTGTTGAGTAGAGTGATGTTTATGATTCCCAGAATACAAATATGTGCATTTTGTTTCTACTGGTTAAGTGCACTTTTTAAGTATCCATTAGATACATTCATGTAGAGAATGGGTGGTTATTTTTTCCATTAAGCCATTATCTGAGCGAGAAACGGTCTTTTGTTGCAGTTAACTTCCATGCTTGGTGAACTTGGATTGAATATTCAAGAGGCTCATGCTTTCTCTACCGGGGATGGTTTCTCTCTGGATGTATTTGTCGTTGATGGTTGGTCGCAAGAGGTATAGTTTCAGTTTTCTTTGTGAAACACATCTTTCAGAACCATCATGTTACTTGTGACTGATGTATTAAGTAAACGACTTTGAAAGATATTGCCCATTGACGGCCTTTATATCCCTGTCATCACTAAACTGATTGAGAAACTTTATGCACTTATAAACAGGAAACAGAAGGTTTAAAGGATGCATTGAGGAAGGAGATAAGGAAGCTTAAGGTATCTTTTATAATTTTCTTGTCATAAGCATTTATTATATTCATGTGATTCCTCATATATTCTCCATACCTCATTCTCAATTTGAATTCTGAAAGTGCAAGTAATGCTCTAACATTAGCTCGCTCCAAAACTGAATCTGACGCTGTACTGATGTTTTGTTGCTATGGTTTGAATCAATTTTGATAGTTGTCATGTCTCCATATTCCACACTGGCTGCTCTGCAGGATCAACCTTGTTCAAAACAGAAATCTATTACTTTCTTTGAGCATGACAAATCAACCAACGAGCTGCTACCTGCTTGTGTTGAAATACCTACGGATGGAACTGATGAGTGGGAAATTGACATGAAACAACTCAAAATTGAAAAAAAAGTGGCATGTGGATCATATGGGGAACTGTGAGTTTTAATATTCCAAAATTCTTTTTTTTAAAACAGTGTAAGGAAGTTAACGGATATATATTCTTGATGGCTATGCAGATTTAGAGGAACCTATTGTAGTCAGGAAGTAGCTATCAAAATTCTCAAGCCTGAGCGTGTAAATGCGGAAATGCTACGAGAGTTTTCTCAGGAAGTGTATATAATGAGGTGTGTGCTGCAATTGATTCTTATTGTCACTCGTACTCTTAATAGTATTTTTCTCTAATAATTCTCCGAAATTCCATTTCATGTTCTATGTATAAAAAACATGCATGAGTTTCCCTCAATGTTTTACTACCAATGTCCATTAAACAAAGTTAAAACTCAGAGGCATGCACTAATTTTCTCAATGGGAGGGTTCTTACTGATACTTTTCTATTTTGTAGGAAAGTCCGGCATAAAAATGTTGTCCAGTTTATCGGTGCCTGCACACGATCACCAAACCTCTGCATTGTAACGGGTAAGTTGTCAGTAGATTCTGAATAGGTGACTGGTTCCAGGTAAATTGTTTTTTCTGTTGGTTCTGTATCTTAATGCATGGTGAGAAAGATATTTCAGCAGGACATTGAGGTTCCTGTATGTTCTTGTTTAGTAAATATCGTAACATTTCATTTGCTAGTTTTGGCTTTTATGTGTATTATACATGGTCGGCTGATTTTATCCTTTTTGTACCAGAGTTCATGACTCGGGGGAGCATTTATGATTTTCTTCACAAACACAAAGGCGTTTTTAAAATTCAATCTTTACTCAAAGTGGCACTTGACGTCTCGAAAGGAATGAATTATCTGCATCAAAACAATATAATTCATAGAGACCTGAAGACTGCTAATCTTCTTATGGACGAACATGAAGTAAGCCTCAATCTTTGGCCACTGATTATGTAGTCTTTCAACATAATTTGGTCACAATTTATGTAGTCTTTTAGCTTCTAAACCTTTAAAATTCTACAAAAAATTATTTGCCACTTTCCGTCTTCACAAAAGGTACATGTCTTTAGATTCTACATAATTTTGAACAGGTTGTCAAGGTTGCCGATTTTGGGGTTGCCAGAGTGCAGACTGAGTCAGGGGTCATGACAGCTGAAACAGGGACATACCGATGGATGGCTCCAGAGGTATTACTTATTTTTCTTGTTCTTTTTTTTTTTCTTTTTCTTTCCATGCTTTTGACACTAGACTTTCTGAACTCAGGTTATTGAGCACAAACCTTATGATCACAGGGCAGATGTCTTCAGCTACGCGATTGTGCTGTGGGAACTTTTGACTGGGGAAGTAAGACTCTTAGTTTTCTCTCTCTGGATTTTGGTGGAAAGTTGCTAAAATCGTCAACTTCTGTATTGAACACCATTTTTTCCTTTTTGGTTTATACAGCTCCCATATTCTTACTTGACTCCACTACAGGCTGCTGTTGGCGTTGTCCAAAAGGTATCATGTTTATAGGACTTTATAGTTATTATTCTCGTGCTTTGTTGAGAGGCCTTCAACACAATGACTTGTAATTATTTTACAGGGACTTCGACCAAAAATTCCGAAGCAAACACACCCAAAACTGTCTGAACTTCTTGAGAAATGCTGGCAGCAAGACCCAACTCAAAGACCCGATTTTGCAGAAATCATAGAAATGCTTAACCAACTAATCCACGAGGTAATTGAGTTATCATTGTATCTCTATGACCAGGTATACCTATACCAACGAGATTCTGAGCAATAATATGTTATGAAACCACTAGGTTGGAGAAGATGAGCGCCACAAGGATAAACATGGTGGTTTCTTTTCTGGCCTAAGAAAGGGCCATCGTTGACACTCTCGAGTGCGCTGAAACTGTGGTTTGATCGGTTTGATAGAGAGCTCTACTCACTTTCTCGTTTTTCTTTGTACAGTTTCTTAGAGCCTTACTCTTTTTGTCCATGTATAATTTTTCTAATGCAATTTCCTTTTGATACAATGATCACTGCAGAGATTGACTTGCATTGCAAGTCAATAAAGTTTAAACCATTCTTTGGAAGCCATCTTATGAGCGTCTATGATTTCTTTCTTAAATGAAGCAAGTATATTATTAACTGGTCATAAACGATGTCATTCAGATTACAGAAACACTTGGGTTTAGAACATCTACATAAATTATTGATAATTACAGGAGGTGATTGGTCATGTGTGTTTTCACTCTTCTACTGGTAGCTCATTCTCCGTCCAAGCGACGTATCCTCCAGCAATGTCTGTGACCGCGGTGAATCCCTGTACACGCGGTGACATTAAATCGTTTGTCCTAAATCAGGAAACTGTTTTAACTATTTCTATCACTAAGCTGTATAAGTAGAAGTGAATCACACTTACAGCAGTGAGAAGATCAGTTGAAGCCATGAAAGACCTTTCTCCGCTCTCACAACCCTACAATAGTAGTTTATTAAAGAAGATGTTCAAAAGGAAATTGTTTTCATCGTGGTTTGCTAAAAACGGAAACTTACGATGATGATTTCGTCGTGTTTCCTGAAGTGGGACGAGACCTGTCTTAGAAAACTCGGGTTCTTAACCATTCCTGCAACGTTTTTGGCTTTGGTTAGTTTTAAAGTTATTCATTTCAACTGTTGTTGAACAGAGAAATATAAAGGTCTGTGATGAATGAATAACCTGATCCGACTCTGTACATGTAAGGTACGTTGATGGCTCTAGTCGGATGTCCGATTCTGAATTCGTCTGGTGTCCTCACGTCTAAATACTTGTATCCTGCTTGCGCTAGCTCACGCGCCACTCTTACCGGTACTGATGTAGGAACTCTAGCTGCCTCTGCTGCAACATTTCCTCTGCTTGTTGTCGTTGCTTTCCTCCTTCAACAAGAATCAAGTTATTACTCATATAATATTTAAATGGTAATTCATAATTCATATCGGAGAGAGAGGAAGAAGAGACTCCGATCGCGTTGCTCACCATCGGAAGTTTGAGTTTTGAAGATTTGCTACAATGACACTTTTTCGTGTTGGTAACTGCCAGTTGAAAGATCCACATGTTTGTAGAGGTGGAGATATAACCGATGACCAGCTTCCAATTCGTGCGGTTGTGTTGAAAGTCGTAGTTTCCATTTTCTTCTTCTTCTTCTTTAAAACTTCTCTTTGATGCTTTGGGTCTACTTAGATATTTCTTCTCTTGCGTTTAATGCTTATATATATACATACACAAAGATATGGGTGCTACGTCAATCACTTTGATGTCCGATCTTTGAGTCTCTATCTTTCTAGAGATAAATTCAATTATGTACAAAACTCGATTCCAAAAATTGTAAGCCAATGCGTAGATGATGATAAGCCCAACGTCGGTGCCTCGTGAGTCGTGTTGAAGAGGATAACTTGCTGACTCGGATAGATAAAAAAAAAAAAACTGTAAGGCCCAATGTTCAGGGGCTTATTATGGTAAACAATAAATAGTATTTGGGCCTTGGGCCCACTATTGAAACAAGTGGCTGAGGTAGTGGATGCTGAGGAGAAGGTGAACAAGTTAACAATGGTGGAATAGCGATTGTTTGACGACGATGATGGCGAGGTTTGTCTCTGTGTCGTCTTGCCAGTTTCGTTTTGGCTTCTATGAGTTTCCTCCTCCGTCGTTAACTCCTTATCCGAGACGGTTTGAGGTAAGTTCTAGACTTCTAGTCATGAATTTCTTCTGTGATGGTAGTGTGAATAAGCGATCGGTCTGTTGAAGTCAGATGTTCTGAATTAGGTTCCTGGGCGGAGATTTCCGGCGATTCCGATCAAATGTTCTTCATCTGAGCCGGAAAATGGTGAGGATTCGGCGCCGTCTCTGTCTTCCTCCTCATCGTCATCCACGAGTGAAGTATCTACGACTAACAGTTCGACATACAACTGGTACACCGGACTCGGGGGTATTGGGATTTTAGATACAGCGTATTTGACTTACCTCAAGGTCACTGGCTCTGATGCGTTTTGCCCTATTGGTGGTGGCACTTGCGGAGATGTCCTGAACAGCGATTATGCCGTCGTTTTCGGTATTTTCCATCGCTTTTATGATTGCAGCGTTTGATTTACGTTGTTCTGGTTTGGAATTTGCAATAGACTTTCGAGATTGTATGAAGTTATGCAGTCCTAAATTTATAGTTTCGGTAATTGACTAAACCTGGAAAAATGTATGCAGGTTAGTTTTAAATTTGTATTTGTGGAGACCTCTTTTGATTAATTGGCTAATTTTGAGGTTGTGGTGGAGTTTTTTCCACTCTTATAGTAGGCATGATCAAACACTCGCATGTGATAATCTCTGTGAATCTGTGCTAAAGGCTAAATCATTTGGGGCCTTGGGGGCTTCAGTACTTTAGCATAGATAGAACTGTTAAAGTTAAATAGCATGCTTCACTTCACTCTATGCTGTGCAGTATGTAGTGATTTGTCTTTCTTCTTTGTCCTCTGCTCCGGCATTATTGACCCTTATTGTCTTGCAGGTATAATGTGTTTGAAAGCTGAACTCAGTGACAGTCATTTTAAATTTTGCCAGGTGTTCCTCTCCCAGTGATTGGATTTGTTATGTATGGCTTAGTAACCGCTCTAAGTGCAGAGCTTGGGGAAGGGAATCTACCTTTTGGAATTAGTAAGACCAATGGGCGTTTCGCGTTATTTGGGATAACGACTGCAATGGCATCTGCTAGTGCATATTTTCTGTATATCCTTAGCACAAAACTCTCAGGATCATCATGCCTGTATTGTCTAGTGTCTGCTTTCATATCATTCAGTCTGTTTTTCCTCTCTTTAAAGGTATCCATCGTTTTATTTCCGTTTCTTTACAGATTTATTGTATTTCGACTCAAAATAACTTCTAAAGGTTGGATTATGTTTATGTGCTCCATGCATGTGGTAGGATGTGAAGTTGCAAGAGATAAAGCAAGTTGTAGGATTGCAGATATGCGTGGCAATCATAGTAGTTGCCTCCTTGACTGCTTCTTACAGTACTGCTCAACCAATCCCGTCACGGTAATCTCAGTTCATAGTTTTCTATTGGGAATCTGATGGCAATTTTAGTCCTTTGTAACAAGTTGTGAACATATAGTTTCTCAAAGATGAACGAGTCTTATCAGGTGATCTCTTTTAATCTGGATCGTTTTTTTGTTTCACTGCTTCCAGCTCTGGTGACATTGAACTGCCATATTTTAGAACAGAGATCACTTCATCATCGAGCCCTTATGCTATTGCTTTAGCAAAACATCTAAACTCCATTGGAGCCAAAATGTATGGGGCATTCTGGTGTTCTCACTGCTTAGAGCAAAAAGAGGTAGTTGGTTCATTTATAATCGGTTTGCCAGGAATCAGTTTCATGCGTTTATTATGTTCATGTAAGTTCCATCCATTTATAGATGTTTGGAAGAGAAGCGGCAAAACAACTGAATTATGTGGAATGTTTTCCGGATGGATATAAGAAAGGAACTAAGATACTCAAGGCATGTGCAGATGCTGGGATCGAAGGATTCCCAACATGGATAATAAATGATCAGGTGAGTAAATCGTCTTGATCCTTGGTACATTTCATCATATGACATTTCTATTTTACCTCTTTTATTCTTTAGGTCTTAAGCGGAGAAATAGAACTCCCTGAACTAGCGGAGATGTCTGGATTCAGCCTTGATCAGGCAAATGAGGCCAATCAACTACAGTAAATTTTGTATTGTAGCAGAAAGTATTAGGTGAATCCGTGAATGTTCTTTTCTTGATCATGATAGCTATAGGGTGTTCTATGCAAATGCAAGTGATTAAAGTCATTGTTATTGCCATAGGAGGTAAAGACCTTATGATATCTCTCTTACCCTTCACCAGAGCATCACTATTTGACCAAATAAAGATCATAGGTTCCAAGCATTTCTAGGTTCTTCTACTCATAATTTGAGAATCTGCAGTCATCTGGTAGTGTGACCTTATGTGGATCTAGTACCTAGAAATGAGGTTTATGTAAGAGTCACACATGTATTTGTATATACATATGATTTACGCGTAGATGTATGTATATTATAGGGGATACTTAGAAAATTATGTTTCTGGGTCCCCAGATTTGGTGCCCTTCTGAATAGTTTCCTTGCATGTGCCTCCTGGGTATTTTTTATATTGTAATGATCCACAAATATCGTCGTTACTATCCGTTTGATAGGAACTAGATTAAGTTTTCTATTTTCTTTTCTAAGATTCAATTGGATAGATAAGATCATCGAGATCTTTATTATTATAAGGTAAGGTGTTAGAAAAAGCAATGATTTGAATATTTGATTTAGGGGTTTGCTCAATATCAGTCATCAGATGAGCCAAAATAACGTTTATCTTATCCAAACATGAATCATGTGATAACTGATGGGGTCGTAACGTAATACGCTTAAGAGCGCGCGGGCGGGAAAAAAGTAAGTAAAAAAAAAAAAAAAACGAAGGGACCAGATATAGTTTGCTTAACAAAGAAAGATCAAAGGAAGAGAGGGCAGAAAGGGTAGAATATTCAAAAAGTGTAGGACCCACAAAGAGGTGAGAAAGATCATGTTAAAAAGGAAGATGCTATAGAATATTCGTAAGAGTCCGTCGTTTCTCACATTACCCTCCAATTAATACACTATTTCCTTTTCTCGTCTTTTAAAATGATCATCATCTTCTTTTTCACTCGCCTCATCTGTTGTTCCCTTCTTCTTCTTCTTCTTTAATAATTCATCTTTGATTTCACCGACGAAACAAGATATAGAGAAGCGATGACTTCTCAGATTTCGGAGATCGAACAAGAGCAGCTTATTGAAAAGCTTGAGATCTTCAAGATCCATGGCAGAGACAAACGTGGCCGTAAGATCCTTCGTATTATCGGCAAATTCTTTCCAGGTACTCACTCATACCAATCGGATCTGTTTCTTTTTTCTCTATGTAGTTTTCTTTATATATTTTTTGGGGTTAAACTCTATGTAGATTTCTATTAAGTTGGGATCTAATTTTGAATTTTCTCAAATCAGCTCGATTTCTATCACTGGATGCTTTAAAGAAGTATCTAGAGGAGAAGATCTTTCCTCGATTAGGTAGAAAACCATTCGCCGTACTCTACGTTCACACCGGCGTACAGAGAAGCGAGAATTTTCCTGGAATCTCAGCTCTACGAGCGATCTACGACGCGATTCCAGTAAACGTCAGAGACAATCTCCAGGAGGTTTACTTCCTCCATCCAGATCTTCAATCACGTCTCTTCCTCGCCACTTGCGGCCGATTTCTCTTCTCCGGCGGGTGAGTTATAACCGCTGCGTTTTTCTTAATTTTCTGGTCAATTGACTTTTTTTGAAACTCTAGAAATAAATAAAAATTGGTTTGGTTATTGGGTACGGTGGTAGGTTGTACGGGAAGCTGAGGTACATAAGCAGAGTTGATTATCTATGGGAACACGTGAGGAGGAACGAGATAGAGATGCCGGAGTTTGTGTACGATCACGATGATGATTTAGAGTACCGTCCGATGATGGATTACGGTCAAGAGAGTGATCACGCGAGGGTTTTCGCTGGAGCCGCCGTGGATTCATCAGTCTCTAGTTTCTCCATGAGGTGTATCTCATAGCGTAAAAGGCTTTAAAAAATCCACCCACTCGTATCTTATATAAACCATATAATATACGATTAAAATATATAAAAGAAATTTACAAATAGGTGTGCTTTTTGAAATTAGTGAGCGTTTTTTACGGAAAAGAAAAGAAAGCAGTTGGCGTTTGGATAAGGGAAGAGTTGAGAATCTTTAGATTTTTTTCTTTAACTCTTTTCTTTTTATCTTAGTTAGTGTTTTTTAATCTTGAGATCTTTTGTCTAGTGGTGGTGGTTGTGAGCTAGTGGGGGAAAATGTATATGTGAGTGTAATAAGTCCTTTTTGTAAGATGATTAAGGGAATGATAAAAGAAAAAAGAAAAAAATGCCATTTTAAATTTACACAGCATATATCAAGTTTTCATTACTGTTTGGTTTCCTAGATTTCGGTTTACGATGTGAATGAAATTCACTTGCCAAAAATCTAGCTTAATGTTGGTACGGTTTGATTTCAACCCAGGCTCAGTTCTCTTATTCAAAAACCGCCGTTAAATCACAAATTATGCCAAGGGGATTCGATTTTACTTTCACAGTATTATTAAGTTGACCAACAAAAATCTAGGCAAAAATAAAGTTGAATACGTTTAGGTTTACTTTCACAGTTTTGTGGTGATTTGCCTGCCTTAAATTGGGATTTAAAACCATTTTCTTATAAAAAAAACAATTTATCTTTGGTTTAACTTGGTTTTTACATCGGTTTAACTGGTTTAGCTTCAGTAAGTCTATTCAATCGGGTGGAACACTAATAAGATGGACTTTTAAACATTTTAGACAAACATTGATTGAATAAGGGGAGCTTCGAAATCATCTCAAATCCTTTATTCAATATGCCCCCTAAATTATTGTCTATATTAAGACTTTAAGAGACAATCGGCCAATGCTAAAGCTAAACTACAAAAGAAAATAGAAAACCGTTGTTGGCTAGTGAGTAGCGAACAAATATCCTGAGGGGTTTAGCCACTTTTTATTTATTTATTGAAGCTTTATTATCTTTGCCGGTTTCTTGTCATCAAAACCTTCAGAAGATTTATCTGCCGATGTGCTTTGCTTCATTTTTCTCCTGTTAACAAACTCTGAGAATGACGGAACATGTGGAAGCTTTATAGGCAAACGGCTCGGACTCACCACTAGCTGTTGTGTCCGTTCATCAACATGTAACTCGGCCGTGTTAATCTTGCCATCATCTTCTTCCTCTATGTTCCCGGCCAGTTCAGTCACCAATAACGGCTCTCCTAATGTCTTTTCTTCTCTATCCGAACTGACCACTGAGCTAAGTCGGGTCATTAGCTCGTCTCTGCTTGCGTTTCCTAACCATCTCACAGTACTAGCTATCTGCGAGTAGTAAAACGATTTCCCTGCTTTGCTATATTTTCTATAGCACTCGTTTTCAAGAAACTCGCATGCTTTTCGGGAATCAATCCTGCAAAATTAATTTCGAGGTTCCAATTAATGAGATAAGAGAGAGGCCCATAAGCTTCTTAAACTAAAACCACTTGAGAGGATTCGAGAGATTTTTACTCCTTTACACTGGCGAGCTGCTGAAGTACTCGTGTCAGCTCATCCAAGAGTCTCTGCTTGCTGGATTCCCTTAGTACTTCAGATATTGTGTTCTTCTCAGACTTTTTGACCTGCAAACGGTTCCAATAGGCTTTGCTAAGTTAAACTGGAAGAATGATGTTAACTTCTGTTTCTAAAGAAGATAAAGTGAAATTGTTACCAAACCTGTTTATTCCTTTCGTAGTACTTTTCCTCAGCTTGCTCCAGTAAAACCAGTTTCTCGTCTAGTCCCAATTTTTTCGATAGTTTAGGTCCTGCTAGGCTCTTGGCAGCCTCAGTGGCATCTGGATGTTGATGAATCAACATGTGAGTTGGACATTTAAAAGCTACAAGAAATTTAATCGAAAAGATTGGATATGCATGCGCTTAAATATCAATAAAGTGAGTTACCATCTGAATCTGATATTTCCTCATCGGAATTGCTTCCATCTTCATTACGATTCCAAAACTCAGAGTACTGTCCCCCGTTGGTCTTATCGTTTGAGCTTGCAAAAGAATGGGCACGGAGTTCAGTTAGACTCTGTATACTGTGCACTTTTAGATGCGGTTAAAGGCAAAACCTGGTGATGAAAATTCGAGAAGAATTGTGTCTTCGGGAGGCAGTGGTCATGAGCTCCTCCAAGCAATGAGCAACTTGATTTGGATGCTTACATGCATCACATGTTTTTTTGCATTGCTGCACAGGAAACTGTTTACAACAAGAAGATCAGCAGCTTACTTTAATAGAACGTTAAGAATCTCAAAATCAATAAAATACAAGTCACACCTCTTCACCAAAGCTCTCAAGAATCTTTTTTCTTCGGCATCCAGAACCTTCGCAGTATGTCACAATCTAAATACATGCAGCATGAATAAGAATTAGAAAAAGTTTCAACTAAAATACACAGAGCCTGAAAGAAACAAGAAAGGAATTACCTGTTCAAAGTCAGATGTAGGCTTCTTAGAGGATGGGGATTTCTTATTCTCAGAATTCCGTAGTAGAAATTCCTAGCAAAGTGTGGTAAAGTAAGTTAGGAAACTTACAAAGAGTCATAGAATAAAAGTTGTGAAGCTAAAAACTGTCATAACCAGATTAACATTACCATTTTCTTTCTGTCATCGACACCATAGTATAATACACTTCTTGATGGTAATTGATTTCGACCTGCTCTACCAGACTCTTGATAGAAAGATTCCATTGATTTTGGAATGTTAAAATGGCAAACCATTCTGACATCCTTCTTATCTATACCCTAGAAAGTCAGTAGTCTCATCATGCTACAGTACATAAGAAGTACCAAAATTAAAAAGATGCAGTATGAGAAAGAATCTTCGTTTACCATTCTGTAAAAAAATCATTAGAGCGTTGACCATGTGTCCCAAGAGATCCCAAACATAATAAGAAAAAGAAAATGATCATAATAAACTCAGAACCCAAATGCAAGGTAATTCACAGAGTTATTCATACCCGAAAGCAACTGTGGCAACAATAACTTGCTTCTTTGATGACAGCCAATCATCTAAAACAGTACTCCTCAGTTTGCTATTGAGACCTGCATGATAGGCTGTAAACATAAAGATAAACATATGTCAACGGTTGTGGCTCAATATTGAGCCAGGCAGACAGAGGATAGAACGAACGTTTTTACCAGCAGAAGAGATCCCAATACTGGAAAGATGAACAGACAAGTCATCACAGGTTGTACGCTCAAGGCAATAGATAATGGCACAAATATTTCCACATGACTTGAGCAAGTTGCCCAAATCAGTATAAGCATTATCTATAAGATCTTTGTACCGAACTGCACCAACAAAAACTGATTTAGATGATAGGAAAGCAAATCTAGAAAATCCAGTCTATAGTAATGAAAGATTCTCAAACACCTAATAACAGTTTACAGAAAGAAAAATCATACACAAATTAATAGCTCAGAGCTAAACCTTCATAGAAGATATTTGGGCGATTGAAAGAAGACTTGAGGACCAAAGGATTCTGCAAACTCAAGGAGTTGATAACATCATTTTGTACCCTGCAAAAAACTGTTGTTCAGAAAAAGATCTACAGTTTACACACATGTTTTTATAATAATGCACTAAAACAGAAATTCACTTAGGAGCAGCAGTAGCAGTTAGAGCCAGCATTGGAACATCTGCCAAAGAATCTCTCAAGGTTGAAAGTTGTTGATAACTAGGTCTGTAATATGAAAGAAAAAAACAAGTTAGAATATATAGTAAGCACCCATAGACAAGAATCCTGACACAATCACCAATTATGAACCTGAAGTCGTGGCCCCATGACGAGATGCAATGTGCCTGGAATATATATAAACACTCGAAAATTTTAAAACCAACATTCAAGTTCAACACCTTAAGCTTTCCTGCTTTACTCTTGTATAGGCATTACAAGGCCCTTACCTCGTCTATAGCTATAAGATTTAGGAAACCCCTGGAATGGAGTTTTCTCAGCTTCAACATAAAACCTTTTGTCGCGATCAATTCTGGAGTAACATACAGCAATCTTACTGAGGGTTTTCCAGAATCAAGGTCTTCATGGATCTAAAAACCAAAGACAAGAATCACATCCAAGGAGATTAAACAATATAATAAATATAAGTGATTTTATCAATTAAGACAAAGCACGTGGCATGAATTTTGAATATTAACAAAGGGTATTGGTGAAAGAGGTCAGATAATAGACAAAGCTTAGAATTAAGTTGCATATATAGATATATATACACACAGACGAAGAAACACACTATAGTCAAATCACCTTGTTCCTAACATGTGTAGCTTGGGTGGATGAGAGATACTCAGCAGCAATACCTTTCTCCTTCAGCCCCATCACTTGATTTTCCTTTAGCAAAAGAGAAACAAAGAATGGTCCTTCAAAATCCATTAACAAGAAAGCTTTAAAATAGAAAGAACAGAAAAAGAAAAGAGCAGTGCCACTTACCATCAAAGCTGAGAAGGTAAAATACAAGAGAAACAAAGCACATAGTTAGAGACACCAATCAAACACACAGATTCTCAATTCATGAATCAGGAAAAGGAAAAAAAAAAACAAAATTACCAATCAAAGGAGACACAACAAGGACGATTCCAGGTTTAGCTAATGCAGGTATTTGATAACAAATCGATTTTCCTCCTCCCGTTGGCATCAAACAAAAGCAATCCCTTCCTAATCTCATCAATCACATACAGAAGCTAAGAATACCACAAAAATCATTCCAATTTTCTCCGGAGTAAAAGTATAAAAAGACATGTGTGTTACCACTTACCTGATACAACAGCTTGAATAGCCTCCAATTGCTTCCCTCTGAAATCTGCATGACCAAAATGCCATCTCAAAAGCTTCACCAATGCTTCTTTCCCGGCTACATTCTTGTCGGAGCGGTGCACATTCTGCACCGGCAACGGCGATTTCTTCATATCTCTAATCACCTCTTCAACGCCTCGATGAAACTAACAACTTTGTGGAGACGCTAATTTGAGTGCTTGTGATGGTTTCATCGATTCTGGTAAATTTTCAAAGAATACGTCGACGCTGCGGAAAGTGAAGAAGAAGGCGATTGGTAATATATAAAACGACGCCGTTTTCAAACTGCGTACCTGAATTGGATGATAACCAAACCAAACCAAATAATCTCAACCTAACCATAATTTAGTTAACCGGTCGACAATAAACGAAATCCATCCCCAAACTATTGTTTATTCTAGTGTTGTCACAATCCAAATTCAAATCCGATATAATGCAATATAGACAAAAGAAAAAGAATTGCGCATGGCATTTGTTACATCGTTTTTGAACTGTTAAGAGTCGAAACCTCCTTAGAAACTTGAAAGTTCTCTAATCGGTGCACCTCAAAATAAACACTAAAAAATTGTCTCAAAGTCTGCAAATTCCGATTTTTCTTTTTGCAATTTTCAGTTTACTCAGCAAAGTAGTAAGTAACAAGCAAAATCATAAACTATGAAAAGAAAAAAGTTAACCAAAAAAAAAAACAAAGTACAAGCAAAATCAGAATCTTGAATACAGTTTTTACTCTAATGGACAAAGACAAAAGATTTAAACTCATAAGAAAAACACTCTCAAACAAAAGGAGGACTAAGCATCTGAAAACAACTCTGAGAAGAAGAATCAGCCATTGTAGTAATACTACCATCACCAAGCTCGAACACTTTAACATTGTTTTTCTCTTCCTTGTCTATAAAATATATCGAATTCTCCAAACATCCATAATACTCTCTAGCCAAGACAGAGAAACAACTATCCGTAGCCATCAAAAAAGCTTTATCTCCTAAAGACTTAACCTCAACCCATTCAACCAATTCCTCGTCCATCTTATAAACCTTAAAACCAATGGTCATTTCTAAATCAACTCCCTTTACTAGAAATTTCTTACAGAAACGATGAACAATGCATAGATCTCCGCAATACTCCACGAGCCTCTTGTCTTTGCAATCATCTATCTCGTAGTATTCCATTGGAGTTGAAGGTCCGTATTGAAAAATGTTGAGCTCAAATAAACTAATCCACCATATTGCGCCTTTTAAGTCTAGGGCATAGATATGACCTTTGTGAAGTAGAATATCCGAGAAATGTTTAACTTCTTCATCCATGATTCTTGCCCAAGGTTTATTAGTTTCGCTACTATTGCACCACCAGATTTGCTTGTAGTAATTAACTACGAAAACCAAATCCTCTACTAGAACAACTCTAGCAAAATTATACGATATTCTAGTCGAATGATACAAGTATTGAACGTCATAGGATTGATGAATCTCTGAAACCGTGAACTCCAAAAGATCTAGGGTTTTGTCGGAAGAAAAGTCGATGGAGATTCGAGAGAGAGGAGAAAGGAGTTGCTTTTTAGAGGAGACATAGATATCTTGGGTTTTGATAAGCCATCCTTTGTCCGGACATGACGAGAGAATCACACGATAGAAAGCTGCAGGAGAGAGTGAACACGTTCTATTATCGTAAGACGAAAGAAGGCGTCTACGGTTGCGGTTGCAGTGGTTGCGAAAACGCTTCTTGTTCCCAACCGCAGAACGCCAGGTTTTGCAGATGCTACGGAATCGTAGAAGCTCGACTTTGGAGAAGAGACCGTTGGCTATAAAATCAAGGAGGTCTCCGGGTAAATCAGACCACTCGGCGACTTTTTTCATCTCTCTTTGGTTTGTTGAAACCCTAAGAGTTGAAATAATCCGAAAAATCTATGGACAAATCGAAAAGTGGATATGTATATATTCTAAATCTGACTTGTAAAGTGTAAACAATATATTTCCTTTTTTTTTTGGTCAACGAAAATATATATTATTACCTTTTCTATATGGAAGTTTGTTTACGTTTATTTTCTATTTTCATTGAAATGCTTAAGTAATTTATTTTAGAAATTAAATTGATTTTAATTTTCTATTATTACCCTATTAAAATTAATTTTCACTTCTTGACTTGACCAATATTAATTTTTGGAAAATTTTATTTATTGTTGACCAAAAAAATGTCAAGAAGTGAAACTTTATTTAATGTTTAAATGCACCTTTTGAAGTTTATAGCATTTTTTATTTTTTTTCTTCTTAATAAAAGTTTATTTTATAATGTGCTATACACGGTTCAGCCTACTTTTAATAAATTATATATGACACTAAACAAAATAAAAGATTTTTCTACTCATTGAGTTTGATGCAATGAATGTATGTATTAAACTATCATGATTTTTATTTAATATTTTATAATAAATATATCATACATCCAACCACAAAAGAGAAGAGTGTCTATATGAAAATTTATTTCCTATATGAAAATTGATACATGGAAGTTTTTGGCTAATTTATTATTTTCTATGTTTTTTGGAAATTTATCTTATAATTAATCAAATTATTACAATTACAGTTTTATCTTGACCTTCTTGACTTAAGTAATCAACCAAAAATTTATTTATTTATTTCTTCTTTTACTTTGTTTTATTATATATATACTCACAATTGTATAATTTTTCCAACTTTCTATCTTTGAGATTCTTCAATTTGTACCATTCTCCCTTTTTTCTACAAAATCTTTTTTTCCTATTCTTAAGTCATCCTCGAATCTCTTGTGGAGACGAAACAAATAACCAAATTCCACTAAAAACATATTAAAAAAAAAAAACAGTTTATTGAAGCTATTGGGCGTTTATTAATTTTGTGGGCCTCTAATTATATGAAACTAAGCTCTTTGTAGCCCAATGGATAAGTATAAACTCAGCCGAAACGTGATGCGCGTGGTTGACGAACTGAAAAATACAAATTTCTTGCCCACTCGCACAATGAGCACGTCGAAGCCACCTCCCTGAAATTCTTGGAGTAAAACATGCGAAAATTGCTGTTTTTCGTAAAATAATTAATTTGGGAGCGTGAAATTGACATTTTTAGTTTGATAAAAAAAAACAACTGTTTTTAGTCGTAGTCAAATTTCATCACAATCTTATTAATCGTAGTCAAATTTTTATAAATTTTTATAAAAACAATGAACAACTTTTTGTATACATAAATTACATTAAATTATTATTTTTTAAATTATAGATATAAAATGGACCAATATAGAGTGAGAATTAAACTCTATATATAATTACTAAGAATTAAACTCTATATATTTAACAAAAAAACAATTAAAAGTTTCATATATAAGAGATTACAAATTAGAAGTGTCTAGCCCTTTTTTATTTTACAAGAATAAAAAAATTGTTTTCTTTTCTTTTTATATTCGTTCACGCACATATTTACTGTATTCGTTGTATTAAAGTTTAAATTGTTACAATCATTTAAATTTTACTAAAATATGAATATATTGGTTATAAAAAATCTATAGACCTTTCAAGTTTCTTTTTTTTTCTATTACAGTATTATGTTTTTTTAATCAAGTTTTTTAGATGTTCCAGTTTCGAATTTGGATTATCATTCTGATGAGATAAGTTTAGCTAGATCTTAGCTATACTATTGTTATGTTTAGATAAACTTATGCTGCTAGAATATAGAAACTATGAGATCGTATTTTGGCTATACAATTAGAGAGCAATACAAAACTTTCGTTAAAACCTGATCATTCGATCATCTCTATTCAATGTTTGTATTTTGGTTTTTGTTCGTCTCTCCTTTGGCTTTTTTTCGGAATTTAAAATTTGCACAAGATCGTTGACAAAAAAAAAAAAAAAATTTGGACAAGATCACACGACACACATAACGATAAGCAATAAACAAAATTAAAATTTATGATAATAAATCGTTTTAGAGAAAGGGAGGAGAGAACATGTGAAGAAAAATCAGTCATATTGATGATATTACCATCATTAAGCTTGAATACTTTAACAGCTTCCCCATTCATTCCATAATTCCAAACTTGATCTCCATCACTATCAGCGAAGTAGATATAATTCTTCAAAAGTCCCTGGTATTCGGTACTAATATCATCATGCTTGATAAGTTACCAGCTTTGCCATTCATTCCATATTTGTCAGTGAAATAGATAGAATTCTTCAAACATCCATGGTACTCGGAGGCTACGACCGTAAAACAACTGTCCCTAGCCACAATGAGTGCCTTGTCTTCCAAGGAACTAACTTCAACCCATTTTGCCGAATCCTCGTCCATCTTATAAACCTTAAAAACCAACGGTCCTCTCGATATAAGCACTCTCGTCCAATGAGTGTCTTGCTCGAAGTTGATGAATAATGCATAGATCTCCACAGTACTCCACGAGTCTCTTGTCTTTGCAACTATCATATTCGTAGTAGTCCATCGGAGTTGAAGTTGTGAATTCAATGAGACAGAGCCGTGATAAACTAATCCACCAAATTGCGCCGGTTAAGTCTAAGGCATAGATCTGTCCTCTCTGGAGTATAATTTCCGCGAATTTTTCAACTTGGTTACTGATTTTTGTCCAAATTCTACTTTCTTCTCCACTCTTGCACCACCAGATTTTCTCGTCGTGACCGACTGCGAATAACAGATTGTCTAGGAATACAACTCTAGAAAACATAAGTGCTGGACTTTTTACACCCTTCGAGCCTACAAACATGAAACCCTCATCAAATACGTGAATCTCGTAAGATAGGCGAATCTCTGAAACCCCAAAATTCAAAAGGTCTAGAGTTTGGTGGGATGGGGTGATGAGCTGGCGAGAGAGAGGAGACAAGAGATTAATCTTACTGGATTCGGAAACTTGCTGGTTCTGATCAGCCATCCTTTGCAAGAAGATGAAGAAGGGACAGTTACACGGAAGAAAGTGTTGGGAGAGAAAAGAGTCTTTATTTTCTCCTTGGAGGAAGGAAGGCTGCGTTGAAAGCGGTTCTGAAAACGCTTTTTGGTCGTCGCAACCGCGGAACGACAGGGTTCACAGATGCTACGGATACGAAGGACGTCGATGTTGGAGGAATAACGGCTTGCAATTAAATCGATGAGTTCTTCAGGTAAATCAGACCACTCAGTTTTATCCATCTTTGAATTAATCGACGAGTTCTCTTCGTGTTATTATTACTTATTGTCAGAGAAACAACTTCAAAACAGAGCCCCTAAGATTGAAACTTGAAAATATATGCACAATAATCAGTTATCATATTATCCCAACGTAGAGAAAAGATAACACCGAATCTGATGGGGTGTATTATCATATTATGGAATCTTTATCTAATTTAATTTATTAAGATTAATTAATTGATTCCAATTACAGTTAAGCATGGAAGCTATACTTTGGATTTCTCAAGAGCCAGATTCCAATTCAGATTTCCTGTACCAGTTTAACTATATTTTCTGACAAGATCACAACAAATTATTCAGTAAGTACCAAGTAAATAAAAAATGCGTCTTTCTTCTTCTTCATACACAAAAATTGAACACATAGCAGTAGTGGAAGTTACCGGCTTCAGATCAGTGGACCTTTACTGTGTCTGATTGCTTCAAAACGTGCAGCCAACATATCATAGTCAGGCAGTTTTGGGTGAACATGGTGACCGCTTGAGTCCCGTCTGGACTCATCGGACTGAGGAGCCTGAGGCGGTACTCGGTTTGGTGGGAGAGAAGAAACACGAGCCTGTGATGGTTCTTCTGGCTCTGTATCTTCCTCGTAGTAGTCTGACTCATCAAACTTGATCTCAGAAGTTGCAGGAGGAGGAGGAGGAGGAAGTGATGGAGAATTGTAGCTGTGCCTCCTCCTCATTGTTTCCTTTGCTTCTACTTCGGTCTTCGTATAGTCTTCCTCGTAGTCAGATTCTTTAATACTCGGGTTGTTGTAGCTGTGTCTTCTACCGATTCCTCTGTTTTCTGCACTAGGTTTTGCGTAATAGGAACTTGTTTCAGACTCTCGTGATTGTCTGCTTGAACCTGGATGATGATGATGATCCATGTACTGTGAATCCTTCTGATTTGTTGAATGATCGGAAGATACAGAGAACTCCTTGGTGCTGTCTCTTCTGGTAGCTAATAAGGAGGCTACCTGTGCTGCTGCAATTGCCTGTTTGGCTAATTCAGTTGCTGCTTCCGCTGCTGACTCGGTGTCATGATAATGCATGTTGGTGCTCGTGTTACTACTCGATCTGACGAGCGAAACAACAAAAAGACTTCATCTTTTCTGATCCCATATTTAGTTAGACATTGTTGAACCAAAAGCTGGAATGCATATACATACCTCGGCACTGCTTTGGTAGGATCAATAGGCTCGTTGATAGCTGCACGATTAACCGGTAAGCTTGAGGCGCTTACAAACTTACGTGGCCCGTCCTGTTAGTACAAGAAGAACACAACTTTGAAGATTCTGATTTTGAAAAAAGAGGAAGTTAAAAGGGAAATTAAGAGACATACTATGCTTTCTTCTTCAGGTTTGAGAAGTTCTTGTTCTGTCTCTGTAGTGTCCCAATTAACCTGGAATTCTTTTGCAATTTCCTTCATGATTTTCAGTTTGTATTCTCCAACCGGATTTCTAACCGAAAGCTTATCAATTAACTACAAATGCACAAGAGAGAAAGCAAGTTCAGGATTTCATCTGGCATCTGAAAACGAATCCCAGCTCGAGTTAACTAATCAGAAACAATGAATGATTTAGTTACCATCCGGTTCACGCCGCAGCTAGGACGCAAATCAGTAGCAGCAGATACAAAATCTTTCCCATATTTCTTCTCAAATATGTCTCTGAGATCTCCAAGCTCAGGAATCTCAGAGCATCTAGGCGCAGCAAAAATCAAACTAGCAATACCTTCCTTAAGATCCACAGGACATTGCCTAAAAGAAAGCCAACCACATATAAGAAGCCAAATTGAAGTCAAGTAAAGAGACAACTGAAACTGATAGCTATGAACATACTTTTGCTTGGTGATGATAGTGAGTCGAGCAACAATAAGTTCACAGAAAAGCTCAATGATTTCATTTGCTGCCTGAATGTTCTGTTCCCTTATCACATGCTCAACCTGAATTTGTCAAAAAGCAAAATCTTAACTGAATTGAAAATTGCAGGAAAACTCAAAAGAAGTGAAATAGGAAAGTGAAATACTCTGATTCGAGCAGTGGCATCTTGACCGGATTGAAGAAGAACAGCGATGTCACGCCTCATTTGCTTCACCACAACTTGTCTCTTGTTCCTCAGTAGCTTTATCCGAGCCACAGCCATCTTCGCCGCCGTTTTGCTTTTTTCGGATCAAACATGCAAAAAAAAAACACAGACTTTCATCAGATGCTTAATTATAGAAAAGCCGAGATCGGAAATTTCTCAAAATTCAAGCTTTTTCTGTGAAATTAAGAAATTGAGAATGCCCAGATCGATTCTCGAGATAAGAAGTGTCAAGACACTAAAAAGACCCTAACTTTTCCATATTTTCTGGGCAGTGAAGCAGAGTGAGGGAAATTAGGAATCGAAGAAGCATTAAATCAATAAAGATGAGTACCATTTGGAGGAGTTAAAGCCACGACGGAAGAGAGAAAGACTGAACTTCATGAGCTTCTTGGTCTGCGCAGAGGCTACTCCGGCCGCCGTCATTTTCTTCTCACCACCGCGTCTCTGACACAGAAGAAGAAGAAAGAGATGTAGAAGAAGAATGCTAGTGTGAGTGTGTAAGTAACGGTCCGCAGAAATTAGGAAAGTAAAGTAACGCTCTTTTAGGTCCCAAGGAACACACCACCCACACCGACTTAGAAAAGGATTAATAATTTATTAGCTGGACTTCGACAAATTTTGACGATGTCAAATATAGCCGTTGTATCGTAGACACGTTGCCAAACCCAACGAGCATCCTAAGCAAAGCATCCTAAGCAGTGAAAGTTTCGTAGCACCGTGGCTTGTTGATGCGTGTGATCCATTGATTATATAATGGGCTTGGGCTGTAATAGGCTGGATTTTAGTCAATGGGCTTCTTTTGAGTCAAAGTTTTTTTTATATATATCAGTAGTCAATTTTTTGAAGGTCTCATCATGTTTAATTAATATTTTGAAGGTCTCATCATGTTTAATTAATATTTTAAAGGTCTTATCATGTTTAATTAATATAAATCTTAGATATTAAGTATAAATATTTGATTTGATTTGACCCAAAAAAATATATATATAAAGATTTGACAATTTGATTATCTACCATATTAGGAGATTTGATCTTATCTCATTCAAAATATCATTAGCACAATATCTGATATAACTTTTTACTAAAATAGCACACTTTCTCTATTCTATAAAAACGTTATACATTGTCCAAAATATATCAGATATTGTTTTCTTCACCAACTCTTTCTCTTCTACAAGGTTATCGAAAGAAAAAAACAGCTTTCTATGATGGTGGGAAAATTTTCATCGAAGTCTGCTTTCATCATCCTTTTAGCTTTTACTGGTAAATTTAATGTTTTCTATAATATGATATTAAAGAATTATATTGTGTTACTAATGTTTATTATACACTTTTGTGTCATAGTGATGATATCCGTAACAGTTCAGATTGTTGAGGCGAAACGTCTCTTCCATGAAGAAACTTCTCAACACTTATTGCATCATGAAGCTTCACTGCCGGTTAAGCAATTTGGGTTTGGTTTTTGTACGCCACCATGCAAAGAATTATGTTTTGGTACAGCCTGCTATTGCGTACCACCAGAGAATGTGAGGCATTGTTAGCCGCTGAATTTCATTTTCATCGGTTCGTTATTCTAAAAAAAAATGAAATATTTATCTACTAATTTTAAAGAAAAATGAAACAATAAAAATTTAAGAGGCAAAGGTCCTCGTATTAATATGTCATCATCCACAAAAATGGTTTTCATTTTGAAAAGATGGTGACATTTAATTATTAAATTATTATTCCAACGTTCTGCCAGAGGTAAATTGCTTTTTTACGAAAAAATAATAATCAGTAATTATCCTATTTTAAACATTAAAATTAGTGATTCTGCATTCGTCACTCTCTTCACATCCATCGTTCTAGGCGGTAAAATTATAGATATTTATAGTCTAGTAATTTTCTCATATTTATAAGTACACAAAACTTTACAAGCGATGTTCACACCTGAACGAGTTACAAACTTACAAGAAACACACATCCTCTAAAACATGGACGCATGTTTAAACTCTCTCAACATACAAGGGAAAAAAAACCAAATCAAGATTTTAAAACCAATCGACCTGGTCAAGAGCAAGTAATTTATTTCCAAATCCAGACCAAGAAATTCGAATCTGATCCATTTTGAATTAAGTGGAGAGGATGTTAAGAAGAGAGACTCTAGCTTGTATCATTACCTTGAACAATCCTTCAAGTGCCTCTTCAAGCTCTTCCATGGCTGCCTCTACACCTTCGGATCTAACCAATGCACATTGAATCCTCTCACATACTTCTTCACTAATCTTTTTCTCCTCTTCTTGATCTTCCCTCATCGTCATCACAACGAGCTTCCCAAGCTCAGATTCCATCGCTTCAAGCTCGAGACAAGAAAATCCCTTCTCAATATCTCTTTTCTCCTGGTGATGATGATCTATTCCTTTCTTCACAAGTTTCATAACAATCCCCCAACCTTTGTGGTGATGATGATTCTTAGTCTTTAACCCTTTAGGCGACGACAAGAACGAGAAGACCGATCGTAACACGAAGCAAGTCATTACACTCGTCTCTTGCATAACTCTAACCAAAACACTCATCTCTTGATCATCACCATCACACCAAACACTCTCCAAAGACGCGTCTGTCTCTTTCGACATTACCATATACTTCTTGATCTCCTTCTTGATCTCTTTCCTCGACGCCATGTAAGCATCCACGTCAGTCTCGAGGCTAAACTCGCCTCCTTTCTTGCTCCTTCTCAAAGCAGACTGAAGCTCAACAACACTCTTCTTGATCTTCGACCCCGCGTCCTTAGCTCCTCCACAAACCTCTAAGTACTTCAGCGACACTTCAAGAAGCTCATCCATCAAACCATCACCATTAAGAAGAGCTTGTTGAGTTTCAGAAGAAGATTTGAAGAGATCGTCACTTAAACATTTATAAAGCTCGGTAAGACCAGAGAGACCGTCACGTACCATCGTCTTCGACTCTAACGAAGACGACCCCAAAGCTCTAACCTTGGAGACCACTTCTTGAATTCTCCTGACACTCGGATGAGACCGAACCGGTAAGCTAACACATCTAGCTTTGTATGCCTTGTGGAGTCTTGGGGACAATGAAGACATATACATCTCAAGTAATGATGTTGAAAATGAGTTATTCGAGTTTTGCTTTGTTCGGTCCTCAAAACTCTAGGGTTTATATAAATACATATAACGACATAAATGTCAATGAGTAGGGCCTAGCTTAGCTAAGACGTGAAGACCATGTGAAGTGAGTGTGGGTACTTCACTAAGGAAGAACAGAACACGTAAGGCTCAATAAATGCTATGTCGTTTGATTATTGAGTTAAATCGTTGTCGAAGTTCGATGTTTCAGTTTCGGTTACTAAAACCGAAACCTTTTTCACACCTCTTTTCATGCACCAAAGCCACCGCCCATTTACAATTCTTTAACATTATAATTATTTTTAGTCTCGTTGGATTTTGTTTCTTTTGAAGGTTACAAATACAATGCTCTAATTTTCTATGTGTGGGTACCTCGATTGAATTTAATTCAAGATCTTTGAAAGATTTTGTTACATTGTTTAAGTAAAAAATATGAGATATGTAATGCACGGATGATGTGGTCCCACGCAAGAGACGATGCCTCCCTTAAATAACACCGTCACACGTCCGCAATTATGTTACCATGAATTTAGGAGTATCAGGTTTTCCACTGATCAGGTTTAGAACCTTTAATTTGGTTCTTCGAGTTTGGAATCTTTTAGCTTTATGGATTAATATATGAGTAGTTTGAAAATAAAGTGTCAAACGATACCATCAGTAAAAGCACTTTTAGTACAATGGTTGTCTGGTTTCCGGGAGAAAATGAGTGATTTCAAAATGTAAATTTGTAGAACAGATTAAATAACACTTTCTATTTATTTATTTATTAATATAAAATCCTCCAAGTGATCTGATGGAAATAATTAGCTATAACATGATGGAAATATACACGATAAAGATATTCGAAAGTGTAGAGTTGTTAAGGATTTTCATGAAGTCTCGGTTTAGAGATTAATAGTTCAATTGGATGAGTGAGTTGGGTTAAGACGGTTTCAGATGTTGGTTCAATTGCGGTGGCAAATTACGTAATTAATGAACAGTTAGTGGTTTTTCAGTCTTAATTGATTCGAAAATTGATTTAGGTTTTATAAATTTTAACTAGAAATCCGTTAAAAACCACAAAACAATGTGACAATGAAGCTAGAGAATAAAATATTAAAGAGTGTCATAGTACATGTAAGTATGTAACTATGTAAGTCTGGTGTTGGACCATAAAATTGGGTTCATGTGCAAATTCGGCCCAACCAAGTATGAAACAAATACATAGAAAAACAGGTGGAGATGCATAATTAATAAGTGAAATATATTTGATACAACTATGATAGGTGTAAAATATGCTTGCCTATTTTTTTTTTAGATCTTATTTCAAATCCCATCTTATTATATAAGTGAAAGTTTTTACGAATGGAAAAATAAATAACATAATTATTTCCGTAATTATTTAGAATGAGTTGCTATCTTAAATTCATATCTTACTGAATTGCTATGTCCATAATCTCTTACTATAGAAAGATATAGACTTATAAATTCCATTACATCATTTTGAACATATACAATTTAAAATATTATTTTCACTTCTACATCTTCTACAGAAGATTAGCTACTAATATCAGTATGTGTCTTTTCATACGTGATATTATTTTAGTAGCACGCATAAAATTCAGCAGCGATAATTTTTTTATAGGTAATCAATAAACAAATCATGGTCGGAGAACTAGTGAATCGATGGTCAAATAGGATAAATGTTGTAATTCCGCTTCCGTGGAGAATCGATCCCTGGCCTATACCAACAGGATGACTCTCACCGATAGAAGGGAAGCACCCCACAACCACCACTTGGTTTAAGCAGCGATAGTTGTATGCACGTTCTAGGTCAGTGAATTTATACTAATAAGTCAACCCTCCTCTCCATTTTCATAATAAATCAAGAAGTTTCAATCGAGTTTATGATTTTCTAACTAATTTAGTCATTTTGAATTATGAATCATAGATTGTTTCATAACATGTAGGGTATATAACGGCAATGTTGATTCTACTTTACAAATTTCTACATTTATCAATTTAATAAATAGAGTAAAAAATCTTTTATACGCTTATATAATGCATCCCTCCGGTAAGTTCTCTAAAATCGAACGCCCACGAAGGTTACACTACATACATTGACTTCTTCTAATGAGAGATTATGTTGAGTAGAGAGGCTCGTGTTCTTATCAACCTTCGAAAGAACCCTTCTAAATTTCTCTCGAACCCCCCAGCGCTCATCTCAACCTCCTCAAGCTTATTTTGTAGTTCAGCATGAGAGCAAGAATCTCTGCAAATTGCGAAATCCAATATCTCCAACTCGTTCTTGGTGGCCTCGTGATGATCCTTCTTCTTCTTAGTACCGAAGCCAACATGTTACTCACATTAACTAACACGCTACAAGATGTTTGTCTTCATGATCATTATCACATGAACGAGACCGTCCATCGATTTTCTTCAAGGATCCTAGAAGCTTGTTAGCTTCTTTTCTCATGTTCTTCCTAAATCCGACATAGCCCGAGACAGCGACTTCAAGTTGATCTCCTCCTCCTCCGGCTACTTTCTTTCTTCTAACACATGACTGAACACCGCGAACATGCTCGTGCGTCTCCACCATGAGATCCCTCGAGACGCTGCATATATCCATTAGCCTCAACGAACCATCAAGCATTTTCTCCATAAACTCCGACCCACCAGAGGACATAACCCGTTGCGTGAAACCCATTCTCAGAAACTCTTCCGTGCAATTGTAGAGTTCCTCCAAACCAGCCAACGCCATCAAGATCGATACGGATGAACTTTTCGTGGTGTTAATTGTTTTAATCTTATTAAGAGCTTCTTCAATCTCACTCGTGCTTGGATACGATCTTGAAGGTAAACTTATAGATTTTAATTGTTTCTTTGTGATGATATTCGCCATCTTTTGTGTTTTGTTTTTGTTTGAGTTTTTCTGTATAAGGTGTTTTGAGGTTTTTTTTTTCTTTCTCCTATATCGATATGCTTTCTTCAACTTGCCCTACAGATGCATATATCTAGCATAGGGTTTTGCAACGTCATCAACCAACAAAACTTCAACAATAATTGATCTTTTAAATTTGATTGGTCCGGTTATTACTGGAAAATCTGTGGCTCTCAGAACTGTCGGACTATTATATTGGTCAAATCTTTTGGCCACAGAGATAAGCCTGATGAGTCATAGTCTGTGTTGCCTCCGGTTTCGCCACATTATCAATTGGCCTTTCGAGTTCGTAAAAGCGTCTCAGTAGGTAATGTGATCCAGATCTTCCTCCTTTCAACTTATGCTGTTTGCTAGTTAAGATTCTTTAGACCATCTTTAACCCCATTTATATATTCATCTAATACACTCTATTTTAGAGTAAGATTTAAATTTAATTTATCTTCATTTTCAACTCCACAATAGAGTTTCATTTTTTCTCTGTATTTGTAGTTTTCTATTTTCATTCTACACTAAAATTTGAAGATTTATATTTGTGGGAAAAAAATAGATTGGAAATGTTACTAGAAATAATTTAAAAGAAATATTCTTGTAAAAACACTTAAAGAGGTATAACATTGCCTTCTGCATGACGTCTCACGTTACGACACGTGTAAGAGGGCACGGGTTTTGAGTAGATTTGCGTGCCAGTTCTCACAGATGTTATTTCATTTAACAACCGTGGAGTGGACTTTTTACCATTTACGTTTATTGGTTAAATAATATTTCCATTTAGTACCAATCATTCGTAAAACCAAAACAATAACAGCCACTTGTGTGGCAACCTAATTTGGACAGAAGAAGAATACTAATATTTATTTGTTCCATTTACTTTTGTAAATTAGTGAGCCATTTTTCATCAATATTAATTTCAATTAAACTATAATTAGAATTTCATATTTCATCATTATAATACGATACTTATAGAGTGAAAGAATTTTAAATCAAAGAAAAATGTACAATTTGTTGGTTTTACTGCAATTTTTATGCCGTGGTTTAACATACATCAATGGATTTTTTTTAATCGACAACCTTATCAAATTTTCCATATATGTTTTTTTATTTGACTTTTATGTCATGTGATTTTGTAGATACAAAGTTTAGTTATATATTAATAAGTTGCAAACTTAGTAAATTATGATATTTCCATTTTGTTTGCATTTCTTTTCACATTGATGTAGATTAATAAACAAAATGTGCCTTTTTGGTATAAAGACAGCGATTATAATCGTTTTTGAGTTGGTAACATTTTTTTTTTTTAAATTGCCTTTTTGGTCACTATCAAATTTCTAGCTATATATAACTAGAAATTGTCCCGTGTTACAGCACGGTTTAATGAATCTAAACAAATCTGATTTTTTTAATAATAAAAAAATTAATAATAGAATATCCAATTTTTTTGTGTGCAAATCAATATCTGATTGTGCAAATAAAATTAAATCAGATTTTAACAAATCCGATTTTTTGGAATATTAACAAATCTTTTTTGGAATTTTAACAGATCCTATAAAAATATTTGATTATTAACAAATCCGATTTTTTGGAATAGTAAAATATTTTTTTTGGAATATTAACAAATCCGATATTTTGGAAATAGTCAACATTCTTTTGGAATATTAACAAATCAGATTTTTTTGTTAGCCATAAATTAAATGATTTAATTAAATGATTACATAATAACTAATGACTAAAATATTCTTAATGAGAGATTAAAATTTGTTCATTGAAGTAATGACAATGTGATGTAAATATTAACACTTTTTAATGTTTATTTATAAATGTACTCCTCAAATAATATATAGGGGATTTCAACAAAACGTGAAAATATTGAAACACTATAGATATTAAAAATATAAATATCAGAAAATAAAGTAACAAATGGAAAATAGATGGCATAAATATGAAATATTTTATCATATTCCCACATTCATGCTTTATGCTAACAACATGCTATAAAATAACAATAGTAGGGAACAATTTATTTCATTCCAACATTATTGCAAAATATGTAAATCTTATTATATTCCCTCAGTATTAGTGAAAATAACATAAATTATGAAGCAACAATAACATAGATTGAATACTTCAAAGAAACAAACGGAAGAAAACAATTTAACCAAGGAAGAGTATTTGCATGCATACGCAAATGCACATGATTGAAATAAAACAAGAAAATAGAAAATTTTAATGTTTTAGGTCACACAATGCATTCATTTGGCTTTATCCTCCTCTTCTTCTGCATCATGTGGTGGTGACCTGTTGAGATCAAACTTTGGAGTAAAACCAGATCCACTCCCTCCTTCTTCCTCCACTGGATCAGCATTCAGATCAATCCCCAACCCTCCAGTGCCTGAGCCAAACCCTCCACCACCGGAAGAAGCAGCAACCGTCCCACCAAATCCTTCCTCAGCCGCATTAAATGTTGGCGGAGGAAGGAAACCTTGATATCCACGGTCCTTGTGCTGCCTTAAATGTCCAAAGACAGCCTTCCAAGAACCAAAGCTTCTCTCACAGATGTTACACTTAGGAGGGCCTTGAGGCGGATTAGTCAACTGAGAAGAACCTTTCTTTTTTGCTTTTTTGATCGGCTCTTTGTCCTCGGTGGAACCGATGACTGTAGAGCCGGGCGCTCCGGCAATAGCTTCCAATAAGACACGAGGTCTTCCAACTTTCTTATTTTTGGAAGTCCCAATAAAGCCACCACTTTTGCTCAAAGTTTGATCTTTCTTCCCCTCCGCTTCTTCAGCAGCAGCAACAATAAGTTTTGCCGCAATTGCGGCTTCTTTAGGGATGGTTTCATCCACATTAGAGCTTTCAGTAAGTCTCAGTGCAGGAAGGGCAAGAACAAGTTCGCGGATTTCTCCTTCTTCATCGCTACATTGATAGTCACCGTCGTTTGAATTTTCATTAATCTCTTCCTCAGTAATCATTCTTCTCTCGTCGGGATTACTCATGTTTTTGCCTTGTGGAGAGTAACACAACTTCTGCGTCCATCGAATTGGTCTTTATATAGTTTCTCTGATCACACGGCGGTTATGACCGTTATTTTATATATGGGTGTCTAACGTGTGTGTTCTTTTAGATCTCTCTCGCGCCTTTTCTTTAAAAGGTTGCGTCCGTCGGATCCAATTAAAATCTCGTTTGACAAAACTGCCCCTGGGGATAACGAAGGATCATAAGAGATATGTGAACCGGAAAATCATCAATTAATAATTTAACTCAACCGGCACGTACGTGCTACTGTGATAGTATCGTTTGTGGTGCCCCAATGGTCTGAATTCCCATCTCTTCTTAAAAATATCATGAATTTTTGGTTTAATTTAGAGTTTAAACTTTTTTTTTTCCTGAAAATTTTTAGCTGTGAATATATATTTAGGCTATATGTAATTTTACATTTTGAGCTGTCCTTATATTAAAGTCTGGTTTATATGGACTTATTTTAGATTTTTTAGTATACATATGATATATAATATCTTATTTCGTAGTTTTGAATCAGAGTTTTTGATAAATAAATGAAATCTCCTATATATTATTTGGGGAGTACATTTGAAAATAAACATTAAAAAGTGTTAATATTTACATCATCTTGCCATTATTTCAAAGAACAAATTTTCATCTCTCATTAAAAGTATTTTAATCATTAGTTATTATGTGATCTAATCATTTAATGAAATCATTTAATTAAATCATTTAATTTATAGTTTTTTTATAATCAATTATTGTGGTTACCAAAAAAATCGGATTTGTTAATATGTCTGAAAATGATTTTTACTATTCCAAAAAATCGGATTTGTTAATAATCAGATATTTTATAGGATTTGTTAATATTCCAAAAAATCGGATTTATTAAAAATTTATTTAATTTTATTTGCACAATCGGATATTGATTTGCATAAAAAAATCGGATATTCAATTATTAATCTTTTTAATTAAAAAATCAGTTTATATTCATTAATCCGTGGTGTCCCAGACAATTTATACTATAGAATAAAAGAATAAGACACGAACTTTTACAAATAGTCATAATTGGTACAGATGAATGTATCTAATAAATAACGCTGTTTGTAAAATGGCTGCAAAAAAAAGTTAAAACAAAAAATAATTAAAATAGCTGTAGGTCTAGTTGCTATTATAGCCTAGTAGGACATCTCATCGACTCGCGTATGTTCTAACGAATTTCAAATCATTGTATCTTCCTTAGACGTTCATACTATAATAAGACACACACAATAAGTTCGGATATGTTTCAGTCCAAATTAAAATTTGAACAAGAAAAGATGCCACTGATTCAGTCAATTTCATTGTTGGTTTTAAATCGCTCCATAACATTTTGTCACACAAAAGCTTGTATATATCAATGCAATATTGTATCTATTTTTACAAATTTATCTCTACATTTATCAATTAGTGTACAAAATCTTATCTATGCGTCTATAATGCATCCCTCCGGCAAATTCTCTAAAGTCGAATGCCTGCGAACGTTACATTACATGCGTACTTTAACATTTAATGAGAGATTATGTTGAGAAGTGAGGCTCGTGTTCTTATCAACCTTCGAAATAACCCTTCTAGATTCTTCTCGAACCCATCAATGCTCATCTCAACCTCCTCAAGCTTCTTTTGAAGATCATCACGAGAGCAGCATATCGCGAAATCCAAACTCTCCAACTCGTTCTTGGCCCCCTCATTATGATGAACCTTCTTTTTCTTTAGTACCGAAGCCAACTTGCTCTTAATGTTACTTTGTCGTCCCGATAAGAACTCCAAGAACGACCTCAACACCGAGACGCTAAGGGAAACTACTCGTCTCATCGCATCTATAACCGCCACAAGATGTTCATCTTGCTCACCATTATTTACCGATGATGATGAACTTAGGCCTCCATCGATGTTCTTCAAGGATCCAAGAAGCTTCCTAGCTTCTTTTCGCATGTTCTTTCTAAATCCGACATAGCCCGAGACGGCGACATCGAGTTGGTCTCCTCCTCCGGCTACTTTCTTTCTCCTAACACATGATTGAACACCAAGAACATGCTCGTGAGTCTCCACCATGAGATCCCTCGAGACGCTGCATATATCCATTAGCCTCAACGAACCATCAAGCATCTCCTCCATAAACTCGGATCCATCAGACGACATAACCCGTTGCGTTGAGCCCATTTTCAGAAACTCCTCCGTACAATTGTAGAGCTCCTCCAAACCCGCCAAGCTCATCAAGATTGATTCGGACGAATCCGTCGACGTGGTGTTAATATTTTTAACCTTGTTAAGAGTTTCCCCGATCCCGGTCGTGCTTGGATGCGATCTTGAAGGTAAGCTTATAGATCTTAGTTGATTCTTGACGATCATATTTGACATTTTTTTGATATGCTTTTATGCTTTTGTTTTTAACTTTTTAAGAAAGGTGTTTTGAGCTATGTTTCTTTCTTTTCTGATCGATCTGCTTTATTCAATTTGCTCTACCCATGTATATATATATAGCATAGGGTTTTGCGTATCAACCAACAAAACTTCAACAATAATTGAAATTTTAAATTTGATTGGTCCGATTATTACTGACAAATCTGAGCTGTCGGACTATTATATTGGTCAAATTATTTGGCCACAGAGATGAGCCTGATGAGTCATCGTTTGTGTTGCCTCCGGTTTTGCCACATTATCAATTGACCTTTCGAGTTTTTCAAAATTTTAAAATATCGATGGTGTTAAATGGTCTCGGTAGGTAACGAGATCCAGATCTTCCTCAACCGTATACAGTATTATATACGCCCTTCTATTATCCAATCATCTCTTATGTAGGTTGCTTATTAGGGAAAATAGTATTCTTTTACAAGAGATCAAAAATAATGTTTGTTTATTTGTAATTTCCTCTGCATATGGCTTCTAACATTACGACACGTATAAGAGAGGTGCACGAGTTTTGAGTTGATTTGCTTGCGTGATTTTATTGAGTTTTGTATCTGGTTTACTGATTCTCATAAACGTGGAATGATTTTATTTTAACTTGTTTACTTATTAGCAATCATAAGATATTGAACCAATTTTTTTTTTTACTTTATTGAGTTCGTAGAAACCAAACTAGACAAAACCAAAATATTGAACCCAAAAAAAAATTCTAAATTCTTTAAATTAATTGGGCATACTCAATTCAAACGTAACTAGATTTAATATTAATTCGAATTTCATATTTGTAATCTGTTATAAAACATCTTGTGGACTCATTAACCTACCATTAGGTCAGTGTTTTATCTTTCCTCAGATCCCGGACTCATATATATATTCCCTTATCTCATTAATAAGATGGATCGCTTACAACACGTTATCAGCACGAAGGCCCTAAAACCCTAAAAACACAAAACGCGGTCTGCTCACTCCGCATAACCCCTTAAGGTGAAAGGTAACCAAACCCTAAAAAGCTAAGAACCAACCATCGAATTCGACTAGAGAAAGTAACCATTAAACGAATCTTGATGATTAAGTCGATTGTTATCGCAGTGATCGATTGCTTGACTCATTTAAGTTGCTAGAAAAGTTATTCGCTAAACCAAAGTCGCAATTAAAACACTTAGCCATGGCTAAACTTTAAAAACCTAAAACCTAAATCGGATCAAATCCAAATCTCTAAAGTATAATCCGATTGTTTGAGGTTGTCTAGTTGTTTTTAAATTGATTGTTTATGATTGGTTACATGCTAAAATTGCGTAAATCAAACCTAAAATCGTAACCCTAAACAGAAAGTAAGAATCCTTGTAAATAGAAAATCCTAAAAACCCCTAATTAAATCTATTCTAAATAGAAAAGTTTAATCATAATCAATAAAAGGAAAACCTAAATAAAAAAGAGGAAATTATCAAATCCTAAATCCTAATTAAATTGGGAAATTTCAATCCTATTCAAGACAGGGAACCATAAAATAATTTTTCCAAAATAAAGTTTAAAAATAAAGTTTCCATAAATAGCAATTTTTCATTTAAGAAATTTTTTTTTTCAATCCCATACCCCAAGAATCCTAGATTCATCAAAGCTATTTTTTCCGAAATGAATGATCACTTAATGAAATCAATTCGCAATGATGCGAACATTCAAAAAGGCCAATTCGGCGCACTTCAATGCCTCTGAGATAACTATCTCCGCTCGACACTCAAAAATTTTCCTCAACTCCAAAGGCCTGGTGAATGCATCATCGATGGTAACACGCTCTCAAAGATCGTTCCAGCGATATTTCATATCCGCCATCACCGGCCGAGCCTCAAAAAATCAATAATCAGAGAATCCACTGACCTGGGTGGCAAAAGAGGCATTTGACCATCGAAAACCCCATTGCCTGTGCCCAAGCTTCGAGGAAGAACCTACTTGCCCAAGATTTCAAACTGCTGACGCCACAACTCCGAAGTTATTTCGATCGCTTCAATCATGAAACTATGGCGATGGTGTTGTCCGACAACGCTGCGAAAAGACATCGTCAACATTTCATACTCGTAATAGTGCTTTCATAAGAACTGATGAAATACGCGACATGAAGATTTGATCTTCGCTTACTCCTAGTAGAGAAAATAATGAAGTGTTGATGAGAATGCTGCTCAAAGTGCCCCTGATCAGCCCCCACTACCGAGGCCCATCAAATCGGCGAACCAAGAGAGAATAACCACGCCCCCAGCGTGATGCATCTCCTCCGGATCGTGCCGTGGACGTAGCAATGGACGGGAAGCGTGGCAATGGACATGGAAATTTGAACAGCAACCGATCCTAACCTCGCATGGTCGCTGCAAAGGTCAATCTCCAACCACCATTCAAATTAACTCGACTCAATCCATCCTCTGCCACCGATGCGGATGTCAAATCATTCGTCCAAGAACTGTCGCACTCCCAAGTTCCTTTCAGGATTCTATCGAAGACGTGGAAAACTCATCCCGAAGCTAACTGCTAACCAAGATACGTGACTTCAGCAGATGCCGATCACATGGATTACCTGCACTTCACCTTCTTTGACGATTTACATTTAGATATTTACTTTATATATCACTATTTATTTGGGCTTTGTTTTGATTTTGATTTGTTTTTATTTTTATGCACACATTATTTTATGCAATGGTTTATTTAATTACTTATTTAAATCGCTCTCTGCCTATTAAAGTTACGAACGAGCTCAAACACATCATCAGTGACAGTGATCCATACCATACTAAAAGACAAGAGATATTAATTCATAATAAAACCTCGCAAACATTAGCACAATATCAATTCTGAGCCAACAAGCCAGCCCATGTGTCATATCAACGCACACATCTAGAAATACTGGGATGCACATACTACCCAGCTCAAAGAGAAATCTATGAGCTTCAAAGATATAAGACTCAAATGGTTTCCACATCGAAACCCGTAAGTGAAGGGAACAAAGAATCCCTACCGACATTAAGATCTCACACGGCCATAAACAAGTCGAGACTATACCGCACTATTCATCGGGCATTTACTATGCTAAAGTCAAGTATGATTGAGGCATGTTGCTATTAAAGCACGATTCAAAGATCACACTATTCAAGCTCCCGGCTTGGTCATCCCGCATTTAATATGATGCGTAAATGATTCAAAGTTCCCAAAGTGGCACACCCTTAAAGAAAAACCGATTTTCCTCAAGCACTCACGGCACAGCTTGTTCACAAGGGAAGGATCACCTCACTCATACCAAAGTGTCAAAGAGACTCAATTTTCCTCAACTAATCCAAGGAGACATACATGTGGTTCCATCCACCCACCTCAGGGATATTTCGTATTTCATGTTCTAATTATCGACCCGCTGGTCGTATGTTTGTTCATTGCCTCTCTGAAACCAAGCATTTGAGGTTATTGGCCCAAATCATCGACAGCCCATTTTCCCAACTTAAGACTATACCTGATAATGCATGGCATCACTTCCCAAGCTGCAATGAGTACAGATGGCCATGGGGTGGTCAACATCCGTGGCACATGTCCATACACAGAATGGATGTATAATCATTCATTAAACGAATTCAATGGATGCTCGACCATTACTCATGAGGTCGCAGCTCCTGCCTCAAATTGGGACATGCAGCCTACAATCACATTCGGCCATCTAGTGAGCATAGATATTCACCATCCCACTCAACTGTCAGTGAGCCGCACATCTCCCATATTAAGACATTTGTGTTCGCCATGTACTCCTGCACCACCACAGAACTAAATGGGATCTCGAGGAGGATGGGAATATATGTGTTTCTGATTCTCCCACCATTATCAAATATCTGTTCACCACGTAGACCTATTACTTAAGGCCAGATATGATGCCAATTTGATGAATCTATATCCTGCCTTGTAGAGACACACATACGGTAAAGAAAATTTCATGGAATCAAACATCCTTACAATGGCAAGATCCTCTGACTCTAATGTGATTCAGAGGTCCAAAGATTACACTTACAAAAGCCAGCATAATTGCTCCATTCCTCGCTGAGTAACCAAATCGCATATACTCAGTAATGCACCAAGATTTAATAGATGTCCAAAAAGGATGCACTCAAGCTGCTACAGAAGTCCGCATCACGTAATAAACGCAAGCACTATTAGGTTCCAAAGACAAGAATCCCTGAAACCAAAGAGAGGTGCAACGGCCAAAACCGGATTCCTCGAATAATGCATATTGCCAAGCCGAGATTCACTCTAAGTGAACGATACAAGAGGTTTGGGACGCCAAATCTCAGGTTCCAAGGGATCAATAATAATGAAATCTTCTATCAATTATAGCATGTCCTGAACTCAATGGAACAGAAAGATGTAATGTGATGCAATCTGCATACAAGGTAGCACTTCTGAGTCGCGACATCAAGAGGATCTAGAACTCCACGCCATAATTGAGTGCACGTAGATCGATCTGGCTAAAATGGAAAGAAGCCATAAACGGAGTTAAAACAAAAGAAAAGGAATGTTTGGTCCGATCATAAGGACACCATTCGATACTAAAACGCCAATACAAATGGGTTCAGCGTAAAAGTTAAACTAACTCTGTGAAGTCGCTAGATACAAGGCACGGCTTGTAGCACAAGGATTCCAAGCAGAGACTCGAATCACGACATGAAGAGACTTATTCTCCGGTGGATTTGAACTACTTTTTCGATTCCTCATAAGTCCGCCATAAAAGAAATTTAGATTCATGCGGTTAATGGATGTTGTCAGAATCGCTCATCTCTATGGACCAATCGGACAATGAAATCTATATGAGATTACCAGATGGCATCGAGTTTAAAGATAAGCACGCATCTAGATCAAGATCGCATTAGCTGAACAAATCCCTTATATGGACTGAAACAAAGCGGACGTATGTGGTATAACCGGTTAAGTGAATATCTCATCGAGAAGGCTACAAAACGATCCGATCAGTCCATGCATCTTTATCAAGAAATACGAAACAAAGGATTTGTGATCATAGCAGTATACGTGGATGATTTAAACATCCTCGGAACATCGGTGAAATCGCATGATAGAATGCTTAAAAGCGAGAATTTGAAATGAAAGACACGGCAAACTAAATTCTGTTTGACACGAGTACATCAAAGATGGAATCCTTGCATCAATCAGCATACATTGAAAAAGTACTCAAGAGATTCAATATGGACCAGGCCCACCCATTGACCAGCCAATGGTTGTGAGGAGCCTCGGATTGACATGATCCATTCGGTCCAAGAAGGACGATGAAGAAGTTCTCGGTCTGAAATGCCATACCTCGTGCCATAGAGCATTAATGTACTTGGTAGTCACTCTGCCAGACATCTGTTTTCTGAGTCTCTAGCTCGCTTTAGCTCATGTCCAACTAAAAGGCTGAGCGGTATTAAACACATCCTAATACTGAGGGACTAAGGACTTAGGATTGTTTTACACTTAACCAACACAAGGATGGCTAGTTGGTTTCTTGATCTGGATATCTATCGGATCCGCACTGTGCGTCTCGACGGTTATGTTTTCACGCATGGAGGAACAGCTATCTCATGGAGATATGAAATGACGTCGCCACCTCATCTAACCATGCGGAAATCTTGGCCATAAGCTAGTAGAGAGTTTAATGCAGTTGCGGTCCATGACTCAGCACATCCGATCAAATTGTGGTATGAGCGAAGATAAGGAGCCAACGGTTATGTTTGAAGACAACGGCTTGCATTGCTCAGCTCAAGGACGGTTATATCAAGGGGATCGGCGAAACATATTACGCCCAAATTCTTCTGTCATGAATTCGTGAAGATGGTCAGTCAAAGTTCAGAGGTCCGATCAAGTGAGAATTCAGCCGACCTATTCACCAAATCATTGCCGACTTCAACACTCCGAAGCTCATTTATCAGATTGGGATGCTAGACTTAAGGATCTGTGATCTTTCAAATCGGGGAGAATGCGTATTGTCTTTTTTCCTTCACCATGGTTTTTTCCACTGGGTTTTCCTGGTAAGGTTTTAATGAGGCAACATTCCCCAGCGCATTATAGAGATCCCGGTTGAGTATCAGGCACGGTTATTTCGTCCAAGGGGGAGTGTTATAAAACATCTTGTGGACTCATTAACCGGCCCCATTAGGTCCATTAGGGTTTTATCTTTTCCTTGTATCCCGAGACTCATATATATATATTCTCTTATCTCATTAATAAGATGGATCAGTTTACAACATAATCTAAATTTTGAGAAACAAAAATAATCTACGCGAACGTAATTGCAAATTCGATGATCATATCATATATATAGACATAATATAAAGTGAAACGACACTCGTCATAATTAAATAAGATATACACTCTTTTGACAAGTGAGACGTTATGTTTAAAATTTCCAATAATTGGTTACTCTGAGTCTGAGTACTAACTCGTTACTGTTTAATGCATTAATGCATTAATACTTATACACGTGTATAAAGGATATGATTAATTCGTATATTCATATCACAAAGTATTTATATGATTAGCCTCATCGTATTTTGTCAGTCCCATGGCACCAATTATTACATGTTCCATCACGTTGTGTTGCTGTTCTTGTTAATATAAAAGAGATTTAAAACAAACATTCTTTTTTAGCAATAGCTAAAGGATATTTATAGGCTCCACGTATCTGTCATTAAGTCCTTACTTATTGGAACTACCACGTCAAATAATCTTGCTAAAATTAAAAGAATCTTTCACCAATTATCAATTGGATAAGATCTAGCTAGAAGAAAGAGGTGTCTAAAGTAAAGTTGTGTTTTCAGAAAATGTTTTTGTACAAACAATTAAGTTGTGATTATTGATCATGAACAATGAATACTACCACTTTAACATAATCCTTATTATTATATTTTTATCTATTAAAACATTCTCGACTTTATGCACACCAGCACATGGATTTCAATTTTGAAACCAGTGTTTGATAATATACGACAGATCTATTAGAAGCAACTCATCTATTTAACGGTAATAAATTCGATAAATCAGGTTCGAGTCTAATTCTGGTAATAACTGAAACAGTCACATCTAGCAGATAAATTAATAAGTTACAATACTTAAATAATACGGTTTTACCAAAATAATTAAAATTCTGAAATGTAACATCAAATCATTGTTTTTTCTTATGATTAAATGAGACTAATGTTTTGCTTTCCATTATTGTACAGACGGAAGGTTAAGTGATACCAAAATCGGGTTTTTCTTAGGTCAAAGCCGGTTTACAGTTATGCAAGCAAAACAGTTTGAGGAAAAAGATGTACGTCTGATTAACAAAAAGCTTAGTAGTAACAGTTACTGAGAATGTTAAGGAACAAAACTCTGTTCTTAACCAAACACTTGGAAACAGAGTCCAGTTCTGCCTCCAGATCACGAAAACCATCTTCAACAACATCTCTCCTCATCTTCTCATTCTGCATTGTCTCGACTTCGAAAAAGTTTCTTCTTGAATCCACAATAGAACCCAGAAAGACATCATCAAGACTCTTCATTTCCTTTATCGGATCCAGAGATTTATCTGATAATGATGAAGATACAAAAGGAATCGACAAAAACCCGATGGTGGTCTTGATTTTTTTTGCCGGCGATGGTGGTGGCGGTATTGTTGATAGGAACAACAAAAGATGTCTGAATATCGAGAGACTGATTTCAGTTGTCTCTCTCAAAACACTCGTGGATGCTATCGCTGAATCTTGATCTATTTTGGTGAGGATATCTTTGGTTTCCATTTTCTGAAGTGCATTGATGTGTTTGAAGATTTGTTTTTTTGCCTTCTTCCGGAAGTTAACGTATGCTTTAACCACCTTCATTACTACGCTACCTTTCCTACGAAGAGCAGATTTGAGATTCGCCACGTGTTCTCTCATTACGACAATCACCTCCCTTGTGGCCTCACACACGTCGAGAAACACAACAGATCCATCTAAAGAATCTTCTAGAAGTTTCCCTTTCTGGTGATGAAGAATAGTGTGTTTCACGTGAGGGGACTCAAGTAGCTCATGCACGCAACCGTAGAGCTCGGTGAGGTTCGCGAGTCCAACGAGAAGCGTCTCGTACCCAAAAGAAGCGGAAATCGAGATTGAGGAAGAAGATCTCCGCCAGATGCTGAGCCGGTTCAAGGCTGCTCTGAGTTTAACAGAGAGTGGATGGATTCTTGAAGGAAGACTCACAGATCGGACTGGCTGGTGTGCAGTTTGATAAGAGATGAAGACCGAATCTAAACCTTCCATGAATTTTTGTTTTTTTTTCAGAACTCTAAATTGGATTGAGATGCTCTAATAGGGTTCTTGAGGGTTTCTATATATATTGCACCGAAGCTCAAGAGCAGAGGAATCCTCGGGTTAAACGATGTGGGAACATGTGAGAAGAACATGGGTCACTAATCTGATATGTTTGTTTCTAACATGAATAAAATCATCAGTTATGGTCAGTGACTCTTGTAACTCATGTTCCTCTTTGTCTTCTTCTTAGGCATCTATACAACTCTGTCTTGCAAACTTATATTTAAAATCAGTTTCTTGTTCGTTTGTTTTCCATACCAACTGCTTTTTTTTTTTGGGTGTCAGGTTAAAATATAATTTTGGTTAAAGAGATCTAAATTAAATGTGTCCGGCTTCAAAGAACCAATGCTTGTCATCTTTGTCTTAAGTTACAAATGCTTTAACAAAATTAAAAATAAGAATTGCGTAAGAACAGGAGGAATCTTTCATGTAATTAATTGCGATTAATTTCTTTTCAATTTTATCTGCCTTAAAGACAATAAAACATAAGTATTGATCTTTAACAGAAAAAACGTAAGTATTGATCATCAGAACAACAAATTTATTAATTGTAATTGAGCCGTTTTAAAAAGCACCAGTTGACTTCTATTGCGTGCACTAAGGCCGTCTTTTTATCATATGCAACTGAAGTATTCAATTAGAATTCTAATTCAAAAATAATAATAAATGAGATTGCAGATTAGATGTTAGTATACTATATAAAGTGATCTAATCAAAGGTACCGATTGGTGTGACCAAAAAAAAAAAAAAGGTACCTATTTAAATGTCCTTCATTAGATTATATTATATGGTGAATACAAGTGAAAAAATTGTAAATCAGAAACTCCTTTCATTTCTTATGAAACTTTCACGAACGCAACTAGTTTAATTTGGTCTTGTGTTTGATGCTGCAAAGAACCGATATTTGATGGTGGACGGATGATGTGTCCAAGGGGAGATGATACTTTCTCATGAACCAGTTAGTCTCCACCATATTTTTCCCTAAAGGAGAATCTGAAACTCATCCTTTCCCCAATCACACATTTTAATTATTAATTGTTTTATGTAAAGGCATTTTAAACTGTTAATAAATTAATTTCCATATAAAAGACATTTATGTGATGAGTAAAAGAGAAAGAGAAAAAAATGACATTTAAATATCATATCATTCAATACACTGTTCATCACCAAATCCATCGAAATGGTACCTTCCGATGCGGAGTTACAAAGAGACATCCTGAAAACCTCCCAAGAATCTGGTAATGTATCAAATCTGGTAATCATCAAACTTGATGCCCATGTCTGAAAGCTTGTTGAGCAATCCCTGAAACTCTTGATTTAAAAGGAACAGAGATTAAAAGAATTACTCTCTTTATTGCTTAAGAAACTCTCTCAAAACTTAAGCTCTCTTTGTTCTATCTCAATCTCAATTCATATGTGATGCTACAAACCAGCATCTCTATATATAGAAGAAGAAAAGGAAAAACGTTCCTAACAGCTTTTAGGAAATAATATATAATTAGATAACTCCTAATTATGAATGTATATTTAGCTTTTCTCCCAAACATACTTTTCCTTTTCTCTAATATTGGCTTCAAGCTTAAGCCAACATTCTCCCTCCTAAGCTTGAAGTCATTCTCAAGCCAAGTCCTTCATGCCAATGAGATCCCTCATCTCTTTGAATTTATGTCTTCCAAGAGCCTTCGTTAGAATGTCCGCCTTTTGCTCATTTCCTGGGACATGCTCTACTTCTACTAGTCCTTTCTCAACACATTCTCTGATAAAATGATACCTTGTATGTATGTGTTTGCTTCTACCATGAAACACCGGGTTTCTAGTGAGAGCAATTGCAGATTGATTATCAATTCGAATGATAACCTTTTCACATGTCTTCCCAACGATTTCACCAAGTAAATCTTAAAGCCAAATAGCTTGTTTTGCTGCTTCTGTACCTGCCATGAATTCAGCTTCGCAAGATGATAATGCTACAGTTTCTTGTTTTTGTGAGCACCAAGATATTGGACTTCCGCCAAGATAAAACACATGTCCTGTTGTGCTTTTTCCATCATCTGGATCCACATTATGGCTACTATCGCTATAACCAACCAAACTTGTCGCCTTTAATCTAGCTTGTTTGAACTTTAACCCGAAATTGACAGTACCTCGCAAATACCTTAGACATTGCTTCATTGCTACTCCATGAGACTCCTTAGGATTTTGCATATAACGACTTAGCACTCCTACGCAATAAGATAAATCAGGTCTTGTGTGAAGTAAGTAACGAAGACATCCAACAATTTTCCTATAACTTGTAGCATCGATATCTTTCTCTTCCAACGTCTTAGATAATTTAGTTCCAGCTTCCATAGGTGTATGCACCAAATTGCATTCTTTCATTCCAGTTTCTTCTAGGATTTTTAAAGCATATCGTCTTTGGTTTAACGTGATTCCTTCCTTGTCTTGATATACTTCCATTCCTAGATAGTAAGTTAATTTTCCAAGATCGCTCATCTCAAATTTAGATTCCATATCTTTCTTGAAATCGATGATAACTTTTAAGCTTGATCCTGTAACAAATAAGTCATCAACGTATACCGCAACAAGTAGAATTTCTTGTTTACCTTCTCTTCGATAGACTGATGGTTCCTTGGAACACCTTACAAACTGAAATTCTCGAAGTATTTGATTCAGCTTGTCATTCCAAGCTCTTGGAGCTTGCTTTAATCCATACAATGCTTTCTTGAGTTTGTAAACCTTCCATTCACATCCTTTTACTTCAAAGCCTTCCGGTTGTGTAACATAAACTGTTTCCTTTAGTTCTCCATGAAGAAACGCCGTTTTGACATCAAGATGATGTATTTCCCATCCAGATGCAAGATTAATGAGAAGGCGAATTGTCTCAATTCGAGCCACAGGCGCGAACACTTCTTCATAATCTATTCCATGTTTCTGCACATATCCCTTAGCAACAATTCTTGCTTTGTATTTGTTTATGCTACCATCTGAATTTTTCTTTAGTTTAAACACCCATTTTAAACCGATTGGCTTAATTCCCAGCGGAGGATCTTCGAGATTCCAGGTTTGGTTCTTCGTAATCGATTGTATTTCATCTTCACACGCCATCAACCAGTCTTTTGATTCTTTTGCTTCAGCGAAATCTCGTGGTTCTTCGTTTAACCACAGTAATAGATACTCACCTTCTTCTTCTGCCATCATCACATAGTCATTGAGGTATTTTGGTTTAACGCTTACTCGTTGTGTTCTCCTTGGAATCAGACGACCTTGATTGCTATTTTCTTCTGATGCTTCATCATCTTCGCTATCTGTTTCAATGGTGATGTGGTCTTGTTCTGAGTTTTGAACATCGCCTTCGTTGTCATTGTGCTCTGGTTCTATATCGCCTCTGTTTTCAGACTCCAAAACAGAGCCTCCGATTTCTGGGTTTAACGAAACAGAGTTGTTCTCTGTATTGAAACTGATTTCGACTCCATGATTTCCGAATTCTCCAAATTTTATTGTAAAACCTTTGGCTCCATTGGTTGTTTGATTCCAGTCCCAGCCTCTTGACTCATTGAACACAACATCTTGATTAACTAATATCTTCTGATTAGTTGGATCAAACATCCTGTATGCCTTCGTTCCTGGTTCGGTTCCAAGATGTACTAGCTTCTTTGACCTATCATCTAGTTTTTTAAGATGCTGAATTTCTGTTTTATAATCCGATGCATCCAAATATTCTCAAATGCTCAACCTTGGCTTCTTCTTAAATGCTTCATATGGAGTTTGATTTTAGAACTCTTGTTTCGATTGATTAGATAGGTGGAATGTCTCACTTCTCCCACGATAATTTGGTATGTTCATGTGTTTAAGAGTACTTCTTGTCATCTCTAACAGTGTCCTATTTCTCTCAACTACTCCGTTTTGTTGGGGTGAATAGGAGCTGTGTTGTCTCTTTACTCCAGATTTTTCACGAAATCCTGAAATTCTAAAGACGTAAATTCACCACCTCTGTCCGTACGAAAGCATTTGATAGCAGCTCCAGTCTCTTTTTCAACCAATGCCTTGAACTTTCTGAATTTGTCAAATGCTTCTCCCTTTTCCTTTAACAAAATTGTCCACATGTAACGGGAAAAGTCATCTATCAAGACAAAAATATACCTGTTTCTCGCAGGTGTAGGAGGTGTGATGGGTCCACAAAGATCTCCGTGTATGAGCTCAAGCACATGAGATGCACGATATATGGAAACTTGAGGGAATGGTCCTCTTGTTTGTTTTCCCAGCGACACGGCATTTCCCTTTCAATTACAATTTCATTCCGACTAGTTTCTTCTTTACCATTGATTTCATTGAGTCCACTCCAATGTGTCCTAATCTAGCATGCCATTTACTTGAATCACTTGTAGCCACAAGTTGAAGACATCTTGTATCAACAATCTCCATGATCACTTTGTATAGTCGATTCTTTGACCTCTTAGCTCTTGTGATCAAGTTTCCTTCTTTGTCGTGTAAGGTAAGATAATCTTCCTTCATCCTAATATCGCAGCCTGATTCCGTAGCCTGCCCAAGGCTRATAATGTTGCTTTTCAATTCTGGGATGAAATAGACATCGGCCAAAACTTTCTTTTCTCTTACCACAAAAAATTGAACCTTTCCCTTTATATCAACTCGAGAATCGTCCCCAAATCGACCTTCCGTGATGGATTTGTTAATGAATTTGAAATAGCTTTGATTTCCTGTCATATGGTTACTAGTCGTTATCCAAATACCAAAGCGTTTTCTCCGTCTGTAGAAGTCTCAAATTCCTTTGGTTTTACGTTTTTCTCATTAAGAAAAACTACTGCTTGATTCCACAACCTCATGCATCATGAGTCCATCCGCTTCATGTGTGTCTGAGTTATTATTTTCTTGAGCCTCTTCTAACTTGAGGAGAGGATCCGGACAATTTGATGCGTAATGTCCAAACTTATCACAACGGAAACATTCGATTTTGGATAAATCTCTGGTTCCATTATAATGTCCTCCGCGTCCTCTTCCTCTGTAAGATCGTCCTCCTCCTCTATAAAAGCCTCGTCCTCTACTCCGATTTTCTCCATTAAAATCACGAGCTGGTTGTGCTTCTGAATTTACAAACATAAGTTTGCTCTGGTCCTCACGAGTCTCTTCTTCTTCTTCGGCAATACGTTCTTCATAAGCTTTCATACGCCCTATGACATCTTCTAAAGGAGTTTTCTTAAGATCCAGCAATTGCTCAAGAGAAGCTACCATGTGAATAAATTTCTTTCGAGGAAGGCCTTTAAGGAATTTCTTGACAATTTTGGGCTCTTATATTTCTTCTCCTAAAGCAGCAGCCTTTGACGTTATTTCGGTTAACTTTCCGACGAACTCATCAATTTTCTCAGTTTCTTTCATCCTAAGTCGGTCGAATTCAGCCATTAAAGTCTGCAATCTCGCCTCTTTAACCCGATCTGCTCCAACGTTTCGTGTTTTTATAGCATCCCATACTTCCTTCACAGTATCTAGACCTCCGACCTGTAGAATGAAAGTTTCCGGAATCGATTGAAACAATAAAGCTATTGCTAGATCATTTTTATCTCCATCGTCTTCTCCTTTCTCGATGGCCTCCCATACCTTATTTACTTTAAGCAAGGTCTTCATCCTACTGGCCCAAACAGTATAATTACTGGAATTGAGCATCGGACACTTGATTGAGGAAGCTCCTCCTTCCTTCTTCAGCCCAGACGTCGATTGTTTCTTTTCGTCATCACCCATCATGAGCTCTGATACCAATTCTTGATTTAAAAGGAACAAAGATTAAAAGAATTACTCTCTTTATTGCTTAAGAAACTCTCTCAAAACTTAAGCTCTCTTTGTTCTATCTCAATCTCAATTCATATGTGATGCTACAAACCAGCATCTCTATATATAGAAGAAGAAAAGGAAAAACGTTCCTAACAGCTTTTAGGAAATAATATATAATTAGATAACTCCTAATTATGAATGTATATTTAGCTTTTCTCCCAAACATACTTTTCCTTTTCTCTAATATTGGCTTCAAGCTTAAGCCAACAGAAACTCATTCAAGTGATCTGTCATCGGAGTCCTCTCCTGATACCTCAATTCAAGCAATTTCTTCATCATGTACATCTTATTATTCCCAGTCTTCCGAGCAAATAATTGCTCCAGCTTCAACCACAAAGAACGAGCATTAGTCTCATTTTCAACATGATGCAACACATTATCATCTATCCATTGCCTCATTAGACCACACACTTGGTGATGTAGCAACTTCCACTGATCATCAGTTTTCTCATCACGTTTTGTCTACTGAAAAACTGGAACATGAAATTCTTTCACAAATAGCAGATCTTCCATCTAGCCTTTCCATAGATGATAGTTAGCACCATTCAAGCTTATCATTCTGCCCATATTTTTCATCTTTCACACAAGCAACCAATAATCAAAGTTATCAACAAACCAGCAGCTCTGATACCACTCTGTTGAGAAAAGGACGCACAGCGGCGCAGCGGAATAATGTTTCCCCCATACTTGTGTGAACTTATGAAAAAAATATTTTGACAATAGCAGAAGATTCTCAAAGCAATAATGAAAATAAGACACAACAATTTTTACGTGGAAACCTCTTCGATGTGAAGAGTAAAACCACGGGACCGTAATTCACTCAAAAATCCACTATATCAAATGTTTTTGAGTTACAACCACGTCTTCACTGTTCCCAAAAAATAGATCCAGAGACTAAGGCTTCAAAAAAGCAATCTCCAACACAAGAGAGCAATACAAGAGCCTATAAATATGCAGTCCCAAAATGACCTCGGTTCACTAAGATTCAGACCACCAAACAAGATCTCCACCGTACAAACCCTAGATAAACAAGTCAAGAACACCTCCAATAAATTTCAGCTTAATCCAAGAAGAACTCACCGTTGGATTTCTCAAACACTCAGACAGATGTTGCAGAAAAATCTGGAACTTTCCAGACACGAACAGCCACGCTAAAACCCAGATCTCTCCCAAGCTAACCGTTGAAACTTTAATCCCACCGTTGAATCTGAAGACCACTGAGTCACGAAACTACTCTCAAAAAATCAGCAAGATCGGAGTTCGTTTGAGTGTCCAAACGTCATCAACAACAGAACCTGGTATTTCTGTTTTATTCTCCTTTTTAGATCCGAAAATCACATCTTCTCTCTTTTCTCTTCTTTCTCTTGTACTTCTTTTACAACTAGGTTAAGAAGCTTATATATATATATGATCCTCATTAACCTTAACCCCAATAAATAATTATATGACCCAAATTTGGTTCAATTAACCAAATCCAAATTGGTTGATTTCCATACAAATCAAACACTCTTATGTATTGTAATAAATTAACCCATTAATCACTATTCATACCCACACAATTTCTCTACGTTTTAAACCATATAACATGGACTGTATGCCCGTTGGCATAGCATGATTCAAGAAATAAAGAATCTCATCTAATTTCTTTAATTGAATTGTTTTTCCTTGGGGAAGAAACAAATAATTGTTTCCGAGTTGTGCTCTCGTGGATCATCATCGTACACAAATAATAACATGTCATATAGAATAAAAATTAATAATTAAAAACCTCTGGTAAAGATAATTCCCCACGACAAGCACGTGACGTAAGCGACACGAAGCTAGAAGACAACAATAATCAAGTTTGTTAAGTTTGTTCAGCATGTGATGTTCTTAAGTGATCGATGATGATGAATTGATGGTGATGATGCACCACATAGGTTTAATTAGGAATATATACGCATGCATGCTGCATTTTCTTTTGTTATGTCAGTTTGATAAGGTTTAATTCACCTTATAACTTTTGAGATTAATTTTTCACCGGATCAATTCATGTAAAGAATTCCAATCCGAACCACAAAAAGATACAAATCTTTTTTATGAAAATGAACAGTAGTCAAGATGCGATAAACTCTTTTTCTATTAATTCCATCTCTACAAAACCTGGATTTACACAAAATATACAAACTATATTTGTTACGGAGTCACAATGTTCAAGAGAGACGCTCTATGTTGAATAAGTCGTCTTGATAAGTAACTTAACTCATCCTTAATTGCTTCAAGGCTCAAATTAAGCATAGCTAATCTCCCGAGCATCGTTTTCGCATCAGTGACCTCCCCGATTTTCCTACCGATGATTCTTCCATATAAAGAACGGATCATCGAGTTCTCTACACAGCCAGTTTCACCATTTTTCTTCTGGTTTTCACCGAGAGAAAAAAGAAACTGCAAGAGTGACTTGAAAATAGAGATTGTCGATGCGTTTGATTGCCTTAGGATGTTGGAGACCATAGAAGAATGTTGATCGAGATCACCGGATTGTTTGATAACCGAAGATTTCTTCTTTGTTTGTGTTCTTGCAAGGGATTTAAGTTGTCTCGCTGCTGCGTTCTTGAATTTCTTTTGAAAGCTAATGTAAGTTCCGATCTCGGATTGAACAGAAGAGAGATCTCCTCCGCGTCTACGTAGAGAAGATTGAAGATCTTGGATTTGCTCCATGAATGTTTCTACCAAATCGCTTGTGAAGTCAGAGACATCGAGTAACAAGATGGATTCATCAAGAGCGTCTTCCACAAGTTTCGCATTGCGACTAAGGCGGAGAGCTTGTTGGCCTTGAGGAGAACATATGACTTGTTCATTGACAAAGTCATAGAGCTCAACGAGCTTGGTAAGTCCAAGTTGGATCCGAGAAGAAGCTGATGAAGAAGAGTTTAAAGCTTGAATCTTTTTCAGTTCTTCTTCAACTCTCTGTGCTTTAGGATGGATTAGTCTTGTAGGCAAACTAATAGACCTAGCAGGTACATGCGTAGTCGCCGCAGAGGAAGATGATTCTGCCATTTTTAGCTCTGAAGCAAAACAGAGAAATCAAAAGCCTTAAACTTGGAAATGGGTTTTGGTGGGTTAAGGTTCAGAGACTCCAAAGATATATAATAGAGGAAAACGTAACAGATAAATGCAAAAGGACCCTTTAAAAGGTTTTAATGTAAGAGCATACTGGGCATGTGTTAAAACCTTATAAAGTGAGGATATTTGCACAATTATTCCCTTTTGCTTAATTTAATCATCTTTATGTGATCATGAAACCAGCAACGTCAAGCTCTCTTGATTATTATGATTATCTTGTCTCCTAACTTGTCTATCTTTGCCTCCTCCATCATCGCTGGCAAACTCAAAGATCTGTTTCATCAGGAAATAAAAAACAAGACAACTCAGAGAAACGTTTTCCAAGGAGAGATTTAAACATATAAACAAATATTTGCGCAAAGAAAAAAAGCTAAGGCCATTATAGGTCCAAGAATCTAGGGTTTTAAACAATAAGAGTAGTAGGAGAATCTTGTTCAATAAAGTCGTGGTACGATTCATTTCCTACTCATGTGTGTATTTATTTCCGTAGCCTTTCTATTATTTTAATGGGAGACAAAGAGACAGAAGTTGCAATACACTAATATAGAGAACATGACAGAAGAGAGAAGAAATAAACCGAAAAAAAAAAGGTATTTTAATTTAGCAAATGATTTGAAGGGAGTCATCAAAAATGAATAGAGTATTACCACAATGTTGACCACTTGTCCTATGTAAATCTTCTCTAATTGATCCCATGAACATTGTCTTCTCTTTTGGCTCTCAATGATTAGCAATCTAATTTCACTGAAACGTCACAATACTCTGCACTTGGCTACTTAGTGTTAAAAAAATACCTTCTTTTAGTCTTTTTCCTTTTGTCTTTAGAGAAAGTAATCACCGGAGATTACCGTATCGCTTGCCTCTCCTGCTGCACAAAGAGAAAAGAACAGAACAATCTTTGATCAGATACTGTTGTCTGATTTACCAGAGTCTAATTTTAGTTAGAGATTTGGATATTTACACAAGGCAATTTTTTTTCCTTAAGCAACCACCAGGGCAAGCACAGTAAAAGTATTCATAAAATATCACATAATTTGCTCGAAATATTTCTTATAAGAAGAGTGTAGATGACAATAAAAGTAAGAATACTAAGAAACATATACAGGTCCCAGGGAATTGGACAATATCAATGCTAGCTAGCCTAACATTGCTCAATAATTATGTATTAGTCAGTATATTTTGGTAATGTCTAAACATTTCTATTAATTCAATATCTTGACAATGTATACTGGTTATTATGGATTTTTTTCTGTTCATTTGAAATTACCTATTAGGATCATACCTTTTTGAAGCAGGACAATTTCTTTGATACTGTTCAACTCAGAATGTCCTTATAAAATTTGCATTGTTAGACTCATTTGTTACCTATTTTCCTGAGTTGATCTCTGCATGACTCAATGCTTATTTAGTTGTTTATCATTTTCTAGCTTTCGGTCTTCCGGTTTTATCAGATTTTCTTTGCCCTGGGAACATAGAAACCGGTAAATATAAAACATATTGATGATTGAATCCTGATTCATCCACATTGGAGCAGAAGAGTGGTTTCTTGTCAAGCAAGCAACTCTTCGGTTGCAAATAAATAAAAAATAAGAAGAAAGATTAAGAATTTTTTTTGGAGGTTGGCATTGCAAAACCGTGCAATTTGTTTGAATCGAAGAAGGTTGTCAAAATCTAGTCTTAAACTTCAAAACGAAACAAAACATTAGACATCAGAAAGAATATACAAGAAGCTATCCGTTTTTTCATCTCTGCAACATGTTATAAAGAGAAATGGTAAACAAATTAAAAAGGTTCTAAGACAAAAGTTTCTCAATGCTATTCTCAAACGATTAAGCCATTTACAGGAAATCAAGAAAAAGTAAAACAGAGCCATTTCTTGGCCGTTGGTTTAGAGCCATCTCGTTTCCTCTGTGAAGCCGCCTTGCTGGAGCTCCGACCTGTTTTTTTGTCCTCACCGGCTTTACTAAATATAACGGTGAATCCCTCAGCCGTCGCTGGATCATTCACATCCCATTCTCCGAATTTTGGCAGAGCCCTTGCTTCACTATTCGATGCCATTTCAATCTTCAGAATCAAGAAAGCAGTGCAAAATTTCTCAAAAACAAATTATTTTCTTCTTCTTTATGTTGTTGTTGTTCTTCTTCAGTGACTTCTTTTCTGAGATCTTTATTATTGATCAAGAGATGATGGACCATGGATGTATTTTATAGGTGGGAGATCTCAAAAGAGCGGATACAAATGAACAAAAACAGAGAAGTAGAAGGTTGAGTTTTGAAATGTTCCCACGGATTGTACTCGTATGAGACACGGCAATGAGGATATTCTTTTTTTTTTTCATTTCTTCTTATTCTCTATGAGGTACAAAATCGTTGGTCTTTGCGCGTCGTAGCCTGTTACAACCGTAATTATATCAAAATGCTTATATATCCATGGCTGCTCTGTTTTCTACCCTATGAAAACCCTAATTAATGCTTCTATTGTATACACACGTACGTGAATTAGATATCATCACTTTGTGAGTATCCTAAAATACAAGTTAAATCAGATTTCGGAACGGCCAAGATTACTTCAGGTAATAATATATTTTGCCTTCTTCAACAAGTTTGCCCATTTTGATGCAAAAAAGAGAACAAACTCTTTGCTTGATAAACAAAATCGCTTCTGTCTTTATTAATTTTATTATTCTGTAACCATAGAGCTCATGCTCAAACTCAAACACGAGATCGGATATTAATCAAAAGAGAAAAATGAACAAATAAAATCAATTAAGAAACAAAACAATAGCAATGGAAAACAGATAAGAAGACGAAGAAGCAGGCAGAAGCAGAGGCTCACATGGCTTCACTCAAGAGCTGCTATGACCGCATCAACAACTTCCTGCGTAGTGCAATCTCCTCCAAGATCTTTCGTTCTACATTTCCCTTCTTGTATCACTTGTTTCACTGCGGTTTCAAGCCGATCAGCAAAAGTAGGAAACCGGAGATGTCTAAGCATCATAGCTGATGAGAGAAGTAGAGCCACCGGATTCGCTTTCTTCTCCTCCACTATCTTATCATTCCCCACATTCCCGGCTGATGCGCCTTGTTCAAATATCGCATGTTCCGCTCCAACATTTCCTATTCCAACAAAACCCAAGAAATGTCATTTAAGAAAGGTTATAACTTCAACTAATATAATTATGGACAAACCTCCTGGCATCACTCCAGTGCCACCGGCTATTCCAGCCGCCGTGTTTGCTACAAGGTTACCATACAAATTAGGCGTCACCTGAAACAAACAAGATTAGAATATGTATAATTTGCAAAAACCAACAGATATTTATCCATGAGATTCATTCCAAATATTATCAATAATGGTTTGTTTTTTTTTGTTCCTTCACATTTAGAAGAATGATTCATTTGCTCCGTCAAGTTTTGATTTGTAATTAGGTAAAGGACATATATAAGTAGAGCATTACCATAACATCAAATTGCTCGGGCTTAGCGACAAGCTGCATACAACAATTGTCTACAATTATTTCGTTGTATGTAATCCCCGGATAATGTTTGGCAACCTCTCTACAAGATTCGAGGAAGAGCCCATCCGCAAGCTTCATAATGTTAGCTTTATGAACAGCAGTCACTTTCTTTCTGTTGTTCAGATACGCATATCTCGCAATTCTCTCAGAACAAAACTTAGTTATCACCTACAACAAACAATTAACAACTTGATGTAACAAATTAAGATCACAATTTGGACTAAAAACAATCTTTTGAAATCCTTATAATTATGGTTTACCTTAAGGCTCTCGACAACACCAGGAACAACCTCATGCTCGAGTCCTGAATACTCTCCTTCTGTGTTCTCTCTAATCACGACAATATCAACATTCTCGTGTCGTGTCGCTAAGCCAGGGACATTGATGCAATTGACAAGAGAGGCGAAGATATCGAGTTCCTTCCTCAATTGCATATTCAAAGAACTGACTCCGCCACCTACAGGAGTCGCTAATCCACCTTTGAGACAAACCTTGTTTTTCTTCACAGACTCGATCACTTCTTCAGGGACTTTCCTCATGTGTCCTCGAACCTCGTAACTTTCGAAATGCACCGGTGCGTGCATCGCTTCCATGACCTGTTCCACCGCACCGGTCGCTAAAGGTCCAATTCCGTCGCCGGGAATTAGGGTTACGGTTCGTGGGGCTCCGTCTCCGGGTCTAGGCATGTAGGTGATGGATCGGGACGGTGTGGTGAATGGAGAAGGTGGATTCTTCAGAAGGCGATTGAGGATCGAAGCGGATCTTCTCGCCATTGATAGATTTAGCTTCTTTTAGGCCTTTAGGGTTTCCACGTTGGTCGTTTTCGTTTTCGGCGATTTGCATGCGGCGTTTTATGCCTTTTGTCAGATTTATTCTTATTCTTTTTGCCAATTATTATGGTCTTTTTAACGTCTCATTCATTAACTTGACAATCAGTGTTTACAATGAAAAATATAAATCTAAAAAAAACCAAAAAAAACGAATTGACATGATATAATCCTTGGTATGCATTCATTTGCTAACAAAAGAAATTTGTTATCCTTTTTTTTTTTTTTGATAAAGGAATTTGTTATCCTTTTTCCGATATCATCTCTAAATTAGTTTAGCACATTTGTAAAGTCTTCTCTTTATGGAACTAGAACATAAACTTTTGCTCCGTCCAGATTTTGCCTTATATATATTTCTCACATCAAGAATATGAGAAACAACAAATTATATATATTTAGTTCAATAATTTTTTTGTCAAAATATATACGTATTGTGGTATTTTGAAAATGAAAGTTGTTTTATGATGTCCCCGTCCACTTCGTGTGGTACGCCTAAAGTATTATATATAAAGGATACTTCCAAATAATGTTGGATTCTCTTGCAATATAATGGTATTAAGAACTTGGACTGAATCACGGTCACACGCATTACAAACAAGAGCAAAGAGAGAGTGAAACATTCCAAAACAGTGTGGACACAAACACAAGGCTTCAGTTTTACTTTTTTTCCTTTGTCTTTTGATTGTCGCTACTTCGATTGCAACACAATAAAGAGAAAGCATCAATCACACTGTGTTTAAAGGGGGTTTCCTACCATTTCCATTGAAGTTCACTTTTTTATTATCCACTCTACTCTTCAATTTGCTTCTCTCTTTTTCGGCCATGGCTTGTTTAAATGACGGGAATTGTTATTTTTCTGCCGGAGACGACGTGGAGACCGGCGATGAGTTTCCTTTCGAGAGGATTTTCCCGGTTTACGCTAGAGGAACCCTTATTCCCGTGGCCGACCTGGTTTTGCCTGATTTTATCAATTCTGGTTATGACCCAATTTGGGATTCTATAAGAGCAGAAGCTAAGCTTGAGGTCTTCTCCTTCTGCTCCATAATCATATTCTTATTAATGAAAAACAATTCTATTCTTTTATAGGTTATTTTCATATACATAAGTTTATGATTAAAACATTATATATTGTGTACCTTTTTATATCAGTCCGACAAAACCGTGGGGTCAAGCTAAGTGCTCACTAAATGTGATCTCTGTCTCTTTAACCACTTAATTATGAAACCTTTTAGATGTTCCTTGATGTTATGTATAGCTCTCATCCGTCTACTATATAATCATTTTTAGGCCTTAATGTTGTTGAAATCTCCATCTTGTCAAAAAATTTCATTGACTAAATATAGATCCTTAAGGGCAAGTTGTGGAACAGTGGTTGTGTGTTTTGTTCCTATAATGGTGACTATTGAAATGTTGGTTTGTTTTACAGGCAGAAAATGAGCCGGTTTTGAGTAGCTTCTTGTATGCTAGTATCTTGTCGCATGACTGTTTAGAGAAAGCATTGGGTTTTGTTCTGGCTAACCGTCTCCAAAACCCTACACTGTTAGCAACTCAACTCATGGATATATTTTGCAATGTTATGGTACATGACAGAGGTATTCAGAGCTCCATTCGTCTTGATGTTCAGGTAAAAACACTTACATTGTATCCGTGAATCTTTGTTTTGTTTCAGACAGTATTGTCAGATAATCTAACTGCAGTGGTGTTTGTTTTTGGTTTTGTTGAAGGCATTCAAAGACAGAGATCCTGCTTGTCTATCGTATAGTTCGGTTATTTTACATCTAAAGGTAGTTTCTTAACCGATTACTTAACGAAAATAATATCTCTTATGCCGGTACAAAACGATTGCTAAGTGAGTTGTCATGTGCATTTTACCAGAATAATTTGTTCCACAGGGCTATCTTGCGCTGGAGGCATATAGAGTTGCGCATAAGTTGTGGAAGCAAGGACGAAAACTATTAGCATTGGCATTGCAAAGCCGAGTAAGCGAGGTAGTGTAACTTCCACTGTTTCTTAGGTTATTGTTATAGTCTTGGTGTACAATCTCTGATCCAGGTCGTTTCTCTCAGGTTTTTGGAATCGATATTCATCCGGGTAAGTTTCAGATATCTTGCTTATGCTTTTACATCTAGCATCAGACTAACTTGTTTTTTGGTTCAGCTGCAAGAATTGGGAAGGGAATATTGTTGGATCATGGAACTGGTGTGGTCATAGGTGAGACTGCTGTGATAGGCGACCGTGTCTCAGTTTTGCATGTACAGATCTCTTCTCTGAATTTTCTCCAAAAACATCGAGAAGTATCATCGTTAGTAAAGCTAGTCGGTACTTTCATGTCCAGGGTGTGACATTAAGAGGAACTGGGAAGGAAACTGGTGACCGTCATCCAAATATAGGCGATGGTGCTCTTCTTGGAGCATGTGTGACTATACTTGGTAACATTAAGATAGGCGCTGGAGCAATGATAGCTGCTGGTTCGCTTGTGTTAAAGGATGTTCCTTCTCATAGGTATAAAACTGAAATGCATCTATAAAATCCATCTCCTTGGGATTTTCTGTTTAAACATCTCTCAAATGGATATTTTATTTGGGGGGTTTCTGAAGCATGGTGGCTGGAAATCCGGCGAAACTGATCGGGTTTATCGGTGAGCAAGATCCGTCGTTAACAATGGAACATGGTGAGTCTTGATTCTGACTATAGTATTCTGGTTTTGTTCTCCATTTCTCAGGTTTTAGTAGTCAACTGAATGATAGTTAATTGAATATGCAGATGCTACCAGAGAGTTCTTTCGAAATGTAGCTGTTGCTTATAGACACACAATACCAAATGTTAACTTACATTCTTATTCTGAACTCTCTTTTTTTATATCAGAGTTTAGTTTGGGACCTGAATTGAGTATTTTTGGGATCTTCAGTTTCAGGAGTTGCAGAGAAAGGAAACGTTAAAAAGAGAATATGAGAACACCTGCAGATTCTCTAATGGCGATTTTATCATCACTTCAAACAAATAACGGAGCTCTTTGTTTGTTAACAAACCTGCTTTTCCAATTGATGGAGAAAGATTTTGATACATTGCTAAACATTATTAATTCCGGAAAGAAAGAAAACCAAATCATAAGCTTCAAGCTTATCACCCAACAAACATAACCAAAATGCAACAACAAAAACAAAAACCCTTAAACTTAAGCATGCTTTGCCTGGAAATCTTTCATGAAAGCAACAAGCTTTTCAACACCAGCCAAAGGCATTGCATTGTAAATGGAAGCTCTCATACCTCCCACTGATCTATGCCCTTTGAGCTGCACCATCTTCTCTTTCGCAGCTGCCTTGATAAACTCAGCTTCCAATTCAGATTTCTCCAATGTGAAAGGCACATTCATCAACGACCTCACTGATTTCTCAACAGGACACCTGAAAAAGCCTTTGCTTTCTTCAATAGCGTTGTAAAGCAAATCAGCTTTCCTCTGGTTCTTCTTCTCCACTTCTTTCAATCCACCTTGCTCCAACAAATCTTCAAACACAAGACCACACATATAAATCCCAAAGCAAGGAGGCGTGTTGTACAACGAGCTGTTCTCATCGTGAATCTTGTAATCAAGCATCACCGGAGTGATATCCTGAGCGTTCCCAATCAAATCTTTACGAATTATCACGATAGTAACACCAGATGGACCAACGTTCTTCTGTGCACCACCGTAAATCACACCAAACTTAGATACATCAACAGGTTTCGAACAAAAGTTAGAAGACATATCAGCAACCAAGATCCCATTAGGGTTCTTAGGAACAGGGTAATCTTTAAACTCAACTCCATGAATAGTTTCATTGGCGCATATATGCAAATACTTGGCGTCCGGAGTTTGCTCCAACTCATCAAAAGATGGAACCTTTGTGTATTTCTCAGATTTCCCAGACCAAATCACATTGGTTTTGCAATACTTCTTCGCTTCCTTCACAGCTTTATCTCCCCACGAACCAGTAACAACGAAATCGACTGTATCGTTCGATTTGCAGAGATTGAGAGGCAAAGCAGCGAATTGAGTAGTGGCACCACCTTGTAAGAACAAAACGGAATATTCCTGAGGAATCTCCAAGAGCTGACGAAGGTCCGATTCAGCTTTTTGTATAATCGAGAGAAACTCTTTGCCTCTATGACTCATCTCCATCACACTCATGCCAGATCCACGCCAGTTGTATAGATCCGCCTGAGCTTTTAGGAGAACATTCTCCGGCAAAGTTGCTGGACCCGCCGCGAAGTTAAAGACACGTTCTTGGGATCCAACGGAGCCGGATCTAACTCCGTCTTGAACTTGAGTCGTCGAAGCGACGCATCTAACCGCGACGGGCTTGGTTTTGCCGGCGAGGTTCAAGGTATTTGGTTTGCTGAGGTGAAGAAGGGATTGAGATGTTGATTTGGGTTTCAAAGCAGGGATCTGAGTGTTGTTTCCGACAAGGAAAGAGTTCGTCGACGCCGCCATGATTGTGAGATTCTCGGAGCTTTGTTTTTGCCCTTTACACTTTTACTTGCAGAAAAGATCTGAAAAAGTGTGAGGTGGGAGAGATATATAAATATAGATAGAAAAACGACAACGTTTTGTTTTGTGTTAGGTGGTACTAGTTTTGTCTGCGGTTTGTTTAGTCAAAGACTCATTTCCATTGTGTGTTTTTTAATTTTGTAGAAAAAAAAGAGTTCAAACTAAAATTCTCATTCTTAATATCAATATTTTAAGAATCTGTATCTACTGACAAAAAAAAAAACTGTGAGAATGATTTTGTAATCAGAATATTAGAGAATTTTATTGCTGAGAGATATCAATAAAAGAAAGAGTTGAAAATTACAGATCAAGGAACTTTTGAACTTATTTTGTTGATGTTTCTTTTGTAAATAAAATTGAGAGGGAAAATGTTAGCAGCTATACACAAACTACTATTTCCACTCTTTAGTGAGAATCTGACACAAGAAAGTGTGCAGCTTCGTACTTTGTTGCTATGTATCCGAATTTGGAGGAGCTGTATTTTCTATGTACTCCTGTTAGTTTATCCGTCGCAGCCTTCTGATGCAGATTAACCATTCTTCTACAACATTCTCTGCGAAACAAACCCATGGCGCAATTCGATTAATAGATCAGTCTTTAGATGCATAGATTAGTCTTTTGTGTTTGTGGATGCGATTCTCTATAAAGATTAGTCTTTTTAGGTTACCCTTTTGTGCTAATGGATAAAAAAGACTTACAAGAGTTGATTCTCAGAGTAGTGACTGTGTAATTCACAAGTACTGTTCCATTCGCTGAAGCCATGGATTGTACATTGAGCTGTGTACACTGCAGTGGCGGCTAGTAACGATGGTGGATACCGAAGCATTCCGTAGTCCACAAGAGCTAGCTCGATCAAGAACGACGCCAAGATCTCAAGCTGTTTCAGTAACAAGATTAGTTGTAATTCAAAATCCATTTATGTTTTATGATTATGTACATGTATTTTACATGCCACTGATGGACAGATTTGTTTATTTACCTTCTTGTCTGATTGAGCTGCCTTGAGGAACCTCTTCAAGAAAGGGTATTGTGTCGGTAACGACATATTGAATTGCAAAGTACTAACCATAATCTTCTCCTGCACAGAAAGATTTATTGAAATCAGATAAACGTAATTCTTTTGCCAAGTCTCTCGAAACAAAACAAGAAAAATTATTATCTTATAGTTATACCATTTCTAAAACATCGTTCCTCGTATAAGCTTTGTCTGAAATGACTACTAAATCTTCAACAATAGGTACCGAAATCTCTTCGTACTTGCAAGCTAAGAGCAACGCAACTAAACCAACAAGCTGAAGCTTCTTTCTTGCAACAGCTTGCTTGGACAAGAATCTATCTATCAGATTCACTGTCAGAAACAATGTCTCGTTCATTAGCTCAAATTTGTCATGTACCTGAAAATATTCAATAAGCTTCTTAATTAGACTCTATATACAATAAATCCATTACCACTGAGTTTCAAAGATCTTTAAATAAATGTACCTCGATGAGCCAATCGATAAGTATTGCTCTCATTTTGTCAGTTATATCAAACTGTTGCGCCATGTAATCTAGAGGAACACAACTAAATCTCTGCAGATTACCAAAATCCATAGAAAATGGTCTCAGACAAAATTCAAAATCTTATGACATTGTCAGTTATATCAAACTGTTGCGCCATGTACCTCGGTTTTACGGTAGAATTCGTGTAGATCTTCGACATATTCAACAGCTGCAAGAGAGTTGTTTGCATCGTCTCCGTCTATATCCAAAATCGGTTCTCCTTCCTCTTCTTCCACTATTATATCCTCCATTTCAACTTCTTCCTCCTATCCAAACGAAAAGCTTCTTTAGAAAAATTACATTACAAGCTAAAGATCTGTTGTAATCGATTGAAAATTACCATTGGATCAGATTCAGTGTATAGTTCCTCCATTGACATTGGCATAGGTTGGTCCAATGTAGCTTCATTCTTCTCCTCATCTTCATCAACGAAGATACAAACACCAAACTCGTTGTTTCCACTTGGAATCGATGGTTTCAACTTCTTCGTCTCTTCTTGAGATCTGCAGATGTTAAAAAACAATCTCAGATCCTCTCTTTCTCAGCAAAACAAAATCAGAGAAACGTTTTACAAAGCTTTAAGCTTTATAAACCTTGAAATTGACGGATGTGATGAATCAAGCTTCTTCGTCTCACAGCTGTCTTGTATTCTCCTGAAATCAATAAAATCCCAAAAAATATAAGAATCTTCAAACAAATTTGAATCAAAAGAGACATGCTTTAGGATTCGAGAGAGCTAAGTAATTTACTCAGATAAGCCTCTTCTCTTGTTAACAACGCAAGGATAAGCTTTTGCACCAACGAGATTCTGAGTAATCACACCCAATGCTCTCCTGTTCTGTCTCTTCATCTCTATTCCGAATTTTCTGCTTCTCGTATCATCATCTGACAAAAACCCCAGAAAATAACAAATAAGATTCTCTGTTCTTGAAATGTAGAATTCTCAGATTCTCAAAACACGTTTTACTACTACTACTACCTTGAAGAATCTCTGTAATGGGTTTGACAACGAGATTACGATTGGTATCTGGATTAACCATTTATTTTTCTCGATTTGGATTACGTTCCTGGAGAAGAATCTAGAGGAAGAAGAGCATCAAACGAAGAAAGGGATCTCACTCTCCTCTCTCTGTCTATGTTGATTGAATCAGGAGGAGTCAGAGAAGGGGATGAAATAAGCGAGAGACAGAAGAAGAATTAAGAGGCAAGAAATTAAATTAAAATTAAAAATTAAAGTTTTTGCCTTTTTTATATTGTCTTTTTTTTAATTGAAGAAAATAGCAACGGCTAGGTGTTTAAGATGACCGTTGGATCATGAAGGAAACGATTTGCTTCTAAGTCAGTCTAATGCCAACGGTAACTTTTTTGTGGTTGAAGAAGGCATGTGCCTTCTCTTTCTCATTTCAAATTTATTATTCCCTTTTTGATTTTTTTTTTTTTTGTGGCCTTTTTCAGACAAAGAAGGCTCGTTGCCACTAGCCCAGAGCCTCCCTTAGGCGCGGTTCTGAGGTCTTAAAGTCAACATATTAATTATTTAATGATAATCTTAGCTTATTAATCTGTGTCTTTACAGAGCTAAGAATTGCTCTCTTTCTAAAGAATTATTGTTACCGAGAATTATGCTGACCCTGTAGTAAGTGTTCTTGCCATTTGTATAGCTATCATTTTAGGTTTTTGGTGAAGTTTTTTTAAAATATTTTATTTAGAGATATCAGATATTTAGGCTAGATGAGTTCTGGTCATAATTATTGTAATAGAATTTTCTTCTCAATTAGAATGGTCAATTAGAAGGTGATTATGTTTCTAATTTGTTATTTACTATGTATGATGTATCTTAAATATTTGAATTTTAGATCATTTTTACATCTGTATTTTTAGAAAAGTGTTAAAAGTTGGATTAGAGTCTAGATATTATTCAAAAGAATTTTTAAAACATTTGCCTCATATATATACCACATATTCTTTGTAACGCCCCGACCGCCACCGTCCATGGGTCCAATCCGTGACGTCCACCTTCGGCCGGCATTACTTCTGGAGGTTTTAAAGATTTGTTTACCGATCCTACAAATCACCACGTGATATTTTCCCGTGTTTTATCTTCACTAGCACAGTATCGGAAATCACTTCCTGATAGGGAACCCATCCTTAAATTGCTCCAGCGCAAGGACGCTTAACTCTAGAGTTCTCATGAGATGTTAACCAAAAAGATAAGTGCACTTTGGTGACATAGGTGGCCAAATCAATTCTTTTAAACTCTCTTCATGCACCACCATATTTCCAGAACTCTCCTCATACACCACCATATTCCCAACCTGGAGTGTTACATTATTAAACTTAGCAAATAGTCATTGTTTAAAAAAAAAAAATTGTAATATAGTTTTTTCTTCATTGGTTTTTGTCAACATCTTCATTGTTCCAAATAGTTAACATTTAAATTGGACTATTCTAGAACTTTCCATCGTAGATATAAGTGTAACGGGAAGAGTTGCATTTTGGAATCGTTGTTCGTGAAAATTGTTCATTATAATCGCATATGTTGCAGGTAGTCTGTCATTGATTATATCAAATAAATATAATAAAGTAACATATGTTTTTAAAAATGGACTATTCAAGTACATAGCCTAATTTGAAAGGGAAATAAAGTAAATGATAATTGTGGCAAAATGGTAAGTAAGCAGAGAAATTATTTTCCACACATAATTAAACAAACTAATTTTTTCTACTCAAAGGAAAATGTGTTAGCCGGTTAGCGTATGTAACATAAATAATTGTGGAACATATATTCTGATAAAGTAAGTGATATCGGATCAGTTGACATATAATTTGTTGAATTATGATTAGTTATAAAATAAATGATGATTTATAAAAAAAATAAACCTAAATGATTTATTAATCTGTGTGTAAAAGCTTAAACATCACTTTATATAATTAAAATTTGTGATTTATTTCATAGCTTCAAGAGCTTCCTTTTGACATTGAAAACTAAATATCTAATGTTACCGGTATACATTAATGTTTAAATTTTAAATAGTAAAAACATATAGAATATAGTAAATATGACCAATAAATGATAATATTATTGTAATAATAAATAAAAGAAAAAAAATTGTCAAATACAAAAGTTTACAAGTCACGTCATTGTCGGATGTCACATGCATAATAGTAATAGTGCAGTGCAACGATTCTTGCAATCTCGATGATCAAAAACGCACCGGAAAAGATCTACAACTAGAAAATAGGAAAATCTCTTGAAGCAACCTACCAAGTACGAATAAGTTATGGGCTATAAATGGGCTTTAGACGATATTAAGCCCAAATTTACGTAATATCGGAGTTTTAGACACAAACGAATCACACGTGGATTTTTTCATTGAATCCGACGGACGCAAATCTTCAAATGAAAAGGCGGGAGAGAGATCTAAACGAACGAACACAACCATTTGAAGTTTAACACTGCCATAACCACCGCCATGGCTTAGAGAGAAAACTTTATATAAGACTACTTCAATGTCGTTTTGAAACACCAAATCTTGTTCTAAAGTGCAAAAAAAAACATGACTAATAACCCAGAGAAAATGAAAGTGGATGATTCTGATGGAGAGAGAGAAGATTCTGATAAGCAATGGAGCGATGATGAATCCGAAACGAGAGAAATCGCTCTTGGCCTTCCTGCTTTGAGTATCAGCAGTAGAATATTTGGTGACAGTAGTGTCGTTGAAAGAGAGGAAGAAGAAGCGCGTTTGAACGAGCAAGCGGTTGTTGCGGCGGAGTTGGTTATGGCTGCGGCAGAGGAAGCGGTTTTGAAAGGGAAGAGTAAAGAGGGTGGGAGTGGTGGTAAGAAGAAGAGTAGACCGAGGAAATCGAAGAAAACTGATGACGAAGCGGATGGTTCGGGTAAAGGAGAAGCCAAAAAGCCGAAGAAGAAAGGTGCGGAATTGACCCATCAACCAAAAGGACCACCAGTTTGTCACATTTGTGGAAGAGGTTTTGGTTCTTGGAAGGCTGTGTTTGGACACATGAGGGCTCATAGGGAAAGAAACTATCAAGGGTTTCTTCCTCCTCCTACATTCTCTGCGGCGGCTGAAGTATTTTCAATTCCGGGACAAAACTCTGCTTTTGTTCTTCTTACTGCCGGAGGAGGAAGTTCTGCTGGTTTTGTTGGTGGAGGAGGAAGCTCTGGTGGTTTTTCTGCAAGTGGTGGTGGTGGGGCTACGGGAGGTGAAGGTAGGAAAGGTTTAGGGATTGATTTGAATGTGGAACCCGTGGAGGAAGTAGAAGAAGCGACTGAATCTGGATCTATTGCCAAGTTTGATCTTAATAAATCTCCACCGAAAGATGAAGAGGAAGAGGACAAAGCCAAGTGATGATTTTTTCTTACAACTTATTTAATATTCAACTCTAATACATCATATTTTAATTTTTTCATACAACTTATATATCGTTTAACTTTAACACAATATTGCATTGTTTTTAAAGTAGGTAATATTAAAAGTTGTTTTACTACTGTTTCCGACTGCAACATTGTGGAAATGTACAAATCATTTTAATATATAGAGATTCTATGTATGGCTATTCACTATTGAACATGGTTACATCATCAAAATTAAAAGTGAAAGAACCGTGGAAAGAAAAATAGTTGGCATAATTCCATGACCACAGGTCCGGCTCAAACATTTTATAAGCTCTCGATAAATTTTAAAAATAGGCTCCTAATATATAAAAACAAAAAAAAAATTTCGACAAAAATATATTTTTTTTTATCAAAAACAAAAACAAGTAAAATATAAGTAAAACACGAGCAAAACACAAGCAAAATATTATTTTTTTGGATCTCTACGGTTGGATCCTTTTATTTATGTGTCTACGACGGTGGCACTGCTCGTCCAAGTCGGCTCTTAACCAATGTTGGTAATACATGGTTCACCGTACTCTATAAAATTAAGCCATCATTATCTTTATTTGTGTACAATGCGCTCATTCTTAAGCATAAACTTTTATGTTTTGATTTTTAAAGGAAAACCGTGTAAGTGCGTAGCACGACCAATCCGTGCAATACTAATATTAAATACTGACAATATATAAGTTTAACTTGTTTTCAGTGAATATGAATACTAAAAAAATAATAGAATTGTAATCTTTATCTAGAAATGTAATTATCATAAAACTACTCAAACATAAAAGACTAGTACCATTTCAAACCGCCAGAAAAAAAAAATATCAAGCAACTATTTCTTTTTCTACTCCAAACCGTCCAGGCGCCGCTCTCTTCCGTTCAGCCCCGATTGCGCCAGCTCTATATTTGTACTGATGGTGAATTGGTGAAGAGCGTGAAGAGCTAGAAACGGCCTGTTTAGTGGAAGAACGGTCAGGGACAACGTTAAGTCGTCCGATGTGTTCGAGGACGTCAACCACTTCCTTCATGTGGGGTCGATTTTTCGGATCTGGCTCGGTACAAGAGAGTGTGATGCGTGCCATTTCTGTAGCGACTTTGGTAGTGTATTGACCTTTAATTCGTTTGTCCATCATTTGTTTCACTCTGTGCTTGCTTGAGAGTTCTGGTCTTAACCAGTCGACTAGACTCTCTTGTCCCCTTGGCCTTTTTAGGTTGTGCGCTTTTAGTCCGGTCATTACTTCTAGTAAAACCACACCAAAGGCGTATACATCACTCTTAACGTATAAATGGCCTGGGGATGAAGAATATACACGAACTGTTTATTATTTTAGTCAAAGTCAACTGTTCAACTAGTGTACTGAGTCACTCAAAAAAGGAGAATACTGAAGATGGCGAGTTCGAATACTAGCGTTGGAGAAAAGACTAATTTAACATGTTTTGGTCCCCAATTCCATGAGATACGTAAGGTCCGTAACTTTTATAATTAAAAAAATATGTACCTGTTGCCATATATTCAGGAGCAGCGTAACCATATGTGCCCATGATCCTAGTCGTAACGTGTGACTTCTCGTCTGCTGGTCCTAGCTTTGCTAGTCCGAAATCTGAAATCTTTGCGTCATAGTTCTACGCCCATATGTATCAAACACATTTCATTAGCAAAGAAAAAAACACGATTACAGATTAGTCTATTTATCGCGAGTATTAAATTAGACTAACCCAATCGAGAAGTATATTGGAAGCTTTGAAGTCTCTATAGATGACTTCTTGATGTAAGCCGTGTAGAAACGCAAGGCCACGAGCTGCACCGATCACAATCTTGATCCTTAAGTCCCAAGGAAAAGGCTCGTTTCCTATAACAGATGAAGATCATCCACAGTAAATCAAAAAAAATTCTATGAGTACGTTGTTATAACGATGAACAATGTTTTGTGTGTTACAGAGATCTTAGTTACGTCGGAAAAGATGATTTTCGAGACTTCCTTTAGGCATGAACTCGTAGACAAGCAGAAGCTCCTTGTCTTCACGACAATATCCTAATAACTTCACTAGATTTGGGTGTGAAAGCATTCCCAAGAAGTTAACTTCTGACTGTCCAAAATCAAAAACAAAACCACATATCTCAAGTTTAGCGTATATAACTTTAAAAAAAATCAGTAAAACAAATGAAAGATCTTCGACTCCTAAATAACGTGTGCTAAAGAATTCAGATTTCCCATCCAATACGAGCGAAAAGAGAAATACTGTTGACTTTCTAATAACTTTCCACTAATTTTTAAAGTATAATGTTACATAGGAATAATACTTTCATTACAATATTACAGCTAATAACATGTAACAACGTGTCCCCAACTTAAAGTCCGGTAACAATGGAAGGTTCCTACTTCCTAACTACAGCGCATTATTGGTAGACAATGGATATACAAAATTATCTTCGAATGGTAAAACACGAGGTAATCGATTTCAAAGGATTATATTCCTTTCCTATATAAAACTATTAATTTATCATAGTAAAAAACATAATTTATTTATTATAAGATTCTCTTTATATTTCTTTAATTATTTTTCAAGACTGCAAGAGAAAGTCAAAGTCATTTCTTGATTGGAATAGTCAACTCTTCTTCATCTTGATCAAAAGACGTAATAATTGAGCTAGTTTTTTTTGTGTCCCGTCAAAGAAGTAATCAAAACCAGCAAAAAAAAAGTTTTGGAAATTAGAGATTTTAGATCTTACTCGCCACTCTGCAAATCCTTGAACACTCTCTGAATTCAATCTCTTGATGGCTACGATCATACCAGAACCAGCTTTAGAAGGAGCAAGAGTCCTGGCATCGACCCATCCTCTGTAAACTTTACCGAATCCTCCTTGACCCAACATCGAATCCGGTCTAAAATTCTTCGTCGCCGTCTTTAGATCCAGAAAGGTGTATACTTTGAGATTTGGCGATTCTAGAAGTAGACCGGAATCACTCATAGTCCCACCGGAACTCTCGCTAACCGCTTCGGAGAAATGGCTCCGTCGTTCGACGCTGCTGCTTGTCGTCGCGGCGGTGGTGGTCGTCGACGATGAGAACTCTGTTCCATTGCTGTGGCTGTTCGTTGTGGCTGTTTATCACAAAGACAGAGAGATCGGAAAGTGAAGATCTTTTAGGTTTTTAATGTAAGAACCCACAAAGAAAAACAAGAACTTGTAGAAAAATTTCATGGATTTGGGGAAGATAGAGATTTTACCATGACTGTGGAGATCTGTTTTGGAAGGAAATGAAATACAAAGACCCATTGCATGAGCCTTCTCTTTCTTCTTCTTCTTCTTGTCTTTCTTGTTTTAGCAATTCAGACAAGAGCTAGTGGATGTGATCAAGTAGTTATTTGAGCTTTTATTGCTGGAGTTTGCAATAACTGAAAGAGACCACGATTGGTTGCAATATAATTTTGATTTTTAAGATACCAAAAAAATAAGGGAGGAAATTTGGGATTTGTTTAGGGGAAACCGAAGAAGGGTTTAATTCTTCTTAATTTGCCCAATTTAACAAGGAAAAAAAGGGAGGTCGAGGAACCTAGACCATTTCCATGTTTTGGTCTAACTTGTCATTTTCATTCGTTTCTTTTTGAATTGCCACGAATTAAAAGAAATTAAATATATATACGAAAGAGCCAAGAAGATCGACCCAATAAAGATATTTGGCATCAAAAAGCTTTTTCTATCTATGATCGTGTGATCTGAAAAAATAGTTGAGAATTTTTTTTTTACTTTGGAAATCTATAACTTGTTTGTAGTTTTAATTCACATTTTTAGAACCCATGTCCACATCATAGTTGACGAATTAAAACTTTTTTTCAAAATTATGAAATCAAATCTATTTAAAGAATCAGGTAACCAGAAAGGTTTGGATATTATCCCTATAATCTACTCGATTGAAGACTGTAAAATTAAATAATCTAGCCCTATGAATTCATGACGTTAAATTATCTTCTCTTTGGATGACCTCTTCTTAATATACCAATTGAGACACCTGTATTGTGACAAAAAAAAATATTTTCACTTAAAATTATATATGATTTATACTTTTCAACATAGTTATTTTATCTTAAAATATTTTAAATCGAGCATTTCTTTTTTTTTCTTTCAAATCATTAATGTGATCAATATTTTAACATATATTAAACTATCAATGAAATAATAATATTTGTAATAAAATTTAAAATTCTACTAAATTGTATGTTCCAACAGTTTCTTAAACAATCAAGAAAATTCCTACACTATGTCATATTATTATTTAAATTTATTTTTCAAAGAAATCTTATATGGAAAAAACTCTTACTCCAAAATAAGAATAATTAGTTGATTGTTCAACTTAATGTTTTTTTTTCAAACGATTACAACTATGTATGTTGATTAAAAACAGGAAATTTTATAATCCGGAGTCAAGATTTCGTTAATGTAGATATGATAATATATATTGACTTGTAGAAAATAAGATATTATTTATTATTGTATACAGACATGTGAAACCGTTAGGAAGTAAAAAGACTTTTGCTTGTGCCAGCAAAATGCGCAAAAGTCAGCCTCTGAGTCACTCAGCTAAGACGTTTGTGTCTTTATGGAATTTTCTCATTCATTTCCACAAATCTGAAAATCATTCGATTTCTACTATAAAGTATTAAAGTTGTTCCAAAATTTGAAACATCAAAGTTCTCCAATGGCACAATATATATATGAATCTGTCTAGCAACATGAGTAGAAGAATTCATTTTCAAAGATGTTCATATGTTAGGCTGTTAGCCTTTTATTAAAACAACATAAGTTCAAATGATCACAATTTTTATATATAAAAAAATGGAGTAATGTTGTATAAATCTTTTAGATCAGAAAATAAACTATTGTTACAATTATTTTAAATTTAATTTCCATTGGATAAACTAGATTTTAATTCCTGCGAATTTCTTCGAACGTTCCACGTTAAGCATAAAAAAAAATGATCAAAAACATTGAAAAGGGCTTCAAAATGATATTTGACCTGTTGACCATGTACAAAAGGCCAGATTAGACAGAAAATGAAATTTCAATCAACATATTTTCAAACGCGGAGTCGCGGAGAGTTAAATAAAAACATTTTCTTCGTTATTGACGTAGGCACACTCACACTCACACACACATACACACTTGTAGTCTCTTAAGTTTCGAACCTCATTGTACGGTACACGTTAATTAATGGTCTTTGTCGTGTGGACAGAGTCGTCGTAGATTTTCAAAGCACGAGCTAACAAAAGGGACCACTCAAGATGTGTTGATTTGGATCAGTTCAGAAACCAAGATTTGGGTTTGTTTTTTCACCACGTTATTATTTACAGAAAATCGACAATGCTACCTAATTGCACTATAGATTAAAATAATTAATTCCGATTTCCGACCACAAAAAGTCATGATACAGGAGTTCCTCATCTTCTCGGAACTCCTTACACCAAAAATATTAAAACAAAAATGGCTTAGCATCTGTTAGACTTGTAACCCAACATTTCTAAATACCAAAACACTTCACAGAAATCCTAACTAACTAATATGTTCGATGATTCTGTTAAAAGGCCTAAAAATTTTAAGTGGAAGAGGAAGTGACAAAAGTTTCTTGATTCTTCTTGGCTCTGGAAGCTCTGTGTCTTTTTTTGAAATTGACTTGTCTGAATCTTTTGGTTTCTATCTGTATCTCCATGAATGGTCTCTCCACTATATTTCTCTTCTCTGTCTCCAGTTTCTTCCGTCTCTTAGCTACCGCCATTGCTGCTGCTTCGTTCTTTTCCTGTTGCTTCTCTGCTTCCCTCTAAGCAATACAAAACATTGAAATGCCTGTTTCAGTGAATTGATGTATTAGATTGATAAAGAGAGAGAAGACCTGAAGATCGTGGATGAGACTATCGAGAGATCTGATCTTCCTACGAGGCCACCGGGGAATCCCAAACTCTCTGCATTTCTTTTTCAAAATTGTGAGACCGACATTGAGATTCCGAGAAGCTTCCACGATAGTAAGACCAAAGTATTTTGAAAGATCTTCTAAGGAAAGTCCAGCAACAATTTTTGATGGTGTCCTCTTCTTCCTCAACATCTCAGTCTTAGCATCTGTAATTTTACAGTAAACCCGAAACTAATCACCAAATACGTAGAATTGTCCTAGAGTAATAACTTATCCGGCAGGTAAGTCTATTGACATTTTCAAGAAAGAGATACCTGATTCCGAATGTTCAGTTTTGTCGTTTTCAGACTCCTCGGATTCGGTTTCTGAATCAGGAAGGTAGTTAAGATCTTGTTTGAGGACGAGCTTTCGCGGTTTAGGCTGATCAACCTCACAATCTTGAACGCTATCTTCTTTGAAGACAAGTTTTAGCGGTTTAGGCTGATCTAATTTACAATATCCGACTCTACTGCATTGTTCCTGGTCAGAAATCTTTGATGGTTTCCTCGATTTTAACTCAGAGATAAACTTGAGCTCATTGGCTAAATTAGGGATGTCCTCCAGCTTAGGGTTTCTGTCAATATAAAGAGCAAAAACATGTTAGGTTTCTAAAAAGGCACACAGCTTAAATACACTACAATGTGTTATTGTTACAAGCGTATTTGTTTACAATTATGGAATCTTAAGAGTAAATCGGAAGATCAAAACTGATTCACAAGTTTTGGTCTAATCAGTAAGACAGTAACTATGAACCGGAGAATAATATAAAGACCTGAGGAAATTGATTAAAAGTGAAGAAAATATGTAAATTTTGGGATGTTATTTGTGGCAAGTATAGTACTAAGAAAAACAAATTTAACGTGATAAACACACGATAAATCACATCCTAATCATGACTCCAACTCTGTTATGATTTATAAATAACTCATTCATGTTATCTATTCCATTGCTATATTTTGCCATTGTAGTTATGCGATGTTTTCCTCTATTTGACAAACTTGGAATCGATAAGACTGTAACACCATATTTCTACGAAATATTAATCTAGAATTTCGATTCAAGATACCTGATTGTAAAATAAATCAATCTGTGATGTGATTAACATAACCGACAATAAAATTAAAAATCAAAACGCTCCGAATAAATAAGTAAAAACTGCGTTACCGTGAAAGGCAGAGAAGAGTAGGAAACTGAGGAAGCGAGTGATTAAACCGGAACACGAAGATACAACGCCACGTGCCAAAAACAGACCTTTCCGAGATCTCCGGTCGCCGGAAATCTACCGAACGAAACAGAGGCTTCGCTTTCTTCTCTACATAACGACTTTTGCTCTCGAACAAGAACTCTCTCTCAATCTCAACCGATCCATACACATGCAAACTCCTCACCATCTCTGCATTTAACCCCACACAAAAATAAAACCATTTCTCGACCCGACCCGACCCGACCCGACCCGAATTAAGAAGATTCTTGTCAGTGTTTTTGACATACCTTTACGGATGACGCTCTGGAAAATAGTGAGTGAGGTCAAGGAATGTGCCATGTCCGAAAAAGACCAAGAGTCGCAAAAGCCGAAGATTTTAACATAAAACTTTTAATATTTTGTTTTCCTTTTTTAGTGTAAAAATCTGCAGAAGAATCCAAGGTTTCTGTATTTGAAGCGTTTTGACATAAAGTGAAAAAAGGCTTAAAGAAGCCCTTGGTCCATCCCTGAAATTACCAATAAAGCCACTGGAATAAGGTATACATTCTTGTCCTCGGTTAAACAGAATATTCGCGAGGGCACGTGTAGGCGTGCGAGGGAAGCGGGTCACACCCACCGAACCGAGCCCATTTAGCGAAACACTCACACATGTCTGAAAAGTGGCAACCAAATTTTATTTTTAAGAAAAAGAAAAGATTCTACAAAGGTTGAATTTGGTAAATGAATCAGAGAAATATTAAAAGCATTTGAGTATATTTCCAATTTGGTCAATTACAATATGATATATGTCCATAATTGTATTTTCTGTTTTTGGGTCTTTGTTTATTTTTAAAGGCTTGATTGGTAAAACTTTTTTGTAGAACTTAATGCTCGTTAAAAACCAATCACAAATTTTGTTAGAGCATTAAATAGAGCATAGAAAGCTTCTTAATGCTCTTTAATTGAGCTTTTTCAAGGCTTATAAGCTTATAAAATATTAAAAAACGTATTTGTTCTTAATTATTGAAAACCTAATGTAAATAGAGTCATAATTTATACATCATTTAACCTAAATTTTGTTTTCACTTATAAAACATACAAACACAATACAAGATTGTCGTTGCAACGATGACCTTTCACAATTTTATACGTTCATCGAAGATAAATAATGCTGATTTTGATGAGTACGAAAGAATGAGAGAACAAACATTGAATGTTTTAGATACAAAAGATGAGTCAGAAGTTGAAGCCACACGTTATGAACCTACAAGAGATATATATATATGCCAGGACTTCGTAACAATATTGCAGAAAATATTGGACTACTTAGTATTAGTTATAGAGTCGTTACAAACACGTTAGTCTTTTTTCTCAGTCTCTCTTAGATTTTTTTTTTTGTTTTTGTTTTTTCTCTTGTTTGTTTACATTGATTTGGTCAAACTTAAATGTTTCATGATAAAAATATATTTAGTTTATTTTTTGAAATTTTATGTTTTTTTTATTTTGTAAAATATTGTTTTTTAAAAAAAATTCAAAATGAAAAATTATGTCTATTTTAATAATTTTATATTTATATGCTCATTGCTCTACCAATCAAATTTTAATTTAAACTTACAATTTTTATAACATAATGCTTTTGGAACATAATGCAATAAAATACCAATGATTTATTAAAAACCTATCCACTAAGTCGTGAGTTTTCTCAGAGCATCCTCAACGCAGATCCTTAACTGGGTTTCTTAGGTTTTTTTCTATTTAAAATAAAGATTAAATGGTAATTTACTTAAGAATCGATTCTTATTTCGGATACTTAAGAATCGATTCTTAAGTTCCACGTGTCAAAAAACCATCTCTTTCTTCCCTAATTTCTATTCTCTGCGAATTCTTCATCTCTCTCTTCCGTCGAGACTCTTCTCCTTCGCGCCATCTTCTTCTCTCACTTCCGTCGAGAGTCTCCGTCTTCTCCTCACCGGCGATTTCAGCAGCGGTTTCCACGGAGACCATCACCGCGAGCTTGGATGGGAAGAGAAGCAAGACGGTGGTCTCAGCTCTTTTGGCCGAGCCAAGAGACATAGTCGCGGCGGATCTCGTGAACCTTAGAGACGGCGGAGCCAATCTGGTTAGTTGTACAAAGACTCTCTCTCTCTCTCTCTCTCTAGAAACACTGATTCAACAGAGAAGAATCAAATCTCTAGAAATTGGATCGTCGTTGAAGCTAAAAAGTAAGATTCGTCTCAGGTTCGTGTTCTTTGCTCCATTTCTCTTCTAAATCTCCTATAGTTTCTGGATCTGTATGTTTTTAAGCGTGATCAGTCCTAGGTCTATGAACTGAGGTAGAAGTTTTTGGTGTCAAATCTCGTGTTTGTGCTAGATTGAGCGAATTAATCTGTAATTCGTATTGTTCAGAACCCGATTTTGCCACTGTTGATTCAAATACTGATCCTGAGTTCCTCAATTTTCAGCCAAATATGCAATTCTCAGACTTAAACTTTTGCTGAGAAGGTTGTTGTCGTCACAAAGCACAATGATGGTGTTTGATCTCATGAACAAGCAGAAGAAGCCCAGGTTTGTTTTCTTGATCCAAGTTTTAGCTTCATTTTGTTTGATCATTAGACAATGAGTGTTCTTGTCATATGATCTCTTTATATGTTTCATGTTTGCTTTTCTTGATTTTTTGATAAAGAAACACAGGCTGTTTGTTCTGTTTTGACTGAAACGATATTGTTCTCTGTTTCCTCTTGGATCATGACAATGTTTGTGCCATCATACATTTTCAACTTACTTGTATTTTGCTTTGTATCGCTTTGCAAGCTGTGTGTGAGAGATGCTAAACTTATTAGTTGGTAATAAATGCATTAGTGTTAGATTATATTGTGTTAGGTAGTAAATGGTTTTTGGTTAGATATAAAGATTTGTGTTGAATGCTTGTCAAGTCGATGTGGTTGTGAACTTGTGATGAATGCATTCTCTTTCTTTGCTTCTTCTCTTCTTTTGTTATCCTATATTAAATGCTTCTGCTTGGCTTCTCTTTCTTTTAATCTCTGATCACTTTCATTTTTCTTATCTTTCTTTCTTCTTTGTCATTTGTGGATATGTCATCTACATATCCATATGGGCAGACATCTAACTTTGTTGAACTGTTAAACACTCAACAAGATAGTGTCCCCAYATTTGCGGATCCATTTCTTGRTGTTGCACTTGGATCTTCACAACCCCCTGCAGATTCAAGCTTCACCTGTGAAGACACGCCTGCAGAGAGAAGAGAACGAAGGAAATGGACTCCGAGTGATGATGTCTTGCTCATCAGCTCATGGCTCAACACGAGCAAGGATCCGGTGGTGGGCAACGAGCAGAAGTCGGGAGCGTTCTGGACACGTRTTGCCAGGTATTTTGCTGCAAGTCCGGCGGCAGGCCGTGAAACCGAGAGCCTATTCAGTGTAGCGAGGTGGCGAAGATCAATGATCTCGTGCAAGTTCGTGGAGCGTATGAGGCTGCAACAAGAGCGAAAACTTCAGGTCAAAATGAAAATGATGTTTTGAAGCTTGCCCACGAGATCTTCTACRATGATCACAAGAAGAAGTTCACGCTAGACCACGCTTGGAAGGAGCTCCGCAATGACCAAAAATGGTGCGAGCTATWTACTAGTAAGACTGATGGAAGCTGCAAAAGGAGAAGGTGTGATGATGGTGCCCATTCTTCAAGCTCTTATGCGGATGAAGGAAAGACTAGTGAAGAAGTCCAAACCCGGCCTCCTGGTGTTAAAGCTGCAAAAGCCCGAGGCAAGAAGAGTACGGCAGATGGCAGTGTGCTCTCCGAGTTTCAGAGCATGTGGGCCATAAAAGAGAAGGATTTGGAGAGGAAAGAAAGACTATCAAAGCTGGGTTTACTTGACAGTCTCATTGCCAAAAAAGAACCATTATCCGACCATGAAGAAGCTCTCAAGAAGAAGCTCATCTCGGACATATTGGCTGATTAGTTATTTCATCTTTTATTTGCATCTTTGAAATATGGTTAAGAAGCTTGTGTTGTGTTAGTTGTGTTTTGGATTATTGGTGTATTATCTTATGTTAGTTTGTGTTTTGTAATTATTTTGTATGTTAAATCAAATGTATGTTTCAAATATTTTGTATGTTAAATCAAATTAATGTATGTCTGAGAACATTGTTGTTTCTGTCCCTGCATTCCAATTACACTTTCATATGCTGTAATGGGTTTCTGTTTTCAGGGCATGGACTATTCTCAAGGGCCAAAACTACTCATGGAAGCTTCACAGAAACATAGTAACAAGAGACATGACTTAGAGGAAGGAGTAAGCACCTCTGTTCCTAAAAAAAGACTCAAAACTCTTTATTCCAACTGTTACTTATATGATTTTGAATGTTTGTATGTTTATGCAGGTAATGCATCTTAAAGAGAGACTTGAGGAAAAAGAAGAAGTGAGTAGAACTCTACAGGCTGCTTTCGATGGCTCTGTTGTTTCCCTTCCAAGTATCTCCTCATTGTTTCTTCCACCTCAAGTAAATCAAATGTGTTTCAAATTTTAATTTTATAATTTTTTTTTTTTTGTTAAGAACCTCTACAAAGGTTCTTCCAATAAACATGTTTTTTCTCAAGTTTCTTAACTAAGTTTCTTAACTTAAATTTATTAATTAAATAATCATTAAGAACCCTTAATGGGTATATAGCAATAATGATGCTCTCAGGCCCTAAAAGTCTAATACTGGTGGCAAGAAGTTTAGTACGCTTTTGACTTTTCTGCTTTCTGGCAGTAATATACTCCTAGATTTTGGATATTCGGAGAATTAATGTTTTAGATGAAAACTTAACAAAAAAATGTTACAGCAATTAATTCATTTCAGGTTTTCAAAAACAAAATTGGATAATCGCGTTAGAATTTGGTAAGGTTTACAACTTCTCTATTTACTTTTTATAATTTCTTTCAAAACTAAATTTTAAGCTAAATTAAGCTTTTGAAAGTTTGAAATTCAAAATCAGAACGGTGTGACGAAATAGTTTGGCTAGTAACATTAACTTACATGAATTCTAACGAGGCCATGGGGTCCGATTCGTCGTTTGTGTGCTATTCCGTGGCCGGAGACGGAGTCTCTGGAATCAACATCGTTGTTGTGTGCGGAGTCGGGGCTATAGAGTCGGATACCCCGGAATCAACATCGTTGTTTCAGTTCTCTTATCCGACGGATTCGTGTGTTACCTTTTCCCAATCTCAGATCTCTTCCGTGTAATCTCAGATTTCATATCTTGTCTGTGTAATCTAATCTGTATCGTTTTTTTTTTGTTCCGATAATGCCGCTGTAGCTACTGCTCCTATGCCCTTTTGGGTAGATTTTTATTACGAATATTAATATTTAAATAAACAAAACTTACATGAATTTTCTTATATAAGTAAATTATACTAGTTTTGATTTGATATGAAAAAGTATGAGATCTTTCTAATATGTATAATACGGAATTTAAGTTTATGAAAACAAATATAATACAACTCAAATCGAAAACACTTGATATTTTGTATATATGGAATTTAAGTAGACTTTAAATACTCATGTATTGACTGGAATTTAATTTTTGTTCCGTAACATATTTCCACAATTTTAATCTTAAATTTTGGAAAACTCGAATGGATAGTGACAAGAAGACGACCACCCCTTATTTTAATCTGAATATTTTGGAAAACTTGATTGGATTAGTGATATGAAGACGATGACCCCTTATTTTGATCTTCAGCTTTTGGAAACGAGGTTTACACATGATCTCAACACTTGGTCCAATCTGGCCAAATATTGTAACTAGAAAAGTCAAAAAGATAACAATTAAGAAAAGGGAAAAGCTTGGCCAGCAAGATAAAGAGGTCATTTCCTAGAAACGTGTCCAAGAATTTTCAAAGATGTTTTTTTGTCTTATAAATACAAAACACCTTCTCATAATTACTTGAAATCAAATCTTAAAACATCATTTCATCGTAAATAGACTCCACACACGTTTTTAGAAAACTACGATCACCATGTCGTCTCTCTTTGCGTCCTTCTTTGGTTGCTTTGTTCCAAAATCCGGCTCACGGATTAGCTCAACTGATGAGAGTAACTTGAAAGTCTTGTCCTTGAAGAAACCTAAAAGCAAATCCGAATCTCCGAGAGCTCCGATTATCGTGTCTTATTTTCCCGTAGGTTCGAACCTTTCGCGTCTGTAAGTGTCAAAGAGAAGATGAGAAAAGCGAAAGATAAGATAAGAAGAAGTGTTGGGATGATGACATGTTGTAATGCGAAGGCTTTATTTTTTTTGTTCCTCTTGTTTATTTGATTATGTACAAATTTATCCTTTAGATTGATAGATTCGTCCTTATATATCACAACAAAAATGAAATCTGACAACAAAAATATAAGGTTTGTATTCAGACCAAATAAAAGATTAATGTTTATATACATGTGTTTGTATAAAAATGTTAAGAACTTAGTATCACTTATTGTTAGCCCTCAAAAAGTTACAAGGAATCAAAACCAAAATTTTATTTGTCTAAAACTGATTAATCTACGCAAAGTTATCGCATTTTGAAATCTTAAAAATCCATTTTTCAGTTCAGATTTGGTATAAAGGCCAGGAAAGCTCCATACATACGCTCAATTAAAAAGCTGAAAACTTATTACCCTTATAATTTTAAATTAATTACGTTCATACGCTCAATTGTAGTTGTAGTTGTAGTTGATTACAAGTTATGATCAGACCAGCCTGTGATGTACACCAAGCTCAAGCCAAATTCCGTTGCTCGATGGCTGCTGATTTGTAGAAGCTTACGCTCACTTTGATTATCTACTCAAGACGTTTCCAACATTTTTGGGATTTTCTGATGCACACTTTCTTTAAGCATAAACCACAAAAGAAAAACCAGGAAGATTTGGGCTTTAAGGTCTTGTTGGGTCGTAGCCGCAATAATAAAAGCCCATCAAGACAAGAAGACAGAAGAAGACAAGTGTTTTAAGTGGAAGTTATCTTTCTCACGTGGTCTAAAAAAGGTCAAAAAAAAAGAAGATGAGAGAAAGCAAAGACTCAAAGTGTTGAAGACTTTTTAGAAAGCAGAAAAAAAAAAGCAGAGAGAGTGTATTCAAAGTCGGAAACCCTAAGAAGTGGATTATGGGTGCTGTATCGATGGAGTCGCTTCCTCTAGGTTTCAGATTCAGACCTACCGATGAAGAGCTCGTCAATCACTACCTTCGCCTCAAGATCAACGGACGTCACTCCGATGTCCGAGTCATCCCTGACGTCGATGTCTGCAAATGGGAACCTTGGGATCTTCCTGGTTCGTCTCTTTTTAAGTCTCACTATTTGATTCCTTTTTTTCTCAGATTCTGAATTTCCCATTCAAAGATTCTACTTTTGTACTTAATTTTTTTTTTAACAAATCTGATGGTGGCAGCTCTCTCGGTGATTAAGACGGACGATCCAGAGTGGTTCTTTTTCTGCCCTCGTGATCGGAAATACCCCAACGGTCATCGCTCTAACAGAGCCACTGACTCAGGCTATTGGAAAGCCACTGGTAAGGATCGGAGTATCAAGTCCAAGAAGACTTTAATCGGTATGAAAAAGACTCTCGTCTTCTACCGCGGACGAGCTCCTAAGGGTGAGCGTACCAATTGGATTATGCACGAGTATCGTCCCACTCTTAAGGAACTTGACGGCACTGCCCCTGGTCAAAGCCCTTTTGTTCTGTGTCGCCTCTTCCACAAGCTTGATGACCGGGTCAATGGTGTCAAGTCCGATGAATCAACTCCTACCACTTGCAAATACTCACCCGATGATACGTCCTCTGATCTTGTCCAAGAAACACCTTCCTCTGATGCCGCAGTGGAGAAACCATCAGATTATTCAGGCGGATGCGGCTATGGTCAGAGTACCACGGCAGATGGGACAATGATTGAGGTATGAAACTTTTGAATATTAGGCTTTTTGAACGACTTGATCATTTTTGAGTTTGTGTTCTTAGGCACTTGAAGAGAATCCATGGTTATCTTGTGACCTTGAAGATCAAAGGGCTCCACCACCGTGTATGGATTCTACATATGCTGGTGATTTCAGTTATGATGAGATTGGATTCCATTTTCAAGATGGTACCAGCGAACCAGATGTATCACTAACAGAATTGTTGGAGGAGGTGTTCAATAACCCTGATGACTTCTCTTGCGAGGAATCAATTAGTCGAGAGAACCCAGTCGCACCAAATGGGATATTTTCATCTGGTAAGATGCTGCAATCTGCAGCACCAGAGGATGTTTTCTTCAACGACTTTTACACTGATACAGATGCCGAGATGGTGCAATTGCAGGTGAGCGCAAAGAAACATATTTTGAGAGCTATACAACTATACAAGATGTTATCTTTACAATCAATGTGACATTATCTATCATGACATAAGTAAAGATGACAATTTCATCGTTTGTTTGATCAGTATGGTTCAGATCATGGAGCTTCTGGGTGGCCAAGGGAAGCTCAATCGGCTTACCCTGCCACTAATTCATACTATGGTGATTTCGTTCATCCAGAGCAGATGATCAATCATAACACCGAGAACAACCTCACAGAAGGGAGGGGGATAAAGATCCGGGCTCGACAGCCTCAGAACCGGCCGAGTACAGGATTGATAAACCAGGGCATTGCTTCAAGGAGAATCCGTCTGCAGTTGCAGTCTAGCTCTGTGCCTCCTGGTGAAAAGAATCAGTTTGAAGTAAAACAGTGGGAGGAGGTGAATGAAGGACACACTTTTATTCCCCAGGTACGAGAGTAGTAATTCGAAAAGTTGTGTGTCTGAGACATACATAAAGGATGCATCTTTTTTAATTGTCGTTAATGGGTTGTGCAGGGCAATGAAGTTGCACCCAAACAGTCAGAGAAGAGTGATTCTATCGTCAAACCTCAAATAAAGCTCAGGGCGCGAGGAATTACAGGCCAAGTAAAAGCAGGCAGAGTTGCAGACGACGAGGTAAGAACGAGTGAACTTGTTTTAGACATGATTGAAGTCAGAGCATAGTAGTAAGCTCTACTAAAATATAGAATTGGAAAAAGGAAAAAAAAAAAAAGTAATCAGTAGAGCATGCGAGCCAAGAGTTGTGAAGCTAGTAAAGATAAAACAAACTTGAGTAGTATCTTTGTGTAAAGAGAAAGTTGTGGTACTGGTACAGGTACAGGTGCAGAGCAGAAAGAGAAGAGAAGGGAAGCGATGGAAGCTGGTTGCAACTGTAATGATGGCAGTGATGGTGGGAGTAGGGGTGGGTGTGTGGAGGAGACTGGTGGGTTCATGACGCATGAGACAGAGAGAGGTTGAGATTCAAGTTTCGTTTAATGTATAACTAGGGATGATGTAATAAATATGTTAGCATGTTTGTGTGTTGTAACCTAAACTTATGTAGGAAACTGTGTGTTATACATAAAGCGATTATAGTTAGTGACTTAGTGTAATACCAAATTGTGCTTGCTTGGGAAGACATAATGGATCTGAACTTTATTTTGTTGATGGGCTAGGACAAGGATGTAAAACAGATTTATGATCCGTTTGAGGGTAAAACCAAAATAATTATTAGGAGTGAATACATGAATCTTACTCTTACCAGCTACTAATATTTTAATACGAATCTAAATCCCAATGAACGCACGAAGAGTGAAAAAAGAAATAATTGGTGCTAATTAAGTAATAATCAATCAGATTTGCCAAGATAATTACAATTTACACGAGTTAATCTGGACACTGTTGAATTAGACACGGACGGTCAAGATTCCAAGTATCACATAATCCCACTTAACAAACAAATCCCGCCACATCACGATATTTTTTAAAATAAAATAATAAATCTTTTGGGAAATCTGAAACTTTCCTTAAATTAACAGAGCGCATCAAAAAATATCTAAATCGTCGTCTCTCCTCAATTCAAAAAAACCCTAAAGCGTTCACACAGGTAAGGAAGCTCGCACTCGCCGCCTCGTCTGAGTCAACTCCGAGTCATCACCGATTCTCACTTTGTTTTTTCCCTCTGTGGCAGATCACTCCGAGATGAAAGATAATCAAACGAAAGTTGATGCGAGGAGCACTGATGAAAGGTATCTCTATCTTTATCGGCAATCTCGATTCTTAGATTTCAATTTGTTTCCTCATATATCAATTCGTTTTCTCAGATTGAAAGTTAGAGGAAAGAAAACAAAGGATCCAAACAAGCCTAAGAAACCTCCAAGTCCTTTCTTCGTCTTCCTGTAAAAAATCACTAATCTCTCTGTTTTATCACTAATTTGATTACTGTTTTAAGATAAAGTAATATGCTAATTAATTAATTACTCTCGGTGATTAAAGGGACGATTTCCGACGGGAGTTTAATCTAGCTAACCCTGAAAACAAATCCGTCGCTAGTGTAAGTTACTACTAATCTCATATTTTTTTTTACAAACGCATATTTTTTTTATAGATATGAATCTTAGTTTGTTGTTTTTCAAATTAGGTTGGTAAAGCTGCTGGAAAGAAATGGAAATCTATGACTGAAGAAGTGAGTGTTTTTGTAATTTTTGTGTGTTAATCATTTTTTCAATTTTTGAGATATGTTGTACTCATTATTATCTTCAATGAAACAGGATAAAGCACCTTTTGTAGCAAAAGCAAAGGGCAAAAAGACTGAGTATGACGTCACTATGCAACAGTATAACATGGAACTGGTAACTAAAACAAGAAAATTCTTCTTGTATTTTACTAGTTACAACTTTTTTTTTTTTTTAACTCTTATTTACTAGTTACAACTTACAACTAATGTTTTTTTTTTTTTTTTTTTTGTCTTTTCATGTGTGCCAATGGAACCAAGACAACTGGAGATGACTCTGACAAGTCCAAGTCTGTAGTCAACGAGGAGAAAGAAGGTGGAGGAAGTAGTGGAGAGGTTTGGCTTATACACTGTTTTATAAACTCTCCATTGTTTTTTAATCTCTCTTCTTGTTAGTGTAATACTAATTTGAGCTGTTTTTGGGTTTTACAGGAGAAGGTGATAATTAGGGAGTTGGATCAGTGATTTGTGTATCAAGTATTTCTTTCTGTTGTGTTATGTGTTAGCTATAGTTTTTAGGGAGACGAATAGTTACGTGGTTACTATATTTTCTCTTTCTGTTTTAACTGTGGGTTTATTCAGATGTAACTTTAACTTCTTCTCATGATAACTTTGGATTTAGCTTCGAGCTTCATTTCTACGTTTTATGTGATGATTTCATGTGTTTGCATGCCTATTTGCTCTCTATATGATTGGTGAAAAGTCAAATATACAACTTCGTCTAAAAAGGAACTAGTTTCTCTGGCTTTCGCTGAAGGATTTTTGGTTTTGGTCTTATGCTATTTTTATCTGTTGTTTGTGGTTTGTCTTTTGACATTTTATTGGATCTTGTTCCTACTCGAATCATTCAATGTTGTTATCACTGGTTTGAGCTTGACATTTGTCTACACTATACACTTGCTCATTTCTGCCAACGATTAATGCCTTAATCCCTAATTGCATATACACTTTGAGGTTGGAATCGAGGTTACGTCTCTGTTACTGTTATGATGGAATTATCCATTGTCTAATGTTCGAAATAAGTTGAAAAACCTTCACTCTTGTATAACTTTGAAGAAAATATCTACAGTATTGTTCAACAATATGGTCACACCAAATGAATGGTATTGTTCACATTCAGAATTCTATATGATGTAGTTCAAATAAACAAAAAAAATCGAGCAAGAGAAAAGAGTGCTATGATTTTGAACTCTGTTTATTGAACTCAACAGCATTCAGCAGTTCCTTTGCATTAGAGGAGAAAGACTTTGCAGTATCTTCCATTTCCGTCGTCCTCAAGCTAATTCCCTGCAGATATGCATACAAACAGGCTTTTAGACCTAGAAATGAATCAATCAAAGATTAGTTTAAATCTAAAAGCCATGAAAAGTACCTGTAACTTTTTCAGGTTGTCTTGAAGTTTGCTCTGAGCCATTTTGGCAGCTCCCATTTCCTGCAAACACACAGAAAGATGAGAAATCAACGAGCCGGAATTACACACTTGTAGAAGGCTTATAGAAGCTTACCTCGGACGAGGCAAACCCGTATTTCTTCTTGATCTGATCAACTGTGGCGCCGTTTTTTTCCTCATGTTTCTCGTCATTGGTTACAACACTCTTCTCATTCTTAGCCGTCATCTGCTTCAGCTTACCTTTGAAGTTGCTAAACTTATTCGCCATCTTCTGCTTACTAAGCCCTGACAATATACCTTGTTCTTTAGGCTTCTCTTGTTGTTGTTGATGATTATGATGACCGTCAATGTCAATGTCATCTTCAATCGTCAAAAAGAAAAAGATCAGAGACATACGCCAAACTCAAATATTGCATCACGAAAGGACATCAAAAGTGGACCATACCTATGTCCAACTCTTCTTCATCGTCAACTCTAGTAACTGTATTGCTCTCCCTACTTCTCTCAACATTGTTATTCCATGGAAAATTAGCAGTTGCAAAAATTTTAGACAGCTCCTCGACGGTTTCCTTTGTACATTCTGCTTCTGTATCATTTGTGCGCTTTGATTTAGTCTTGAAGACAGAACCAAACATACCCTGCAACAAACAAGATAAGATGAATTAGTACTCATACTTGTTTTTGTGTGTAACAGAAAGCGATAAAGCCAATGTTTCACCTTCTTTTCCTTTGGAGATGATGATGTGATGATTCCTTCGTGACAAACCGCGTTATCTTTCTTGTAAACTCGGCTCAAGGATTCCACAAGCCTGGAACAAAAGTAAAAGACACTTTCAGCCTTTTCAGTTCATCTGTATGCTATAGATCTAATCAGACGCACATCAGTCTTACCTAAATGTGTCCTTTTGAGGTAAAACTGAGCTGACAATAAGTTCATCATCTCCATTGACCTGCAAAAGAGAAAAGATGGTGATCATCACAAAATACAGCTTGAGTACTTACTACAATTAACTCCAGGGTACGTTTTCTAAAGGTACCATGACTAGATCTCCATCCCAAGAAGCGGATATGATAATCTCTGGTAACGCATTTGGCTTTGGTGGAGAATATGTGAAGCCTCTAATGGAAGTTTGTTTCAGCAGGGAGAGTTCTGGCAAAGACCTGAGGCAAGTCGAAGCATTTAGAGCGAGTTTTTGCTTATATGAAGAAAGATGAAAGGACAGATGTGTTTTCACCTTATCTCAACCGTTCCATCTGTGAAAACAAGTGTAAGACCAACACCAGAGGTTCCATAGAAGGTAGAAGCTGAGCAAATGGATGAAGAACTGAACTTTTTCTTGTGGACGATCTTCTTCACTCCCTGGACAACGTGAGTCAAGGAGTAGATATATATAGCTTTCTCCGAACAAAGCAAAACCGAAGGCTGCCTAATCGAAATCTCCTCAACTGTGCTCTCTCTGCTCGAATCTAATCCATTTCCTGAAGAATCTTGTTTTCCATCTGCAAATAAAGATGAGAAAAATCAATGATATCTTGATTGTTGATTTAAACTTATAAAGGAAGAGGTGGACCTACCTAGGATCTGCATAAATAGAGCCTTGAATGGTTTTTTAGGCTTAATCATGTTGGTTCCAATCATATTTCCCGTGTCGCTGTCTAGAGCAAAAACTGATGAGTCTCTCATAGCAACCACTAACACATTCTTCTCGAAGCCTTGCACACTGCAACTCTCAAATTGCAAGGAGATGATCCCTGGACAGATATCACTTGCAATGTGTTTTGTATATAACACAGTTGCTTCCTCAATGTCAGCCAGAGAAACCTATAAGTAACCGGTGTTAACGCATCAATCACTTCAACTAACGAATCCTACAAGGAAGTGGAAGAAGTACAAGCTTACATGTCCTTGATCTGATCCAATAGCGAGATGTTTCGAGTTTTGGCTCTTCTGAATACAGGTTATGGAACCAGTAAGCTTTATGTGCTTAACACTTTGAAGAATATGGCTATTCCCTTTCTTTGAGCTTCCTGAAAAACAAAAGAATATCAACTTATGAGGACACAATATATCCAGATGATAGTAAAGCCAACTTCTATATGTTTAACATACCTTGGAAAAGGATAAAACTGTTTTCTGTTAGGTATGGTTCAGGTTTGAACCTATAAAGGCAAACCTGCACAAGGTTAAAGTCGATCATAAGCCTCTATGTTAGTGGCATTCCATAGAGTATTTTGGGTAAGATGCTTTCTACCATTCCGTTATGATCACCAGAAACAAGAAGCCTTGAGTTGCTGTCATAATGTAAAGCCGTCAATGCCGCACTTCCGCGTGAAGATACATCTTGATCAGTCTGCTAAGAAACACATAACAAAGGCAAAATACTTTTTAAAAGATCTGCGTTTGCGAATTAAAACAAAAGAGTCCGGGGAACTTTTACCTGTTCTTTCAGGAACAAGAGAGGAATGAGAAAAGGACAGGTCATGTCCCATACACCAATGGTTCCATCACTGTGCCCTGTGATGTAAACATTTTTAACCTTTGTGAAACCAGGAAAATGTGCAGAACGAGAACCTTCCTTTGGCACCGTCTGAAAAGGAAGAAACAGCGAAGCATCTTTCGCTAGCTGAGCATAATCCTGCAGCATAGGAGAATCACAAGCTCAAGAATGTTCAATTCATTCAAAACTTGGCGGATCAATCTCACAATTTAGATTTACCTCATCTGAGAGATTCAGCAAATGTGAAGGGTTTGTGAGGAATTTTCCTACTGTGATGCTGCTAGAATCTGAAAAGGGCAGCTTAACCACATTTTCATTTGGGAGAGAAGGAGGTGATTTGGATTGAGACTGAATTAGATACTTCTCAATAATATAATCATCATAAGCATACACACGTCCAGACTTTCCAAGAACCAACAGATAATCCTGTTTATGTTTGTTCTGTTCATTAACATCAGCTATGATCATCTCCATATCAGCACAAGATTCAGACAAATGAAGCCCCAGCTTAATCATCCGAGTTTCGGTTTGCTCATTCAATAAAACCACCTGCAACGAGTTTGAGGATGTTCCAGTGACATAAACCCGGCTTGCTTTCCCTTCTGCATAAACCCATTTCAGAGAAGCTATTGGTATCTTCTCGGATTTGTATCCGAGGTTAAGCTTGCAAATAATAGCAGAACTCTCTGGTGAGCCCTCCCCTTTTGAAGGAATGCTCCATATTAAAATATCTCCGTTATTATATCCAACTGAAACTCTGCTACCTGAAGGACAAACCCAACAAGCACAAGTCGCTTTCTTAGCGTCCTGCTTTACCAACCCATGTCCTCCTGTTTTCAAAACCGGTTTGCTTTCTTTGATGTCCCATAATGCTATAAACCCGCTACTAAATACCAGTAGAATCCTGCAATGGAGCAAAAGTGTAAATGTCTCAATGACTTTTCACCACAAAAGATTTGTTGATTTGTTACCTCTTGCTTTCAGCTGTTGGCTGAGGTAGAATCCCCACAACTGAAGTATCCTCGGAAGCTTCGACGGGAGAGCCTAGACAACAACAAGATGTTTCAAGATAGGCGATTTGATCTATGTGAAAGGTAAACTGAAGAAGCTATTTTTTGGTATTTGGTTAGTTACCATTTGATGCTAGGTAAGGTATAGTGTAATCCATTTGTATAACTTGATTAGAATCTTGTTCGATCTTCAACACGGATACATTACCAGAAGAATCTCCAACATAGCTACCAATCCAAATTCAGACTTGTTTTTAGTATCATCAACTCAAGAAACTAAGTAAAGTTAATACCAAAAGAAGAAGGAGAACTAAAAGCATACAAGTAAGGGGTATGTTGCATAACCCGGAAAGAAGTGATTTCGCCGTTGAATACATGAACATGAGACAAAAGCTTCTTGTCTAAGTCCCAAACCTGCGCGAACTTAGCTTTCAGACCAAAGCTCAAATGCTATTACTACTTAAATGAATCAAGAAATGTCTGACCTCAATCTGGTTCTTGGCGTTCACATTGAGAAGGATTCCTTGGTTCTGAACAAACTGAGAAATTCAAAACAAAAGAGGAAGAGATTGTTGTCACGGCTATGTGATTGTAATAAAGAAACAGGATAAAGAGAGAAGAAAGAGATAATGAAGTGAACACCTCAAGAAACCTGCTTGTAGATGCTTCTTCTGACACTAGTAAAGCCTGAGTTTGATCTTTCCCAAACAATTTGATTCTACCATCCCTGAGAATCAAGAACTAAGAGTAAATATGAATATACAACAAACAACTTTAAAAAGTTTCTTTATATAAAAAAACAAAAAAAAATAAAAAAAACTCTTACTTGGTGGAAACAGCGAGCATCTTCTGAATTGGATCATAAGCAAACAAGTGAGATCCTGATGGGATTCCATAGTGTAGAGCGACACGTGGCTCAACGTCATTAGCTCTGTGTCCTGATGAACTTCCTCCAGGCTACAACAATGGAGGGAAATGGTAAAGACTTTGCAAATACTGATTGTTGTCTTATTCGCTCTTGCTAAACCGGCCGGTTCAGTTGACCAATACTAAACCGGACGGTTTGAGTCTTAATGTATGGATAAGTACGAAAGTCAAAAGATAATTTGATGATTAGAGATATAAACAGACAACATTTTGGATATACGAATTTAATGCGACTTTTCAAAATTTAGGACACGAAACATGCGTGGCAACAAAATTCGTCATACGTCATAAATTTTTAGAAATTTATTTAATTCAAACATCTGGGCTAACCACGAACCGACACAAAGTCACAGTCACATTCACAAGTAATAAGATCTGTGTAATTAATCCGACAAAAAAAAGTTAATCATCAACACACACCCTAATTAACATTAACTCTGTGAAAAAATCTATAAAATAATAAACCCAGGGGAAAAAAATCAAATATTATTCTAAAAGATGGATCTAACATCGATTTCAGTAAACTTCAGGATATCGAAATTTGATATTTTTTTTGAAAAAAAAATCGAATCAAACTTTGGAAACTTGTTCACTGAATCCCATAAACCCAATCGCAGAAGAAGATGAACAGTTGAAGAAGATAAGGAATCATATAATCAGATCGTATAATTGGATTTGTACCTTCTTCGCTGCTATTTCGACCAACTTCTTCACGAACATCTTTTTCTCGAACGGCGAAGTGAATCGTAAAATGATTTAATTTAAAATTTTCGAAGCGATCAAATGAAAATAGACAAAGATCAAACTCAAAATGTCTCAAGAGAGTTTGGGGGTTCAATTCCTCGGACTATAAGAGAGAGAAGAGGGAGGAGAAGGGAGAGAGAGAAACAAGAAGTGAGAGTGTTGAGAAGTAACGGTTCCTTTGATTTGACGGGTTTTTTTATAAACGGCGACCCGCAAAAAATATTTAATCATAACATATATGGCAATATATCATTACTAATTACATTTGAAGTAAGAAAATCCTAAATATCTGGGATGTAATTATCATTAATCATTTCATCACATTTTTAAGTATTTCTAGCATATTTGACCAACCGAACAGAAAAAAATATTTCAATAAATACACATTATCATTAAATTGTCAATTTTCAACTAAAATTCATTTTATTGTAATGTGTATTTAAATATTTGATGGATTTCAAAAGGAGAAAGTCAATACTTTTTTCTTGGTAATTGAAAATTTTATAATATTGATGGCATAGTATTCGTGACAAAAGAATATCTAAACTGTAATAAAATTGCTAAAACGAATTAAGATTGTTGTATTCTAGTCGGAAAATGTAGATACCCGCAAACGAATTGTTGAAAGCATTATTACTACCACATCAACCTTAATCCATGCCACAGACTACGTATGGGACAATGATCCTTATTAACTCATGCAACCAACAAAAGACGTCGAGCTGTTGTGTGTACAAAAAGAAAAAAATATGCCAAATATGATAAAAGAAAAAAATATATACAAAAATTGAATCCCATATAATAAAATTGTATAAAAAATTATCTTCACATCTAAAAGAAATTCAGTATTGTCTATATCTCTGTGTTTATACTTTTGATTTCCTTAGATCTCTCATGGAAATTGTGGGGGTTTTATGGCTAATCCTTTTTACTGCACCACTTTATTATTTATCAATGTTAAAAATAAAAAAAAACGATGCTAAAAATGTTACAAAAAATATTATTATAATTTTTATACTGTTTTCTCTTATCGTATTTTTTTAACCATTTTTACTATTTTATTATTGCTTATATCATTCTTTACCTCGTAAAAAACTAGTAAAACTCATTGATTTACTATTTACTATTTACTATTGGTATCGTTATTTTTGTGTTACCTATCAAACTCGTTGATTTATTATTGTAAATATTAAATCATGGTAGAGCTAAAGAAGGGTCCTCTTAAGAGACAAGTCAAAACGGTATACGTGGCAAGTATAATCTCTTATATGGGTCCCTCTAGCTGAAGTTGGTGATCTGATCTGACCTTTGTTACGAGAGACGTCCGATTTAATGTAGATGGACGGTGAGAGATCACGCTGCCTTTTTCTTTGATAGCTCTGACCACCGACTTTTGGATATATAAACTAAAATACTTTTTTTTGTTAAAAAATAATGAAAATGATAGAAAAACATACTTTTACTGTCTTTAATAAAACTAAAATTCTATATATATTTGTTGTCTTTGACGTATCATTTCCTATTGCGATTCTTAGCGTAATAAATTGGGTTGTATATCAGAGCAACGATAAAAGTTGAACCCACCCTGACTATTTCATTCATCGGATACGGTCTCTTTAACTTTGTGGGGATTTTTTTATTTTATTTTCTTGTAGCCGAGTTATATAGGTTATATGTTATTGGATTTTCTCAACATTGAGGATCCACTTGGAATTAATGTTGAACATATAGGAAGCTTTGTCCCATGATGATCATGACTAAGATAGTGACATGAAAGTATTAGTTATCATGATCTTTGATCGATAAATATTCCATAATTACTTTTATTCTTGGACATGATTTTGATAAAATATTACTAGAGAAACGGTTTCTGTAGTGACATAAAAAAAAAAAAAATCAAGACACCAAAAACGTGAAAACTTCAACAAAGATCTGTTCTTAGTGTGAAGTCCGATATTTTGATTATAATCAATAAATTGTAACGTCTAGTGACTAAGGAACAAAACAGTATTATAATCAATATTTTTAGATAAACCAATGATTCCGAAGGTAAAAGATCGTGAAAAAAAAATCATAATATAAAATGGAAACATTTGTTTTCTAAATATTGTATTAGGCTAATTGTTAAAAAACAGAAGAAATTTGCAAAATATCGTCGCTCTGCATGTTACCAATAAAAACACATTAATATTATTATGAACAAAAAGTTAAAGAATTATACTCTTGTTATTAATGTCCACAAGATGCAACATATTTATAGAGATACAAAATAGAGTTTAGCTTAGAGATTTAGTAATCTAGAATTTACTAGTTGAGGAAATCTCCTTTAGTTCCAGCGGTTAGATTTCCATGTTGGTAACATGTTATGAAAAAAAAAAATTAGGGAATTGCTCTCTTATTATTGATGTATTCCACAAGATACAACATATATACGAATACAAAGATACCATTTAGCTTAGAAATTAAGTAATTTAGTATCTTCTAAAATCTACTAATAGACCTATAATAGGCATCTATATAATATACATAATATTCATACAATTAATCCTTTCTACAACAATTGATCCTAGTAGTAGTATCCTACCGTCAAACTGATGGGCTGGGCCTGAGAGGAGATATAAATCTGGGCTTGGATGAATCATTTTAAGTACCCAATAAACTTATGTTAACAAATATATATGCTAATAATCAACCGTCCTGAATATATTATTAAAAGCTAAATTGCAATAATTAAAGAGGAACGTGTCCTCGTTGACAACTGAAAAAAAAAAAGAGAGGAAGATGTCTTCACTTTGAGTTCAAGGTTTTGTTCAAACATATTCACAATCCTACTGAAGCTTTTTTCTCTTTTTTTTTTTTTTTTTCACTATCTCCGTGTAATAATGATTAGCCATATAGGGTAAAAGAGAGAGCTATATAGGAAAGGGCATAACTAAAGCAATCTGTAAATGTTCAGCAGTAACAAGAAAAAAAAAAGATTACTGACGCATTTCCATTTATATAATTACTTTCCAAAAACCGTAACTTTTTAGTAAGGGTTTGTATGAATTTGTATTTTCAGTTAAAGCGAAATAAGTATCATTTTGTTTTATCTCGCCACACAGGGATATAATAAATTTGTATTCCGGGACTAAGAGCATACATTACAAGAATAGGACTATAGAATAAATACAAAAGAAATGATAGAGAAGTAAGCATAAAATATAGGTAGAAGACTAGAGAAGCTATAGGTACACCAAACTCTCCAATCTAAAGGAAGAATCCAAAGAAGCTTGGCCAAATAGAATCCAATGGGTTATATAATCTGGCTCATCACTAAGTCAGTCATGTAATTAAGAATAATATAGACATCTATATATATGGACAAATTTATATGAACTATTTTCTTCTATATTTAAATTCCCGGCCCTATCATTTGGTCGATTCATAAAGTTTATGTAAATAGTCTTGTTCTGGATATTTCCATTTGTGTGGTCTCCATATTTTCCGGCTGGATGAATGTTCTACCCCTAGATGTACATAAACTTTCTTATACATTGTGATTCAGTATCACATTATTAAAAATCAATATTTTAAATTAAAAGCTTACATATAAAAATACCTTAAAAATAAGCTAAATGATTCTTTACAATGTAATAATTATAATACTAATAATTTTTAAAAAATTAATAAATACTATTACCATGAAATCTTAACTTAAGCAAAAATTATTTAGTATATTACATTGATTTTTATATAAAGGATTTTCAAATTAAAGCCTTTATCAAAAAATGTTTGTTTCATTTCTTATAGATAATCAAAATTATTTTTCATTTTTTTTCTCTACTTATTAAAGTTCAAGTATTAAAAATGTATAATTTTGCGAAGATTGATCTTATTACATTCATTTAATGACCAAAATGAAATATATCTATATTTGTATGAATATGGACTTTTTGGCATTTATATAAACTGTTTGGTCTCGATACTTGACTTAGGGTCGCACATGCAAACCTCATTAAATTCTTCCATAATGTTGACAATTAAAAAAATTACTTTAAGGAAAGTATAATGTCCGGAAAAAACGATGAAAATAATCAAATAAACAAATGTTTCATGACTCATGACCACATATTATATTTTTCTTTATTTTCATTGTTTGGCCTGGTTACTAGCTATAGGGATCAATTTCATTGGTTTTTTTTTTTGGCAATTAATGAGTCAGATTAGATCATATTAAAATCTAAGTGCCCGTGGAACATGGGCGGCGGACACCGACCACCTACAATTGTACTGTTCAAACGACACGTGGGACTATTAATTGCTCCCTAACTTTTTTTTTTTTTTGGTCGCCGCTCCTTAACTTATAAGTCCTGACTGGCTCAGCAAAATTTTATTTTTATTTCTATCTTGGTTTTTTTTTTCATTTTTTTTCTTAATTATTATTTAGATGATAGGGATTGCAAAAGACGGTGAAGTTAATACTCTCTATAGAATAATTGAGAAAAAATATAATCTGGAATGTGTCAGAAAAGTTAGATCGCAACCTCAATTTATCAATCAACGGAATGTCAGTTAATCGGTCAGGAAAAGAGGAGATTAAAGTGTTATTTTATTTTGCCACAAGTGCTCTTTATCGCATGTTTAAAAGTTGTAATACCAATTTGACTGTTGACCAAAAAAATAACACGAATTGGACTATAAAAGCAAAAGTGAAAACTAAAAAGCAAGCTTTTCATAAATAAATTATAAAATCATAAATTTATATAAGTCACAATATGAATAGTCGGATAGGGCAAAAAAATTTGACTGAATAAAGTTTTCACTTAATAATAAAACATACTCTATTTTTATAGGTTTTGTACTAGTATTGTCATGTCTTAATCCAAATTAACATTTTCGGAACGTGAAAACACACAAAAAAATGTATAACATTCATTACCATATTTATATTCTAAGTTTAGTTTGTTTTTTTTGTTTTGTTAATAGACAACTTGGAGAATTGATAAAAAGTAATCAAACATGCAGAAGTTCACTTTAGTTTACAAGATGAAACTAAAGTCCATACTTCAGTTTCTTGGAAAGTACCGACCAACGACTATAAAAACTAAAAGACAACTTATCTCATTTATAGACGAGGTATTAATATTTGTATCAAGTCGAACGATTGCATCTAACGGCAAATTAACTTCATAAATAAAATAGCAACGGCTAACTCCAACTATAAATCAAGTAACATATAAAACTAAGGTAACTTAAGTATCCAGTTATGGAAGTAGCCGTTTAACCGTACGTATCGTATTACGTATAAATTCTCAAACGGTCAAATTCGAAAACAGAAACTAAAATAACCGTTGGTTAAATAGTTTCCTTTAATCATCCTATGATTGTCAAAAGAATCATTACCGTCTTCTTATTAATTTTTCTTTGTAATAATATATAAACTATATGCTATAATTTAAAATAAGAAACAAAAAATAATATAAATGAAGCTTTTTTTTTGTCCTTTTCTGCCTTTACCTTTCCTTCTACTCCCGAAAAAGCACTGACTTTGCTCTGTTTCCTTCATTCACACAGAGAAAAGAAAGAAAAAAGAGAGAAATCTTCTGAGCAAAATTCTGACAATAGAGATGATGGAATGGGATAATCAGCAACAACCCAATAACCATCACTCTTCTAATCTTCAAGGGATCGATGTTAATGGAGGCTCCGGCGCCGGAGGAGGAATGTACGTGAAGGTGATGACCGATGAGCAGTATGAAACTCTGAGGAAACAGATTGCTATTTACGGCACTATTTGCGAGCGTCTCGTTGAGATGCACAAAACCCTCACTGCTCAACAAGATCTTGCAGGTCTCTTTCTTCTTCCATTTAGTTTCTTCTCTGTTCACATAAAGAAAACAAAAAGGGTTCGTTTTGTAATTAAAAAAAAAAATTCAGAACTTTTGTGTGGCTTGATGAATTTAGTGATTCTTCTTCACTTTGGTGAATATGTGATTGAAAATTCTCTGCCTTTAAATCATTTGTTGGGTTAAATCTGATTCAAAGACCATCCCTTTCGATGATTTTTTGAGTTAATGAGTAAGGAAAATTATGGTTCTTGAGGAATTCCGAAATCGATTTAAGAATTCAGCTTCTGTTATGTATCTTTAATCACTCCTTTGAATCCTCCAATTGAGCTTGAGAATTCCCCCGCATAAATGGTGTTTTCTGCTTGAGATATATAAAGTTTCAGTTTTTATTTAGTTCAACTTCAAGAACTCTGCTTCAGTTTACAGTTTAAATAATAATAATAATAATAATAAAAACTTCATTTTCTTTGGTGTTGAATAGGAGGGAGATTGGGAGGTCTATATGCAGACCCAATGATGTCATCTATAGGTCACAAGATGACTGCTAGACAGAGGTGGACTCCTACGCCGGTTCAACTTCAGATTCTGGAGCGTATATTCGATCAAGGCACGGGAACACCGAGCAAGCAGAAGATTAAAGACATAACCGAAGAGCTGAGCCAACACGGCCAGATTGCTGAGCAAAATGTCTACAACTGGTTCCAGAACCGACGTGCTCGTTCCAAGAGGAAACAGCATGGTGGTGGTTCTTCTGGCAACAACAATGGAGAGTCTGAGGTTGAGACTGAAGTTGAGGCACTGAATGAGAAGAGAGAAAGACCAGAGAGTCTTCTTGGTCTTCCTGATGGCAATAACAACAATAATGGCATAGGGACAGCAACAACAACTACTACTCCTAGGCCTGAAGATCTTTGCTTTCAGAGCCCTGAGATGAGCTCAGATCTTCACTTGCTAGGAGTTCTATCAAATCCAAGTAAGTAACAAAAATACCCTTTTAGTTCATACGTAAGAAAAAAACAGACATTGGCTTTATAGAAATGGTCAAGAAAGCTTGTGACTTATGTTACAAAACTCAGATTATTCCTTGTGATTTGTGTTTGCAGGGGATGAGCATCTTGTGGGAAAGATGGGATTGTCTGAAAGCTACAATCTCTATGATCATGTTGAAGACTATGGCATGTCAGGCTGATTAATACAAGCTGAGGAAACTTCTAATTATCAGAGATCTATGAAATGGATTTCGTAGTATAAGCAGTTTTAGACTTTTGTTTTTTTCTGGTTTTATTTTTTTAATGGTTTTCTCAGGGCTTATTAAGAAACAAGTAGTTTATCTTATTAATCATCTTCAGAGAAACATTTACTTGGAATGTTGAAACGTCTTGTGATGCTTGCTTTGATAATTTCTGCATTCAGAAACATTCCTATATCCTTAATTATACTTTAAAATAGTGAAAGAATGATAATTTATTTTCTCCACCGCAAGTTCAAATCCCAAGAGAAACATTTCAATTCAAACCTCTCCAGAGTTGAAAACATGCAAGTCTAGCAAAGTTTTGTAGTGACCCTTCTCGATTTCTTCCTCATTCACATTGTGTAAGACCAGAGTCTGGATAACCAAATCCTCCCAATCAATTTCAGATCCTTTCTTCCTTTTCTTCTTGCTATGTTCAAGCTCCAAAGACAATGCACCTTCACTAACTATGTCAGAAGGATGCTGTATCGCATTAATCCGTAACTTAGACGCCTTAATCTTTTCTCTTCGTCTTTCGACTGCAACAACACCCTTAATGTAAGAAGGAGGAAAAGCATCAAGCCCTACATCTTTCTCCAACACTTCCTTGAGCAGAAGCCTTTGACTCAGTTCCGATTTCCCTTTCCACCAATCTTCACACGAAACCATCTGAAAAAACGATTTCCTTTGCCACATACTATTATTGTTTCCCTGACTTATTTTCCCAAGAGTCCCACCGCTAACTCCATCCACAAATTCTTTATACATCGTAGACAATTGTTTCACCGATATATCATCATCGTTGTTACATAAACTTAGCTGATTTTCACCTCCAACATCAAAATACCGAGACATAGCATCTTGGTGATCATCATCATCATCATCATAACAGTACATAGATTTTTTGCTTAGGCAGTCCCTCACTATATCCTCTAAACAAAATCCATCAGTTCTAACTAATTCATCCCCTGTCCCTTGTTTTCTCTTTCTCATGGACTTGGCTTCCATTAAACCAATCAAAGTCCCTGAATGTTTCACAACATTCTTCACAGTAACATCTTTCGCCCAAGGCAAACCCACCTCTTCAGCAACCTTCACAAGCCTCTCCGATAACTCTTTATACCGCGTTTTACAGGTAGTCAACGAAACGCGAGCATCTTTTGCAAAATCATCAATCTTTACCTTAACACCATTAACTTGAACAACAAACGCCAAAACAGCCACAACCAAAGGCATTGGTCTCCTCCCAGTTGACAAAAACCACTTCAGTGTACAATTCATCAGAAAAGCTCCTTGCTTTGTTATCCTCTCCTTCTTTTCCCTATCAACATCACTCAATCTCAATGAATTATTCGCCGTCTTCATAAACAAACCCACAAGATCAAACTCTCGCAATTCCAACTCTAAATGATCCACAACACGCTTAATCATACTCCCTAACTGATGCAAATCACATCCAACTTCACCAGCTATCTCTTCCATAGGCAAAACACCCTTCCCTTCTTTTCTTACCACTGCATAACAACACGCCCCAATCAAAATTGAAAACCACTCACCTTGTCCAAATTCCCCATCAGTGATTTTACTAATCATACTCTTAATCGCTTCAGCTTTATTCCCCAGATTCAATCTCTCTGTAATACCCTCAATCAACTTGTTGGCCTCATAGATCTTCTTATCTTTATAAGCAAGAACAGAGCCTGTACCAATTGTGCCTACTCGTACATATGTACCTTGAGGTCCTCTTATACCACCAAGTTGAGCCTCATAATTATCGTACTCTATTAATGTCCCACATCCACCGCAAAATGAATTCCCCGTGTATTCGTCGCGTTGAAAGTTGCTTCCATTGCATTTCTTGCATCGCATGATTGAAACCGAAAGCTTCACACTTTAAATTAGGGTTCTTTTCCGACAAGCAGAAGGATTGAGCCTGAAGGTTAAATACAAGCGACGCGAGATTCGGATCGCCGGCGAATCGAGAAGCGCTGGGAGAGATCAAAGTAAAAAGATTAGAATATTTGACCTTTTCCTAAAGCTAAATTAGGTTTTTACATAATGTCGAGATAAAAACAACGGCAAGGTGTTAATGTGGTTAAATAAAAAACGACAGGGCGTTTAGATTCTGTATCGGAGAATTTTGTTGCGGAACGGCACACATTCTGAATTATTTTCTATCTTTTGGCTTTTTGTTGTCTCAACTCTCAACCATAGCATCGTCTTCTTTCTCTTCACCGGTTTAAGAGAAGCCGTTTAAGAGAAGCCGGGTTTCGGATTTGATCCATTTGAAGAATTTCGGATTATTCCGTTCGTCGGGAGAATCCTTTCTTCTTCCTGTTTGATAAATTGTTATTGTGTTCTCGAGGACATTGTGTGGGGATAGTTGGCGAGATTTATGGGGCTTCAACGGGGGTTATAATGCACGCATGTTGCTCGACGAAAAGCCGCACAGAGATTTTGTTGCTGTGCGATTTGACTGAAATTCAAGAGTCTGAAAATTGTTGCTTGGGTATTGAGAAGCTCGAATGGTGAGCTTGTCTCTTTCGAATAAGAGATACACTTACATACACGAAAGTGAAAATAAGCCAACTAGAGAAGCCATTGACATTCACCATGTGATTATCAACGGAAGCAGATCAACTGGTTATGCCCGTCGTAGGGGAATTGGTTTCTTCCTTGTGCTGTTGGCGAGTTCTATGTATTTTTTGCTTGGAAAGGTAATGATACTTTTAGGAGATGTCTGTTTTTGCTGTGTGTTGTTTAGATATGAATTTGCTTTAAGTTTGAGTAATATTGAGGCATTGCTTATAACAAGTGTTTCTAATGCATATTATACGACTTACTTAAAAGGGATCAATCACATGGCTTTTATAAGTATGGCTCCCGAAGTGAACTATTGATGGAGTATAGTTTGATATTTTCATTCTTGTTGAGCAATATGTTAATAGATGAAAAGTTTTGCGCAAAGAACGATGCTTAATTTATGTTAAGGTTGTTTTGTTAATGTTTTATCTGTTGCAAGTATCTGAAAGAGATCATTAACATGTAACAGGAAAATCCAGTTAGAACTCTTTCTTGGAGCTGCCTCTTAAGTGGTTTCTTAGTTATGCTACAAAGTCGGAAGTTTGTCAAGAAAGGTGAGATCCTGGTTCCTGATTGTACATGCTTTACAGGCTTACCAAATGACATCAGCTCCACATCTTTAATTAATTCTCTCTTTTCTTTGAGATGTTCAGAATCTGTTATAATCATGCCAAGCTTCGGGATCCAACTTGAAACTCAATATTTAAGGTACGCTTTATCCATTTAGTTAGTGTATATTGTCTGCACTCCATGATGACTTAATGCTTTGAACTACTCCAAATTAATGGCCTCTAAGAGAGGTGGTAATGGTGGAATTAGTTGTAGTTCATGACCTCTTCTTATCTATACAAGTACCAATCATCTATGTACATGTTTCTGCTTTGCAGTGGAAATACTGTCTCCAGGTTTATCCCTATTGGCAAGATTTTGAAGCCTGTGCTGGTTGAATGCGTCACCCCTGTTACATGTTACTGGAGTCTCTCCTTATTTCTGCGTGGCGAGGAACAACTTACATTGGTGTTTAAGGTAATGCCACCAGTTTGTTTTAATACATTGTGAGTGAAAAGTTTTGCTGAAAACTTTGAGAAACAATCAAGGGTTACCAATTATTCAATCTATGGGAATATTTATGTTTAGCCATCGATTCCGAGTTCCGTTTCCTGTTTGTACAGGAACTGCGTCCACCGTTGAAGATGTTGGTCCCTATTTGGAAAGCATTGTGTGCTGTTACCGGCACTGACCAAAGTGAAACGATAGCTGAAGAAGAACATATTGTATCTGGTTAAGCTTCTACGTCTGAAATATCTACTGGCCAGTACTAGTAGACAACCATGGCAGATTCGCTACAAGACGAGCAGTGAAGTTGTGATCACAGAATTTGTAGATTTGTTGCCTGTTGCTGGCAGTTTTGTTTGAAAAGATGATCACACAATATGTTCTGTAATGGGAGAATCTGACTTAAAAAACTCTTGACTGGTGAACTTTTGGACCATGGATCGTTTATCAATTAACTTTTCTTTTGTATATTAATTGAAGTGCAATGAGTTATATCAGCTTGCAAACTCTAGTGTAGTATCAACCTATACATCCAATGAAAAACTTTACAGTAGTATGTCTACGACTCGTATAACTGAGAAAGTAGTTATTTACTGAGTCTATGGCATCAAAGGCTTGATACAAGTGCAACTTTTTTCGGCTTTTAGCTTCATCTAAGCGTAACTTGGCACGATAAATCCGTAATGATCTAGAACCGAGCTTTCCTAACCGTTTTTACAATTGTCTTGAAGTCTATTACGTCTTCCTGTTTGTTGCCCATCTGTAGGCTTCTAGTCATCCGCACACGCAGAAGTAGCAGCCAAGTTGTTCAACAGCTTATGAATAGGATCTTTGCTTATGAATCTTGTATTGATATCTGTCGCTGTGAAGGCTATACATGATACAACCATATACAGAAACTATCTAATCTTCGATCAACGGCCCATTCTCTGTTTAATGAATGCTCTCTGTTTCAACAGTTCTGGTATCAACGAAACATCAAATAATTTACTGACTGTTGTAATGGTAAGGTAACTTTTTCTTACCGGCCCGTTGTGATCACTTTCCATTTTTTCGCAAACATAAAAAAGGAAACAACCTAACCTTTCCTTTTTTTGGTGTTTTGAACAACCGAACCTTTGCTTATAAATACTCTCAGTCATCTCTTCTTCCTCTTTACTTCAAAAAACCATCTTTCATCTTTTTCTTTTCAATACCTGCAGTTTCTTCAACTCAGTAAGCTCTGCGAATGTCTTACAGAGAGGATCACCGATGATCCATGTAGACATTGAAGTAAGCCATTCTCTGCAACAACTCCATCCTTCATCTCATAACCCGGTGAAACCTATCCCTAAAAGATTGATATAAGCCATAAGGTATGCTTTATCCATTTAGTTAGGCACTCCATGGTGTAAGATGTTTTGTACTACAACATATTAATGGTCTCTAAGAGAGGTGGTAATGGTGGAATTTGTTGTAATTTCCATGACCAGTTATCATCTATGCTTTTACCAATCATACAAGTACTTCACTTTTTTGTACATGTTTCTGCTTTGCAGTGGAAAAGCTGTCTCCAGGTTTATCCCTATTGGCAACCATTGCAGATCAGCTACAAGACACACAATATGTTATCGGCACAGATTTGTTGATTGTTGACACTTGACAGTGTTGTTTGAAAGATGATCATTCACACAATATGTTGTGTAATGGGAGAATTTGACCCAAAAAACCTTTGACTGGGGAATTAACTTTTCCTTTGTATATTATAGAATGCAAAGAGTACAATGAGTTATATCACCCTTCAAACTCAAGTGTCGTATCAACGTATACAACTTATATCCAAGGAGAAGATTTACAGTATGACTAGAGTTATAGCAAAATGAGTCTATGGCACTAAAGGCTTTGATATAGCTGCAACTTTTTTAGCTCTTAGCTTCGTCTAAGCGTGACTTAGCACGATCAAGCGTAATTTCTCTATGTTGGAAGCCATGCCACAGTTGTCTACCACCGAGCGTTGCTATCTGTTTGTGCAATGCCTTCAAATTGACTAGGGGAACTGTCGTAGGTCGCCCATGAGCACACTGTACACAGACATAATAGGTTAATTTGATAAAAGATGAATCCTTTTGGTAAGATTTGATGTTTCTTACTTACCTGGAAACAAAGTGAGGTCTGCTTCAGTCCTTCGATGATTAAAGAGCATTCCGAGGGTAACAGAGAATCTCCGAACATAATTGCACCTTACCAGTTTTTAAAAAAACACAGAATTAGCAGAGAAACCAAGTGCTGAATGGTGGTCACTATCTTATCCTTGAACAGGCAAAACAATTCTGGAGAGATCAGGAATGTACCTCTACAGGCTTTGGAGTTGAGGACTCGAAGAACAGATGGAGGAATTGTTGATGATCCGTCAGTATCAGCAAGCTGGTTTGGCAAAAGTTGAGTAAGAATCTTAAAGTAAGAAAAAGAAAAGATAAGCTATGTGCGTATACACGATTCTGAGTATACCTGCTGAAGAAACTCCAATAGATCAACATCTGATAAATTTACACCCAGAATACATGGGACCTACGAGTGGTGTTAACAGAATGATCATTCAAGTGACCCGTATAGAACCCCACAGAGAATAGAATCTCTTTTAACTGGCAAAAACAGTAAGTGAAATGAAACAGCTAGACTATGTGCCTAACCGCATTAAGTGTGATTGGGGTTGGTTTCCGTTGGATGATGCTCATGTTCCTGTAGAAAAGGATAACAACTAGCACCCATTTAGAGAATCATGGTGTCCAATCTAAAACACACAACTGCATATTGTTAAAACTAAATAAAAGTATTGCATATTGATGAGACAGCAAGAGAAAATTAACTTCTTAAAGGACGTCGACCCTTCTACATTAATGTTGCAGATCCAACCCCAGTTTCTTATCTGCTCTGAATAACTCTGGAGTAACTGATAACCCATTTCTGGCAGTACCTTTTATGTCAAAATAAAAGATTAATGATGCATCATCAATAAACAGAGGTAGAGTAGAAAACTCTGATGATGATGTTATCTAATATCCGGTTCAAACATACCAACTCTTGGTCTGCACTTAAGTATGTGACTGTCCTTGCTTCCCCAGCCAAGACCTAATAATTGCAATTGTTTTGTCAGTTGACAGAAGCACAATATTATCGAAAATAGGAAACATTAGAAAAGTAGTTCCAAGGTGCTCTTACCTTTTTACGCAGCTCTTCCAAACGAATTCTTTCATCGGCAGCATGCTGTAAAAAATGACACCCGAAGATCAATTTGTAGCAAGACATTTATTAAGAGCAATAGTTTCCACAACTTATGTTGTCCTAGGTTGAACATAATCATCCACCATATTCAGACAAAGTGTCTAGAATTTGAGATAAAGGAGACGAAAGAGATGATATAGGATGAACCTGATCAACGATGGCAACTGTTCCACAAGCAACAATTGGAATATATTTTTTGTCAACCTGTTGAAGAACCTTGGCATCTTCAAGGGAGTGCCTGTTTATAGATTCAGGAACCAATGATTCATCGGATCGTAGGTGCAAAAGTCCTGAACATATATCAAGTACACTATCTTGATCGTGAAGCTCATGTGATTCCTTGGCAACCTGCACAACAATGAAAAATAATATGGATGCTCAGTTGTCTTCCATTAAACGGAAAGTCACTCTGTCAGGCAAAAAAAAAACTATCAATTTTCGTAACCTGAGAGGCCGAACAGTTATGGCGCCATTTTGTTGTGGATTTATCCAGATCCACATTTTCCTCTGAGCTGAAGTCTACGAGATAGATAACATAGTAAATACTCCAGATGGAAGAGGGGAGAAAAAAGGAAACATCATAAAGACTCCCATATACCAAACTTTTCAAGGAGCACGTTTGATTGACAACTACACTGACCTGGGAGATACGACAATTTATATTCTCTTACCATTATGTAGCAGTGTCTTCGAGATGATTCGTCTACTAAAGAAACATACTGCTAATTCAAGATTAATATTTACCTTTGTCTCCATCCTCATCTTGGGTCTCTGAGTGCACAGTCCTGCAACCAGCAGATGTTTTCAAGTCTGAGGCAGAACTCAATCTTTTTTCTGATTCTTGTATGTGATCGTACGACACATCATCAATGATGCTGCGCTTTGGATGCATATGAGATGTATTACAAGGTTGTGTCAAACACTCCAAATCATCAAGTTCTGCAAAAAGATATACCTCATTAATATCTTTTGTACCACATTCCGAAAACTAAAACCATAGCAGAAACAAAATGACCATATCTGACAAAAGTCCAGTAGTATGAACCTGATGGATCAGAGTTCTTTGATTTTGTGTTTGATCTACAATTTAAGCTGATAAATCTCTTTTTATCCCGATAAAATGGAGGAGCAGAGCGGCTTCTTCTTGACCTTTGTTTACCAACATTATTCTGTCTAACATCCCTATAACTGAACTTGTCCTTTCTGATACTAAATTGTTCAATACCCACATTATCTGCATGCCCCCACAATGACTCGCAAACTTTCTCATCTGACTGAGTGCAATTCTGAATATCTGTGAAAGAATCTGTGTTGGTTTCCCGGAAATCCATTTGCGGTATGACCTCCTCATGATCAAATTTGATGTTATTAGCTGCACTGAACAAATATTCAGGGTCACGCATCCTTCCCAGTCTCAAACTCCCTTCCAGAATTTGACAACCTTTCTGATAATCAGACTCCCACTTGGTCGCAGAAGGAGGTGTGGAGAGCATTGGAGACAACTCAGAACTCAAACAGAAACTCTCAGCACCAGAGTTCTCCTCATTGACAGAGGAAAAGTAGGTTTTCCTGAAAATTTTGTCTTCGTAAGAACGAAATTCCGCAGTATCTATGGAGGCAATGTTAAAACCTTCTCCAATTCCAACAAGTCCACTATATGGGGAACGCTGTGGAGTAAACCAATCAGTATCCCACCATGAACTCCCTAGGGAACAATCAAGAGTCCTAGTCATTCCATGAAATTCAGGAGTATCAGAAAATACATCACTGTGACAACCACCTTTTCTGGTCTCTAGGACACGAATCAGCGAATTACTTCGGTCGTTAGTAAGTATCAGAGGCATGACTGATACTTCATCATGAGTTCGTATAGGCTCATTAAGGGTTAGGATCCCTCTTGAGGAGCAACCACGCAAGAGATGCTTTCCAGTGTAATTGCTGACATTCAACTCATCTTTAAATTCTCCAAACTGAAAATTTAATTCGTCTGAATCTTTCGTAAAATCATGGTCGATATTGAGGGGTGTGCTACCCTGACATCTTTTTAGAGACTGTTTATTGCATGTAACACCAGCAACGAAGCTTGTTTCCAGGAGGTCAGTAACTTGTGGAAAGTCTATGTCACATGACTGTGGAAGAGAATCAGTCTGACAGTCAAATTCAGCCACAGTGTCTTGCTCTGTAAGATTCTCAATATTCATGTCAAATCCATATTGTACAGACCATTCATCCTTTCCTTCAGACAAATAATCACTATCTCTTTTCAACCCAGCAGCTGGGGACAACAGAAAACTACAAGGTGCCTGATCATTACTTCTCTTGAGCTTCTTTTTTGTAGGTTCCATAGCTTCTGGCCAATCTGCATCCAGAAAATTAGACATTGATAGACTTTCTGGGAATATTTAAAAGGTACAAACAAAAGATGATTCCTCGTTCCAATAGAGAAGCATTGATGTTATATAAAGGTGACAGTATGAAAATTTATGTACCTTCTTGAAGTCTAAGGTCTTGTCTATCACCTTTTGCTAGTAGATAAGCACCCCCATCCAAAAGTTCTAAGATTAAAACGTACGGAAACATTGAAACACCCAGAAGTATTAGGGATATTATCAGAGCTTGAAAAAAGTGTGGCATACCAAGACTTGTATCTTTCTTCCAGTTGGCTAGAATGATTCTTCCTATGAAGGCAAGTATAGGTTCCCAATTCTGCCACAGAGATATTGGCACTTATTAAAATTTCAAAAATCTAACTAAATTTAAATCACAAGAGAAATCTCTTACCTTAAACTCAACGTGCGTCTTTGATGGTTCAAACGAGAATTCATAAAGATGACGTGGACATGTTATGCACAAAATGTAACCAGGATTGGATTGAAGTCTATTACGTGTTCCTGTTTGTAACCCATCTGTAGGCTTCCAGTCATCCGTACTTTCAAAACTAGCAGCCAAGTTGTACAGCAGCTTATGTATGGGACCTTTGCTTATGAATCTTGAATTGATATCTGTCGGTGTGAAGGCCATACAAACCATATACAGAAATTACCTAACCTAAACCGCAGAATATAGTTGATGTATAAATATGGATACATATATACTGCAAGGCCTGCAAGGAAAATACCACAATATTACAGAAAGTTAACGCTCAAAGTTAACAATCTGACAAAAAACGGTGATAATTTTGGAGTCCGTAAGTGGAGCAAGTAAATTACCTTGAAACTATCTCCAGGACCAGATATATACCCAGAGACATTCAGCATGCCATCTGTAACGTTTACTTTACAAAGAGAATTTAAAGCCTCGGTCCCTGCATCTCTCATCAGTAGTGAGAATGCTGAAGAAGAAGGATTGGTTTGAAAAAGCTCTTCATCACTGTGACAAGGAAACTATCAGAAGGGCTGATTTCATAAGGATCTTTAAATGAAAGTAGGAACCCACCTTTCAATATCAAGAACACTGAAGGAAACATCGGAGTGCACAAGGGCAATCCGGAACACACACTTTTTGATAGATTCTAAAACTTTCTTGGGGCTTCCATTGCAAAAAAAAAAACCCATGGTCACATTTCAGAAAACTTCAGACAAGGCGAAGGTAAGAGTAAAATCCAGATGTATTACTCTAAAAAGTAAGTGTCTAAAAAATGAACCTGGATTGCATATATTTTCGCCTCACTGGCTGATTGTAAAATAGATCTCGGACAGTTACTGCATCAACCAGGTCAAAGATCAGATGTTAATTATGCACGTGCCAGTGTAAGCCAAACATCGAGTAAACGCATTTCTCTATCGTATAGGACAAATAGTTTCTGAAAACTGTACTTAAGGCTTCACTTTCACAATTGGATAAGCATAAAAGAAAAAGCAATGGTGACAAAGGACACATTACCCGTCGTGCCAGAGTCTTTTCTATCATCATTAATTCCTAGATGTAGACACTTGGATCCCTGAAAAGCGTTTTCGGAAGTTTAAAACCATAATCAACGCCACACAAACTATGTAGGAGTGTTGAGTCGCATCAAAGTCATCCCATACCTTCATAACCTTTCGATAACCATTAGGCCTCCCAATAGCTTTGGTCGTGATTTCCAGTAACGAGATATCAGATATTGAAGCTAAGGCCTCTCCCCGGAAGCCAAAACTTTCACTAGCTGTCTCCACATTGGTGAAATCGTAAAACTTTGACGTAGCTGTTTTCACGCATTGATCATGATAAGTTTCTCAATAAAAATACTAAGAATTAGCTTTTACCAATGCATAAAACATAACTAAAGACTCGTCCTTCAGGAAAGATGAGTAGTGAGATAAGAAAAACAAAGCATCTGATCGAAAATTCTAGTGAGAGAACAAAAACCTAGCCAGAACTTACCATATCTTTCTCCGAACAAAACCAAATCATCTCTGGAAACGCCTGATCCTGAAAACCAAATCAGTCAAATATTTTCAAATTAGGATTCAATCATTTGCACGAAGGTCAAAAGCAATCATTGTGGAGCTATACTCACCATCATCCACAACCTTCACAGAGCATGAAACAACACCCACGAAGATAGATACCTAGAGAGATCAATCAGAAGAATTCCAAACATTCATGTTCCAGAGAACCAGAGAAGAAATCGAAGTATAGGGGGAATTTGATTTTTGTGGACCTTGATAGCACCAGCATCGAGACTGTTGAACACGAGTTCCTCCACGACCCTCGTCATATCGAACATGATAATTCCAGAGCGCATGGAGTGACGAACACCTTCGGGCAAAGGCTTGATCGTCTTCATCTTTCCGAATTATCCGACTGAAACACCGAGAAACAAAAACCCTAAACCCAAAATTTCAAGAAGCAATTCCGCGGGTATCAACTATTGGAGATTGCGAAGCTATTTATCGCCATTAGACATGAAATTGAGAAAAAGGCATCGCCTTTCGCACCATTCTCTCTCTCTCTCTCGTTCTTAACGGGAAAGGTTCAGCAACTGTTGAACTGGGAGGGAAAATAGAAATTGGGGGTTAGGGTTTTATAAACGACGTCGTTTTCGGTATATACATGTAAATATATTTAAATATTTAAATCTATCTTTTTCCCCCATTAGGCATTTACAATACACACAGTGACACAGCACACATATTTTTTGCCCCCATTAAAGAAAAGTCAGGAGAATAAAATATCTGTACTCAGTATCCAAATTTTTAAACTTATCAAGCATAATCTTATTCATATATATATATAAAATCCACTAGAAGAAGTGAATTCGAAAATAGTTTAATAAATTGTCTATAAACGAATGATAATGTTGATTAAAAAAAAATCAATGTTGATGATACTTTTTTTGGGTGAGAGAGTGCTGAGAATTACAATGTAAAAATTCGATAAGTTTCTTTGTATAAAATGATTTCATTAATTTTTTTTTTTTGGGGTCTATTGAGAATAAAATGGCACGGCAAGTGGATGGTGAAGTTGACTATCTCCGCCAAACAAATTTTCTTTTGATTTCCAAACTAAGATCTTGGATCGACCACATTCTTTAATATCCATCCACCAAAAATTATAAATCACGTCAATAATATGGTAATTCCATTTGTATAGCGATTATAAATTTGTGTCCGAATTTAGATATTTAGTTGAAGACTGTAAAAAATTTAGTTTTAAAAAGTGGTCAGATATTTTTGAGTTTCTCTAAATAGTGTTACTATACTAAGGTCAGATAATTTCATATATTGACTATTTTGTGTTTAATTAAGATGTAGGGCAAATGAAATTAACTCCGTGAAGAAAGAAGAGAAATAAATGACGGCCGTTATTACAGTTAGACGGAGGAAATGTAATAATAACGGAAAGCATGACCAGCTGGTTGTTGTCATGGAAGAGATAACTGTAAAAAAAAAAAAACACACATATGTCAATCAAAATTACAAAATTATGTGATAAATAAAAAAAATAAAAAAAAAAGAGTTGATTTGTTTTGTAGGGTTTACATATAAAAATGAAAATGGAACAAAATTCTCTTCTCTTCTTCATCATCCTCCCTCCTCCTTTCTCTCTGCAAACCCTAATTTTCTTTCTCCTAACTCTCTCTCATCTTCCTCTTTCGAAATGATAAGATAACTTCAAAAACTGGAAAGAAACGCCCAGGTAAGAAATCGAATTGCTTGTTCATCGTGTACTCTGTTTTCATTTTTTATTTTTATTTTATTTATGATTCTTTTTTTTTTCAATGCTGCGTAATTGCTCTTTCATTCGATCACCTTATGATCGAGTAATTCAAGCTGTTCATGTCAAATTTTATGCTTATCTTGTTGTTAAATTGTGTTACTTTTAAAATTGAGTTTGGGGATGCAATGGGTTTTGAGGATCGGTTTTATGTTCTGTCTTCGTATTTGCATTAAGTATCGATCTTTGAGGAAACACAATTGGTTTTTTTTTTTTGGTTTTTTTAATCTGAATCAGCGAATCATTCAGCTTGTGATGTATTTACTCTGATTTGTTCCTTCATCGAGCTGATCTCATCCATAATTCGAATTCCGATCCATTTAATCCGAAATTCATGTTCTTGTTTCTCAGATTTGGGTTTTTAGCTGGTTTAAATGGAGATGAATCCGTGTGACATGAATCAGCTCGATTCCGATTCACATCTTCCTCCTCGAAAGAGATTACTTGCTGGATTCAAGAAACTAAACTCCAACGCCAATGGATCTTCTCCTTCAGATTTCGCTTCTTCTTCCTCAACTTCAAACTCAAACGGATCTTCTTCTGCTTCAACCGATGTTCAGACCCATCTTGACAATTTGTTAGCTTCCCGTTTCAACAATGACCAGAATCAGTCACCGGAAGAGATCGTGGAGGCTACGAGATCCGCAGCTGCTTTAGCGGTTAAAGCTGCAAAGGCGGCCAGAGCTATTGCCAACGAGAAGGCCTTGATTTCCGCAAAGGCGATTGCTGCGGCAAAGAGAGCATTGGAGTTGGTTGATTCTTTCCCTAAAGAAGCTATACCTGATTGCAAGGAGAGGTCTCCTAAGAAGAACAAGCAGAAGAAACATGTACCTGTTGAGCTTTTGTATTCTAAGGGACAGCTAAGAGACGAGAAAGACGATTTAGCGCGTAGGTTGGATCGAGCTATAGACAATACATATCCTAGAGTCTTGAGAACTTACTCGGATTTCGAGGAGAATGGTCAGAGATACAAGAAGCATAAGAAGAACAAGACCGTAGTTGAAGGTGGGAGTAGTAGTATTATAGTAACCGGTTCTATGAATGACATTGCTGGAGTCGTGGATTCGGACAGCTCGTATGAAGGATTAGAGATAGCTAGATCAAACAGGAATGAAGCGGATTCGACACTGATGAAGGAGAAAGCAGGGGAGGAAAGCAACTCATTGGGTAAAAGAAGAGGAAGAGTGAAGCTAAAGAAGCTTCCTTTGAACATTTGTAATTCTAGAAATCAAGAGAACGGAACTTCCTCCACGTCTCCATTACCGGTGGCTCAGCTGCAGGAGGATGGTGTGATCCCGGTCATACCGGGATCGTCGTCACGGAAATGCCAGGACCTAAAGGCTCCAGAATGTGTGAAGCAGAACAAAGCCGTACGGTCATAGTGACTATTGTCTACAGAAAGAATGACTCTTTTTCTTCAAGATTTGGTCAGCATTGCCATTTTCAGTATAAGAATCACATTGTTGTTTCCTTTTTTGGATGTGTTTGGATTTATGTTATATATTGTTAAATATATACATAATACACTTTATTTGCCATTACAGTTGTGTAGAAGTTTTGTTATTTTGGATTCATAGATGCGGATGAAATGTAATAAAGTGTTGTACTTTTTGTTGAATTATAAGTATTCTTTTTTTTTTTTGCTAAGAAACAATTAATTTTTATTTTATTTTTCACTAGAAGATTTATATAACACAAAAAAAGTCACAAATTTAAATATAAAACCGGATAAATCGGAAACAAACTCCGAAAGTGATACGGAAAACCAAAACCTTAGAGTTTTAAGGGAAAGCAAGTCGGCAAGATCTACTCTTTCGGAGCCAACCGAAATTACAAATAAAAATTTGAACATGATTTAAAATAAACACCGAAATGTAGAAAACAGTCTACCAATAAACGTAGGAACAGGAAAAACAAACTCGTAAACAACGAAAAATACAGAAAGAACAACAGACACAGAACTACAAAACTCACAAATAGCTGTCGAAGCAAAGGAAAACCGTGAAGTAAAAATCCAAATACGACGATTAACGAAAACAAAGAATCACGATCGAGAATCTTAAATCCTAGACACCTAATCTTGAATCTAAATTTAGAAGTTTGCATCCTAAACAATTAATTGATAAGTGGTAAAATAAGTAAATTACAAAGAAAGAAAGAAAAAATGTATTTTGTGGATTCACACCGATTGGATACAGAGTGTCACACGTGTAGATCCACGTGGTGATATGGAACGTGTGACGCAGAATGAGAAATAGTTTACGCAAATCTCTAAAGACAAAGCTGCTCAGTCATGCACGTCACATGTGGTCTGAAAGTTCAAAACCATCTGGCCATGTCGCTTTTAGAATTACTAATAACAAGAGTAATTTTGATTTCAGTTTATATGACATTGAAATTTCAGTTTCGTCATTTAGGGTATTTTGGTTTCTAACTTTAAATTTATTGACAATGACATGTCTAAAATGGGAACTTCATTTTGTATTGACCAGGTTTACTAAAAACTCATATGATAGTCAATAAAGTACTATAAAGTAACTGCACTACATTGCGCTGACAAAAATAACCGACACAAACGCCAATACTATTTCACAAGAATATAATTAATGGACTAAGCGACAGCAATCACATGAACAATTAGAAAAATCAAATAAATAAATAAATAATTATTTAAGACATGTAAATTATTGGATCTAATAATTTTTCTAGATTTTTGTCGAATATTGTTAATTATCATTTTCTATTTATATTTAGAAATATATTACCAAAATTATTTTTTCATCAACTATTCTTTTAGCAAATAGCCAAATACATTCTTCTCAACCGATACAACCCAAAACCAACTCTGAGGCACCAAAACAACAGAATATCAAAACAAACCGAAAGAACATTCAAAATTAAAGCCCAAAACAAGAAGATGCAACATCTTTGTACTTTGTTAGTCAATTCATCAATCATCACTACATAGACATTCTTTATAAGCAACAAATGAAATCGATGGTTAATCAATAATCATAGGTCCCCCAAAACAGCAAAGAACAATTAAGAAAAAACCATTAATAAAAGAAGAAAGTTATTCAAAAAGGAATGAAGAACAAAAAACAAAGAAGGAAGTTTTGAGTTTCTTTCACCCTTTGATCTGCAAGTTGTTCATTTGTGCATCTACATTATCTGCATTGTTCTGTGTCTTTACATTCATCCATGGATGTTCCAAGCACTGTTGAGCAGTTGGTCGTTTCTCTGGCGCAAACTCCAGAATCGGAGTCAGAAACTCGGCAAACTCCTTTGCTTCTGCTTCTGGAAGCTTGTATTTATCGATCAGTAAGCGATCAAGTGGCCAATATTTCAACCGCCGGATCCTTTTTAAATCCCCGTGTCTGTCAAAATAGTCTTTCGATCTCGCTCCCCCAATCGCAATCTGCTCAATCAAGCATATCAGAAGGAGACTAAACCGAGAAAACAAAGCGGGAAAGCAAAAAACAAATACCTTTCGAGGCATCTTTCCTAGGAGTTCCATCATAAGAGCAAGGTGATCCTAAATCCAAAACCAGATAACAAAACGTATAAAAAATCAGGAAAAAAATTGAAGAAGCAAACTCTTGAGGTTAGATTTAGATCTTACCTCATCTTCTCCATAACCATTTCCTTCTTTTGGAGCAAATAGCATATCTCCTGTGACAAGCTCAAAAGCCGTACAACCAAAAGACCACAAATCAACAGAGAAAGAGTATCCTGACTTTAGTATTACTTCAGGAGCTCGATACTGTCTCGTTTGTATCTCTTCCGCAAACTGTTTATCCGCCCAACAAGCGTTACCAAAGTCAACCACTTTGCATCTCATATCAATCCCATCAAGACTTCTTTCCGTCTTGGATGATGTTTCTTCACCTGTAGCACCCACCATTGAAACTCTTCTTTCTGATATTTTAGCAACCGCTCTTTTCGCTCTCCTCTTTAGCTTCTTCTCAATCAGATTCATTGTGGATCCACCACCGTTTGCGTTTCCTTCTGGCTTTTCTATTACTGGGGTTAGTCCAGATCTAACAGGATCTTTGGCAGGGTCGATGGTGGAACAAAGAAGAATGTTTTCAGGTTTTAAGTCGGAGTGAATCATACCGAGCTCACGGTGCAAATAATCTAAACCAGTCAGTATACATCTGCAAATCTCCCGGACTTTATTCAGTTTCAGACCTTTGTAACTGTTGTATCTGATTAAACGGAGCAAGCTATCGCCAAGAAACTCAAGCACCATGCATAAATGCTGTCCGTTTGGACCAATATGCTTAAAATGGTCAATAAGACGAACAACACATTTGGAATTGGCGAGATCTCCATCAGCAGCAGCTGAAAGAAATTCGATTTCGTGAAGTGCAGCTTGAGCAAATTGTTGTGCGCTCTTCTGAATCTTCAAAGCAACATAGTTCTACAAAACAGACATAAACACATACCAAAGCAAAACATTCTTAGGATATACTTTATATCACCGTTATCTTCCTATGATTAAAGATCATTTAATACGCAATCCTTTTGAGCAAACAAATCTGGTAGAATGGTTAGCTAGAGAGTAGTACAGTGCCAAATCTAGGGTTATGATCCACAATTTCTAAACCAGAATCATCATCACATGAAGCAAGGATCTTGCACTTATATATAAGTAACAGATGCGTATTGTATATAAAGGACGAGTCTTTAGCTTTGAACAGTGTCATTTGAATGTGATCCGATCTCGATTTGTCACAGATAAACTCTCAGATGAGAAAAAAAGAGATCAGAGCCCAGATGAAAAAATTGAAACCAATGAATAGAGGCTTGATGTTCACAATTTGTAAAAATCAGAATCAGGCATTACGACCAAAGCAACAAAAATCGAAGCAGGGCAAAAGAAGAGAGATGCGTACAGAGGTGCGAGTATCGTAGGCAAGCCAAACGGTGGAGAATTGACCCCAACCAAGCTTTCTCTGAGCGATGTAACGACCACCGGAAAAAGGATCGCCGATCCTAACGGCGTGATAACCACCTTTCCGGTAAGCATCGTAACCCTCTTCTTCTCCTTCTGATCCGGAAGAAGATGAACACGACATATCTATCTAAAGACGTATCTGAATTCCCCCACCGGGTCGAAATTGGATTTTTGCAAGGACCCAACAAGACAAAGAGCTTCCCTTTCTCAGAACAGAGATAGAGAGAGAGAGAGACAAAGAGAGGAATGGCACTCAGATTGCGTGTGGCCCTGAAACGTAAGACCCTCTCCACTTTTCGCTCTTTCCTGTGATTTTTTTAATCGATGAGGTTGCTTCAGATTTTCCCGATTTAAACTTTTTGTCTATTTCTCTATTTTGCCCTTTCAGTGAGGAGAGTTGTTGAGTTATTTCTCCGGTCAGGTGTCTGTATTTTTTCCCTCTCAAGGGCCAAGTCAATGTCTTTCCTTAGACCACAACAATCAAAATGGTTCAAAAACTTCTATTGATGGCAAATTTTGAAGATCCGATCACAGAGGCAACTGAGTCGAGCTGGACTTCATCGAGCAGTTGGTAGTCATTAGCGTGGGACTCGATTGCAGACTCCAAACTATCATATGTCAGTGTGATCAGTTCTCCTATGAAACAAAAGTGAAGTTCTCGCTTCTCCAAACATACAACTACAAAGCTGTTACTCTTGAAAACATATTGCAGAAGAAGATTCAAGAAACTGAATTCAAAAGTTCTCAGTTTTTGTTAATTGAGATTGATGTCTCAATTAACAAAAACTGAAACAACAATCAATCAAAAACTGAAACAACAATCAAAAACTTCCTCCATGAGAAGAGAATCTGATCTATTTTATTACGTTGAAGGAATGGACTTTAGATTACTTTGCCTATACTAACGATCCAAATTCAACAACAAAATCTCTGTACTTTCCAAATTATTCAAACGATCAATGTTGAACAAACTGAATCCCACTCAGTCAATCTCTAATTAGTTTCTCAATTCCTGATTGAAAAGCTTTGGAGCTCATTTATCCATTGAAACAAACAAAACAATGGAAGAAACCAAAACACAGAACAATCTCTGAAATTCATGTTTACCAGAGCACAATGATTAAACTCTTTCATAAGAAACCCTAATCACTCCAACTCCTGAACGATCTTGATACCCATAGAATTAGCAGTACCAATGATAGATTTGCAAATCGATTCCAATGGCATATACTGACAAAACGGATCCGTCTGCTTCACCTTCGCGATCTCGTACACGTGTCTCACCGATAGCGTCGTCACCGTCAAATGTCCCGGACGTGTGCTCCCTTTATCGACTCCAGCAGCTTTCTTGATGTACCACGACACACAAGGAGACTTAACGGTGAATTCGAAAGAGTTGTCCTTGAACGCCGTTATCGTCACGGCCATCGGAGTGTCTGGTTTGTACTTTTGAGTCCGAGCGTTGAAGTCTTTGCAGAAAGCCATCAGGTTAAGCCTGTATTGGCCTAATGCTGGACCTACCGGTGGTGCTGGCCTTGCGCCTCCCGCCGGAACGGTTAGCCTTATTGTTGCCGCCACTGGTCGCCGTATTAAGATATCCTTCGCAGCCGCCATTGTTTGAGATCGTGAAGAGAGAGCTTCACAGTTCTTTGAGGGTTTTTGTGACAGTGTAGAGATTGGGCCTTTGCTTTTAATTTGGGCCTTATTTTGAGCCCATTATATCTAAATTTAGTATTCCTATTTCCTTATTTTGGACGGTGACGGAATAATCAATTAAAATGAGTTAACAAAGAGTGTTAAGTATAATATAAAAAGATTTAATACGGTCATATTTCGTTGAGTTTGTTGGTTTCGTTTAATATCTTCATCAAATCTTGAGAGAATTTCCTCTGAATTTTCAAAGGTAATTACTATAGGCCAGCTAAACTATATAACATATAATCAAATCTTAGCTATACCAAAAACTGGTCTTTATTGAAACAAAACTGGTTACAAAAATGTAAATATTTTTTTGTAAAGCATTAAAAAGTTGGAAGAAAAAAATAAAAGCGTCGATAAACATTGTACTGAAAAAAGCTCAACATATATATGGAGGCAAACGCTACAAAATACATAGCATTTTTTTGTTCAACAAGCTATGAGGTTGGTTTGCTTATTCAACCACTATCACCACCAGTTTCTTTTTCGAAATTAATATTATGACAATACAAAAAGAAAGATTTACCCATGAATAGTTGATGTTCTTCATTGTAGCCAGATCCGAGGTTGATTTCACCCTTCTTAACCTCTGAAACAATTCTTTGAACTTCCTATGTCGATAATGAAAAACGTAGGTCACGCATTAATTCATCCTAATGCTAAACTTTTTTTCGTAAAAAACATGCTATTTTTTTAAGAAAGCCTTGGACAAAAGCCTTGAACAAATATAAATAATTAAGTTGGTTAATTTTTATCATTGTCATGTTTTACACTGTACTACACAAAACTAAGGGAATCAAATAAAACAAAAAAATAATAAACCAAAATAAATTCTTGATTCTAGTGGCTTCAGTTGATAAATTAACCAACAAAGCTCATATTTAATTTGAGCGAAGAATACTATAGCAAAGGCGAAAGGCAAAGAAAACGTATATTCTATCTAGAAAGAAAAAAAAAACATATTTAATTTGAACGAAGAATAATCTAGCAACGCGAAAGACAAAAAAAAAACGTATATTCAATCTAGAAAAGAAAAAATATTAAACGAAAAAGAACAAAGAACTTTTATTCAATTTCAATCTAATATCATACTTAGAAGGAAATGAGTTTCGAGCCATAGTTCTATGATTCTATTATATGAAAACGGCATAGCGAGTGAATGGATCGTTTTATGCCGTCATGTATATGTATATTAAAATTGATGTTTCAGTTTCATGACCCAAAAGTCAATACAAGTTTGCGCACCGACATGATGTTGCTCTTGCGTTATAATCATGGACACATATGGAACACGTAACACACAAGGCATGACTTTGACTCGTTATTGCTGTGCATATTCAACTCTTTAACTGATTGTATGGGCTTTTAGAATTTGTCAACCTTCGTTACTTCGACGAAGTCTTTCTCTATCACTTTTATATTGGATTAAAACCATTTGATATATTGAATAAGTTATATCTAGTTAGCTGGAATCGCATGAACTATCATAATACATGTCACAAATATTAGCTGGAATCGCATGGACTATCATATGAACTGTCACAATATAAACTTACTTTATCGTAATTGGTGCAGGTAAGTTGCCCGTGGACCTAAAGATATAGAGACTTTAAACAGAACATACAATGTAATAATCTAATTAATGGAATATAACCAAAAAAAATCCCAGTTTTGTGTACACATATCCATTTTTTCAATATGCTATTTAGACACAGACACGCACTAGGTGTGGCAATGGGACTAGTCCGTTGTGTTTGCGATTAGGGTTAATGTTATTGATTTAAGTTTTCATCTGATGATTTTTAAAAATAGTATTTTTTTTTTTGTAATATTTAGTCCAAACTCGAAAAACTTCATCAAAAAATTTACAAAAAATATTGAAAATAATATAGTTAAAGGCTAACAAATATATCATCTCTATTTATGTAAGAAACAAACTACACACGTATACAAAGTAAAAACCTCTAAGCTGGCTTTATCCAAAACTATGGATTATTGATGCTCTAAACCTCAGTATAATTGATGCTTCCAATCTCCATTATTTGTTGTTTTCCCTTTTTACATATTAATTCTTCCAGTCTCAATTATTGTTGGTTTTCTTCATTTTTTGTTCCTGTGTGCTAATAATGTCTTCTAGTTTTAATTATTGGTTTAATAACTCGGTTTACTTTTCACCTTTTTGGTTCCATATCAAGACGTTAAGACTCACATCACACAAAAAGATTATTCCATTCCGACTGTACGTTTATTTTTCAAAGTTGTTATTCTTGCAAATGTTTTTTTTTTTTGGCTTAACTATTTAGTGTCGTAAGTCGTAAGTTCCATTCCATCCATCTCTTTCTCTAACCTTATGAAATTTCAGCTAAAAATCGTTTTGTTTTTCAGTTAAAACTTAAGTAAAAAAATTTCCAAGTAGAAACGAAGTTTATTGGGATCGTTGGTTTGATATGATAAAATTTGGTTTGATTTCCGACCAAAAAAAATAAAATAAAATAAAATTTGGTTTGATTCGACTTTTTACAGTTAAAATCATATATACAAAATATTTCAGGTAGTATGACCAGAGCGTCTAGAAACACGAAAACTTTATGCACACGTGGACGGTGTTACTTGCCGTTAATTATTATAATGTAAATATTATACTACCTTTGAGGACACGTAGTAGATCCATTTCAAAGATTCTGTAAATTGATAGTTATCAAGATCCTCCTACCTCTACCTAGACAGAGTTTTTCCAACTATACAAATCTACATATACTTTTTTTTTTTTTGAAATGGGGTATTCCCAAGAGTCGAGCAACTAAAAATTATAGAAATTATACATACGTTGGCCAATATTAATTAGGTCGTTTCTTTAATCCGGGATTTACACAAAAAGGCCAATTAATTCCTTTTGTGTAAATCGAATTCCTTTGATGTCAATCCTCTAATTTTCACATATATAAATTCTCTAGAATTGAAGATAAATACTGAAAGAAAACTAGATAATATTGCAAGAGCTTAGAAATTCATAGAATCCAAACTTGAGCACCACCTGTCAACAGAACCATCTTCTCTCAATCTTTTTCCCTTTGTATTTTGAAGGGATCCTTCTCGATGCCCCAACAAAGAAAAAAGAAAAAAAAAAGAAGAAGAATGAAGAGAATAAATAAATAAAAGAGTCTAATCGAAGTAGGTTTAGGTAAGAAAGTAATTTATACTTATACCTTTTGATAATGAGTTCGTCAAACAGAAGCTAAAAAGAGCGCCCACACTTACCCATCTTTTTCTCTACTTGGTTTTCTAATAATATACGGCAAAGGGGATCCTTATTGTAATGATGATATTTTGTATACGATTACGATATTTTCAAATCTATTATCTAAATCGATTGTACGGGATAACATTATTTAAATTGAACCCGGTATCTATGTTGACGCATGTTTCCAACATCTACGATGCGGCTAAGAAATATCTAATCATTCTCAGCAAAAAATAATACTAATAATAATAATAATAACTAATCATAACAAATACTAGTATTTTAGATTTTTCTAAACCATAACAGATTAATCGTCGAGACATATAAAAATTATGAATTTCTGTCATTTTAGATACTTACAATAGCTAAGAAGAAACCACAACAATTTTTGTATATAATGAAATTCAATCTATTGTTTTGATCCACACAGTGAATCAATCCTCTATCGATTAGAAGAAAATGCTTATTTTAGATATTGAGTTCAGTTTGGTCACTCGCAAAAATAACGAAATGGAATGATGATATAATTTTCATAAAAAAATTACCTAATTCTGTAAATTTTTATAATGGCATTAACATATTTCAATTAATGATTCTATTAGTCTGACTACATATATTTTTGATATAGCAATTCGCTAATGAGAACTTTAAAAATATAAATACTTTCAACGTTCAAAGCATGTATTAAAATCTCGGGTTTAACTTTAAAATTTTGGACCACTGAATAAAACTTTAGTTCTGGAAACATTTGAGATTTTGTTTGTAGAGAAAAATCAAGTTTTTTAGAACATCAAACTTGAATTACAAAAAGAAGAAAAAAAAAAATCTTATACTTGAATTAAAGATTCAAATATGTTTGTCTTTATGGGATACTTCAATCTCATTATTTATATTTGGAAAGTTGTAAAACTACTTGTTTCTATTCATACAACCTTTTCTGCCGATAAGATATGGAATTAAATAAATGCTTAATTAATAATTTATCTGCAAATTGGGACATATCTTATATATATAAGTAGAGATGTGTATGTGTGTATCTCTATTATATAACTTGGATCAGATTCTTCTTCCTCTCTCTAAACAACAACAACAACAACAACAAAGTTTCTTCCTTTTATCTTCACAACTTTCACAAAAACTCAAAACTCTAAACAAAATGACTCGCTCCTCTAGATTCCTTGGTACGGTGGCGCCTCCACCGCCGGAACAAATCCTCGCCGCCGAAACCGACATGGTTGTCATCCTCTCAGCTCTTCTCTGCGCTCTCGTATGTGTAGCCGGTTTAGCTGCCGTAGCTCGCTGCGCTTGGCTCCGCCGTCTCACCGGCATTAATTCCACCGCCACCGGAGAATCTCCGCCGCCGAACAAAGGCCTCAAGAAAAAAGTACTTCAAGCTCTTCCTAAATCCACTTACACCGCCTCCGCCTCTGCCTCTAACGCCGCTGCAGACGATTTACCGTGCTCCTCCGGCGGTGACGGAGAATCCTCCACCGAGTGTGCAATATGCATAACGGAATTTTCCGACGGCGAAGAAATCAGAATCCTACCGCTCTGTAGCCACGCTTTCCACGTGGCGTGTATTGACAAATGGTTGACTTCAAGATCGTCGTGTCCTTCTTGTCGTCGGAATTTGGTTCCTGTGAAGTGTGATAGGTGTGGCCACCATGCTTCCACGGCGGAGACTCAGATCAAAGATCAACCTCCTCATCACCAACATCCATCTCAGTTCACTTCCACCATTATTCCTGCTTTTCTTCCTTGAAAAGTTCACTTTTTTTTTTTTTACCTTTTTTATAATTTGCTAAAAATATCGGCATGATTAAAGTTAAAGTAAAACTATTAATTATTTAATTAGGAATTAGTGATCTTTAGTTATTTCGATCTTTCTCCTCTGTAAGACTGTAATCCACTGTTCTGAATTTAATCAGATGAAATTTCCAAGTTCGAAATGTTAAATATTTTTTCCTCAAGAAATGATCTTTGTACTATTGTTTCGGAAAATATACAAAGAGAATGATTTTATTGATTGGACAACATGGGCACTAAGAAAATTGTAACATCAGGATTCTCATAAATAATTATAATAGAGTAAAAATAGGAGAAAATATAGTTTCTTTAATTTCTTTGTAATGTTTTGGAAATATCTAGCGATAATTTGGGCGTTTATCTTTTTCCGACAGTCGACACATTAAAAACAAATTGTTAGCGATATTATTTCTTTTATTTTATTCAAAAGGTAACAAAGTGCAAGTACATAAATTGCAATTCTTTTGTTTGGTAATTATGAAAATTGGCGCACTGTAAGTCCAATTTAATAGTGAATTTTTTAGTGTGTACTCTGTGTAGTGATTGTAATATTTAACTAGGTACAGTAAGATTGTTATATGCAAATTAAACAAAATAAATAATACTAATCATGATAAATGTGTGTGCGTATTTAAAGTCTCCCTTATTTTCAGTCATCATAAGTCAAAGAAAGCATGTATGGTCTCATCTCCTTTACCCGCAAATAAGGATGACTCAGTCTCATTTCATCCAACAATATCCGAATGATAATATGCATGATTTATGCGTTGCTGCATATATTTTTCTGGAAATAATTGTGATAATGATCTATATATACCATATAAAAAACTTGCGAGGATGAGTTGCAAAAGTAAATTTATATCCCTATAGTATAATGATAAAAAAAAAAAAGGTTCATAATCTTTATCCAAGAAAAAAATAAAGTTCATAGACTTTACAAATTGTCAAATTATATGAAAAACGCATGTCATTCTATAGACTTTACAAGTTATATTAGCAAATATATAACTCGACCACATACAAAATACGTCGCATATGTTATTTTTAACGAAATAAAAATAAAATATTTTATAAAATTCTAAATAATTATATGTTGTTTACAATTTTATTCAAAATAATATATTTAAGAAAATAAACATAAGTTTGATGAAAAGGACATATGTTAGGTCTTTTTCATCATTATATCGATTCAATTTAATTTCTTACATTTACATACATGGTATCACCTAGTCATTAGCGGCGGATTAGAAGAAGTTTTTGGTTATTTGTAATGCAAGTTGACGAGGATAAACTTATGAAACAAACAAAATATATTACTTACGGATTGGTTGCTGTTGGTAAAGAGAAATTTGACGATAATTAATTTGGTTAAGTCCATTTCACCATTATAGTAATTCAACTATTTTGGTTTAAATTAATACTTATAGTCTTATAGATACACAAACATATATGGATTTAAATATCTGTAAAGTACTCCATGTTCAACAAACATAAATCTGACGATAATTAATTTTGTTAGGTCCCTTTTCGCCGTTATAGTAATTCCATTATTTTGGCTAAGTTTATTATTATAGATTCACATAGTTATTATCTTATGGACTTTTTTTTTTCTTCTAAAAAACACATACTCTTGTGTTATACTCTAGCTAATTTCGAACTTAGATATCGAGAAATTAAAACAAATTCATTCATTTTGTGTATAAAAATTTGTAATTTCTGAATTAGACCCTCGAATGCTACTAGAATACTATCATTTATATTGTTTTTATAATATTGGGAATAAAATTAAAGTGAAAAGAGGGGAAAAAGTGGAGAAAGAGGAATATTGAAGCGAAAACGATAAACGTACCACCCAACTTATAGACACTTAAAACGCATGACAAGCCCCAAGTACCATCCACATTTCAGTTTCACTTAATGGAATCTCATGCCTTATCTCTTTCTTCTCTTTTTCTCGATATGTTTATTAAATTGCACCCAATAGGCAAAAAAGTGAAGAAAAATTTAGGCCTAAACTTTTTAACTTCGCTTTTTACATTTTTGTCTTCTAAAAATAGCCCAAGGTTATCCATTTTTTTTTTTTTTTGTATCTTCTAAAACTTTTTAACCGAACGTATTCAAATTCTTCGAAAAACATCCTCAAATACCATAGACAAGTCTATTTATTTTGATTTTATAATAAGTTTTAAAAATTATTGCACGCTTGGATTCATGAAATCCTGTTTTGGAAAAGTTAACAACTATTGCAAAAAAAAAGCTTATCTAAATTAAGAGGTTATTATGAGCAAAAACAAATGAGAACACTGTAAAAGTTGATAAGACAAGTTTTCCATTGATTTTATTAGCTTCAAACTCAACTAGTCCCTCGGCACTTTTTCTTTAAACACATTATCATCTAGTTTTTGGCGTGTAAAGTGAAATTTTGCTTTCAAGAATATTAGATGATGATCATTTCAGGAATACATGAATCTAATCAACTTATAAATTAAGAAGAATAAGGACAGTTAGATAGAGAGGGTGGTCCGAGGTTAAGCTAGTTTATTTATTTTATTTTTATGTATATCAAATATATATATAAATATATATATATTTCACTATGGGCACTTTCCTTCTAACTATCTTTTTTGCCCTTATAGTCAATAAAGTGATATATTTCAAAGATTCAATCCTTCATCTCTTAGATGACTTAAATCTTCCCTAACCTTTTGTTCCCTACTTCTTTTCAACGTTCACATTATATATGTTCCTTTTAATTTAAATACCACTTTTTACCAGCCTCATCATGGCAAGTTGGCAATCCTATACCCAGACCTTTCACTATGTTACATCCTCTGCTTTCATAAAAAGCTACATTAAAGTTTGGAGTATCTTCATAACGAAGTTAGAAAATGAACCGAAATTGGATTCAAACAATTTTTACGATGTTGAACATAAGACGCAATTTGTGATGTTAATTACAAAGTGATATATTACAATTCCAGCCTAAAAATAACAATTAATACGATACGATCTATCAGATTTTCGGTTAACCAAAGAAAGGATTTGTAAATCGAATGGTGCCATTAGGGTATTTATTTGAGACTGTTGATATAGGTAGAAAGAGTGATAAACCCCGGATTGAGCAAGATGATGCGTAACCTTGGCTCCCACCAAGTCGTCCTATTCTATCAATTAACCAAAAAAAAAAAAAACGAATATGTTACGTTGTTGATTCGACTACCAGGTAAGTTATTATCTAGGCATTTTGTGGGTAACACACGGTGTTGGTAAGATGAAAAGGTTTATTTTTGTTCGTCTACCAGGTAAGTGATCTAGGCATTTTGGCGAAGGAAAAATTATTGAAGAAACTGATAATGTGATGTGAAGACTCGTCATCCATATTTAGAGAACAATAAAAAGGAGATAGATGAGGTTCTTATGAAACTAGAACAGAGTTATGCCCAGCTCATGACTAAAGATCAGTAGATTTGTTACAAATAATATGTTTATGTTTATCATAAACCAACGAACACAAAGTAAAGAGGATTTGTGTCTCGAGTGGTTTTGAATGTTTTCTCCTTCTGGATTTCTACATTTCCCCTAAGCTCTCAACTACCCTAATTAAACCCAAACGAAAATTATTGGGCCCATTTAGTGTACAAATCGCTTCTTTGAAAAACCGATATTCCGATAGTCCATGATCCATATTAATTGTTTTGTTTAGGCTTAAAATTATAAACATCACTTTTAAAAATATTAACATATATCAGTTGCGTAAAAACTATATATATATAGAGGAGGATCTCATTAATAAATCGAGTTATTGTTTATAATACTCGGAATTATCAAAATTCAGATATTTGACACGATTGAATTTTATCTATATGTGTTTTTGTAGTATTGTTATGTCTGTAAATGTATTCCTTAACATTCCTTCAGGTCAAGGATAAACGAAATTAAGAGTAAACTTTTGTGCCTCGATACTACAAGCCCAGATCCAGCCTAATAAAGACTCTGTATGGGCCTGATGTTTTCACATTCAGAGAGATTAATCCACAGAACGAAGAGAGATATGGAGGGTTTCAAATAATGAAGAAAGCTTTGATTCATTCATTCGTTCACATGTGAAGTCACATGTATAAAAGGAAGACCGTGTCTCGTGACGATTACACATCGACAAAACAAAACAAAGAGGAGGTTGCATTATTACAAGGGAGTATTTATTAACCAATTTTACTCTCTAGACAAATGCATGTTCATGGCCAACTCATGTCATGTCTCTCCTCTAAGCATCACAGCCATCACATCACATCTCTATCCATACACACAGATACTTTTGTTTCAAACCAAAGAAACAAAACCAGAGACGATACACTGAACATAGAAGTTGTAAGAACTAAAAAGACACGTCAATCTACGAGGGACATGGTTCGGTTCTGTTTTGAGATGGGCTCTATGGGTTCGGCCGTAACCGGGGAAAAAGAAAGAACAGATATGTGAAGAGACATGAATGAAACAATGTTGTGCACAATGATACATGTGAATAGTGAAGAAAGAAAGAAACAAAGAATGAATAGTGAAACATCTACAGTACTTGGAGTTGCGATGCAAATCAATCAATGCTTCTCTCTCTTTGCATTCTCGTGTGAAGATGGCTGGATTTGTCTGCCACTTGTGCTGTCAACAGCATTAACAGAATTACCTGAAAAAGGGAGGGAAAGACAAAACAGGTGTTTTTGTTATTTGTATAATACACAGTGTGAATCTTGATTTTTTTGAGTTTGGGAATCTAAAGTGCTACCTGATTAAGGGTCAGATACATTATCAGCTGTTTTAGACGATCTCCATGCTGCTCTGTTTTCTCTTGTTGGACTTGGAGAAGAAGCACATCTGCACCCAGCTCTTCTTCGGCTTAACCATTTGAGATTTCGTGTTTCTCGTCTCCACAAGATCATTCATGTATTGAACAACGGCCTGTAAGTATGAATCATCCGTGAGTGAATACCAATTAGAATCCAGAAACATTATGACAAAACTAGAAGAGAGATAGAAAATGAGAACCTGAGCTCCCTTTTCAGCTATATCACGAGGAGGAACTTGTAATGGATTCTCCTGAGCACGAAAAACACGCAACTTTGTAAGCATTTTGAAGGAGTCGGGTAGAACACGGATCTGATTATTGCTTATATCAAGCTCTTCAAGCATCTCAAGGTTGCCTATTGATCTCGGGAGCGATATCATGTCAGCGAAATTGTTTCCAATATTCAGCTTCACAAGCGTAGTGGCAAAACACAAACTCTCTGGCACTGACTCGAGCTCATTGAAACTCACATCCAGCTCTTTGAGGTTAGCTAAAGAAGACATCGTTGTAGGTAACTGCCTGATGTTATTGTAACGGACAGATAAGATCTCTAGTGTAGTAATCTTCCCAATAGCTTCTGGAAGAGCCTTGAGTTTGTTATAATCTGCACGGAGTTCTTTCAGCGAAGTACACCCACCGACAGAATGTGGGATCTCTTCAATATCATTTGTCTCAACGTCGAGCTTCTTTAGACTCGCAAGAGAACCGATGGATTCAGGGAGAATCAGGAGGTTGTTACAGCTCAAATCAAGCTCCTCAAGTCTCACCAATCTGCTAAATGCTGAAGGCAGAGATGATAACTGGTTGCTACCAAGATTGAGGTAAACCAAGTTCAACAATTCTCCTATAGACTCAGGAAGCTGACCAATTCTGTTTGAATGCAAATCGAGCTTTGTCAATGAAGAAAGTCCTCCTATGGTGTTTGGCAATACCACAATGTGATTCTCAGACAAATCAAGCGAAATGAGACTCGATAACTTGCCAATAGAATCCGGAAGCCATTCGACTTGATCTGTTAACTTGTTCTGTAGATGAAGCTCTTGAGTAGCTTTTTTAGCTGATACCTCAATCAAACTAGCAAGTTTTATCAAACTCAGCTTCTCTCCATCATTGCCTACACATAACAAATGAATCACACTACAGTTACTAACATAATCTATTGCAATTCGTGTTGCTCAATCTCTAGCCCTATCCAAAGGTTTAAACTTTGAACCTTAAACAATTCCAATTCCAACACTTTTCATATCTGAAGAATCCTAAGTTCGAGTACCAATTGAATAACCTAGAGGTTAAAATCAATGGAATCAAGAGAAGAGCAGGGTTAACTCACCGGAGAATTTTCCGGCGGTAAGTGTTGAATCCAGAATCTGAGGTTTTCGAGGAGCTGCAAAACCATCAGTGTAGAGAGAAGGTTTAGTCTTCGTCACGAAGCTATCGTCTCTTGAAACCATCTCCTTGGGGCGAACAGGGGCTTTCTCAGAAAAATACAAACTTGACGGAGTAGCCGTCGTCGGAGCCGGAGCCGGAAGAGGACGAGACAGAACAGAGCCATTAGAGGAAGAAGTAGAAGGAGAAGCAATGCAATTAGAAGCTCTTTGAATGAAATCATCAAACAAAGCGTGAGTAGTTTCCAGATCAAGAAGCTTCAAAGCTTCTCTTTTCTGTTCTTTGCTACGAAACTGAACAAAACCTTTCTTCATTTCTTGTAACACCATGAAGAGCTCACCAGGAACTTCAGAGCTTTTCCTCTGTTTAGAAATGGCTTCTAAACAAGCTTGATCTTCTTTCTCAACGTTCTCAATCAAACCCTTGGCAGCTTCAACTTCGTCAATTCCTGGTCTTGGTGGTAGAGATCTGTGAATTCTCATGATTTCTTCAACCACTTGCTCCGTTGATTCCAAACGCTTATCCATTTGCATCAAATCCATTACAAAATTGGAAGAAACGAGAAGATTAACCCTTTTTTTTTTGGGGCTCAAAGTGTCGATATTTAAGTATAATATTTAAGGAGAAAGATTGAGAGAAGAGTTTTAAGTAGAAACCCAGAGGTTCTTGTTTCTTCTCATAATAAATACAGCTGTTTCCATCACTCTCTGTCTCTGTGTATTATCTCTCTGTTAATTTTTTTCTTTTTTGCTGCTTCTTCTTCTTCTTCTGCTTCTGCTTCTTCTGCTTCCTCAGTTCTTCAAGAAATAATTGATTACCTTTTTTTTTTTATATTGTCATTTGTCACTAATGAAACTATAATAATGATAATTAATATCTTTTAATTTCCTTGTTTAAAATTTTAAGACAGAAGTGATTAGTTAATTAACATTATCATTAGAGGATTGGTTTTTATTTATTTAAAAAAAAAAATCCGACGGAAATAACGTGAACTGTGGGATGGTGACCTATTGCTTATCTGTGGATTTGCATATCACGTTATTCCCATTTTCTCCCTGTACTATACACTCTCCTTATCGTATTTTGACCGTATTTATTGAGATTATCAAACTCATTTCGAAAGACAAATAAAAAAGTTGTAAAAAAGCGAAACAGTATTATTTATGCAGCTAGTGCAATAGATTCTGCGGAGATCAATGCCTATTTCCATTTTTATGTCTTAAAAATAAACACAAAAGGAAAAATAAAATATTTGTTCGTTACCGTTAGATTTTATTTTTTGAGCTATCTGTTTCTATTGAAAATAAGCATTACTTGGAAGTTGGAATGTTATAGGGATCATCAAAGATAATCAATAGGCCCATTATGTCCGTAAGGAGAAGAAGTAGAAGATGAAGCATTAAATAACTCAATAACATATTTCTCTGTATGTATAAGTTAATAAAATAAAACAAAGCATATTACTTTTGTTAAATTATTTAGTATTAATGTATTATTGATCAAATTATGATCTAATGTTGACATGATAAAAAGAAAACAATTTTGCCAAAAAAGAAGATAGGTAAAATGGAGATGCGAAAATATAAAAATAGCAAAAGAGAAGAAAACGCCATGTGTGAGATGGGACACGTGTCGGGTATGTGGTCGATGATGTGTTGTCCTTTAACCTGTATCCAGCTGTCACATTCATGTCCCCGACTTAGCATATGCATATCTGGGAGGTAATATATAAATACATAAGTAATTAGATATCTAAAATTATTTTAGGAGTATATAAATTGAATTATATATTGTAGTAATTTTTTGTAAGATATGAATTAGATAAATATTTTTTTATTTTACTATTTTATTACCTTTTTTCTTTTGTAATATTAAAATATATAAAATGGTTTAATTTGTAATATTAAAATATATACAATGGTTTAAAAAACACTAAAATTTTCTTTGTATTATGACCATACCAAATGAAAGCTTCATGCAAAAAAGTTAAAAACTCTGTAATAATCAATCATAGGTTATATATTCTAGCTGTACAAATTCTTCTTGCAGAAAACAATATGTTTAGGAATTTAGTGTGTCAGTATTCAGCAAATCTGATCCATTCATCACCATTTTAAGTGGCTTGACTCAACAACGTCGGATCTATGCTGGTAATTAATTATATTTTTGTTTTGATATAGTTGTTTTAAATATTCTCCTTCTAGGAAATTCCATCAAAGCAAGACAAAACAATTCACTGCAACTTTGTTGTGGTTGGACGCATTTTATTTCATATACGAAACAATAATATAATCGAAGATTGATGATCATTCCAACATATCTACAATAAGCACAAATTTTGCTTTAATATGTATGAACGTGTTCTACAACTATTTGCCAGTTGTTGTGTTTTAATCTAAATAACAGGTAATATCAGGTCTTCTGTTATAGACGTAAAGCGAATCATTGCGGTCAAAATATGAGTACATGAGATAAACATGATACAATACAAAACATTTTGTTTTTCAAACTAACAAACTAAAAAGGAAAGAAGAAAAAAAAACAACTTCAAAACGTAGAGAAACGAAGAAAGCCAACGACCATAACAGACCGCCGACGTTTCTTGTTTATACTTTTGCAAGTGGGTAAATACAATAAAAATGAGTTTCAAGAATCAGTCAATGCAAAGGAAATTATATTATCTTTGGTGTTTAAAATGTTTTCTTTTTGTATTCTTACCATTCTAAAATATACTACTTAGAGCTTGATTCAATTTTCTTCTTTCTTTTGAAACTAGTTGACTTTCCGTTCTTTAGACAAAATTCATATAACTGTTAAATAACTACTAGTTATCGAAAATAAGCTTGAATTTTTTTTTTTGGTTACAAAGAAGTAATGTTATTTCTTTCTTAAACATACGGTTGAAGTTCGTTTTCTTTCACAAGTTCATCTTTGAATATATATATATATATTTTTTTTTCAACCATCTTCGATTTTTATATTGTAGAACTTACTAAGACATATATTATCAGTTTAAAACTTGGAATGTTTACAAAATATAAGAACTTTTTCATCAGAGTATTGTGAAAATATGTATTTTTTTAAAAATTACAGAATTAGGAACTTTATAACTATTAGAAAGAAAACTATTAAATAGAAATCCCTTAAACCCTTAGACGACCTTATACCCAAAGTAATTTATTTTATTAATTTATTTATTATAAAGTCTTAAAAAGTCCTATTTTCACAATACATTTCCAAAAAGTACTCTTTCTGTAATTAACTTTAAAAACTCTTTAAACCTATATCGTTGATTGCAAAAGTTTAATATTTCTAAAGTCAAACAAAAGAAAAAACAAAGATAAACTGCCGACACAAAAGAAAAGAAGATAAAATGCTGATACTTTTATTTTTTGTAAAGTAGAGATTTAATTCAACTTTTTAATCAAACAGTTTTTATACAAGCATAGTTCAATCTTATTGACTACACATTTTGAGAAAATCCACATTCATGGTCGTATCTTCATAGTTTTAACCTTTAAGAATTGTTTGAAGAATATTTATTGGGTTTGGGAGTATTTTTGGGAAAGATTTTATGAGCTCTTTGAATATTTCAACCATGTGGGAGTTCCTATTTTTGTGTTCGCACGCATTGCTTTACTTTAGTGAAAGTTGTCAAACGACGTCATTTGTTCAAGATCCCTTGAAAGGACGTCATTTCTCTCTTTTCTAACATCAAACTTCTAAAGCTTCAAAGCCGTCGTTTCCTCTGAAAAATCTGTGACCATAAACTTCAAAAGCCTCTAGAAGCTCTGGTACGTGTCGTAATGACTCGGCTTCAAGATCAGACGTCTTATAGATTTCTCGAAACCCATTTTTATATTATAAGACTACATAATATTATTTCACTGAACATATATATGAAGGTGAAGGCATCATCTAAAAATCATATCTTACGGACTTTTGTCTTAGCTAGCTACCATTAGAGCTACAACTTTTTCATTTCCAGCAATATTAAGAAATAAACAAATGAATGTCTCTTAACTTGTTCTATGCTAAAGATCAAATCTCATGATGGTCCATGAGAGATCAACAATTAACTCAATGACCGAGCCTTCTGAGAATATTTCTCAATCACTCTTACCCTGCTGAGATCCAATCTCTTGTAAGTAATGCTCTGCATCCAAAGCTGCCATGCACCCTACACAATCAATCAAATGAAGTTGCGATGTCAATTATTACTCTAAAGACAGAGCTAAACAGAGTGAAACAATTGAAAATTGTGAAAACAAGGCTCTTAAGTCTTAAAGTCTGTTATTTAAAAGAATCAAAGAACTCTACTAAGCAATGGAACAACAAACTCAAGGAAGACTATAACTCCAACACAAAAACTTTGCCTTGCATCAATTGTGAATTGAATCGCATGATATAGAAGCAACTAAACTTCAAGAGCTTGACAAGCCATAGGGTCGCAGAGACGCTTGAAAAGGTACTCCTTTTCAAAAGACATTTTCCAAAAACAGAGATTGCACACAAATTCAAGTAAAACAGTTTCTTTTAGAATCACTATTGCAACCTGTGAGAATAAAAAGCAAAGAGAGAAAGTAGAGAACTAACCAGTTCCTGCAGCAGTGACGGCCTGCCTATACTTCTTATCCTGAACATCACCGGCGGCAAAAACTCCGGCAACGCTAGTCTGTGTAGTACCAGGCTTCGTCACAACATAACCATCTGAATCTAACTCAACACCACCATCTAAAAACTTCGTAGCCGGCTCATGACCAATAGCAAAGAACAATCCAGAAACTTTCAAATCAGAAACATCTCCAGTAACCACATTCTTCACTTTCAATCCTCCAAGCAAGCCTCTTTCTCCATCTCCATAAGCTTCCACAACCGAAGAGTTCCAAATCACATCAATCTTAGGGTTAGACAAAGCTCTCTGCTGCATAATCTTAGACGCCCTAAATGCATCTCTCCTATGGATTATAAACACCTTAGATCCATATTTTGTGAGAAAGTTGGCTTCTTCCATTGCTGAATCGCCTCCACCGATCACCGCAAGAGGTTTGTTCCGAAAAATCGGAGCAGCTCCGTCGCAAACAGCACAAGCTGAGATTCCACGGTTCCAGAAACCTTCAGAACCTTCACCAGATCCAACGAAGTTAAGCCGTTTAGCCACAGCTCCAGTAGCGAGAATCACAGCGTCAGCGAGAACGGTTCTTGAATCTGTGAATAGCTTAAACGGTTTCGAAGAGAAATCGACTTTTGTCACCGTCTCTGTGAAAATGTTAGTACCGAATCGTTCCGATTGTTTACGGAATTTGTCAGTGAGCTCTGCTCCGAGAATACCTTCTGGAAATCCGGGGAAGTTCTCAACGTCGGTGGTGGTTGTTAATTGGCCGCCGGGAGCGATGTCGTTAGCCATCCATCCTTCGAAGAGAAGAGGTTTAAGTTCCGCCCTAGCTGCGTAAATCGCCGCCGTGTGAGCCGCTGGACCACTACCTACGATACAGAGCCTTGTGTTGTGAGTTTCGAGGCCATTCATGATGGCGGATGAAGAAAACGCGGAGGTTAGAGACGGCGGCTGCGGCTGCGGCTGAGAAAGAGTGGATCCAACTCCATACCGTGCCAAGCTTCGTGCTCTGCTTATCAGACACTTTAAAAACCTTGAATGACTCATACAACTATTCATTGGAAACGAACGAGACAAGACCTTCGATATATTAAAATTTTCTCCTTAGCTATGTATAATTGATATATTCTTGTTAAATATGAGACTTCTGTTTATTAAAGATTTGGATTTTTAGGCTTGCATAAATATGTAAAGCTTGGGAGGACATTGGGAATTTTGGACGATACAGTAACACAAGAATGGAATCACTTCGAGATCTAGTAGTTGTCTTGCATATCTTCCAAACCAAGATGATTCTTGATTCAAACTATATGTTGCTATTTCTTTCTTTATTGACTTTGAATGAAATCAAAACAACGTAAGAGACAAATTTAGAAGAAGAGAAAAACTAATAAAACATACATAAATAAATAAGAAAAGAAGTATACAAAAGGTTTTCAAACTGTTTCAGGGCACACAAAAGACAAATCTCTCAAAGACGATATGAGCTTAGAGCTTCCTTTAACCAGAAGCTCAAAGGAAAGCATCCTTCTCAAGCAGCTTCACCACCTCGAGCTGGTTGTTGAGCTTGGCTACATCAATGGGTGTCTTCTCGTCTAGGTTTTGTAGAGTCCTGGGACCACACACATAAAGCGTATATATAACTAAAGCCGTGACAGTGTTTAATGGAGTTATTTCTCTGTAAGTATTGTACTGTGAGACTTACACTGCAGCACCATTCTCTAGGAGAAGGCTTACACACTCTTTCCTCCCGTAACCAGCAGCGTAATGCAGAGGTGTGTTCTTATTTTTGTCAACCGCGTTAACATTAGCTCCATGATCGATAAGAACTTGCGCACATTTTAACTGTGGAAAGGGCTCAAGAGGGTCAAACTCAATTTAATCCATAATTATAAGCAAAAAGATGTTAAGTATGCTAGTAATAGCCAATTCCATTTCATTGTTCTTTCATTAATTGTGTCATGAAACTCTTACGAGTAGTAGAATCTTGAATAATGATAAAGATTCTTAACTTCAACTAGTGAAAAAAAGACAAGCACCTAAATCGAATATTAAATTGCCCTGAAGGGATAAGAGACTTGCATACCTCGCCGTATCCACAAGCAAAATGCAATGCTGTCCTTCCCTCAGAATCTTCTTCATCTTTGTTACCACCAGATTCCAAGGCATTTTTCAAACCCTGATTGAATCAACAAATCAAATGCAATAAAGAGATCAACAAAACAAATTTGTTTAGAGTGAGAAAATGGACAAAAAAACTTCTGCCTGTTCCACCTAATTCCTCGAGTAACACATAAATGATGAATCCCAAATCGTCAAGCATATAAACGTTTAACAAAGTAGGAAGCAGTCTAACCTCAACATCACCAAGACTGGCAGTTTGATGAACAATAGACTCTTCTTCTTCACCTTCTTCTGCTGCCTCAGGTTCAGCTGAAGCAGTCTGGTCTGGCAAGCCAGCAACAGGCATACCCATTGCTTCCCCCAGCTTTTTCAGCACATCTGGATCATTCCAGTACCTAATAACATATAATAATTCTTTCTCCATAAGCAAAAAAAAGTTTTACAATATCTATAAAAAACATTGAAAGAAGTTTGTATCACTCACTTCATCATGGCAGAAGGACCACCAGCATCTATCTCATCTAGTATAGGTTTCAACTCAGGATCATCTTTCATCCGCGCCATACGCTCAGAAAAGTGCTCAGCTGTTTCAGGATTGGAGAAAGCATCCAAAAAAGGAGACATTTGTGGATCCTGTAGACAAAAGAAAAAAACCAGACAGACACAGAGATTCATTTAAAGCCACGCCTTGATAACCAAACTACCGGAACGAAATCTAGAAGGAAAACTCTTCAATTTCTAACCTGCACTAAGGCGTTACCAAGTCGCTCCGCCATTGTCTTAAACTCAGGGTTATGCATAACCTGTTGCATTGTGTTGACATACTGTTGTGGATCAAAGTTAGGGAAACCACCTTCCTGAGCTGTGTTTGGAATAGATCTCTGAAGCTGCTCAGCCAATTGGTTAAATGCAGGATCTTTAGCAATTTGCTCAGCCATTTCTCTGATGCTTGGATCCTAATAACCCCCACCAAAACCCATCAATAAAAAAAAACTCCAAGAAGAAAACTTTTCAATTGTGCTACAACAAAGGGCACTTACGTTGAGGATACCAGCCATATTTGAGAAATCAAAAGCATTGAAATTCAAGCCAGGAATAGCTGATGAAGGTGTACTCCCAGAAGCTGACTCCGGTTTAGAACTCTTATTCTCCTCCGTCGATTGGGTTTTCTCATCTACAGTAAACGAAATTACAATTCTCTAATCTCAAAGACAAAACAATGAACCAATCACCAAATCTGACTAGAAACGATTCAATCAGAGATTCAATATCGCAGATCAGATTGTAATTTGAGAACAACACTGGGTTAAAAATCAAACATTACCTGAAGGAGGCGGATTTTTCTCTGAATTCGAAGCCATTAAATATGACTAAAACCCTAAAAAGAAAAACACAATATCGATTCAGGATTGAAGGAAAATAGTAAAGAAGAAGATAAAGAAATCGAAGGGAGACCTATCAGAAAGAGATGAGTAAATCGAAGAAGAAGCACAAATTTACCCGAGAAGACAATGTTGTGGTGGCAAACGCACAGAAAACTCAGAAATACAGATAATCTTTTATTTATTTATTATTACAATTAATATGACGACAGAGAAATTTATTTTATTTATTTATATGTAGCTCTGGATTGGATTGAGAAGAAGACGAGGCACAACAGCCACTGCTTCCATTGAAGTTTGAACCTAAAGAAGCTAAGAGTTTTTTATTTTTCTTCTAAATAATCATATAGATATTATCGGCCCAAATAATCTGGTTTACCTCTAGGCCTACCTAAGCCTACGGGTTCGAATGTGAACCGGAATTAATAAGCTGAGCCACGTCAGATTTATGATTTTTTTTTCCCAGTAACATATGATTTAAGATCCAATTATCCGTTAAATGGATAAACACGCGTCACTTCTCGGAAGCAGCCGTTCATGGCAGCCACGCCTTCACTCTGTGCTGCTCTCCGATCTCCCGTTTCTTCCCGGAGATTCTCTCCGATTCGCAAAACCAACTCTCCTTTTCATTTCAGTTTCGTACCTTCATCGTTGCCGTCACCGTCCTCGTATACATTGCCTAGACTATTCGGTTCCGTGCCTATTGGCGGCAGACTTTTCCCGCGTTTATCGGCGGCGAAGCAGCAGGTTGATCAGGATGAGGTTGGATTTGATCAAGAACCGTCTCAGGAGATTGCGATAGCGTCTGCGTGTTTGGTTGGTGTTCTCACCGGAATCAGTGTGGTTTTATTCAACAATTGCGTTCACTTGCTTCGAGACTTCTCATGGGATGGGATTCCTGATCGTGGAGCTTCTTATCTTAGAGAGGCACCGATCGGTTCTAATTGGTTGCGTGTTATCCTTGTTCCGACTATCGGCGGTTTGGTGGTGAGCGTCCTCAATCAGCTTCGAGAATCTGCCGGAGATTCCGCCGCAGATTCTGATTCTAGTCTTGATCGTGTTAAGGCAGTGTTGCGTCCTATCCTTAAAACTGTTGCCGCATGTGTAACTCTTGGTACTGGAAATTCTCTGGGGCCGGAAGGTCCTAGTGTTGAAATTGGAGCGTCAATCGCAAAAGGAGTGAACTCTCTGTTCAATAAAAGTCCTCAGACTGGGCTCTCACTTCTTGCTGCTGGCTCAGCTTCTGGAATTTCCTCTGGTTTGTTCATCTTCTGTCCAATACATTACGATATTTGTTATATGTTTGGTTCTTGCGTATGAGTCTCTTGCTTGAACTAGAAGTGCATGTTTGCTTTCTTTTCAGTTGAAGTTGAAAAGACTTAAATAGAAAATAACTCAAATAAGCTTAAGCTCGTTTATCATCACTTCATTGTTTTCTTGGTGAAGAATGATTGTGTTTTCTGTAGTATTCTACCATCGTGGATGATTGCTTTGCATAGATATTCAGATATTGTATGATTTCAGATTAGTCATATTTCTGTTATGATGTCGTAGTGATTTTATTGTTTAACGTTAAGTAAGTCGATTATGTTTTGTTACAGGGTTCAATGCAGCTGTTGCTGGATGCTTCTTTGCCGTTGAATCCGTTTTGTGGCCTTCTTCATCAAGTGATTCATCAACATCACTTCCAAACACAACTTCAATGGTTATTCTAAGTGCTGTTACTGCATCTGTGGTGTCGGAAATCGGTCTTGGCTCTGAACCTGCGTTTAAGGTTCCTGACTATGACTTCCGTTCTCCTGGAGGTAATATACAACTGCAATCCTTATGCTTTCTACCTTCTCCTTTTGTGCTTTCTTGGTGGAAAACTTTGCATAGCTTTTTATGCAAGGCGGAACCGGAAACCAAACTTATGAGAGCTGTTAACTGATTTGCAGAACTTCCACTCTATCTTTTATTGGGCGCTCTGTGTGGCCTGGTCTCGTTGGCATTATCTCGATGTACATCATCCATGACATCTGCTGTTGACAGTCTTAACAAGGATGCTGGGATACCAAAGACTATATTTCCTGTAATGGGTGGCTTAACTGTTGGTATCATAGCTTTGGTATACCCTGAAGTCTTATATTGGGGGTTCCAGAACGTGGATATTTTGTTGGAGAAACGTCCATTTGTGAAGGGCCTTTCAGCTGATCTTTTGCTTCAGCTGGTAGCGGTCAAGATAGCTGCAACTGCATGGTGTCGGGCTTCTGGACTTGTCGGTGGATACTATGCTCCTTCTCTCTTTATTGGCGGGGCAGCAGGAATGGCCTATGGAAAGTTTATTGGACTTGCTTTGGCTCAGAACCCTGAAATCAATCTCTCTATCCTGGAAGTGGCATCTCCACAAGCTTATGGTCTGGTACTGTTCTTATGTGGTCAATGTTTCAAACTTTTCTTAATTTCAGAGTCTATTTGATTGGTTACCTGCCAAAACTATCAACAGAGAAACGAAAATAAGTATTTTCGGCTTAACTGAGAAATTTATGCTAAAATTTTTGCAGCTTCATTGCCAATGATCCTGTTCTTCTCATTGTTTTACAGGTTGGAATGGCTGCTACACTTGCGGGGGTTTGTCAAGTTCCTCTTACAGCGGTACTACTGCTATTTGAACTTACACAGGATTATCGTATAGTGTTACCTCTACTGGGAGCTGTAGGCATGTCTTCATGGATTACATCTGGACAATCAAAGAGACAAGAAACTAGAGAAACAAAAGAAACTAGGAAAAGAAAGAACCAAGAAGCTGTACAGTCTCTGACGTCATCTGATGATGGATCATCAACGAATAACCTTTGTGAAGTTGAAAGTTCTCTTTGCATTGATGATTCACTCATCCAAGCTGAGGAGCTACCGAAGAGGATCTTTGTTTCAGAAGCCATGCGAACAAGATTTGCCACAGTTATGATGAGCACTTCTTTGGAAGAGGCGTTAACTCGTATGCTGATAGAGAAACAATCCTGTGCCTTGATTGTTGATCCTGACAATATCTTTCTTGGTCTACTTACACTTTCAGACATTCAGGAATTCAGCAAAGCAAGAAAAGAAGGAAACAAAAGAACCAAGGTATGGAATTTGAATAGTCTGTTCTTGCCTCGAACATCTGAAATAACTATTTCTTGCGGTAACCTGATCAAATAATTGAAACATTTCATAGGATACTTTTGTTTACGACATATGTTTGATGAGTGGAGGAAAATGGAAAGTGCCGTGGACTGTTACACCTGATATGGATCTTCTAACTGCCCAAACAATCATGAACAAGCATGAAATTTCTCACGTTGTAGTCGTTTCAGGCAGCATTGATGCTCGCAGAATACACCCTGTTGGGGTCCTAGATAGAGAATGTATCACTCTAACGCGAAGGTATACCTGCATCTGTCGTCCCTCAGTTTTAACTGTTTTCCCAAGATAACCTTTTCGTGTATGTTTAATGAACCTAACTGACTAACCGAGTCTTCCACATGGCAATTGGCAAGAGTGTGTAGAGAGTCGGTGTTACAATAACTTAGGCTGCCAGGTTTCCCATATTGGATGTTGTTGAAGTTAAATTAGTTAAAGAAATTTTACCTGCAACTTTTTCTTTTCTCATAAAAGGAAAGGAGTGAGTGGCAAAGTCCAGTTTGCTATATTCTTTATTCTTAGGACTGTCAACTGTATCTAGACTTAATACCAAAGCTATTGACCCACCGAACAAGTTTCTCAATTCAATTGAAACGTTTCTTTGTATTTCTGCTTTTGCTGTGTAGATGCTGTACTGGAGATGATACTAGTTTTTCTTAACTTTCTCTCTTGCTTGACCTGGCAGGGCTCTAGCAACCAGAATGTTCCTCGTCAATTCGCTGTATCCATAAACGGGCTTGTTTTGTAATTCTTCTTGAGCTGACTAGGGTGATGTCAATCTGTTTCTTCTGTGAGGCTCAGGGCCAATTTTTGTTCTTTGTATTAAGAGATTTGGGGAGAAAGAGTCGGCTGGTGCAGCATGGATGTTTGTCTTCGTCATCTGTTGATTGAAGTTGTGGAAGCTCCCATATCCCACCGAAGGTGTTGAGCAATCCAAAGGGAATGGAACATGGAACGTGGTTCTGAGAAAAATTCAGAAATTTTCTGAGACCAAAGATACTGAGTTCAGGTGATTTGTTACTATTTGCATCTTATTTTTTACAGATTTGTTACTGTACCTTACTCAATATTTGTCTATTTTGTAAATTGAGAAAGTTTTGAGTACTTGAAGACTGACAGTTTCAACAATTGTAAGGGTTTCCTTGTCCACTATTTTGTATTTTGAAGAACACTGGATTTTCTTGAAATCCAACGTTGAAATGCCTTGTTTCTGGAGTCTCTCTCTCTCTCTGTTACCCGTAAAGGCATGTTGATGTCTAATTATATGGAGATTTTTCTCCAAGAAAATCCCTAGAGAAAACAGTAGTTAGGCCACTGTGTTGGTTAAACAACCGCCCTAAAACCATTTAGGTAAAGAAGAAGCAACCCACATGAGTTGAATGACCTACCTAATCTATACTTACCTCCAGCATGGTATAGCTAGTACCCTCTGAATACGCATGGATACACAGGCTATATAATCATTCGAGTGTGACTCTGTTGATACCGGAAAATGGATCAAGCAAAGGGAAAAGTCTGTGTTACCGGGGCTTCAGGCTTCTTGGCTTCTTGGCTTGTGAAAAGGCTTCTCCTTGACGGATATGAAGTTATTGGAACAGTCAGAGATCCAGGTTTTTCTATCCTTCTTGTTTTGCTCCGTTTTGGTGCCTGTCATTACTCAGTTAGTTTTCCTGTTTTAACAGGAAATGAGAAGAAACTTGCGCACCTTTGGAAGTTGGAAGGGGCAAAGGAGAGACTACGGTTGGTGAAGGCTGATTTAGTGGAAGATGGAAGTTTTGATAACGCCGTAATGGGATGCCAAGGAGTTTTCCATACTGCTTCTCCTGTGCTCAAACCTACCTCTAATCCAGAGGCATGCCACTACAACTTTTTTCTTCCTGGTCATAGTATGCTTTGTGTATCTTTTACTAGATTATCTGTTCTCTAAGGCTTTTTCTTTCTTATGATCTGATAGGATGAGATCTTGAGACCAGCTATAGAGGGAACCCTGAATGTACTGAGATCATGCAGGAAGAATCAGTCCCTGAAGCGTGTGGTTCTCACCTCATCCTCTTCAACTGTCAGAATCAGAGATGATTTTGATCCCAAAATCCCTCTTGACGAATCAATTTGGACTTCTGTGGAACTCTGCAAGCGTTTCCAGGTATAATAATTTGAAATAGCCTTTAATGTATTAACAAAGAACAGAGATCACAAAGTCTTCTAGCTTACCCAAAAGTGACAGGTAGCTATCTTGCTCAACACAAAAATCATATTAGCTAACAGTTTGTGTAAATTGCATTTCACAATTTGATGCAACATGGGAAAAAAGGTCTGGTATGCCTTATCAAAGACATTAGCCGAGCAAGCTGCATGGAGATTCTGTGAAGAAAATGGTATTGACCTCGTCACTGTTCTACCATCCTTCCTCGTCGGACCCAGTCTGCCTCCTGATCTATGTGCTACAGCTTCCGATGTCCTTGGATTACTGAAAGGTACTCTCTTTCTCATTAGTTGTCCAAGCAAGGTCACGGGACTCGTTTTTTGGGTCCTATTCCATCTGTTACAATAGTTTATATAACTTGTCATTCAACACAACAGGAGAAACAGAGAAGTTCCAATGGCATGGACAAATGGGGTATGTTCATATCGATGACGTTGCACGAACGCACATACTTGTTTTCGAACATGAAGCAGCTCAAGGCAGATACATTTGCAGCTCTAATGTTATCAGTCTAGAGGAACTAGTTTCCTTCTTATCCACTCGTTACCCATCACTCCCTATCCCCAAGAGGTCTGACTCTGATCTTTAAACTAAATTCTTAATGAAGCCTTATTAAAATTTGAAAATCACAGACGATGATATTCTCTTTGAAAATTTCAGGTTTGAGAAACTAAATAGGCTGCATTACAACTTTAACACCTCGAAGATACAGAGTCTCGGGTTCAAGTTCAAGTCCCTTGAAGAGATGTTTGATGACTGCATTGCCTCATTCGTCGAGCAAGGCTATTTATCTACTGCTGTTCCATAACTCTTAGACTAGAGAATATGTGCAAATAAGATTGGTCTGAGATAGTAGTAATGTCGCTTCACAATAAAAGAATGGAATTTGAAAACATGTCGACAAAGGTTACAAACGATCTAATATTACTTGTTTATGACCCAAATCAAAACATACATCTTCTATAAAAGTTACGCTTTAAGATGAAAATCCCTCGGGAGGAAAAAGTTTGGAAAAAAAAAATTCTCAAAACAGCAAAGAGTGCACAGATGATGAAAGAAACTACTTAGTAGCCTGAGCGATTATATTACTTATCGAACTGGCCTCCTCTTTTGCAACCTCCACCAGTTGATCCTTCAACATCAAAACAGAGACAGACTGTCATTTGTCAAGACAAAAACTTAAACTAATCTTGTCATGTCGATGACTTAAGCAGAGAACTCAGTACCTGGGCGGATATAATCCTGGCTACTGTTTTCTTGCTCGACTCTTGAAGCTCCCCGGCAATCAAGAGCTCATCCAATATGTAATATGCCTACGAAATCAACAAGAAATCCAGAAAGTGTCATCAAGAAATAAAGATGTGGAGACTAGAGAATCAATTGTTGAATGGTAGAGTCCTGGAGCGTTTGTAGTATGTTATTACCTTGTGGAAGTTAAAAATCAAATCGAGTTCACACACCTGAAGGTCATATATAAAACAAGTCCTGATCAAAATCTAGATGTTCCGCTAAGGTAAAAGATAATAAAAGAAGTAGAGGCTCCAGGTGCTGGTTTTTTACTCACACTTCCAAAATAGCGATCGAGAATCTCAACATAGTGATGAATGATCTCAAGGACTTCTAACTCGTTATCCTCCTGATCAATGCACATGCAGAAGTACAGACTTGCATATCTTTTGTAAACAACTTTGTAGCCTCTCCATTCAACAAAATTGCAGAGCTTGGGACCTCGATTCAGAATAACTCCACTGAGTTCTCGTATAACCTATCCATAGCATTTTTCCCATGTAAGATCACATGTATGCTAAAGCATAACATGGTATTAACCTCAATAACTTTGGTATTCATACCTTAGATCTTTCCTTCTGTACATAAGGCGAATACCATTTGGTGAGCCTAATCTTTCCTTGCCGGCTAACAAGAAGCACAAAATGTATCTGAAATCACACACAAAATCACCCAAAAGTTCACCATTGACTGCTTATTAGGATCATTTGACTCAAATCGTTTCCATGACAAGAATCTTGACAACTGGAGAAAGCATGATGGTAGATGATTTCACACAACTAAAATATTTATGCATAGCAATTCAAAGCACGGAAATGGTCGCAATTTCCAATTCTATTGAAGTTTCACCAGAAGTAGTCAAAGATGAGAAGACAGATCATCCAAAAAGATCCTTCTAAAACGATATAGTGCAGGTAAAGACCATGCGGATCCTTGTAAATCAACAAGGTAGCTCAATGAGAAAGCCAAGCGATTAAGAGACCATGTGGATCAACCTAGCATCACCGTTTGTGGCATCACATACACAATTGTGAAAACGACAACTAACAAGGCGGGCACATAGAAAAAAAAAGAAAAAAAGAAGAGATCCATCCCCCAAACTCAAAATCCATGAAGTGATTCATATATGAATACAAATACATTCATTTTTGAACACATCAAAAAGGCAGGAGACATTCACCAGCTCTTAAGAAAGAATCCAACAAAACAAACAAGCCATTGAACTAATTAGAGGAGGATCAAATCAAACCCAGGAGCTAACATTATCAAATTAAAATCTGATCAAACTAATTAACCGAAATGAAGATTAAATAACAAAAGGAACGAATGGGAGATGCGAGATTCAAATCCACAAGTTGTTTGTTTTCGGGAAGCATCATCATAAAACACACAAAATCGAAGATCGATCATTTATACGGAGGGTGTATAGAGATTGTTACCATGATTTCGTAGCTCAATACAGAACAAATCTGTAGCAGCCAAATCCAGAAGCTTATTAGATGATCCCTTCACAGAAAAATCAAATATGTTTTCTTTTCTCAAAACTGTCAAACAGGTGAGAGTGCCAGGGCTATAATAGTCATTGTACCTTATTCAAAACGGACTGAATTCCGGGTCGGATCCGACTCTGAGCTTACAATTTCTCTAATCATTTTGTTCCATTATTGCGTCTAATATTCTTTTTGCATTTTTCCGATTCCGATGATCAATTAAATTAAACTACCTTCGTTCATTTTTAAATATAACTTGTTACAGATAACTTTTTCTTTTAACCTTGTTCTAAATCGAATTATAAATTAGCGAGTCAAGTATATATCAATTATCTCAAAAGGAGTTTTTAAACAATCTTATCGAATTGCAGAATTTTTTTTCTTGAACATAAAATCTGCATTCTCTCTTGTACTGCTTAGTGTTATACCAAATAGTTTTATTTCTTATGTAAATAGAAATAAAGCTTTTTATTCTTTGTTCATGAATATCCAAAATTATATTTCTAAAACTGCATTACATAGATACTACACGTAGTTTAATAGTTTGTGTTAGTGTTATCACTGCATCACCACACAGTTCCAGTCCACGTAATAGTTGGTAAAAAATATCCATCAATTATTTCGAATAATATATGAAGTTTTAGCTTCAATTGTTTGTCTTTAAAAAAATATAAACAAAAGGTTTTAACTAAGAAAAATAACTCTTGAACTGGCATATATAGAACAGCGACCAATTAATGGACAGTTATGAAGTTATGAACACAAACCTTTCACATAAGCTTGTATCTATTTGGCTGAACTACACCATACCTTGGACTTGGAGAAAGGCATATTCTTTGCATGCAGGCTTTTAATAATAATAAAAAATTCCTTAAAATTGTTTTTCTCAAGTTTCAATAATGTGTTCTGAAGTTGACATCATAGAAATTAGGGTTTTGTTGTTCTCCCAAAATATTCTTTCCTCTTCTTTGCCAGACAGCGGAAGTTCAGTTTTATGATATGAACAATATAGAATTGTTGCATTATAATATATACATTGGTTGTATACACACTCAAATTAGAACATGTTATGACAATAATCGCAAGATTCAATTAAAGCCTTAATATATGGAAACATCAATTAACGAATTTAAAATTCATTTACTCCACATTCTTCACCTAATATTGAATAGAACATGTTTAAACTTAATTATCACAATATATAGTCCAAGCAATGTCACAAAATAATATCTTCTTTTTATAACACTTACCGATTCTATTCATAATAAACAAACAGTAAAAAGGAAATTTAAGCCTTCGTTTTAGTTTTTCATACACCAAAGATTAAAAAAAAACAAAAGAAACCCTAATCTTCGCATTTCACAACCGCGTCAAACTCAAACGCACAAAAAGTGTCACCAAAATGCCTAAACGCTAAAACGCGGGTCTAGTAACACCGCCACCTCCACCATCTCCTCCTCCTCCACTGCCTCCACCGCCTCTCATACCGAAGATATCTCCGCCGGAGAATTGAAAATTGTTCATATTCATTCCAAGATTATAGAAAGCAACTCCTCCTCCGTTTCTACCTCCGAGGTTTGAATCACACACTTGGGCCCCACCTCCCGTAACTTCCGACGACTGAGACGCCGCTGGCTGCGACTGCTGCAACCCGGTGGTTCTCGGCGGTGGGGTTTCTTCCTCTTCAATCGGTAACCTATCATAAACTGCGTTTGCGAAAGAGGCAGCCATCAACACTACCGGACCCGACGCAATCAACGAACCAGCCACATTCCCTCCTACAACTTGTCCTTGACCTCCGGCTAAATACACCGTTAAACCTCCTGCTCCCGGCGGCGCAGGCGGCGGAAGCGCAGTCCCGGTCAAAGACAGTATCTCAAACCGACCATGCAGAGTAATCACACCTCCACCCGCCGGAGCTGCCGGTTGGCGTATCGTGACATTAGTGACCGCACCGGTGCCGCTTATAACGCAAACGCCGCAGCCGCGACGAGTTGCATAGGTAGAGACAGCCTCGGATATGTCCGAGCCGGAGGTTACTTCAAGAACGTGAGATCTAAGGACGTTAGGACTATCTCTGGTTATAATCGTCGGGGGTTTCGGTTTGTTTTTGGAACCAGCAGGACGGCCACGTGGACGGCGTCCGGAGGAAGAACCAGAGGCGGTGGCTGAGCTGGTTGCTCCGCCTGTGGGAGTGGTCTCGGCCTTTGCTTCGTCAGCTTCAGATCTGTTAAGTTCCATGTTATTATGATCAGATGAGGTTCTGGAATCTTCAGGTCTCTGTAGATGCAGTTCTTGCCCTAGAAGAGGGTGCATATAACCAGACATTGCTAACGAAAACAAGAAACTGTGTTTGGAGTTTTGTATTTTTTTCTGTTGTAGAGAGAGACAAAGACAAAAGTCGACAGAAAACTTAGTGATGAAGTGGTTTGTCACTGAGAGTGTTTCAGAGACTGAGTTTGATTAAACTTACATAAATGCTACAGACAAAACAAGAAGACGACAAGAGAGAACAAAACCCTACTGAATGAATAGTGAGAGAGAGATGTGAAAGAGGGTCGGTGAAATTTGTCTGGACCCAGATCTAGATCTTCATGTGGAGTAATGGAATGAAACAAAGGAGAGAAAGAAGTAAAGCAAGAGCATCAAAACACTATTTAAACACAGCCCTCTTCTAAATTATAATATACATAAATATAAATACATTTATATTTGTATATATAGATTATTTTGTGTTAAGATATACTACACATATCATATATGTTACATATAAGAGGGGTGGTGTAGTGGCTTTTCCTCGAGTAAAGCAAAAAAACTTAAAAAAATTAAGATGTTGACGACTGAAGAAGAAGAAGGGATTGATGGATTCTGTGGGAGACAAAAGAAGGAATCTGGGGAAGGAGATTACGGAGATTGAGAAATTAAAGGAGAGACCTTTTGTGACGGTGAAGGGATGGTTTTAGTGATATGATGTGATGATTGTAGATCTCTTTGTTTTGTTCTCTTCTTTCAAAGCATAAGAGAAAAGGAAGCGAATGGTAGATTGTGTTATTCCAAAGTCAAGTTATGATATTTGATTTCAAGAACAATAACCGACCTAAATTTCTGTTATTGTTTTTCTGTCGGTAATAACATAAGGGTTGTCCTCTTTTATTTCAAGTTCAACTATTTTTTTTTAAATACTTTTGCCTCTTACCATTAGTCTAAGATATATATCATATGTTTTAACATGACAAAATACAATTTCGGAAAAACTAAAAAATAATTTTGCTAATCAAAGAGGTGTAGATTCTATGATCCATTATTTTATCGTATTAAAGACAAATACCTATATAGTAGTTATTTTCTCACCTAAAACAATTTTGAGACAATGATTCAACATATCTCCAAATAGAATATTGTTCAACCCAAAAAGCTTTGTGCTAGCTAGATAATGTAGTTTTTTTCTTAATTCGGAAGCTATATATATATATATATATTATGACTATTGATTTTATGATTGATCATTTAAAAAAAGAGTAAATAACTACTATACATTCTTGAATGAAATAATAAAAGTTAATGGAAAGTGGACCAAGAAGAAATATATAAACTATTTTGAATGTTTGGGGAGTAGTTTTTTCTTCTTTTTCATTGAATCAATAGTCATAAGAGTAATAGTGTCAAAATATGGAATATTGTAGAGTGGTTGGGTAAAGTTATATATAAGTTACACGTTTTGCGTATATTTAAGTGTAAAATTAACTAACGTTCACGTGGTCGATCGTCTCATTTATATAGTTATATATATCAAATCGCATATATTAATCATATGATCTACCATATATGATTTACTAAAAATAATTTTACAGATTTAACTATATCGATATTAGATAATGTAGGATTACAAATTTAGCCATCGGTAAAAAAAATTTACCAACTATTGCACCAGATCGATTATTGAGGTTGAAGAAAATTTGGTTTCTTAGAAACTTCGGCAGGTGAAATAGAGAGAGATTGAGAACATATCCATTTGATCGTGTTCTGCTTTACGGAGTTCAATCAGCTTCTTGGCCCTTTAGTAAGGAAAAACTATTGGTCGCTTAAATAAGGAGGTTTCAATTTTACTTTATCTTTCTCTCTTTTTGGTATATCTGAAATAAATTTTAATAATGTTCTTTTTTTATAAATAGCGTCATAAAAGTGGTAATTTGTTACAAAAAGTTCTAACATTATGCATCCTGGAGTAATAGTATTTATCTGAATTGGAAATTATTTATGGTATTTCCTCGTTAACCATGCTGATATCGAAACTCTTATGGATAATTTTCGAATATTTTCTTTTGAGTGGCGATGAAGTGATCGGACGACGTAAAGCTTAGAAAACAATTTGTGTGTGTAATGAGTAGAGGAAGAAAATGGGGCTTCACCATTGGCTGTGATTGTGGAAAGTGGTGGATTTCACATGATGAGCATTTTGCTTTCTTCCTTTTCTTGATTTAATTTAACCTTTTACATTTCTCGAGCCACTCAAGAGCATGGCTTCACTTTAAATATATTATAACGTTTAAATATTAAAATTGCTAAACTTTACAGAGGGGATCTGTTTTGTGTTACAAACAAAGGAAGCTGATATTTTATGCACATGCTTGCCAATATACTAATTCGATTTCAACGACTAATGGTTGGAAAGCAAATTATCAAATACTTGGATTCAGTTTCATTGTTCTACATTTTTCTTCAAAAACTTAATACTATTTTGGAATTTGTATTGAAAGGGATAGCTCGAGTATGTAGGCGTTGCCAGAATGTGCTCCGTAGCTTGAGTATTGCTGGTACGTCCAACATGACTCCATCACCACTTCACAAGATAGTGGTCCAAACGACGATCTACATTCTCAATAGGCTCCTCAACAATCCGGACATCTTATTCCGTAATCTCGACCGAACTGGTTGGGATACAATCACCGCAAACTCAACCCGTCCGTCGTTTATGGATCTAATATGCAAATGGCTCTAAATTAGAATAATCTTTTGTTTAAAATGATCTGCTGTATAAATTTTTAGATGTATTGTAAAATGCTCCCTTTATCGTTTTAATGAAATTAACATTTATCAAAAAAAAAAGAAATCGAAAAACAAAAGTTGGACATTTTTGGACGTAATATCTTTCCATATACATTCGTGAAGCAGTAGAATGCCAAAAATCATCATATCATCTCATTATAAGGCCTCAACATAGATTCGACGTCGAACAATAATGCCACATAATAGGCTTGGATAAATATATAAAATATCTCACATATATATGATCATATAATCTTGGAATAATTAAAGATCAAGACGATTTTCCGCACTTAGGACTAGGAGAAGCAGAAGTTTTGTGATCGAGATAGGCAGAAATGAAATATTCGCGAGGTTGAGTACAATAACAGTGGCACATCTTCGTGCAAAAAATCTGATCATGAAGCTTAGGCATGCATTTATTAATGATATAGTGTTTGATGCAATGATCTGTATTCAATGCGTGGCCCTTTGTCGACTTCTTTGAAGAGATCTCCTCACCGTTCAAGCACCACGTTGCGCTCATTAACATACAAGCCACTATCATCAACATTGTCACTCTCTCGTTTATTCCCTTTGCACTCATTTTCTTACTTGAACAATTAATTGATTTCTTACAAAATTTGTTTTTTTTTTCGTGTTTGTTTTTAAGGGAATATGAATTTGTGATGTTTTGAAAATATATATAAGTGTATCCGTAGTATCTATTTTTAAATATATTTTGTTTTTGTTTTAACTGTTTCAATGAAATTTGTTTTTGTGAATGAGTAACAAATCACTAAGTATATCGCTTATTTGTTTTATAATTTCATAGTAGGACTGTCAAAAGCTTATTGCATTGATTTATTAACTGTGTTAATTTATTCTTTGAATCTAGTATTGTTATGTTTTTGTTGGATCCTAAATTAAGTTGTCTACTCGTATCAACCAAAATATAATGGTTTTAACCCCCCCAAAAAAAAATCAAAAAATTATGTCTTAATGAATAAGATTAACAAAATTAATCCCTTCCAGTGTTACTTTTTTTTTGGGATAAAAATCGCTTTAACATTGTTGAATATATTATTGAATGTTTTTGCAGCTTGCACTATGTTTAGATGTATTGCATTATTTTATATTTATTGTACACCATAATTTCGAATATATAATCAGTTTTTTTTTTTGGGTAAAAATATATAATCAGTTTATATTTATGATTACCAGTTTTTTTTTTTTTTTGTATGAAAAAGGAAAAGAAACCCGTAAATTAAATTAATCATGTATAACCCGGTTCTTACTACTTCCATGCGACGCCGGTTTAGTACGGTTCCTTAAAATGTTTCTTGATTTGGACGAAAACACGTGAAGAAAATGTGTTTCAAATTCTCGTCTTTTTGTTAGTACTTTTCTTTAATTTTACCCAAAGGTAAAATTTCATTTAAAGAAAACAACATAAACAACTATGGCCAAAATTTATTCGGGTGACAGCCAAACCCAAGAAAAATGTGGATGAAACACAGATTAGTGGAAATTTATAACTTAATCCGCAAGCAAGCGACTAAGCCAAAATAGGACCAATGCACGATTTCAAAACATTGCTTAGAGCGTACGGAACTTGTGGAGAGCAGTGCTCAGTCCTCACAAGATCCACCAACAAAGGGAAGAAGCTGGACACGTGTCTTTTCAAAGACTCTGCTTCTAAGGAGCACAAGGCTTCGAGTGACGAAACAAGCAGCGAAGTTCTCGCCGTGGCTTCTTCTACACGATCTGCTTCCATCGGAAGAATCCATAAGACTTGTCTTTTTTGCTGTTGTTGTTGTTGATCTGTGCATTTAAGGTAGATCTTCACGACTTTTGCGCATTCAGTGACTAGACGAGACTCGAGATCGAGTTCTTTGGATACGTTTGGATTGCAAGTGACCATGTCTTGGAGGAACGTCATGTAAGATTTGTTAGTCTCGTTCTCGAAGTTAAGTAATTGAGGCTCTGTTAGGTTTTGGACCGAGCATGCTCTCTTGAACTTCCTGCGAAGGACTGTGTCGGTGTTTAGTTGCTGCGCGTGAGACGCGATGCACGAGAAAATGTCTGCGAGGATATCCACGTGTGATGCGGACAATGAGAATTGGTTTTTTCTGTATAAATCACTCACAACCTGCAATAGAAACAGAGAAGTCAAAAACAGAGTAATTGGCTTAAGAAGAGAGAAACAGAGAGAGGAGAGAGAGGGGATACCTCGACGATTTGAGACAGGACATCAATGTGTTTCTTTGTTCTAGAGACAACATACGACATGATATGAAGACTGTCATCATCGAGATCATATTTGTTTACGCTTTGACCAGAGATTGTTTCAACATCTTCGATATCATCCATTGTTCTCAAGACTTTCATGAAACCCGCGAAAGTAAGCGAGGCTGCTTCCTTGAGAGCCAAGAAAATCTCTGTCCATTCATCTTCAGAGGCGTTACGAGCCAATCCATCAGCCAAACGAAGCAAGACAGAGATTCCAGAGCCTGTAGAGCCTTGAAAAGGACTCTTTATGAACCCTATGAGGATTGACAAAACGCTTGGAAGCTGAGACCTAACGGAGCTGAAAAAGTTAACGAGTAGATCAACGAGAAGCTGCAATGCAAGTGTTGATGTCTCAGAGTCCCATGTGGTTTCTTCGTTGTCTAGAGAATCCGAGGATGGCGAATCAACACTTTCTTCGAAGAGCATATCAGTTTTACTACGTATGTTGTTGAAAACCGGGAGAATGATAGAGCTGAAGATTCTAGTCCAAAAGGGTCTTGTAAAAAGATGACCATGATCCATCAGAATATTGAAGAGTACTTCTATGGAACGCTTTCGAATTGCTGGTCTCGGATTCGAGGCGTGCTTAGATAAACCTGAATAGATAAAAATACTCAAATCATTTTAGTAAAACAGAGGATACAACTTCGTGTGTTAAGCATAGAAGCCAGATTTGGTTGTAACCTGTAAGCAGAGGAACCCAATAGGATACTTGTTCATCCAGGTCGGTAAAACTATGTGTATCCAACGAATCTTCCTTTAATGCAGATATAGTATTGTTCTTGAGTTTCTCATTCAAGACAAGTCCTCCTTCTGCAAGTTTTGAAGCGCAGAAACGAAGAAAATCTATGGTGTTGAAGCCAACGTCACCTTCAAACTTGCTGTTTGTGAAGGTGATGAGACATCTAATGCAGTCTGCGTATACGGTTATCTCTGTTTCGGTTATAAAATGAAAATGATCCCGCACGATTTTCTCGATTGTCTCAGAAGCCAAAAGTACAATGTTCTTCCTCTCGTCAACCGCTGCAGTAGTAAAAACCTAAACCAACAAGATCATTAGATAACATTTTTCAAAGATGAATATTGGATTGAGAAATGTGTGTGTAATACTTACCGTGAAGACATTTTTCCAACCAGACTTCACATTACTAACTCGACTAAGAACCATTTGAGACACACATCGGACTATTAGCTCTCTAATCTCTGCGGAACTGCTTTTCTGCATAACAATGACGAATGGTCGAAGAAACTCATGCTGGAAATGGTAGTTTGCTAGCTCCTCACGTTCCAAGAACTTCATGGAAAGCTGACGAAGCGAGTCCATGACAAATATTGCAACAGAGAGATTCTCTGACAAGCCTACTGATACGAAGAAATCAGAGAGAACATTCCATATCCGGGACCAAACTAATCGGATGCGGTTCATGTTATAATGCCTGCCACAGAAAAAGAAAGCAGTTCATTTGATCAGAGAGTGACAAAGAAGAACAATGGAATTAGTATAATAAGATCATAGAATGGGAATTTACGCTGTTTCGACTAGTTTCGTGAGGCTAAAGACACGAGGATCTGTTGGTGACTGAAGTTCTGACATGGAGACTTTGCATAGTGCTTTAACAAAGGCAACTATAGCTTCACTATTCAACCTTTGGCTATTAGCATAGACATGGTTCAATTCAAAATTACCTATTTGATCAAGTAGATTCAAATTGGCAATGAAACTTTTGATCTGCTCCGGAGTAACTAGTTTAGGAACACTTTTCACAAGTGAAGTACTATCATAAGAACTTCCCCTAACAACAGCCATAACAGATGGATTCTGAAATGATCCACGTTTCTTTAAATGCGGAAAACCCAGAGCTTTCTTTTCATCTACCTCAGCTTTTTTGGTTGGGATATAACGTGTCTCTGATGGTGATACTTCTCCTAGGAGTTGCAGATGTTCAATACGAGAAAGGCAAGTTAATATATGTTCCCAAGAACCATGTAGGTGGTTACCGTCTTCTATGGCTATTGTTATTATCGCCTGCATACAATGGGACAGATTGTTTATCCCATCAGTTGGTGATATAAAACATATATTTAGATAGGCTGAGATATAGAACAAGGGGCTTACTTTTACAGCATCAACATTTTTCTGCTTCATATCTGCAGCACAATGAAGATTAGTGAACTTGGCCATGGAGGTAACAAAAGCATCTCTCTGAGTTTGCATTCCCATAACTGCAGTGACGTGCACCGCGTATCTGAAGCCTTGTAAGCACAGAGAAGTTGCCAGTCTATCATCACTCTGATCAAGAGTGACACTAAATGCAGCAAGCATCGGTCCCCAAGAGACCTCGAGTATGGATCTCAAGATCGAAATATCTGTAACCGTATGATAAACTGACCTGCAGACAAACAACAGCACAAAACAGATTGATATTTACTCAAGATTTCTGAATCTTACTTACAAAGTGAGAAACAGATTACACTATGACACATAAGGTTGGCATAGCAATAACGCTTACTCTGATTTATCTGGCTTAGCTTGGAACTGTTCTTGGATATCCCTTATAAGACGTCCATTGGCACCATGAGGTTTCTCATCTGGTTGCATCCAAGAAACCAGATTGAGGATGCCGTCTAAGCCCAACAGTTTATTCAAGCCATTCACCTGTTTGTTTTGTGGGGCTAAAGTATCAGAGTTCATCTTGATTTCTTCTTTCACAACTCGATCATATAGAGAGCCTAAATACTCTTCAGGTAAGTCTTTCCCATCATCTATTCCCCGATTGTTGCGGATGAAATCAGCTTTCGTCATCTAAACAACCATTGAATTATTACAAGGCATCAGAACGGTTCAGACCAATACCATTTCTATGTATGTACAGTCTCAGAAACAGAGGAATGACCAGACGTTACACTTATATGGCATCATACGTTAGTTCCAAGGCAATAAGTTATTTACTTGATGAATATCAAAAGAAAAGAAGTATACCTTATCCTTAACCATATTGTTGTGTGCATCTGTGTTGAGCATTATCACAGAGTATGCAAGAACATAAGCAGTGTCTGCACTAGTAAAAGAATCAGGGTTGCATTTCCAGTAGTGTTCTGCAAACTTCTCCATGATTCGGTCGATCTTTTGAGCTTCTCCCGGTAGCCTAAAGCCGCGTAGAAAGAACCTTATTGCTTCGACAAAATCCTTCTTTTCGAAATTAAACGAGTCGACATATGCATGCATAACTTTGAGCGGAAGTTCATCTCTTTCACCAAGATAATCACCAATCACAGTTCCATTTAGCCCTGCGGTCTTCATCAGAAATGAAGCTACTTCCTCAGGTGAACTGCCTATTTTCTTGCTGCTTATGAGAAATTCGATACCTTTCGATGGCTTCCTATTGAAAAGAGAGATACCCTTCTGCAAATCACTAAGATCATCTGTCAGTAAACATAAGCAATATATACATAAACTAATATATCATCAAAGATTTAAGGACCTGCAGTTCAATTTTGTAAGCCCTTCGTTGCTCAAGCATAGAAGCATCATAAGCTTCTGGATTAGTAGTATCTGGCTGTGAATCACAGTCAGATATAGTTCCTTCTTCACCAATCTGACCTGCATTACTGTCCATAGAAGCATAAATTTGTGATCCCTTAGGCCAAACCGTCTCATTCACTTTCAACTGCTGGTCCATCCAATTTCCCATTGCCTTGGCTATGTTAACCAAACACTTCACAGAATCATTCCTGAATGTACTATCTTGCGCTGGAGACAGCGTTGTCGATGAACCGGTCGGTGATCCTAGAGCAGTTTTGAGAAGACCGTTGACAATCCTGCAAGTATCTGATGGAATTATAAGAGCTTTAATACATTACATTTACTCTTAACGAGCCATGCAACAATTTTGTGAGAGTTCTTAGACTAATCTAATAATACCTTTCAAGTATGTTGGAAGAATCCACATCGCAGTCGTAGTTCACAAAGATATCCACAATCAACTGTGGATCTTGCGACATTTTATCCAGCAAGTTGAGAACAGTCATCTTCTGCAAGTAACTAGGCTGAAGAACATTCTCAAGCACGCGAAGAACAATCATCGGAAAGAAAATGCCGATTTCCGCTTTCAAGACTGATCTAAGCTTTGATAACAAGCTCATGAAGATAGCACATTGCAATTGAAATATCGACATGTTTGACACCGCACTGTTCTTCAGTAGTGATAAGCATAAGTATTGCTTAACGGCATTGATGAAGCTGTCATTGGAGCGCCAAACAGAACCACCATTGTCAATAATGACTTTAAGCAATTCCAAAGACAAAGTCTTACCCCTCACCATGATCTGATCATCATTGTTCTCCTTGGATGAAAACCTCATAGACAATTTACACAAGTTCTTAAACAGAAGAAAAGCGTCCTGTCTCATCTTACTCATGTCTCCAGTCTCAGAATCACCTTCTCCGTTTGCTACGTATCCTCGAAACGACGGTGAATCCGGAGTCATAACGGTTTCGGTCTCCGGATTTTGCAACAGAATCTCAATCACATCAGGAGGAGGAAGAGGACTTCCTTGTCCTGCAGCCATGACTTCATTCACAAACCCTTGACAGAAATAAATAGAGCTTCCTTCATTAACACTCTTGTCCGTGAAGGTTAAAAGCTCGTTGAAATATATCGTTTTGACAGAAACATCAAGCGAATCTTCCTCGGATCTTGTGAAGATCACGAGCATCATCTGAGCTAACACCGATTTAGCACAGATCTGTGTCGTGCCGCTCAAGCCACCAAGGTAGATGTTGTAACAAGTCTTGACAACGTGTAACAAACAATCACCACGGATCAAGACACATGGAGATCTAACTGCAGCGAGGAGAACTCGGAGAACAGCGAGTTGAATAGGTTCTTCGGCTATAGCACCGACTTTGGAGACGGCGTTGACGAGTTTGAAGAGGATTGAATCTTGTTTAGAGGATTGGATCTCGCCACGGAGGATTGAGAGAGAGAAGAGTTTGAAAACGCAATCTAGAGATGGCTCGACGACTTTTGAATAAGCTGTGTCGAGAGAGAAGAGGAAAGGTTGTAGAACGGAATCTGCATCTGATACGGCGAGGCCAGAGACGATGGAGGAAGGATCGTGAAAGTCGTCGGGGAGAGATTCGAGCTTGTCGAGAACGGATTTACAAGAGGATACGAGGTACGTGTGTTTACGCCACGCAGCGTTTTTTATGATCTTGTCTAATGATGGACCTATGATCCGGCCACAACGGGTGGCGCCGCCGAGAGTTTGTGACGTCGACATCGCCGGTAAATCAAATTTTCTAGTTCATATCGGAAGAGAGAGAGAAGCTTTGATCGTACGTTTCAATTCGTTAAGTGCGGCATTTATTTATATAGCTTCTTGATTTGCTGAATTGGTAAAAGCTTTCCTGCTGAAGAGGGAGAGCGCGTGTATTTCACGTGTTATAGAAGCGCGTGTGATTTGTTTTGTCTTATTACCCACTCATCTCCCACGTCCCTTATGGCAACTATGATCTAATCAAATGTTTTTAAAATATTATTAATACGATATAAATGTATAATAATAATGGTCACGTTATTCAAAAAAAAAAAAGATTGTATAGTAATGGTCTTTTAATCAGTTGACTTTGCTGAAAACGTAACTGTAGTAATCTATAAACATAATTGCATTTTTAGCTTTCTGGTATGACTTACCAATCAGTTCACTGCGACTAAAATGAATCCGACTTGTATAATTAAGTAAAAGTCAAATGATTATATTGGTTTTTTTTTCCAAACCACAGGCCATAGATTATTGTGGGTTTAATCCAACTATACTGGTGTCCAAACGCCAAACACGACGACCTTTTGACCTTTTTACGTAGAATCATGATAGACATGGATGTCTTGCAATATTCTCTTTGTTTACAATGTGAAACCGTAAGGACATCACATATAATCGCAATATGCTGTCTAATAAAGAAAATATATAATCGAAATGTCTCGTCATTTTTCTACAAGAGTATGTTTAATATACATAGAATATAATGATATTTGATTGGTTGCATTAATTAATTTTTGTATAAGTACATGCATAAATGGACGTTTTCAAATCAAGCAGTTGTATTTGCTTGGATAAACCAAATTAGGTGATGGAAGGAAGATGTAACGTTTTAACTTGTATCAATCATCCAAATTAGACCTAGTCCAAATAAGATCAAAGGAACCTAAAACCGAAACAAGACTTCTAGACATCTGAATCAAAACCAATCAGAATCCCCAGCTGATCAACAACATCCGAATTGAAAAACGTTTTAACTTTGATCACGAGTACTCAAAATTGAGTAAACCAAGAACTTAAGATAACCAAACCGAACCGCCGAACCAAATAACCCACATAAAAACAAAACGAATGAAACCAAAGGCAAAGGCGAGAGAGCCCACCACGCAACACACATGTGTGTCGACGCTCATCATTTGGGAAGATTCTGATATCTCTCTCACTCACACGTACGTACACTTTTTGCTTTGGTGAGCATCGACGAACGAGAGAAATGGAGAGCGACTCCGAGATGGTTGCGTTGCCTCTGTTACCGACTCCAATAGAATCAAACTACAGGGCTTGCACCATTCCTTATCGATTCCCTTCTGATAATCCAAGAAAGGCTACTCCCACTGAGATCTCTTGGATCGATCTCTTCTCCAATTCCATCCCTTCTTTCAAGTTCCATCTCTCTCCCTCTCACCCTCAGTCTCTTTGAGCTTTCGATTCTGTTTTGCATTTTTTGTTCATGGGTCAGGTCAAGCTTTGATTTTTATGTGCTCAAATACCTTTGAAATCGCTCGGATTTTGGATTTTATCCGTCAGTTGATCTGGCTGATACACGTATTAATTCGTTTTTTCCCGTCGAGCTCCGATCAATCTGTTCAATTTTGGTTTAACGATTTTTGTGTTGAATCCCTAATTCATATAAAAAACATAAAAATTTCAATGTTCTAAAGCTGTTTTGTTTGATTTTTGCAGGGAACGTGCCGAGAGCGATACAACTGTTCCAGATGCTCATGTTCGAGCTGAAAAATTTGCCAAAAGGTATCCTCTTTTTGTGTTCTATGGCTTGCTCACATGTGTTTTCATAGTTGCTACAAAGAGGCACTGTTTAGCTCAAAAGCATCAATTTTGCGTTTCATTTCTCGCTAAAGGTATGCGGAGATTCTTGAGGACTTGAAGAAAGATCCAGAGAGCCATGGTGGGCCACCAGATTGCATTGTAAGTTTAAAACGCTTTTCTTTTGTAAACTAAATGCTTGTAGAGAGCTTTGTTGTTCATGAATTAGTTTTGGTGTTTTTTTTGCAGCTTCTCTGTAGAATCCGTGAGCTAATACTCAGAGAATTAGGATTTAGGGACATATTCAAGAAAGTTAAGGTATGATTTTCTTGACAAGTGCTTTTCTCGTAAAGCGTAGTTTCTCTTGTACTCTTTTCTGATCCGGCAAGTTCATTTAGGATGAGGAGAATGCTAAGGCTATATCACTATTTCCTGAAGTTATCCGTTTGAGTGATGCTATTGAAGATGAAGGAAAACGCATAGAGAATCTGGTAAGAGGGATATTTGCTGGAAACATCTTTGATCTGGGTTCTGCACAGGTATATGATCTCTTTCTTTTCATGCACTGTTGCTTCTGTCATCTCTCTTTTGTTGAGTATCTTAATGAATGGATCTTGTGTTTCTTTTTTTCACATATCGAAGCTTGCCGAGGTTTTCTCTAAGGACGGGATGTCATTTTTGGCTAGTTGTCAAAACTTAGTTCCACGACCATGGGTTATTGATGACTTGGATAACTTTCAAGCTAGATGGGTCAAGAAGCCTTGGAAGAAGGTCAGGTCTTTAACTTCACTTTGTTTTGTCTGCTTAAAGACTATTTCCTGACTTAAAGAGTTTGATCGCTGGACAAACTGATTTGTATTATTTGACTCATTTTCATGACAGGCAGTGATATTTGTCGATAATTCTGGTGCAGACATAATTTTGGGTATCTTGCCGTTTGCTAGAGAAATGCTACGTCGAGGAATGCAGGTGCTTCCATGTCCTAAAATCATCCTGAGTTTTTTCGTGCACAATTATGGGCATTATTGTTATCTGGTTTAGCTTTCTGATTGTGAGAAATAGTTAATTAAGTATGTTCTAAGTTGTTTGTTTCTCCTTTGTACCTTCCCTTTTGAAGGTTGTGCTGGCTGCTAATGAGCTTCCATCTATCAACGATGTAACTTATATCGAGCTTGCAGAGATCTTGTCTAAGGTGATGAATAGAGTCATTCGGGTACTCCTGTCCATTACAGATTAAAGAAACTCAACCCTGACTGAGTCTTAATTTACCAGCTGAAGGATGAAAATGGACAATTGATGGGTGTTGATACTTCGAATCTTCTTATTGCAAATTCAGGGAATGACTTACCGGTATGATATTTAAAAGCTCTCAGAAGAAGAATGGACTTTTAGTACCACTAAGTCCTGTTTATCCATTGGCAATTGTTAAAATTTTCTTCTCCTTTTCTACAATTGTTGCAGGTTATTGATCTTGCAAGAGTATCACAGGAGGTTGCATACCTTTCAACTGATGCAGACTTGGTCATCTTAGAAGGCATGGTAAGACCTTTTAATCCTGTGAAGGTGGCGAAATATGTGTTATCTAGTCTTAGGTTTCAACAAACTGACTCCTTGACTGTTCTCTGGCCAGGGCCGTGGGATAGAGACAAACCTTTATGCTCAGTTCAAGTGCGATTCCCTCAAAATTGGAATGGTAATTAACTTAAGAGTTTCATGGTGTTACATAGAAGAAGAGTTATGGGTTTCTTGATTCTTCCTCATTACTCCGGTCTGCTCTTTTGTTATGCAGGTGAAGCATCCAGAAGTAGCACAGTTTCTTGGAGGACAGCTTTATGACTGTGTCATCAAATACAATGAAGTCCAAAATTAATTATATTTCACGAACCACATTTTTACTGAACCATCCAATCATCTTATCATATCATATTAAACAGCTCTTAGGCTTTGTAACTTAGAAATCTAAATTCTACTCTCTCTGCATTCGGATCTTAGAATTGATCACTCTTTCAACATTCTTTATTAAAATACGCAAAAGCACCAATCAGAAGTCCTTATATGGTATTTGAAAGTTTCATATATGAGAACATGATCCTATTGAGAGGTCATGGTTTTAAGTTTCTTGAAGTTGGAGGACCAAATGGAGGAGTCACAGCAAGAAAGAGGTAAGAGAACGCTGGCCATTTATATTAAAATCTCACATTCATCAATACGGTGGTGGTTTAAGTGGGTAAATCGAAATGCGTTGAAAGAAAGAAAATTTAGGATGCAGCAGCTGAAGATAAATCTCTCTCTCTCACTTGGTCTTGGTAGAATATGAAGCCATCTTGTTGATTCTGCAGAGTCCCTCTGGTTTACCGGTGTTTCTCTTCATCATAATATTACCCTTTCTCTACGGGATATACACAAAATCTGTTTACTTGGGTATCAAGTGTATTTTTAATATTATGGAACTAAGAAAATTAATTAAAAGATTAAAAAGTAAAAATAAAATAAGTTCTTATTTATCAAAACCAAATATTAGATGAATTTACTGTTCAGATTTTATAAACTGAAAGCTAAATTAAAGCCACTACAATATAACTTAAAAAGTTAGAAAAAAAAGTCCATGGGGGTTTATAATTCCTGTGTTTAAGTTGTTTTGTAGTGAGTTTATTTCTGTGTTTAATTAGTTATGTTATATACTGCCTTAGAGCTCTATTAATGCTATAATAAAGAGAAATTATTTAGAGACTTTGTATACAGCTGATATATATAACATTTAACAACGTCATTTTTTTTTGGTCACACAACATTTAACTTTTAACCAAAAGAACAGAGTATTTTAACAGGAGAAGAGGAATGCAAGGAGGTCGTAAGAAGACATAAACAAGTTAGTAATTAATGTATTTGAAAGCTTCATATTTGAGAACATGATCCTATTGAGAGAGTTAGCTCTATAATCATGATGTTTTTAGGTTTCTTGAAGCTGGAAGAGCTTTTGGAAGACTTGTAGTCAGAAAAAGGTAAGAGAACTCTCACCATATTATTTTTAAATCTCACATTCATCAATACAATATGATGTGCTTTAAAGCGGGTAAAATGGAAATGCATTGAAAGGAAAAAAGAAAAAACGTAGGACGCAGCAACAGAACATGAATCTATCACTTAGTCTTGGTAGGATATGAGGCCATCTTGTTGATTCCGCAGAGTCCCTCTGGTTTACCGGTGTTTCTCTTCATCCTAATAAACCCTTTCTCTCCCCAGCTTGGTCCCCATGAGTTCTTGACAATGATATAGTCAGATCCCTTTGATGAACCGTATCCAACCGCTGATACACCGTGGTCTAGGTCTGTTCCACATCGTCCATTAAACACTCCCTGTAAACAAAACAAAATCCCCAAATCGGTTTTTGAGAGAATGCAAGAAGATTGGACAAATAGAACACAGGTTTAGATATCAGAATTATCTGTTATATATACCCCTTTGTAGAACTGGAAGTCTCTTCCTGAAGCCTCAATAGCCACACTGACTGGCTGATGAGCTAAAGCCTTTACTAGACTTTCGTCATCGTTTTCTGGGACATCTTCGTAGCCGCTGATCGTTACACGTTCCACATCCTCCTGTGTAAGATTCATGAATGATCAGTGTTATAATTAATTTGTATCACAGTTTAAGTTTTGATTCATCTTTTTGTCTAGTTTATGTTACTTTCTGCTCTTGGCAAATTCCTTCCTCCATGAGATAAGGGTAATCGTCTTCTTTGTGGAGACCACCTGTTGAAATTATGTACTGGAATGCATAGTCCATGAGACCTCCATTGCAGCCACTGTTGAAAGTTGTGTCACAGTCTATGAGTTCTTGCTCTGAAAGCGAACTCAGATTCCCTGTTGTGATCTGGTTGATCCCCTCGACAGCTGCAACTGTCGAAAACGCCCAACAGCTACCTGGAGCAACAAAATAAGATCATTGTAAAGATCTATTCCAATCTCTGGTTCTATTCTATCAACTTGGGACCAAGAAAGATGAAAGAGAGAAACGTTACCACATTGACCCTGGTTCTTGACAGGAGTCACAGCGCCTTTCTTCCTCCAGTCTACGGATTTAGGCAAGTCAGTAATGTCTCTGTACCTGAAGTTAGTAGAGGGCTGTCTCTTTCTAGAGAATTGCGGCTTTGCAAGTCCTAGATATCTTCCCTTGAACTCTTCATGAGTCAAATCCGCAAACTCGTTCAAACCGAGCCAGTAACTGTTGATCTCATTGTTCCTCTGGTCTATATGCATCAGGTTCTCTCTGAACACCTCGAATCTGTGCACCTTCTCCTCCACGCTTTTGTAAGCCTTGCTGTGTTCTGACATCCATGACTCAAAGAGCTCTAGAAGCTTGTCAGTGGATGTCAAATTCTCTGGTGTGTATCCAATAATGGAGAAATCACGGGCAAGAGCAGAACAGAGGAGAGCTGATGCTGAAATGGCGACCAAAAGAAAGAACTTGGCAAGTGATGGTGCAGAAAAAGCCATAGCTAAATTTGTTCACTGAGAGAAGAGGAAGAAGAAGAAGAGATGGTAGGAAAGAGAGTAGGGGAATAGAGCTTATATACAAGTTGGAAACAGGACAATCTCAAAGTATTGGCTTTGAAGCAAAGACAAGGATTATTTTAAAAACCAAGTACGCGGGTCTCTGAGTCTTCACGATTGGATCATTTTTAAGCCTTTTGTTCTAAGCGTGCAATTTTCAACAAAATAGCTTCACTTTCAGACAGTTAATGTTTATTAATATATCCGGAGGAAGGATTTATAAACGAAGTTATGTAGAAGCATATAATTTCAGGAATTTATACTATTGCTCTTGATAGTTTTTGGTTCCGTACAAATGAGAATAGTAGGTATCATGACCGGGGAAAAATCAATACAGAAGCACGAATGTGAATATATAACTACACGAAAAACAAAATCGTAATCATTTTAAAGCTTTATCTCTGTACTAGAATAATGTCGGTTTTCTTGGTAGATGTAAGTCTGGATATCTTTACTATCGTAGCTTTCCTGCGGAATGCAAATATACTGAAACAGAGACGACCCTGCAAGTGCAAACACAGTAATTTTAAGAGAAACCTTTTACGCAATCACTGGCCCTTATGTGCATGAATGTTGGTGGCTACTTTTGATATCAAAAGTCGAGATGATTGTATTAGCAAAGGCAAATGTGGTGGTTAACTTACGTTGAACCCAAGAAGAAGGCAAGGGAAAGATGGAAATTGAAGAGGAATACAGAGACAACCGCGGTGAGAAGCATCGCCACTGATGTCGAATAAACCTACATATTAATTGATAAAGTTAAACCTCGTGTACAGAAGTGACTACTTAGGGGAACCTGCTGACAAATGAATATGCATTTGCAAATTTACTACCTTTACAATATTGTCTGCATATTTCATCACCATTGACACAGCAATGCCACTGCAAAATAACCAATAGATGAGTGTTTTAATGTGTTAACTTTCCGAACTTACGTTAAAAATTAAGAGAGGAGTCTGGCCTTTAAAGTAGCTTTTACCTGAGAGCATGGTTAAGAATCATGAGTACTGTGATGAATGAGTAACCATGGAAGAATCCCCTGAAAATGGAAAACAGCCCACATTCAGTACCAGACCAGATGCAGCATAACGGCATAACAACTCGGCCAGTAGAAACTAATGAGCTCTACAACAACGAGACTATAAAGAAGTAGTATTTTCTTTAGTGCACATAAAGAGTGGGGAAATCTCAATGGAGACACAATCAATCACATGTACTAATTTCTAGCAAATCTGAAAGGAGATAGACAAGAAGATTTTGGATTTACTTATTTGCAACGGCATCGAAATCTTGGATCACTATAGCAACAGCATTGAACGCCATCCCAAAGACATATAGCCAGAAGTTCTGTACATTTATATTCCTTGAAGGTCGCTTTTTGATAATGGCCTGCCAAAATTGAAAGCAAAACCTTTATAAGCTTTATAAATCATAAGTTATCAATGGAATGACCCAATTATACTGTTTTAAAGAACAAAGTAAATTAGTGTTAACATACACACACTGTAAAAAGAAATCAAATCAGCTTTGAGTCTTTAAAGTATACAGTCCTAATATCTCACCTCTGTGTACACTCCGGCGAAACCACTTAAAAGAGCCATGACCTAGAAACGACAACGAATGATTATATCAATTGGTGTGGACATGAAAGATGCTTCACAACTCTTAGTTGGTATTAGCATGCAAAGGTGGCTAACAGCTTACAATTGCCATAATCCAGCCAGGAAGAGATGTCTGAAGAACACGATCAGAACTGCAAAAGCAATTTCAGATATGTATTAAAAAGATCAGTAGAGACCTGAAAGTTCGCAGAGAAAAATTAAGACACTAACTGAACAGGAAATGAGTTTTTGTATGTTATGCATCATATGCAAGAATCAGTGAAGCTAGCATTCAGAAGAATATCAAGGGGTACAAAAATCAAGTGCCACATTTACTTTGAATTCAACTGAGCAGTGGTGCATCCGCAACACAATAAAATGAATCCCGCCCACTGAATCTCGCTCAATCTGTTAGAGAAGATAGTAAGCAAACTGATTAAAAAGAGGCTGTTCACACTTAATTTAATTGATAGGAATAAAAAACGGATAACATATGGATTTCCAGAACGACTATTCATTGGAAGCTATGGAAATCCATTTGGATGAGTAAAAACCTACTTTTTCTTCAGTATAATTCTGTACAAGACACCGGTACTTATGATATTCAAGTTCTTCAATATCTGATAGCCTGGGGCATCTACATATGCAAAAATATAGTACTGCCACATAAAAGGTGACACCACAAGTAGTTAGAAACATATTAACATGAAAAACATAGGTTACAAACATCGACCTCAGCTGTAACAAATTCAGGACATCCCACCTGTAACAAATTCTTGAAAAGATACAATGCTGCAGGAATAGGAAAGACTTTAACTTCGTCATATGTCGTGCTTAACCTGATTCAAAGACAGGTTTTGGTTCAAAGAGATACATGGAACCAGTTTGACCACTGAATTTGAAGGAAACTAATTGAACATGAAACTCGTGGTGATTTCCCAGAAACCAAACCCATAAGCATATCGAGTAGTAAAAGAATACGCTACCTATTATCGTCAGTAACACCTTCGTTTTTCCATATTCTCGTCAATGCAAGCAGAGATAACGCACATTTCAGAGTCTCAACCTGATGTCCAAAGAGTAAACAAACTCATTATTACAGCCAAATAGAAGATTATGATTCATAGAATATAAACCACACAAAACTGATCTAGCTTGCAACACATACATTCCATCACTCAATTTCAATACAGAGTAATACATTGATCAAACTCACCAAAAAGTTTGCGGTTGTAACACTATACTCATACTTCCCAGCTCGCTTTGACCACACAATGAGTATCGCTTGAGAACTCGTCAGAATCGTCAGTGCACATGTTACTACACCCCTAATTCAACACAAGAAATTTAAATTAAAAAAAAAAAAAGAATTCGTAGTTTCGCCCAAAAAAAATCAACAAATGAAAGAACTTACTTTCGTTTCCAGTTTGTCCGTTCACTGGATCCAACCCCCAAAGTAGCCATAGCAATGTTACTTGAGGCAACTGCCAAATCGAAGCATCAATGAGAACAACACTAAACGAAGAAGAGAAAATCTAGATTGAGAGGAAAATTAGGAAAAAAATCTCACCGGTGTGAGATTTTCCTTTCAAACTCTCGATATCAGAAGCAACGTCATGATCGTCGTCCTGAAGCTCAGAACAAAATTGAGCATTAAACCTAAATTGAAAGCAAAAGAAAGAGAAAGAGATGAAAACTGAATGTAAGCAACGAACCTCATCTTTGATTTTCCGGTACTCCATTGTTTCAAGCTCTCAGATCTCTGTGATCTCTACTCCGAACATACTCTAGCTATTAAAAAAAAATGGAAATTTTTGATAATTAAATGTAGAAAAGAATAAAGTGCTTAATAATTAATATTCCATCTTGGGCTTGAAAATTTATTGGGCCTTAATCAAATACATGCTGGCTGGCCTGGCTATCTTTTGCAAACATTTCTTTCTGGTTTTTTTGTTGTTTTTTTGGTATGTGATTTGTTTGTTTTCTTTTTTCAACATGAAATCTTAATATTATTAAAAGATAATTACATTTTGAACTATGTAACTTATAAAAAATATACAGAAAAACAAAAACATATTTTTTTGAATCAGAACTTTAAAACTTAATAAATAGTAAATTATTATATAGAAAACAATAAGTTAAAAAAAATTCCATGGTGTACCGCAGGTTAAATCCTAATTTATTTTATTTAAACTAACCATTGTTATTGTTATCCATAGACATTTTTCGCTACGTTTTTTCTATAAAAAGAAAAAAAAAACACACACAAACAAGCAAATCCAATTTCAAGAAAAAACTAATGAAATTAAAGTTATAAAGAGAAACGAATTAAATTTGTGTTGTGGTGAACACTGCCTGATAACGATGTATATCTATCTATATTCATTAAGAAAAAAAAAAGAAAAAAACAAAATGAAATTGTTGGTTGCATTTTCCAACTGTGTAGGTGCATTCATACACAAAACAAGTAATTATACAACACAACAAATAAACATAAAATATTTTAATTAAAAAAAATGCATGTAATTGGCTGGGCATAAAAGTAAATGGACCCCACAAATTAGAATGGAATAAAAACCCAGCCTGTGTGAGAGCTGTGTTCACTAATCCCACATTAACATTCATCTTCATCTTCAATCTCTCTCTCTACAGAGGAAGAAAGAAGAACAAACAAAGCAATGAGCTCAATGATGGAAACTCTCCAGATTCGTAAACCCACTTCTCTCCCCGTTTCTCAACGTCCTAGTTCTTCCACCACCGCCGAAGACGAGCCTGGTCTCATCCGCCGTCGTCTCTCTTCTCTCTCCCTCAACCTCTCAAACCAACCAGCAGCGATCGCAGCTCGATTCCCGAGATCCAAATCTGTTTCCGCCATGGGAGAACAAGCAGGGAGCTCTGTGAAAGAATGGTGGGAATGGGGTTGGTCATGGATCCTTTCAAGAAAACCGATATTCATCAGAGATCTTGAGCTTAACAAAGACGAAGCTAAATCGATTGGTTCTCAAAACAGAGGAAGTATAATGCACGTCTTCTTCAAGCTCCGATCTCAGATCCGTAATCTCATCGGACCTTCTTCCTCTGATTCTCTTCCTCTTTCTTGCAAATACAAGCGTCAACGATAAAAAAAAATGATTCTTGATTCTTGCTTGCTTCATATGGGGTTGGTTGAGATTTTGTGATTTGTCTCTTCATTTTTTTTTACGTTTATGCATGGAACAATGGAGTATAATGAATGTATAATGTTGTTTTGGAATTTCTATGTTGTATTTTGCTATAATTAATTTGCCTAGATTATTAATCAATTAATTTATTTGATTTGTTTTACAAATTGTTTCTGTGCAGTTGTATTTTGTATTTTAATACCCATGCAATTATAATAGAAACCCGTTATTTTTGTTTTAATCTTTTACGCGCCAACATGAAAACTTCTTCTATCAAGTTCTTCGTTGAATTATTTCATATTCCCAGTGCTCATCATGACAATTGATGATGGTTATAATTATAAGTAACAATGAGGATATATAGGTTAAATAGCTTTTAATGCTAAGTAGGTTCAAGAATTTAATCATGATACAAGTAAAACTAAAAAATCTAAAACATTTAACCCAATATTTTATTTCATTTTGTGGGTTATTATTCTACGAAAATCTTATGTAAAAACATAGCATTGACAAAACTCGGTTCCATATAACTTAGGCCCGTGTGGCCGACAATACATTTGTCGGTGGGAGCAATATCGTCGGTGGCGTATTGATATTTATTGCTCTGATTATATTTTAAACTAAACTCGGGGATGGACTAGTTTAAATTAAGATAATTTGGGTAATCTGACCCCAAAAATGATCGTATTTAGCTAATTAACATAAGGTTTTTTAAAAAAAACAAAGCTGACCATATTACTAAATTAAATATGAGAACAAAATAAACTAATATAAATAAATGTTTGTTAAAGGTTGCGGCGTTACAAAGCATGTGAATGTGAGGAGTGCCAAAAAATTATTTAAATGTAGAATAATTATATAGTGTTCCAAATTACATATTGTGGCCAATGAATGAATGATTGTTTCGAACAGCCTTGAGTTTTGGTTTTATTTGAGTTTAAATACAGATTACTTAGAAAAAGCACTTTGATTACATGATTGAGACTCGCTAGCTCATCATCTTCCACATCATGGGCAATGGTTATTTTCATATAAATATATTTATTCAAATCGACTGGTGTAGTCTGAGATGGATGAAGGGTCGTGATCGTCTAGAAAGAAGAAGAGTTTTTCAAAGTAAAATGCTTAGAAATAACACAACATACAAAGACATTTTTTGTTTTTCAAATACAAGAGCGAACAAAGTTGAACAATGGAAGATGATGAACAAAGCTCACTAACTTCAACAATGGCCATAATAAACAAACAAACATACAAACAACAAAAAGGTAAAGAAAAAACCTCCAAAGCTACTTGATGATTAATCACACAGTCGTTAAACATTAGCTCGAACCCTCCTCAGCAATGAATCCGGTTTGGTCTTCTTTCTTTTTCTCCTTCTATGTGGTGAGCATTGAGATTGTTGATCCAATGAACAAGAACAATTACGCAGTCTCGGTCGCACAAGCAGATTAAAGCGACCTCTACACGTCTCTCATGCTAATGTTTAGACTATTTCTCATCGTTCTTCTTCCAACGCCAGCATTTCCCTTTTGCATCATCTCCACAAACTCACCATAATCAATCTTTCCATCCTGTTCGGACCAACATTAAAATATCCGGAAACTTTTATTAGCTGAAGCCTCAATATTAGTCTAGAGAAGAATGTGGAAAGGAGTTATTATAAGCTTACATTGTTTTGATCAACTTCTTTGATGACATCTTCAAGGAAAACATCGGCCATGCCATGTTCAACACACGCTTGTTGCAGCTCATCGATTGTTATGTAACCGCTTCCATCTTTGTCAAAGTATTGAAACGCAGCGACAAGATGCTCTTCCCTCTCCAGTTTGTTGAGATGGATAGTCGCTGCAATGAACTCACCGTAATCTATTGTCCCACTGTTGTCCACATCAGCCTGTCAATACAAGAGCTGAGTGTAAGGATACACAACATCACTTCATTTTCAGGCGTATTTAGCCAAATAAGGTTAGAACTTTACCGCTTCCATTAGATCATGGATCTCTGTGTCTTTCAAGGTCGATCCATATTTTCTCAGCCCAGCTTTTAGTTCATCAAATGTAATTGCGCCACTGTTATCAGTATCCATTGCTTGAAACATTTCTCTTAAACCAGCAATCTCTTCTTCCGAGAGGCTCTCAGCTATAACCTGATGACCCCAAAACAAAGAACACCACAAACAGATTCATGAGAAATGATGCAAAGACCAGAGAGGATAAAAGGTTTATGCACAAACTCACTCACCTTCAGAGCCATCTTCTTTAGTTTATTCATTGCAGAGAACTGCTTGAGACGAGACAGAACAGCCGGATCAAGTGCTCTATCTGGTGCAACACCATTCTCACAGATCCATGGATGACCTGAAAAAAGGATTATAAAACAAAACGATATAAGTCTAATGCTGTTTGGTTGTTGCAATAAGTAACCATTTATGTAAATACATACGCAAGACTTCATGAGCGGTCAAACGTTCTGCAGGCTTGGAGGATAACATTCTGCGGATCAAGTCTTTAGCACTGTCGGATATCACAGGCCACGGGTCTGACTCAAAGTCGATATATCCCTTCAACACAGCATCAAATATCCCTTGCTGGGTTTCTGAATCCAAAAATGACAATACAAAACACATTTCAGGTGACTGAGACTTTCTACATGACTAAGAAACAGGCTAAAATGGAAAACGCAAATGACAAATACCTGCCCAGAAAGGCGGGACTCCGCTTAGCAATATATACAATATAACACCAGCAGTCCACACATCAGCTTCAGGCCCATAACGTTTGAGCAAAACTTCAGGAGCAACATAATATGGACTTCCAACAACATCAGTGAATATTTGACCTGAAAGTCACAGGAAGATAGATCAAGATTAAGCAAATCAAAAGTAGCAGTCCAATTATGGAACAAGTTCCCACATTTTACCCAAAAACCTGGTTCTTCAGTTTCATAAGACTCTTTTACCAGTCTATTTAAGCAACCATGAACTAAGCTTCAATCATTTTACCTGGTTTGAAAAAGATAGATAGCCCAAAATCAATAGCCTTGAGGGAGAAATCATCATCCTTATTAACCAACAAGAAATTCTCAGGCTTTAAGTCTCTATGCATAACACCAAGGGAATGACACGCTTCAACAACCCCAACAATGATCTTAGTCAGCTCAGCCGCTTTTCTCTCACTGTAATGTCCTCTCTGAATAATCCTATCAAACAATTCACCTCCAGCACAAAGCTCCATCACAATGTGAACATACAAAGAGTCCTCATAAGCTCCTTTAATCGTCACGATATTACCGTGACCAGCTAAATGGTGCATTATCTGAATCTCCCTTCTAACATCCTCAACATCCTCCTTGGAGATCAACTTCCTCTTAGATATTGACTTACAAGCGTAGTCAATGCCCGTTGCAAGTTCTGTACATAAATAAGTCGTTCCAAATTGACCTTGTCCTAGCTTACGGCTAAGAGTATAGAAATCACGAATATTTGGTGTCCTATGACCAAGAACATAGTAAGCTTGATTATCTGGGTTACGCCTCATGATTGGTTCTCCTAAAGGAACAACAAGAGCTGGATTTTTGCTGTTGTTGTCGTTGTCGTCTTTCTTGTGAGCTTCTTTGGAGAATTCTTGAGCAATGATGTCTGCAGCGTTGTTGGTCGGAGAGTGGTCGGAATTAGAAGAAACGTTGGTAGTAGAGTTATCTTCAGGCTTATTGTTGTTGCCCTCGTAGATTTTGTCCTTGAAAGATCCACGGCATGAATTGCCCATGAAACAATGGAAATTTACCAAATCCTAGTTTAAAGACAGCAACTTTCACTTTCTGTTCTTCATCCAAGGAACTGTTCATAGATATTTTTGAAACACTGTCACAAGTCAAAACCTCTAAATCAGACCAAATCCCAGAAGCTAAACGAGAGAAAAAAGTAACGAACTTTAACAATCACAAGTAAAGAAAACGCAAAACCCACATCAGATCAAATACTCAAATTAACCAAAAAGACAAAACACAAGAGCTAAGAAGTTTCCTTGAGTTTCAATGGATCTTTCATAAGAATCACAAAACAGAGAATGAAAATAAAGCTAAAAAAAAGGGGAAAGAGGATCTAGTTACCAGTAGTACTCAGAACGGCGAAAGAGAAGAAGACTGAAACTTTAGGAAATTGACTTAAAAAGGAGAAGGTAAATTTTGGTAGACAAAAAGAGAGTTGAACAAGAAGGGAAAGCTACAATATTTAATACCAGTTTATTCGAGCTTGAAGTAAAAAAAAAAAAATATAGATTTTTTTAGTTTTGTTTGGTCGGATAAATTAGATTCGTTGGATGAGAATGTGATGGGTTTATTTTACGGCGGCGATTGAGCGAAGAAAGGTCCTTAATTAGTGCTCACCAGCTACACCTCTCTGACTCTCTCTCTTTTCGCGGTTTCCTCTCATCTTCTTCACTATGTATTATTAATTAAAACCAGTTCCTCTTTTGGTACATGAAAATATTTTTTTTTTGTTGGATCTACAAAATTTGAATATTCGATTATAAGTCCATGACCATTGACCTTCACAATCCCGCTTTCTTGTTGTTGTCTTGTCATTTGATCTTAAATTGATTTTATATATAGATTTCGGATTTAGATTGACATACTGATTTATGTAATATATTGCATAAATGCCAGTTCCTATAACCAAATAATTGACTTATTATCAATCTCACCTCAATTGTTTGAAGGATTGGAAGTGGTGCACCATATTTATAGAGGAAAAACTATAATGTTGGATACGATTTTGGAATCATTTTATAATAACTATTGTTTGCTATTGTGTTCATTTGCTTTCTTCAATTATTCTTATATTATGTTTTAACTTAGCACCAAAACTGTTTATTTTTGTCCATGACTAGCCAAATGATGCATTTCTAAATTATTTTTAGCAAATATGATTATTGATGTTTTAATCACAACCCATATTTTTGTTTTTGAAAAAAAATCATCAAAATTAGAAAGTTGGTTAGCATAGAATGCATTGCTAGAAAATTACATGTAGGATGCAAATTATTGTATGTAGATGAATGTTTGGAAAAAACCAAGGTAACAAAAAAAACTTGAATTCAACTCATTCTTCTGCCAAATAGTAGATGAATGGGTTGAATCAATTTTTCATCTTATTCATCTCAAATAGTGAAAATTAGATAAATACTCATTCAACTATTTCAATTTTTTTTTGTTAAAAGATTATAAGTAACATTAATATTTTATTTTATTATTATTACAAGTTTACAACTAGGATATAAGGGGCAACACCACAATTAATCAACTAGAGGTAACAAGGATGGCTTTCTTTATGGTGAACAATTGAGTTAACTAACAGTAAGAAGCTTCGATTCATCTAAACTCCGTGGTTTCAAGATAATAGGTAACTAATGGTTAGAGAGGTATTATTCTAAATACATGTAAGCCACCACCATTCATTTAACTCTCCTAAGAATAGTAAACTCTTGAGACTTTTTCTTAAAACAATGATATGTAAATTATAAATAATATTATGACGTCACTGACTAGCATGACCTGAGAGATTGACTTTTCCATACTTGACAAGTTCCTGGTTTTACTTTAGCTCACATAATCCCTATTGAGTTTAAAGTGATGCAAATATATATTAACAGAATCCCTATTGAGTAGGTTTATTTGATTGAACACACAAGTGTATCTAAATGCAGTCGTGCAGATAAAAATGTACCAGGATTTACGTTAAATGAGCATTTACAAATTTGATACTTCCAAGAACTTATAAACTTATTGTCACAAAAAAAAAAAGAACTTATGAACTGTCTGATTAATCAAAGAAACATTAAAGACCGTAAAACCAGACGGGTCATCTACAAACCAGCTTGTGTTTGGGCCTTTTATCCACTGACCTGGCCCAATATTCATATACAAAATTCACACACCCCAATGGCCGTATTATTGTATTGTTTAGACCCAAAATGATAAATATTATTTTCAGTTTCAAATAATGTATACAGAAAAAAAAAGATCCGAAGTTTTAACTATGGGAAAATCTCATTAAAAACTATGAAGGCGGCTTTCATTTTAAACTTATAAGGTTTTGAATTCCTACAATAAACCATCTAGGTGACAATTTTACTATTTAAAATTTTCAAAATGGTTTGTGTGTTCGCGGTCCCACAAAAGTTAATGGAACCGTTAATTTAGTTAATATTACTTTTCATTAACGGATGATAATTAAAAACGTGACTTTTATTTTCATATTAATAAAAAAAAAATTGTTAATTTTTTTTTTATTCTATTTTCTTCGTTGGCTCATAAACCGGACCAAATTTCTCTTCGCCAAAGCAATTTCATTCCTATTGTTCCAATCAGTTCAAAACCCTAATCCTTTTCGATTGGCAAAGTAATTTTGTTTTCTTTTTTCTGTTAAAAAAATTATTTTAAGGGGAGAGACGTAGTAGCCGAAGGAGAAGAAGAGCAAAACGAAAAGGAGAGAAGAAGATGAAGCCACCCACAACAAGGAGAGTTAGATTACGAAGAAGATCTGTATTTTATGTAATTCTAAATTATATTATCACGAATAAATATTTTTTTTACAAAAAGTAAATTTTAAAAAAAATAAAAGCCACATCATTAATTTTCATCGGAAAATGAATGGTAATGTTAACGGAGTTTACTGTTCGGTTAATTTTTGTGGGACTGCGAACACGGAAGCCACTTTGAAAGTTTTAAGTAGCAAAATTGCGCATTAATGATTTATTTGTAAGAGTTCAAAATTTTGAAAGTTTAAAATAGAAGTTAAATCCATTTTCGTAGTTTTTAATGAGATTTTCCTCTCCTATTTATCAAAGTTGACACCTTCACAAGACACTATCAAATTTGAGACCTCCACCCAATCAAAAACATATTTTGGGATATGTATCAATTTGCTGGCTGGTTTCTTAGCAAACTCTCCTGTTAGATCTCTCGATCTCGAACTTGGTTTGAGTTCGTTTTCTCATAAATAAAACTTAGTTTGGTGACAAACATATAACGTTATTGATTTTTTCGCTTTTCCGTAATAATCCTTTAATTTTTTTTCAAATGTTACTAGATTGTTCCTGTCCAAAGAAAAATATCTTAACCAGTGAACATAAATGGGTCCGTTTCTCCTCATTCTACGGAATTTAAGAACCAACGATGATTAATTATTGATGATGTGGACAAGAATCTTATATATTCGCATTCATATGCCATAACTATGAAAAAAAATTCTGTTGCGTGTTTGTATTAAGTATTATGTGGTGTGTACTATAGTTCCATACATAACGCTTATACAGTACTACGTTCATTTCCGGAAAATATCTAAAAAATATGGGGTCAAAAATATTTATAAACCAATTAGATGTTTTTTTTATATGTTCGAAATACATTTATGGTACTCTTTGCGGTCAAATATACGAACTTTAAGTCTTTAACAACGACGTCAACAATATTATATCTTTTGCTTTATACATACAAGTTTTTGTATGAAAAATATAGATACTTGTTTTCAGAAAACCAGTAGTTTTAGTCACATGATTTGTTTTTGTTGATCAATTTTTTTTTCAATGCTATTCATTTAGAGACTGCAAATGGAATTTGGTATTCGGCTCATTTTTTTTAGAATGGCAGAATAAGTCGGTTCAACCAATCAAATTTGGGTTTGATCTATCGTTTTCTTTTTATAATTAATAAATAAGACTAATACTAAAACAAAAGTTCTAAAACCAGCAATACTGGTTCAACAAAACTGAATTATCCATAAATATTGTCACATATCAATGAATGAGTGTATTTCCTATGATATCATGATTTTTTTTTTCTTTTCTAAAACAATAATACCACATTAAGAAATTCGTATGAAAGTTATTACCAAGTACAACGAATTTGTATATTTTGGAAAACGAATCTACGAGTCAATATATTCTTAAAACAAAACAAAAAAAAACCTACGAATCAAGATAATATTTTTATGCCTACTTTTTCATCTTTAATCCGTAAGAAAAAATAGTAAAGTGAAGAAATTAACTAATCATTATATTTTAACATACGAATACGACTCACGATTAGCTAAAGTCAAAGTGTCTCATTGTGTTTGGACAATATTCTCCATTATTGCATTTTTTCTTTCTTGATTAATTATGTAAAGTTGGAATGATTTGAAGATGCTTTTCGTGGATGTAAACAAACTAAAGTTTACTTTACCAATAAGTTGCTTACATAAAATCAGATATTTATCTCTAGTTTCTCTTATAGTCCCAATGAATCTAAGATTTCAAAAACCAATCCTATCTTTGTTTCATATTTACAAAAAAGTACCAAACTTTCCCCTATTACGCCGACATTAAACTCATTAATTGGTTTTTGATGATAATACATACAAAATCCAAAATTTATTTCCTTTTTGCCCCCAAAAAAACCCCCAATTTAAAGTTTTTTACCTTTACTTCATGAATGTGAAGATGGTAAAAAGAAGAACATTTCGAGAAACTTGAATACATAAAATTTTCAAAGGTGAATGAATGATGTACAAACTCGTGGACCCAAATCGAAAAGATAACAAATTTATATAAGATTATTGGTGTTATTTCTCTAAAAAGATTCTGTACGCAAACACGAGAGAGAAGGGAGCATATACATAAATACGTGCTGTGAGAGGACAGGAGCAGAGAGGCAGGTGTCACTAATCCCATAGGTTTCTTCTCTCTGTTCACAGTCCTTTCGCAAAACACAAAAAAAGTATTCTTTTTTATATTCTCACGGTTATTTCGAAATCTAGCTTTCGTTTTCTTTTTTATTTAAACCAAAAGGGAAAAGAAAAAAAAATGCTTTTTGATTGTCGTAGTGACGCCATTGAAGCAGCGGCTCACTGATAGTGGCTTATTCTGTCTCCAATTCCAAGTTGCAAACCCTAGTTTTCATCTCTCTCTCTCTCTTTCTATATATATCATATTCTCTCGCGCTTTCTTGCTTTCTCTTCTCTTCTCTTTCCTTCTCTTTATTCTACTTGGAAGAAGAGATAAAAAAAGTAGTCAAATTTTATTCAAAGTTTCGATTTTTGACATCTGGGTTTTACCTCTGTTTTTTCCAGAACTCCTCTGTATCGTTTACGTCACTACAAGGTTTGTTTCAATTGGTTTGTTATACTCTTTGGTCATGCTTTTTGGTATTATCTCTCTGTTTATCTTTTAGCTCGCCAGTGGTTGTGTCTGATTTCGAATTTTCAGGTGGGTTTTGTCTCACTCATCGTTGATCAGTGACTCTGTTTTTCGAAATTCGCTTCAGATTTCTTGAAAAGTATAAGACGGAATTATGAGTGGAGCTGTGCTTGTTGCCGTTGCTGCTGCTGTTGGCAACTTGTTACAAGGATGGGATAACGCCACAATTGCAGGTGATTGATTGATTGATTGATTTATTCCGTTCTAATTTCATAATTCTGTGTTTGAAATTTAGGATCGAGAAAGAAAGGGATTTTTGATGTGTATTTGATACAATTCACAGATTCTGTTTCATCCTTTTAGCTTTTCTCTTTTGCTTGTGTGATGGATTTTAAGCTTTCTTTGGGACTCTGCAGGAGCTGTGTTGTACATAAAAAAGGAGTTTAATTTGGAGAGTAATCCATCAGTGGAAGGTCTAATTGTGGCGATGTCACTTATTGGTGCTACTCTGATTACAACATGCTCTGGAGGAGTAGCTGATTGGCTTGGTCGCCGTCCGATGCTAATATTGTCTTCAATTCTCTACTTTGTTGGTTCTCTAGTAATGCTATGGTCTCCGAACGTTTATGTGTTGCTCTTAGGAAGGTTGTTAGATGGATTTGGGGTTGGTATTGCTGTCACACTTGTTCCTATTTATATATCCGAGACTGCACCTCCTGAGATAAGGGGTCTGTTGAATACGCTTCCGCAGTTCACTGGTTCTGGAGGGATGTTCTTATCTTACTGTATGGTTTTCGGAATGTCGTTGATGCCATCACCTAGATGGAGATTGATGCTTGGTGTCCTTTTCATCCCTTCCCTTATCTTTTTCTTCCTCACAGTCTTCTTCTTGCCTGAGTCCCCAAGGTGGCTGGTAAGCAAAGGTCAAATGCTTGAAGCAAAGCGGGTACTGCAGAGACTACGTGGTCGGGAAGATGTGTCTGGTTAGTATTTAGTTCATTCTGACTCTAATTCTTTCAATGAAGAAATTATTTTCTGTTGAATGTTCTTATGTGGCAATGATTAGGTGAGATGGCTTTGTTGGTTGAGGGTCTTGGAATTGGAGGTGAAACAACCATAGAGGAATATATAATCGGTCCTGCCGATGAAGTCTCTGATGATCATGATATAGCTGTGGATAAGGATCAAATTAAGTTGTATGGTGCAGAAGAAGGGCTGAGTTGGGTTGCTAGGCCAGTCAAAGGAGGAAGCACTGTGAGTGTTTTGTCTCGCCATGGAAGCACAATGAGCAAGAGGCAAGGCTCATCATTAATTGATCCTCTTGTCACACTGTTTGGGAGCGTTCACGAGAAGATGGCGGAAACTGGAAGCATGAGGAGTGCCTTGTTCCCTCATTTTGGGAGTATGTTCAGTGTGGGAGGGAATCAACCAAGACATGAAGATTGGGATGAAGAGAATCTTGTTGGAGAAGGTGAGGATTATCCATCCGACCATGGAGATGATTCTGATGACGATCTTCATTCTCCCTTGATATCACGTCAAACGACAAGCATGGAGAAAGACATGCCTCACACTGCTCATGGAACTCTTTCTACCTTCAGACATGGAAGTCAAGTGCAGGGAGCTCAGGGGGAAGGAGCGGGTAGTATGGGGATTGGAGGTGGATGGCAAGTGGCATGGAAATGGACTGAAAGAGAAGATGAATCAGGACAGAAAGAGGGTGGATTTAAGCGGATATACTTGCATCAAGAAGGTTTCCCAGGATCTCGACGTGGCTCAATTGTTTCATTACCTGGAGGTGATGGAACTGGTGAGACAGAGTTTGTACAAGCGTCTGCTTTGGTTAGCCAACCAGCTCTTTATTCCAAAGATCTTCTCAAAGAACATTCAATTGGTCCTGCTATGGTACATCCATCGGAAACAGCTAAAGGGTCAATATGGCATGATCTTCATGATCCTGGAGTCAAACGTGCGTTAGTCGTAGGAGTCGGACTTCAAATACTTCAGCAGGTAATCTAGATAGAGACATCAAAATTAGTGAATCACATAAGAAAATTCTGCGATTTATGATAACTTAATGTTTTTCTGCCTCCTCTTGGAAATGCAGTTCTCAGGCATCAATGGAGTTCTGTACTACACACCTCAAATCCTCGAGCAGGCGGGTGTCGGGATTCTACTATCAAACATGGGGATTAGTTCTTCTTCTGCATCCTTACTTATAAGTGCATTGACAACCTTTGTGATGTTACCTGCAATAGCTGTTGCAATGAGGCTCATGGATCTCTCTGGTCGAAGGTGATTAAAACTTAAACTTCCTTTGTTTTTGATTTATATTTCACAATACACACGAAACAAAACAAGCTATTTATGAAATGTCTTTTCCTTTTTTTTTTGTGCAGGACCTTGCTTCTCACCACGATACCAATCTTGATAGCAACTCTATTGGTATTAGTAATCTCGAATCTAGTTCACATGAACAGCATTGTGCACGCAGTTTTATCAACCGTAAGCGTCGTTCTTTACTTTTGTTTCTTCGTGATGGGGTTTGGTCCTGCTCCAAACATCCTCTGTTCAGAGATCTTTCCAACTCGAGTCCGCGGAATCTGCATCGCTATTTGCGCACTCACTTTCTGGATCTGTGACATTATCGTCACCTACAGTCTCCCTGTGCTGCTCAAATCCATTGGACTTGCTGGTGTGTTTGGAATGTACGCAATCGTCTGTTGCATCTCATGGGTCTTTGTGTTCATTAAAGTCCCCGAAACTAAAGGCATGCCACTTGAAGTCATCACCGAGTTCTTCTCTGTTGGAGCTAGACAAGATGAAGCTGCTAAAACCGACTGAGAAACTAAAAGACTTGAGATCCAAGTTTGTGTAATATTTCCATGTTCATGTGGATCTGTTGTTGTCCTTTTATTTTGTGCAGTAATAACCATCTATCTCTCTCGCTTTCTTCCTCATGTGGAGATAACAAAAAAAAAGTATCAAACTTTCAATTACGAATCTCTGTATTATCATTTACCATTTGCAGAATCCATCCATAGAACAAATCCGTAAAACTCGAAAAATTACATGCTTTCGATAAGTCTAGCTACGATTTCGTCAAGTTTCTTCACAGAAGCAATAGACTTCAAGTTTCCGAATTCCGATCTCGTAACCTTTCTCCGCCGTGTCGATAACCGCAACCGCCGTTGGACCAGCTCCACTTATAGTGCAACCAAATGCTCCAGCTTCTAAAGCACCTTTCTTCACAGCTTCCATTCCCGGAATCAATGGTGCTCTCTTCGGCTCCACAACTCTATCCGACGAAAGCGCCTTCCCAAGACTCGCCACGTCACCTTCCAAATCGCCGCCACTAACGCCGCCGCTTGACTACTGTTCCAAACATGGTCAGCCATCGGAATCTCTTTGGCTAATGCAGCTCTCATTTTCTTAGTTGGAGCTTCGACATCAGGGCTAACGAGAACAAAGAAGAGATCTTTCTCTAATGGGAATATCAAAGGTTTAAAATCAAGCGGCTCGTAGCTTCTAATCAAAACGAATCCACCCATAATTGCCGGCGCAATGTTATCAGCGTGAAAGCCTGAGACTTTCGCTTCCGATTCTAATCCGGCGAGAACCAGCTCGTCGTTTCCTAATTTCCGGCCAAATATTTCGTTAACCGCCACAGCTGCTGCGGCGGCACTAGCCGCACTGGAACCTAAACCACTCCCTAAAGGAAGTCCTTTGTGCAAAGCCAACGATAAACCAACAGATTTGATCCCAAGCATCTTCATCGTCGCCATATCTGCAATCCCAGCGCAGTTACGGTGTGGATCAAAGCTGAGTTTAGTTGTGGTTCCGGTGATTTCAGATATTGAGATATCTCCGTCACGAACGGTAGGATCCACGTGGAGAGTGACGTGGTCTCCGAGACCATCGACTGCGCATCCTAAGAAATCAAAGCCTGGACCTAGATTCGCAACAGTCGCCGGAGCAAAAGTCTTGACGGAGGTGAAAATTGGTTCTGGCTCGGTGGCGATGACAAGGCCTTCTGATTGTACGGAGGCTCTGGGTTTAAAGATCGAGACTTAAGTGATTAACGGCGATGAAGGTTTGGTTTTTGAGTGGAAATTGTAAATGGGTTTTGAAGGAGATTGAAAACATATCGTCGCCATACAACAATAACAAGAGACCAAGATGAAAAATGTGCTTAACCTAATTTTAATGTTTCTTTGTTACGGTTTATAGATTGTTTTCAAAATCTAGTGAGTACTGAGTAGTGACTATTGAGGTGGAGATCCATTTATCAATATTCTATATTTTTCTGAGCAGAGAGGCAAATCAGCAACCACTAACTAACCTATAAAAACCAAACCCAACCGGAACATTTGGAAATCGTCCGGTTAATGTTTACAGTTCGGTTTAGGAAGTTAAACCGGATTGGCACCTGTAGACTGTAGTTTTTAGTTTTTTACAATTTCTCAATTGGTACGCAACACAACTGGAAGACAAAAAGAGATACAAAGTAATTCCTTGTTTAAGATTATATGATACAACTTTGTCTTACAAAGTTTATGCTTCAATTTTCTGTGGTTAACAATGTTCCGTATGCTTTCAAGGCTTATTCTTGAAGTATAATTTTTAATCAAAACCTGCATTCTACTATATGTACGAGGTATGTATCTGGATTTCTTCATCTTTCATGCCTGAAGAAGATTGCTTGAGTAATGATGCATCTGTCATATTGGTCTAGAAGGCTTTACAGAATAATCATCGTTTCGTTTACGCTTCAACCTTCTCTTGGATTCCTCTTCTTTTTCATCAAAATAAGCTAGAAATGTCTGCAATCTTTTAGAACGCGAACTTTCTGGTGAAGGTACTGTAGCAGCTTCTTCCTCAGGCTTGCTGTAGCGGCAAAAGTCGCGGACTATCTTGAAGAAGTAGATGAAGAGAGCAATAAAACAAGCGATCCCACACACAAGGAATAATCCCCAGAAGCTACGGAGTTTAAGCTGTTCTGAATCCTCATCCGACTCTGAACCATTCAGGTTACTGCAGTTGGATCTTGAAAGCCACTTGTCATGGATCTTTTGAAGCTCTCCGTTCTCTGATAGACCTAAGATCGCGGTTGACATGTCAACTGCTAATGGAGAGTCTCTCGGGAATGCCTTTAAACAAAACGACAAAAAAGATTAATGTTCAAACAAACTGCAGAGACAGAGTCAAATGAAGGGAACTCACAAATCCCCAGCCGCTTCTAGTGAATTCTTGGCCTCTAATGGCAAATCCGCAGAATTCCGAGAGGAAGAGATCAACGTAAGGGCGTTCATCAACAATTGCAGCAACAGTTCCGTTTTGAAGAGCTGTAGCGTATTCTTTTGGGGAGCCGAGTGGTACAAGTCGGGATCTGGCGATGTTAAGCTCATCAATCATGTAGTTTTCAGCATAAGAACCTACCTGAAACCCAACTCGTCCGCTGCTGCTGATGAGTGTGTCTACTCCTTTGATTGGTGAGTTTAGCTGTTGCACTGTAAGAATCGATGTAAGACTCGCTGTGTAGCTTGACGTTATGATCAGTACCACAAAAAGCCAGATCAACAGCACAAAACGACCGAGTGTGCTCACTGTATTCTCTCCTGCAAGTTTAGTTGCATAATTATTTTAGAGACAACATCACATGTACTTTACTAACTTAGCTGCAGTTTTTAGATGTAACTTACTGTGGGAAAAAAACATCGTCGAGAAGCTGAACCTGCAAAAATAGATAATAGCTTGTGAGGTCCTTAAGTATGTTATACGCCAACATATCGATAATATGCATCTTCAGTGACTGTTTACGAACCAGAGAATTGTAACAATTTGTTTCCTTGGAGGTCCGCGAAACTCATCGTTGATTCTATGTTCAAGAATCCATATTACTGATCCAACAATGAGGAAAAAAGCTGCTGTAACAGCCCACATTGGAGGTGTAAAAGGGCGTAAGAACGCCCATGGAGTATCATTTAGCTTTGTGACAGGAGCAACCACGACAAGCCCTGATTCTATGTATGGCTGAGTGAAATCCACAATCCTTGTTCGTTTTGTAACAATAGCTATGTCTCCTACAACAGCATCAAATACCTGAAAGCAAAAATGAACAACTCATTACAGTTACAGTCAGTTTTAACAATGCTTTGTAGAAAATGATATTTTCTATTCACCCCGGTAGTGATGTTGTTGACAAATTCATTGAAGTTTGGGTTCTTGTGACCGTCTCCAAAAAGGATGAACTCATGAGCAACTGGATAAGAAATCAGTTTTACCGCAGCTTCAAAGACATCAATGGCATACCCTTGCACCTTGTTGCTTCCATCCACCCTTGATACAAAGTCCTTGAAGCTTGCTCTATTGGGTACACCGATTCTCAATCTTCTCCCGTTGTTAGGAAAAACCCATCCACGTGGTGTCACAGAAGTCCCACCAGGCCAAGTCACATTGTTCAGATGTTGGTTTGAGCTCGTACGATTTGAAGGCCTATTGTATAGTGACTCTGGAGGTATAATAGAGAGCCCAGAATGGTTAGACCAATACCCTATCTGCCTAAACCCGTCATCAACTACGTTTATGATGTCATATGAGGGCTGTATCATTGATCTGTCAGGAAGAAACTGTATTGGACCTGTAAGACCAGACATCTTTGTATTCACAATATAGTCAAGAAATTGTGATCCTTGATCAAATATGCTCAATGCACCTAGATTCAGTGACCCTCCTCCTGTCATGCTTGTTAACTTTGGGTCGCTAGAGAAGGAAATGTTAGCTCCGCTATCTAGAAGTGTCTTAACAGCTCGAGCAATGATCCAGACAGTATCATAAGCATAGAGTCCATAAACGTTTAACCCGACAGTCCCATTACTCAACTTGTTCCACCGTGCCACGAAATCTCTTTTCTTTCTTGAATTTGGCGTGTGAATACGAAGACTGAGCACTCCTCTAAGAGATTCAGCATTCTTGGGAGGTAATGGGTTAACAGAATCTAACAGAGAAGTCAACCAAGTTGTAGCTATCCAAACATAGCCTTTCTCCATCATGCCAAGCTTCTGGGCTTCCTCAAAGATCATCCCACCTGTTTTAGGGAAAGTGTTCACAATGATTACCCGAGATTCCATCCTTTGAATCTTAACCAACTCATCTATGATCTCACGAGGACTTGTAATCACCACATCTAAAGGAAGCACAGCCTTGTATGAAATCTTGCAGCGCCTTCCTTCAAGCTCATCGCCTAAAGCTGTTATACCGTTTCTACTGTTGTCATCATCGTTGTACAATGCAATCACATTTGACCAACCGTAGTAGCTTATGATTTCTGCAATGGCACGCATCAGAAAGAGATCGCTAGGTGCTGTTTGTACAAAGAACGGGAACTGGAGCGGCGAGAGGCTAGGGTCTAAAGCTGTGAATGACAACATAGGCACACTAAGCTCATTTGCAAGATGAGACAGTACATGAGCCATTATTGATGTCTGAGGACCAATTATAGCCACAGCATCAGTCTCCATGAATTGCAATGCTGTGAAATAAAACCAACACAAGGATAAGTAAAAGTTTAGTTTCAAAACAAGAATCAATGAAACAAGATCATTTTATTGCACCTCCCATGATGGTGAGGAATCCATTGCGCTTGGCATCATACGTCATTATACGCAATTTCGATCCACCAAGGAAGCTAGGATCAGAATTTACATCATCCTCTGCAGCTTTCATGGCAATTTTTGTAACTTCACCATGTAAAGTGCCTAAACTGAAGATGGCTCCAACATCAACATTACGAGGCCTTGAAGCTCCATCACTAATAAGAACAATGGAGCTCAATAGAACCAAAACCAAAAACATTGCTTTAGCTTAATCAGTACCTGATACAAACAACAAGCAGACAAAAACTTGAGATAAAATTCCCAAAATACGTAGAATATCTAGTCACAAAATAAGAGATTGTGAGCCAGTTCAACCGAAACAAAATGGGATATTTTTAGTCAGAGCAAAGAGTAACACATAAGAAGAGAAAGCTAGAAACTTCTCAAGAAACAAACGAATATGAAAGATGAGCAAAGAGAGTAGCTTTCACCAGAACTGTAAAGTGTCACGAGGATTAAACCCTTACCTTAAACATAGAGAAGACAACGAATGACAAGAAATTAGTGGCAGAGATGCCAAAACCCAAACCCAAACCAAAATCAAAATCATCTTTTTAAAAAAGCAGATTCGTCAGGTAGGAGAATCAAGCTGTGAGAAGGCATGAGGAACAAGCAAGAGAGGACTATATATATAAAATAGGAAGAACGAGTGGGTCTTCAACAAACACAAAAAGGAGGTAAATTGATAAAAAAAATAAAATCATGGGTATGCTTGAAGATTTGGGAAAGTGGTGAACTTTTTGGTGGGATTTGATTACTTCCAATCAGAATTCATGCAGTGGGTACATTTACAGGCTGAGAAAGGTTAAAAAAGATGGATAGACTAACAATGATTGCCGACATCGATAATGATCCATTATTAACAAGTGAGAATGTGAAAATCTAAACTTTATGTTTAATTTCCAGTGAAAAATGAAAACTTTTTGTTTTGTATTGCAAGTTGATGAAGTGACACCTTTTGTTCCCAGCAAAAGACACGAGGAGAAAGAAGATGATAAGAGAATTTGCGAGTTGTTACTATTTGATTTAATTATATTACACCATAACTAATGTTAGTCTATAATCTCTTATTGGCTAATGAAATCATCATTAACCAACAAATATCTTTTGCGTCATGGTTGTATGATTATACTTTTACTTATTAAATCAAATATTTTTATAAATTTTATATCATACTTTTATTTTGGATTCCGTTAAAAATCCATGATCCAATAACTCTCTCTTACTAATCTTTTTTTATTTGTACCTTGATCCAATGACTTTTTTAATTTATTGTTATTCTTTTTGAAAAGTGATATTATTTAATAGATACGAGAATTGAGAAAGTCTGGATATTTCGAATATCTTGTGCTTCAGGTATTCCTCCACATTTAAAACATCTTCCCATGTTCCACATAGACATAACTCCAAATATGTTGTTTGGACTATTCTTTTTATTTGTAACTTTTATACCCCAAACCAAAAAAACTACAGATGCTTATGGCCTTTCTAATTTTGTTGTCCTATATAAGGCAAACTTAAAACCTTGTTACCAAAAAAAGAGAGACAAGTTTATACAAAAAGCAAATTTGTTACGTTCTTGTTATCATTTGAATGTTTTAGAAAGATTAACAAAAAAACGCAGGATGAAGAACATCTAATGGATAAAGTCAGTATGTCAAATTGAAAAGAGAAAAATCTAGGAAATATATTAAAATCTAGATTTTTCTGTATAATTTAATCTGTTGGTTATAAAACCAAAATGAAATCTAGTCAACAAATCATAATCAAGTGTCCCAATATCAATAGTGTGTATCATGGGAGAGTGGGGAATTTTTTTCTGTGGAAGCTCCACCGAAACTGGGTAGTGGAAGCTCAAAATCCACTAATTAAAATCTTTACTTTTTCCAGTATACTCTATGAAGAGAACAATATGAACAATATCTGGTTTAACTGAAGTAGTTTTGACTTATCTAAGATCATTTATCATAATTTGTAATTATAGAACATTATTGGCCTTACCAAACCGGTCTTCCTCTAAGCTCATCAATAGACTCATGGGTTTTGGATAACTCGTTGACGTTTTGCATGATATCATCCTTTTGGAACGTACATCCGGGAAAATCGGAATCCGCAAATATCAAAATTGAAGCCACCGTCAATCCTCATAAAACTAGCAGCTCAACAAAGGAATAATGCTCTTCACAATCTGCAATCGGTTCCAGCTCCAACAACATTCAAGACCATTGATCGAGAGATAAGGAACATCATCACATCAAGACGACACAAGCGGAAGTTTATAAAACTGATCAATGCTTCTTTGGCTGCGATGACTGACACCTATGTTTTTCTCTCCAGATTGTTTGCTTCCTTGTTTTTTTTTTCTTTTTTAAGCAAGGTTTCAAAACTTGAGGTATTCTATATTGTAAATCCTGAATTGTTCATTTTGATTAATGATATTTACATTATTATCAAAAAAAAAGTTTTAAGCCACTTTGTAGAAAGGTAGAGAAAATTGTTTCCAACTTCATTGACTTTGCCATTTTTAGAAAAAAATCTCCTCAACATTAGTTTTTGAATCACTTATCAGGTAAGAGTGAGGAGAATCGTGTTGCATCCTTGTGCCACTAAAGTTTAAACCTTTTATTTTGCAGTTGAAATTTTATGCATATAGTGATAGTGTGGTATATCTCCATCTTAATTTTGAAAGCCCTTATGATTGGCTTTGGAGTTTTGTTGTTCCAATACCAAGAAAGCTCTTGCATTACTTAAGATAATGGACTTTAGTATTCTAAGGCCCATTGGAGATAAACTTGGGCCAACAAATAATAAGCACTTAAACAGCAAAACTGACACATAAAAAACGTGGTTTCAAACTGTTCCTTACATAGTAAACCGCTCTGTTCCTCAACTGAAGTTAACTGTCTCCCTGTTCCGCCATAACTTTTTTCCTACGTAACCGCCTCCGTCTTCTTCTTCTACTACTTAAGCAAGTTCTTTCTCGAACATCTACTTTTTTTTCTTTTCTCCAATCACTTTCTCTACATGATCACAATGACCAACAATAATTCCTATTACGATCCTAACTTTCACATTCCACTTCATCCTTCTAACGCAAGAAACCCCAATCCAAATCTCCAGTTTGCTTTATCTCCAAGTTACGATCATAGTCCTAAGAAGAAACGCACCAAAACCGTTGCTTCATCCTCTAGTTCTTCACCAAAATCCGCATCAAAACCAAGATACACCAAAAAACCAGACCCTAATGCCCCCAAAATCACACGTCCATGTACCGAATGTGGCAGACAGTTTTGGTCTTGGAAAGCTCTCTTTGGTCACATGAGATGTCACCCTGAGCGTCAATGGCGTGGCATCAATCCTCCTCCTAACTACCGTAGCCCCACCACCGCGGCTTCATCAAAACAACTAATCCAGAGATCACCAAATTGGGTCTCATTGATGTCCGAGGAAGATCATGAAGTCGCTTCTTGTCTCTTAATGCTGTCTAATGGCACACCATCTTCATCGAGTAGTGAACGGTTCGAATGTGGAGGATGTAAGAAAGTGTTTGGATCACATCAGGCTTTAGGAGGACACAGAGCAAGTCATAAGAACGTTAAAGGGTGTTTCGCAATCACAAACGTAACCGATGATCCTATGACGGTTACTACTTCTAGTGATCAAGATCATCAGGGAAAGATCTTTACGTTTTCAGGGCACCATAAGTGTAATATCTGTTTTAGAGTGTTCTCCAGTGGTCAGGCTTTAGGAGGTCACATGAGATGTCACTGGGAAAGGGAAGAGGAGCCGATGATTGGAGGTGCTTTGGATCTGAATGTTCCTGGAACAATACAGGATCTTTCTACTTCAGACACATTAGGGTGTTCTTTAGATCTTAGGTTAGGACTTTAATTAGTATATATATAATATCTGTAGTTATATGGATGTTTGCTTCTAATTGGCTAATGTAGTGATTTGATGGTATGTATAATGTATTTAGGATATTGGTGTATTCTTGTATATATATATGCTTAATAAAGAAAAACGTTTAGTTTTTTTGCTTTCGGAATGTAGTACTGATATTTTGGAATATTAATTTGGAAAGCAATCTAATAAACAAGAAAAGTTACATCAAAAAAAGAAGAAATCTTAATTACGTGCTCTTTGACTTTGTAACAAGAATTCAAATTTTTAGTTTGAATATTTGGTGTACCTTCTTACATGAAAAATGTATAAGTGCTTAAATATTGACACAACGTAACCAAGCATTGACATAGAACGTAAGACATTTTAATTAAACTGTAACTCGCAAAATGGTGGAAGTTTTTATTTTTATTTTTGTCATTAAACTGGTGGAAAACCAAAAAAGAATATTGTGGTGTATCGAAATGTAAAAGAAAGTCTCAAACGTATATCTAACCAAATACTAGAACAGAGTTGATCTCTTAAAACATGAAATCCATAAGAACATTGAGCCCGTCTCGTAAATTTAAAGCCGGAGCTTAATTAGTAGTATCATTCTTGCCAAATTTCATTATTTGACTTGGAGTCTTGGAGATTGTGGTGAGTTTGAGATCAACCATTCTATTTTTTAATTATACTCTTACCATTCTATCATATATGGATTAGATCTTATTCCGCTAAAGAATCTTAGTCTTACTTATTTCTAAGATAAGCTTGTTTTCACCAGCTAGCTTTAACATAATATATAATTCATAAATTAAGATTGAATCCTTAAAAACTATTACTAATCTGAAGATTCAGATGCATTATAGGTAAGCACGCGGAACTAATTACAACATGCACGAAAATCCGAGACAGTTTTCAATTAATCTTCTCGAATCTATTAAACAAATATTTAATCAGTTGTACTTCAAGCATTTATCAAAATAGTGCGACACACAACCCTCACGAATATTCAACTACTAACTCTTTTTAATAACAATAATTATCGTTTACAGCGATGCTTGTTAGTATATAAATACATCAAAAACAACAAAAAGAATCTTCTTCTGAGATTTTCTTTAAAATTTAGTAAAAACATATTGTATGTAAATTGCAATATTATCAAAACAAAATAGAATAAAAATAAAAAATCTTTTGCGCATATATCAAAGATGAATCTCCCTAGCTCTTGTCTCTTGATTGATTCTACCGGCTCGTGTACGTCACACACGCGTGAGAAATATGTAATAAAATTCTTCACGTACATTACGATTCATTTCATATGTCTACATCTGCAACATGTTGGCAAAAAAGTAAAAAATATCTGCATCATAATACTTTTATATGTTAGTTGATTTTGTTTATGTATGTTTTAAAATGGTAGATATGAAGGCTTACGTAAGCTGAAGTTGACCGATTTATCTCCTCACACGTTCTTTGCATCTTAAATTAGCAATTCATCCAAAGAAAAATTCCAACATGCTCAAATTTAGTTTAATTATGACGAATTCGGCTAAATATATCCAATATATATTCTACAAACATTAATGTGTAACAATAAATTGAGATCTTCCTACAATTCGAATTTAGCTATATACAGAAGGAAAGTATTTCGAGATATTCGTCTATAAGCCTGTTTAGTGATATATCCAAGAGTAATTTATAAAAAAATAATTGCTAAAGAACAGCACACACAAAATTAATTTTTATATATTACAATAACGGGAATAATCCTGATATACTAAAATATATATTTTATAGAAAGTAATAACAACATTTCCTAAGATATAAGTATATATAGTCCATATTTTTGTAATGGTTATATCTATATTTTTAGTTTAGCATAATGGTCCAAACAAATTGTATGATTGGAATTTTGTTTAGTACTCTCTGATACACTATAAGCTTTGGCTTATTAAGGAAATGAAATATTTCTTGTTTTTTCCCTAAAATAATTATATTTAATCAGAATCTACAAGGTCTACAACTTGAATACTATTATATTACCCAAAAACATTAATTGGGTTGACGTCATAAGAAAATGTCAGATGGATCATATCCAACAAACATATACATAAATGAACGAATTTGACAATTCCTGATTGCTGATGCTTGGCGATTCTGCAATACGATGTTGTTTTATTTTATTTTAATAGTATAAATTAAGCAGAAATAAAACAAAATATATATATTATTTCAATGTATTTGACTAAGCATATGTCTTTAAGTAATGTAAATTGTAACTTATTAATTAAATTCAGATCCGTAATTAGAAAAAAGTAAGAAAGGTTGAGATTAGAAACCAGTCAGTACAACATACAGTTAAGTTTAAAAATCATATATGTATCTGTGTATTATATACTGTATAGCTAGATTTAACTATGTGGGAAGCACGTCATCGTGATTCTTTTAAGAGAAAAACATATAGAACTATATTTATATGCATATATTGCACCATAATTATTAGACTAATCAAAATATATGAAGTGGATTCTTGAGCGAGATTAATTTATCTTCTAATCCAGGCTTTACACCTAATCAAACTATAATTCTAAAATCAAAAATAGCAAATTGTTAGTATATAACAATTATCTCATTTAATTTCTAGTGTGATGCCGCGATGAGTGGCGACAAAAAAATATATTAATCACTTGGCTTTCATTTAAAAAGTCATTAAACGGCGTGACATCATCTTCCATTATCGCGGGCTTTGCTTCAGAAAAGTATAATATCTTTTTTTTTTGTAACACAGAAAAGTATTATATCTATGATAGTTTATTTTCATTGAAACAAGTACTTAAGAGATAATTAGTAAAGTAGGTACTTACTAATTAACAATTGCCTTAAGATTTAGCGCCACTTGCTACTTCTAAAGAAGTTTGTACGTACACATACACATATACATATACACAATACATGACGCTCATGGTTTTTATTTTTGTTTATAATATCAAAGTCTTTCATCTAAGTCTAATGAATAAGGAGGTTTAATCGTGTAATTATGGAGTGAAATTATTGTTTCCAGAAAAGCGACATGTGTAGGGCCTGCCGGATTCAGATAAAGAATTTCAGACTTTCAGTGATAGAATTAGAAAATTTCGTCCTATTTTTATATAAATAAAAAATAGAGAGATATTTCGTGCACAACAATATATCTCGTATAATTTGTAAACTAAATAAATAAACCGTATGTATACGATAAAACTGTGAAGTTATCATAAACACATGGATATTCCAAGTGAGTATTATTATGGAATATAAGGAAATTAATGGAGATTAAAGTAACAGGATTACAATGAAATGAAACCATTTGTTTAGCCAGGTCTATGGACGCGGCGAGTCGGGGATCGGACGATGAGGAAGGGTCGATGTCTCCTCAGATCACTGAGAGCCGTTTGATCCTTACTTTTTGGAGCAAATTGGCTTAACTACTTAACCCAACTTTCTTCCTTCTGAAAGCCTGACCCTTTGGAAATTAGTTTAGATTATTCTATAATTATCCTCTAATTTACTATTTTAAGAATTGATAAAATTGAGAAGAACATGTGTTAAAGACCGGATTGGATGTTGGATTTGCCGTATAGTTTGGACTTGGATCGGTACATTGAAATTCTCAACGTTCATGTTGAAGTCGTACATTAGTAATCAAAATGTAAAAACTTCTTAAGAAACGAACGACTCAATCACGAAATTTCTGGAATGAGTGATGTTAATCTGTATCGTTTAAAACATTTTCTTAATTACATCCATTTTGTATATGACTTATTTTTACATGCATATAATCGTATATAACTAAAAAGCACTTCGAAGTTAAAAAAAAAAAAAGCACTTCTTGAAAAGCATATCGTAGTTCTAATAATAAATAAATTTATATATTATATATATTTCAATGGAAAATATTTTTATTCATATTTGTGGATATAATTTTCAGGTAAAGTGAGGAAACTCATCTCCTAATTTCGTTCTTAAATTTCCTTTTTCTTCTATAAGCACCGAATGATTTCTAAAAAATTTCACTAATCTTTGGTCTAGAAAACAAAAAGTCTAACTAATCCTATAAACCGAAGTACCGAACATATAAATTCAAGTACATGTTAATTATTGAGCACAATTGGTAGAGTTTAATGAGCAGCTCCTCTTTAATCTTTGTCCGGCCTACATTTGCGAAAGTTTTATATATTTAGTTATGCTTCTTACACTATAAAGTATATATAAACAATCTCTTTTAAAGTTTTAAAACAAAATGCTTTTTTCAGCACAAAATACTTTTTAATCGATGCTTCATTTTTTTTAACACTCTTTTCATATTTGTTTCAACATGATATCTTGTCCAATTTTATCTGTACGAATGCTTTTCTTCTTCTTTATAGTAGAAGAATCCAATGACTAGCTAATGCACAAACAAAGATAATATAATATTTTTAAAAATTAAGAAAAATAATATCTTTAATCAATGATTTCAAAATCATATATATCCGAAACCTTGTTTACAAGATTCTTTAAAATTAAACTATATGTATATTGTTGAAAATATGGAAACTGATATTTTGAATCGTTATTGATTGAAAATACTTAAAGTAAACCTATATATTGTTGAAACTATGGAAAGTGATTCCATATAATTAATTTAATTTTTCGAACCAAAGGTCAACTTTTCTAAACCAATCAAATTGTCGATTGCTATAATTTTTTTTGTTTAATTATTAATTAAAACTGAGGAAAGCAAGAGCAAAGAAGAAATATCATCGGGTTACGACCTATTAAGTGAGACCAATTGGGTGAATAACATCAACCACTTAGGCATTCGAGGCACTCCCCAATAATTGTAGACAACCTTGTCAACAATGTGTTCGATCCTAGCTAGGTCTGTTCATCGTCGTGTATGAATCTAGTTGTAAAATCGTTACCGACTGCAAACAAAACGAATGGGTTAAGATTCTTACTCACAAAGTTTTCTCCAAATCCAATTTTCTCTATTTTGAGCGTTGATATTCCAAAAAATATTTTTTTTCCCGGTCTAATTCTGAATTACTATGCGTGAACTTTGTTTTCTTAATAGTTACTGACTAAACGTACACCAATTAGAAAATAAATCATAAACATAATTCATTGTATTCAATACTTACCCTAAATTATGCTTTATTATTGGATTTGATATTTCTATATCATGCTTCAAAATTTCAAAATTTGACTGTTATTTAATTATAATTTTAAATATTATACTAGTTAAAATATGATGTTATGTAAAACATTTTGAATGATTTCCAATATAATCGCATGTATAAATTATATATATTAAAAAACAAAATCTAAAGTATATCATAAATCATTTAGAATCAACACACATAAATTTATAAATGTTATCAAAATTTTAGATATTAAAACTTTTAAACATTTTCTTTGTTTTGTTTCTTACGAATCATCTATGAAACTTTAAGTCAGTTATAACATATAACGAGAGAAATACGTTTCACATTTAACTTCCAACGTAGGAACATATGATTATAAGTTATAACTATGTGATTAACTGTACGTCAGTAACAAATTTCTTTATCACTGTAACATTTTTGTATTCTCACTAATATTTTATACCGCACACACACACACATATATATATATATATAGAGAGAGAGAGAGAGATTCCTTGTTTAATTCTAAATTGATGTAAAAATGTACGATAATTCAATCCTAAAATAACTGGTTTGGTCAAATATCTCAACATTTGTTGTTGAACTTCAATAATTCAAGTAATTTCTAAATGATTACACTTTATATCCATCATGAAAAATGGAAAGTACGTATATCATTATAGTTTTAAAAAAGTTTGCTATGATTTAGTGTGAACACTTTTATCATTAAAAAAAAAACAATTCGATTAGGCAAATTAGCTAGTGAACGAATCATTGTATACTTCGAAAAAAAACTATCTCCGTCTCTTCTTCCATGAATCGGACTCACATGGATGCCATTTGAAAGCATGCCATTAACTTTCAGAAAAGCATTAAAGTTTACAATTTTAATGAATATATAAAACATAGTTTAAAACCTCTTTTGTACTGAAATCAATACCAAACTCAATCTTAAAGAAGAAGAGTAACTATTGGCAAATTATTTTAATTTGCATCATATCAATCTATGTGCATACACACACACATGTATATCTATATACACATATATATTACGTACAGAGAGATGAAAAAAAAACACCATGGCAAATTTTGAAACGAAAAGAAAGATGAATAAAGAGCAATTATTTATACAAAGGGCGTTTAAGAAAATTTCAAAACTTTTAACAACAATCAATCAACACAAATAAAAAAAAAGTTTTTTAAAAGACTTAAACAACTAGGGCTGAGGTCACAAAGGGATTATTGTTTTTGTGAGAAGTTAAAGAAAGAATCTTGAAGGTCAAAATAATTAATGAAACCTGTTCAACATGCCAGACATTGTATTGTGCAAAGAATCTTTCTCCCTCTTCCATTGACACAGATCAAGTTTAACACATTTGCTTTACGTAATCAATAATTAATTATACCTAATAATTAACTAATATATTAAAAATTGGACGAATCTCAAACAAATAGGCCAAAGACATCACCAACTACATCATTAAGAGAACAAACAACACAGCTCTTAAAAACCATACTTCAACTCTCTCTCTTTTTTTCTTCCTCCTTCATCTATTCTCATCTTTCTTTCTTTTGCAGAAGAAAACAGAGAAACAAAAGATCTTATTTTTAACTGCAGGTGGGGTGTTTTTTTTTTATATTAATGTAAGTGTGAATAAGAACAGTAGAGAGATCTAATTGGATGGTAATAAACGGGTCCACTTTGTTCTTGGGAAAGATTCTGCACGCCCACATGGTGAGATTAAAATAGACTAATATTACCCTTCCATCACCTACTTGTGCGTGTGTGTGTCCAGAAAGAGAGAGATAAAAAAGAAGTGGTGATTATAATATCATCTATTTGAGCAAATGAATTTTTCTCAGCTTTTTTTTTGTTTTTCCTCAGAATCTTTTCGTCATCATCTACCAATAAGCAGAGACCAAACAAACCTCTTAATAACTGAAAAACCAGAGCAGAACTAAATCTTTTGTTTTTCTGTCAGCTATTTGTTTACTTACTTCTTCTCAGTGTTTGAAACCCAAAGTCAATTTTTTACTTCTGAAATTCTCTCTACTTGCTCAAGGAATCTTGATAAAGTAAGTAATTTTTTTGGTGGGTTATGTAGTTACTAACTATTTCTGGGTTTTTGTCGGAAGATTGTTTTGTTCTTTGGATACTTGTGTTATGGAGCATCAGAAGATTTTTTTTGTTCTTTGGAAACTGATGTCATAAAGCATCAGATTCTTAATTTATAATTCTATTATCTTTTCTTTCTTTACTTCTTGTGTGTGGCATTTATTGTCTGCTGGAAATTTCTTGAATTGTCTTTTAAGGGCTCAATAATTGGCCCTCTTGGAGTTTCCATGTCCATTGGGGAATATTGTACTTGAAGCTGATGTTAGCACTTGATGAATCCTCCTAAGTCAACTCTCTCTAGCTTTTATATATTTATAGCCTCTCTATGATCTTACATCTCTCTTAAATTCTTTTATATACATGTTGAAATGCACTTTTGATCTTGCAGTTGACAAAGACTGAGTTTTGCTCTTATCTTGTTTCTTCTCTTTTCTTGTTCTTGTTCTTGTTGGGTTTTTGATCATGTTTCTGCAATCTTTGCAGATCGGTTATGTAGACAACGAGGAAAAGAACATTAAGGGGACCTCAAAGACGCTTGGTCTTGCGGGTTCATGAAGTACAACATCAAAGAACAAGTCTTTGTGATATTTGAGGCTTTGGTGGATGCAAGATTGAGTTGAAGAACTAAAAAAGGAGTTTCTTCTAATATGGAAGGTGGTGGTGGTGGCGGCGGCGGTGGAGATGGAAATTTCTTACACAACTCTAACTTTGGTGCATTCTCTGAGACGGCTATGGATATGGATTTCATGGAGGAACTCTTGTTTGATGGATGTTGGCTTGAGACAACAGATGGTAAGAGCTTGAAGCAAACAACAGGACAACCAGTTTCTGATTCTACCACCATGAATGACAACAACAACAACTCTTTCCTTTATGGTTATCAATTTGCTGAGAACCTTTCACAAGATCATATCTCCAATGAAGAAACAGGGAAAAAGTTTCCTCCAATAACACCGGGCTTTCTCAAGATCGAGGATCTCTCCAATCAATCGATGAATCAAGTACCTTTTGACCAGTCTGCAGCTATGAGTTCTGCACAAGCAGAGAAGTTTCTCCTTGAAGAAACTGATGGAGGAAGAAGATGGTGGATTGCTCCAAGAACAAGCCAAGGCCCTTCTTCATCAGTGAAAGAAAGACTAGTACAAGCTATAAAAGGTCTTAACGAGGCTGTGCAGGATAAAGACTTCCTCATACAGATATGGGTGCCGATTCAACAGGAAGGCAAGAACTTTCTCACAACTTTGGAGCAGCCACACTTCTTTAACCCGAAATACTCGAGTCTTAAAAGATACAGAGATGTTTCAGTGGCTTATAATTTCCCGGCTGATGAGGATTCCAAGGAGTCTGTGGGTCTCCCTGGCCGTGTTTTTCTTGGGAAACTACCAGAGTGGACACCTGATGTGCGGTTCTTTAGAAGCGAAGAGTATCCGCGAATTAAAGAAGCGGAGAAATGTGATGTTCGTGGATCATTAGCCCTTCCTGTGTTTGAAAGAGGTAGTGGGACTTGTTTGGGTGTTGTTGAGATTGTTACAACAACTCAGAAAATGAATTACAGGCCAGAGCTTGACAATATCTGTAGAGCTCTCGAGGTTTTTTCTCTTCCCATGATTTCTCTAAATTATCCAGTTGCATGTTTAACCAAAACACTTAACTAACTTGGATTGCTTAATCTTTCCATTCTTCAATACAATCATAAAGTTGAAAGTACCAGAGATTCCGTTTTATAATCATAAACAAATTTATGAAAAAAATTTTGGCCTCAAATTTTTTTTGTTTTTGTAATTATCAAATTTCTTTTTTTCCCACATTCTTCAATGGGAAGTTTTGTTTGTCTATTATAGCCTAAACAGGTTTCTTGTCTTTTGTAGTCTGTTAATCTAAGGAGTTCAAGAAACTTGAAATCTCCAAGCAGAGAGGTGTGTCAAAATGGTCTCCTAAATTAAACCCCTACTTCAATACACAGAAACAATGACTCTTTGTAGCTAAATGTCGTATGCCCTTTTGTTTCAGTTTCTGCAGGTCTATAATGAATTCTACTATGCGGCGTTACCTGAGGTTTCAGAGTTTTTGACACTGGTATGCAGATCATATGATTTGCCTCTGGCTTTAACGTGGGCACCATGTGCTCGGCAAGGCAAAGTTGGATCCCGCCATTCTGATGAAAACTTCTCTGAGTGTGTTTCAACTGTTGATGATGCTTGCATTGTCCCTGACCATCAGAGTCGTAATTTTCTAGAGGCATGTTCTGAACACCATCTGCTTCAAGGGGAAGGTATTGTGGGAAAAGCATTCAAGGCAACCAAACTGTTTTTCGTGCCCGAAGTAACCACTTTTAGCAAGACCAACTACCCTCTTGCACACCATGCTAAAATCTCTGGTCTACATGCTGCTTTAGCAGTCCCACTGAAAAGCAAATTCAATGGTTCGGTTGAGTTTGTGTTGGAGTTTTTCTTTCCAAAAACTTGCCTTGACACCGAAGCGCAACAAGAAATGCTCAAGTCACTGTCTGTAACCCTGCAGCAAGATTTCAGGAGCTTAAATCTTGTCATTGATAAAGAACTAGAGCTAGAAGTGGTATTTCCCGTTAGAGAGGAAGTAGTATTTGCAGACAGCCCACTTATTAATGCACAAACCGGAGAGAATATGAAACCTTTGCCTTTGGAAGAAATTTCTCAAGAAGATTCTTCATGGATCTCACACATGATCAAGGCAAATGAGAAAGGTAAAGGCGTGTCTCTTTCTTGGGAGTATCAGAAAGAAGAGCCAAAAGAAGAATTCATGCTTACATCTGGATGGGATAACAACCAGTTTGGATCAGGCCACGATAACTTTCTTTCAGAAGCTAAGCAGTTTCAAAAGGTGTCAAATCCAGGACTCAGAATCGACATGGATCCAAGTTTTGAATCAGCTTCCTTTGGTGTGGGGCAGACATTATTAGGCAGTAGAAGACCAGGTGAGAAGAGAAGAACAAAAACAGAAAAGACAATCGGTTTAGAAGTTCTTCGACAATACTTTGCAGGAAGCCTCAAAGATGCCGCCAAGAGCATTGGTGGTAAGAAAACTTCTTTTTATAACGTCTATTTTATCTATTTCTCTGACATTGATGATTCACACAGTTTCATTCTTATGTTGCAGTCTGTCCAACTACCTTAAAAAGAATATGCAGGCAACACGGGATAACACGATGGCCTTCTCGGAAGATCAAGAAAGTGGGACACTCATTAAAGAAACTCCAACTTGTTATAGATTCTGTCCAGGGTGTTCAAGGCTCTATTCAACTTGATTCATTCTATACAAGTTTCCCAGAATTAAGCTCCCCACATATGTCTGGTACTGGCACTTCCATCAAGAATACTGACCAGTCAAGGAATTTAACTGCTCAAACTGAGAACGGTGTTTCAGCACAAGGAACTGCTGCAGCTCCAAGGTCACCTCCATCATCTTCTTGTAGCCACAGCTCTGGTTCAAGCACATGTTGTTCAACTGGAGCTAATCAAAGTACCAATACTGGAAATACCTCAAATACTGTGACCACTCTGATGGCTGAAAATGCTAGTGCAATCTTGAAGAGAGCTCGTAGCGAGGTAAGACTGCATACCATGAATCAGGAGGAAATAAAGTCCCTCCCTAGAACCCTGAGCCACAAAACATTCATTGAGCATCCTCTTTTCGAAAATCTACCACGGTTACCAGAGAGTAGTAGCAGAAAGTTGAAAGTTGGAGGGGCCTCTAAAGTGAAAGCCACATTTGGTGAAGCCAAAGTACGGTTTACTTTGCTCCCTACTTGGGGCTTCAGAGAGTTGCAACATGAGATTGCTAAGCGTTTTAACATAGATAATATTGCAACCTTTGATCTTAAGTACCTGGATGATGACAAGGAATGGGTTCTCCTGACATGTGAAGCGGATCTTGAGGAATGTATCGACATTTATAGATCATCACAGAGCCGCACGATCAAGATCAGCGTTCATGAAGCTTTTCAAGGGAAGATGGGAGGTTCTTTTGGTAGCATCGGTCTTGGTCCTTCGTTATAAGCAATCAATCAGGTATAAGGTTGTACCTGCAAAAGAAAAAAAAAAGACCAGGAGATTCGACTAATTTATTAGTGTGTTAGAAAAGTATTACTCACCATTTTATAGCAATGGGCATCGTTTGTAAACATATTTTCAGTGCCCTGGATCATACCATTTTGCAAGCAGCAGTAGTGGACTGGTTTCCTGCATCGGCTTAGCATTTTTTGTATAATAAGGCGATGCGTACCAGAAACATGCTTATATGTATTGTATTTTATTGTCTATACATCATTTGTCATCTGGATTCTACTAAAGCTCTGCAAGTATGTCAAATTGAAATATCTTCTACATCTTCACTTGTATTTGAAAATTCACTCATGCAGTTTCCCTCTTTCCCTTCCTTTAGCAGCAAGGAAAAGACAGAATTAAAGCTCATTAAAAAAGGTGAAAAACTTGGAGAGTGCCTTTTGGGGGATCAAAGTTTACTTAGAAGTTGTCTACTGATAGGAAAGTATCTCAAACATGTCAGTACAGATTTAGTTATTCTAGGGAACAAAAGTTATCTATGCACAAACCTTTCAATCCAGAGAAGCTATGGCAAGAAAAATATGGGGAACATGTCTAGTTAAAGGAATGAAACTGTCCAGAAAAGCATGTGTTCAAGGAGTTTGTATTCAAAGAGAAACAAGAAAAAAAGGCTGAGCAAGTTCGAAAGTTATAAGAAAAAAAAAAACTAGACATTTCACTTGTATAGATATTTCCTCCTCCATCGGATCTTACTCCTTTTCCGGTAACGGGGTTTCTTTGTGAAAAAATCCACAGAGACTGAAACAGTGAAGATCATTAAATCCTCAAATGAATATCAAACCAGAATCAAGAGAAATGGGTGTTAATGATAACAAAATGATGAATAAAAATTACAGATTTTAAACATCATAAACAAGTATAGAAGAACTTACTGATCGGCGATGGCTGTATATCTCAGCTGAGAAGAACGAACTTCGGTAGAGACAGAAGAGAAGAGAAGCAAAGGGACATGCGAGAAAAAAGGAGACAAGCTTTGTTCAATTTCTGGTGGTGTTTGTTTCTGACTGTCTAATATAATGGGTCTAAATGAGCTTTTAATTGGGCCACAGAGGCTATTTTTGGTAGTAAAAGGAGAGAAGAATATATACTTCATGTATGGAAGAAAAAAACTAATGTCAATCCAAGAGTATTAGACTAATTAAGTAGATAATGTTGAAAAGTCCCAAGTGTTCCATTCCTCATCTTTTCTCACAGTAGAAAGCATTGTCAAGGAGATTCGATATTGGGGAATACTGAGACGACCATGAGATGATAAAAAGACTGTTTCTTTTCAAACAGTTTTATAGACATGACTATGGTTCGACCCTCTTAACATTTACCATTCTTCGTCTTCTTTTTAACCAAAGCCTTGATGAAATTTGAGGGTGCAAGTGATAATTTTGCAAATGCTGTCTCATGTTCACACATGATCAAAGATTTTGCTGCAATTTTGTAAATATCTGAAGTAAAAATAAGCAATATATCAAACTAATGAGGGCAGTTGTATAAATATCTAGATTGACGATTTTGCAAATCAAATTCTTTCATGGAAACATCTTTAATGAGATGAAGATTTGGGGGTAATTGGGTAAATACCTAAACATTTAACAATAAACGCTTTTCGTCCGCCCCCAGCTCCCAAAGGCCAAAGGGCGAATCTTCTTCTTCTCTTTCGATCAAATCTTTTTTCAGATTCAAACCCAAAATTGCAGAGCAAAGATGTCTCGCCGATCGCTAACTCTCCTCAAGAATCTAGCTAGAAACGCGAACGGATCAGGTATTCAGACCCGCAACGTGACTTACATGCCTAGACCTGGTGACGGAGCACCACGCGCGGTGACCCTGATCCCCGGAGATGGAATCGGGCCTTTGGTCACGAACGCGGTTGAACAGGTGATGGAAGCGATGCACGCGCCAATCTTCTTCGAGAAGTATGATGTTCACGGAGAAATGAGCCGTATGCCGCCGGAAGTGATGGAATCGATTCGGAAGAATAAGGTTTGTTTGAAAGGTGGGCTTAAGACTCCTGTTGGTGGTGGTGTGAGCTCGCTTAACGTGCAGCTTAGGAAAGAGCTTGACCTATTTGCGTCTCTGGTCAACTGTTTTAATTTGCCTGGTTTACCTACTCGCCATGAAAATGTTGATATCGTTGTGATCAGAGAGAACACTGAAGGTGAGTATGCGGGGCTTGAGCACGAGGTTGTTCCTGGTGTCGTTGAGAGCCTTAAGGTGAGAATTTTGATTTTTGCTCCTCGTTTAGTCTTCTTTTGGATTCTGGCCTTATGATATGGCTTTTAGTGTGATTTCAAGCTGAATTTGTGGAATCTTAGCTTATAGAGAAGGGTTTCAATCTGAATTTGTAGATTGATCAAGATTGGAATGCTCTAAATGTAGGGGGGGATTTCGATTGGCATCTAGTTGAAACTTGAAACAGAGTTGGATGAACATATTATGCGTAATTCGATGATTATGGACTAGCTAGATATGATGGAAAGTTATTCCTATTACTTGATTACCATCTTCTTGAACATGATCTTGTTAGTGCGGTTTTACATAAGCTAGTTTCTTATCACTATTGTCTGTGTATACTTTTCGTGCACATTTGCAGATGCAAAATTGTTTTTTATCTTTATATGCAAGTGGTTATTCATTTTATGCGTGCTTGTTCTGATCCTATTTCTCTGCTAGGTGATCACGAAGTTCTGTTCGGAACGTATTGCAAAGTATGCTTTTGAGTATGCCTACCTGAACAACAGGAAGAAAGTTACAGCGGTGCATAAGGCTAACATCATGAAACTTGCAGATGGTTTGTTCTTGGAATCTTGTCGCGAGGTTGCTAAAAAGTATCCCAGCATCAACTACAATGAAATTATTGTTGATAACTGCTGTATGCAACTTGTAGCGAAACCAGAGCAATTCGATGTCATGGTATGTTTCAGAGTTATATACTTATGAATTTTCCCAGCTATCCATTGGCAATTCATGACATTCTCTAATTCTTCGATGTTTTACTTTAAAAAAAAAGCTACCAGTCATCTTTCCCTAGTTTGGTATATCTGTAGATTGCCGGTTTTAGGGTCATATTATCTTATTGGTATGAGACTGATGTTGTGCTGCCATATACTAGTTAATCGCCCCATTTGCATATTGGTATGTGACTGGTGCTGTGTTGCAACATACTAATTAATCTCGTCATTTGCATATTCTTTTAAATTGTACTTCTGTGGCCTTGTCTATGTATTATTATTACTTTGCCTCTGCTGAAAATAAGTTGAGGACAAAGCTATATGTATCTAGCATGGAATTTTCAGTTAATTAAACAACCTGTTTCTTGATATGTTGCCTTGTTTTGCTAGTATTGCTACCATTAATTTCGCTTCTATCTCTTTGTTTTATGATTGATATAATCCAACTTAGCATGAATATACAAGTGCTAAATGCTTAGCTCAACTTCGACTCGAATAAACTATTGTCCATTTGGGCAACTTTCACTGTTGCTATAAACCTTTATCTACGTTCTCTCTCATTACTGTATGTACGAGCTTCCTTTGGTTTTTTTCCCCTTTTTGTAACGTCAATTTATATTATGTTTTGCAGGTAACACCCAATCTCTATGGGAATTTAGTTGCAAACACTGCTGCTGGTATTGCTGGAGGCACAGGAGTCATGCCTGGAGGTAAAAACATCCTGTATTGACATTCTCATGACACTCTCAAGCTATACATTATTGGATAAAGAATGATTCTAAAATTTATATATCTGCGACATTAAATACAAAAACAGGAAATGTTGGGGCTGACCATGCGGTATTCGAGCAAGGTGCATCAGCAGGAAATGTTGGGAAAGACAAGATAGTATTGGAAAACAAAGCAAACCCAGTGGCATTGCTTCTCTCATCAGCGATGATGCTTAGACACCTTCAGTTTCCTTCATTTGCTGACCGGCTTGAAACAGCAGTGAAAAAAGTCATTGCTGAAGGAAAGTGCCGGACGAAAGATCTTGGTGGAACAAGCACGACTCAAGAGGTCGTTGATGCGGTCATTGCAAAACTAGATTGACTTTGACAAATTACGTGTTCCCTCTCTGCATAAATCATCAAATTGCTACAGATTTTGTGTTGCCAAAATATGGGGTATGATCAAGCACACCGGTTATCTGGTTTTGTACCTCGAGTTTTATATTCTTTAGCCGTCGAATATTTCGATTAAAAAAAAAAACATGTTTAAAATAAATCATGTTGCTACGTTTGTTGGCGGCTTTTGTCATTTCAAAGTTTCTAAACTCTTGTTCGTTGAATATGCAAACTTTTATGGATTCGTAATTCTAAGAAGATGAATGAAAAATTGATGGTATCTTACTGCCATAGTCTTTAATTGTGTAGTGTAAGAATGTCAAAACATGGACAACAATTTCAAAAGCATAAACACTTGAAACCAACCGATTAAGCCGTTCGGCAAATGAACAAGCTGCAAAAGTGAGTTTTGTCTATTGAGAGATTTACAAAATGTATTGTATTGAAAACAGAGAACTAAAGCACATGAGACATGAGCTTGTTTTATTTAATGGGAAAATGAAACAGGAAAAATTAACTTCAAACATAATATGATTTTGCATTCATTTCTCTTCCAATCTAGCCTGGATCGACTCCGCAAAACTCTGTTGCCTGTGAATTCAAAGAAAGACCAATCAGCATCAAGTCTTGTTGGGAATTCGAATATGCACTAGACTCGATATATCTATCTATACTAGTATACTACATGAGTTGCTTTTCACATTCATCAGAAATGTTAGGAATTTTAGAATCGAGTGGATCTTTGAAAATCCAGTAGTTGCTTAAAAAGTCTAGGGACAAATGATCTATAAATCAATCTCTAGTTGTTTACCCTCTCTTAAAGAGAATTATGGGTAATCCCAAGATTTTATAACAAATCGAATACATCTTTGTGAAATTCAGTTGCTTTAGAGCCTTTGTCGAGATTTACACACCTACCATAATCTATTTTCATCACGTTCAAAGTGCTGAAACTATTTACCATCCACAATGTTTATATACCCATGAGGTAAATATGTGACAAGTGCCAGAATGGCAAAAAGGCACATTTTTTAGTTGATTTAAAAGTTCACATTTTTTAAAATATCATTTTAGGCCTCTAAACATGTAGGCAGCAACCAGAAAGAAAAAGGATAGAAAATTCACGACTTACAAAAAGAATTAGAATTATGAGCCCGAGCCCAAGCCCAAGCCCGGCCATAATTATACAAGTGACCGAAGCTGATATAAAAGTATTGTTACAGCTGGTTAATATTAATTCAGTGGCAGCAAATGAAAGCCAATCCAGTTTCAATACACGAGCTGACGTGGCCAAACTCACATCAACTGTCGTCTCTCTATCTCTCTCCCGTACTTGTCTCTCTCTTCTGAGTCTTCTGTTCAACTGGTGATGGCTTCTTTCAGGCTCCCCGCTCAGCTTGTTACACGTGGCACAATCAACCACCATAACTCTTCCTCCTCCTCCTCCGGACGTATCTCCTGGCGGCGCTCTCTCACACCGGACAATTCGATTTCAAGCTTTCCATCTTCTTCATCCTCGTCCCTTAACCGCAAACCATCAACAGTAGTCCCGGTTACATGCAGTGCTGCAGCGGTTAATCTTGCGCCAGGGACGCCAGTCAGACCCACGAGCATCTTGGTGGTTGGAGCCACTGGAACTTTGGGAAGACAAATCGTCCGGCGAGCTTTAGATGAAGGTTATGACGTTAGGTGCTTGGTCCGACCAAGACCAGCTCCTGCTGATTTCCTCCGTGATTGGGGCGCCACCGTCGTTAATGTACGTATTCACATCTTCTTTTTTAAGTTTACAAAGTCTTTTGAGAGAGAGCTAAACCGGAGTTTTTATTTTGTGGAGTAGGCGGATCTTAGTAAACCGGAGACAATTCCGGCGACTTTGGTCGGTATCCATACTGTTATTGATTGTGCCACGGGACGTCCTGAAGAACCCATCAAGACGGTAAGCTTCTAAATGATCTCATTCTCATCCTTTTTGTTCTTGTTAGAGATTCAATTTTGATTTTTTTTTAAGTGTATTTAGTGATTGTTCTTGTTAAAGATTCAATTTTTTGGTTTGTCAAGTAGTGTCTAGCAATACGAAATCTTGACTGGCTTGTTGTGTGTCTAGCATTCATTCCCAGCCCCATGCATTTGCTTGTTTTGTTGAGTGTTGGAGTCAGGGGTCGAATTTGATTGAATTTATGTGGCTTCGGTTTAGGTAGATTGGGAAGGAAAAGTTGCTCTGATACAATGTGCAAAGGCAATGGGGATTCAGAAATACGTCTTCTACTCAATCCACAATTGCGATAAGCATCCCGAGGTTCCTCTCATGGAGATTAAGTATTGTACTGAGAAGTTTCTTCAGGAGTCCGGTTTAAACCATATCACCATACGGTTATGCGGTTTCATGCAAGTAAGCCTCATTCCCTTATCCATCTCTTGTGCCTTTTTTAACTTAAGCATCTTGTTGTCCTTGACCGTTGAGGATATTTAGTACATGAGGGTATATCTGGCATTGGCTGATTGTTGTCTAATCCAGAGTGTAATATATCTATGCAGGGTCTTATTGGTCAATATGCAGTTCCAATTCTTGAGGAAAAATCGGTTTGGGGAACAGATGCACCCACTCGTGTTGCTTACATGGACACGCAGGTTAGTAAAAAATGTAGATGTATGTGTCAAATGTCGGTTAAGCACAAAAAATGTTTATATATGTTTCTCATGCTGTAACAGGATATTGCTAGGCTGACACTTATAGCTTTACGCAATGAGAAGATCAACGGAAAACTTCTAACTTTCGCTGGCCCTCGTGCATGGACAACTCAAGAAGTAAGCCGGGATATAGTTACCGCTCTTCTGTATGAAATGAAGTAGAGAAATGTTACGAAAGCATCACCTTTTTTTGGCTATCCTTTTTTTTCCGAAACATGTCAGGTAATAACACTATGTGAGAGACTTGCTGGGCAAGATGCAAATGTCACAACCGTTCCAGTTTCTGTATTGAGATTAACGCGTCAGCTAACTCGGTTTTTCCAGTGGACAAATGATGTCGCGGATAGACTGGCCTTCTCAGAGGTAAAATTTGGCCTTTATCACCTAACAATGATGCTTTCGTTTTATATTAGCTTTCAGATCAACTGAAATCATGCTTCTAACATCTATGTGACACGGACACATTTAGGTTCTCTCGAGTGACACGGTGTTCTCTGTTCCGATGACTGAGACTAATAGTCTACTAGGTGTCGATCAGAAGGACATGGTGACTCTAGAGAAGTACTTGCAGGATTACTTCAGTAACATATTGAAGAAACTAAAGGATTTAAAGGCACAATCCAAGCAATCAGACATCTACTTCTGAGTTCTGACCTTTTGGTGTCTTAATAAGATTCAACATTTAAAACTGCATTTGCATCCATACTGTGAGCTTCATTGTTTCTATGTTCTTCGAAGGTTTATGCTTCTTCTTGTAATTAAAGAGAATTATTGTAATGTAAATGTAGCTTTGAGGTGCCAAGAGAGATTCTTTGTTACCTGGAGAAAACCAAAAGGTGAAAAGATAATGAGATTCCTTTACGAACCATCTCTGTTTAACTTTTGTTAGAAGCTATGGCTGTGAGCTTCTTGTTTCTATTTTTACTTCATCTTAAACTCGTCTTCTAATTTATTGGTTCTTTTTAATGTGAATAAAAGTGAGAATACCTTTGGCAGATGAATAGTAAGATCAAATAAATGCAAGTCTTAAGTCTCAATGTGACTTGAGGACCTACCAAGTGGAACAAGATCTATGGTTGAAATTTGCCATCACTTTTTTAAGAATCGAACTTTTGCACCAAAATTCCTAAGTCGGGAGTATATTACTACCCATTTAAGAATCTATAATGCCAAACACACTGATCCATTGGATATCAACTTCTTATCTGGACCAGCAAATTCACTTTTAAGATCAAAAGTAACAAGTGTTTGCAAAAGGTGTTTGAGTTGTTAAATCAGTCTCTTAAATATAAAATTAGACTTAGGGAGTGTTATTTATAACTAAATAACCTTTAAAATCTTTAATATTGAGTCATTTGAAATAAAATCTCATGGAGTTTCATGAGTAAATTATTAGAATCAAAATTCAAGGTATACTGTAGATTTGAAATCCACACAAATGAATTCTTAAAAATATATCAAATTTCAAATCTAAAAAAATGTAAAACCTAGATAATTCACTTTAAATCCATGATCGAATAACATTTCTTTATTATCAATATCAGTACACTATAGAAGCGTTTATATACGCCAACAGTAAAAACTTTTTCTTTTCCTGAATATTATTTCGATCTAAAAATATGCTATCTAATATCGTGTTAGTTTATAAAAGCAGCAGATACACACTAAGATTAACAATACATTGAGATGGCACAATCATGTTTAATAAATCAAAATCTGAAAAGGAATTATAAAGAGGAAAAAAATTTGTGGAATCTAATCATAGGGTTAGGTCGTTGATCATCATTTAGGTTGTCTTGTCTATGTCTTTTCGTATAATATCTTCATTGATTTATTCCATTGATATTGTACAGTATTAAATAACATGAAACCTCGAAACCACATTCACATTCTGTGTTCTCCCCTAATTGTTCTGGCCTACCTCGACAGCGACCCCGATTCTTAACCAAAGATAAACGGTCCGTTATATATATATATATATATATATATATATATATATATATATATATATATATATATATATATATATATATATATATATATATATATATATGTTACATTTATACACATTCTTTTCTAATTAATACCGAAATTCTATATAGTTCTTCCATAGTTTAGTGTCATGCATTATAAAATCTCTACACTGTCTACAAGTGGATGCGAATTTTTTACAGTAGTTAGTTAATCAGAAGTTCCTAAGTTTTTTTTACGTCATTCATATATTCTTATCCGTTAAATAACTAAACAAACGACCTTATCTGTAACATATTACTCAAATAGACGTTATTTATACACTAATTGTTTCTTGATTTTATTACCGAAATGTTACATAGTTCTTCTCTAGTTTAACGCATCATAAAATCGTGATGCTAGCTGGATCAGTGGATGCCTAAAAAAGTTTTTGCAACAGCTTTTCTGTTGTAATTTTATAATTTATTCATCAACAAACATAAATTTGGAGATTATATACAAAGAATCATAGAATTATGTAAGCCAAAAACATCAGTTGAAAGATTTTAAAGTTCTTGCAATGGTTCTTTTTTGGTTTAGTAATGTTTGATCTTTTGCAATGGTTTATCATATTCCGATCATAATTCATTATTATTATTATTATTATTTTTGTTGAAAAAGATAATTCGTTAATTAGATTCCTTCTAATCACCCTTTAAATTAACAAAAAAGTAGATATTTCTTAGGTATATTTTTAATTAAAATAAAGAAAAAATGATAATTTATTTTAGAAACGTTTCTTATTTTAGAGACTTAAGAAACGGTTCTTACCACTTTAATATTAAACAAATGGGTAAGAAACTCATTATGGGTTCTAGCATTAATGATGCTCTTATTCTGATGAGAGTCTAATAACAATTTTTCCTAAACATTTTTGTCTTCTTACTCTCATCATATTTATCATGGTATCAGAGCTTGATCTTTTCTGTAAATTATGGTTTCGTTACGTTTGCTTTCGCAATGAAAAAAAACATGTGATTCTATAGGAATCATTGGTCACGTTTGATCTTGTTTTCTAGCGAAATCGCTAGTTCTTAAAAAAAAAACTTGATGTAGAGTTATTTGAAGTTGTCTCCAACGAGATTCAAGAATTAACCCTACGACAAGGTATAAATGTTGATGATGAACCCTACGACTGGGTATAAACGCCGTGAAATTGACCCCATGACGGAGTATAAACGCCACGAAGATGACTCTACGGTCGAGTATAAACACCGTGAAGATGATCCGACGGCCGGGTATAACGTCGTTATCTTAAAGATATGTCCAATCTCATACGTGGTAAATCTCACACGTGTTACCACGTATGAGATTGCCGGAGGGTATTGGAAAAGAATCATGAAGATCAAGAAAAATCTAGAAGATCATGATATTTAACAATATATTTTAAGAATATTTACGTTTATCTCTAAATATTATTTATATTTATGTTTATCTTAATTTAAGAAATAAGTCATATTCAATCTTTATATAAGAGTATATTTATTCTGATGAGAGTCTAATAATAATTCTTCCTAAATACTTTCCTGTTTTTACTCTCATCAAATTTAATAATATAGAGTAAAATTACTAGGCATCCATGATTGATATATCTTACTACTACAATAATGCCAAATTGCCAAAGGTACGTTTCTGTTTAGAACTTTTCAGATCTTTTGTTCTGTTTCTCTCAACTTGAAAGTCGAACGTAGGAGGAAAAAGAATATCAATAATAGAGGAGAAACAAAAATAAATATAGACACATGGAAATATATAAGTGGCATGATGAGCTAAGTGATCTCCAACTAACAATACTCTAGCGGCAGAGAAAGAAGATAAAATCCAATGAATGCTCTCTTCACAATCAGATCAGACCAGTCCTTATTTTTCTTTAATAATATATACTTTCTCGTTAATTTTTATTTAGATATTGTGAGGGAACAGTTGCTTTCTGTTGGATATTCTCTTTTACATTGGACCTAGCTTTCACATAAATAATTAACCTTTTTCCATACGGCTTCACCACCATAATTTTTATGATTTCTAAAGTGATTACTATCTGGGTGGCCAAAAAAAAAAGAAGTGATTACTATCTAATGCCAAAAGAAGAAAAATAAGTGATTTACTACCTGGTCTATTAAAAAGGACTCCGAATTCATGAAACCAAATTTTTTATCTAAACAATAATATAAAACAATTAAATATATATATATAGAATAATTTAAAATTTTAGACACAAAAAGTAAGTCGTTCCGACACCATAAAAAAATAATTAGGCAGAGTCTCAAAGCTTATGAGAAGAATCTCTCTCTGGTTCCAAGGAGGAACACAAGAAAGTCAAAGCGATTCTTTCGAGTTTAAATTTCTGCTTCTTTCTTTTTTCCTTTACAGGAAAAAACGAAGCTTTTCTATTAGTTGGCTTTACGAGAATATACTCTTTGGTTTTAGGACCCTTTACTAACATATCTACTACTACTGTAACTAACTATTATCGATTCTCGTAATTTATTTGTTTTCCTTGACCATCATTTTCGAGTATAATATTCGCAAGAATGAGGCATTGAATGATGGGAATTTTTATAATTTAAGACTTGCCATGTGATCTATTTCGGCTTTAATTAGTATAAAGTTTCATATATAGCTTTGCCAAATTATTTACGAGAAACATAAGTGGGTTAGTGGTGGTCACACCTCTGTGGTTTCTCTATCAAATCTAAAAGCTTGAACTTTGGTTTAATCTCACAACTTGAAGACCACTGGACCAGTGAAAGAAGAATTCTACAAAGATATTTAGATTGCTTCACTTCAATCCCAAGTGAAAGTTGTGAGACGACCAATGAAAAAACTACTTTAGTTATTTTAAGTTTCTTAACTTTCTTTTTTCTAGTTACTCCACCCCAAAATGTTTAATTTGACAGTTTCTTATACGCTTACTTTAGTTTTTTTTTTAATCACATTTACATTGAAATACAAATTTGCAATATAAATTTCGCAGTAACACGAATCAACCTACTGTATATGGGAAATCATTAGTAATTACTAAACATAAAATACTTTCACCAGAGCATGATGAGTAGTAAAGACTTTCATTTCAAACTCATTAGATGGCCAATCTCCATCCGGTTCGAACATTTGCAAGCTTCCGTTTTTTTTCATACACACAAAAAATATTGCCGTGAACAAGAAAAGAAGAGTTCCCTAAAAAAAATTTGAAAACACATTTACATTTTACTATAAATACCAAAATACTTTCACCGCTATGCCACAATAACTTTAGTAAGTTTCTCCATATGTTGTGTGTGACTGTGTGTAAAAGCAAAAAAATTCGTATATATATGTTATACACTGATTGTTATTAAAAAAGCAAAAGTTATGTACCTCAAAATTTCTCATCCACTAGCTATTGTCATATATAGAAGGAGAGAGTTTCTTACTTTCTTGCAGTGTCACAACAAGCCACCCAAAATATTCGCAGCAATGGAAACATTTCCCTTATAATTCACAACACTTGGATTTTCTCTTTTTCCTTATTAAAGGTTTTTATCGAAAACGTAAGACACCCCAAAGTCATAGCACATGAAGGTTTTGTTGAACCACCAGACAAATTAGTATTCCATAAGTTAAAAATATTACATATTTTTGGAAAATATGGAAACTGTATATAATCAAAATCCTATAAATTCGGAGTCGAATTAAAGAAACACTGTCGTATTTCAATAGAATTGAATTAGAAATTAGCAAACTGCATCAATTATAGTTATATCTTAATTCGAATATAGCATCACACTAAGAAAGAAAAGAAAACTCATTCCTAAAAATTCCTAACTAATTTCAATTAAAAAAGAACGATATATATATATCAAAAACCCGAAAATTTCCTTATTGCAATGCATGCATAAAATGACTAAAAAATTAGTGTACGTCGTGGACCTAAGACTATATATTATATTATATACATACATAATTAAATAGATATATAAATAGGAAGTAAAAAGCATGTGTATAGTGAACCTTTTTATCGCCAGTGAAATGTGTGTCACATGTCACCTGTCATCGCCCAATTATTCTGTCCGAATTTTCTTCTCCTTTCAATCCTTTCTGTGTTCTGTTTATTCCTCCTATAAACCCTAAATCCAGTCCACTTCCATTAATGACCATCACAATAATAACAATAAATCTATCTTACTTACCAGACCTATATTCCAAACCCACTATGTAGCAGAGGAATAAAATAGTTGTATGGATTACATTAGTATTAGATTATTTTTGACACTCATTAACTCTCACACACACATACATATATATATGTATATACGTTAATAATGTATTACCTAATCTATCACTGATATCTACGATTGCGTTTAAGTAAAAATAAATCATAACTTATCGGTTATCTTAACAATAAGTGCATACTTTGTTTTTGATTGTCACAAGAACTCAACTTTTTACCAACGTTAACTTTTCAGAAATTTTAAATATATTTTCTACAACTCAGTTTAATACATCAAAGTTTTATTTATTTCGGCCAGAACCTATATTACATATGAAACTGTAACCCAATTAATATCAGCACAACATTTAGAATCTCCGGAATATACATAAATGTGATACTTTCATTATGTTTTATGCTTTATAAAAAAGATGAATCATCTTACTCAATTGAGTGACTTTTTTTTTTCTCTTTTTTGGTCTGCGATTGACGTTTTCCTTCTCTGTATTTTCAGCCAAATCAGCAATTACGGTGAAATGCGAAAAGCATTTTTAAGCAAGTTTTATAAATAAATAAAAAAGGAAAAATCAGTCATTGAACTTAAAAAGCTGAAACGTTAGTACCGTTTGGTACCTAAATAAGTCAGAGATAAGGAGAATATCTATGCTATTATCATTACAACAAAACTACAACATTGACAACTTTTTCTGTAGTTATATTATATGCCAAAAAGCAGTAAATAATTTTACTTGTAAGGATCTATAATACTGTTTTTTTTTTAATTATCACCACAAATGATCGCTGAAGCAAATATCTAGTAAAATTAAGACTAATTTACAACATTTACAGCAAATGCTCGTTAAATTATGTATAAAAGTCAACTGAAAAAATAGGTTGAATTTTTTTTCAAAGTAAATACTATTTTCTTATAACTTTGCAAATTACTGTGACTTTTTTTTTTGCAAAAATTATTTTGTATGTCATGACGTTTTCAAAATTTGATAAAGCTTTCACAAAATTTGCCACGAAATTTTGTAGTTACACTGCCTAATATATGTATTATACTATCGTTACGATCGAATAAAATATGGCGATTAATTTGATTCAAATGAAGTATAATAGAACGTAATGTGCATTGACAAAAAATAATAATTGGAACTTCATTAAAAGCCAAAGAAAGACAAAAAACGATGGTGTTATCTAGATTCTAGAATGGGAAAATTAAATGGTGTTGAGCTTGAACGTGATTAACTTGATAAGCTAAAGAAAGTGAGGAAAATAAAAAGGTGATAGGGACAAGAAGAAGAATACGACGTCACAACGCATTAAATTCAATGTTTAGCACAGTACTGTTAAATGTATTCCTTTTTAAAAGTTACTTCTACATTTTCATTTACAAACACTTCAACTATACTATATAATATTTACTTCATCACTCTTTCCCCAAAATGTAACAATCAATTGACTTATTGAAGTTGGGTAGGGGGGCCAAAGTAACTTTCCCAAATATCCTTGCCTCTGAATCAACAGGCTCTTCTTATATTCTGCACCTAACATCACTAAGATTTTGGACATTTGTCAAATAATTTTGAATGACAATTATATATGATCTCTACTATTTTGGATTTCAGGTAAAGCATGAATATTTTTTTTTATTATTTCCCATATGAAACCACCTATATATGTTATTGAGTAATTGGGCTTTTTTGTTCACATTCCCCGTACCATTTATTATTAAAACGTACTAGTGTATTATATAACCGTTCGTATGAATTCGTAACCATGTGGCATAAATACTCTATATATACGAGTTTTCTCAGCATTTTCAATTAGGACGCTATTTAAAATATATAGTTTTCAAGGGAATGAAAATCTTGCCGATAGGACCATTTTTCTAAAGAGAGCAGTACCAATTAGAATCTATTGTCATATGGTGAATAAGATTCCTTTGGTCTCGTTACAATGAATGTTTTAAAATGGAAAATAAGTTGTTGGTTATTTTTTTCAGCATATGTTTTTAATGCTATATAGAACATCCACATGGCCAACTATAATTCGATAACATCACATGCACTACGTTGTTTTTGGTTGAAATCTTAACGCTATATCTAAAGATGTAGAAAGCTTTTTTATCATTCAATTCAACTCAACCATTGCCCTATAATAGGAGTACTTTACTGTCAGTTACGGAGTAACGCAGACAGATTAGTTAAATGTAACACCAGGTTTTATTTGTCTTACTTTTGGAAACGATAAAGGATCTAGCATGCAGTAAAAAAGCAAATATTATGACCAAAAAAACAATACAAATATATAAAGTAAAAAAGAGTTTATCAAATAAAAAGTTAAAAGAAAACAGAAGGGACAAAAAGGGTTGCTTCTGCACCAAGTTATTCTGCGTAATAACATTTTATATATCAATTACAAGGCTTCGATGCTAAGTATCCTAATCGGGTGTCAAATATTTCTGATGCTTTGTTTAATTGCTCTACATCAATTTTTGTGTTATATAGTTCGTCACCACATTTTTTGTCGCTACGGACCTGATTTGTTTTGTTGTGACAATGTGCATAGTCATTAGTCATTAGCCTGTTCCTTCTAGTCGGTAACAAGTTAAATAAAAATTGGTGTGCTGTTGTGTTAACCCTGTTTAAAAAAATATATCATCAGTTTTGTTTAATAGTTAAATTTAGTAAAGTTAATGAAGTAATTAAAGCCTTAAAGGTATGACAGATTTTGTAGAAACATGTCTTTCGCATTTTTTCTACATATATCCAAAAATATGCCTAACATAACGCAAACAAAATTCATCGTGTTTCTTCAAACATCTGAAGATAATAACATAACACCTTAGGACAAAGGTTTAGATGTCGACATAATAATAATTATTATTTTGATTAAGGGTTACGATTTAATTATTATTCCTTTGCCAAACTTTTATTTATCACATCATCTAGGTTTTTTAAAACCGGCGTTTGAAAATGAGTATTTGGAGCTCGAATGCATATTCATGATCTACCTTGCATGAAAATTTAAACCTCTCCAGCATTCCGGAAGGACTCTAAGCGCAAAGGAAACTTCCGACGAGGAGGCTCTGTATTTATTTCAACAATTTCATGTATTGATGTCTCCAACATATATAAGCATATTAGAGTGTCTGTATCAAGTTGTTACAAGCTTTTCTGTTTTGTTTAAATCGTCACACAAATTAAAACACGCACTTTTAGCCTTCTTAATTTTGATTTTTTTAAAGCTACGTAATACTAGTTTATTTACAAGTAGCGCGAACGATTAAAGAAATGTTTGTTTTATCGGTTATCAACAGAATTAAGTTCAAATTCTGTCTTGGAATTTATTTTTTTCTCTCATCTTCATTTCAGCCCTAAAGACGTTACACACTGAAGATCCAAAAATTTAAGAGTCTATAATAAATCTACCCAATATTATTTGAAATTGACCCTTTAATGCTATATATATATAGTTATATATAACCGATCACAAAAACAAAAAAAATAGCAATACCGAAAACAGTACTATCATTTTATCTCTTATATTTTTCTTAACTATCTTATTTTCGTTGTCTATTTTTTGTTCTGTTAGCACACCAATCGAATCCATTAATTGATATACCACTATTAATAATTTTGTTATTGTTAAGATACTAATATGATATATACATAAAAAGAAGAGTCTAGTCAATGAGAGAGGAATAAACATGACGACGTTAGCATCACACCTGAAGCCTGAAGTGCTGAAAGCTAACAAACATCGATTTAGTTACGTCTCTAGTTTGAACACCCAAACCAACTACTACAGTACGATTTAAAAACGAAATCCATTTCATTCCTTTGATAATAATCAAAATACTATATTAAATCTTGACCCTCCACATACAATTAATTAATAACAGACAAAAGTTTAGTACGAATTCATCATTTACTTTCTTACGTTACCCGTTACCATCATATATTACGATTTAAATTGTCCAAATCAAATACTGTCGTTACGTAATTAAAGACTATAATTAAGGGTATAGTGGGAATAATAAGAAAAAATGGTCAAAACGAGTCAAAGTTACAGTCTAACCACAAAGCCAAAGTAGAATCGTACTTACTCACACGTAATTAACTTAATTAACTTAATAGATCAAAACTACTACTAGTACCGTTATCTTTTCTAAGATCCATGTCATCTGTCTGAATCTCTCTCAAAGTGTACTGTCCTAACAAAGGTTAAATTTTCAACAACAAAAATAAAATAAATATACGGTATATTGTTTTCTTTAAATTGAGAATTTTGGGTTAATTAATTTTCTGAAAAAGGAGATTATGGTAAATTAAACGAAAAAGAAAAAGAAAAATGAAGAAAAAAAAAACACCGACTCATCCTATGGGAGAAACGGACGAAAATCTCGGTGCTGGCAAGATTCCTTCACAGTCCTTTGCTGTTTTTTTTTTTCTTCTCTTTTTCTTCTCACTTATTTTCTTCTTCATCTATCATTCATTTTTATCTTTTTTTTTTTCATAGAGAGCCCTAAAAATTGAATAATTATCTAAGAGAAAACAATCACTACACACTTCTTGCTTTTTTTTTCTATCACCATCAACCCACACCTTCTTTGCCCCTTATGCGCCTCCATCTTTTATTCCTCTCACCTACCTTTCAACTCTCTCTCTTTCTTTACGAAAAGTCTTTTATTTCAATTCTCTACCTGATTTCAAATCTTGGGTTTCCTTTTTTTTTTTTATAATTTAAATTGATTCTTTTTTTTTTTCTTTGGTTGTTTTTTTGTTTTTTGTTTTAATTGTTATGGGTTGCACAAGTTCTAAGCTTGACGATCTTCCGGCGGTTGCTCTTTGCCGTGAACGTTGTGGTTTCTTAGAAGCGGCGATTCAGCAACGTTACGCTTTAGCTGAATCACACGTGGCTTACACTAACTCGCTTCGAGGAATCGGTCACTCACTCCATCTTTTCATCAACCACCACCATCGTTTCATCGCTTCCGGCGGCGCTTCAGGCGGCGGTGTTTATTCTCCTAGACTTAATCTTCCTCCTCAGAGAAAAGGTGACCCTCAAGAAGACGACAATTCCCCAAAAAAACCAAAGCTTGCTTCTTCTCTCCACGCTCAATCGGGTTCGGGTTCTGATTCGGGTCATCTCGAATTCGATTCAGATTCCGATGACGACGATGAGGAAGAAGACGATTTGGATTCGCATATGTTGCATCACCGCTCTCCTCAACACCACCATCTTGGAAATTTCCCAATACCCGAGTCAGCACCAATGGGTATGGGTGGTGGATACATGGAACAACCCGGTTATATAACCCGGTACCCGAATCCAGAAATGATGGGTCATCTTCCTCCTGCTTACGCTGGAGGAGGAAGTTATATGCATATGAATTACATGAAGAACAGTTCCATGCCTCCTTCAGTTGTCTATGAGCAAAGACCCACTAGTCCTCAAAGAGTCTACATAGGCGAATCATCATCATCATCTTCTTCTAATTACCCTTATAATCCATATCCTCCTCAAAATTCATATTTTGGATACTCAAATCCAGGACCAGGACCCGGACCCGGTCCCGGATTCTATGGTAGTTCTTCTACAACTGCTGCAGCTTCGAAACCGCCACCACCTCCGCCGTCGCCGCCTAGGTCTAACGGTTGGGATTTTTTGAATCCGTTTGATACTTATTATCCTCCGTATACTCCGAGTCGAGATTCAAGAGAGTTAAGAGAAGAAGAAGGTATTCCGGAGCTAGAAGACGATGATTCGCAGTACGAGGTTGTTAAGAAGGTTTACGGGAAACCAAAATTCGCCGCCGGTGGTAATCTACCGAATCCCGCCGCCGTACACATAAGGGAAGAGTCTCCGTCTCCGCCGCTTGATAAGTCTGGAGCCAGTACTAGCGGTGGAGGTGATGTGGGAGATGCGTCTGCGTATCAGTCTAGACCGAGTGTGTCGGTGGAGAAAGAAGGGATGGAGTATGATGTTCACGTTGTTGAGAAGAAGGTCGTTGAGGATGAGGAACGGCGGAGCAACGCCACGGCGACACGTGGCGGTGGTGGTGGAGGAGGAGGAGGAGGAGGGCCACGTGCGGTGCCTGAGGTTGCGAAAGAGATTGAGACTCAATTCGTGAAAGCTGCAGAGTCTGGAAGTGAGATCTCTAAGTTACTTGAAGTTGGGAAGCATCCTTATGGTCGTAAACATGGTAAAGCTCTATCATCTTACTATGCTGTTACTTAAAGTTTTCAGCTTTCTGTAACTGGTTGAGTAAAGTTTTCATTTTTTATGTTTTGTGAATTGTGGAGCAGCTTCTTCGAAGATGTTGCACGGGGTTACTCCTTCGCTACCTTCTACCGGAGGATCTTCTGCTGCTGCTGCTGCTGTTGTGCCGCCTACTTATGCAGACATTGAAGAAGAGCTTGCTTCAAGGTCGAGGAATCTTTCTTCGACATTGCACAAGCTCCATCTTTGGGAGAAGAAGCTTTACCATGAAGTCAAGGTAATGTTTTGATCTTAGAACACTGTGATGTGTCCTGTTCTGTCTCTTTGTCTCTGAAGAGGGAGTTATACTCTGTGTAGGCTGAGGAAAAATTGCGTCTAGCTCACGAGAAAAAGCAAAGGAAGCTAAAGCGTTTGAATGAAAGAGGTGCTGAGGCTATGAAAGTAGATAAAACGCGGAAACTAGTGAGAGATATGTCCACGAAAATACGGATTGCGATTCAGATTGTCGACAAAATATCCGTGACGATTAATAAGATTAGAGATGAAGACTTGTGGCCGCAACTGAATGCATTGATTCAAGGGTAATATAAACTTGTCTTCTCCAAAAATATATATATGTTTCAGATATTTAGAATGGGAACTCTAATCAAATATTGATTTCGGTTTTTATAGGCTTACAAGAATGTGGAGATCTATGCTTGAGTGTCATCAAAGTCAGTGTCAAGCTATTAGGGAAGCACAAGGCCTGGGACCGATAAGAGCAAGCAAAAAACTCGGCGATGAACATCTAGAGGCGACGAGTTTGCTTGGACATGAACTTATTAATTGGATATTGGGATTCTCAAGCTGGGTTAGCGCGCAGAAGGGTTATGTAAAAGAGTTGAATAAATGGCTCATGAAATGTCTTCTGTATGAACCTGAGGAAACACCCGATGGAATCGTTCCTTTTTCACCTGGTCGGATTGGGGCACCACCTATCTTTGTGATCTGTAACCAATGGTCTCAAGCTCTGGATAGAATATCAGAGAAGGAAGTTATTGAGGCAATGCGTAGTTTCACTACAAGCGTGCTTCAGCTTTGGGAACAAGATCGGTTAGATACGATGATGACTGGTCACGGGGATTCAGAGAAGAAAGTTAGGAACATGGACAGGGAAGAACAGAGGATACAGAGAGAGATTCAGGCATTGGAAAAGAAGATGGTTCTTGTGGCTCCGGGTGATGGTAATAGTCTTTCAATATCCGGCAATGTTGTCTACCAAAGCGATACTAGCAATGATAGTTTACAAGGTAGTTTGCAGCGGATTTTTGAAGCTATGGAAAGATTCACTGCTGAATCTATGAGAGCTTATGAGGATCTCTTACTGCGCACCGAAGAAGAAACTGCTCCACGAGAACTTGAGGAAGAAGAGGACTAATAAGCAAAATAGGAGAAAGATATTTGCTTATCAATTCAATTCGAATCCATGATCGAGCTGTTTGCTAATCTTGCAGTGCCAGAATACTCGGTTTTGTGGTTTGGTATACTGGAAAACCAACTGGAATCAACTGTATCTCCTGTCTGAGACTCAGGCAAGAATAGCTCATCAGGATGATGATCTTAGAGGAGGCAGAAACCGGGTTGAGACGCGACCAATCGTCTGGTGAACTGAGGCATTTTAGTGCAATTGACTTTGAACCGGATGGTTTTCATGCCATGGTGGAGAAAGGTTTGATAACTTGACACTTAGCCACATATGACGCAAGTCCTAGATATGGGTTGAGTCTAATAATTTTAAAATTCGGTCTTTGTATATAAGACGCGTAGGACAAAACTTATGATAATTCTCAACAATTTTTTTGTAAAATCCGAAGGTAGGATAATAGCTCAGGCAAATCTTTTGTTTTTTTCTTTTGATCTCGGTGAGGAGTAGTATATTATTTCTCGGACTTATTTCTGTGTCGAAAGATGCTTTGGTCTTGAATCAACTGAAGTGTCTTTTAGTGGAGTAAAAAGTTAGGTTTATTTTCTAAGACAAAACAGAAAACCCAATTCGAATCTTATTAGATTTGGAAATTTTCCTATATTCAAAAGAATCGCAACCATAATCGAACTCTAGCTTCTTTTTGTTTACCAAATTGTTAGTATGCCACTAAAATATTTAACATTTGAAATTTTGTATATTCTTCACAAATTTCTACATGATTATGAATTTTAGAACACATTCATCCATAAGAAATCTTGTTTCTCATCGATTACTAAAGACTATAAAAAGTAAATTCAAACGATCTTCTTTTCCTTCACTTGACTTTGTTGTTCCTTTTGATAATATTGATACATTCGTTACAAAACTATAACATGAACTTCACATATAACTCTGAAACAACGACAAGAAAGTCACAAACCTTCTAGTTTTTCATTGCTTCAAAGCAGCAGAATAGAGAGAGTGTACCAAAACAACAAAGCATTTTATACTATATTTTTGGTATGTTTTGTCGATTCCACTCCATACGGCGTAACCATTATGGATGGGTTTAGTTTTCCTCATTCATAGAACAAAATTTCACAATTTCATACTCATTCCAAGAGAAAACAGCTTCACTTTGTCTACTTAATACTTAAAACTCCAAGCATCACCTGACCGTGAAAGTTACTTGATCTAAATCAAAAGGTGACCCATAGAGATAAACGTATCTTCAATATTAAGAAAATAGAAACATTTTAGTTTGGATTCAAATAAATGTTTAGATTGGAAGTGATCACATCACACTTATTGGAAGTAAATAAGTCATATTAATGATTTTCAAATCACTGCCACAATAGTTCTCATCTTGGACCTGCCGTGCCTAACATGATTAGCGTGGGCTTAACGTCTCGTGTGTCAACTTTTTTTCTCTTTTATTTGTTGTGAAATAATATATTGAAATAAAGTAATAACATGCAGAGAATAAGTGCCAGAAGTTATTATTGCGATCCAACCATAGGTTAATAATCTGGTCTTGTATGTATTAAATATAATAGAGATAGTGCTTGAGCATCTAATCATATAAGAAAGCCAATTACTCTGGAGAATCATTGGATCACTTCACTCTTTGCCTTTTCAACACAAAGAGACAGCTCTTGTGTTCTTGAAAGCTTAAAGCTCTATTTTCTCCAAAGCTATATGGGGTATTACAAATTGCAAGCATACTTTTCATTTGCATACATCCAAATTGAGAATCTACAAAATTATTGTTCTTGTGGGTGGTCATTGGAGTTTATTCATTATGATTTGCAGTTTTTATTTTTTCCAAACCTTTGATCTATTTAAAATTATATAAAAGTAATTTATCCGTTTTATAATTAGTACGTATTATTCACTGTGTAGTTATATGATATTGTATTGTTTTCTCAATCATGCTATTTTAAAATAAATATCACTTATTTTTAATATAGAAAGAAAACCGAAAGTATTATTCAAACACTGGTACTGTGCGTATATATATGTGTTGTAAAATATTATTGTTACATGTTAATTTTTTTTTTATAGTAGTTCTAGGTATCCAAACTAAATTCAAATGGTACAAAACATGTTGGATAACTTTACGGTGTATTTTTTTTATTTATATAGAAATTTGGTGTTATATCCACATACTCTCTATCTAAATTAATAAAATATATATGAGTAACAGACTGTTATTAGTTAACAGTTAAAAGTTTGAAAGCTTAATCCATATTTTGACCATGTTTTGTAGTATTAGGCTAGCCGTCTTTATAAAAAGGCACCGGGTAACTATATCCAATTCAAATTTGGTAATCTCTAATATGAGGTTTAATATTAGCAAAATTAAATTTTAAAGAATTTTGAAAATATATTTAGCCATACTGGCTCATCTGGTTTCCAAAAAAATGCTTACACATTCAGAGTTCCAAAGCCAAAGAAACTGTCTTTTTTTGTGTTTTTGAAAGATTTATGTCTTAAGAGTAAACTTCTTAAATAAGGTTCTTTCCAAAAGATTTATTCTTGTTTACTTCTAGGAATAACGCATAGAAATAATCATTTTTGGTAACAGAGTAAATTAGAATTCAAATGGAAAGAGATATGTCAGTCAAATCCATTAAGAAATTTGATATTCACATTACTCGACTTAGAAGATACGTTAGTAATTTATAAACATACTAGAATTAATCTCGTGCTACAGCACAGTATCTTTTAAAATTCGAAATTATAAATTTATATTTATATTTATTCTGAAATCTTATAATGAGTTTTCGTGAATATTTTATTATAATGAGAGAATATATTCTTTATTAAGATTAAGTAATCGTAATCTAGAGTATAAAGAATATTGATGATATATAAGATTTATACTCGTGATCTATAAATCAATAAATAAACAAAATCGTAATCTAGTTTTCTTTATTAGTGGTTAGAATTTAAAATCGTGTGTTTTAGGTTTTTTTTGATTAAAAAAAAAGATAAACATGTAATGTAGGTTTAGGTTTTGAAAAATAAAATCTTTGACAATATTTACATGTTTGTTGATATTATCGATTATAATATTTTTTTGTACAAAGATTTTGATTAATTTAAAAAATAAAAAACAGAAAGATATTTAAAAATTTATGCACTACATGTTATTCTGAAATTTGTTATTTATTAGAAGTGATTTTTTTCCCTAAAATCACGATAATAATTATAGAAGATTCAGTACGTGATTTAGGTAAATAAGTAATGGGATATTTAAGTAAATATTGATATTTAAGGATATTTAGGCAAATCTCGATATATTTGATTTAATTTTCTTAAATAATATTTGATTTTAATTAAATGATCACATAATAACTAATGATTAAAATATCCTTAATGAGATATTAAAATTTGTTCTTTGATGTAATGGTAATGTAAATATTTATACTTTTTAATGTTTATTTATAAATGTACTACTCAAATAAAATATAAGGGATATTTTCCAAATAAAATATAGGAGATACAAGATCGATAGGAAGAAAACACATAAAATCAAAATATTACACGGTTTCAAAGTCAACTTAAAAAAACTTGATATTTTCTTCACACGCTTCTCTCTTTACATTATACAAAAGTACGAACCTTTTGAAATAAGCTGCTAGGTTCTTAGAAGTAGGAAAAATAAAAACTTGGTTGGAATGGGAATGTTTGTTGAATAAATAAGAAAAAAAATCGAGAAAGCAAAAGTAGGAATGGTTGATGATAACTCTGTCACTCCAATCACAAACCATTTGAGCTGGCAATAATGTGATTTCTCAAAATCTCTTTTGGTACCACAAAGTTTAAATCATTGAACATCGGAATCAATTTATTGTATTATAGTATAGTATACAAAGGAAGTTGGCTTCTTCTGAATTTTTGGCTTTTCAGTTTTCAAATCCATTGCTTTAACATAGAACATAATTATAGACCAAAAAAAAAAGGAAACAGTTCAACTTCAATGTTGACCTTCTTAAAACAATGAAAAAGAATACTAGATAGAAATAAATTTATTTTCATGAATAACAAATCTATAGTAATTTAGAAGATCATCAAAAAATTATAATCATCTTTTAATTTTTAATATTCTATTTCAGTAGTACCATATTGACAAGAAGGAGAGGAGACAGAAACTTACCTCAGGAGTCAAAACAGAAGAATTGAAAAGAAGAAAAAAAAATCGGATTTTTATTTCTTATTTCCACCACTATCTTTCTCTTTCTCTCTCTTACAAGGAGTCGAAAGAGAAACACTTTCCGACTTCGGTAAGTTAAGATTTTGATGGGTTGTTGTCAATCCTTATGTTCCGGTGAAAACCCACTTGGGAAAGATGGAGCTCAGCCGTCACAACTCTCTCAAAACCATCACGGCGGCGCTACGGCGGCTGATAACGGCGGAATCGGAGGAGGTGGAGCTAGTGGTGTAGGCGGCGGCGGAGGAGGAGGAGGAATCCCATCTTTCTCTGAGTTCTCTTTCGCTGACCTTAAAGCAGCCACTAACAACTTCAGTTCCGACAACATCGTATCAGAAAGTGGTGAGAAAGCCCCAAATCTTGTCTACAAAGGCCGACTTCAGAATCGTCGTTGGATCGCTGTCAAGAAGTTTACTAAGATGGCTTGGCCTGAGCCTAAACAATTTGCTGTAAGCAAAACCAAAAACCCTTTAATTTGATTAAATCTTTGTTGGATTTTTGTCTCTGAAATCTGTTGTTTTTTCCTCCAGGAAGAGGCTTGGGGTGTGGGGAAATTGAGGCATAATCGATTGGCGAATTTGATTGGATATTGTTGTGATGGAGATGAGAGGCTTCTTGTCGCTGAGTTCATGCCTAATGATACTCTTGCTAAGCATTTGTTCCATTGTATGCTTCTTCTTTTTGTTTTTGCCTCTTTCTCATTAGAAATAATGAATTTGGCTGAGTCCTTTTAGGTTGTAAATGTGTCTCCAAAGCTGTGAAATTTAGTCTCTTTAGTATCCAGTGTTTGCCAATTTCAGGGCCTTGCAAAGAGCTTGCATTTGCATTTATGGTTTTATGTTATAGGTTGTGCTTTTAGATGGATTAAAAGAGACTACTTTAGGTGGATTAGAATGTTATCTTATTCTTGTTTTGGTCATTCACAGGGGAAAATCAGACTATCGAATGGGCTATGAGGTTGCGAGTAGGATATTACATAGCTGAAGCTTTGGATTATTGTAGTACTGAGGGTCGTCCATTGTATCATGATTTAAATGCTTATAGGGTTCTCTTTGATGAGGTATTTTTCTTTTCTCAAGAGTTATTTCATGCTTATGAGATCTACTGTCTCATTGTGATCTTAAGGCGGCCCTTAACAAGTTTTTTTTTGAATGAACATTGTAGGATGGTGATCCTCGGCTCTCATGTTTCGGCTTGATGAAGAACAGTAGGGATGGTAAAAGTTATAGCACAAATCTAGCATATACACCACCCGAATATCTAAGAAATGGTAAAGCAACTTGTTTCTTCTCTCTAAGATTATTACAATCAACATAATACGCAAATTTATGTTTTTGCACTTTTTCAAAGATGGATTTAAGTGTGGTAAATTCTGTGTTGTAGGAAGAGTGACCCCTGAAAGTGTTACGTATAGCTTTGGAACTGTCCTTCTGGATTTGCTTAGCGGAAAACACATCCCTCCAAGCCATGTAAGTTCCTATCTATATGTTTGAGTAGGAACAAGTGTACCACTACTTGTGTGTTTTTGGTGTGAAATATCTGCTCATTGGTCATGATTTTAGTTTAAGTTATGTGAAGCTAACGTAGTTGGTCATTAATCATGGTTACTAGAAACAATATAATACTGCTCCTTCACCGTCTCTCTAAAATTTAGCTAAGATATGTGCTACGATCTTGTTTTTTAAGCACTATTTATAAGATTTAGCTCTCAATATGTCCATGTGATTCTTGGTTCTTGCATAGTTAAGCTTGAAAGATGTCCATGTCATATAATACCAGTGAATAAGTTTTGTGGTATTAATTTTGGGTGCGTGATATCTTGATAAGTACTTATCATAAATCTTTCTTCTAGGCTCTCGATATGATACGTGGCAAGAATATTATGCTGTTGATGGATTCACACCTCGAAGGAAAGTTCTCAACTGAAGAAGCTACCGTAGTTGTCGAACTCGCCTCTCAATGTTTGCAATATGAGCCTCGAGAGAGACCCAATACAAAAGATCTTGTTGCAACACTTGCACCATTGCAAACTAAATCAGATGTAAGCAAGACATCTTTTAAATCCCAATTTTGACCGAGTTCTTGAATTTTAGTGAGTTCTTATTTCCCTGTTCTTGAATTCGTCTTTTAAGTGTTAAATATTTTGGTTAAAGGTTCCTTCTTATGTGATGCTTGGAATAAAGAAGCAAGAGGAGGCACCTTCGACTCCACAGAGGCCACTTTCACCATTAGGTGAGGCCTGCTCAAGAATGGATCTCACAGCTATTCATCAGATTTTGGTCATGACACATTACAGAGACGACGAAGGCACAAACGAGGTAGTTAAACGGTAGTTTTTGTTTCAGTTGCTAAAACGCGTTAAAAAAGAGGCTAGCTAACTCTTGGGGATTTCAGTTATCATTCCAAGAATGGACGCAACAGATGAAAGATATGCTTGATGCGCGGAAACGCGGTGATCAATCTTTCCGCGAGAAAGATTTCAAAACAGCTATTGACTGTTACTCACAGGTATTGATTTCCGGCTACTTCTTCTTACATGTCCAATCCGTTCTGTTCCATTCGGTATTGGTATTGGGTTAAAACCAGATTGTTTATCTGGATATTATTAGAACTCATATGGGTATATACGTTGCTTCTGTGGGCAGTTCATTGACGTTGGAACAATGGTGTCTCCAACTGTATTTGGTCGGCGAAGTCTTTGCTACTTACTATGCGATCAACCAGATGCAGCACTACGTGACGCAATGCAAGCGCAATGCGTGTATCCAGATTGGCCTACGGCTTTCTACATGCAGTCGGTGGCATTAGCGAAGCTGAACATGAACACAGACGCAGCCGATATGTTGAACGAAGCAGCTCAGCTCGAAGAGAAGAGACAACGAGGCGGCAGAGGATCTTGATTCTTAGAACACAAAGTGTTACATCTTTGCTGTAAAATTGGATGAGCTTCAAGAATTCTTTTTTAAGAAGAAGAAAGAAAAAACCGGTTAAAACTTGTTGCTGTGATTGTTGATTGGGGATGTAATGCAACCACAGGGTGAGAGAAAAATTGATGTTTGTTTGTATGCCATACATGTTGTAAGTTTTAATGGACATAGAGTTTCGAAAATACAAATTGCTCTTTCATGGATCATGTTCTGCTCTTCAAACTCAAGACTTAACATGGTGGAAGTTGCTGTCCAATGGCATTAGCAAGCAAGTAGGCTCAAAGATGATAAGCCTGTTTCTCTAGAGGTTTACCCAAATAATATGCTTTTCAAAATAAAATATCTTGTTATTTCTCGGATAACCATAATAATACCCACCAAGGAAGAAGAAATCGATCTGGAAAATTTTCCAAAACACTGATATATAGTTGAGACTAACCAATTTATTGAACAATTTGCTGTATTTTAACAAACCAATTTATTCACTCATAATCTTAGCAATTTGCTGTATTTTGATCTGCTTAATTGTCTTAATGATTTGGACCTATAAGTAAATACAGGCCCATAAATTAAATTAAAAAAAAAAAAACCCCCCAAAATACAGATTATCTTCTTCGTGATTATCGAAATAATCAAAGCGACCTTGCAATGGCTGTTCCTCCATTATTCCTCCTCCTCACACTTCTCTCTCTCCCTTCTCTTCCCATTTTTGCCGCTACCTCCGATGCCTATCCTTCGATTCCCGGCGCTGCTCCCATCGACTGTGGTTTTTCCGATGAACTCAAGCCTACCCGCCGTGAAGTCTACGGCGAAGGCAAAATATACGACATCAGTCACCGTTACACTCCGGAGATGCCTTCGTGGGAGTCATCGGAAGGACTCGGACGGTTTCTATGGTTAGCTAAGAGTATGAAAAACGGATCTCTCGCTAATAACTCTGAGATGAAGATCCCCACACACACTGGTACTCACGTTGATTCCCCTGGCCACGTCTACGACAACTATTACGATGCTGGTTTCGATGTAGACTCGCTTGATCTTCAAGTCCTCAATGGTATATGATCTACAAGGTCTTGTTCCATTTGTTTATTGTATCTCTCAATTTGGTGAAGGATATGGATTTCGTTTGTAGGTCTTGCCTTGTTGGTTGATGTTCCAAGGGATAAGAACATAACTGGTAAGTGATTTTTTTGATTTGGTCAAACTGATTGACTTGGTAGGTTTGTGTAATATAATGATTAGAAGACCGTTATAAGTCTTAAGCTTCAGATTCAGGATTAAGACGTTTTTGTTTAGGCAATGTTCTTATTCTTTTTATTCACTGTGTAGCCCAAGTGATGAAATATCTTCACATTCCAAAAGGAGTTAGTCGTGTACTTTTCAGGACGTTGAACACTGACAGGTATTATTTAGTAATTCAGATTAGGGTAATTACGATATTGATTCTAGAATGTATCAGTAATAACCTTTTTGTCATCTGTTGAGTTCCCGAGTTTCTGAAATGAGTGTTGGGTTTTGTTAACTATGGATGAAAACATTTCAGGCGTCTTATGTTTAAGAAAGAGTTTGATACAAGCTATGTCGGATTCATGAAGGATGGTGCACAATGGTTGGTAGACAACACAGACATCAAACTTGTGGGTAATAATCAAACTAATCACCTTTTTATTTGGAGGTTTCTGTTTTCCTTGTTCCTATTTTGTGTTAGTCATCAAACCAAGTTTGAAGCAATGACATTTCTAAGATTTGATTTTTTGACATGTAATTGCTGGTTGTGTGTACTGGTGAAGTGGTCTCTAAGCTGAGTTTTTGTGTATCCGTGTCAAAATATAGGGATTGATTATTTATCAGTAGCTGCATATGATGATCTGATTCCTTCCCACCTAGTATTCCTCAAAGACCGGGTAAGCGAGCATTATCCCTTAAGTTTTGCTAACTGGATGAATCCAAAACAGTGAAGATTTGATATTGATGGTTGAGAAAATTATAAAACCTTGACAGGAGACTATACTTGTGGAGGGATTGAAGCTGGATGGTGTGAAAGCAGGACTCTACTCTGTCCATTGCTTACCACTAAGACTGGTTGGGGCAGAAGGGTCTCCAATTCGTTGCATCCTCATCGATTGATTATCTCCTCACAAACCCGCCAAATCCGGAGTTGTCAATAATCAAGTTTGCTTAGCGTTATGAACTGAATATCAGTTTGTGCTATATTTGTGCAACCAATGTGGAGATTGAAGAGTAGGAAGCAATAAGAGAGGTGCAGAGAAGACGAAGTTTAGGAGAATGAAGCCCGTAAGAAGGAAGATTTCTATGTATAATAGTACTTAAGATCTTAGGCTTGACTTAAGATCTATGTATAATAGTACTTAAGATCTTAGGTTTGAAAAATATTTCCTAATAATCAAACCAAGTCAAGCATCCGACAAGCTTTCTTCAGACAAAACCTTCCAAACGTTACAAACTTGCTCGCAACAGTCTTGATCTTCCTCATTGTCATCTACTTCCACGGCTTCCACGTTGTCTTGCCCGTTAAGTCAAAGAATAACCGTGGTGGCCAAGGCTCTAATTACCCGATCAAACTCTTCTACACCTCCAACATGCCAATCATTCCCCTATCCGCTCGCATCTCAAATCTCTATTTTATCTCTCAACTTCTCTACAGGAACTTTAATGGACACTTCTTGGTAAACTTGTTGGGACAGTGAAGAGATTCCATACCAGTCGGTGGTCTCGCTTACTTAATCACAGCTCCGTCAAGCTTGGCAGATATGGCAGCTCATCCTTGCCTTGCACTCTTCTAAATCGTCTTCATGCTCTCTGCTTGCGCGTTTTTATCAAAGATGTGGGTTCAAGTCTCGGGATCTTCTGATAAAGACGTAGCTAAGCAGCTCAAGGATCAGCAATTGGTGATGCCGGGACACGGAGAGTCTAGTTTGCACAAGGAGCTTAACCGCTATATGATCTCAAGATTTGACGCTAAGGGCCTTCTAAAAAACTCATCTGGCCCAAAAAAATATTTATGTAACGAATGTATTTAATATTTTGTCCATAAAAATAAATTTAAAAAAAAAAACTCACCCTTCTACTACCACTGACTTAGTACAGTCCCACCGATAGAACACGTTTTAGTGATCGAATATTTCAACAAGCACGTTTCTTCTTCCTCAGACGATACTAAAAAATATGATCTCAAGTTTTGACGCTAAGTTGATCAAAATATATGAATGCGCAACTCTCTTTGATCTTATTAAGGCCGCGCAATATCTGAACATCGAAAGCGATACAACACGTCAATCCCCTGGATAGAAATCGATGTAAATGAGATTGGAAAAGTGTTCAATGAAAATGAGAAGAAAGATGGTTTGACTCAGTGAGCACTCGAGACTTATCATAAAATATATAGAATTCGACTTTTGATAAACATCCATAGATAGAGAGACCTGTGTTTTTGGATCTTACTTGACCTAAAAAAAGAGAAAACGAAGCTAATAATAAGGTTGATATAAATAAAAGCTAATAACATATCTTCCGCTTTTTAGAACTCTGCTCATTTATAATCTCATTCTCCACTCGGAGGAGTCATATATATCTGCTCAGTAGTAGTCAAAGCTTCTTCTTCTCCAATCGGAAACCCACCCAGGAGAGTCAAGTAATCTATACGCTCACTGATGACTCTTCGAACTATAGCTTTGCGTTCAACATGCTCACCATCCTCACCAGTCTTACCAGTCTCGCCTAACAGAGCCTTGGCCAAGCCCTTAAACGTTATGTAGACATTTGCACATTTGGCCTTGAGTCGCTCATTCGGAGGCTCCACTTCTTCAATAGTTTCTATAGCCACTTTCAGAATCTGCAACTTTGACAGAACACTCTGCATGCAACAACAAGTTTTTTTCTTTATACCAACAGTGCCACTAATCTCGGTATGTCAATGATATGCAAACGAAGCACACAGAAAAACTTACCTGTGAAGTCCACCTATCATCTACACAAACTGCAAGTTCCAAATACAGATGAATCCAATCATTGTCTGGCAACTCTGATTCATTCACCTACCAAAGCAATAAAAACATATCACTGCTGCTTAAATGATCATGAGCAAAACAAAACTGACGTTGTGTCTTATTTAATCTTACCATGTAAAATCGTTTCCTATCATTGAAAGCATCATCTGACGGCCAATCAGGCAATTCCCCGCTGTAGAAACCAGCCGGCACTCCGTCACCATGATAGTGATGTTTGAAGGGCATCTTTAAGGTCACTATACAACATAATTAATCAGCAATCTGAGATTCTATACAGGACTTGTATAAGACAAAGGAACAATGCAATGCACCACAACTCACCTACTTCACCTTTAGGTCTAGCAACAGAGACTGTCAAATCCAATCTGTGATATCTTTTTTCATCAACTCGAACCTGAAAGGTTTTCTTCAATTGGCTAGCTAGATCTTGAGCGACCAAAGTTATCCAGTAAGAGGACACACAGTTCTTTGTCTTGTTGTATTTCACTACGTCAAGGAGGTGGAACCTTGTCCCCTGACAGTGACAGATCAAGCAAGAAAATGAATGAGGTGTAACAGAAATATACAGCAAGTTGATAAAGCACCAAAAGATAGAGGAGACTAGTCTTTACCTTTAACATATTGTAACGATGCATAGAGCTTGGTCACAGCACCTCGAAGCTTAACACGCCCACCAATGAGATAGCACGACAGTCCTTCTTGTGGTAGGTCCATAAGATCTTCGCAATCGAAACCCTAAGTTCAATAGGCGAATGATCAGTTTAGTACTAGCTATATAGGTTTGCTCCCAGAAGCTACGATTATTAGATATGGGTTAGGGTTAATTTTGTGTGACAAAGGAAGAAGATGAAAGACCTACATCGGATTCCGCCACTTTACGCCAGTAATCCCTACGCCGAATGTGAAAGTAGTTCGGATCTATCACCCCTGACGCCATGTCCTCCTCTTCCTCGTCAACGTTGTTGGTTCGGCGTTTCGACTGTGGCGAGCCGGGATCGATTTATGTATTCATTCGGCGGATTCGTTCATGGGTTTCAGTTGGGCCTTCTAAAAAACTCATATCTGGCCCAAACAATATTTATGAAACGAATGTATTTAATATTTTGTCCATAAAAATTAATTTTTAAAAAAAAACTCACCCTTCTACTACCACTTACTTAGTTCAGCAGTCCCACCGATAGAACACGTTTTAGTGATCGAATATTTCAACAAGAACAAGTTTCTTCTTCCTCGGACGATACTAAAAAATATGATCTTAACTGTTTATGTGTCAGAGAGAGTATGAGGATTGAGGATCCTGAATCGAGTTCTTAAACAACTCCAAGTGTTTGCTGAATCGTGTCTTGTTTAAGCTATCATGGCATTGAAACATGTTATATGCTTACTTGTTAGCTCATATTTTGTTGGCATGTACAGAAACCTGTCTCTATCATAAATATTTTGTTTGCATGCTCTTGTATTAATTTGGGTATTTAAAAATCGTTGATTTTGACTACAATTTTAGTTAGATCATAAATGTTGTGTTTTTAATGCACCAATATAAAAGTAACATAAAGAACCCAAACTAAGAAACAAACGGAACGATAGGTTATTATTTAAGGCTTGGTGCAAGAATTCGGTGGAAATATGGTTGATGCTTGGAGGATATTGATACAATCCCTGGAGCCGACCCAACAAAATTTTGTGATTTTACTCTTATGATGTTCCATTTTTTAATCCGGATCATTCAGGATTTATCTTCGTACATCAAACACCAACCACGTCCATTATAAAAGTATCAAGAAGATTTGGTCGATGAAAACGTCTCAAGAATCACAACAAAAGAGGACAAAAGAAACCCAACAAAACAACAATCATAATTTTATCCCTACACTTTGATTTCTTAGACAAAAGACCCTCTAAAAGTCTAACGAGCAATCTCAGTCTGCATGCTTGTGTTAGAACAGAACACTAGTTGCGGCGGTTGCACTTTCTTCTCAACCTCCCACCTAGATTTTGCTATGACTCCATCACTCACTGGCTCATATGCCTGAGGAAAATCAAAAACAGAAGATCAATTTCCGGATCAAAGTTTTTGTCTTTGTTATCTTCATCAGAATCTCAAGAGAAAAGCAAAGCTATTTTGGTGGGTACCCACCTCAAGTTTTTGGACAAGCTCTTTGGCATTAGGGGCAGATACAAAGATGTGACGCTGAGATGGCTTAATAAAGCCATCATCAACGGCTTTATCAATGAAAGTGAGGAGGTAATTGTAATAACCATCCACATTTAACAAACCCACCTGCAAAAGTTACCCCCCAAAGTGCAAACACAAAAGATCAAGACTTTATTATAATTTGGCTATAGTGATTTAGAGAGTAATTTTTAACAGTAGAAAGTGAAGCGGTTTCTTTTTACTAACAGGCTTGTCGTGGATTCCAAGTTGTGCCCATGTTATTACTTCCAATAACTCCTCCAGGGTTCCATACCCACCTGATGACCATTTGCAAGAACAGAGCAATTAAAGTTCAATTACAAATGCGTGTTGTTTTTGAAGAAAGATCTAAACTTAAAACATCCGGACCTAGTTTCAAGTTTGTAACCAAACGAATGACAAACATTTTCAAGTTTTACAAAGTATATAAGCTAGTCAGTTATTATGTACCTGGTAATGCAATGAAACAATCCGAGTGGCGTGCCATTTCGGCTTTCCTTTCATGCATATCCGCCACAGCTTTTACCTCACCAAATGTTTCTCCAGTTATCTGTTATAAAATCACATTTCAGAGAGGACTCATTTTGAAAACAATGTAATCATTTCTCAGCTAAAACGTAATTTATGCCTACCTCTTTGTCCATAAGAGTCCTTGGTATGATCCTTACCCATGAAAGCAAAGCAAAATGGAAGCACATCACACAACTATGTCGTTACTAAAGCAGTGAAGGGCACAAAACTAAAGTGAAGAGGTCATATATTTCAGCATACCCTAGCACATTTCCTCCAGCTTCATGAACAGCTTGTGAGACCAAACCCATGAGACCAATGCTTCCTCCTCCATACACAAGATTCAATCTCCTCGTCACCTGTTTCACAAAACAGAGAAAACAGAGAGAAAAATCAAGACCCATTTCAGGGTTTCAAGACTCTCATTAAGATTAAAGCATAACCGAACCAGCTCTTGAGCTAGATCAGTGGCGGCATCTCTGTAGCAGTCTCTGTTTCCGCTGCTGCTACCACAGAACACAGCAACTCTCTTGAACCTCGACTTCACCATTTCCATTCTCTTAGCCAAATCAGTTTGGTTTTTATCTTTGCTCTCTGGTGGATTTGGGGAAAAAATAAGTTTCTTTCTTGGAAGATGAACGTGTGGTTCAAGCTAACTCATTCTTGTTTCACTTTGTGATGCAACTTAGACAATGAGACAAGAAATTATATAGACACAACAAAGCAACAAAGACAGTACTGTTCCATATATCCAATTGTACTCAAGTAACAAGCTTTCTTCTTTTCCTTTTTATGGTTAAAAAAAGAAAAGACACTTTAGGGTCAATTAGAATACGAAAGAAACTACAAGAATAAGAAACTTAAAACAGAGTTAGAAAGTAAAATTAGCATTTGGATGGAACGTTAAATAAGTGTGACAAAACCAAAAACAACTCTTAAATTCTAAATGTCTACTCCAAAATCAAATAGAGGGAAAAGTTATCATTTATGAAAAATCTTTGAAAGCAAACATCAATTTCTCTAATTCCTAACTTCATTTTCAAAGTTGGTGTGATGATGTCATAAGACCTTTGTGTGTTAGGTATAAATTTGTTTTTCTTTTCTAGGAAGATGGTTCATCATCATGGACCGTTTTTCTCCACTTTTCTTCATTCAATGTTTCGTCCTTGGCTCAACGTGTCGAGTCCCGGTTGATCCACACTAATGGCAAAAAAAAATTGATGGGTACCACATTATGACCCATACTCTTGGTGTATAGAGTATGTGTCAACAAGTTGGGTACTTCTCCTGACACAACATTCCATTATTAGTTTGTTTGGTTGCACATTACATGTAACAGCAGCTTTGGTAGGATTGTATCTAAACGACACGTAGTTTACTTTTCTAAAACCAGAACAGCACTCATTTCTCCTAATCGTCTTTTGGGTCAATGCCTAACTTAGACTCGGTCAAAGAAATGTTAAACTCCCCTTTAACTAACTACCTTTTCCAAACATGATGCAAAATATAATCAATTATTTGTTGGCTCATTTAGAACTTATTTTTAGCTAAAAGTTCTCTGTGACGATTGTGTTCACGAACATAAATTTTCAATAGAGATTGTGTCGTGAAAAAACAAAACGGAGAAATGGTTCCTCGATTATTTTGGGCGCCTTCGTATAATGTATTGTGGGGTGAGTTTTAGATTATCATAAAATGGACCACAAGTAATTATGAAGCCTAAAAGTTCACCAGTTTTCGATGGGTTTAGAAGAGCCTTGTTTTGGTTTCCATAAGAACTTATATGATCGATTTGGCGTTGGTAACGAAACTCAACCGGCGTATCATGTAGTCACTCAAATGAAGAGAGTCGGGGAGGTCTCGAGTTCAAATATCGGCGTCGAGGAGAAGAGTAATATTAACTTGTTCTGCTCTTTGGTACGTAAATATTAATAAAATTTGGCCCATTGTTGATTTTGCTTCTATTTTTTGGATCTGTAAACCCAAGATAGATTAAAAATTTGGCCCATCTAGTTTTTTTTTTTTTTTAACTAATATAACAACTAGTCAACTACTCCTCACAATTGCGAACAAATCCATTTGGCACACTTTTGGATTCAGGCATTCAGCTACCAATTAAAGTATATTTTTAATTAGTGTTTTCGTCTCTGTTTAATTACCGATCCTCTTTAATGCTTCATAATGCACGCGGATCCACATATTATTTGTATACGTGTATAGTATATTGTTGTCTTATGTTGTTTCTCACATATTAAAAACAAAATTTTAATATCACTTTTTTGTTTCCAAATAAAACTGCAACTTAGAAGCACGTTTGACGCTAAGTTCTTGCAAGCGCTGTCCAAATTATGCTGTTCATTCAAAATGTGCAACAAAATTTAAAGTGTGCGATATGAAAGAACTCGAAGATGTGCCTTAAGAAGAGGAAGAAATCAAAGGTCCATACAAGGAAGTAAATGGTGAAAAGGAAATTATTCATTTTATTCATAAAGAACATTATCTAAGACTTTGAGACAAGTTGTCATTAGGATCTTGAGGCTGATGTGAGGAGAAGAATAAAACCCCATTTTTGTTTGCGCACGCGAACAAGAGCTGCGGGAGAGCTTAAGATTTGGTCAAAAACAACTCTATGAAATATGGACGTCGAAGTACGGAGGCCCGGAGAACTTTGATACGCAACATCATCTTCCTATAGATTTCGTCAGCAATTTCGAGAATATCTCCATAACAAGATCGATCGGGATCGGCAATGAGTTTTTGCTTCCATTGAGTGTGGAGGTCCTTGATCGCGTATTGCGTCGAGAAATGGTCAGACGATCCTCCGAGACGTTATGCAGCCGCCGTGATCTCATGGTGGAGGTAAATCTAGATTCCCCAACAAAGCAAAAACGCAGCATATCAAGTTTTTCATCATTCGTAAAAACAATAGATCGTGTATGCTTATTAGGTAAGAGAAAATCCATCTAGCCCAAAATCAGGGCCCGTATGTAAAGCTAATATAGTATGGTGGTGACTCTTGTATTATGAAAAATCTGGGAACATGAAACGTAAAAGAAGCATGATTTGGTTAAAAAGAAGATCATATTTATTCACATGTAAAATATAATGTAAACATTCTGTTAATTTTTCTTTTTTCCTTCTGTATTTGTGTTTTTTAATTCTTTTCAAGTATTTGTATTTATCTTAACATTAAAACCAAAAAAAAAAAGTATTTGTACGTGTATAAAAGAGATTTTACATCATCAATTACAAAAACCATTAACTTCACTGGCCATATAGTCAGAAGAACAATTAGATAATTACCCAATTACACAGTGATAGGTAGCGAAGAGTTTAAGAAGATAAACTTTTAGCTTAGAACCACAATTGCTCTAGAGTGTATAAGCCATTGAACAAGAGGATGGATATATGGTATCTACAAAAGATGAATACCATCACATACGACAGAGCAAAATCAAGATCCCACGAATTTTATGATGAGAACTTAAGAGCCAAGCTAGCTTTGTTACAAAATCTCAAGATATAAATTCTCGTAGCCTTCTCACCACCAGTTCCGTTGTGTACGGATTACAAAACATCTCTCCCACAACACTCACCATTTTTTTCAAGATTTTTTTTTTGAACAAGTATATCTCATATAAGAAAACTAAGTAAAATGTTTCTAATAAATAAATCAAAGGATCGGATTGTATTTTGATTTTTCCTCAAATTTTCAATATTAAATAAATAAAGAAAAGAAAAGTAAAATTTATTATATAAAGTCGATTAACGCGGTTCTTAGATTACTTGAGGAAGAAGAAAAAGATTATTTATTTACTGTTATTAAAAAATGATTGTTTTCGGAGGTTATGATTCTGACACGGCGAGGAATCAGGGGTTCTAATTAGTATTTTAATAAGCTTCTTGATCACGTCCAAATCCAACTTTAACACAAAAATAATGTCCAAATCCAAAGGTCGCTAATCGATTTTCTTCATTGACTAAGATAAAAGAGATAATATATATGTAGTTATTAGTATTTATCAGTCTTGTTCTTAAATTCTGACGATCAATAGTCTTCAGAAAACTAACTTCATCAGTAAATTAGCTGTTGCTACTGAACGTATAAGTTTGCTAATTTGTTTTTTGCTTCTCCGCGTCTAGATAGTATTATCTATTCCTCTGTAAGGATCTTCTTCCAAAATTCTCTTTCTGATTGAAAAATGGAAAACAAACACAACAAAGTGTTCCAACGTTTTTGCGATTTGAAATTAGGTTTTTTTTTTATCTCAACAATGCTCAACGAGAACGAAAAACTTTAAAACAAAAATTAAAGCATATAATTAGGAAATTATAGTATAGTATATTTTAGATAAAATTAATAGAATGAAAATAACGGATTATATATTGTGAAATGGAGAACAACCACATAAAAACAGATAAGGACTAACTAAATTAAGATCCCATGATCCTTATGATGAGAACTTAATAGCCAAACTAGCTTTGTTACAAAATCTCAAGATTAAAGTACTAAAATGCTTGAATAAGCTTCACGTTCTCTACATGGTTTAGAAAGATGTAACATCCATTACCTTTAAACGCTTCCATTCCGTAGATTCCAACTCTTATGATCGTGTTTCTCCCGATATTATAGTAAAAAAATGTTGGAATGCACGTTTGGGTAGCACGACGCCAACACAATTTCATTTGTATCAGTCATTCCAACAAAGTTTAGAATGTCTCTCCAATTACATTCTTCCACAATGGAGGTAATACAAATATATGTTTCGACCATTCATGTTTTGCGGCGTCTTCTAGAACCCACAACTCAAAACTCCTACTTTTTCTACTAACAACATAGTCAGAATCTTCCGACGTCAGCAAACCTAGTTTGTCATTGTAGTTTATCAGAGTTGTTGTACCAGGCAGTACTCTATTTTTTCCATGAATTCCATAAAGTTGGAACTTCTCGTACCTAAAATCAAAGCAAACTACTATCACGGTAACCTTTGAAGACTCCTTTTTGTTTTTTGACAGCAGCTTGATTATACAAAACATCATTGATGCATAGTTCACTGCGTTTAGCACGATGAGGTATGCAACATTCGAACATCCTCCATGACGGTTTTCCAGTTCCTAGTGTCAGAACTTGATACTCTTCACCATTCCCAAATGGCAAGGTCATGGATAATATCTTAAATTGTTTCTCAATTGGATCATACCTTAAATAGCTCTTCACCCCAGTCTTCCTTTTGGGTAAAGGTAAGGATTCTCCGGTGCTGGGGTTATGGATAATATAGTCTATTTGTTCAGTCGCTACCGCCCACCATAACAGTCTCCTTTGTTCTTTTTTTTCGTATTTCAGCGAAATCAAGTGAGGCTCCAATACTTTCTGCTCTGTACCATTAGCGAAACCATCACACCAAACACAAACCAAACTCTTCTCATTGTCAACATTTCTTTACTAAACTAGTGGTTAGTTTATAAAAAAAAAACAATTATTGTTTGTTTAAAAATTTAAAATAAAATACAATATAATATATACATAAAAAGGACATTTTAGTTCTTAGTTTGCCGCATCACTCGTTGAAAAATAAAAAACAATTCGATCAAAATGTGTTATTTTTTTTTATTGTTTCAATTTGTTTTTGATAACCTTGCTGCAATTTTTGGATTCAAAATCCATTTCAATGCAGCATAAAAATGAAAATGATGATAACAATTATTATTATTATTATTATTATTTTGTTTTCAATGTCTTAACAAATCTCTAATGCCTACTTTATTTACCCAGAGCATTGACGTGATGGCCGTGCAACTGCATAACGTCTCCCTGCGTCCTCCGAGACGATATTACCGAAAAAGCCCTATCACTTTCCATTCTGGGATAAAGCCAAAAACCCAAAAGGGTATAATCGTCTCATTAAAATTTTCGCGCTTCATCCAAATTCTTGCCTCGGGACCCAAAAAAAAAATTGCAGCGTTTTTGTGATTTCAGTTTAGTACCTAGCTTGTTTCCCTAACACTTTCTCATATCAGCCATTACCATGAAAATTAGATCGAAAAACCCTAAGATCTCTGTTTCAGATTCAATATCTCTGTGAAATTAAATCGAAAAGGAATTTGAGTCTAAAGATTTCGCGGTTTCTTCTTCTGTTTTCGATCGTTCGGGTACGGAAGTTTCCGCTCACTCCAGCAGATGTTCCTGTGATTTTGAAATTTCTTTGAGATTTACTTGAGAAATGTTTTCTCATGTTGCTCTGTTTGCTATTTTTTTTTTTTGGTAAAACTGTTTGCTTATTTCTAAAGTAGGAAACCTTGTTTCTCTTTGGTGTGTGAGAGATCGTCTCCTTCAACCTCAAGTAGCTGTTCGCTTAAGGATTTTGAGGTATCATGTCTCAAGCTTTACAGATTTGTTTTCATATCATTGTTTCCGTTTGACCAGAGTTATGTTTCGTCTCTTCTTAAAACCTTCGATTTTGCTTTGCTACTGAGCTTTTCATGTGCGTATGAGATATATTTCGTTGGTTCCTAAAGTAGGAACTGCCTTGTTTCTCTTTGGTGTGTGAGAGATCGTCTCCTTCAACCTCAAGTATCTGTTCGCTTAAGGATTTTGAGGTATCATGTCTCAAGCTTTACAGATTTGTATTCATATCATTGTTTCCGTTTGACCAGATTTATGTTTCGTCTCTTCTTAAAACCTTCAATTTTGCTTTGCTACTGAGCTTTTCATGTGCGTATGAGATATTTAGTTGGTTCCTAAAGTAGGAACTGATATTAACATTCAGTATTCGGCGATCATTTAAAAAATCCTGGAATGGAACACTCCAAAGCTCTTGAAGATGCTCTCCACACACTCAAGCTCCAAGGCGTCGATCTCTCCGGTCCGTAACAATTCTCTCCTCTCTTTTGCTTCCCCGAGGAAAAAATCTATATGTTTCCCTTACTCTCGAACTGGATTAATTAGAGGAAATGAATCTGCACTTAGTTCAATTGTGTGTTTGTATATGCTACAGGGATCATTACATGTGTTCCAGGAGAAAGTAGCATTAAGGATAATCCGGTGACTAGCAAGGATACACCTGAGTTTGTAGATAAGATAATTGATGTCCTAGTACAATGTCTAAACACTGGTAATTCTCAGACTTTGATCATTTAACCTTCGTTTACCTATTTTCTTTTCACTGTCTGACTCAAAGTAATATGAATTAAATAGAGGAACTGGTGAAGCTTGACGCTGTGCACAAGGCTTTTATGTCATTATTTCGGCAGGATATAAAGGGTAATCTTTAACTTTAATTTCATTCATCTTCATTGTTTGACTTCTTCTCCTTTTTTTTTTGCTGTAGCTTCTCTAACTGCATTGTTCAAGCATTGTGAGGCCACTCTTACTACTGATGATCAAATCCGTAAAATGGTTTTACGATATATAAGAGATAAGGTCAAAGTCTTTTCTATGTATGCTTTTTACTATGTTTGGGTTTCTGCTATTTTAATAGGATTTGCGTGTCTACGTAGGTGTTCCCTCTTACAGGGGAACTGTTAAAGCCTCAAGAAGAAATGGAAAGACATATAACTGATTTAATCAAAAAGGTTAGACCATATATTCATCATTAGCCACATGGAGTTCTCTTTGTTTCTTGTTTCCTGGCTTTCTTTTTTTACCCTTTTCCTGACGTTATTTTGATGTTTCCAGATCCTAGTGGATGTAAGTGGAGAAGAATCCAATATGTTTATGGATTTCTTGACAAGGTTGAGTATATTTAGAGGGAAATCTACTAAAGAAAGAATGCAAGAACTTGCAGAAATATTTGCAGGGCAAGCTGGTTTGGATGCAAAATTTGATGTGAGTTTTTAATGTCACATTCTCTTCTTGATGAATTGAGTTTTTTTGTTATATGTTTTTCTCATGTCTAAATATGTTTTTTTGCAGATTACAGATACAAATCATGTTGACAGATTGATATCATGCCTGGAAAAGGCTATTCCATCCATTATCGTACGTATTCAAATTTATTTCTGCTTAACACTTGTATTTTAAATATTTAAGATGGAATGAATGAAGCATAAATCTTAACTAACTTCGTCCTCTTCACAGGATGGTGGTACAGGTAGCAAGTTTATTATCTTATTGAACAAGCACATCATGCTTGATTTTGACAAGGTACAATGTTCTTTAAGATGCTTAACAGTGAGTTATTACTTTAGTGAGTTTTCTTGGTCATCCTAGCCTATAACAAATATTCTTTACCAGCTGCCAGAGCAGAGGAAGCTTGATTTGCTTAGACCTCTTGCTGAGATTTCACCTTACACAACAGTTGAGGTAGCACGCCAGATGCTTCCCTCGATAGTTCAGCTCTTAAAGGTAACTCTTAAGCATCATCTTGCCACAACATTTCTTGTCTAAACATCTTTTATATATAATTCATGTCATATCAAATAATTATTGTTACCATTTTGCTTTCAGAAATACATGCATGCCAAGAAGACTGGGGAAGAAATGTACTTAACACATGTTGAGTGCCTATTATACGTGTTTCATCAGTTGGCCCATAAGGTAATCTAACTATTTTTAGTTGCTTGGCCAAGTCTCTTTGTCTTTTTTTTCTAAATTTTGTGTTACTGTTGAACATATAGGCTCCAAATGCAACAAACAGTTTGTGCGGGTACAAGATAGTGACCGGACATCCATCTGATAGACTCATGGAGGACTTGTCAGAGTGTTACAAGGACTTCACTGATAGGTATTGTAAATAACAGTAGTATGAATTTCTATTTTCAAAATAGGTTAATGGTGTTTTGTTTCCATCTACTGTATAAATACGGATGTTGCAGATTGACCAATGTAAAGGATCTAACCAAGGCAACAATTAGGAAACTAGCTCAAAGAATGCATGAGCACGATAAATCCATTTTGGCTGCGATGACCGATGAGGAAAATAAGTCAAGCTTGGTGAGACCACTTACTTTTCACTCCCTCCTTTTCCCACTCCATCTTGTCTTTTTCCGGGTTTATTGTAAGCTAAACTACTTTCAGAATATGGAGAGGGAGACTACGAAAACTGAAATCAGGAGCTGCCTTAACATACTGGCAATGACAAAGGTGAAAAAACATTGCCATATCTTCTTCTTATTTTCGACTCTTTTTCCTCTAGGTAACCTGTAAATCTGATAATAGATCAAGCGAGTTAGGCAAATTTAACTGTCTCTATATATTACATGTTACAGGTATTGCAGGCAGAAGCGCCTTCGTTTATCGGAGACGCCACCAGTGTTAACATTTCTTGGTCTGATCCCAAATGTAACTTGCCGCTGCAATCAGCTTCGACAAGGGTTCTTAGTTTGGACAACCCCAAACTCCCCAATATGGATGCGGTTGATAAGCTTTTAGATTGGATTCCAGAGGAATTGCTGGATAAACTAGACAACGAGGGAATCTGTGAGTTAGAAGAAAACATGGTTCAAGCGCTTGTGGATTTATCAAGATTTGAACAAGCACAAAGTCCGCTTCGAGAAAGTGAATTTCTCTTGCATGACAATGGATTAGTGGCTGGTCTCTTTTGGAAGATACGAAAATTGGTAACGTTCTATATCTTTTTTAAAGGAATTCTTAAGATTTAACTCTCTCTTTACCTAAATCTTACTCTTTCTTTATGTAATTTTTCTTAGGAATTATTAAAATTCGTGATGACCAATTCATGGAAGGGAATCTTAGGTCCTATTAGAGATCAGCTGGATCACCTTCTTTGCTGGACATATGTTTCGTCTGACCTAGTCAGTGGTCTCAGAATTATTCGCAAGTGGGAGAGTGAGTATGTTCCCCTCTGCCCTTGGTATCTATGTGCCTTCACCGATCCAATGTCTCTAGGAAAAGATAAAAGAGCTCCAGAACACCATAAGTGTTATGGATGTTGTACTGAGGATTGCTTACTCCATATTCAAAAATATGGCATCCCCGAAGAAATTTGCCAAACGTTTAATTGTAGTGACTTCGAACCTCCAAGTGCTGATGAGCCAGGGATGGACAGAAGAAAAATAAGTATTGTAAAAAAAATCGACACGCTGGAGGAGGCTTTGCTACTGCTTCGAAAATATCCAATAGCAGCAGACTTGGTTGTTTGCCGAGAACTGTGGATAAGAGGAGAGCGGATTTACTGTGGTCCCGAACCAAATTCCAACCATTGTTTTGACGAATATCACGGCGTGATAATAATGGGTGTTGAATTGTATAAAGGAGATGTTGTGGCCGTGTGCAAGATGAGCAATGGCACTACGGTTGCTAATGATGGATATGTCATGGTTTCTCTAACAACTATGTTCATGATTGTGGGTGTATCTGATGATAAACAAAACTCTGTTAGGGTTACCTCTAAGCCGATGCACCTTCTCTCAAATTTCTACATCATAGATATGGTTGAGAAAGGGAAAGAGAAACCGGCGGAGAAAACGGAAGAGAAACCGGAAAAGAAACAACGTTGTTATGCCAGCTGTGCAGGTTTGGGGTATGGTCATTTTGTCAAATTCTTGCATTTCAATTGGATACATGCTCCTTATACCTTATATTTATTCCAAATTATCGTTTAAAGCACTATTTCTTTTTCTATTGATGATCAGGTTTCAGCACATTTATACAACTAATGAGGTATCTCTTCATGAACCATCAGTAGCACTAACAATGGATGAGAGGTTTTCCATCTGTGAAAATGATGGCTTCTGCAGTATCTGCAAGGATGGGGGTGACCTCTTGTGTTGTCATACCTGTCCAAGATCATATCATATAGGTTGATATTTGCAATTTTCCATGTTTCTTTGTTGGAATTCTTTAATTGCTACTTTAAAAAGGTTTTGGACGTCAACTTGATGGAGCTTACCTTTCTGTTTCCTTTTTATTTTTTCTAGATTGTGCTTCTCTACCAAGCACTCCGAGTGACATGTGGTCATGCAAATATTGTGTGAATATGATTGAGAGAGAGAAGTTTGTGGATAGCAATCGCAACACCATTGCAGCTGGGAGAGTTCATGGAGTTGATGCAGTTGCTGAGATAACCCAAAGATGCATTCGAATTGTGAGCTCTCTTGGAAGCGAGCTCCCAAGTGTATGCGTGTTATGCAGGTGATTCTCGAGCTTTTAAATTATTTCAAGTTCCCTGGTGGGCACCTTTTCAGTCACATCAATGAATTACCTCATTACTTCTATATTAGAAATTGTGCGGCGGTAGTTTAATGAGGTCTTTTGGCTAATGTATTGTTCTGTTTATTTTGCATGTTTCTTGTTCATATGGCTTGTAGTTCTAATTAAAGGAACTTGAATAAGTTTGGTTCAGAAGTTGAGTATACATTGGCTGCTTCTCTTCTCATTTAGACCACTTACTTCTGAGTTTGTGCTTATTTTTCTTTGCTGTTCCAGAGATCATTGTTTTTCCAGAATGGGCTTTAATACTCTTACTGTGATTATCTGTGATCAGGTATCTTGTTTGGTAATTTCTTTAAGGACATGTGCCTCTTAAATCTGCATCTGGTTCTCACCATTTTGATTTCTATGTTTTCTGCTCAGTGTGAAAAGGAATTCCATGTTGGCTGTTTGAAAGAACATAACATTGTTGATCTCAAGGTACTCTACCTCTTTAGCTCTTTTCTTTCTCTTTTTATTTTCCCTCATGCGAAAACTCAGTATACATCTCTTTCATCCTTTTTTATGTCTTAACAGGAGCTACCTGAAGAACAATGGTTCTGTTCCGTTGGGTGCAGAAAGATTAACACTTCATTGAGCAAACGGATAGTTGATGGAGAAGAGAAGTTTAGTAACAACTTTCTGAATACTTTTACAAAGAAGCTACAACTTAATGAAGAAAGCTGTGGAGATGACATCACCACTCCAGACATAAGATGGAGAGTCCTTAGTGGGAATACCTCTTCGGATGATACAAAAGTATTGCTTGCAAAGGCAGTTTCCATTCTTCATGTAAGCAAAGACCACATTTTAAACTATTATGTCCTATGTATTCTTCGTGAAGTTTAAACTCTTGTAACCATGGTATGCTTTAGGAGCGATTTGATCCTATCAGTGAATTTGGGACCGGGGGAGATCTCATACCAGCCATGGTGTACGGGTAAGTGAAAATGTTGTATATTTAATCTATCAAGTGCATTATTTTGTGTGCTCATCATACTCATTAGTTGATGAATCAATGTGGTTGTGGAACAGAAGGAAAGCAGAGGGCCAAGATTTCAGTGGCATGTACTGCACCATGTTGACTGTGGAGTAAGATTCTTCTTCTTTCCAGTCCTCTCTATTCTACTTTTTTTGTGACGCCTGTATCATCTTAAGATTTTGTTTTTATATATTTCTTGCTTGTGCAGTGAAGTGATTGTTTCGGTGGGAATCTTTAGGATTTTCGGGTCAGAACTTGCCGAAATCCCTCTGGTTGCCACCAGCAAAGATTGTCAAGGACAGGTAATTAGTTGTGATATGGAACTAACATTTATTTATTTTCTTACAGCTGAACCGTATCCCTATAGAATGGGGTCAATAACCAACTCAATCCCATACATTGCTGTACATCCATGCACACATGTTTATGTGTGGAAGGCTAAAGAGCGGAACAGTGTGTAGCATATCAATTGCGGAAGGAATTTTTTGTGCATTATGATCTGATTTCTATGAAAGGGGAATTGCCTGTGGTTGCTTCTTTGTTGAGAGTTTGAGAATTTATGTTGTAGGGTTACTTCCAATGCCTGTTTGCTTGCATCGAGAGGCTCCTCGGATCCCTAAGCGTGAAACACATCGTGCTACCAGCAGAAGATGAAGCCAAATCCATATGGACTGACAAATTTGGTTTCACCAAGATGACGGACGAGGAGGTATATTTATAAAGCTGGTCTAAAATGATTGATTTAACTCCCAATGGATCCCATCTCTGATACACATTGTGTTTTTGGTTGTTAGGTGAATGAATACAGAAGAGACTTCTCGGTGATGGTCTTTCACGGAACATCTATGTTGAGAAAGACAGTGCCTGAACCCGAGGACACTACGGAGCAGCAAGTTCAAAAGTTGAACGAATGAATTCTTGTCTTAAAATCTAATTTCGGGTAGTAATCGTATTCATGTACAGTTTCTTTCCCTAATGTGTATTTCGTAACAGTTGAAAGCGAGAGATAAATACGCAAGAGGGCTAAGGGATTTTGATTTTGGTACAGAGAAAAAGCGTTCCAAGTTAGCTTTGGTGCTTATTATGATTAGAGTTTTGTTCTACTCATGAAATTTCAATAAAATTAAAAGAGACAAAAGTCTCCCCCAATTACATCAAAATACTTGAAGCAATCGGTTGAGCTATTTTGTTTTCTCCATTTGTAACCCTAACTAACTTCCAAACCCTCCATGTCTTAAGTATGGAGTGGTGACCAATTGGGCCACTCCAACTTGTCAGTTTGATTCAAATTGGTATTTAGTTCTCATGTAGGATTGTCGACAGTGAATTTGAACATCACCCTTGCCCTTCATTACTAACCATGAGGCACCACTTTGGCCTTGACTGGTTTTTCAACAACTTAACCTTGCTTATGAAGCTATTTTTTGTATATTATAGTGCAGAAAAGAAAATGATTTTTTTTGTTAATCATAATTCTTGATTTGCACCACACAAAAAAATTAGGTGACTCACTCATTCATTATATTTAAAAGTAATCACAATTAAACTCTAGATTTGGTATCAAATTACTCTTTCCATCTAATGTCGTCGTCGGAGGATAAAAAACGATGTAAATGAGATTGGAAAAGTGTTCAATGAAAATGAGAAGAAAGATGGTTTGACTCAGTGAGCACTCGAGACTTTCATAAAATATATAGAATTCGACTTTTGATAAACATCCATAGATAGAGAGACCTGTGTTTTTGGATCTTACTTGACCTAAAAAAAGAGAACGAAGCTAATAATAAGGTTGATATAAATAAAAGCTAATAACATATCTTCCGCTTTTTAGAACTCTGCTCATTTATAATCTCATTCTCCACTCGGAGGAGTCATAGATATCTGCTCAGTACTCAGTAGTAGTCAAAGCTTCTTCTTCTCCAATCGGAAACCCACCCAGGAGGGTCAAGTAATCTATACGCTCACTGATGACTCTTCGAACTATAGCTTTGCGTTCAACATGCTCACCATCCTCACCAGTCTTACCAGTCTCGCCTAACGGGGCCTTGGCCAAGCCCTTAAACGTTATGTAGACATTTGCACATTTGGCCTTGAGTCGCTCATTCGGAGGCTCCACTTCTTCAATAGTTTCTATAGCCACTTTCAGAATCTGCAAATTTGACAGAACACTCTGCATGCAACAAGAAGTTTTTTTCTTTATACCAACAGTGCCACTAATCTCGGTATGTCAATGATATGCAAACGAAGCACACAGAAAAACTTACCTGTGAAGTCCACCTATCATCTACACAAACTGCAAGTTCCAAATACAGATGAATCCAATCATTGTCTGGCAACTCTGATTCATTCACCTACCAAAGCAAGAAAAACATATCACTGCTGCTTAAATGATCATGAGCAAAACAAAACTGACGTTGTGTCTTATTTAACCTTACCATGTAAAATCGTTTCCTATCATTGAAAGCATCATCTGACGGCCAATCAGGCAATTCCCCGCTGTAGAAACCAGCCGGCACTCCGTCACCATGATAGTGATGATGGAAGGGCATCTTTATGGTCACTATACAACATAATTAATCAGCAATCTGAGATTCTATACAGGACTTGTATAAGACAAAGGAACAATGCAATGCACCACAACTCACCTTCTTCACCTTTAGGTCTAGCAACAGAGACTGTCAAATCCAATCTGTGATATCTTTTTTCATCAACTCGAACCTGAAAGGTTTTCTTCAATTGGCTAGCTAGATCTTGAGCAACCAAAGTTATCCAGTAAGAGGACACACAGTTCTTTGTCTTGTTGTATTTCACTACGTCAAGGAGGTGGAACCTTGTCCCCTGACAGTGACAGATCAAGCAAGAAAATGAATGTGGTGTAACAGAAATATACAGCAAGTTGATAAAGCACCAAAAGATAGAGGAGACTAGTCTTTACCTTTAACATATTGTAACGATGAAGCCCCAGCCTAGCATAGAGCTTGGTCACAGCACCTCGAAGCTTAAAACGCCCACCAATGAGATAGCACGACAGTCCTTCTTGTGGTAGTTCCATAAGACCTTCGCAATCGAAACCCTAAGTTCAATAGGCGAATGATCAGTTTATATAGGTTTGCTCCCAGAAGCTACGATTATTAGATATAGGTTAGTGTTAATTTTGTGTGACAAAGGAAGAAGATGAAAGACCTACATCGGATTCCGCCACTTTACGCCAGTAATCCCTACGCCGAATGTGAAAGTAGTTCGGATCTATCACCCCTGACGCCATGTCCTCCTCTTCCTCGTCAACCTTGTTGGTTCGGCGTTTCGACTGTGGCCAGCCGGGATCGATTTATGTATTCATTTGTCGGATTCTTTCATGGGCTTCAGTTGGGCCTTCTAAAAAACTCATATCTGGCCCAAACAATATTTATGAAACGATTGTATTTAATATTTTGTCCATAAAAATTAATTTAAAAAAAAAAAAACTCACCCTTTTACCACTGAGTTAGACCATGTACAATGGTTTGTTGAAAAAATAATTTCAACTCATTAAATGGTCCAATGAAGTATTGAATAATGAGTTGAATATGACCTGGATTAATATATGTTAAAAATTTTCAACATGTTTGAAAATGAAAGAAAGCTAGAGAATTAGGCATTTTTCTTTTAAAAATAAAGAGAAAAAATAAGACACTAGTTTTTTTTTCCCCTAATTATCTGAACTCAATTATTTGGTTCTATATTAATTTTTTTTTTATATCACAATTAATAATTTTTTCTACTCTATAAATAGACACTGATTTCATTTGATTTGGACTCAGAAAAAAACATATTTTATTTTGTCAAAATGGATCCTAATAATAACCCTCTATATATTATTTGGAGAGTACACTTATAAATAAATATTACAAAATATTAGTAATTACATCATATTACCATTACATCTAAAAACAAATTAAAATCTCTCATTAAAGATATTTTAGACAATTAATTATTATGTGATCATTTAATTTAATATTAAAGTAATTATTTCTAATTTTCGTTTTAAATAATTTATTTATTTTAATTTTTTTGAAAAAAGTTAAAAAAATATTTTGTGAAAATTTTATTGATTTAATTAAACACACTAATTAAATTAAATTTTTCAAAAATAAGAGATTTGATATAAATTGTGATCTTTTAGAAGATTTAAAGAAAAATTTAAACCGATTTAATTATGTTTTTAGGTGCTAATAAAGATTCCATATTATAATATTATTTTCATAAATTTTTGGTAGAATTACAATTTTTTAATATCCTGATTTTATAATTTTTTGATATTTTTCTATAATTGCAATTTGTCCGTGCTATAGCACAGGATATATCCTAGTCCACATATTATATGTATACTAGGTGTGTATATTAAGTTCTTATGTTGTTTCTCACATATTTCCTTTGTTTCAAAATATAAGATGTTTTAGCAAAAAAAAATTTGTTACAAAATATAAGAATTTTATATTTATCAATACATTAATTATTATTTTATGCCTATTTTACATTTGGTCAAAAACACTTAAATCTATTAATTTATGTTTTTATTTTAACGAAGACACATAATTAAGATTAAAATTGATATTTCATTTGATTCTTTAAATATTATGTAAAAATATTAAAACTTTTATATCGTGGAACAGAAGTAGTATTAAAAACAATTTTAATATCATTTTTTTGTTTCCAAATAAAACTGCATTTTTTCCTTTCTAATTTATAAGCTCGATTCATAAATATTTGAGATTCTTGTTAAAGTATTGCATTGTAATTGTAAAATAAATAAAAATTGTTAGAACAAAAACAAAATTTCGAAATAATAGAAAATAAAGTGAGTACTATAGTAACATGTGCAAACCCACACTTCTCTTTTTTTTAGCTTTTTTCTTGCAATAAAGTTAAGTGTGAACTGATGGCGATAGTCATGTCAATTTTATATCAAATCAATTCCTCTAGCGGTCTATGGACATTGGCTATATTTTATATCGCCAATATAAATGGGTCCGACGCATAATTTAAAAACTAAGATTAAAGAAGTAAAGAGTCTTTGATGACTTGTTGGTGTAACTATTTGCAGTCTTGCACACTTAGCAATATGTCACTCTAGAGGAAGTTTTGTTTGGCTGAGCTCGTAGCGATTTCCCTTGATTCAAAATTGGCCGCTAATAACGATCGAGTTGAGATGAAATGAAGAAAACATAATAAAATAGGAAGCTATAGTTACGCATCTGTCAGTCTGTCTAACACTTAATACCATTCAACCCAGCACATATATCCTCAATATAGTAATTACCGATCCAGTACGAATTAGCATGGCCTACTATAAATCTGCAATCTGATTAATCGCTGACAAATAACTAAAGGAAAGTTTAGAGATTAGCAATAGAATTTAATGGTTAATACTTAATAGGTTAATTGGCAAACTTGAGGGTTTAGTTTGTCATCACTTTTTTTTAATTGGTTGGTCGTAACTAGAATTATTTTATGTTCTGGTTCGGTTTTGTTTGCTCTTCGCAAGTCAATTATGTTTATTCCGGTCAGTTTTGTTTATTACAGTCCGCTTAATTGTGTATATCAGGGCACCATGAGTTATTAGGTTCACTTTTATATAATTTAAAGTGACTGATGAATAGTTTTTAAAAACTTTATTTTGGTTTTAAACTACCAAAGATGAGACAGTAATATAGTAATATGTATAATATTTCGATTTCATGTTTCTCATATTAACCTATACATCAGATAGAGTATTGGACCTACTAACCTATACATTACTTTTGGAACTTCGACCACTAGTAGTAGTACTGCTACATTATTATTATTTTTATTATTTTAACAACTTTTTAAAAAAGAAAATGCTGAGTCAAAAGTACCACCAACTAGTATCTCCACCGACACCTAAACTCTTGTAATGCCAAAACTAGTCGTAATGCCAAAGCTGACTAGTTTCATCGAACGCAAGCCAAACATGTCTTTGACTTGAGCTTAGCCACACTTAACCAGATAAAACCATTTGTACCATACAGGGAGAGAACTCTTATAGGTTATGATAGTAATTGGTATTTGAAAATGACATAACTGTTTACATAATATCTTTCCATTCCTAAATACTACAAAACTCAATATTATTTCAATCCGACACGGGGGGATCCACGTGAAGTATCATTACAAAAAGCGTATATCTATACTCAAGGAAAACTCGTTAAAATATATATATATAAAAGATCTAGACTCTTAAAGTCAGAATAACTTGATTAATCACAAACTCGATAATATATATATATATATATATATATATATATATATATACTTTTCCATCATTTAACACTTGTTGTTTTAGTCTACTAGTTTGGCACGCCAAGTTTTATACCTTCTACAGATAATTTGGATTTTTAAAATTATTATTTTTTGTAGTACAAGTTATCATCGTATCTATTTTATCTGTTCACAAATAAGAGAAAAAATGGAATATTATGAATATATCTTTGGGTCAATCAAATTCGTTAAATTCACTCGTGTTTACAAATTCTTCCGATTATTTCATGTCTGATTCGATCTGTTTTGTTAGGCCGAGTTAATGAGCTTTTGTGCGAAGTTCGACGAAGAGACAACTATTCTTTTTATATTTTTTTGAAATAATATATTTTAATTTCCTTTTAGTTATTAGAAGCAAACACTTGCATAGTGTCTTTCGACATCCCAAACAACACTTGCATACTGTATTTCAAACATTATCCTTTCAAAAAGAAAAAGAAAAAAAATACATAAAAAGGACCAAAATTGGGTAATTTCCTAATCGTTGCTAAGACTTTTCAATACTTCGGTGTTCGATCAGTGATAACGAGGAAAATACCGAAGCACGTAAAGGGGGAATTCGAAGTCAATTTTGGAAGTTTTAACATAGATAAAATAAATTAAACCCTTTATCCAAAAAATAAAAAACATAGATAAATTAATAAGTGAATTGGGTAAATGTGACAACGCAATTTTCAAATAGAAGGCTTGCTTAACCTCACGATTACGCCAATACTCATTATTCCGGGCTATTCATGTAAGAATAACACGATATTATATGGGAAATTAAGAGTATTGGACTAAGGATGTAAACATAGATTATATAAAGCTTATATATTAAAACTTATAGCTGGTCATATCATCAACTCGATATTTAAAAATTGAACTCATCAATTGTTATTTAAAACTTTTAGTTGACTACTTGACTGGTTTTAGTTGACTAGTTCACTGATTTTAAGTTTCTCTAATTACCCAAAAAACAGAATAATTACTTGTTACCAAATGAGATAGCAATGTAGTAATTAGATTATTTAGTTTAGATTTTCAGTAAAGAGCAAGTTGACTGATTCAAGTTTCTTCTTTTATTTGGTTTTGAACTTAAAAGTGAACGTTGAAATGAAAACTGCAATATATTTTTGGTTAATTTGTTTCTTTTATACTTTTCAACAATTTTAGTTTTAATAATTTTTTTAAGATGGATCAGATATCCGATAGTAGATTATACGGATACACGAACACGAGGTATCTGAATATCTGATTAGGTTACGAGCATAAACATATTAAAATTTTAAAATAATATCAATCTAGAAAACAGATTACAAATTTAAAAAAAAAAAAAAGATAAAAGATAAAGTGCGTGAAAAAGATAAATGTACCAAAAGATAAATGTACCAACTTTTCAAACTTTGGCTTGAAACTAAACTTGAGGCTAATCCTCACTTACCACTAGGCTTGAAGCTACTTTTGAAACTTTGGCTTCACAAAATTAGAGTTGTAAAAGTAGATGACTAGATGCCTACTCTGTATACTTTTTCACATATTTTTAAGTAGTTGTTTGTAACAAAAGTCGAGTCAAAAGCCACGTTTATCTAACTACTTGATCTATACTTAATCGTGTTACAAAAGTCGAGTCACATATCTAACTACTTGATCTATACTTAATCGTGTTAAAAAGAGACGATGGTGGAAACTCGGCACAAAGTTGACGCCGGCTTTTTGACCAAAATTCCGGAATAGCAAACAAAATCTACGCAAAATCTAATTGAAGAATGAACACAATCTAACGCAAACCAGTTTGGTAACTTTTGGCCTTGAGTTTCTAAGTTACCGAACAAAATTATACCAATGGGTCCCGCTTTTGAGTATTGAAAGTGACATAACTGATTACGTCATATTTATCGCGTCATCAATGCTTAGTAGCTAATAATTTTCCGTTCAAAATATTTCAATTAAAATGGTACGTAGAGATATGAATCGTATTGTGTTAAATTATTGATATTCTCTTGAGCACTTAAAGAAAATACTTTCCTTTTTTGTTTTGGAAAAAGAGATTCAAAGTCAATTTGTTAACATACACACCCACCCAACAAATTTAACTATATAATCCAATGAATGGAGAGAAAATGATACATAGCCATACATTTTGAGGCTTTACGTAAATAACGCGATTGAAATCCTTAGAAATTTTTTTTATATTTTTATACAATATGTCTATAGCATTGGCCAAATTGTTTGATTTGGAATCACAAGAAAGTGGTGGTTCTCCTTTATTTATGTCACCAACCCCCTCCACGGATCCACAACCAATCTCCGGCGATAAAGACGGCGGTGATGGTGGGTGGATTCCGGTAGAAGAGTGGCTGCCGATTACAGAATCAAGAAAAGGGAATGTTTATACGGCGACGTTTCATCTTCTCTGTTCGGGAATTGGTCTCCAAGTGATTCTTCTTCCTGCAGCTTTCGCAGCACTCGGATGGTAATAATTATTCAAATCAAGATTCTCTTTATTTCTTTGTTTTCTCCGATTTTAAAAACCTCTGCTTTGAGTACTCTTTTGATTTTTTTTTTTGTGTGTGAATAATATGTATACAACTAAAGATTTATTTATTTTTCCAGGGTATGGGGAACGATAATCTTAACGGTAGGATTTGTATGGAAGCTCTACACGACGTGGCTTCTTGTTCATCTCCACGAAGCCGTACCCGGAATACGTATCAGCAGATATATGAGACTCGCAATTGCTTCATTTGGTATGTAACAATTAAATAAAATTCTTAATTCTAAACATGTTAAGAGTTTGTCGTTTCTTAAAACGGTACCGTTTTTTGTTGTGGTAATGAAACAATATAATTAGGTGTGAAGCTTGGGAAACTTCTCGGAATATTCCCTGTGATGTATCTCTCAGGAGGAGCTTGTACGATTCTAGTTATAACCGGAGGGAAATCAATACAACAACTTCTACAAATTATGTCTGAAGACAACACTGCGCCACTTACTTCATTGCAATGCTTCTTGGTTTTTAGCTGCATTGCGATTATCATGTCTCAGTTTCCGAATCTGAATTCTCTTTTTGGAGTCTCGTTGATCGGTGGTGTTATGGGCGTAGCGTATTGTACCGTGATATGGATTTTACCTGTAACTAGTGATGCACAAAAGACTCAAGTCAGATACGCTACGACGGATAAAAGTTTCGTTCACATTTTCAACGCTATCGGATTGATAGCTCTAGTCTTTCGTGGGAACAACCTCGTCCTTGAGATACAGGTCTTAAAGAACTCGCATTTAAAACATGATTTAGATGTTTCCAAATATGTTTCTTTTCGTTTAGTATTAATCATGTGGTTTTGTTTGGGTGATATTTGTAGGGTACTCTTCCTTCCGATTCAAAGAACCCTTCAAGTAAGACAATGTGGAGAGCAGTAATGATCTCTCATGCTCTCGTCGGGATTTGTATGTTTCCATTATCGGTTTTTGTATACTGGGCACACGGAGACAAGGTATGTCAAAACGACAAAACCCAACAATAGTACTCCATTTTTGTGTGTTAATGTTTGCATTTACATTTTGAAAATAAATTATATTTTTATTTTGAAAGTAATGTATACGTGTTTGTACTTATGATAGATTCCGGCGACGGGAGGTCCTGTAGGCAACTATTTGAAACTTTACACACAAGAGCATTCGAAACGAGCAGCCTGTTTCATACACCTCACGTTTATCTTCTCTTGCTTATGCTCATATCCGATAAACTTAATGCCGGCGTGTGACAACGCAGAGATGGTGTACACAACCAAGAAACAAAAGCCTGCCTCCATCATTGTCCGGATGATGTTGCGTGTGTTCTTGGGTTTGGTTTGTTTCTTTATAGCCGTTGGATTCCCGTTTTTGCCTTATCTAGCGGTTCTTATCGGAGCAATAGCCTTGCTTGTAACGTTTACGTACCCCTGTTTCATGTGGATCTCTATCAAAAAGCCCCAAAGGAAAAGCCCAATGTGGTTGTTCAACGTTTTGGTGGGTTACTTGGGTGCTTCTCTCAGCGTTTTGCTGTTGGTTGCCTCGGCTATGCATTTGGCTCAAAAGGGTTTGCATGCAAACTTCTTCAATCCATAGCCATAGTTAGAATGTAAATAGGATTCGTGGCGCACGAGATAAACTTGGGATTATTAACATGTTCAATTGAAATATTCAAATTTTGTAACTATGATTATTTAATGAATACTTCTCACAAGAAAGAGGAAATCTTCAGTTATAATTTTCGATCAAAATACTTAGAAATTGATGACAACATTATAACAACTGTTAATTCCATATTATTATTATATACGCTCTATGACAATGAAAAATGTAATATTAAAAAACAAAAAAAGACAGTTTCATCCCTCTTTACATGTATATCTCACGGATTAAATCATGAAATAATTTAATCTTCTCTAAATCAGAACTGATCATTATGATGTTCATATTGGTCAATGATCAGAACAAGACTTGGAGAGATCAAGTTTCTTGCCAAGGTTAACGCCATAGAAAGTGATGCTGCATCTGATGTTCGAGTGGAACTTAGTCTTGACCAATCGGCCGAGCATATAGGCTCGTGATCGCAACGTGAAGGTCAGGTTAAGAGGCAAAACGACTTGGTCCGGTTTAGCTCGTTGGCCATACAGAGCCGGTACGCCTCCGTATATAGGAATTTGATTCCCTAATACTTTGGTCTCAATGGTTCTCTCGCTTTTCCTTCGTTGAGAGAACTTTTCCATCTATTTTTTTCAGACACACAAGAAAAAGCGAAATTAATTAGTCCACAACTCCACATGAATCACAACCGGCCCTGTTTAATGACTGTGAAATTGTTTTACCTGACCGGAAGCGAGGATGAGCTGGGAATAGCTGAGCTGGAGGGGAGAGGAGGTGACGTGGACAGTACAGAAACTTGCAGGGTTTCTGTATAAGATCCTGACAGTTGAATTTAGGGTTAGCATATCTGTGAGCACTCCCGATTGGTCGTTCCCTGACTGCACGTTCAAGCTCTCCAGTACCATCTCCTGATTTTTTTTTTTTTGTGAATAATTCAATTTGTGAGTATAAAGTTATGTAGACAGCATATTTGTAAAATATCTCTGTGTTGAATACCTCTATCAATTAGTTTATATAGATTCATTTACTTGCAAATCCATTTCCATATTTATTTTCTTGATATTTTTTCCCATATAGTTAACTAGGGAGCTGAATGATTAAATTTTCACAACTCCACAAAATTTTCTAATTGAATTGATGAATTCGAAATTAAATATGAAAATGAACGCAAAAGAATATGACATGCGTCTTCGTCATCAATTAAAACCGAAAACTATTTCTTCTTTACACTTCATAAAAATAAATTTCGAAAACAGAAAATGTAAAATTTCACGTAAAATTTGTGTTCGAAGTGATCAAACCCTCTATCAATTACCTTCAAAGTGACAACAGGTGAGAAAGATTTGGAAACGCCCCACAAAATGAGACAGAAGAGAGTGAAGGCCAACACCAACGTAAACAACAAGCACGAGTAAAACCTCGTTTTCCTTCTCCTCCTCTCATCCGGACCGTCCAGTTCATCGTAATATTCATCATCGTCATCCTCGTCGATTCGGTGGTCAAGATCATGCACTTGGACACTTCTGTATTCGTTTCTCAATGGTCCAGAGAACCGTGGAGTTGAAGATGACTCGGCCACAGAATCATGATGGTAGTGGCTGACCTGGTCATGACGGTTAATGGGTGACCCGTATGGGCTAAAACCTGACCCGGTCGATATTTTTTCTACGTCTGTGATCGGTGGGCTCTGCACAATGTAAACCGGCTTCGTCGTCTGTGACGGTGGAGATCTAGCCGGCCACGTTATCATCTCCTTCTCAATAGAGCTTTTGATTTTGTTTTGGAATTTTTTTTATATTTTGGTTATGACCTCTGTTTTAGAAGGTGGGAAAATGAAATGGGAAATAAGTTCACGAAACTAAGAAATTACTTTTGAGAGTAACGGTTGATGCTGACTAAAAAAAAAGAAAAGAAAATCGTAATCAAGAAACTACAATTTAAACTCAAATTAAAAAACAAATGGCCAATCGAAGTGTGTACAATTAAGTAACTTTCTTTAAGATAGCTCCTTTTTAAACCTATGAAAAAGGAAAAATAATTTATATAACTAGTAGATCAAACTATGGCATCCGGTAATGTTATTTCGTAATAGAAAATATTACTTATTTTATGTAATATATCTAACAAAAAAGATCATATACTAATTTGATCAATACAAATTAAAGCTTAAGTTTTAGAATATTGGGTCAAACGTGGGAGGATACGAAATGATCGATTTGAAACGGTCTGTCTTTTTATTCATAGTTTTAAACGAAACGTTATTTCTTAAGTTGTCCTATAGGAATTTCAAAGTCAAATAAGCCTTTCAATTCGACGAAAAATATTTTTCGAATTAATTTCTTAAATCAACTGCAAATTAATGTCGTGCCTTCAAGTCTAGCATCAAAGTCGCCGTTTCAATTTGAAAGTAAATACAAAATAATAAAAATCAGAAATTAATCTTTAGTGGTCCAAACATTTGGTTTATTGTCAATTTTGAACACTTGTATAAATTCATGCAGAAATGGTTTAGGAGTTGGTACGTGGTTTTGATTCTGGTCTTGTTATCTCAGTTTGGTGACTTGATATCTTCGTTTTCATGTAGTGGTTAAGTGTGGTCAAATTTTCGTATGTTAGCTCATGTACTGATCAGTACGTGGCAAATGTAATTTCCGAAATATCAAGGGAGGGAAACAGATGGGTTTAGTTGGTACAAGTCGTTTTCCGATCAACTGTGATCATAATACATGAAGTCTTTATTGTGTATGACAGAGACCTTCAGTATTTCCACGAATTAAACCACTAACTTCAGCGAAGAGTATAAATATAGTCTCTCGAATTTGCTAACTAAACCTTTTATCACCACATTTTTTTAGTATTGTTGTATATATTCGTGAATAAAGACATAATAAAGTAAATTAATAGATTACCATAATGTCAAATTGACTATGCAAGAAAATTCAGTTTATTGGATGATATTCATAAGACACTTGGAACATGAATAGAAGGATTTCCTTAGGTTTCTAAAGTAACTCGACTATATATGAAGCCTCAAGTCACTTCATTCCCGCTTTCACTTGTTTGTGGGGGAATTGGGGACAATGTGCGCGCAGTTGTCCTTAAGAAGAGGTGGAAAGAACGGATTTAACGGAAACATATGTGGCCAACAGTTAGCATCTATGGTCGAGAATGCTTTGCAACATGCCACTCCAACATTTCCAAACTGACCAGAAAAAACTGACTTGTAGAGTTCGAATATGCATCCATGAGTATTGAAAAGAGATGACCTACATTTTTCCATATCAATAGGAAAATCCGGTGGAAATTGCAAGCGCGGTGGTTGTTCGTGAGCTATTCCGGGAGTGATTATAATTGCAGCACATAAGGCTACAACTAAGACTAAAGAGAAAATAGCTCTTGAATTGTTTCCCATCTCTCTTTTTCTTCGTCTTTTTTGCTTACTTCTTTTTGCTTTGATATTTGGATGGTTTGGGTAGGGAAAGCAGTTTATAATTTATAGGATGGAACTAAAAAGTAAAACAAAATGGTATTAAATTATGTAATTAGTTAGAACAATTAAGTGTTTATAAGTTATACCATACAAGCAACGGAATAAATTTAAAGCTTTCTAAAAATAACTCATGTCCTGTTAATTCTCTGGTTTGACCAATTAAAATTCGTTCCGTCAAAAAGCATAATAAGTTATAGGTACCGTATTACTATACCTCTGAATGTTATTTGATGAAAGAACTAAGAAAATGATATTTGATGGAAAATCATTATAATTCTTAAAATTATACAAAATTTACCATGCAAACAAAATTTTCCCTTTAAAATGGTGAAGGCCTAGCTAGATAAAAAAGTTAATCTTAACGTAGTTTCTATACTTCTCGTAAATATTGTCTACGAGCTCCGGCTATCTGGAAGCTTTTCTCGATCAACTATATTTTCTTTGGGTCGACTAAAAAATACAACACCTCATTCGAAAAGATTCGTTTTAGACAATATCATCTATTGCAACAAACATGAAAATGTTGGATGTTTTCGTAATATATAACTTAAAAGAAAATTGATATGTTGATTGTATTACGTACTGATTACAATTTTTTTAATTATTTTTAGGTTAAAATTCCTTTAAAATTTAGTTTTAAATCAGATTTTGTGTTTAACAACAAAAGTGACAACATGAGTATCTCATGTGTTTTGTAAATGGTAACCCACTCTAGTTGAAGACAACAACAATTTTTTTTTTTTTTTAATTTTGAAAAGAAAAACTTGACAACAACAAACTGAAAAGAAGAAATATCATGTTCAATGAAGAGGCATAAAAATAGAGCATGATCATGGCCCCTGCACAAAAAGGCTCAGACAAAATATTGTACTGGTGTTTTGGAAATATTTTCCACCGAGAATAGAAACGTCACACCAAAATTTCTAACTTTTGTGGTACCTTTTTGTTAAGTTCTTCAAACAATTTGAGAAAAATCCAACCTTGTCTTTAACATCTTTTTTTTTTTTTCACTCAACTTTCTGTTTCATTAGATTAAAATGTTACAATCATGTAGAACAAACTCTTAGAAGAATCTTCATCCGAAGAATTTGAAACTACAAGCATAACCGAAAAACAAATCAAATAGTAAGTTAAAACTCGATAGAAAGCCAGTAGCTCTACTACGACCCCAATAGAAATAGAAATAGATAAGATAAAACACATCTTCAAAACGACAATGTCAGCAGCTTGAAGGATCTTGTCAGGATCACGCTGTGCAGTGTCCGAATCATTCTGCACAAAGGAGTGCAAGTCGGTTTGAGGTTGGAACTGTAACCTACTACTGGTCATTGAGTTCGTTGAAAAATCAATAACTAGCAACACATCTATTACTAGTAATGATAGAATTCTCTCTCCCGAAGGAGGAGGAAGTGTTCTCTCCGTGGAGGAACTGTAAATCTCCAATCGTGGACTAAGGATGAAGGTCTCAGAAATACAGAAAATCTGATTTGAGCATTCTATTTTTAACATTGCAAAGTGGGCTTGACTAAAAAATTTAGATTCGAGTCAAATAAAGGAGGATAATGGGCCGAGGAAAAGCCCTAGGAAGCAAAGCTAACATAATGAAGGGTTTACGTAACACCCTTCAAATTTAAAAATTTCGTATGTGTTCTTACCGAATCTTGTCAGGTTTACGGAAGACTTAACAATTTAACGCAACCCACACCAATTTCGGTGTTAGCAACTTGCTCAGATTATTGCTGACTTAAGCCATTCTTAAACAATTCGAACTTCAGCAAATTAAAGCTCAAAAATGCCTCAAATTAATTTTCAAGATTAATCAACAATATTCTCGAATATTGCTTCAATCATCATCGAAAACACAAATCATGCCGAATAATTTATTGAAATAAATTAACTTCAATGCCAAAACAAACAATAACCATCCATCTCAATCCCAGCGCCATGTCGCGTGCTCCTCGGTCATCATCACACTGCGTTCGTAAGTGTGAATGCGTGGCAAAATTCTGAGGTGGTCATCCCGTCTCAGGCGGTTATCTGACAACGATCTGACGGAAAGATATATCAAAATGATCAAAGTAATGCATGGATCCACAACGCATATGCATGAGCATATCAAGCACATACCACAACAAGCGGATCCCAAACTGTCCACTCAAGCGTATACCCTTAGCCAAACAAGACAATCAACCCGCATCAAAAATCGCGCCAACAAGCCACGATCCCTGCTCACGGACGGTCGTGAATTCAACTGAAAACACTGAAATAGGCTGACAGCAACACACGCAGCCCAGCTGACATACAAACAAATCGGTTTAAAATCCGTTCCCAAAACAATTCACAAGCGGTCCTTTAAAGGAACCACGCAACGATCTGGCGAAGGTAAACTTTCGGTCTGGCACTCCTCAGCAGCTCGAACGAAGCTAACGATGGAGCGAGCAGCTACAACCACCAAATGACAACTCCTCAGCCCAGAAACAAGGCTTACTGAAAGCTACAGAAACACCAAAACACAGCTCACAAAACGCTGCAACAAAACGCCAACAACTCACACACCAAATGGCCACAAAAAAAGCTTTCTTACCGAACGATGGAGCGATTTCCACCACAGCAGCAAACGACCACAACACAGCAGAAAGAACACTCACAGGAACCTAAAACAACACCACAAAACTCTCAGGAAAAATGCACCAGCAGCAGCCACAAAACCAAAGGAGAAATCGCTTACCAAATTCACGATTTCAAGGAACCAAACGAGCAACTCTGTCCAGAACGAAGGAGACTTCTTCTCACTGATAAAAGCACACAAACACAGTCACAAACAGCCCAGAAAACGATCCAAAACAACAGCCACAGCGAAGGAGAACACTTACCCAAAAACGTCACCCTTTACGCCAACTAGCTTCTACTTCAAGGCCAACGAGTTCTCTCTCTTTTCTCACGATTTTCTCTCTGAATTTTGGCAGAGTTTTGCTCCAGAATGAGAGGTGTGCACGGCCAGAGGGAGAGGGGAGCTTATATAGGTGAAATAATTAGGTTTAGGGGTCTCACGGGCCAATTTAAGGCCACCCACAAAAGGCCCGCAAAATCGCAATTTAAACAGGCCCATTTAGCTCCAAAACACGACATTTTACTGAGTTTTGATCTTGCCAAAATCGGAATTCCATTTCCAGAAAGTTTCCAAAAATCGACCTAACACATGCCAGACGCTGGCCCGTGACGCACGCTGTCGCACGCCCGCAGACGCAGACGCGGCAGATCGCAGACAGCCTCGCATGCTCAGACGCCGCGGCCCGCAGATTTATACCCATACGTCCGCAGGACGATATCCGACGATCATCCGAGTTTTCCTCGTGAACCTCCATCCGATACGGCGGTATGCAAACCTCCGATCTCATAAATGCCGATGATAGCGGATTCGTCCGCTCGTCTGGCTCGACCCCAAAAGTCCGACGATTCCAAATTCCGACAACTTCTCAGAACACGAAAAAAACCGACGATACAGAAACTGATCCGAACATTCTAACATCAAACACCGACTACGTAAACCTCATGCACTACGTAAAACGACGATCGCGCGGCTCGGTCCAACCCAAGCATCGACAAATCCAACCTCCTCAGAACATACTGAAACACAAAACACCGACGATTTGAGACCTGCCCGCTAAACTGACCGAGTCGACAAAAGGCTGCCCGAAGAACGGGTCTTACAATTCTCCCCCACTACAAAAGGATTCGTCCTCGAATCTAAGCTCTCGGCTTGTAAGCAACTTGCTTCTCATACCACTTCCCGAAGTTAGCTTTCATAACTTCCTCGGGTTCCCACGTGATTTCTTCCTCTCCATCACGGTCCCAAACGACGTGTATCCAATGCACGACCTTCTTCTTAATCATCTGAAATTTCGGGCCAACGATCCTTACGGGTCTTCCCGCAATACTCAAGTTACCGTGAAGGTCCAACGGTACCACACGTATAATTAAGACCGGTTCTTTGCTGGGTCTTTTCCCTTATAAGTGATCATCTTAAGATACACTAGATTCCCAACAGCAAACTCTAACTCACGACGATGCTTATCAGCATAACTCTTCTGTCTGTCATGAGCTTATCTCATCTTATACCGCACAACTTTAATCCTATCAAATGTCTCCATAACAAAATCCTTACCAGGATATTACGCTCCCCCACTTGGGTCTAACAAACAGGTGTAAGACAAGGCCGTTGGTACAGAGCCTCAACGGAGACAACCAATACTCGCATGATAACTGTTATTATAAGCAAACTCTGTCAAACTCAAATGATCGGTCCAACGATCACCCCAATCCAGAACGCAAGTTCTCAACAAATCCTCTAATATCCGAATTGTCATCTCGGACTAACCACTTCTCTAAGAATGATGAGCAGTGCTCATATGTACCTTCGTACCAAACTTTTTCTGAAACTTCCTCCCAAACTTACTAGCAAACTTAAAAATCTCTGTCTAACTCAATACTAGCCGGTGCTCCATGCAACCGTACGATTTCCTTAACGTACAACTTAACCCGTTTCTCTGTACTATCCTTCTTTTCCATTAGAAGGAAGTGTGCTGACTTGGTCAATCGGTCCATGATGTCTCAAATCGCATCTTTCCTATCACAAACCGGCAAACTGGTGACAATAATCCATAGAGATCATGTCCCACTTCCACTCGGGAACAGATAGACTCCTCAACAACAACAAAAACTTTAACAAATTCTCAAAAAAAAAAAATCGATCATTCTCTCAGAATGTCCAACTCACTCACGGATTTTTACCAAAACCCTCTACTACTTGGTTATCCAACCAACATAATGATTTACCCACGTAAATCCCAAGTCCAATTCACACACTGCCATTCCACTTATGGCATATAACGGCCACATAGCCTATAATGCACTCTCGGCAATCCATGCCTGGGAATCTCGCACCAACAAATTTTTCCGACAACCCAAGTCACTAAATGTCTCAACCTTTATCCAAAGCAACCAACAACTTCTGAGCATTTCCTCTATGCCCAAGCCATGACAATATTTACTGTCTAACAACTCTTGATTACCAATACAAAAATCCAACTTTCTTTGGATCACTCGCTTGACACAATCTACTGTAAGCTATCTAGTGACAGCACAATCAGTCTAAGAAGGCTAACTCAAATGCAGCGTAGTCATGACAACAAACACATAAGGCTTAGACAATCCGCGTCCAGAACGCTAACCAAATGCAACCACAAACGCAAAAGCCTTAACCAACCAGACCAACTGTCTAGGTAGGTTAATCAAATGCAACCACAAACGCAAAAGCCTTAACGAACCAGACCATCTGTCTTGGTAGGTTAATCAAATGCAACAAACTCTATAGCCTTGAAGGCATATAGACTCACAAACAAACTCAACAGTCATGACTACTTACCGCAAATATCGTAACCTTTCAAAGACTATTGCCACTTACACCAGAAAACTGATTCTGGACCAGCCATGCACTAACTCCACAAACACACCTTAGTGCATCCACTAATTCCAAAGAACTCAAAAAAATTGTGGCGGGTAGGTTCTGTTGGCCAAACAACAACACGCCTTAGCAACCCACGGTTCTCTAAGGACGCAATCACCAAAACAAAATGCCTTAGCAAGCCAACTTGCTTCAAAGGACACCAACAAAATCAACATCTAAGCAAGCTCAACTGGCTTACGCGGACAACCAACAAACGGCCTCAACCCCCGCCACCCCAACAATACGTCTTAATCTCAACACAAAGTTTCATCGAGTTCCATTGCAATCTCAACATGAACTGAGTCTCTCTCACCCAATGATCTCTTGATCATCAACCATTCTCTAGTGAGAACCCAAAACTCCAAATTTCATGTTCTTTGATCTCAATTCTCAAAATGCACCTTACCCCGAGTTTTCTAACTCAGCCAATGAATGCCAGCAAATAACTCCCAACCAATTCCGAATTCACTAAATTCCACTTGAAAAACTCTCAAACCACACATTGCCTCGAGTCTCTTACTCGACCAACGGATAATATCCAATACACGAATGACTTCTCACTAAGTCCAAGTTCGCCAAATTCCAAATGATCGGCCTCGATCTCCCATATGACTATCCTCTTAGTCAAGCAGGGTTTACTCAAGACGAAAACTTACATCTAGTTTTCCCCAATTAATTCTCATTCCTTTGAGAATCCACAAATTTCTTATTCTCTCGAATGTTAGATCATCGTCTGAACATCACCCAATGCTTTCCATAACAAAAGTCCTCAGACTTCAATTCCATGGTATACGAATAGCTTAGGCTCACGGCCTTAGCGATTAGGCGCACAACCTTAACTCTTCCAAACTCTACGAACACTCACATATCCGAGATTACATGACCCCAAAGGTCCAATCCCACACCGTCAGCAACTACACTTACTCAACTTAACAAACAACATATGTTCTCGGAGTTTACTCATCACAAACCTCAAACGAATCTCGTGGTCCTCACGAGTCCAAAAGTAAATCAAAATATCATCAACGAAGATGATCACAAAATCATCTAAGTATTCCTGGAATATATTACTCACCAATTTCACTGATGCTTGTGGAGCATTAACCAAACCAAACTACATAGCCACAAGCTTAAAATATCCAAATTGGGTCCTAAAGACCGTCTTACAAACATCCTCTATGATATTCCAAATGAGTCTTATACTCTCCAAGCCAATCCATTCCAAGGATCACATCATATGTCTCCACTGGACCTTTAACCAAATAAGCCCTCATGCCTACACCACTGACTAAAATGGATACAATATCAATTCTGCCCAAGATTTTCATAAGCTGACAACCAGCAGCCTTAACTCTCCTCTATGATCCCCGGGTTCCTTCCGGAAATCGCCCTGACCAAACATATTCGGACTTACAAACAACGTGAAACTCCGGAATCAAACAACATATGGGTATCCACCCCTCACAATGCTTAAGGTCCCCACCATGCATTCTAATGCTAAGAACCGAAAGCAGCAGACACAACAGGCCACACACAAAATTTTCACCTCTTGGTAACATTTCTCCGAAATGTTATTTTAAGTGATCTACCACTCACGACCTGTCTATGATCGCCGTGGTTCATCACTATCATGATTCTCGGTCATCTCCATAATCGATGTTATTCACATGTCGACCATTACTCAACAACTTTCATGAGCTTTCCAATAAAATTAGCCATCCTTACCCATTCCTACCATGGGATTTGGATTCACCGACTACTCATCCTGTTGTCATATCCAATGACTTAGACTAATCATTCCTGATGATCTTGCTCTCGCTAGAACAGTCCATGCTTGACACACATCAAACTTCCTTGACTTTTCCTAAGTCAGTATACTCCGTTCTCTTGAAACTCAAGTCTTTCCAAGATTTCCCTTATGGAATCTGCTTTTCCCAATCATTTCCTTAACATGATTGCTAATCCATCAATCATCGATGATACCAAAATGATCTCCTAACAATCGTCCGTCTCTCATTGACGAACCTTAGCGTCCACTAACGATCTGTCAACTATCCGAGCATCCTTTCTCGGCATTACCATTAACATCAACTCCACAGATTCAAATATAAAAGCATACAAGGTTCTCAAATTCCATTTCCGAGAACCTTCAAAATTAGTCATGGGCACTCCATTACCCGTAACTGGTCCGTCAGCCATAACATCAACCAATAAGTCAACTAGACCGTCAACCAAATTCCAAAGTCTATCAGCTAGACTCTTCCGTATGTACCAACATACCAGCTACTGTGTACAAATGTACCCACTTCCTTCTATGACAATACCTTCTGTCACGATTACTTCACAATATTCTCATAAAGCAGTACCGCTTACCTCTCGCGGTACAAACTTAACCATCTGCAATGACTCAACCGAAACACTATGTTCACACGAACTTAGTCAACAACCACGCCAAACGGCTTCATAAACCAATCATCACAAATTTTTCTCAAATATTTTCAGAACAAATCGAGACTTACCGCGAGACCTGGCGTTGGAAGGATGGTTCAATCTCAAAATTACTCACAAAATTCCAACAAAATCTCACAAAATCCTAGAATCAAGCATGCTTACAATGCCAAACTAGTATCAAACTATAAACAAACCTCAACAAAACTCAACAAATGATCACAAATCATCAACAAATCCTAGGATCAACTCCGCTCTGATACCAAACTGTAACACCCCCATTTCGCAAAAATTTAAAAAATTTCCGACTATGTGTTACTTCTCGAATACTAATCAGGTTTACTACGCAAACAGAAGACTTAACAATTTAACCGCATAACCCACACCAATTTCGGTWGTTAGCAACTTAACTCAGATTCGACTAACGACTTAAGCCATTTACTTAAACAATTCGAACTCAACAAATTAAACTCCAAAAAATGTCTCAAATTAATTCTCAAGATTAATCAACAATATTCTCGAATATTGTAACTCAAATCATCATCCAAAACACACAAATCATGCCGAATAATTTATTCAAAATAAATTAACTCAAATGCCAAAACAAACAATAACCATCCATCCATCCCAACGCCTCCATGTCCCATGTGCTCCTCAGTCATCATTACCTGCATTCGTAAGTCTGAATGCGTAAGCAAAAGAATTGCTTAGTGAGGTGGTCATCCCGTCTCACTAGGCCAGTTATACGACAAAACGATACAACGGAAAGATATATCAAGTATGATCAAAGTAATGCRATGGATCCACAAACGCATATGCAATGAACAATATCAAAGCACATACCACAACAAACGGATCCCAAACTGTCAAGACACTCAAACGTATAYCCTTAGCCAAACAAGACAATCAAACCAACGCATCACAAAATCGCATAAACAAAGCCACGATCGCACACGCACCTGGACAGTCATGAATTCAACTCAAAAACACTCAAATAGCTGACAGCAACACACGCCAATACAGCCTATACACAAACAAATCGGATTTAAAATCCGTTCCCAAAACAATTCACAAACGGTCCTTTAAAAGGAACCCTTACCAAACGATGCAAGAACTGAAGGTAAACTTTCAGTCTCAGCACTCCTCAGCAAACTCGAACCAAGCTAACGATGGAGCCAACAGCTACAGCCACCAAATGACAACTCCTCAGCCCAAAAACAAGGCTTACTGAAAGCTACAGAAACACCAAAACACAGCTCACAAAACGCTGCAACAAAACGCCAACAGCTCACACACCAAACGGCCACAAAAAGAGCTTTCTTACCGAACGATGGAGCGATTTCCACCACAGCAGCAAACGACCACAACACAGCAGAAAGAACACTCACAGGAACCTAAAACAACACCACAAAACTCTCAGGAAAAACGCACCAGCAGCAGCCACAAAACCAAAGGAGAAATCGCTTACCAAATTCACGATTTCAAGGAACCAAACGAGCAACTCTGTCCAGAACGAAGGAGACTTCTTCTCACTGATAAAAGCACACAAACACAGTCACAAACAGCCCAGAAAACGATCCAAAACAACAGCCACAGCGAAGGAGAACACTTACCCAAAAACGTCACCCTTTACGCCAACTAGCTTCTCCTTCAAGGCCAACGAGTTCTCTCTCTTTTCTCACGATTTTCTCTCTGAATTCTGGCAGAGTTTTGCTCCAGAATGAGAGGTGTGCACGGCCAGAGGGAGAGGGGAGCTTATATAGGAGAAATAATTAGGTTTAGGGGTCTCACGGGCCAATTTAAGGCCACCCACAAAAGGCCCCCAAAATCGCAATTTAAACAGGCCCGTTTAGCTCCAAAACACGACATTTTACTGAGTTTTGATCTTGCCAAAATCGGAATTCCATTTCCAGAAAGTTTCCAAAATCGCAACACATACACAGATCAAGGCCCGCACGCACGCTGTCCGCGATGCGTACGCATGCGCTGCAGACTCCGCAGACACGCCCGTGTACGCCCGTACGCCTCGGCCCGCAGGATATACCGCGACGCCCGCAGACGATATCCGATCGATCCATCCGACGGTTTTTCGTCGAACCTCCATCCGACATGAAGCGGATGCAAACCTCCCATCTCCGAGGTCCAAATGCGACGATATGGGATTCGCCCGCTCCAAAAGTCCGACGATTCCAAATTTCGACAACCTCTCAGAACACGAAAAAAACCGACGATACAGAAACTGATCCGAACATTCAGAACACTAAAACACCGACGTAAAACCTCACACAAACACCGACGATCGATGGCTCGGTCCAGCCAAGCATCGACAAATCCAACCTCGAACATATAAACACAAAACACCGACGATTTGGGACTCCGCCTAAACCGACCGCTGCCAAGAACGGGTCTTACAAGTTAAAGAAGCATCAACAGGCGGCGGCGAAAACCATTTGGTCCAAGATGTCCAGCCATGACGTGAGGGTTCGTACCATGGTTCGTGGCGGGCATCCTTCGACGGCCACAAGCCTGAGAAGTCTGTAAACCCGAGGGGGCTCATCTCCAAACGTGAGTGAGATTGGCCGAGTAAAGCAAAACAGGAAAAACCGCCGAATGAAAGCAGTGGTGAGTCTGAGGCGGAGGAAGTCGCGAGGAAGCCTGATAGACGCGGCTGAGGTGACTTTTCGACTTCTAGCCGAGAGGTGGAAGAAGAGGTCTTCGTGAACGGAGTTAGATGGTAATAGCAGCCGCAGGCTCGGAAAGATTTTGCCAATGTCAGAAACGACGATGAGCAGTGGGGTTCGATGGAGCGTGCAGCGACAGGTCTTCGTTTCCCAACCGAGCCAATGTTTATCTCATAAAAGATATGGGAGAACGGTTCAACGCCGGAGGGGAAAAGACCCTCTAACCTGCAAAGAGGAAAGCAACTGAAAAAAGACAGGAGAAGGAGTCAACACAAGAAAAGGGGGAAAAAAGAAGTTAGCGACGCCAGCCATGGCGAAAGAGTCTCTCGCCTCGAGAGAGCAGAGAAAATGGCAGCTATGGATTTCTTGTGTGTGTGTTTAATTTTCCGCTACCTTTTTATTTTAGAGGAGTTATTGACTGTGTATATATTTATTGATATGGAAAATCCGTATTTGGTTTTAGATTTTTTTCCAAAAATATTAATATTTACAAAACCAAACAAATTGATTCAAAATTAAACATGTAAAATTTAACTACTATATAGAAATACGTTCAAAATAACAATGTTCATCCTCGTATTTGAACTTTGTATTTCTAACTTAACACTTTAAATTTGTTAAAATCCAATATGAATTAAAATCGAAAGAGAAAGCAAATATTGATTAACACTGGATTGTAATTAATATTAAGAAATCATTAAACCAATAACATATATTTTGACAAGAATTTAAAAAATCAGCGATCCAATAACATAAAAATTAAATTAATTAAAACTCTCAAACTAAAAAACCTGCTTCATAATTCTTTTCAATATTTACTTTTCTTACTATTGCCATGTTTTATGTTTTACTATTGACGTCACTTCCAATCTTGTATCTTAATGCTTTTTTACTCGTTACCACCATATAAAATGCATGAAAATATAAAGCGTACAAAGCAACAGTTCACGAGATTAGCGACACTCCACCATGGACTTTATTTTTGTTATTAAAAAAACATCTTTGACGTCCACAGATCACACGAGATTAATGCCATTTCATACTTCAATGATTAAAGCTTTCCATTCATATATTGAAGGAAATGCTTTCTTACAAAGCGTCAATAATCGCAATTTTTTAATAACATTAGTGATAATCCTTTCCTAATCAGTGACTTAAATAGCGTACATGCATATCTATAGGGACAGAAAACACGGTAAAAAACTGTTTTTTTTTTATTAACGTACTAGTTGTGATCTGTAATTTTCTGGCTTAGCAAAATTACATTAAACATTATTTTAGTACTAAATTCCATTAATATATTGAAGGAAATCAAGATACGCATAGCGTCAATATCTAATCGCAAATTCTTTAACCATATATAATGATACTACACCAAAATTTGTTTTGACTTATTCAATTTTAATATTATATATAGATATATAATCTCTTTTTTTTTAATCAAATATAGATATATAATCTAAGCAAGGCTATAGAACTGAAAACAGCAGACTCAGTTTATCAAAACTTCCATTACAAATTTCATGCATGTACATGTCTACGTGTATATATAATAGAAGTCATTCTACATTAGTGTTTTTTTTATGCGCACTTGACACATGTCCGAGACATTTGACAGCTACGCTGATATGTGTTCGTTTGGTTGACAAAGCTTGAGAATGGTTTGCTATGAATACATGCATTAAGGGGGATTGCAAGGTTTCAAGTCTAAATTAGGTAGAATTTAACTCATAGTCATTATTGTTATCATTAAGTTTCATGTATATAAGAAGTAATGGTGGATCGAAGTTGGTAGGCGAAAACACCGAAGCTTGTAGATTCCTTTTGTCTCGAAGTATTATTTTATCTAACCACATCGGTTTTTACATCTTTTAAATAAGGGCTAATTTTATTCGTGACGGGCTAATATCACAATCTGTTTAGTAAATCCAAAAAAAGAAAAATAATTCGTCTATAGTATTCGGCAATCGACAGTAATAAACCTTTACATAAAAAAGACAGTGATAAACTAACAAAATAACGTTATTTTGTTAATTTTTCGCTGTCTTTTTTATGTAAATGTTTATTACTGTTAATAGGTGGTCTGAACTTCTTTCGGTCATAAAAAAAATCATTGAATCCAATTCTTAATTAAATGTCATATTGATGTTGATACATTAAATTCATTGAAAGACTAAATTCATAGTAACATGTTGGGTTCTAAAATTACTATGGTACCTATCTTTTATAAAACCAAAATTACCATTGTGGCCCCATTTCTGATCACTATAAAAAAAACCCTAATTCCTCAACTCCATCTCACCTGTCTTTAGATCTACTAAACAAAATCTTGATAGAAACAAAATGGAAGAAATTAAAAGAAAATTATTAGATGAAGAAGCGAAAGCTTCTCTAGACATATGGAGGTATGTCTTTGGGTTTGCAGATATCGCAGCTGCGAAGTGTGCCATTGACCTTAAAATACCAGAAGCCATTGAAAACCATCCTTCGTCACAGCCCGTGACATTAGCTGAACTCTCCTCCGCCGTCTCCACCTCTCCCTCACATCTCCACCGTATAATGAGGTTTCTTGTGCACCAAGGACTCTTCAAAGAAGTCCCCACAAAAGATGGTTTAGCCACAGGGTACACAAACACGTCACTCTCTCGCCGTATGATGATCACAAAGCGTGACGGTAAGTCGCTGGCTCCTTATGTTCTCTTGGAAACAAGACCCGAGATGCTCTACCCATGGTTGAGACTGAGCTCAGCCGTGTCTTCTCCGGTCAACGGTTCAACTCCACCACCGTTTGATGCAGTGCACGGTAAGGACGTGTGGTCATTCGCGCAGGATAATCCGGGCCTCAACGAGCTGATCAATGAGGCCATGGCTTGTGATACAAGGCGCGTGGTGCCACGTGTAGCCGGAGCTTGTCACGGCTTGTTTGACGGCGTGGATACGTTGGTTGACGTAGGAGGCGGTACCGGAGAAGCGTTGGGTATACTTGTAAAGGAGTTTCCTTGGATCAAAGGATTTAACTTTGATCTTTCTCATGTTATTGAAGTTGCTCAAGTCTTGGATGGTGTTGAGAATGTTGAGGGCGATATGTTTGACTCTATTCCCGCATGCGACGCTGTTTTCATCAAGGTTAAATTAATTTCCATACTCTATCTTCTTTTAATTAACTATTAACATTCACAAAAATCTAGTGTTTTCTCCTGACAACTTTCATTTAGTGTTCAAAATCAAATTTCACATAAAAGACGAATAAAATTGAATAAATGTTAAAATTAACATTTTTTTTGTTTAGTTTAATGTTAGAAATATCATCATTCTTTTAGCTTCGCAATAAGCCTCGTACTAAGCTATAGATTATGATTTGATCTCTTATTTTGTATAATGTTTGTTTTCTACATTTTATTTTTGTTAATTATAGTTGTCATTGTCTTTATGTTTTTGATATGATTTGTTTTAGGTTTTAAAAAAAACTATTTTTGGTTTCACTTAGAGTGTAAAATTAGAAGTTCGTAACAACCGACTCGATGACTCTCCCACTGATTTTGAAGGTCAGCATGCTCATTAATAAATAAGTTATTAAAAAGGTGAAAAGCGAATTTGTTTTCTTAAGTTTGTTGATGTCTGAGAATAACGGTAAGTATAAATGTAATATATTCAAGAGAGATATTTGGGGCCTCAAACAAAATACAAAATACATAAACAATGTCTAGTTTTCATAATATTTAAATTTAATTCTAAATTAATTAGTAACTTATTTTCATAATATTTAAATTTAATTCTAAATTAATTAGTAAATTAAGTTAAACTAAACTCACGTTTAAATAAATAAGTACAATAATATATTTTTAAAAAGTAACAATAATTTTTAAATGAATAAATTATTAAAATTTAGGATCCACACAATATTTTGATAACCATATTTTACCAAACTTTTTTTTTCATATCATTATATACACATATATATATATATATTTATATATAATTATTTTTATTTTTTGTGAAGCCCAGGTCCCATTCAAATGTTTCGTTCTACTGGATTCAAATATTGCTCTGAATATTTCATTCTAATAGGTTCAAATACTGCTCTGAATATATGCTTGACAATTTATTCGATTTATATATATAACCCACTTCTTAAAATTCCCGACATTTTTTTTCAATTTTCTACAGACACAAAAAGTTGAAAAAGTTAGCATGTTGAAATTTTATTTATTTACTACCATCTTCCATTAAATCATGAATAATTTAGGCATGACAAATGATCTGACACCAAATTAAAGTAGCGAACGAATTGATAGCAAATTAACAACCACTATCAAGTATCAAATAAATAAAACAACCACGACCAATTTTCCCAGATAGTATTAACCAATACATAAGAAAGACACATCTTTTATATATTAAAAACAAGGCGAATTGAACAGAATCTCCCTTTTAAGGATTTGTTTTGCGCTTTTTGTCAAAATCATTTTAATTTTACAGATTTTCCTAAAGTATACAGGAAAACACTAATTAGTAGACATTTACCTTTCTGATTGGGCTACCAATTAATGAGTGGTTTTTTAAAATTTATGTGTGGTTGAAAAAGAAAGCACGAAATTAATACTCGTAAGCTTTAATCATACTTTAATTAAATATATTTTCTTCTTTTTTTTGTCATAATTTTAATTAAATATTACTAATACGTAAAATGTGATAAATGATGGCAGTCGGTGTTACACGATTGGGGAGACAAAGAATGCATAAAAATATTGAAGAATTGCAAAGAAGCGGTCCCACCAAATGTCGGGAATGTGTTGATAGTGGAATCTGTGATCGGAGAGAATAAAAAAACAATGATAGTGGAAGAAAGAGATGAGAAATTAGAGCACGTGAGATTGCAGCTTGACATGGTGATGATGGTTCACACAAGCACAGGCAAAGAAAGGACTTTGAAAGAGTGGGACTTTGTTCTTACAGAAGCTGGCTTTGCTCGATATGTAATTAGGGACACTGATGATTATCAGAGTTTTATCATCGCGTATCGGTCTTAAAAAGGAGGATATAAAAGATTGAATCTCACATATTTTCTTTGAAAAAACTCAATAAATTTGTGATTATTGGTTTAGTAGTACGTGAGAAATGATAACGACGTGTGAATAATCGTGTTGTGTAAGAATAATTATGGCTTGTTTCAGTACCAGGCTACCAGCCGTGTTGCTTTGTTATTTGTATTTTCATTTTCACATGTTTTTTTTTTTAATTAATCTCGTTGAGTGTAGGAATTTGCACCTATAAGTTGCATTTATTTATTGCTATAGGCTATATATGATATATGATCTTATACAATGTGAAATCCTATAGTATAATCATTAAAAAAAAATGTATCTATCAATAATACTGTAAGGCCACAATCATACTTTGAAACATAAAGAAACGGTCCAACGAAGAGACCTTCGAAATAAGTCCCGAGATGCTCGCTCCATGGTTGAAACTAAGCTCAGTCGTGTCTTCGCCGGTCAATGGTTCAACTCCACCACCGTTTGATGCAGTGCACGGTAAGGATCTGTGGTCGTTCGCACAAGATAATCCATGCCACAGCGAGCTGATCAACGAGGCCATGGCTTGTGATGCAAGGCGCGTGGTGCCACGTGTAGCTGGAGCTTGTCACGGCTTGTTTGACGGCGTGGCTACAGTGGTTGACGTAGGAGGCTGTACCGGAGAGACGATGGGGATACTTTTTATTTTTATTTTTAAAGGGGTTAATCTTATTAAAACAAAAAGAGGTAACAGTTACACATTTTACACATAAAAAGGTAACAGTTACAAGAATGAATGAGAAAAGTTGAGAGAAGACAAAATGAGAGGAACAAGAGGGAAGAAGAGAAGGAAAGGATCCCTATGTATACGGCCTCGTTAAAATCTTTCTCACAAAACCCATGAGGACAAAACTGAGATAAGGAAAAAGAATACCGATACTTAAGAGGGATGGTGAATGAATGGGATCGGCAAATGAGGAGATGGTACGCTTGCCAAGTAGCGAAACCAAACATGCAGAAGAGATGGATCTGTCGGAGGAGAATCCTTGGAGATGCCGAAAAGCCGCGCTTTAATCGTTGTCTTGATTGTCTTGAAGAGTTGGGTAGTGGTGTTGGCGGTATGATTGTGAAGACGGTGGTTCCTTTCCCGCCAAATCATGAAGATGGCTGCTTGGAATAGGAGGTGAAAAATCAATTTTTGATGAGGGCACCTATTGGCATTAGGGAGCCATTGGAGAAGAGAGACAAAATCACAATTAGTGGTAATCTGAGAAATAAGCTTAGAAATGAGATCAAAGGAGTATGGACAAGAGAAGAAGAGGTGCTCCCTGGTTTCTGCTGCTGAAGAACATAGAAGACACACCGTTGGGACTTGGGACATAGAAGGCACACCGTTGGGACGATGGGGATACTTGTAAAGGAGTTTCCTTGGATCAAAGGATTTAACTTTGATATTCCTTATGTTATTGAAGTTGCTCAAGTCTTGGATGGGTCGCTAATGTTGAGGGCGATATGTTTGATTCTATTCCCGCATGCGACGCTGTTATCATCAAGGTTAAATCTAGTTCCGTGCTCTATCTTCTTTGATTAACTATTAAAAATAAAAAATCTTTTAGTGTTTTTTTGCTTTTCTTACAACTTTCATTTGGTGTTCAAAAACAAACTGATACGACTCATTACACGATATATTTCTTTTTTTCTTATGATATTTCACACACATGAAAGACAAGAATAAAATGAATAAATGTTAAAACTAAAATTTTTTTTTTTGGACGAATGATAGAAATATCATCATTCTTCTGACTTTGCAATAATTATTGTTATGGATTATTATTTCATTTTTTTTATTCTTTATTTTGTATAAATTTTTGTGTACATTCTAATTTTGTTACTTGTATTGTCATTCTAATTTAGTGTGCTTTTTACAGTTAAAATTGCGTTTGATCTTAGAGTCTAAATTAGAAGTTCGTAACAACCGATTCGATGACTCTCTTAGCCACTGGTTCGTACTCAGCGTGCTCGATAATAAATAAGTTATTAAAAAAAAGTCAAAACGATTTTTTTCTAAATTCTAAGCTTGTTGCTGTCTGAACAAACTTTTTACTGTAGTAAGCAAAAACCATCATTTTTTCCTAACTAAAGCTAACGTTACACAAAAATGTTAAGTTAAAAGGTGCTAAAATGAATAGTATGTGTATATTATACGTGTCCACATGTGTGTTTCAAAAAAACCCCAATAACCCGAATTTCAACTCTTTTAACAGAAAAAAGGTTCGGATGTCTAACAAAAAAAAATTGAAAAAGTTTGGATGCTGAAATTTTAGTATTTATTTTCTACCATCTTCCAAAAAAACATGAATAATTTAGACATGACATAGGATATGACACCAAAGTAGCGAATCAATTGATAAATAGTAAACAACCACTATCAAATAAATAAAGTGACCAATACTAATTTCCCCAGATACTCCAAGACACAATTTTAAATATAGAAAAAAGTGTATATATTTTGTGTATTTAGATAGAGTTTTAAAGTTTTAAATGTTACAAATATTTTATTGTTATTCAATTAAGATTTTTTAAGGATTTATTTAAGCTTGGTGTTATTTATTTATGTATTTGTAAAAAGTAATCTAAAATCTTTATAAATCTAGAGATATTGTATCAATGATTTTATAAAGTCAATAAAAGTCTTGTGCTATTCAAATAAAATAAAAAATATTTTATTTTGTCATTGAATTAAAATATTGTGTTATTGGTTTATTGATTCTACATATTTTGCTTCACAAAATCTAATCATCAAAGTATTGTATCTAGATAATGTATTCTCAAAAGTATTGCAGAGTTTGAGAATATTCAAGCCAACATTATTCTGAATTAATAAATTAATAAACAATATATATTATTGTCAATTACTTGAGCCTCTTCTCCTAACTTTCATTTCAACAAATTCGTGAACAAAACAACTCTGATTGACTTTTTTTTTTCTTTTTTCTCATTAATCGCTGGATTTTTCATGAAACTTACGAACTAGTGTGATAACAGATAAGTAAATAAAACAGCTAAATGATTAACTACAGAAGAACAAAAAGACCTCGACATCATAAGATCAACGATCATTTTGTTAAGCCAAATTTATTCCCGAATAACAAAATACTAACAGGAACGACATTTATAAATTAAGATCTTGTGTGTTGTTTTTCTGAAGAAACTTGAGAATGGTGTGATAAATTGATAATTAGATACAAGAGTAACCAAGCATAAATCCTAAATCATGAGAGACTTTAAATTGCAAAGTATTTTGGTCATATATTTTCAAACACAATAAAATATTATGTAATATCTTGGAAATACTGTATAAAAATTTGAGATACTCCAGAAGAGTTTATGATTATCTTTCGGTGAATCTTTGAGAATATGAAAAAACTAATTTTTGAGATTATGCAAAACTTTGTGGTAATCTTTAAAAAAATTTTAAATTAGTTATTTTTAAAAAATTTTAAAGTCATCAAAACTCTATTTAAATAGAAATCCAATAACAGGCTTCATTCATAATTTTAAAGCATAAAGAAGCGGTCCAACCCAAAAACCAACATATTATTTGGTTACGATGATAGTGGTTATTACACGATTGGGGAGATAAAGACTTGACCGGTGGAAAAAAAAAGACTTGAGACAAAAATATTTAAGAAGTGTAACGAAGCCGTCCAACTCCAACCCAATCATTACAATGTGCCAGCGTAGACAATTTTGGTTTAGTTTCAACAAGCTTCAATCTCTCAACCGTAACCTTTAAACCAAATCCAATTCCTATTAACTATTTTTCGCTATTCTTATTTCTTTGATTTTGATGTACAGAAAAATTAGAAACTCGAAAACAACGAAGAAGCCCACAAAAAGCCCATTAGACATTCGTAACGAGGGTGACTACACACGTCACGTTATTATTGTAACAGAGAATAGCCTCTCTTCCGGCGACGGGCTTACGCTTTACACTAGGCTTCTTCTTCGTCTTCTCTCTCCCCGAAGTAGGAAATTTCACGGCGAGACACAGAGCAATTGGAATCTTCTCTCTTTACATATCTCCGTTGATTTTATTTTTTAGGAAGATGAGTGAGAAAGCGCAGAGGGAAGAGACTTGACAACAACAAATTGAAGAGAAGAAATATCATGTTCAATGAAGGGAAGAGACATAATAATAGAGCATGATCATGGCCCCTGCACAAAAAGGCTCAGACAAAATATTGTACTGGTGTTTTGGAAATATTTTCCACCGTGAATAGAAACGTCACACCAAAATTTCAACTTTTGTGGTACCTTTTTGTTAAGTTCTTCAAACAACTTTGAGAAAAATCCAACCTTGTCTTTGACATGTTTAAAAGAGGACTTGGGATCAGTCAAGTGATAATATGTGTAGAATATTTTTGTTATCACAAATATCAAAGAGGCCAAGTAAATATGCAATTTTCTTCTACCTTTTCATTTTAGAGGAGTTATTGACTGTGTATATATTCATTGATATGAAAATCCGTGTTTTGGTTTTAGATTTTTTTCCAAAAATTTTAATATTTACAAAACCAAACAAATTGATTCAAAATTAAACATGTAAAGTTTAACTACTATATAGTAATACGTTCAAAATAACAATGTTCATCCTCGTATTTGAACTTTGCATTTCTAACTTAACACTTTAAATTTGTTAAAATCAAAATAATTAAAATCGAAAGAGAAAGCAAATATTGATTAACACTGGATTTTAATTAATATTAAGAAATCATTAAACCAATAACATATATTTTGACAAGAATTTTAAAAATTAGCGATCCAATAACATAAAATTAAATTAATTAAAACTCACAAACTAAAAAACCTCCTTCATAACTTAACATTTTTACTATTGCATTTTCACAAACTAAAAAACCTCCTTCACAAACAAAGATGTTTTATGTTTTACTATTGACGTCACTTCCAATCTTGTATCTTAATGCTTTTTTACTCGTTACCACCATATAAAATGCATGAAAATATAAAGTGTACAAAGCAACAGTTCACGAGATTAGCGACACTCCACCATGGAGTTTATTTTTGTTACTAAAAAAACATCTTTGACGTCCACAGATCACACGAGATTAATGCCATTTCATACTTCCATGATTAAAGCTGTCCATTAATATACTGAAGGAAATGCTTTCTTACAAAGCGTCAATAATCGCAATTTTTTAATAACATTAGTGATAATCCTTTCCTAATCAGTGACTTAAATAGCGTACATGCATATCTATATAGGGACAGTAAACACGGTAACAAACTGTTTTTTTGTCCTTAAATAGTTTAGTTAAACACGGTAAACATTAGTGATTCCTTTTGTCTCGAAGTATTATTTTATCTAACCACATCGGTTTTTACATCTTTTAAATAAGGGCTAATTTTATTCGTGACGGGCTAATATCACAATCTGTTTAGTAAATCCAAACAAAGAAAAATAATTCGTCTATAGTATTCGGCAATCGACAGTAATAAACCTTTACATAAAAAAGACAGTGATAAACTAACAAAATAACAGGTGGTCTGAACTTCTTTCAGTCATAAAAAAAATCATTGAATCCAATTCTTAAATATCATATTGATGTTGATACATTAAATTCATTGAAACACTAAATTCATAGTAACATGTTGGGTTCTGAAATTACTATATATGGTAATTATCTTTTATAAAACCAAAATTACCATTGTGGCCCCATATCTGATCACTATAAAAAAAAAACCTAATTTCTCAACTCCATCTCACCTGTCTTTAGATCTACTAAACAAAATGTTATAGAAACAAAATGGAAGAAACTAAAAGAAAATTATTAGATGAAGAAGCGAAAGCTTCTCTAGACATATGGAGGTATGTCTTTGGGTTTGCAGATATCGCAGCTGCAAAGTGTGCCATTGATCTTAAAATACCAGAAGCCATTGAAAACCATCCTTCGTCACAGCCCGTGACACTAGCTGAACTCTCCTTCGCCGTCTCCGCCTCTCCTTCACATCTCCGCCGTATAATGAGGTTTCTTGTGCACCAAGGACTCTTCAAAGAAGTCCCCACAAAAGATGGTTTAGCCACAGGGTACACAAACACGTCACTCTCTCGCCGTATGATGATCACAAAGCGTGACGGTAAGTCGCTGGCTCCTTATGTTCTCTTGGAAACAAGACCCGAGATGCTCTACCCATGGTTGAGACTGAGCTCAGCCGTGTCTTCTCCGGTCAACGGTTCAACTCCACCACCGTTTGATGCAGTGCATGGTAAGGACGTGTGGTCATTCGCGCAGGATAATCCGGGCCTCAGCGAGCTGATCAATGAGGCCATGGCTTGTGATACAAGGCGCGTGGTGCCACGTGTAGCCGGAGCTTGTCACGGCTTGTTTGACGGCGTGGATACGTTGGTTGACGTAGGAGGCGGTACCGGAGAAGCGTTGGGTATACTTGTAAAGGAGTTTCCTTGGATCAAAGGATTTAACTTTGATCTTTCTCATGTTATTGAAGTTGCTCAAGTCTTGGATGGTGTTGAGAATGTTGAGGGCGATATGTTTGACTCTATTCCCGCATGCGACGCTGTTTTCATCAAGGTTAAATTAATTTCCATACTCTATCTTCTTTTAATTAACTATTAACATTCACAAAAATCTAGTGTTTTTTCCTGACAACTTTCATTTAGTGTTCAAAATCAAATTTCACATAAAAGTCACGAATAAAATGAATAAATATTAAAATTAACATTTTTTATTTTAGTTTAATGTTAGAAATATCATCATTCTTTTAGCTTCGCAATAAGCCTCGTACTAAGCTATAGATTATGATTTGATCTCTTATTTTGTATAATATTTGTTTTTTACATTTTATTGTTGTTAATTATAGTTGTCATTGTCTTTATGTTTTTTATATGATTTGTTTTAGGTTTAAAAAAAGTATTTTTGGTTTCACTTAGAGTGTAAAATTAGAATTCCGTGACTCGATGACTCTCCCACTGATTTTGCAGTCAGCATGCTCATTAATAAATAAGTTATTAAAAAAGGTGAAAAGCGAATTTTTTTCTTAATATTAAGATTGTTGATGTCTGAGTATAACTGTACTATATGCTTGACAATTTATTCGATTTATATATATAACCCACTTCTTAAAAATCCCGACATTTTTTTTTTCAATTTTGTACAGACACAAAAAGTTGAAGAAGTTAGCATGTTGAAGTTTTATTTATTTACTACCATCTTCCATTAAATCATGAATACATGACATATGATCTGACACCAAATTAATAAATAAATAAAGCAACCACTACCCATTTTCCCAGAAAGTATTAACCAATACATAAGAAAGACACATCTTTTATACATTAAAAACAAGGCGAATTAAACCGAATCTCCCTTTCAGGATTTGTTTTGCGCTTTTTATGAAAATCATTTTAAGTTTACAGATATTCCTAAAGTATACAGGAAAACACTAATTAGTAGACATTTACCTTTCTGATTGGGCTACCAATTAATGAGTGGTTTTTTTAAAAGTTATGTGTGGTTGAAAAAGAAAACAAGAAAGTACTCGTAAGCTTCAATCATACTTTAATTAGATATATTTTCTTCTTTTTTTGTCATAATTTTGATTAAATATATCTAATACGTAAAATGTGATAAATGATGGCAGTCGGTGTTACACGATTGGGGAGACAAAGACTGCATAAAAATATTGAAGAATTGCAAAGAAGCGGTCCCACCAAATGTCGGGAAAGTGTTTATAGTGGATCCTGTGATCGGAGGGAATAAAAAAACAATGATAGTGGAAGAAAGAGATGAGAAGTTAGAGCACGTGAGATTGCAGTTTGACATGTTGATGATGGCTCAAACAAGCACAGGCAAAGAAAGGACTTTGAAAGAGTGGCACTTTGTTCTTACAGAAGCTGGCTTTGCTCGATATGAGGTAAGGGACATTGATGATGTTCAGAGTCTTATCATCGCGTATCGGTCTTAAAAAGGAGGATATAAAAGATTGAATCTCACATCTTTTCTATCAGAAAACTAAATAAATTTGTGATTATTGGTTTAGTAGTACGTGAGAAATGGTAACGACGTGTGAATAATCATGTTGTGTAAGAATAATTATGGCTTGTTTCAGTACCAGGCTACCAGCCGTGTTGCTTTGTTATTTGTATTTTCATTTTCACATGTTTTTTTTTAAAATTAATCTGAATTTGCACCAATAAGTTGCATTTATTTATTGCTATAGGCTATATATGATATATGATCTTATACAATGTGAAATCTTACAATTATATTGATTTAGTGGAAAAGTATAATCAGTTTAAAAAATATATCTCTATCAATAAATATTAAATACTGTAAGACTACAATTAGACTTTTTCTATTTCCACCGTAAAACAATTTCCATTGTTACTTAAAAGTTCAGTACAACTTCTATCTAGTTCAACCAAAGGAATAATCCCAATTGGAGGAACCACATCAAAAAAAGGCATAATAAAAAGGGTAAACACTAGTGCCTTTAACCAAAGCATCCGCACAAACATTTGCGGATCTACTAATGTGCTTAAAAACATACTCACATTCAAGGCTTCGGTAAAGGATATCTTTGGTGAAGTTACCTAACCTAGGCCATGAATCCGGGTTTGAATTGCCATTATCACATCACTATTTTCGGATTCAAAGATAACCTTATGATATCCAAATGCCGTAATGCATGAAACTGCCCACACGAGTGGTCTCTAATGATGCTCTGAGTAAGGGGAAGCGCTTTGCACCTAAATGTCTGACTGCACCTCTATTGTCACCGAGGATCCATGCAACTCCACAATGTCCAGAAGCGGTCCACAACTCCACTACAATCATACTTTGAAACATGAAGAGGCGGTCCAACAAAGAGACCCAAATATTACATGGTTACGATTGCAATTATATTGATTTAGTGGAAAAGTATAATCAATTTAAAAATTATATCTCTATCAATAAATACTGTAAGGCTACAATTATATTTCAATGGTCCAACAAAGCTAAAGAAGGGATTTTAATCAAATCCTCCACTCTACCTTAAACCAAATCCATTTTTTCTTATTTTGCTATATATATATATATTCCTATTTTCTTCTCCATGTGATGTTGATGTATATAAAAGTTAGAAACTCGATAATAATGAAAAATTAAAGATACACAAGAAGCCCATTCTCATCGAACGTGAAAATTTGCTCCTATTACCGTTCGATCATACTTTAACGGTTTTCATCACCCTATTGTTGATTTAATTTTTAACTTGAGACTTTCGAATTGGTTAAAATATAATATTAGATAACACATGATTTTAACTAATATTTTTAGAAATCATTAAACATATAACAGAAGATTTTGACAAAAAATTAAAATCACCGATCCAAGAACATAAATTTTAATTCAATTTTCAAAGCGTCAATCTCTACTCGCAAATTATATACCATAAAAAGATGATATATGTACTAATACTAAAGTTTATTTTGAGTTATTCAGTTTAAAATATATATATATATATATATATATAATCTAAGCAAGGCTAATTGAACTGACAAAAAAACAGTCACAGTTTAACAACGTGCATTAAAAAAATTTATAGATCTATTTGCGTCAAAAGTCATTCATGTAAATGTGTGTATAGTTGAAGTCATTCTGCATTAGGATTCTTTTGAAGCGCATATGACAATCCCCTAAGTTTCCGAGAAATTTGACAGCTACGCTGATATATGTTCGTTTGTTGACATTTGACAGCTACGCTGATACGTGTTCGTTTGTTGACAAAGCTTGAGAATGCCTTGCTGGCAATATTGGTTAAAAGTCTATTTAATTAGGTAAACTTGAACTCATAATCATTTTTGTTACCATAAAGTTTCATGTAATATACAAGACGGAATGGTGGATCAAAAGGGTAGACTAGAACAAAACAAAATTATTCAGCAAGGGCTAACATCACAATTTTATTTGTAAATCCAAACAAAGACAAACACTCCATCTAAGAATATTCGGCGATCGAAAGTGATAAACCCTTACAAAACAATACAGTGATAAACTAAGTTGGGATTATTCAAGTATTGTATAAGATCCTGACCGTTGAATTTAGGGTTAGCATATCTGTGAGCACTCCCGATTGTGAATAATTCAATTTGTGAGTATAAAGTAATTTAGACAGCATTATTTGTAAAATATCTCTGTGTTAAATAATAACTTTATCAATTAGTTTTTATAAATTCATTTACTTGCAAATCCATTTCTATATTTATTTTCTTGATATTTTTTCCCATATAGTTAATTAGGGAGCTGAATGATTAAATTTTCACTACTCCACAAAATTTTCTAATTAAATTGATGAATTCGAAATTAAATATGAAAATGAACGCAAAAGAATATGACATGCGTCTTCGTCATCAATTAAAACCGAAAACTATTTCTTCTTCACACTTCATAAAAATAAATTTCGAAAACAGAAAAATGTAAAATTTCACGTAAAATTTGTGTTCGAAGTGATCAAAACCTTTATCAATTACCTTCAAAGTGACAATAGGTGAGAAAGATTTGGAAAGGCCCCACAAAATGAGATAGAAGAGAGTGAAGGCCAACACCAACGTAAACAACAAGCACGAGTAAAACCTCGTTTTCCTTCTCCTCCTCTCATCCGGACCGTCCATTTCATCGTAATATTCATCATCGTCATCCTCGTCGATTCGGCGGTCAAGATCATGCACTTGGACACTTCTGTATTCGTTTCTCAATGGTCCAGAGAACCGTGGAGTCGAAGATGACTTGGCCACAGAATCATGATGTAGTGGCTGACCTGGCCCTGACGGTTAATGGGTGACCCATATGGGCTAAAACCTGACCCGGTCGATATCTTTTCTACGTCTGTGTCCGGTGGGCTCTGAACAATGTAAACCGACCTCGCCTCGTCGTCTGTGACGGTGGAGATCTAGCTGGCCACGTCATCATCTCCTTCTCAATAAAGCTTTTGATATTGTTTTGGAAATTTTTTATATTTTGGTTATGACCTCTATTTTAGAGGGTGGGAAAGTGAAATGGGAAATAAGTGCAAGAAACTAAAGAACTTACTTTTGAGAGTAACGGTTGATTCTGACCAAAAAAGAAAAGAAAATCGTAATCAAGAAACTAAAGTTTAAACTCAAATTAAAAAACAAATGGCCAATCGAAGTGTGTACAATTAAGTAACTTTCTTTAAGATAGCTCCTTTTTAAACCTATGAAAAGGAAAATATAATTTATATATATAGTAGATCGAACTATGGCATCCGGTAATGTTATTTCGTAATAGAAGATATTTACTTATTTTATTTAATTAGTATATCTAACACAAAAGATCACATACTAATTGATCAAATACAAATTAAAGCTTAAGTTTTAGAATATTGGGTCTAACGTGGGAGGAGACGAAATATCGATTTGAAACGGTCTGTCTTTTTTTTTTTTTTTAATAGTTTTAAACGAAACGTTATTTCTTAAGTTGTTCCTACAGGAATTTCAAACTCAAAAAGGCCTTTCAATTCGCAGATTTTTCGAACTAGTTTCTTAAATCAACTGGAAATTAATGTCGCGCCTTCAAGTCCAGCATTAAAGTCGCCGTTTCAATTTGAAAGTAAATATATAACAATAAAAAATCAGAATTAATCTTTAGTGGTCCGAACATTTGGTTTATTGTCAATTTTGGACACTTAAATAAATTCATGCAGAAATGGTTTAGGAGTTGTCACTACAAGAAAATGGCCAGATAGCGAGGACTTTTGAGAGGAAAACTAAATTGTCGCTAATTTGCGAGGAAATATAAACAATTTAGCGAGGATACAGACATTCCTCGCTAAATTGTCGAAAATAATTTAAATTTGCGAGAATTAGCGTGGGCATAATTTGAATCGAGAAAAGCGTCGATGCGTATGTAACCGTTCCGTCGTTCAAGGACTTAGCGACAACTTGTTTAGTCGCTAATATTTCTCGCAATTTAATTTAAATATTTGCGACAATTTAGCTGAAAGCTAAATAATATGACCGTTCTGATAAGCAGTTACATGGATACACATTCCTCATTGTTCGAAAAAAATTATGTTTTTCCTATAAATCACTCTCTTAAGCTTGAGTGATGATATATGATAGCCAAATTTGCTAAATAATTCTTTAAATTTTCTTGTATTTATCGATAATGTCGAATTTTTCGGTCAGAAGTTGAGACAGAAAAATTACAGACGTGGACTTAACGATGTCCGAACTCCAGGCGGTTGTAGCGGGTTGGGATGCGGAGGCTGCTGAGGAAGAACAATTTTCAGAACGATGTCGTGCAAAACACCAACATATCCGGAGAAAGTTACGTGGAAGTCTTTTAATTCGGGTCCGGCTCAAAAGATTCAAGTGGCGCTTAGAAGGAAGAACAAACACCCTTCCACAATTAACAACTCGGAGAATCACTCCTACAGAGGTGATTAACGTCATTACGGAGGACATGGAGGAGACAATGATTTTGAGGTGGAACCATGGATAACATGATAAAAGATGTTAAATCACGAAGGTTAGAAAAATTGAAATGTTTTGAATTTGTTCTATATGTTTAAATAAAATTACTAAATATAATTATTTTGTGGCGATGTTACAACAAATTCGAAAGATTTTCTATTTGGACCGATAAAAGAAATATTTGATGGAACCAAAAATTGGGGAAAGATTCATAAGGTAAAAAAATATATTTTAATTTTATTAATTATTCATAATATTTAATATCACATTTTATGGAAAATTTTGTTATTTTTTTTTGTAGGTTGTCGTAATGATAAAATCGTTAGAACCTAATGGGTTAGGGGATATGATGACCACATTAAAGGATCCTACTGGAACTATTGGTGCCAGCATTCATCACAAAGTTTTCTCCACTTATGGAAATGACATAAAAGTTGGAGCTGTGTTCGTATTACAGAAAGTAAGTTAATATAACTGTTTAAATTTGGTTTAATGTATTTAAAAAATATCAAAAAATTATTTCGTATCTAACTTTAATTTCATTCATTACTGCAGGTTAGTGTTTGTAGGTTTTCGCGAAAAGAATGTTTTCTAAACATCACGGTTGCAAATGTAGACAAGGTGTACACAAAAGAAAATTATATCCAACCGGATTATTCGGATGAAACCCAAAGTCCAAATGATTCTGAAGAAAATTGCATTGATCCGGATGCAGAAGAAAATTGGATCGTTCCTGATTCAGAAGACGAAATCGATAATTGATTCAATGTTTATTTTAAAACTTAAAATCTATAATTATTAAGTGTGTTTTTATGGTGTTGCAATAAATTAATGTGTTTTTCATATTGTGTAATCCTATTTTTAAGTAATGAATAAAATTAAACTCATGACTAATTTGTAAATATTGTGTATATTTTTCGTATATTAATATAATTATTAATTATATATGAATATTTTTAAAAAAATAGATGTTATTTAGCGACAAATTTGCGAGGAAACTAGATATTTCCTCATGAAGTCGTCGATAGTACTAAATAGGGACGGCTGCGAGAAAAATTTAGCGAGGAATTTTCGAGAATATGAAAGCCAGCAGTCCGATTTTTAAGCGCATTAAAATTTTTGCTCAGGGCATTTAGTCGTTGTTGACGGAAAATCCTCGCTATTTTCAGTTTAGGATTTAAGAACAAATATTGAGACAACTTTCGAGGAAAATAGTAACGGCTAAATCCTCGTGGTCCCCATGACAATCAATATAATCCTCGCAAAATCCTCGCATTTCGCACGATTTTGAAAATAAGAAAATGCTCGCAAGCGCGCTAAATATGTTTTCTATCTCTATAAATCTCTTACACGAGTAACACATTATTTCCACAAATTCTGATTTTCTAGAACAACAAAAATAAAAACGCTTACAAATGAGTGACTCTCAAAGGTATGCATATTTTCGATCTTGGATGGATATTCCACGATATGATCAAGAATCGCAATTCTCGGAAGAGTTTATGGAAGGAGTAAGGCAATTCATGGAATTTGCAACAAACCAGAACCGACAATCGTAAACTCCCTGCTCAAAATGTTACAATAATAGATTTAGAGTTATTTCACAAGTTAGAAAACATCTACTTAGTAACGGATGGCTGGTTATAAAGTATGGTACGCCATGGTGAAAATGAGTCGATGATAGATTTTAGATTAAGGAACATCTACCGAAATAGAAAGATTAATACCAAGTGGGGATGTAGGGACATTTCAGATGGTAAATGATGTTTATCGCAGCCAAGTAGTCGCTCATGCAGAAAATCCAATGAAAGCCTAACTTAGGCAAGAAGGTTCTTTGATATGTTAGATGCAGAAAGCGGCGCTCTATCCTGATGTAGGAGGGCCATTCTCCTTTATCAGCAACAAGATTGATGTCAATCAAAACATTATAATTTATCCGAGAATTTATCTAGAAGACCTCCTGGAACACATTGGTACACAACCATTTCTAATATAATTTTTTCAATAAGTTTTTATTTTCTACCGACATCAAACTATCGAGTCTATCTTACAAGGTTTCGACATAAGAAGGCCATCAAAAGAACGATCTACAACATGCTGCATACCGCTGGCCATATCCGACGTGACAGAAAATGCCTTCGATAAGGAATCATGGTTTACATCATGCGTAAGTATTTAACTGAAAATGATGTTTGTTTTAATCTAATCAATGACCATTTTCATTATTTTTTAGAATCGCATAACCGGCGAATCTCATACGAGAGTGAGAGCTGAGTTCGATTCGCAATGCAAGGATCATTTCAAAATCATATGCACAAATGGAAGTGTTGGAAAAGAGGAGAAAAAACCGCCGATCTAAACGAGGATGTCCGGCTAGATTCATACTCGAGCTCAAGATCGTTACCAAGGTCTCCGACACGAACTCAAAGAACTGAGCGTGGGGATACGGAGAAATGCTCATAACAACTGCAGACATTTGATGCCGTGCAGCTGCATGATTATATTTAGATGTTATTTTCGATCTAACTTTTTAAGTTACTACATACGGGTTTTGTTTTTTTTAATCAGGAGGAGGCCGTGTACCACTGACCATTACTGACTCTTTATGCGTGTTACAAAACCGGTCAAATCCAAGACAAACGGATTTGAGATTATCGAGAATGTCGTGGAAGAAGTCGAACCAATTAACTTTGTCGCAGTTCATGTTCGCTGACTCGCCTCACATGAGATTGCTCTCGCCCTGGTTAAGATTAGATTAGTATTTCTTCATTCATATAAATTTTTCCAAATATAACTTTATTTTATCTCCATGCAGAAATGCCGAAAACTAAAAAGGGACGCCCTTACTTAGGAGTTCTTGACTCAGCAGACTACGCGAGCTCTTCTTCATATGTCGATCGTTCCCGAAATGGAAGCCAGCGAACGGAGACGCAGTAGCGATGTGTAGATGCAATTGCGAACGAAAAATGGCAGTATGATGCAGATGCAACTCAAGTCATTCGAGATTCAGTGGTACGATAGACTTTCTCCCTCCCGCGAACTAATGATCTTTATATTTCTACTGCTTAATGTTTAGACTTAATGTTTTTAATTGTACTTTGACTTTTAATTTGGTTTATATGATCAATTTAGAATTATAATTTCGTTTTTATTCAATATTTTTGTTTTAATTTAATTAAACAACAAAATTAAAACATTATTTTTAAAATATTTAAAATATTATTTTCCGTGTTTCCTCGCTATCACAAATATTTTCCTCGCTAATTCCTAGAAAATATTTTCCTCGCTAATTCTCGAAAATAATATCCTCTATTTCGAAAATATTTTCTAAAATAATATCCTCTTATTTCCTCAAAATAATATCCTCAATTCCTCTCAAAATCTAATTCCTCAGTATTCCTCGCATATTCCTCGCTTTTTAGTTGCTATCGACGACGATATCTCGAACAAGAACGACACTGTAATGGCGAAACTCGCTTTCGCTAAATGATCGCTACAGACTGGTAGCGACAGATTTTAGAGGAATACTGTCCTCGCAAATCAGCCTATTTCTTGTAGTGTGTTTTGATTCTGGTGTGGTTATCACGGTTTCGTGACTTGATATATTCGGTTTTATGTAGTGGTAAAGTGTGGTCAAATTTCCGTATGTTAGCTCAGTACGTGGCAAATGTAATTTCCGGAAGCATCAAGGGAGGAATACAGATGGGTTTGGTTGTTCCAAGTCGTTTTCCGATCAACTGTGATCATAATACATGAAGTCTTTATTGTGTATGACAGAGACCTTCAGTATTTCCACGAATTAAACCACTAACTTCAGCGAAGAGTATAAATATAGTCTCTCGAATTTGCTAACTAAACCTTTTATCACCACATTTTTTTAGTATTGTTGTATATATTCGTGAATAAAGACATAATAAAGTAAATTAATAGATTACCATAATGTCAAATTGACTATGCAAGAAAATTCAGTTTATTGGATGATATTCATAAGACACTTGGAACATGAATAGAAGGATTTCCTTAGGTTTCTAAAGTAACTCGACTATATATGAAGCCTCAAGTCACTTCATTCCCGCTTTCACTTGTTTGTGGGGGAATTGGGGACAATGTGCGCGCAGTTGTCCTTAAGAAGAGGTGGAAAGAACGGATTTAACGGAAACATATGTGGCCAACAGTTAGCATCTATGGTCGAGAATGCTTTGCAACATGCCACTCCAACATTTCCAAACTGACCAGAAAAAACTGACTTGTAGAGTTCGAATATGCATCCATGAGTATTGAAAAGAGATGACCAACATTTTTCCATATCAATAGGAAAATCCGGTGGAAATTGCAAGCGCGGTGGTTGTTCGTGAGCTATTCCGGGAGTGATTATAATTGCAGCACATAAGGCTACAACTAAGACTAAAGAGAAAATAGCTCTTGAATTGTTTCCCATCTCTCTTTTTCTTCGTCTTTTTTGCTTACTTCTTTTTGCTTTGATATTTGGATGGTTTGGGTAGGGAAAGCAGTTTATAATTTATAGGATGGAACTAAAAAGTAAAACAAAATGGTATTAAATTATGTAATTAGTTAGAACAATTAAGTGTTTATAAGTTATACCATACAAGCAACGGAATAAATTTAAAGCTTTCTAAAAATAACTCATGTCCTGTTAATTCTCTGGTTTGACCAATTAAAATTCGTTCCGTCAAAAAGCATAATAAGTTATAGGTACCGTATTACTATACCTCTGAATGTTATTTGATGAAAGAACTAAGAAAATGATATTTGATGGAAAATCATTATAATTCTTAAAATTATACAAAATTTACCATGCAAACAAAATTTTCCCTTTAAAATGGTGAAGGCCTAGCTAGATAAAAAAGTTAATCTTAACGTAGTTTCTATACTTCTCGTAAATATTGTCTACGAGCTCCGGCTATCTGGAAGCTTTTCTCGATCAACTATATTTTCTTTGGGTCGACTAAAAAATACAACACCTCATTCGAAAAGATTCGTTTTAGACAATATCATCTATTGCAACAAACATGAAAATGTTGGATGTTTTCGTAATATATAAATTAAAGAAAACTGTTGACAAAAAAAATATATAACTTAAAGAAAATTGTTATGTTGATTAATTGTATTACGTTCTGATTACTAAAAATTTTATTTTTAGGTTAAAATTCTTTTATAATTTAGTTTTAAATCAGATTTTGTGTTTAACAACAAAAGGGACAACATGAGTATCTCATGTGTTTTGTAAATGGTAACCCACTCTAGTTGAAGAGTAAGGTTGACAACAACAACAAAAAATTCTTTGTTTTTTTTTGAAAAAAAAAACTTGACAACAACAAATTGAAGAGAAGAAATATCATGTTCAATGAAGGGAAGATGCATACTAATAGAGCATGGTCATGGCCCCCGCACAAAAAGGCTCAGACAAAATATTGTACTGGTGTTTTGGAAATATTTTCCACCGACAATAGAGACGTCACACCAAAATTTCAACTTTTGTGTGCGTACGTTTTTGTTAAGTTCTTCAAAACTTCGAGAAAAATCCAACCTTGTTTTTAACATGTTTAAAATAGGACTTGGGATCAGCCAAGTGATAAGATGTGTAGAATATTTGTGTTTAAGCCGTTGATGCTCTGATTCAACAACTTTTGTGATCACAAATATAAAAGTAAGTCATTCAAATATGCAATTTTCTTCTGTACCTTAACGAAAAAAAAAAAGTCCTGTTTCACTCTGAGCTTGTCTCTCGCCCACTGCTTCTTCAGCAGCATGCCGCCTAACTCTCTGTAGTGTTCTCCTTTTTTCGCTGCTGTCTCGCCTACTCCTCCGTTCTCGCGCATCTCCACAACGCAGTGTTGTTATGGGAACAATGGCTCAAATGACCGTATCCAATGAAATGATGGCCAAAATGACTTTAAAAAATTAGAATTTAGTTTACATTTATTTTTTTTAAGTAAAAATAGGAAAATGACCAAGAAACCATTGTCTTTCTTCAAAATTACAGACCCAACCTATACATCCGATCCGAACCCATTAAAATCCGACCCGCCTCTAAAATTACCCTAATCGATTTACTGACCCTAAAATTTCAGTTTCTCTTTCGCGAAAGAGACGGTTCTTTCCTCAAAGTTGAAATTGAAATCGATCTCTCCTCGCTTCCTCGCTTCTTCTTCTCGCTTCCGCGCTTCTTCTTCTTCTTCTTCCATCGATCTCTGATCGCCTCAAACGCAATCCCCGATCCCCGCCGCTTCTTCGTGGTCTTATTCTTTCTTCTTCTTCTTCTTTCCGATTCTTCTTCTTCATCTTTCGCCGATTCTTCTTCTTCATCTTTCGCCGATTCTTCTTCTTCAATCTCTTCTTCGTCGCCGATTTCGGAGAGTTCCAGATGTTCTCTTCAGATCACTTCTTCGCCTTCGCCGATTACTGCTTTCTTGCACGCATCAATCCGATTTCCTCCGCATTCTTCGCCTTCTCATTCTCCACTTTCACCGTAGTTCTCCGATTTTTTCTCATTATTAGTTTATCGATTAGGCTTGACATTACCTTTGATAATCAGAAATTTAGTTATAAAATCGCAATTTAGTTAAGTTTGATTTTTCAGTTACAAGATGCCTCCTCGCACAAAGAATGCCTCATGGTCGCTGCTAAGATGTCTCGCATCGCCATCCTCATCCATCTTCATCGAGAGAAAGAGTATGTTTTGTTTTGGGATGTTAAACTGTTAAACCGGTTATATCATCGAGGAAAAACTAGTTAAACTAGTTAAATTGTGTTAGACCAACTCGATGACTTAGAACTGAATTTGAAAGAAAGTTAAACTAGTAAACTAGCTTAAACTACTTAAACTAATTAAACTAGTAAACTAGTTAAACTACTTAAACTAGTTAAACTACTTAAACTAGCTTAAACTACTTAAAGTAAGTAAACTGGGCTTAAACTATTACTCTTTAACTAATTTTATCTGCATTAAGTGTTTTAACTAGTTTAATTATATAATATTTAGGAACACATTATTAACCGATTGTTTAACTATATAATGTTTACTAATATGCTATGATTTAAAACTACATATATTTATTAACGTAGTTTAAGTAGATAACCTAGTTTAATTGGCTTAACTAGATTAAAAACCGGTTAAACTACAATGTTTAACACATAATGTTTTGATCAGATTGAACCGACGCAACTCGAAAATTCTTATTCGAGTAGTGAATTTGATAAGTACCAAGATCTACGAGATGTGATCCGCATACGCTGTTGACATTAAGAGCTCGACTGGAATCGCAATGGTTTTTGAACATCGCCGCTCCGACACTTTCATGCATCTCCATACCAACAGAAGTTGACGTGGGCGGAGTTTACTTGTCCGATGGGTAAACGATAAGAAGAAGGAAATGTGGTTTGGATCAACGAATCCCTATCCGTTATTCGATTAGGGGCATGGCCTCATCTCGGTCGATCATGGGCCATACCCTAAAGACACGAATTTGGGACTAAATTGGACCAAATATTTTCGTGAAGATGCTAAACCATGGCCCTGAGCATATTTATAAGAAGTCATGTCGATGAAGGATTCATCGAGAGATAGATTGAGGATGTGTGTTCTCTCTGGTTCCCGTGACAAGATCAAAGTAAGCACGGCGCAATGCTTCATGCACTTCTCGATAAGGATCGTGATAAGTTGAGTTGTGTAAGACGCCTCGTGGGGACGCCTAACATTTGATGATGCTTTACATAACATCCCTTCTATCTTATCATGCGGAGAGTGTTGTGAAACCTAACACCACGATTCCCCGGATTTATATCGCCATTGGTAACTTGTTAATTCTAAGATTTTTCACAACAGCTTGAACGGCTTTAACATCTTAATCGCATGTAGGTTTTGGCATTCAAGCTATTGGTGCCCTTAAAAGTCATGAGACGCTATTGATGACTTTTTTTCAGTCTAGTAAGTTCAAAGAATCCAACACAAAGGTTACTGATTGGGGAAATATACGATGTTCTAGGAGAGTCGAAAGTTAGTTTAACTAGTTTAACCAGTTTTAAAGTTGTTTTATAGTTTAACCAGCTTTAACGTAGCTTTAACAAGTTTAACGTTTTGTCTATACACGGATATCACGAGTATCTTACTCGTCAAAAATAATGAGTGCAGGATGATGGCTGGAATCATGGAAGATGATGATGAGGATGCCCATGATGACATCGTTAATGGTTGGACGAGCATTTTAAAAAAGGATGGAAAAATATTCTGGGAGGATTTTTTTGAGAAAGATATTGCTTCTCAAAGAGATGGTGATGCTCCTGCTGCTCTTCATGGTGCTGCTGATCTTCATGTTCCTCATGCTACTCCTCATGATGCCCCTCATGATGCTCCTCATGGTGCTTCGTCCTTCTAAACCTCCATCCGATTTTGATTTTCTGACCTTCGTCTTCTAGTGCGATGAGTTCAAAGCGAATGACAAGGTTGATCTTAAACAAAAAATTGAAAACACCGAAGGAGCTTCTCGTGGAAAAACCTTGATAAGGAGCATAACACTCATGGCGAAGCTCTGGCGAATCTCCTCGTCATACATGGGATTCTTCTCGCATCCGCCACTTCTCATGATGGTCCTCTTGGCTACTGCTGATCCTCCTGCGCTACTCAGTGGATGATCCTCCATGTTATTGCTCCGGAGGGTATTGTGTCTTAACTAGTTTAACTGTAGTTTAGCGTAGTTTAACTAGTTTAACGTGTCGTTTAACTAGTTTAACGTATGTTTATTGTATGAGATGCCGATCCTCCTCTGCTATTGCTTGGAGGGTGGTGTTGACGATGATCTGGTAAGTAGTTTAACTTTGTAGTTTACTATGTGGTTTAACTAGTTTAAGCGTGTCGTTTAACTAGTTTAAAATTATGTTTATGTGTAGTATGAGGGCTGTTGATCCTCTGGCTGTGCCGAGGTGGTGTGATGATGACTTTGGTAAGTAGTTTAACTTTGTAGTTTAGCGTGTAGTTTAACTAGTTTAACTATATGTTTATGTGTGGTATGAGGACTATGTTGATTCTTCTCTGCTATTGATCCGGAGAGTGCTATTGTTTTATGGGCCGACGGATAAAATGCTTAAGTAGTTTAACTAGTTTAACTAGTATAACTGTATGTTTATGTGTTTAACTAGTTTAACTGTATGTTTATGTAGCTATAGAGGACATTGTTCGGGAGGCGTTCTGATGATGATCTGGGAGGAAGAAGAGGAAGCAAGTCAAAGCATATCAGCACCCATTCACGGAGGGAAGAGGAGGTGGAAAAGGTGTAGGAAGAGGTAGAAAGAGTAAGAATAAGAAGAGTTGAGATGATTAACCGTTTGAAGGCTAGAGATGTTTTTTTGTATTTATGAACTTAGTTTTATGAATTTATTAACTTGGGATGTTTTTGTTTAGTTATGAGATTTTGTTCCTTGAATTTATCTCCGTATTATGAATTTCAAGAACATAGTTTAACCGATTTAACCAGCTTTAGCTAGTTTAACCCGTCACATATATTTTAACTGGTTTAACCTTAAAGTGTTCCAAGTGGCACAAAATGATCCACGTGGTGCGTCATTTTCGCCGTCAATTTAGTACTTTTTAGTACACATAGTTTAACCACATAGTTTAACTAGTATTCTAGTAGTACTTAACTTATAACATAGTTTAACATTCATGGCTAAATCAATTTAACTAGTTTAACCATATGTTAAATAAATGTTAATTAGTTTAACTTATGAAAATAAGGATTTATCAAATATTTAACAACTTATTATGACATAATATATGATAAAATGCATGTTTATCTGATTTACATAGTTATTTGGTAAACATTAGTAAGTGGGTATGTAGGTATATGGACGATAAGAAGATAAAAGTTCATGTAATAATCACTTAAATATTATAAACTGTCTTTTTTGCCAATATCATATATACGCTTATATGTAATACTAACATGTTCCAATAAAATTTATTGACATACGTAAATATATATTGAAAATACGTATGTCTTGAAAAACATAATAACATAGTTTAACCACCGAGTTTAACCAGTTTAACTAGTTTAACTCCTTATAACATAGTTTAACCAGTTTAACATTAACATAACTGGACAAATTTCACATAGTTTCCCAGCTTAACTAGTGTAACTCGTTATACCCAAATTTAAAATGAAAGCAAACCATTATCCAATTAAAACGAATATATAGTTGTACACGGTGAAATAAACACACATACACCAACAAAACAAAAAACAATTAGCGAAGTTTTCCTTCCTCCTTTCACCAACCGATGGAAACCTAACCTCTTGGTTTCTTCCCTTTGTCTTTCGTAATCCGGAGGTAAGACACACATATCCGCAACGCTGGAACTTTCACTCAGATTTATGCGGTACGATAAATGGTTAAGACTAACATCAATTGCTCCATAAAAAAAGCGAGTAACACATGTAGATCGACATCATCCGCCGAGTCGGTGTTGAAGCGCAGCTATTGATGTTCGCATGGGTATCCTATGTCAAAATGCTTACACTACAAGTTTTTTTGTCAAATCAACCAGATACTCTTGCAATCACTTCACAATGTATTCCAGTAAAGATATTTAGCTCGATACCTTTAACTTTTTGCATCCTTACATCTCTGTGCAACAAACCAGCAATAGAAGGTACCACTTGTGTGGGTGGAACTTCGGCAGCTTCTATGTTAAACCAGTAGCTTAACTTCCCAACAATCACATCAAGCATTGGTAACAACGAGTACATCCTGCATCTTTCAAAGCGCTATTCATAGATTCACAAGCATTTGTCGTCATAATGTTGTACCTTTCACCTGAAAAATAACATCTTGCCCATTTATCTAGACAAGACGATTCTTATGAATATTATCCAGATACCTCCCATTTTGGATACCTTATCTTAAAGCTGTAAAAGTACGGTGAATTCACTGAATAAGCTTCGAGCATTCCATAAACCGTCTCGCAACCGACTTTTTATTAACTTTATGAACTTTATTTAAGATGTTCGAGACAAATGCCACATACAATGCCCATGCTTAGAGTTGGGTACACCTCTTCTACAATCTTGATGATGCTCGATGTCCGTCGAAACAATCACATGCCTCGGATCATCCGCGCCATGCCAATGGAGAAACCACCTCCAACTTGCATCTTTCTCACCATCACCTACCCCAAAAGCAAGAGGATAATGGTGGTGTTAAGGATCTTGAGCAGTAGCCACAAAAAGAACTCCACCATAAACATTCTTCAGATGAGTCCCATCAATAACAATCACTTTACGCATGGCTTTAAACCCTTCAATGCAAGCTCCTAACGCAAAGAATAAATACTTGAACTTGTTTTCCTCATCACATTCCAACCGTGTTACTGTACCAGGATTCACTGTCTCTAACATGTGCAAATAAGAAGGCACGGTGTAATCGCTGACTACCACGCACGCCACTAATAGTTTTTTCCTCTCAAAGCGTAGTAGATGAAAGCTTAACACCAAGTCTTGATTGAACCAAATCTACAAGATTTTTCGGATGGAGGTCGAACTTACCAGGATAATCCTGATGAATCACGATGCAACTAATCGCGTGTTCCCTTTTTCTTTCTTGATGTACTAAGTTACCCGACAACATGTATGCATCTTGTTGTAAGTCCTAATTGAAAAGCGATCCGAGTTCTTATCTTTTGCAGCTCGTACAGACCATCTGCAATCTTTGCCACGAYATTTCGCCACAAACAACGTAGGTGTGACTTGTTTGTAATATAGTAAAACAGCTCGATGTAGAATGTCAATTAAATCTTGCACTTCGCACTTACTCGAAAATTCTTGCTTTACAACCATATCAATGTCATCTTCCCATTCAACATCCATAACCCTGAGTTCCTTCTACATCACGTGTATCTTCATGGTTATCACCAATATTAAAGTTTTCACCATGAGCTATAAGGAACAATCTCCATTCCGCACCACGCCTGAGGTTCAGATTCTGTGTAATGACTAACTATTCCATCTTCATTAACTCTAGATCACAAGCTCGTTAAAACTTACACAAGGTCTACTTGGTGACCTCTACTGCTTCATCCTCTCTTAATAATTGGGAACCCCAGGTTTTCTTCTACACCTTCACTACCTCCACGTGCAAACCAGATATGACGCATCCTTTTACATGCCATAATATATCCGACAAGATCTTCGTATCCTCGATATAAGATATCATCTTAGATTTCACCCATCGACGCTGATAATAACTTATCTTCGATGTGTCGATTCATCTGCCTTCACCTTTCTGCATATTTTACCAACCAAAGATGAATAACTCATTTGTTTCCAATTTCTATCCATATATGGTATAACACCGATGTTCTCGATTCCATCAGATATCATCTCCGCATGTGAGTAATGCCCCGTAATTAAAAGATATGTCAATCATCGCCACCTAAAAAATAAAATAAACGACATCAGATATAGTAATCTGCATGTAGTTTAACTAGTTTAACTAGATAACTATCTATATAGTTTAACTAGTTTAACTAGATAACTGTCGACATAGTTTAACTAGTGTCTATCTGATGAGTTATATTAGTTTAATGCCTCTATAGTTTAACTAGTTGTACTATCTCAGAAATCTACTTATACCCGATTCTGATCTGAACCAATTCGATCTTCGCTTCTCAATCCAAACCCATAATACACAATAACATATAACATTCAATCGACAAGAATAGTAAGACAAGAATCGACAATCAAAATCAAATCAAATCAAATGAATTTAGCTACCGATTCAAAGACGACGATGCGAGCGGCCCCAAGCAGCAGCGGCAGCGGTCCCAGGCAAGCAGAGCGGCGGAGGTGGAACGCACAACGACGGTGGATCAAAAACATCACGGCCGAGCCTCATCGTTTTTTTTGATTTCGCGAATGGATAAGAGAAGGTGAGATCCAAGGTTTTAATTTTCTTTTTAATTTAATTTTTAGTTTTTAATAATTGTAGAAAGGGTAAAATGAGAATCAGATGTTTGTTTGTTTAACGGCGTTGATGTATAGCAAGTTAATTGCACTGAAGTTTTTCCATTTAGTCATTACGCACTTCTGTTACATGACGGAGGAAAACTCTACTTTTAAGCTTCATCCATCTCTCTCACAGCGGATTTTCCACCTCGAAACCATCTCTCTCATGGCCGTAAGTCGATGCCTTTTCTTATACTCGACGGATGTGGCTCATTTCCAGATCCAAACCCAACGGACTTAGATCTGCAGCTATTCCCGCTTCTCTCCGTCGTGAATCCCTAGCTTTCGACAGCGCGTCGATTCTTGTCTCCGATGAATACCATCGGAATCCTACCTGCTCGGGCTACCATTAGGAACCTTCTACCGATTCGGGCCACCAAGGCTACACTGAACATCCTGAGCTCCGATGCCACCGGAGACTCTACCATCCTCCACGAGCGGACTCAGCAAGCTTATATGCCTCCGTGTCAGTGGATCCTTCCTCGGGTCTTGAGACCGGGTATCCTTCTCATTTCGCAGAGACTAGATCCGTCGAGCCTCTTCGGGTGACGTACTCCATAGATCCGCCGCCGATTTGACCCCGTAACTCCTCTGGTGTTGGCTTTTGCAAACTGCTAAGGCGAACTCGTATTTGTTTCTTGGGTCTGGGCCCAATCATGCTTAAACGTGTATTCTTTGAACGAGTTTCACTTTTGGACTTTTTTGTGAACATGGGTCTCAAGCCCAGTTATCTTTCCCACCGTTTGGCTAGGACCAAGATCTCTGAAATCTGGTACACAATCCTTTCCTCCTTTTTAAATTGGCTAGTCCATTTAATAAGAGAGTGTTTTATCTTAGATCACCATGTTCGATTGTTTTCGATCACAATTTCGTATTTGTGTCGACCCTTTGGCATTGGAGTTCACCCCTTAATTCCAGTATGGTTTACTTCCGTTATACGGTTCATGCATTATACTCAAGCTTTTGCATTTGCATAAAGGCGCGATTGGAATTACCGAAGCTTTATCGTTTGATCTCCCGGAAAATGCGGTTTGGCATTTGGATCTCGTAGTTGAAGATGTTGTTCTTGGCGATCGTAGTACATCTACGAAGATTTATCTTTTTACGTTTTATTAATGCATTTTGTTTCTTTCGCGTAGCTTTAAGCCTTTTGAGTATTTGGAAGAGTTTATCTCTTTATGTTGTAACGAAACTTAGTTTATGAATTGAATATCTTGAATGATAAAAAAAAAAAAAAAATTACTGATTGTGTATATTTTCATTGATATGGAAACTCTGTGTTGGTTTTAGATTTTTTTTCAAAAAAATCAATATTTACAAAACCAAACAAATGGATTCAAAATTAAACATGTAAAGTTCAACTACTATATAGAAATACGTTCAAAATAACAATGTTCATCCTCGTATTTGAACTTTGTATTTCTAACTTAACACTTTTTTTTTTTTTGTAACACTCTAACTTAACACTTTAAATTTGTTAAAATCCAAAGAGAAAGCAAATATTGATTAACACTGGATTTTAGTTAAATTTAAAAATCATTAAACCAATAACATATATTTTGACAAGAAATTTAAAAATCAGCGATCCAATAACATAAAATTTAAATTAATTAAACTCAAAAACTAAAAAACCTCCTTCAAAATTCTTTTCAATATTTACTTTTCTTACTATTGCCATGTTTTATGTTTTACTATTGACGTCACTTCCAATCTTGTATCTTAATGCTTTTTTCTCGTTACCACCATATAAAATGCATGAAAATATAAAGTGTACAAAGCAACAGTACACGAGATTAGCGACACTCCACCACAAAGTTTATTTTTGTTAAAAAAAAAACATCTTTGACGTCCACAGAACACACGAGATTAGTGCCATTTCATTACATCCATGATTAAAGCTTTCCATTAATATATTGAAGGAAATGCTTTCTTACAATTACAAATCGTCAATAATCGCAAATTTTTAATAACATTAGTGATAATCATTTCCTAATCAGTGACTTAATTAGCGTACATGCATATCTATAGGGACAGTAAACACGGTAAAAAAAATATTTTTTATTAACAACCCGACCCCCCATATATACTAGTTGTGATCTGTTATTTTCTGGCATGGCAAAATTACATTAAACATTATTTTGGTACTAAATTCCATTAATATTTCGAAGGAAATCAAGATACGCATAGCGTCAATATCTAATCGCAAATTCTTTAACCATACCATATATAAAGATGATACTACACCAAACTTTGTTTTGAGTTATTCAATTTTAATATTATATATAGAAATATAATCTTTTTTTAATCAAATATAGATATATTATCTAAGCAAGGCTAATAGAACTGAAAACACAGTCTCAGTTTATCAAAACTTCCATTAGAAATTTCATCCATGTACATGTGTACGTGTATAATAGAAGTCATTCTACATTAGTGTTTTTTTTTATGCGCACATGACACATGTCCGAGACATTTGACAGCTACGCTGACATGTGTTCGTTTGGTTGACAGAGCTTGAGAATGGTTTACTATGAATACATGCATTAAGGGGGATTGCAAGGTTTAAAGTCTAAATTAGGTAGAATTTAACTCATAGTCATTATTGTGTCATTATTGTTATCATTAAGTTTCATGTAATATAAGACGTAATGGTGGATCGAAGTTGGTATGCGAAAACACCGAAGCTTGTCGATTCCTTTTGTCTCGAGTAGTATTGTTTTATCTAACCACATCGGTTTTTACATCTTTTAACTAAGCTGGGCTAATATTATTCATGACGGACTAATATCACAATCTGTTTAGTAAATCCAAAAAATATATATATATATAGTATCCGGTAATCGACAGTGATAAACCTTTACAAAAAAAAAAGACAGTGATAAACTAACAAAATAACAGGTGGTCTGAACTTCTTTGGTCATAAAAAAATTATTGAATCCAATTCTTAAATATCATATTGATGTTGAACATTAAATTCATTAAAATACTAAATTCATAGAAACATGTGGGGTTCTGAAATTACTATCGTACTTATCTTTTATAAAACCAAAATTACTATTGTGGCCCCATTTCTGATCACTATAAAAAAAACCCTAATTTCACAACTCCATCTCACCTGTCTGTAGATCTACTAAACAAAATCTTATAGAAACAAAATGGAAGAAACTAAAAGAAAATTATTAGATGAAGAAGCGAAAGCTTCTCTAGACATATGGAGGTATGTCTTTGGGTTTGCAGATATCGCAGCTGCAAAGTGTGCCATTGATCTTAAAATACCAGAAGCCATTGAAAACCATCCTTCGTCACAGCCCGTGACACTACCTGAACTCTCCTCCGCCGTCTCCGCCTCTCCCTCACATCTCCGCCGTATAATGAGGTTTCTTGTGCACCAAGGACTCTTCAAAGAAGTCCCCACAAAAGATGGTTTAGCCACAGGGTACACTAACACGTCACTCTCTCGCCGTATGATGATCACAAAGCGTGACGGTAAGTCGCTGGCTCCATTTGTTCTCTTCGAAACAAGACCCGAGATGCTCGCCCCATGGTTGAGACTGAGCTCAGTCGTGTCTTCTCCGGTCAACGGTTCAACTCCACCACCGTTTGATGCAGTGCACGGTAAGGACGTGTGGTCGTTCGCGCAGGATAATCCGAGCCTCAGCGAGCTGATCAATGAGGCCATGGCTTGTGATACAAGGCGCGTGGTGCCACGTGTAGCCGGAGCTTGTCACGGCTTGTTTGACGGCGTGGATACGGTGGTTGACGTAGGAGGCGGTACAGGAGAAACGTTGGGTATACTTGTAAAGGAGTTTCCTTGGATCAAAGGATTTAACTTTGATCTTCCTCATGTTATTGAAGTTGCTCAAGTCTTGGATGGTGTTGAGAATGTTGAGGGCGATATGTTTGATTCTATCCCCGCATGCGACGCTGTTTTCATCAAGGTTAAATTAATTTCCATACTCTATCTTCTTTTAATTAACTATTCACAAAAATCTAGTGTTTTTTCCTGACAACTTTCATATAGTGTTCAAAATCAAATTTCACATAAAAGACACGAATAAAATGAATAAATATTAAAACTAACATTCTCTTTTTTTTTTTTTTTAATGTTAGAAATATCATCATTCTTTTAGCTTCGCAATAAGCCTTGTACTAAGCTATAGATTATAATTTGATTTCTTATTTTGTATAATGTTTGTTTTTACATTCTATTGTTGTTAATTATAGTTGTCATTGTCTTTATGTTTTATATATGATTTGTTTTAGTTTTGTTTTAAAAAAATATTTGTGGTTTCACTTAGAGTTTAAAATTAGAAGTTCGTAACAACCGACTTGATGATTCTCCCACTGATTTTGCAGTCAGCATGCTCATTAAAAAATAAGTTATTAAAAAAGGTGAAAGGCAAATTTTTTTTTCTTAAGTTTTGGTTGATGTCTGAGTATAACTGTAATTTATGCTTGACAATTTATTCGATTTATATATATAACCCACTTCTTAAAAAAACCCGACATTTTTTTCAATTTTTTTACAGACACAAAAAGTTGAAAAAGCTAGCATGTTGAAATTTTATTTATTTACTACCATCTTCCATTAAATCATGAATAATTTAGACATGACATATGTTCTGACACCAAATTAAAGTAGCAAACCAATTGAATAGCAAGTTAACAACCACTATCAAGTATCAAATAAATAAAGCAACCACTACCAATTTTCCCATATAGTATTAACCAATACATAAGAAAGACACATCTTTTATATATTAAAACCAAGGCGAATTGAACAGAATCTCCCTTTAAGGATTTGTTTTGCGCTTTTTGTCAAAATCATTTTAAGTTTACAGATTTTCCTAAAGTATACAGGAAAACACTAATTAGTAGATATTTACCTTTCTGATTGGGCTACCAATTAATGAGTGATTTAAAAAAAAAAAATTATGTGTGGTTGAAAAAAAAAGAGGAAAACACGAAAATACTCGTAAGCTTCAATCATATTTTAATTAAATATATCTTCTTCTTTTTGTCATAATTTTAATTAAATTTATCTAATACGTAAAATGTGATAAATGATGGCAGTGGGTGTTACACGATTGGGGAGACAAAGATTGCATAAAAATATTGAAGAATTGCAAAGAAGCGGTCCCACCAAATGTCGGGAAAGTGTTGATAGTGGAATCTGTGATCGGAGAGAATAAAAAAACAATGATAGTGGAAGAAAGAGATGAGAAGTTAGAGCACGTGAGATTGCAGCTTGACATGGTGATGATGGTTCACACAAGCACAGGCAAAGAAAGGACTTTGAAAGAGTGGGGCTTTGTTCTTACAGAAGCTGGCTTTGCTCGATATGAGGTTAGGGACATTGATGATGTTCAGTGTCTTATCGTCGCGTATCGGTCTTAAAAAAGAGGATATAAAAGATTGAATCTCACATCTTTCCTATGAGAAAACTAAATAAATTTGTGATTATTGGTGTAGTAGTACATGAGAAATGATAACGACGTGTGAATAATCGTGTTGTGTAAGAATAATTATGGCTTGTTTCAGTACCAGGCTACCAGCCGTGTTGTTTTGTTATTTGTATTTTCATTTTCACATGTTTTTTTAATTAATCTCGTTGAGTCATGAGTGTACGATTTTGCACCTATAATTTGCTTTTATTTATTGCTATAGGCTATATATGATATATGATCTTATACAATATGAAATCTTACAAGTATATTGTTTTAGTGGAAAAGTATAATCAATTTTAAAAATATATCTATATCAATAAATACTGTAAGACTAAGACTACAATCATACTTTGAAACATAAAGAAGCGGTCTAACAAAAAAATCCAAATATTACGTGGTTACGATGTCAGTGGGCGTTACAATTATATTGATTTAGTGGAAAAGTATAATCAATTTTAAAAATATATATCTATCAATAAATACTGAAAGGCTACAATCATACTTTGTAACATAAGGAAACGGTCTAACAAAGAGACCCAAATATTCCGTGGTTAGGATGTCTCAGTGGGAGTTACAAGATTGGGGAGATAAAGACTCGACAAAAATATTTAAGAAGTGTAAAGAGGCGGTCCAACTCCAACCCAAATCATTACAATTGCCACTTGCCAGCACAGCGTATATATAAAGTTTTGGTTTTGTTTCAACTAGATTCAATCTCTCATCCATAACCTTAAACCATATCCATCGCTATATATTCCTATATAATCTCGAATCTTAAAAGAATACGGAACATAATCTAGTAAGTCATTAGCTTGTTGCTGTCTGAACAAACGTTTTACTGTAGTAAGCAAAAACCATCATTTTTTCCTAACTAAAGCTACGTCACACAAAAATGTTAAGTGGTGCTAAAATGAATAGTATGTTTATATTATAAGTGTCCACATGTGTGTTTCAGAAAAACCCCACTTCAAAATAACCCGAATTTCAACTCTTTTAACAGAAAAAAAATGTTCGGATGTCTAACAAAAAAAAATTGAAAAAGTTTGGGTGTTGAAATTTCAGTGATGAGATGATATGACACCAAAGTAGCGAATCAGTTGATAAATACGAGTAGTAACCAACCACTATGAGATATCAAATCAATAAAGCAACCAATACTAATTTCCCAGATACTCCAAGACACAATTTTAAATATACTAAAAACGTGGGGAAATTGCGCAGATTGTCATTTTCAGGATTTCTTTTTGCGTTTTCATTAAAATTTGAAGATTTATGAATGTATGTGGGAAAAACGTACGTGGTCTAATACCTAAAATGTGATAATTGAATGGGCGCAGTGGCTGTTACACGATTGGGGAGACAAAGACTGCATAAAGATATTGAAGAATTGCAAAGAAACTGTCTTACCAAATGTCGGCAAAGTGTTGATAGTGGAGTGCGTGATCGGTGAGAAGAAAAATACGACGATAGTGGAAGAAAGAGATGAGAAGTTAGAGCACGTGAGATTGCAGCTTGACATGGTGATGATGGTTCACACAACTGACAAGCACAGGCAAAGAAAGGACTTTGAAAGAATGGGACTTTGTTCTTACAGAAGCTGGCTTTGCTCGATATGAGGTTAGGGACATTGATGATGTTCAGAGTCTTATCATCGCGTATCGGTCCTAAGGAGGATATAAAAGATTGACTCGTAGCTGAGGAAGAGCTAAACCAAAATTTACTTTGACAAAAACCTCAATAAATCTGTGATTATTGGTTTTAGTGGGACGTGAGAAATGGTAACAACGTGTGAATAATTGTGTTGTGTGAGAATAATCAAGGCTTGATTCAGCACCGGCCGTGTTGTTTGTTATTTGTGTTTTCACATGTTTTAAAAAAAAAAATTATCTCGTTGAGTGTATGTTGACATACGGATTTGCACTTATAATTTGCTTTTATCTTTTATTTTTTTGACATAAAGCTTTTATATATTGCTATAGGTTATATATGATATATGATCTGATACAATGTAAAATCTTACAATTATATTGGTTTGGTGGAAAAGTATAATCATTAATTAAAAAAAAAACTAATCTATCATTAAATACTCTAAGGCTTCAATCATAATTTTAAAGCATAAAGAAGCGGTCCAACCCAAAAACCCATATATTATTTGGTTACGATGATAGTGGTTATTACACGATTAGGGAGATAAAGACTTGACCGGTGGAAAAAATAAATACAATGTGCCAGCGTAGACAATTTTGGTTGAGTTTCAACAACGAAGAAGCTTCAATGTCTTAATCGCTATTCTTATTTCTCTGATTTTGATGTACAGAAAAATTAGAAACTCGAAACAACGAAGAAGCCCACAAAAAGCCTATTAGACATTAGTAATGAGGGTGATTACACGCGTCACGTTATTATTGTAACAGAGAATCACATCTCTTCCGGCGACGGGCTTACGCTTTACACTAGGCTTCTTCTTCGTCTTCTCTCTCCCCGTAGTAGGAAATTTCACGGTGAGACACAGAGCAATTGGAATTGACATATCTCCGTTGATTTTTTTTAGGAAGATGAGTGAGAAAGCGAAGAGGGTTCGATCAAACTTTAACGGATTACATCACCCTGTTGTTGATTTTTGGCGACGAGAGGTCGGTGGTATCTCCTCCCGTAATTTCTCCAATCGCTTCTCCGCCTCCGAGGTTTGTTTCGTCGTTAATCTAATCCCAAACTTCTGATTCTCTTCAGTTCGAAAGTTTTGAAAATTTGTGGTTCTTCTATAAGTTTCATTGGTGGATTTAGTAGTATTGTCCAATTGAATGAATCTTAAGTTTCAGAGGTTCACAATTGACTAATTATTGTATGATCACTTGAAAATAAATACCCATTGAATCATATTCTTATTGGTTCTGTATATGTAGAATTTGGTTTTGCGTCTAGAGATATACAAGAAACTAGAGAAGCACAAAGGGTGTGTGAACACTGTTAGCTTCAATGCTGAAGGAGATGTTCTGATTTCGGGTTCTGATGATCAGCGTGTCGTTCTTTGGGATTGGCAACTTGGGAACGTTAAGCTTTCGTTCCATTCAGGACACGCTAATAACGTATTTCAAGCAAAGTTTATGCCTTTCTCTGATGATCGAACCATTGTAACTTGTGCTGCAGATGGAAGGGTAATCTTCTGAGTTCTTAAGAAACTGTCTATATCTGTTTGTATTACACTTTACTTGGCTAGCTTCTTCTTTCTATAATCTTTCTAAGTTCATAGGTTCGGCGTGCAAGTATTCTTGAGGGTGCGAAAGTGGAGACGTCTTTCTTGGGATTGCATCAAGGAAGAGCTCATAAGCTATGTATTGAGCCAGGAAACCCTCATATATTCTACACATGTGGTGAAGATGGATTAGTACAACGTGTGAGTAGTTGCTACATCGCTCTTGAATCTACTTTGGAATTCTTATAATTCGATTAAAGTAATTGGATTCTTGCCCCATTTCAGTTTGATCTGAGGACTGAAGCCCCTACAGAACTTTTCACTTGCCAACCAGTTGATCCTAGGAGGAGGAACATGGAAGCCATCCAGCTAAACGCAATTGCGATTGACCCGAGAAATTCTAACCTCTTTGCTGTTGGGGGAATGGACGAGTACGCTCGTCTATATGATATCCGCAGATTTCAAGGTGACAGTTTAAACGGTTTTACCCGAGCTGCAGATCACTTTTGCCCTCCACATCTTATTGGTAATGAAGAAGTTGGAATAACGGGTTTGGCTTTCTCAGAGCAAAGCGAGCTTCTTGTTTCATATAATGATGAATTCATATATCTTTTCACACCCGATATGGGATTAGGGGCTAACCCTATCCCAGCCTCCCCGATATCCAATAGTAGTGTATCAAAATCAGAATCAGCTTCTTCCCCAAAAGATGAGAACGAACACTCAGTTCCTTTGGTTTATAAGGGGCACAAGAACTCTGAGACGGTTAAGGGTGTGAATTTTTTTGGACCTCGGTCTGAATATGTGGTTAGTGGGTCAGACTGTGGGCGGATATTTATTTGGAGGAAAAAAAATGGGGAGCTTATCCGTGTTATGGAAGCAGATAGGCATGTAGTTAACTGTATTGAGCCTCATCCGCATATTCCTGTGCTTGCTAGCAGTGGAATTGAAAATGACATCAAGGTGTGGACGTCAAAGGCAGCTGAGAGAGCTACATTACCTGAAAACATCGAACTGGTATGCTTTACTGTTGCATTAGTTAACACTTGATTGTTTAGTTTATTTCCCTTCGTGCTAGAGAACCTTCTCTAATTAATGGAACAAGGTGCAATACTCTGTGATTGCAGAGAGATAGGACTTCGTTTTAACACTTGCATAACCAAAACTATATCTAGGAAACTTCATGGCTCCTTGTTCATGAAGTTTGTATTCATTTCACTTTTGAAGTGGCCATAGTATTCCATTGCTCTGACCTGATATAATCATCTACATTTTCTACGAGTATTGAAGCGTAAAGCTAGACCTGTATTCCACTATATATAGGCTAAGCTGAATTGTGTTTTTCATGCATGTAGAGGTGGTGGATTGTTAAATTATCTGATGAGCTTTTTTGCTTGAAATTTATAACATAACACCGAACTAATTTGGCTACTGCTGCTTTGTTTGAAAAATTTCCAGTTACCCAGTCACTTTCGCATTCCTTGGTTATCCTTTCTTAGCTTCCATGATTATGACGACGATTTATTTGGTAATGGAATGGATATTGGTATTGATGGGAACGAGGGGGAAGATGAATCTATTGATGATGCTGAGGATGATGATGATGATTCAGATTATAGTAGTGGACTTGATGATAATGATTCTGATGATGACATGGATAGTGATGATGGTGATGATGATATGGATAGTGATGATGAATGTTTTATTGAAATTGATAACAATATGGATAATAATGGTGATGATGGTAGTGAGACGAATGTTGATAGTGTTAGTGGCAGTCATCAAGATGATGGTGATGATGACGATGTTGTTGATGATGATGATTGAACATTGTTTGAAATTTGTGTATTCCAGCGCAAGCGAACGCCTAGGGGATGGATGTACCGTGTATCTTCGCCGCAGGAACTATTGGCACAACTCTTCTCGCTGCAAAACCGAAGCAGTAGTAGTCCAGAGAGAGAGGGAGAATCATCTTCAGCCACTGGAAGAGAACTTCTTGATCTTATCCTCACCTTCAATGATCAGAGCGACGATGAGAATGCAACTGATGATGAAGATGGTAATAGCCATGAGGACTTCTTCTCTTAAAAAGAAAGCTACTTTGGAAAAGATTTGTAAATATGTTTGAATCCCTTTAGAACCAAACAAATACACCTTTTTTTTTTTTTTACCTCATGGTTCTTCATTGTTGGAACATTATATGTTTGTGCAATTATACATACATGATCATCATAGTTCATTGCATAAAAAATCATATATAGCAACTCTTACTCTTTAAGGTTCATGGACACCGAAAATGGTTAATTTCTGATAATTCATAATTATTAAAATCACTTAAGAAAAATAGGATTAATTACGTCATTGTTGACTGGTTTTTACGAGAGCACCAAAACATTTTCCCGCGAAGATGCAAAAGACGACGACGACGACGAGAGACAAATTTGCTTGAATCTTCAATTTTCCAGTGTAACCCAGGAAGTCATGTCTGCGACTCTTCTCTCTCGATGCTACCGTATCTACAATTGCGAAGCGTGCAAGTGTGTTTCTTCCGAGAATCACCAGACAACGGGGAAGCGAAATCTCGAATTCGACCCGAGATTCTCGAAACCGACCCGGCTAATTCAGCGAGACCGATTCAAGGTAACTAAGCAGCTCAATGATCCTGCGCTCACGCGCGCTTTACGTGGGTTTTTTGATTCCGGTCTCATGGAGGATGCACTCCACCTGTTCGATGAAATGAACAAAGCTGATGCTTTCGTTTGGAATGTGATGATTAGAGGTTACACTAGCTGTGGGCTTTACATTGAAGCGCTTCAATTTTATTGCAGAATGGTGTTTGCAGGAATCAAAGCTGATTCTTTTACTTATCCTTTCGTAATTAAGTCTGTTGCTGGGATTTCGTCGTTGGAAGATGGGAAGAAGATTCACGCGATGGTGATTAAGCTTGGGTTTGTTTCAGATGTTTACGTCTGTAATTCTCTTATATCTCTGTACATGAAGCTTGGGTGTGCTTGGGATGCAGAGAAAGTGTTCGAAGAAATGCCTGACAGAGACGTTGTCTCTTGGAATTCTATGATTTCTGGATATCTTGCGCTTGAAGATGGCTTTCGCTCGTTAATGCTGTTTAAAGAAATGCTGAAATGTGGATTTAAACCAGACAGGTTCAGTATTATGAGCGCTTTAGGTGCTTGTTCTCATGTGTATAGTCCAAAAATGGGAAAGGAGATACATTGCCATGCTATTCGAAGTAGAATTGAAACGGGTGATGTTATGGTATGGACATCAATTCTTGACATGTACAGTAAATATGGTGAAGTGATTTTTGCAGAGGGGATATTTAACGGTATGATCCAGAGGAACATCGTAGCTTGGAACGTTATGGTAGGGTGTTATGCTAGAAATGGACGAGTCATTGATGCTTTTCTCTGCTTTCAGAAGATGTCAGAGCAAAATGGGTTGCAGCCAGATGTTATTACATTGATAAATCTGCTTCCTGCTTGTGCAATCTTGGAGGGTCGAACGATTCATGGGTATGCAATAAGGAGAGGCTTTCTTCCTCATTTAGTATTGGAAACTGCTCTGGTTGATATGTATGGAGAATGCAGGCAGTTAAAATCAGCTGAGGTTATATTTGATCGAATGGCTGAAAAGAATTTGATCTCATGGAACTCGATTATTGCTGCTTGTGTGCAGAACGGGAAGAACTATTCAGCCTTGGAGCTATTTCAAGAACTCTGGGATTCATCGCTTGTACCTGATTCCACAACAATTGCTATTATTCTACCAGCTTATGCAGCATCTCTATCCTTGAGTGAAGGTAGACAAATTCATGCTTATATTGTTACGTCCAGATGCGGGTCAAACACCATCATCTTGAATTCACTCTTTCACATGTATGCCATGTGTGGTGACCTTGAGGATGCAAGAAAATGTTTCGACCACGTCTTGTTAAAGGATGTTGTTTCATGGAACAGCATCATCATGGCCTATGCAGTACACGGTTTTGGGAGAATTTCGATTTGCTTATTCTCAGAGATGATTGCTTCTAAAGTAAATCCAAACAAGAGCACTTTTGCTTCATTATTAGCAGCATGTAGCATGTCTGGTATGGTTGATGAAGGATGGAAATATTTCAAGTCGATGAAAAGAGAATACGGGATTGATCCTGGAATAGAGCATTACGGGTACATGCTGGATCTCATTGGCCGTACAGGAAACTTCAGCGCAGCCAAGAGATTCATTGAAGAAATGCCATTTTTGCCAACAGCTCGGATTTGGGGATCTTTGTTAAATGCAAGCAGAAACCACATCGACATAACCGTAGCTGAATTCGCGGCAGAACAGATATTTAAGATGGAACACGATAACACGGGATGTTATGTCTTGCTTTTGAACATGTATGCAGAAGCTGGAAGATGGGAAGATGTAAATAGGATTAAGCTTCTCATGGAGAGCGAAGGCATATCCAGAACATCAAGTCGCAGTACTATTGAGACGAAGAGGAAAACTCTTGTGTTCACAAACGGAGACAGATCCCACGTGGGGACAAACAAGATCTATGAAGTCTTAGATGTTGTCTCGAGGATGATTGGAGAAGAAGAAAAAGACAGTTATGTTCACTGTGTCTCGAACTTGAGACCAGAGACTCTACTTAAGAGCAGAAGAAATTCACCAAGAAGACATTCGGTAAGGCTCGCCACGTGTTTTGGATTGATATCTACGGAAACGGGCAGAACAGTTATGGTGAGGAATAACACGAGAATCTGCAGAAAATGTCACGAGTTCTTGGAAAAAGCTTCGATAATGACAAGAAGAGAGATCGTTGTGGGAGATTCCAAGATTTTTCATCACTTCTCCAATGGTAGTTGCTCGTGTGGAAATTACTGGTGAAAACACTAGTTCTGGCTAAAGTAGGTATATGTTGTCAGACAAATGTAAAAAGAAGAAAACATGTTTCGGTTATATTGAAAAAATAAAAATTCCATTGATCAACTAAAATTGAAACTTCGATATCCTCTTATCGCTATAACCCGTAAGTAAAACAGAGTAACAATATTTATAAAACAGAACAAAAATATTAGACATATATACAAACTATTTGATCCTGATAAAAGCTGAGAAGAAAAATTTCAGTCTTCTTTTGCGATCCTTTATAGCTTCACGGGCAAAATCGACACAATTTTCTCATCCAACTCTTTTCTCATTTCTACGAGCGTCTGGAAACAAGAAGAAGGATCAGAAACAGGTGCAGTGGTTGTCCGATCCAAGTCACTAAAATATGTAAGACTCCTTACCTCTTCGCTGTTTTAATTGTCACTTATGTAATTCGAATTCAGTATTATATGATCAAGAGTAATTGGGTTTTAAGGCATAGCCAAATTACACAAGAAAATGGTAACTGGTGTTCATACTTGTGAGCTTTTTTAAATGATTGGCGTCATTATAAAACAGAGTAAATATAACTAAACAGAGCAAAATGGTTTAATGGATACAGAGATAATAGAATCACAATTAGTTAAAGTCAGAAAACTTGACGAATTGTTGACAAAATCCATATTCGCCTATAGACATGTGAATCAGCTAAAAAAAGGAGACTAGAGTAAGATCTAATCCACAATTGACATGGTATGTAGAGGTAAAACTTTTCATGGCAAAACATTATAGACAGTGAAATTTGAAGGTTTGTACCAAGTTCGATTTTGATCTTTCTTGTTTTCTGAACTCTTTTGTTGTTCTTATGTTTCAAAAAAAAAAAAGAAGAAATGAAAGAGCATAGTCATATGAAAGAATCTTGTATTAGTTTCTGTGTGTGTTAACATCACATATCCTACTTGTACAAAAATTTGGGGCCACAATGACCTATTAGATGTTAAGAATTGAGACTCTGTATTTGATTAATGATTTAGAGAGCGACTCAATTCCATCTTCAAGATCTTGAATGCATGACTCTAAGATCTGCACATCCTCCATCGTCAACGACTTTTCGGATTGGAACTCAGAATCAATCCTTGTGAATTCATTTGCTTCTGCTTCACATGTAACTTTGTTCTGGCTCATCACCTTTGAGACCAATGACCATTTTCCGCAAGCCTTTGATCCGGCCATGAAGCTAAACAGTGATTCAAATAGAGAAATTGTTACAGCTTCTGCTTCTCCAAACACATGCAACGATCCATTGGTGTTGTCTTTGTTTTGGCACACTTTTAAACTCTTGAGTACTTTTAGGAGTGATTTCTTGAGCAACTTTCTTGAGACTAAGTATTTTTTGACCTTTCCGGATAGATCTCCACGCTTTCTTCTTAGAATAGATTGGATCTCCGTGAGACCTTCTTTCATTTGTGACAACGCATCCTTGGCGACATTGCACAAATCCAAGATCCTGAGGGATCCATCAAGAAGCTTCTCAATCTGACCTTGAGATAAAGTCTGGTTGGTGAGAGATAAGCGAATCATCTTCTCAAGAGAATCGTGTAAATCTTGAAGGTTGCTAAGTCTCTGGCAGATAGAATATGAAGATCTCAATCGGGTCAACTGCTCGTCGACATGAGCGGCTTGAGGGTGTTGCCTTGAAGGGTAGCTGTTAGATCGAACATGGAAGGAGACTGCCATATTTTGTTTGAGCTTTGCTTCTTTGTCTTGAAAAGGCTTAAAGAGCTAAAAGATGTATTGTTCTGCCTTCATAATCTCCCTGGTCATCTCATATATACACCTTTGAGAGGAGAGAGACAAGAGGAATCTCAAGGCTGGTTCAAATTAAAGAATAGAAGCCTTTGTTTGTGCAATGTCTCCCTCCAACCACCTATCTCAGCGCATTAACAATAAGCACAAAAGATATGATTAAGATATGGATTCTCATATAATTTGCATATCATCTTGTATAGAATGCAACCGCACGAGCGACCTGCACTTACACGTCTAGTTTTCATTAGAAAATGCAAAACCAGCTTGGCTTTTGTCTCCTTGGAGGCAAGATCCTTATTCCTAGACTTATGACATGTGAACGATATTACTTACTACAACTTGTGAATTTATTTTTATTTATTATATTTATTGTTTCCCAACACACAAACGTTTTTCAGAGTTATTAATTGATAAAACTGTTACATACAAAATTCAGTGGCCTAACTAAGCTGTTAAACACACATAATCAAAGCTTGCAAATTTATTTGTTTCTATGCTTTTTCCTTGACATTTAAACTTGTTATTGTTCATAAGCTCTTGAACAGAGAAGGGAACAGAGCAATGGCAAGAGCTTCTGCTTCTCTGTAACACAACCAAATGATGTATCGTCTATGTTCTCTTGTTTCTAGAAAACCTTCAACTTCTTGATTACATTTTGGATTTGATTTTTCTTCACAAAAGCTTATCTCTCTTGATCACAAGAAAAGGCTTAGACACCTATTTCTTTTGCATTAATATATACATTTAAGATTGGAAGACCTCAGGAAATATTTTTTCATTATTATTAGCCATGTTTATGCATTGTCCCCTTCCAAAAGTATATGATGTGATTCATATTAAAGAAACAATGCAAAATTATATTTGAATATAATAAAACAAGAAATGAATGTGCACGAGGGATTCTGCACCTTATTGGCTTAGTTTAAGGCAAATCCAGAAAGGCTTGTCACCTTGGAGTTGATGGTAGCAGCACCATTCATGCATATATTGGCTCTCAAAACCTCATGTACAACCAATAGATATTAGTATATTACAGTTCATGACACAACAACAAGAGCCTTTTTAATACTTAAAAGAAATCAAATTTTGCAGTGCAGGAGGCAGACAATATCTGAATACACTAATGTAACCACGAGTGGCACATATTAATATTATATGCTTGAAGGAGACAAGCCCTACTGGTTGTGCATGTTATTACACCAATAAGATGCTGAATCGTAGCTAAATTATGTGATCAAATCTGAATCAGATATATTGCTTTTGCACATCGGATGATGCGTTAGGGTGAGTTGTTGGAGGGGGACATTGCACAAACATCGCTTTCTATGATCCAAATTTTAACCACCGTAAGATTCCTTCCTTAAGTTGCATATATATTGGAGAGTCATTGAAGACAGAACAAACATCTAAGCATTTTCTTCATCTCAAAACAGAGAAAGAAAGCTCAAACAAAAAATGGCAGTCTCCTTCCATGTCCGCTCGAACAGCTACCCTTCAAGACAACACCCTCAAGCTGCTCATGTCTATGAGCAGTTGACCCGATTGAGATCTTTTGAGGCAGCCTCTTCATCTTCTATCTGCCAAAGACTTAGCAAACTTCAAGATTTACATGATTCTCTTGAAAAGATGATTCGCTAACTATCACCAACCAGGCTTTATCTCAGTATCAGATTGAGAAGCTTCTTGGTGGATCCATCAAGATCTTGGATTTATGCAGCATTGCAGGATCTCGCAAACGAAAGAGAGTCTCAAGGAGATCCAATCGATTGTAAGAAGAACGCGTGGAGATTTATCTGTTGAGGTCCAGAAATACATAGCCTCAAGAAATCATTCCAAAAAGTACTCAAGAATTAAAAACCGGCTAAAACAAAAACAATAAGGAAGAGTCTTTAGCTGTGTTTGGAAAAGCAGAAGCCGTGACAGTTGCTTTGTTTGAATCTCTGTTTAGCTTCATGTCCGGATCAAAGGCTTGTGGCAAATGGTCAGTGGTCTCAAAGCTGATGAGCCAGAGCAAAGTAATTTGTGAAGCAGAAGTAAATGAATTCACAAGAGTTGATCATGAGTTCCAATCTGAAAAGTCGTTGAAGATGGAGGATGTGCAGACCTCCTTAGAGTCAAGCATTCAAACTGATGAGCCCAAGCTAATACAGAGTCTGAATTCTTAACATCTAATAGATCATTGTAACCACAAATTTTTGTACAAATATGAGATGTAAATGTTATAGCTTACACAGAAACTAATACAAGATTCTTCTTTCATATGAGACTACTTGCTTTCTCATCTTCTTTCTTTGATGCTCTTAATCAAACAAAGTCCTTATATTGGTTTTCATAATTTTTCACAATTTACACTTAAAACTTGAACAATCAAATTTTATAGCCAGAAAGGCTTACAAATTCTATGAAAGAGTATTTTCTATATAGACAAAACTAGAAATGTCTCGTACTATTGCCTTGATATCCCCTTACTATTGCCTTGACACGAGGAGTACAAATAAAACAAATAACCTGGATATCCCCTTACTATTATTTGAAAAGTACAGATAAAAAAATAACCTTGATATAATAATAATTATTTTTTTACGTCATTGGTATTAAGACTATTTGCTAATTTTTTATTAAGGTTATAATTGTAAATTTGATTAGCACTTTAAAAACAGAATCAAATCGGTTTTAAGCAAAATTACTTATTTGAAAGATTGTATATAGATTTGTTCTTACCAAACCTACAAAGTAACAATACATAAGCCAACTTCTTTAGCTTATAATATCATTCGAGCTTTATCATTCTACAATCACAAATTTCCAATTGTTTATTCCAAAGCCTATCCGCATAATATTTACAAAGAGGTTTTCCAAAACCTTTAGTGGCAAAAAAGTGTTGACGAGATTTGCTGATAAAAGATAACACATCAATATAAACTAAGAATTTTCTTTTTTGTTTATTTTATCATTCATAAAGTAATTCTTTTCTTGGGTTCTCCTAATTTCATATATGAGGGGAAAACCTTGAAGTTAAGAGAAGAGAATGATTGTGTGTTTCGAACGGTTTTTGAAACTTTTCATCGATCTATCCCTTGCATAAGTATTTTAATTGGAATGTTAAGCTTGACTTGGTTTTTGCATTTTTTTGTGTAACACCTTTTATATTAAGGAGAAAACTCATTCGTCTTTTGAATATAGATCAAATCATTTTCTTTTTAACAATAATTCTTTCTAGCTATGTGAACAATTTTATTATTAAAAACTAAGTCATATATGAACTAACCCTTTTAACATGCTAGATGATTTAGTTGAGCGTTCTTAGCACTTTATATCTTTCCTAAACTTTTTCCAATTCACAAATGTATAATGAACTCATCTGCACATGTTTATTGAATAATATTGTTTAAATTATTTTTTATTCCATTCTATCAATATATGAACTAAACAATATGTTCTAAACTAAAATACATCGGAATAATGGCACAATAGATGATATGTTTCTTATCTTTTTATCTTTTGTTTGGATCTTTACACCTAAAATTTCACAACATGACTAAGAATCACAATCTAATAAGAAAAACTAACCACTAATAATAAATTTCCTTATTAGATTGCGATTCTTATTCGTTAACCATTTCAAAACATCAAATCTCGGCTTAAGGAAAACTAACCACTAAAAAAAAAAAATTAGGACTCATGATTTGATTATGAATTCATGATTAAATCGGTTTTAAAACTTAAAAACAAAATTAAATCGGTTATTTTTCTTCCTTCAAATCGACATGGTTTATAAATGTCATAGCCTTTTAAACAATCAAAGAGTAAAAAAAAAGGAAATGTAAAAAGACGTTTTTGTCAAAACATAGAGTGAAAAATCTTGACGTATCTTTTACCTGCATAAGAAAATAAAATTAGTTATTGATACATCCATAACTAGCTTCCATAATGATTTTAATCGGGTTAATAAGAGTAACTTCCAATAAAAAAATATAAACAATCGATATTTTAGCAACTACCATCAGTAGATAACAAACTTTACATAACAAAAATAAATACTATATTTTTCTAATATTCTAAACAGATTGTTAGGAGTATATTCCTATAGATTACTTATTTGAAAGATTGTATATAGATTTGTTCTTACCAAACCTACAAAGTAACAATGCATGAGCCGACTGTATTGAGTGTTGGCTTAGGAGTGGTTATTATCAAGAATAATAGAAGTTTGCATTATTGTGCAAAACAAGTTCAATTCGAAAAAAGTATATTTCCTTTTAAAAATAATCTGAATTAGTTGAGTAACAAAAATGTCTGATTCGAAATCAATTAAAAAAAAAAATTCGTATATCCGAATTTGAATGGTGAACTGATCATGCTTCCCTACTAAAATAGATTCATAATATCTTTTGTAAACAATATTGTTTTTCCAAAAACCTAATTTATATTTCTATATAAAGTGTTTCTTTCCTCTCATTTCACCTCATGAAACCATCTTTAACTGGAAAAATGGTTAAGACATTGGTTATGACTAGAAAGCTTGTAGATCTAAAAGATGGGGGACCTAACACCATCAATGTCTTGTATAGATTAACAAGCTTTCTGATCACAACAACCACGTCCAGTTTCACCATTGTCTCTCCAACGTGTGAGACCGTAGCCCCAATGCAAAAGCTATTATCTACAAGCGTAACCTCTTCCTTTCGAAGAGAAAAATACTGAGCTTGGGCAATTGCAAAAACTTCTCCGCACCACACTAGTCTGAAAGGTTTTGTGGGTTCTGATCCGGAGCAGAACTCGCATCCTCAGCAGCAACCACTTGTCCACTTTAGCCTCTGATGAGCTCGGGTTGAAACCAAGTTCAGACGGTTTCTTGTGCGATTTCGCGTTATCACTGAAGAATTCATCTACATTCTGTCAACGCAAAATGAACTTTTCAAAATGACTGCGAACAAGACAAATGGGATTAATCACATGCTTACCTAATTGAAACTTAGGTATATGCAGTTCAAGATCAAAAAGTTAAGCAAGGAAATCACAGCAAAACTAGGACCGTGATAAAATGTCATGTCATGAAGATCTGTGAAGAAGGATACATCTTTGGTCTCCATATTTTCTGTATGAACTGGTTTTCTTGCAAAAAATCCAGTTATCCGAATCGTGCAAGAGCAACAACACCAACTATGGGTGATTAGGATTTGTGGGGTTCTCTGGAACAAAACCATTGATAGTTTGGTTTGTGAGTCTATGCGTGAAAGTCGGGAAAAAAAATAGGAAACATTTAGAAACCAATATTTCTACATTCTTTACCACTAATATATCAGTTCACCGTTTAAAGAAAGTTTTCTCTGCTCTCAAACTTTTTCTAAGAGTTCTTTGGTTGTTTTTGTATACGTTCAAATAAACATGTATACACATGACAGAGAAAGATACATTTACACTTTGTTCTATGAACTGAGTATTTGATATTGGATTTAGAATTTTTGTACTTGATGTTTCATAGGATTCATCAAGACTTTCTTTTCCAACAATTTAAAACCAATGCAATGCACTAAGCCAGTCTCTTTCTTGGAGGATTTTTTTATAGAGACACGAGTAAGCTTAAGGGGGGAAAAGAATATATCATGTTGTCTCAGGTGACTCGTTCACAATTCGTATACGATTGTGCAGGTTTACTGACAATATTTTCAATTTAAAAAATATGGATTTGATTCCTATAAAAATGCATAAATATTAAAAAATAAAGCAAAGACAAAAGAATGAAGAGTAAAATCAAAATTAGAGAATAAAAGGGAAAGAAAAAGACATGTTGCATGAAAGAAAAAGAATGGTCGTATTAGAGTAGTTGCTAATTAATTTGTTTAAAGAATTTGCATTGTATTAACAAAATCCTTTCATGTCCCTAAAAAAGCCAACGCTCTAGAGTTGACTCCATTTGATTTTATGTTTTTCTTTTCTTCATGAAAGGAAGTCTGACCAAAAAAAAAGGATGGAAGTATTTTTGGGGAAATGGTCATTTATCGCTTCTGGATAAGCTACGATCGTATTTCGAATCTATACGCAGTAAGAATAAATAAAATAATAGTTACGACAGATAACACAATTGACAGAAATATGCTTTTATCAGATTCTACAATTAATGTGGTTTCATATCGGAACATGCACTTTGACAAATCGTGAGGAAAATAATGTCCTTCCTTCGAAATGGATCATATAATTATGTTTTAGCTAAGTCTGCATAATTGCTATTAGAAAATTTGGTACCAACACTTACTCGCATATATTGATTTGATTTATACTTATTCGCAAATATTAGAAAATCTATATATACTAGAAAATAGTACTAAGAGATCCAATGTAAACAAAACTGGATACTATCAAATTTTAACATTGGAAATATGTCTAAATTTTTTGGTTAATAATATTGGAAATCATTTAAAAAAAAACAAGTAATATTGGATAACAAAAAAAAGAAAATTATATACATAAACAAATTGTTAAATATACCAAATGGACATGATATATATATATATATATGGTTAAGATTCTTAATAAGAAGCTTAAAAATCAATTAAACTCACACGTATGATGCAAAACAATGACACGCGTGACACGGTTTACGCAATGACTTGTATAGTTTACAGCCGGATACGCGAACTGTAAGTGGCAACTTCCTTTTATACTTTTCTTTCTTTTGTTTTTCTAATTTTCTATTTATTTCGTTTTCTTTTAATGGTTACATATTCCTCTCTTCGTCTCTAATAATCTCACTAGTATAACCGTCCCACGTTGTTGTCCACTTCTGGAAGATACGTGAGGTGTGTGTGATTGATTGCCGTTTCCAACCTCTTTTAATTAATGCTTCTTTCTATCTTCACTTGGTATGTAAATGGGCTTTGGTCAAATCATCATCATCATCATCATATTATTATACCCAAGACAATGTCACATGTATACAACAATATACAACCTTATTATTTACACAACCATATATAAATACAACTGTGCTATCAAAAAAATAAAAATCAACATTTTTTGTTTATTTTTCTCCGCTCAACGCTTTTCTCCCTCCTCCGATTCTCCTGGTATCTTATCTCTCTCTCTCTTTCTCTCTCTGTTTCTGCGTATGTAGTTTGCATTTTGTGTGTGTGAATTAAAAGTTTGGTTTTTTGATCGGCAAATAGTTTCTTGTTCTCGGTTAGAACTAAGAATCGTGGCTTTGCTTTTGTTTTAAGAATTAATCAATGATCGATAATGAAATTGATGTGATACTGTTTTATTGTCATAAGTTCTGTTTCTTTGCTAAGAAATTTTGTGACAGAAGACAATCATGGAAAACGAAATTTCAACCATTTAAGAAAATTGTATCCAGAAGGGTGGGCCTTTAAAGTTTTTGTCTGTTCAAGAAACAAGCCGGTCAAAATAATCGACCCTTTTTTTTTTTTTAACTCTGGTCTAAGTCAATAAATGAGTGCTTCCACCTTTGAATTTTAGTATCCCACTGGAAAACTGTAATTGGAAATTGCATGGTCGGTCCATGAAAATATTAAGAAGAAGAAACAAACCAAAAGTCGTCTTTTTGTATCATTCTCTACCTTACATTTTAATATTTGATTGGTCTTGTGGGGATCATTACTTAAGAAATTTCTTTCTGGATTTGTTTGGTGAATATCTCTCTGCTTCTCACTATCTCTATCTCTCTCTCTTTTTTACTTTTTGTGCATATAATAAAGCAATGAATGAATGAAGGGTTGGTGAAATATGAATGGAATCCAATTTCGTTGGAGTTTGTTGTATATTATAAGTTCAGTGTCTAATTTTTGACTTATTTGTTGAAGTTTGACCTTTTTGATACCCTTAATGTGATGTGTTCAATCTTTGAAGCCACACAAAGTTTAAGTTCTTGTGTTGTTCTTTGAGTTTGTCTCCTTTGAGCTGATTGGTTATCTTGGGCTAATTGCAGTTTTTGCATTTGGTTGAAGCTGTTCCATTTATCAAACGCTATGGACTTCAATCGAAATGCTCATCCGGATTGTGTATATGCGGATAATCCTTTCCATGAATGTGCTTCAGCTTGTTTAGAGAGAATTTCTCAAGGCCATGGCAAGAAGAACACTAAGAAACAAAGTACTTCTTCTGTTTCTTGATCAATTCTTTTGGTTTTGCAAAATATTTCCAAAGTAAAACTTTTGTCTTGTTACGTTTGTTCTGATTCTTGAGTTGTTTTATTACAGGTTCAAAACTTCTTAGCTTCTCAGCGAGTTTCGGTAGGAAAAAGAAGGAATCATATTCACAACCGCAATCACCACTATCCGCAAAGCCTTATCAAAACGGCGGAGGCGGTTTTGCAAACGCTAATTCCCCAAAGGTTCACCATGCAATAGCTCCACCTGTTGTTGTGAAGAAGAAGACGGTTTCTGAATCGAAAAAGTCTTTCTCTTCTTCATCATCCGGTGACCCGGATGATTTTTTCAACCATAAACCAGAGAAGAAACCCTCTCAAACCATTCCACTTTCCTCAAACAATTTGGTATTTCATCCTTTACTCTCTTCCATGAGTTCATCTATTGATACTTATATTTAACATTATTTGTAAACTCTGGTCTGTTTCTTGTTTCTTATGAAAGGCTGATCAAAGCAAAGCGGTATCACCTAAACCGAGAATACAAGAACACGACGGGAAGACTGGAGCAGATGGCGAGACTAGAGCCTTTAGTTTCCTAAGCCCTCCAAGATCGCATGAAAAAGAGAGCAATGATGATTATACTGATGATGATGAAGAAAACAACAATGAGATTGGAGTAGAGCTCGATCTGGAATCAGTAATGTCTGACACTTTTGTCTCTGTCGGGAAATACCGAGTCAGATCGGGTTCATCCACAATCCTAAGTGCTATCATCGAGAAACACGGAGACATTGCTCAAAACTGTAAGCTGGAATCGGATTCAATGCGATCCCGTTACCTCGAGTGTTTATGCTCGTTGATGCAGGAACTCAGGTCAACCCCGGTCGGGCAGTTGACCAAAGTCAAAGTCAAAGAGATGCTTGCAGTTCTCAAAGACTTGGAGTCTGTGAACATCGAAGTGGCTTGGTTACGTTCGGTTCTTGAGGAGTTTGCGCGGTCTCAAGAAGATGCAGAAAGTGAGAAAGAGAGGCATGATGGTTTGGTGAAGGCTAAGAGAGAAGAGCTTGAGGCTCAAGAAGCGGATTTGGTTAGGATGGAGAAGGAAGTGGCGGAAGCGAGGCTGCGGATTGAGGAGACGCGGGCGCAGATGGTCGAGATGGAGATGGAAAGGTCACGGATGGAGAAAATGGGATTCAAAATGGAGAAATTTAAAGGGAAATCGTTTATAGACGAGCTTCTCTGAGTTTGTGTTGTGTGTGTGATGTTGTTAATAGTAAAGTACTATGTAGTAGCACAAAAACAAATTACTCTGATAAATGAGTTTTTAAGGTAAGTCTTTTTAAGGATTATGGAAAAGCTGGTATCTATTAGTCACGAAGGTGAATTATTATTTATTAGTAACTTATAAAAGTGTTTAAATATTTGGTTGTTGCTAGTAAATACGTTTGGCTTTGTGTTATGCATTGTTTTTTTTATTATGTTTTTTTTTGTTTCTTACGTTTTCTCTAATGGGAAAGATAACAAGTCGTCTTTGAGTTTTTTTTTTTTCAACAACTGAAACAACTTCCATTAAGTGGTACTTGAAATTTGAGTACAAGGTTTATCACTATCAAACCAATGGGACAAATTAAATTGGAAAAACAACATCAAGAAAAGCATGATAAATAGGAAAATCTCCTAAACACTTAGCTAAAGCATCACTACAGCAATTTGCAGATCTCTGAATCTGAAAAAATTGAAAGTCGGTCTCAAGATATGAGAGAGTGAGATCATGATAGTAGTTCTGAAGCTTGGGCCATGAAATGGGATCCTTCACAGCCTTCATTAGATTGCCGCAATCCGTCTCGAATATGACCTACGTGTAAGCCAGGTTTTTTACACAACTCAGAGCCTAGACTAGAGTTGTCGCCTCTGCATCCAATGTAGTTACTAAAAGAGGAAATTTCTTGACTCCAATCTATTTAACCATATCTGAATGATCTCTCATAATCCAGCCTACACCACATTGTCCTGTGATCTTGTTCCATGATCCATCGACGTTACATTTTAACCAACCCAATGGTGGAGCCTTCTATTTTTCTTCGGCTCTATTTCTCCTTGGTGGGACAGTCTGGGATATTTGAGCCTCCGAATTAGCTGCCTGAAACCATTCACGAGAGTCTTGTACAGCTGAGGACACAACCTTCTCTGAGTTTTGAAGATGTAAATGACTTTTCACAACAATATTTATTGTATATTTGTGTTAGTTATCGCTTAATCAAAACTCAGAACTTGTTGAATATTTATATGGTGTCTTCAAATATGTATAGAAAATGTAAAAATATCACTTTCCCAAAATAAATAAATAATATTGCTTAGTTCATACTTTATTGCATGAGTGACTATTCAATTTGAGCTCTATTATGAGTGAAATGGAATAAAATAAATACATGTCAGATATAGAATGTGAGACCATTAGATCAAAGTCCTCGGTCAATCGAATTTGGCATATTATCAAAAAGAATTTGTTATTTTGGTTTTTTGAAAACTAGATGTTATTCCATAATGATTTTTAATGACTTTTAACGCCAGACATATTTTATAATCATTATGGAATAACATCTAGTTTTCATAGACTCATAAGTCATTATGCCAAATTGAAGCTCATAGATTCATTAGTGGAAAAATTAATGATATGATCCTCCCGAGAATTCATAATAACAATTTTTTTTTGATAATATGCCAAATTTCCACTATGAGTCTATGAGCTACTCTATATTATACTGTGTTTCTTGTTTACAGATTCTATAGAGAGAGAGAGAAAGAATACAGAACGAAGTGGAAGAAGAAAAGTAACAAAACAAACTCTGGTACTCTGTTTTCACTTCTACTCTGCTTTGTAACCGTTGCAAGTTGCAACGGACAAAGCAATCTGTTATTTGCGACAATGCTAACTGGGCTTCAGTTACTCATGTCGGCTTTAAACTGAGCCCACCATAACATGGCCCAACCAGCAGCTTCCTTGGTTTTTCCCATGAACCGAATATTAAGTGTAAACCGGCGAAATTGAACAAGAATTCCCCAGAGAAAGGTTTATAGACCACAATATTGTGCTTGGGAGTATATAACCTCATTGGGAGATTCAAGTCTTTACTAATATAGAGCAGTAGTTATAAAGTTCTTTTTTATTAAAAAGACACTTTTAGTAGGGTCCAAACTCCAAAGACTTCACAAGATGGCAAATGATCTCAAAAACAATTTGGTTGTCACTTGAAATTATTTGCCATCGGTTCATGTACACAATCAAGCAAATACTATTATTATGATGATATAAGGTTTGTTGCAAGTTGCAAAATTGCTCTTATCCAGAACTAATAAAGAATTAATAGAAAACAAAACTCAAGGCCCAATTATACAATGGTTCATAAGCTGTTAGGGTTTACCAAAACTTCAAAATGAGTGGACCATATTGAAGCTAGTAAGAGATAACGAAGAATCCATCATAACGGCTAAGTATTTTAAACAGAGACACAGGGCGTGTTAACCAGTAAAAGAGTGAAGGCCATTGCTGTGGTCCCTCTCTCTCTCTCTGCATTCACTTTTCTGAAAAGACGAGACATGAATTATTATACAACTATTTCATGTAGACTAATGCGTATGTATATTTATAATTCAATGTCTTATAACTTATAAGCAAGTAAATTGCTAGGTGCTAACTGGTAACCCAACTGTCACTATGGTAAATTACATTTTAAGCAGCGAGTTAAGCCTAAACTTATTTCTATTAGAAAAAAATTGTTTGCTAATCTAACTAAATAAACTTCTACACTACTTAAAGTTGCCTAAGTTATGTCTAGACGTATATAGTGCTTATCGGTTTCATGAGATATCATGAACATTTTAGAATAACCCTTTAGTCAAGTTCATTATTCAATTTAGTTGGTAAAAGTCTTTTGGACACAAACCAAATCATTTCCCAATACATACAAACACATATGGGTTGGGTAGGTCTAATCAAAAACTTGTCTGGAATTACAGTAATAATACGGTAAATAACTCAAGTGCGGGGTTTAGCATACCCATGTGATAATAAGTTAATAACACATCAGCTAAGCGACACGCGGCAAGAAGTTGAGTGCAGTGGAAAAATGGGTTTAATGTCTGGTTGTTACAACTCTATTGGCTCCACTTCTTTTTATCCCTTCACAAAAACAAAAGGTACTTGCACAGAGTAATATTAACATCAAAAGAAAAGATTAAAGCGAGGGAACCAAAAAGTTAATCATAGCAAATGGAATCCAATTTAATTTATAGATGGAACTATCGGGAAACACCCGTTACGCATCCTGCTCACTCCATCACTCTGACATGACTAAACGTGTCTATGACTGATTGGTTTTAAGATGACCCGACGATAATAATAACCAAAAGACTATATTTTACTTTGGATTGTTCGATATTACGAATTTAATTGAAGGAATGCTCTCGAACTAGAAGGATGCAGAGAGGAAGATAAATTTTTCAGCTACTAAAGAGAAACCAAGCGCACATATAATTCACAAAGACACACCAAAACTAAACTATTGAATTTTAACAAAGAGGAAAAAAGTAAGAAACAGAATTCATAGAGCCATTTCATAATTAACATCATCCAACCATCTCTCTCATTACACACAAAAGAACAACAAATAATAATAATAAAGCATTTAAAATCTTAAGTTGTTTCTTCACATATTTAAAGCCTTCATTAATTGGTCGCGTTGCTTCGGAAGGAGCCCAAAGCCTTAATTGCCGAAGCTCTCAATATGTATTGGTGGTAAGCTGCTGCAGCTAGTGCTCCCACGAACGGACCAACCCAAAAGATCCACTGCAAAACCAAAAAAAAACAGAACTAACATTAGAGACGTGAACAACTAATTAAACCTAATTTTAGATAATAATTAAACACTTACATGGTCATCCCAAGCCTTCTCGTTGTTGTAGATAACAGCAGCACCAAAGCTTCTTGCTGGGTTAATACCAGTTCCAGTAATGGGGATAGTTGCCAAATGCACCATGAATACAGCGAATCCAATTGGAAGAGGCGCCAAAACCTAATCACCAGAAAACCACCAAACTTTGTCAGAATCTACACACACACCCATTTGAGCTTAAAACAAACTTTATCATAAAACCCTAAAGAAGATTCAAACTTTATCAGTCTGCACAGACCCAATTGAGTTGTAAACCATCTTTATCATTAAACTCTATAAAGATTCATACTTTATCAGAATCTACACATACCCATTACTGTTTTGAACCATAATAAAACTCCTTAAAGATTCGAACTTTATGAGAATTAAAAACAACACTTACGGGGATGTGAGAGTCACGAGCGCTTCTCTTAGGGTCAGTAGCAGAGAAGACGGTGTAAACAAGGACGAAAGTTCCAATGATCTCAGCTCCGAGAGCAGTTCCGGTGTTGTAACCGTCAGCTACGGTGTTAGCTCCTCCACCGAGAGTGTTGTAAGGAGTTTTCATGAAAGCTTTCACGAAACCCACACCACAGATAGCTCCAAGGCACTGAGCTATCATGTAACCAACAGCTCGAACCAAAGAGACCTTACGGGCTAAGAACAGACCGAAAGTCACAGCTGGGTTAATGTGACCACCTACGAAAAAACCAGAAAAACTAAGTTAGAAACAAAATCAACGAACTAAACAAGCAAAAGATAAGTTTTTTGGTAAGAGATTTGAACTTACCAGAGATACCGGCGGTGCAGTAAACGAGGATGAAGATCATACCACCGAAAGCCCAAGCGATTCCTAGTAAACCAACGCCGTCACAAGGACCGGTTTGCTTCTTGTGACCGATGACAGTGGCTACGGTGACGTAGAGGAAGAGGAGTGTAGCGATGAACTCAGCGATGAGAGCTCTGTAGAAAGACCAAGATTTGAGCTCTGCCATGTCGAGAAGTGGAGCTGGTGGAGGATCCACGTAGTCTTTTCCATGGTGGGTTCTTCCTTCTTCACTCACTTCTTTCGACATCTTCGCTCTCTCTGTAAAAAACTTTGTTTTTTCTCTCTCTAGCTAGCTATGGGGAAAGTTTGCTCAAATCGAGTGGTGGTGTGTGGCGACGACAGTGTCTCTCACCTGCCATTTTAAAGGGAAAGAAAGAAAAAAACCCTTGTGCCACCATGGATAAGCCAAGGGTATTTTCGGTATTATACATTTGTATAATCTTCTAAATAACTCTGGTAATGCCATGTATAATCAGTACGATTAAATAGTTAATTAGTGTGATGATAATGGAAAACTTCTAGACATTTTTCGGGGAAGTAAGTAAATCACTAAATCACAAAGGAGAAAAAAAAGTAATTACAAGTACTTTTATTGGTCTTTTTTTTTTTGTTTTGGATATCACCAATAGTTTTATGCATTATTACTGGCACAATAATAGTCAAATTTTTGTTTTAGTACTATATGATATAGTGTATAAAATAGCAATCAAAGTGGGGTCTATGTGCATGGCCAAAATCTTCTGCAGTTCTGTAAATATGAATATTTTTCTTACAAATATGGAACAATGGGATAAAAACAAAATGTTTAATAAATAAAAGAATATAAGGCATGTGTTTTGTAGGTTTGCTGAATATTTGTTGGGTTAATAATTTAGGGAAAAAATGGGAGATAAAAGTAGAAGGTGACCTAAGTGTACAGGTAAGCCATGTGAGGGTTAATGATAGAAATGAGGTGTAAGGTTTTTTCGTCAGGCTGTCATACAACCCTTCTTTTTCTCTCCTTCAACGGTTATATCAATATATCTTTGTCTTTTTTTCCAAATCTTTTTTTTGGCAACTTTCCTCTTTTATTTTTTTCAAATTAGGTCACATGTTTGTAAAAGTAGTTATGAATTACAACAGATGAAAGATTATTTAGCTCTCTCTCTCAACGAACCAACAAACTACTTTTTTTCGACCATCTAAAAGCAACTACATGAAGAAAATATCATTTGCGGTAGTTAAAAGAGAGAGTTTATACCAAGAAATTTATGAAAAGGAAGAGTCGACTTATGGTGGGTACAAAACTTCACCGGCAGATGATGATTATAGTCTATTCTAATTTATATTCACATTAATGTGTTGTCCTTGAAATTTGAAGAATGTCGAGGAGCTAAAATCGATTTTAAGTTTTTAACGCAATTTAATTTTTGTAAAAGATATGCGGGAGTATATATACTAGTTCATCCTATGCTTGTTGATCGAAATTTGATCCACTCATTTATCATTCTGTTTTATTCATTTGTTTTCAATGATTGTCCTTTATATTAGCCGAACGGACAGACAAAGCATACTAGAAAAGTTAGTACAAAACATTGTCAATGAACGCTGCTTCACTTGTCATTTTTCGTAAATCTTAACCATTGAAAGTTAAAATTTTAAATTTTAGACTTTTAGTGATTATATCTCAACACTCACAAGTCACAACAAATTTTTTTTTTTTAAACACCTTCACAATTTATTTATTTTGGGTTATATTTGACATGAATATCAAACATTCTTTTGAGTTTTGAAGATATGTAAAAATGCACCTGCATATTTATTTAAAGACAAACCCGTAGTGCAAGAACTACCAATCCTTTAAAATAGGGGATACTGACGGATAATACGAAGTATTAACCCGTAATGAGTGTTTATTTAAAGTATTATTTAAAGCAGACCACCATAGTCCACTCTTTTGCTTTCGAATTTTGTATAAGTTAATATGACATTTGTCCTTATCCTCCTGGCCCTAATCACCTTTTTTTTTTTTTACTTTGTTAATATCCCTAGCCGATTATTACTTTATCACTTTGTGTAATACAATTATTAATACTTAACTTTTACGCAAATGTGATATAGAATTATGAAATGGAAAACTCCTTATCTACTAAATAGACCCATGGATAAATTTAGTATTCATCATTCGAGTAAACTAGGACAAAAGAAATATTTGATTTGAAATTATGCTGCCTTTGGTAGAGGAAATGCCAGGTCGATGTGCAATCATAGAAAATGATGATTGTTTTCCTCTTTCGCCTTGAAGAGTATGCGTTTTCGTATAACATAATGATATTTGGAACATTAGGTAAACTTAAATAAAGCAATGCAAATAGGAAAACCAATACACACATTTGACATTCCAGTTCGAATTCATTTTGAAACTAAACAAGGAGTGATGGTTCATGCGGTTTCCATATAAAGTGATATCGACCCTAGTTAGTAATCAAGTCCATTTACGAAAATCAAATTTAAACTGTAATAAGATTTGAGTTTCTCCCCTTCTTCTAATATAAACACATATATATATATATATATATACTTGGAAACAAAATAATAAATTCTGGATAGTGCTGGACCATCTAATATATCCACTAATTAAAATCTTCGTAGTGCAGAAGAGGTTGGATAATAATAATACTTGATTCACCCGAAATCAATGCATGTGAGAATGAATCAACCATCATATCTTTATATGATTTTGATGCCCATCCTTAATTATGATTTTTTTTTAATTATTAGCGAACTTCAATTAGTTTAATAATAAGTTTAGTCCAGAGAAATGACCTACCACAAAGGGCAATTAATCTTTATCTACAAATATCCACGTCACTGTATCCAAGTCAGTTGGGCAAAAGACAGGTCAGTTGTTCTCTTCCTTAATCCATACAGCTCATGCCACGTGTATCGTATCTGGTAACGGCTAGAACGATCCACAAAACCTGTCTTTTTCCAACCCAAAAGATGGTCCTTATTTATTCGGTATTTATTTTAGATTCTCTATCCAACGGTCACTACATTTGATTTAACCTAAACAACTTTTAAAAATCGTAATTTATTACTGTGGACCGATGCTTTATGGTTCAATTATGCATAAAGATGTGTTTTGACGATAAACCAATTTATAGTAGTGATTAGTGGAATGTTGAGACGGAGATTAGCACGTTTTAATACGTTTTGGACGAAGATTAGCACGTATTTAGAGTACACGGAGTTCATTCAATCATGGATTTCGATTTAATAATCAGATTGAATCGTAATCGTATAATTATAGGAGTTGGGCTAGCCCAGACATTCTAGCCCATTTTAATATTCTCACCTTTGCTTTGCTGCTGTCCGGTAGTATTAGCAATAATTCATTTTATAGCATTTTTTGGGCTATAGTCTATTTATAGTGGGTTCAAATATCTCCTTCTTGTTCGGCCCGTCTGATAATATTTTGAATAGATGTTATGTTCTAACAAAATCGAAAACTAATACGGACGAATACAAGATCGAATACTGTATAGTTTATATCCGGAGAGTGAAGATTGAAGAAGAAAATGGATCATAGAAACCACGAAGTTGCTATGGAAAATGGAATTAAGAAGAAAAAACAAAATAGACCAGCTCCTTTCAAAGGATTCAAAGTCATAAATTTTTATATATGTTCATAAAAGTCTGATGCATTCCAAAATCAACATGAATCAGATGGCCTAAACTTCTGAGACAGCCAGAAGTTTCCGAGGTGGCCCATCCGGAACTTGATAATCTCATCTCGTCACATCTCCCAAGGGACAGACAAAACAAGTAATAATCAATTCAAAAGGCATATTCTTCTCGCCTGGGGCGTTCACATTATCACATTACACGTGGGATCCAACAAAGCATCCACGTCACCCAAGACCATACTGAACCACTTATAAAGGTTTTGCTAAAAGGCCAAAATAACACGGATAAGGAACCACAACTCCATGACGTCCTCATTTATTTCCGTATTGCAAAATATTTATACGTTTTGTCTTCCTCTTCCTTGCTCTTGTTACCATATAAAAAGCTCTTATATACAATAATATATTTTGACAATATCGCAATCGTGGGCTCTCAGCTTATCTTACGTTCTCGGGAACCAAAATTCGGATGACATTGTATAAATTTATCGTCTGGATTTTTAAAATGTCGCGAGTTGATGAAGGTGTTGGTCGTAATACATATATTAATTAAAGCCATATTATAAGGTTCAAAACTACGCGTAAATCGGGTTTAATGAATTAAAAAATATGTAAATGATAGAAATTTCAGGACCTAACAAAACAAACAATGCCATGAGTATCATCTTCCATTCATAGAACATAGAATCGTTTAAATTCTCTAAGATAACTTTTCTTCTGTTTTGAAGAGTTGACTTTACTTAAGCATTATCTAGTAAAATATAAGATTATGTTAAAACTTGTAAATGTGATATTAATTAATCAAAAATTATAATCAATTATGTGTGTATCAGATTTAATCCGATTTAGTTAATACTATGCGATTTAATCAATCATTTTCTTATAAATGAAATATTCACACAAGAAATTAAAACTATTTTTTCTGATTTGAATAAATAGTAGGTAACCGGTGGTTGGATTAAGAAAAAAACAATTCTTGTGGCACTGTGATCATAAATAATATTTGACGTTTCCTGAATTTCTCGCCACAATAATATTTGATATTCCAATATTTATCAGTAAAAAAACGATAACCTTATAAAAATTCCCCCCAAAAATAAATATAAATAAAAACATAAAAGCGCAAAAGGCAGTAAAGCACACGCCATTTATAAATAAGGCAAAGCGAATATTATAATTCTCATTCATCATCATCTCCTCGTTTTGTTCAATCTCTCAATACTCTCTCATCTCTCTTCTCATCAACTATGGATCCTTACAAGGTAACCCTTCTTTGCTTTCTCCCTCACTTCTTCGCCTTTGTAATCTTGCCGTCGAAACTGGATTTGAAACGTTGTTGTTATTAGCTTTGGAATTGCACCCAAAGCTAGTTTCGTATTTTTAAACTCTATCACTGTTCGATTGGTGTCGATGCGTATTTTGACTTTTTTTTTTTTTCTAGTCGAAGAATATGCAAATGATTCTTTCCCATTGCTCTATATTGATTTCTCGAAGAAGATCATATGCCTTGTGTTCACTTTTACTCTCGGATTTTGCTGGAGATTGATGTCGTCGATTTGACTAGTTGAATCATTTGGTTTTTTCTCTGATTGTGATTTTGATTTCATAACCATGGATGATGATGATGCAGTATCGTCCAGCTAGTTCTTACAACTCTCCATTCTTCACCACCAACTCTGGTGCTCCTGTATGGAACAACAACTCCTCCATGACCGTTGGACCCAGAGGTATTTGCTAGTCTCTATCTTTCTAATAGTTTCCTAAGTCTAATCTTTAAATGTTAATCTTACACTCATGATTGTAATGGACTGCTTGTTTTTTTTTTTGGCAGGTCCTATCCTTCTTGAGGATTACCATCTTGTTGAGAAGCTTGCCAATTTCGACAGGGAGCGGATTCCAGAGCGTGTGGTTCATGCCAGAGGAGCCAGTGCTAAGGGGTTTTTTGAGGTTACTCATGATATATCTAACCTCACATGTGCTGACTTCCTCCGAGCTCCTGGTGTTCAGACTCCAGTCATTGTGCGGTTCTCTACCGTTATCCATGAGCGTGGTAGTCCCGAGACTTTGAGAGACCCTCGTGGTTTTGCAGTCAAGTTCTACACCAGAGAGGTCAGTTAATAGTTTTAACATATAGAATATTAGCAACTACAGGATCTTGTTTTATATTTATATACTAAGCAAATGATCATTCTCTGTGAATAGGGAAACTTTGATCTTGTCAACATTCTTCTTCATCCACCTGACGAAAGCCATGAGAACTGGAGAATCCTTGACTTCTTCTCTCACCACCCTGAAAGCATGAATATGTTCACTTTCCTCTTCGATGATATTGGTGTCCCACAAGATTACAGGCACATGGATGGTTTTGGTGTCAACACATACATGTTGATCAACAAAGCTGGTAAAGCTCACTACGTGAAGTTCCATTGGAAACCAACCTGTGGAGTCAAGTCTCTTTTGGAAGAAGATGCGATTCGTGTTGGAGGAACCAACCACAGTCATGCGACTCAGGACTTGTATGACTCAATTGCTGCTGGAAACTACCCTGAATGGAAGCTCTTTATCCAAATTATTGATCCAGCTGATGAAGACAAGTTCGACTTTGACCCGCTCGATGTGACCAAGACCTGGCCTGAGGATATCTTGCCTCTTCAACCAGTTGGACGTATGGTGTTGAACAAGAACATTGACAACTTCTTTGCAGAGAATGAGCAACTTGCCTTCTGCCCTGCAATTATTGTTCCCGGGATACACTACTCAGACGACAAGCTTCTTCAAACCCGTGTCTTCTCCTATGCTGACACTCAGAGACACCGTCTTGGACCAAACTACCTGCAGCTACCAGTCAATGCCCCAAAATGCGCTCACCACAACAACCACCATGAGGGATTCATGAATTTCATGCACAGGGACGAGGAGGTACTTAATATGACAATATCAATATCTTTATATCGAACTTGAAGCTAGAATATCAATATCTTACAAGAAGCTGTTGTTTACAGGTCAACTACTTCCCGTCGAGGTATGACCAGGTTCGTCATGCGGAGAAGTATCCAACTCCACCTGCAGTCTTGTCTGGAAAACGTGAGAAGGTAAGTAATCAAATCTGTTTTCCTCTGTTTCTGTTTCTGTTGCCCATGGATTGGTTCACGTAAGAAACATATGATCTAAAAGTTTGAAATCTGTTTTGCAGTGCGTTATTGAGAAAGAGAACAACTTCAAGGAGCCTGGAGAGAGATATCGTTCCTTCACACCAGAGAGGTACCAATTGGTTTTCCTTTTTTCTTATGATACTTAATGCATAAAAGGAACATATATATGTGTTCTTAACGTTTTACGGTTTGATTTCAACTTCAGGCAAGAACGATTCATCCGTAGATGGATTGAAGCCCTATCCGACCCTCGCATCACACATGAGATCCGCAGTATCTGGATCTCTTGCTGGTCTCAGGTCTGAATTCTGAATCTCTTTTATTGTCGTTGTCTCTTTCTCTGAATCTCATTAATTTGTCAAGTTTTAAACACTTTTGACACTGATTGGGTAAAAATGTGTGAAACAGGCTGATAAGTCTCTGGGGCAGAAGCTGGCAAGCCGTCTCAACGTGAGACCAAGCTTCTAAAATGAGTGTTGCTAGTGAAAGATTCTTGATTGGTGTTTGTGTGGTTCTAGTTAGCAGAGAAGAATGGGAAGAGATCAAATTTGCGATAATGCAATCTTCATCATGTGGATCTTATGTGCTATGTTTGTAATAGTATCTGTTTAAAGACCAAAAAACCTTCTGTGTTGTTGTGACCTTAGTTTTGTCTCTTGTTTTATCAAAATAATACATTATACATTGAAGATTTATAATCGGTGTTATTTGATGAAATCTCTTTTTTTCCTTGAGCGATCGTAACATGTCTAGTACAGTCCTATAATTTTTTCATATACTAACAATACAGGTTTATTACACTTGGACGTAAGCGATGTCGACGAAGACGTGTTTTTAGTACGCATGTTCTGGACGAAAGGGCAAAGCAAGTATGAAACGGAAAAAAAAAAAATAAAGGCCATAGGACCTTTTGTGTGGGTATTAGAGAATTTACAATTGTTGTCAATATGTGTTGTAAAAATGGCCACATGTGTATAACGTCGTCGTAAAAGTGTGGGGTCTTGAGAGTCTATGGATTTGGTGTGAATGTGTGATATCCTGAGTATTTGGATTTGAACTCGTCTTTGACATTCTGACATTAGAAAATAAGTTTGGTTTTGACATTTTGGGTTTGAATTTGTGACAAATCATTGTTCAAATGATAGTTCAAATGATATGAACAAAAAATCACTGTTCAAATTTGGGTTCACTTGTAGTAAGGTAGATCCTTTTCCTGTTCGTATGTCATTATGATGGGCACACTTTGGTGCTTCTTCGAAAAGTTGATGACATTATATTGACAGGCAATAACTCTGCAGTCCTTTATTGATGTTCTCAGCTCAGAGTTCTCTATTGAAAGACTTGGGTTGCCTACATTATTTCATGAGGATTCAAGTTCAACGCTGTGAGGGTGGTATATATTCTTCATCAAGCAAGTGTATCCCACTGCAATCCCATGCCAACCCCACTACCGCTGAAACTAGACACCACACCAAACGGACCAGAAGCTTTCGAGAATCCTACCTATTTTAGAAGTTTAGCAGGGAAGTTGGAGTACCTTAATCTTACAAGACCAGACCTTCAGTTCGCAGTCAACTTTGTCTGTCAACGAATGCACGCTCCAACTGTTTCGGACTTTGCCATACTCAAACGTGTCCTGCGTTATCTGCGAGGTACTACATCTCTTGGTCTTCATCTTCACAAAACGACTGACCTCTCAATTATTGCTTATAGTGACAGTGATTGGGCTGGATGTAAAGAAACTCGCCGATCCACAACCGGTTTCTGTACATATCTTGGCAACAGCATTGTCCCTTGGTCTGCAAAACGGCAAAGATAAGTGTCTAGATCTTCAACAAGGCGGAATATAGAGCTCTTGCAGATACAGCATCAGAACTAACCTGGACTTCCTCTATTCAGTATAGAGCTCTCGCAGATATTAGCTCAATAGAAGAAGCTTCACTGGAGATGACACAACAAAGGTCAGAGAGAAGACACCGCAAACCAAAACACAAGTCAAACACAAAAGTGGACTTGGGCTTGACAATAACACAAAAACAAAAGTCCAAGCAACAGAGAAGCCCATCAGTACAGGCTTAATTAAATCGTATTAGAGTTATTTTTATGTATGTCCCGATTCCATATTACTTGTTAGACGAAGAATTTGCTAAGTTGAAAAACAATGTTGAGATCGTGGATGTTTGTCAGCAAGAATACATTCATAACTTGATAAAGAATACATTGATATTACAAATTATGATTACATGCAGTTGTTCGATGATGTAGAGCCAAAACCAAACTTCTCTTAAAAATAAGGGAAAAGACAAAGAATCACCAACTGGTTTTCGTGGAGAGGGAGTTTCAGAAGCAAGATTACGAGATTTTGTTCGTACAAGCACTAGGAAATTGAATGATCCCCAAAAAAAAAAAAAAACTCTTTTCTTCTATAGAGCTACAAAGATTTCAACTTCTCTCATTTACCTGAAGAAGAAGCTTTTACTTTCTTAGTAGAGGCTAAAACCAAAGAAAGGGCTGATGACAATTCCCAATCCAAGACCAATAGCCACAAGAGATGAAACCCAAGTTAGTTTCTCTGTGATCCTTGGAACCTTCTCTTTCAATGCCTCACTACAGGACCCAATAAACGCTGTGTAACTTCCCATCGCGATAACCGTCCCAACCAGAAACATTATCAGAAACGCAGACCCCGCTAACCGAGATGGCAGAGCTAATGCAGGCAAAACAATCATCAGAGCATCCGGTTGCAACCCGTGAACCACTCCAGTTGCAAATGTAGCAAACCCGATCTTCTTCTTTTTGGGCGTTGGTAAGCCTTCTTTCTCTGTTGATACCATGCTGATGTCGGTTTCCAAGGCAACACAAGGTTCTGGAATCTCGGAAGCTTCTTTGATTCCCATAGCACCAATGATGACAAGTGTCAATCCCACAATTCTTGTACCCCAAGTTTGTAATACTTCGATGTGGAGCCGGTCTTTGAGTAGCAGAAACAGTAAACCAAAGATGACTTGACCAGCGTCATGCCCACATCCCCAGAGAGCTCCAACAGCAGCACTCTCCATTCTGGTGCGTCCGATTGAAAGCGGAGCTAAAGCAGCGAGGTGATCAGGTCCTGATAGCGTGTGCAAGCAACCAGCAAGGAAACCGGTCCAGGCACTGGTTAGCCAACCGGTTTTGGCTGCGGTTTGGAAGCTAGCGAAAGCAGGTGGTGCAAGAAGCGGGTTAAGCAAAAGCGCAGCTACTGCAGAGATTAGTATTACCGTTCCAGTAGATAATGTCTGCAAAGAAACACAGATTTTTTAAAGATCTGGTAAACACCCATGAGACTACATAAAGAGTACAGCGAACAAGCAGAGTGTAAACACACAGACAGATCTTACAAGTTCCGAGAGGGGTTAACACATGCCCTTAGAAAAAAACATTAGTTTAAATTCTTGCTCTGGATTTACAATATACAAGTTCTAATGTCAAACGAGCAAAATGATCTAAATTCCAACAAGTCTGGAGCTTGAAATTAGGGAATATCAATATCTAACAAGAAAAAGCAAGTTCAATGTCAACAATATCGTATTAGCTAACGAACCCTAGAACAAAGAGAACCTGATTCCATGATTCTTGAAACTGATGGATCACAACATATAACCCTACAAATTTGGAGCTTTTTTTTTGTAATTCTTGGAATCTTCTTCTCGAGCTAAATTTCAAATGTTTCCTGAATCAAATAAAAACCCATCAAAACCCAATAAACCCCAAATCTAATGTATAGCCAAGCTCTCCCCCAAAACTATACGGAAACTGAAACATTTAGCAAGCATCGACGTAAAGATTCATCAATGTAAATCCATATATTCGCAATTTCCACTGATCAAAACGTGAATCTGAATACCTTTCGCTGCTCAGAAGCAGTCTTCGCGATCCGTTGGAGAAATCCGGGATTAGATTTCGATTCTTCCGATTTAGGAGACCCATTGACGGAATTGTTAGTTTTATTAGATCCTATAGGCGTATACGCTGATGGGTTCTGGAAACTGTTGCAAGAAAATGAGCTGACTCGGCGTGACTCGGCCCGGTGAGATGAGACAAAGCCCAGACTCAATGAGCGGAGACGAGGAAGGAAAGGAGAAGTCCTTGAAGGGAATTTGGAAGAAAAGATTGTGGAAGAAGAGGAAGGTTGCAGAAGCCTTTCCATGGCGTCTCCTTCTCTCTCGGCGAGGCAAAGAGTCTCCCAAAACTGAGAGAGAAGAGAGTACGTGCGCTTCTCTGTTAAAAGGATATACAATTTTTAACAAAGGACTTTTTTTTCCTTTTAAAATAATTCCTTAAAATAATATTGCTATTGTTACTAAACAAATTACGAATTAATATTTGTTGCTAACAAATACTGTTATGATATTTGATGATTAGTCATACGGAATTTTGATATATATATTTTTTTATTTTTTACAGAGTTTTGGACCGAAATCCAAATTAATTTTTGAGATTCGAAAAAAAAACATGCATCTACTACAATGAATTTCGGTTCGAAAATTCAAATTTTAGAAATTCAAGCCGATGGTAAATGTTTTAATTACTATGTTTTTTTTGTTAAAGGGTTTTCATTTTATTACTACACTTAGCAACATGAATTGGTGAATTTTAGACTTTAGGTAAACAAATATGCTTAATTTTGAATTTTCAAGAGTTTAGGTAAAAGTTGAATCGACAACTCCCGTATTAAAAGCTGACTGGCCCAATATTCTTACGTTAATTAGCAATGAGACAAAACAAGTGAACTTTATAAACATGCCATAGTTAGATCGAGATTTAATATAAAAGAATTTGTTGAAATAAAGATCGAATGCATATAAGTAAGGTCCAAAACCCCGTGGTATGGCCTTGTTCCACGAATGTCTAAAAATATGTAACTAATTGGTAAAGTAAGGCCAATAAATGATAAAGAATACTATCCTGTATTTGTTGGAAATGTCAAATCTTACGCCTAACAAAAGAAAAGTAAAAGCAAATAGATATGGATTCCACGACGCATCCACTTTCTTGTCTTCCTTACTATTATTTCCTCATCTGCTTATATACTTTACCTACCTACATTTCCTAATTTCCCAAGTTACATTTTCAATATAGAATTTGTTTTTGTCCTTCTAATATTCATTCAGAAGATCCAGTTTGCTCTTTTATTCATATATAGAGAAACCAATATAGTGCAGTGACAAGTTTGTTGAATTATATATATATATATATATATATATATATCTTATTATATAAAATTTAGATTTTCAAAATTAGTCATTAACATAATCATGACACGTGTCAATTGATCGATTAAATTGTAACATATGTAAAGAAAAATAACTTTCTTTTTTTAATCAAATAGAAAAACTAGTAAAAAGAAAAAAAAGATATTTACATTAATAAAGTTGCATGTGTATTTCTAAAAAAATTAAACTTTTTTTTCCTAATCCAAAAAGTTAGAAAAAGTTATATTAATTTACGAATGTGTATATCTAAACTTTTTTACACTTTTTTCTTAATCAAAAAAAATCTAAAGCAGACATATAGTTTTAATTGTTCTAATACCAACTCATATAGTTTTAATTGTTTTACTATAACAATTTTATTATAAGTGAATCTTAAAAATATATTTTGATATTTTAAACTCAAACATAAAATAAAATTCATAGTTTGCAATCAAAATTCAACAAAATATTTGCATAAAATTGGAAGAGAATTTACTAAACTTTCTAAAAAAAAAGTATTTATCGATTAACTTTTGTATCACACGCCACACGGGTCTTAATCTACTATATATATATATATATAGATATAATGCATTAAGTTATTAATCGAAATGTTTTATGAGATTATAAATGCATATACGTGGCTAAATATGAAATACGTGACCAAAATAAAAACTATCTAAAACAACGTTTTGGATGATTGCAAAACAATACCTCAATTATTTATATTTTCCAAGATATCCTCATTTCTTTCGCATAAAAATTATGGTTACTCTACGAGCACGAGCAGTGGCGCACATGTCATAAGTTTTAAAACTATTATCTTTTTGAGAAGAAAAACAAACAACATGTGTTCAGAGACTTAACCAACTCTATCTCTTCACGATATATGAAACAAACGAATACTGAACAAATACCATAAAACATCAAATTATGTTCTTCCGTTCGTAATCATATCACTTGGTAAAAATGAAGTCGTTTGTTTGTTGATTCCATTTCGATTCTTCCCTTATCAAATTGAGTAATGATGATGTCTATGTACTTTTAATACGTGACGTATCAGTTCCAAAGGTGTCGTCGTTTACGATAAAATTGTTGGCAATCTAAAGGGTCCCATCTTCAAACTGCGGGCCTAGCGTTTGTGGGGACAAATGGGCCGGCCCATGTGTTAATACGTAATCCACATAAAATTACCCACTCTTGTTTTTGTGAGCTTTATTTTGGCGGATTGGGTGCCCTTATATTTATAGCTTTTCAACAAAGAGTCTAAAATAGTTGCTAATTTGGGTCTAGAAGACTTAAATCCGTAACAAAAAACAAAAAAACAAAAAACTCTATTAGTAGCGATAATGACCCGAAACATCCTACAACGCTAATCACTCCATCCATAGGACCGCTACACGTCGATCGTTTATTTGGTTTTTTTGTTGAATTAACATTCTATATTTTCTTCAATGAAATTTGTACAAGTAAATTATAGAGATTCTGTTTCCGCTAATAGTAGATAAAACGAATTCCATTCATATAATAAATACCTTATGTAGTCCTAAATTCATAAGCAAAAATAAAATAAAATAAAATCATAATAACCAATACCCATGAATAAATAGTACAACTGTACGAGGATATATGAACATAAATCTATCACATTTGAGGAAAAATATCTAACACAGTCGGGATGCATAACTATCTCCTCAGCTGTATAATATCACATAAGAAATATTGCAAGTCACTCCATTACAAGTTAAGCAAGTAATCAATATATTTTAAACCAAAGAGTGGGAAAAGATTTGTTATATGTGGTAGTGTGAGTCTAATACCAGGGATGGATTCTCACAAATTACAGATTTTTCTCTTGGCCATTTTAGTCGTATTAATCTTATTGCGTTTTTTAATTGACAACTTGAACGAGGACATATAAGTACGATCTAATATTAGATGCTATAATATTTATAGGTATTAGGGTGTGTCTAGAAAACCTAGGTAAGCATTAGATCTGTCCAAACAGAGATCGAGAATCCATAAAATGAAGGAAGGCCCTCAAGTGTTCAATGAAACATGTTTCTGTTTAGGAAAGTGCGAGAACTCAATCCTATGGCAGGCCAAACTCTGATTCTCTTTCAGTTTTTATTTTTAAATGTTGTTGAAGTTATTATTGTTATTGTGCCCTCTCTTGTCACTGTACTATATTGATTATTGAGCAACCCAATAATACATACCTACAGCTTTCCCCAATACGCGTGTCTACGGACTCTACACTACCACCTCTTTTCGCAATATTGCAACATCAAAACATTTAATAAATAATACTTTCTCTATTTTTTTCAATCTTGATTTGATTTTTTAGTTCTTTTGTTACTTTCAAAGAAAACTGATTTGTTTTAAGGTTCTCATGTAGTATTAACTAATAAAATGTAAAAAAAATAAGAGATATATTCTTATAGAGATTAACATTATTATTTGTTTACAATTATTGTTTATTAGGAAGTGTTTAGTATGAAAAATGAATTATATATAATTATTAAAAAATAATCTTAAAATATCTATTAATATGTGTGGACATTTCAAAAAAAATAATTTTCATGAAATAGAAAGAATAGCAAATTCAAACTTATATCCAAAAAAATCATTAGAGATAAGGAAAATATGGATTATGTTCATCAAATCCAGCTGGGTTTCTTTTTCTTCATATGGAAAAAACCAAAAAACAAAAACAAAAATGGAAATGAAAACCCTAATTAGAATTTACAATCTTGATAACCTTTTTTCCTATTCTAAAATGCCTAATCTTACTTTTCCTTTCTCCTCTAGAATTTCCCGGAAAATACCAAAAATTACCCTGCCACGTCATCTACCCGGAGTAAAAAAAACTCTCCGTTCACCGGAATACAAAACTAGGCACATTTCTTCTATGTTTTTACCAATTTCCTCGGGAAAATTTCAAGAGAATCCTAGAAAACAAAGGCTTCGATTCTATTTTTCTTGGGGGTGTTACAGATCGGACAAAGAACCAGCCCTCCCTCGCAATCTGTGCAGCAACAGAGATGCCTACACGGCAGAAACAGAACTCTCGTTACTCCATTAGACCCACAGTTGCAGCAACAACTACTCATCTTCTTCGTCGCCGGCAAACTATCTTCGCCGCCGCAAAAAGACCCTTCGTCCTCCACCACCGCAGCACCAGCGTCGCGACACGTGACGGCTCTTTCCCGAACCTGTTCGAGCGTTGAGTTAAGCGTTTGCACCATTGCTTCATTCTCACGAGCCATTCTCTGCCACGTTTGATTCTCCATTTCCATCTTTCTCAACAGATCTTCGAGTTCCATGTTCTTGCTCAATGCTTTTGACATTTCTTCTTCCTTCTGATTCATTAAAACTAAAGCTTTGCTTTCGATTTTCCTTAAGATCATCTCCATCTCTTGCTTCCTCTGTTCTTGCAACACATATCTCAGCCTTTCGTTCTGTTTCCATAAAATAAAATAAAAAGATTGAATCTTCAGCAGTGCCCATGTTTTAAAAATCAAATCTTTGGGTGAAAAATGGGTTTGATTACGATTACGAACCTGAATTTTGATGAACTGATCGATTTCTTGTTTCTGCTTCTCCATATGAACGGCTAAAAAATTCTGAGAACGAGACTGTTGTTGATGTTGATGATGAAACAGAGCTTGCTGGTTGAAATCTTTCTGTGACTGGATATTATTAAGAAAAGACTGATCGTTTCCGATTCCGATTCCGCCATTGTTGCTGATCAAAGAAAACTCAGACCCACCAAACCCGATTTGATTCGCATTCGAAGCGTTGTAATTCAACTGCGCTGGTATTGCCATCTTTTTTAACCCCACAGATTTTCCCGCCAAAAACAGAGAAGGGAATAAGCTTCAAGCTTTGATTTTTACTTTTATTTTCCGATCAAAGGAAGATGAACAAGAACAGAGAGAGAGAGAGAAGTAGAATCGATCTTGCTGATTAATAAAGAGGAAACAAAAAGCAGGAAACCGACTCTGATTTTGTCTCTGATCCGTTTGTTTTTCGGGAAATAAAACTTATACAATGCATGTAACCTCTGCACAATATATATATATATTAATATATCTGTCGATTTGTATTGATGAGAATAGGAGAAGTAAAAAAAAAAAAAAAAAGATGAACGGAGTAAAGTAACTGAAAAAGTTGAATAGGAGAAGGAGAGAGACTTTGTTGGGTTACTAGTCTTCTTAATGTTAATCTGACATTATTATTGTTATATATATAGATGTTTACGTTTTTGTTAATTTTAAAAACTTTTGTTTAATATTAGCACTAAAGAAACGACGTACACATGCTGATTATGTGACTGAACTATCTTTTATCTTTCCTAGGTCAGAGATTTTGCCAGAGCCGTTTTGTCTTTTATTTAGTACTGAGTTTTTTAATTTTAATTATTCTTTTCGGCTTTTTCGATAATGTGAAAGAAAAAAAATAAACAAGTCCAAGTGGAATTATGGCAGGGCACAGATTTTTTTTTTTTCTTTTCTTGGTTTCCTTTTTTTTATTTACTTCTATCTTTTCTCTGATTTAAAATTTATTGTTTACTCTGAATTGGTCAGTTGGGTCATCTGGAACGCCTGAATTATTTGATTTTTTGTTCTATTTTTTACCACTTTTTTGGTCTTTTTCTAATTATGAAGTTATTGTTATTTTCTTAGTCAAACGATGGCCTATTTACCCATTATTTTGTTCTAGAAAAGGTTACGCCCATTATAAGGAAAAAACAACCATATAACACCATTGTTACAAAATCATTGATGTTAAAGTTTTTTTTTTGTTGTTATCCACAACCATAGGCATAAATTTAGATGTGCACAAGAAACAAAATTGGAAAAAGACAAAACTTGTATTACTATTGTAATTTACAGCTCATTATACTGACTCTTAATTAATAAATATACACAAACATAGACATATTTTTTCAGAAATTTATGATATTTGCTGTATATTAATATATTAAGATATTATAGTATAACTTTCATTTTTATCTGGATACTTCTTTGCAATTTTCGAGGAAGTCTATAAATCAATATAGAAAATTTCAGAGACATTGACTTTTGAAAATGTTTGGTTAACTGAACTGAAATTAATTAAAACGCGGAAGATTTAAATTCATTATTATTCAATGAAATCATATATCCACAACGCTTTCGTTGACTACTGAAAAAATTCTAGTCAAATATGGCTTAAGGGGTTCTTTACAAAATCATTAGTTGATATATATGATATTTTTCTTTAATTTATGTGAACACAAGATAAGAAAACTGTCTATTGTGAAATCTACCTTATCGTAGAACTAAGCTTTAGATTGGTATCACTCGCAAATAATTAAAAAATTATTAATATACGTGGAGACCAATTGTAGAGATAGATAGGACTTGAGTACGAACTTTGGGCCATGCGACGGGTTTTAGTTTAGGGCGATATTCCGCAATACTCATTCTTGTGATTAATTACCGTGTCAATACTCACACACTTATCATTATGATTGTGTCGATAGGTGCGTATACTTATATCAGTTCACTACTTATATACTTTTAACGTCACATATACATTGGGAAAACATAAAATGGAGCAAAAAAGTGCTATATCCTCTATGATCATATTTCGATTAAGCTTTAATGTGAACTAAGGTGCCATTTGATTCACTCAACATATATACCTAAGTAACCTAACCGAGATCAATACGCATGCCTAGACTCTATTATCCTTTGCTACCGCATGCTCCAATACAACATGGAACAATGGCTCGCAAAATAGAACCATAACACATAAGGAAAATGCAACTATTTATTATATGGTTGTATTAAAACATTTTCTATTTCGATTTATTTATATAATGGATTGGCTTTTGGACGGTAAGAAAAGAAAACATGGAGAGAAGGGTCCATATTTATGAATTATGACATAATACATGCTAGAGGAATGGTGCAAACCATGTGATACTTTTCAACTATAATGTCTCTCTCTAATAAGTTTTTATATATTATATGCTTTAGATATTGGATGACTTAGAGACACTTGTTGGCTATTATTGTTATCATCCGAGTGTGTGTCGCCTGTTTCTTGGGAGGTGGATGTGTTGCTTTGTTTCCCCCGCAAAAAGAAAAAATTGTACACTATATAGATATATAAAAAATAATAATACGAAAAGGACAAAATACACAACCCCCCCAAAATTCCCACCTCTCGTATCTACCGACACGTTTTCGATGCATTGTATCTTCCTCATATCTATATCCCAATACTTACTTAGCAATAGTCACGAATTGTACAACACTAAACCCACTTTCTTATAACAACATTATATTGGTGATTACTAAGTACACGTGATGCAAGACCCTTTGAACAATATATGGACGCCGCGAGTCTCAAAGCACCGATAGATCGGTGTATTTTGCGAATATTCACGTACGGACTGGTAGAAAATTTACCTTTTGGATCTAAAAGGCTACCGCATAATAATTTCAAAAGATAGAGTAATCAGGAAAGTAGAAAGCCATCACACGAAAATTATATAAACATGTGGCAGTGGTACAATCACTCAAAGAACCAAAATATTCAGCTATTTCAAACCGAAGACTCCCAAAAGCCTACCAGAATTTTTACATATTTTTCCAGTCAGATTTATGCCCTTAACCCAGATCAGATTATAGTAGAATAGAAATTTTTTTTTACAAATTTTACAGCGAAAAAACATGTCACAATACTTGCCTTGTGAGAGCATGTAACACATGTTTTGGAGAAGTAGTTAGCTTCAGTCGCAATTCCATCCCATTGCCGTTGTTAATGTGCGGCTGAGCTGCATGGTCTCATTTAATTTATTAGACCTGTATAATAAGTCGTTCAATTCTTTTGGTCTCACAATTTTTTTTATGGGTTAATATTATGAAAAACAAAAATGTAGAAATTACAAATGAAAGAATGTGTGAAAAGTTAGCATAGAGAGGATAAAAGTGAAGGATGAAAAAAAAGAAAAGGGGAAAAAAAGTAGATGGCTCGATAAAACTTTGTTTGGAAATTTTAATTGGGACAAAATCGGACTGAAAAAAAAAAGTACAGTTACGTAGAATATGTGAGGTGGGAAAAGAGAGTAGAACTAGTGGGTGTTGTCATCGATGGAGTTATGTTGAAGGGAAGGATCGGCCCTAAGGAAACCCAGGCTTGAAGTAGAGATGGATCTTTGAGAGGAGTAGTGTGAGAGATGGTAGTCAGCTTCGCCTTAATGGTGGTGACGATTTCCTTGAGCAACACGGGGGCGAGCGTCTTGATATCTCGGTGTCTTGATATTTGTATAACTGTTTCACATCTTCAAATAGTAGAACTGTTTTACAAACAAATTACTTTATTTCTAATATTAGGATATTAAATGGCAATGGCGTATTATATGATTTACTAGCACACAATGTATCTAGAAAATATATCGAAGATAGACATCAACTAGTTCACACTACTAAACAATGATGAATATAAATTCGGATTAGACCTAGATACACCTTTTTTATAAGATAATATCCATACAAACTGTAAATTAATATATGCTATAATTTTCCGTTAGAAGATTTGTTTTCCCCAATTTAAAGTTGAGAATTTGTAAATCAGAGTAGTAATTATTTGAAAATTATAATTTTGTGATTTTTGTTTTGTTTATATGGTGTATACAAGAGAGATACCAAGAAAACCTATTCGAATCTCCATTTTATATTGATACATCGAATGTAATTGGGATACTTATTAATCAATTATATTTTTTACTGTATAGTCAATATATACATATATATATATAATAAATAATTAACTAAATGTTTTTTTATGTTGTGAATATATTGATACATTTGTTTAAACAAACACGAGTTGTCGAATTCCTTCCTAGCCACCATTTTTTTTTTATATATAATACTTTTATTCATCTTGCTACTTTTTTCAAAGGACAACATTTTTTAAACTTACAATGCAAAGCAGAGATGAATTTTTTTTATAAGATACAAGTAGTGAAAATAGAAACTCTTGAATGATAACTAATATATACGTTATCTAACATCATCGCTTCGTACCAACCATCTTTGAATGATAATCACACGGATACATCATTATGGTATAATTTAATATTTTCTTATGTAGCTTTCATTAGTTTAGTCAGCTGTAAATTGATATCAATGGACGTTAGGAAAGTTAACAGATGACAACAAAGTGGTCATAAATCACTGTAAATTAGGGGGTTCTCGATTATTTTATCTTAGCAAAAAAGTTTCTCGAACAATTACGTGTTTTATGGTGAAAACAGACATTAACCTAATTTACTTTTGAAAATCCTTGCACAAAACGACACCGACCCCGACAGCTTTTTTTTGTTTTGTCCTAAAAGATATTTAAATATCTAAACTAAGCTCGTAGTTTTTATTCAATCCGTCGTGTTTACTATGAAATTTCATTTAAAAGTGCGTGTTGCTGTTGCATAATGTAAAAGCATGCGTGTATTAAAAAGCCTTACGTTGCGTTCGATCAAATCGTCACATACGCGTCGTGACACATCACTCTCGTTTCCAACCAGTTTCCGTTTTTACCGATTGGTCCAATTCCAGACCATTTAATGACTTAATCTCAAACATTAAACCGAAAACATGTTCCGTATTTTTAACGTAGCTCAGAGTGAAATAATTATATACTTCAAATTTAAAACTTGGGTTTCACGCTAAATTATGAATACATGTACTTAAATCATGACCCTTCCACTAAAATTGAGTAATTGTAAGTCGAACAACCTTTTATATTTTTTATTCCGCCACTAATTATTTTCCTTGTGAAAGTCTACGGGACAACATCAAAATTGAATGATTTTTGTTATCGTCTACCAATGATAAGATTTGAATCCGGATTATAATACATTAGCGGAATTAATATTAACCAATAGATTTCAAATTTTCAAAATTCAGTCACTAATATTACGCAATATTCACACCCATTTTTATTGATAAATATATTTTAAAAGAACTTGTTCGAAAAAGGATTGTGTATCATTATCAGCTATAACGTCCACATGCAGGCGATAATAAAAGCTTTGGCCCTCGCTGTCGCCAATAGTCGTTTGCTATCGGCGTCCGGTACGCTCGGACATCACCAAACGCATTCAAAGCCATAAAGTATTACGTTATATGGCCTATGGATTGGGTACCATATAGTATGTACATACGTTTAGACGTACGTGTATTTATGTGCATATACTATATGTATACATAATATACAATACTCGGGTTCGAGTTCCCAGGTTGTATGATGGACAACAAAATAATAGTATATATTTCACCGATGCCTACATGTGTAGGGTATCATTGACTGCATTACAGATCCTGCATTGTCGCATATGTTGTAAACACATGGTCCATCCCTCCAACTGACTAAATGATATACGAATCTGTCTATATTGTCCACGTCGATAAATGCCCAAAAATATAATTAACTCTTTCACAAACTACACATTCACACCGATATCAAAGAAAGGTCACGATACAAAACCAGTAAATTATAGGTTTCGGAGTTAGTGAAAATCACTAATTTGGAACACATTTTCTTGAATTTGGATTTGTTTTGTAAAACAATTTATAATATTATGAGAAATGGGATTAAAAAGTGATACAAAAAAGAGCAAAGAGATTAGGTTAAGAGAGTGGGGGTGGTTTCCCGTGGCCATGCAAAGGTGTCAGCTTCGTGTCACAGTCTACGATAGACACCGACACACGAAACTCATGTGAACTGTTCTTTCTCTTTATTTTTCTCTTTGTTTTCTTTTCACTTTCTCTTCGGTTCTCGAGAAAATCAACCAAAATGGACAAATGGCAAAGCATTGTTATTTCCTCTTTTTCACAGTAAACATTATTATTTTGGTTTCTTCATAAAATAAAAATAGAGAAAAGGACAAGGAGATTCATTTTACAGATAAATATTTTCACCTTGGACCCAAAAAACAGAAAATATTTTAAATTAATTTCCAACAATTTCTCGTGCAACTTTGACTAAGAAACAGGATTCATCATCAATCCTCAGCCTTTTAATTTTATTCACATATAGTTGTATGCACCTTTCTCTATATGATACAAAATTCGATGTCTTCGGTTCTTACATTTCTTTGAAGACCAAATGACTTTTAGTTTATTCCTAGAACTTATTCTTAATTGTTTACAAAAGTCGGCCGAGTATAACGTGGAAGACCGTTTTGATACGACATACATGGCACGAATTAGACAAATCAAGCACATTATATATTGATTGATTTGTTTTCTTCGTCAAATTGACTGATTTAAATCAATGGACCATTTTGGTAACGTATAATAAAAGCTGACCTAGTAGACTTTGTACATGAAAGAGTTTTCTTTAGGTATAATGATTTTAGTTGTCTTCGATGATGGTGAACTTTATTCGTGCAATAACCGGATGATCGGACAGACGCATTGAATGATTCCCACTTTCCCGGTTTAGCTTCTTTCGGTGTTCTAATAAATTAATATTGAAATTTTTAGAAAGCAGAAGTTGTTGGTAACGTATATATCTTTTTCTCTGGACTAGTTCTTGTTTCCAAGAGGCTTAAAGTATCGAGGCCACGACCTGTCACACACAACACAATATTCCATACTTCTGCATAAATTACGTAATCCTTTTTAAAAAAAAAATTGGTTATTTATTTGATTTACCTTCCTAGTTCCTCTACTCCCTCATTTCCTTGTCCCACTCCATTTATTCTTCCTTTATTTCTTAGAATTTTATTTATTTAATTATATTTCATTATGTAAAAAACAAACCATATGAAAAATATTTATGAAATTAAACCATATATATATATATCATTTTCATCCAACGTGCACTACCACGGCTGTGACTAGGTGTGACTAGTAAGAAAGAGGTAGTGATGTATAAAGGAAGAATTTCAAAGGTTAACCATTGCTTTTTTCACTTCGTTTTTTTGGACCAGCGTGAAAAAAAAAAAAAAGATTCTCTTTCTTTTGGATTTTGGAGTGGATTCCTCTATATCGTGCACAGTTAAAAGTTAACCGTTGAAGTTGAGATTGCATATCGTTTGAGTTCCATTTTCTTTACAATATTAAAATTGTTTTCATAAATCGTACACAGTTGAAAATTATTATCTCATACAAGTGTTTTCGATAAAAATACACAATTGTCCTATTTTAATTCCCTCAACTAATCACCATTCACTTAAAAAAATTCCATCATATTCCTCTTAACTATCATTTTCAGTACAACAAAATTTATTCAATAGCTGCCACGTACGACCATGATATTCCAATATAATCTGTAGAATCAGGAGAGGTTTGCTTCATATATCAGTATTTTAAACCAAGACATTGAAGTGGTTAAACATCAAATGAGAATTAAAGTTGATTAAGCTTTACGATTTAAAGAAGAAAAGTTTAAAAGAGTCGCAAAGTTTTTGGTCTCCTTCGTGTTATTTTTCTAGCTATATTTCCATTGTATAATTAAGCTTAGAGTGTTTTTGAGATTTATGGTGACTTACTGGAGGTTTCGAACATAGAATAAGGTTCTTTAATCGAAAACCTAAACTCGTTAATAGATCACACAATCTTAATTATTATCAGTGTTAGATATTATAAATGATGATGTATATTGTACACACGGATTTAGGTAAGCTACATCGGAAAACGATGAACCATAATGGACCAATATACAACACAAACTATAATCTTATGTATAGTGGGCCTTGCCATCAGTGATTTCACTAATAAGGGCCCATTATTATTGTGGCTTACTCGTCTGAACTGAATAGTGAATTGTACAGAATGTTGGTTTTTGTTTCTTTTATCCTCATTTGTTCCCAACTAATGTTAGGCTTCCAAGTTCCAAAGAGAAAAGTGCATGAAAATCATGTAAAAATAGATGTTTTGATTTAATGGACTCCAGAGGACCAAAACTCATTATAAACCTAACAATATTCGAATGCAGATTACATGAAACAAATTTGATGGTTTGGGGGGAACTCTCACAAAATTTCTCTATATAAAAATATTCACCAGATATATTAATTTTGTGCAATCTTTTTTATTTATACAACATATCATAAGTTTCAGTTATTTTCTTAATCTTGTTATCTGGGACACGTCCCCACATATTAAAAGTCGATCCGCATTATAGCTATACATAATTACATATCCATGCATAGTAAGTTCTCACCATAATATATACTGTTATCAATTTGGGTTTGTATTTTTTATTAGTACTGGAAAATTGGCCTAATTTGTAAGCAAATGACGTCAAGACGAGGAAATATGGGTTTTAATTGTAATATATAAGACGATTTATCATGTACCAATATCTTCTATATATTAACTTACGTCTAGATTATTTTCAATGCTGATAAGATATATATATATATATATATATAAGTAAATCGGAAGATAAGCTCTTCCCCAAAAATGCAAACAACACAATGAACACATAGATGAAGCAAAACATAACCAATTATGACTTGTAGATACAGACATATGTTTCCGATTTCCCATTTATATGAATCTTTGTGATGACAAACTCGTTACATCATCGCATCTCGTTCACATTGTAAACTCGTTAACAGACGGAAGATTTTAACCATTTATTCTGTTTATCTGATCTGCTAAAGTCTGGGATTTTTTTCCGGTCATTTTGTGCCTTTTCCTGATGTCTGTAAACACTTTCTCGAACACTCACCGGTGGTGGGTCTTTTTTTTTATAATAAATTATCAATATTAAAGAAATAAAAAATAGAGAAGTAACAACTAACCAACTTTTATTTTGTGAATATATTTAATATTATATATGTTATCTAATATACACAACATATCGAGAATATATATGTAATATAGCTTCGCTATAGTTAAGTTAAATTAGTTATGGATGGTTACCCCGCAAAATAAAAATATATATCGCACGTTTATTTTATTTGCTATCAACCAAGTAGTGGTTATCTTCATCATAATACCAAAATTGTGAAACTATATAAATGATTTTAAAAAAAAAGATTGAAAATGAGATGTGGTTTCATTGAGTCTTATCTTAATAGGAAAAAATTACTGTTTTCTTAGAAGTTATTTATTTTGAAACCATAACAAAAAGATGGTGATGGAAACATTAATTAGTATTTGTTTGTGCATAAACATGTCAAGAGTGGTCCACCATTACGTAACATGAGCAGTCCGTCTTAAGAGATTCCAACTTCCAATCCCAAATTATTCATCAATTATCTAATTCTTTAGTCAGATTTGAAATAATTGCCAAGAGAAATCTTAATAACTATTATTTCGTTCAATAGCAACATGAATTGTATTACAAATGTCTATTTCATCTATCTGTCAAGTTTAATTATTGCCACATTTGAGGCTGCATATATAACAAAAGCGACCTATATAGAATAAAGTCGTTATATAAAACACACACATAATATATTGGCTTTTCTTGCTGTTCGAGAGTCAAACTCACACACGACTCACTGAAGTTTGATACAAAATATAAAACTAACTAAATGTATGGTCGAAAACTACTTATAGAGTTTGGTGGGTCGTATTTTCAACATTTTAAACTCAATTTTTATGTTGACAATAACAAAAAAAAATCATATCATATATCTCAAAACTTCAAAGAATATATCTAACTTTTTCCGCCAAACCAACAGAAAGAAGAAACCAAGAAAAGAAGCAAAATGGGTGTTCTCGATCACGTCTCTGAATATTTTGATTGCTCTCATGGAAGCTCCAAGAGACACAAAAGTCTACAGGTAATTAATTCAATATCCATTCATAATTACGTTTATCTATAATCAAATCTTTTTATATAAATAATAAATTTGTTATGGTTGGAAATTACTAGACGGTGGATGTGAGGGTTTTGATAGATTGTGAAGGATGCGAGAGGAAAGTGAGGGGAGCCTTAGAAGGAATGAAAGGAGTGAGAGATGTAACCATCGAGCCAAATGCTCAGAAAGTGACAGTGGTTGGGTACGTTGAGCCAAACAAAGTGGTGGCTCGGATCATTCACCGGACCGGCAAAAGAGCCGAGCTATATCCGTTCGTTCCTTACGACGTTGTGGCTCATCCTTATGCGTCTGGTGTGTACGATAACAGAGCCCCGACTGGGTACGTTAGGAACACCGAGTATGATCCACACGTGTCACGTCTCGCACGTGCTAGCTCCACTGAAGTTCGTTATACTACGGCGTTTAGCGACGAGAACGCCGCCGCTTGTGTTGTTATGTGATGTGTTTTATATCGATTAAAATTTTTCTTACTGGGATTTTTTTTTTGTTTGGATGTTGATGTCATCGTATGTATTAAAAGATAAAAACGAGTTAAGAAAATGTAAATTGTATGGTGATGAATTGGTTGTTTGATATATGTTAAGTAAAAAAAAAATGATAAGATAATTGGAATCCTTTGAGAAAATAGTGAGAGCAACTAATTTTATTTGCGAGATAATATTAATAATGTACAATAAAAATTATCGGAAAATAAATTAGAAAAATAAATTGAAACTATAGCGATACGGTAAGAAAAATAATGTTGTCGTACTACAAGAATAAGGAAGTTCGTAGTTTGTTTGCCCTTGGACATATTAATTAGGTGGAATACACTAATAACGAAACGATAATGCAAAGTTGATTGCTGCGGTGCTCATAATTAATCATTAGCCATGCATGATGAAGTGGGATTATTAGGTTAGTTGTCACTAATTACTTTTTCAAAAGGAAGCATCTCTTCCTTAGGGTGTAATTATGAAATAAGAGAAAATATGAGTAACACTAAGGAATCATCTTAAAACCAAAAAAAAAAAAAAAAAAAACTTAGGAATCATTGAATATAAGAAAATGCATAGATACATGCGTAGCAAACAAGCTAATTAGCTAGTTAGTCAATAATTGTCACAAGCGTTGGTTTAGGCAGGAATATTGTGTTCGTTGTCTTTTTTAATTTAATTTCAGTTTCGCGTTTTATCCAATTAATGTTCAAAATTCCAGTTTATATCAATGTATAATATGTAGTACAAACCTAATTCTTAACATACCTTTATCATTTAGTTTGTAATTATTGAAATTGCCGAATAATTTCGTTTCAGCAATGACGGATTTTAATAGAGCCACTCAGCAACAATTTACATTTATATATTCTACAAGCTAATTATGTAAAACCTTTGAACAACAACTAATCTGCAATAAGTTTGCATTATAGTATGAGAAACAAATCTCAGATCTAGTGTGGTCAACCACAAGACCAGTGAGAGTTCATTCGTCTGCCAAGTCTAAGAAACAATTATGAAATTTTCTTTTTCAAGAATCTCGTCTCGGATGGAAGATAAGATGAATAAAGTTTCAGATTTAAAAATAAAAAAATAATATATATATATATATATATATTTAGGAGGTTTATACGTAAATGTAGTGGAGCCCTACTTGGGCCTCCCTGTCAATAATAGTCCAATACTGTTTCAATTTTCAGCCTTTCAGCCGAAACTTTTCGTAACAACAGGTCGTCCTGACATTACTCAAATAGACTGCGTAAATAAACGGCATAGCGTTTATCTCTAGAATATCGAAACAGCATTTGGAAGCTAAGCTCATAACCCGCCTCCTTGCTCTCATCTCTCTACCTCCTTTTGGGCGGGAAACTGTACCAGAAAAACCTCAAGAGCAGCGAAGAGAGAGAAACAGTGAGAAGAAGAAAGATCGAGATCGAGAGAGAGATAGAGATGGCGGCGGAAGAGGGTAAAGAAGAATCGGGATTGGATCAGGTAGAAGAAGAGTTCTCTGTTTGGAAAAGGAACACACCATTTCTCTATGATCTTATGATCTCTCACCCACTCGAATGGCCATCTCTCACTCTTCATTGGGTCCCTTCTACGCCGATTCCGTACTCGAAAGATCCTTACTTTGCCGTCCATAAGCTTATCCTCGGCACCCATACCTCCGGTGGTGCCCAGGATTTTCTAATGGTCGCCGACGTCGTTATCCCGACACCCGACGCTGAACCAGGATTAGGCGGACGAGATCAAGATCCAATCGTCCCTAAGGTATTTAATTGCTGGAGGATTCTTCACTTTTTTGCGGATTTTTATTTGTTGTATTCAGTGCACACCAAATGTTCGACGAAAGTACTAAGCCCTTGTCTTGGTTTCGGGAAAAGATATCGATGAGATTTCATGAATTCAGCTTTGATATGAAATTCGGACCTTTTCTTAAGCATTTAAAATTTGGGAAAACTTTATATACAGAAGATGTTTTGATTAGCACAGAACAGATCATTACTATTAGAGACTGAGTTTTTTGAAAATCTATCCTTTGCAGGTGGAGATTAAGCAGAAGATACGTGTTGATGGAGAAGTGAACAGAGCTCGGTGTATGCCACAAAAGCCAACTCTTGTGGGTGCTAAAACAAGTGGTTCTGAGGTGTTTCTCTTTGATTACGCCAGACTATCTGCAAAGCCCCAAACAAGTGAGTGTGATCCTGATCTGAGGCTAATGGGACATGAAGAAGAAGGTTATGGATTGGCTTGGAGCTCCTTCAAGGAAGGTTATCTTTTGAGTGGCTCACAAGATCAGAAAATCTGCCTCTGGGATGTTTCAGCTGCTGCCAATGATAAGGTTTTGAACCCAATGCATGTGTATGAGGTAAGTTGAGAGTAACTTTGTTTTTGTTTTTCCTGAACTACAGAAGATTTGGGATTGTTGCATCTGATTTTATCCATGTGACATTGTTTTAGGGACATCAAAGCATCATCGAAGATGTAGCATGGCACATGAAGAATGAGAACATATTTGGTTCTGCGGGTGATGATTGTCAATTGGTGATATGGGACTTACGGACAAACCAAATGCAGCACCAAGTCAAAGTTCACGAGAGAGAGGTATAAACCATCTCTTAACTTTCTGCCTCGCTCTTATATATAATCTGTGAATCAGAGGATAATTACTATATAACCGAGGTTTGATTGCGCAATATTAATGTCTCGTTACAATATTATGAGTGGTGAATTTCTCAGACATGCCAGCTTTGCTGTGTAGACCCTTAAAAGACTCTGCAATTGACATTCTCCGTGACCATTCTTCACTATCTTGTGTTTTGCAGATAAACTATCTTTCTTTCAATCCCTTTAATGAATGGGTATTAGCCACAGCTTCCTCAGATTCGACTGTCGCCTTGTTTGACCTCCGTAAGCTGACTGCACCATTACATGTCCTGAGCAGACACGAGTATGCCTCTCTCATAATTTCTCACTTTCTTCACAGCTTCTATGTGCTTGTATCTAAAATTATTCGATCATATGTTAATAACTGAGGATTGGGAGGGCTTTGTTACAGGGGAGAAGTTTTCCAAGTGGAATGGGATCCCAACCATGAAACAGTGCTTGCATCTTCTGGCGAGGACCGAAGACTCATGGTCTGGGATATCAACAGGTACCATAATCAATATTTCCCTTTTCTTTTGATTCAAAATTGAAATTGGATTAGCTAGTTTAAGCTTGGTGGATCGTTCAGGGTCGGGGATGAGCAGCTTGAAATAGAGTTGGATGCAGAAGATGGTCCACCTGAGCTGCTCTTCTCTCATGGAGGCCACAAGGCCAAGATATCAGACTTTGCCTGGAACAAGGACGAGCCTTGGGTCATCTCAAGTGTAGCTGAAGACAACAGTCTTCAAGTCTGGCAAATGGCCGAAAGCATCTACCGCGAAGATGATGAGGATGATAATGATGAAGGCAACCAAAATGCACAACATTCCAATGAAAACCAGAAATGATTCAACTCTTTTGGTGGATGATGATGACTTAACTGTTGTTGTTAACGTGTTTGAGCCAATATATATTAAACAAGTTTGGTGTATGCACTACCCTAAGTACGAAGCAATCGTTTTTTCCAGAACATCTGCTATGATTCTTGACTTTTATAGTTCACAAAACCATAAATCCCATTGAAGTCAACAAAAGGGTTTGCTAAGCAACTTGGGATCACAATTGTGAGAACATTGCAATGAGCAGAGACATCCCCTCAAGCTCTAAGTATAAAACAGTGTGCTTCATGGGCATACCTTGTTCTTCACCAAGCAACATGATGCTTAATGGGAAGTCGAAATCCTGTCTTTACTACCAAGTCTGGGTACTAATCAATAAGATTCAAGAATCCTTAAGTATAGTTGTTCTTTTTAAAGCATATAAGGAAGAAGATCTCAGGAAGTGAATCTTTTATAACTCACCTGTCCAGAGATCTCACTCGGGCCACAAAGAAACTCCCCACCAACTCCTTAAAGCTGTAATTCAGCAGTTAAAAAAATTTCATGCATCTCATCAACAACTTCTGTAGCAAAAACAATTGCTACTTGTCATGCACAGACCCAAATTTCAATCAACTTCTTCGACATAAACTTAAGAAGAAGCAACTCAAGTATGGAAACAAATGGCAGGAACACACAAAACATTTGAGTTTGTATTAACAATATCATCCTTCTAGTTCGGCAAGCTCAACAAGGAAATACAATGGTAGGAAAAGAGAGTCGGAGAACAAAAAAACAAAAATGAGAACACAAAGGAACCTGAGCGGAGCTGATGCTGCAGCTGAACTCTACAACTTATTTGGAATACAATATATATGCTGGTGGAAATAGATGGTACAGGCTTGATGAAACTTCAAACAGCTCTTGATGCACGATGCCCACCTAAACGATGAGCAAAAAAACATAAGTGAGTTCATACTAATTCTATCAAGCAAACTAAAAGAGAACGTCACGAATCTGTTTCACGTTATATAAAACATACCAAGACAAGAGTTGATCAATAATCAGAGTAAGTAAACAACCTCCGGATTTCCACAGTTACCCCCAAAACCAAAACGATTTAAAGAGAAAACTGTAAGGTATAAAAGTGCCACCTTTTTTCTTATTCAAAACAGATGCATTAGCATTGTTGAATGATCCGTTTAAATTTCCACCTAGGTTCTGATTAGCCATGCATTGTAGCTGATCAAAATCACAACCACTTAACCCTTGGTCATTGATCGATGCACCTTCTTGGCTATTCCCTCCAAACCCACCCTGAGGGCAATAAACTTCATCATCGCATTGCACATTACACGGATTCATCATGTGTGAGAAAGAGGGAATATTTGCAGCCATAGGCTTCTGATAAGGAAAAGATCCAATCTCCCCATCTATTCTTCCTCTTAAATCCACAAGCAAACACTTGAGCCTCGAGACCTCAGCTTCCAAGGTAGCCTGATTTTGCAACCTCTTCACCAGCTGCTGATTCACCGCCCTAAGCCTTGAGACCTCGTCCTCCAAGGAAGCAGCTTTAGCCTTCTTCTTCTCTCTATACTTTCTAACCGCTTCTCGGTTTCCCAAAGGTCTCTTTTCGCCTTTCTTCCCGCAAGACTCAGCTGTATCATCAGTAGAAACTTTTTCATCGCTCTCCTCAGGAAGAATCTTGGTGTGTACATGGAAACACGTGTGAGTATGAGTATTCTCTGGTCCCGTTGGGTTACAGGTGTGAGTGTGGGTACAAGCAGCATTAGTATCCATCAAAAGCCCATCAAAGAAACTATCCATCGAACAGTTGCTAGGTGGTAACTCACCCATCTCCGAACTCGAAAACACTTCCTGATTCGAGAAATCAAGCTCGCCGTCTTCCATTACTAAAACCCACCCACCACGAAACAAAGTAACCTTACTCTTCTATTGACCTCACCAACCCAAAAATCGATACTTTCTAGATACAAACTTGGCCAAATCAACTAACACAAGTCAAATCTCGAGCCCCCGAATCAATCAAAATCCCTAATTTCACAACAATTCGAGCAATTCACCAACAGAAAATACTCAATTTCTGCTAAATTCAAATACCCGATCCTCTAATTGAGAAAACAAAAAAAAACGTACCTTTACAGCCACTAGAGCTTCAGATTAGCGGTTCCAAGAAAAACCCTAAAGATCGAATTTTTAGAAGAGTGATGAGAAGAGAGGAGAAGATTTTATAGAGTAAGGGTCAAAGGAAGAAGCACGAGGACGTTGATTTATAAAGACGACGCACAAAACAGATGGCATCGTTTCGGTGGCCGGAGAAAAGGCATGAACATATGTATGATAACGATTTCGAGTTGCACAGATTCTCTTTTTTTATTTTTTTAAACTAAATTTTAATTGTTTACCAAAAAAAAAAAACTTAATTTTAATTATGTCCTTCCACATTACATAAAAGATTGAACGTGATTGGAGCTCAGAATCTTATATTAATTTTATAATTAAGCAGACTCAAAACTTTGTATTATCATGATAATAATATAAGACTAAACATGGATGTACCAACAAGTTACATGAGAAAAAAAAACACAAAACAATACAAAAGAAGCATTGACTTGAAAAGAAACAATAATTTCTCAAGTACGGACGTTTATTTTTTTTCTCATTTTTTTCTTTATTTAGTCTTGTCCATTTTCAGGACTTGGTTTTTGTTGGCTATTTTTAAATTCACATTCTTAAAAAATTACATATTACACAACTAATTTTCACCAATCATGTTTTTATTTTAGAAAATCAAACCCAAAATCCTACTATTACAGCTAAAACCCTAGGGTTATAACTGTTACCAATTTATTTTCGTTATTTCTTCTTCTTCTTTTTTTGTCTACTAAAACACAATATTTGAGACATCGACAAAAAATGTAGAAATCCGTAAAAATTAGATAGACTTGGACGTTTAGATGTACAGTATATATGTTTCTTTACACCGGCTGACAATTTTAGATATCATGTATCGCATCAAATTCTTTTATAATCTATAAGGTTTTCCCACAACCAAATACGGCAAGAAGAAGTTGAATATTGCTATTATTAGTAAATTTATATAGACGTATTCTCAATATGTATTGTTGTAATTCATATGTTTATAAGACAACTAGGTTCCACGTCGTTATAAGAAAACAAAGATATTTTTTGTGATTTAAAAAATCAAATAGATTGTTTATCACCAGATCTACTTTATCTTTTGTGATTGAAAAAACAAATAAATGGTCGTTAATCAATAAACTTCTATCTTCAACTTGTTATTTTTCTCTCTTTTGGAAAGCTTCTATTACTTAAATAGTTGGTTGATGTTGACATTAGTGATCGTGAAAGACGTAGCTTTCTTTTAGGGGTTGTACTTTATATATTTTAAAATAAAAAAAGTTGGTGCAAATTTTTTATTTCTTTTGGCTAGAGGGGTACTTAATTCATTTATTATTTATTCGATATTCTCTATGGTCTTGGTTCTTCCTCCGACACCGTTGAAATTAGCTCGTTCTTTGTTACTTTTTTGATACATCATGATGATCTCTTGAGATCTGATTTAAGCCTCTTTACGCTATAGATCTTTTGATGTGTGAAAAGACCTTCATATTTCAGATCAGAACTTTGGAATGTAATCATTCCACATTTCCAATAATGTTTCCCTTTTATCGATATTTTCTAAATGCCAAAAGTTTCAATCCAATGGTTTTTCTAATCTGGTCTTATCGGCTATCTACATGATATATAATTTCACTTGCAAAACATAATATTAGGATTATAACTACTATATATATTTATATATCTTATTCTTTAGATGGTATACAAATTGGAGACTACAATCATATTTATTAGGACTTCAAGTGGTTGAAATGATCATCTTTTGCGAAATATTAAATGTAAATCTCCTCTTGAACCTATAGACACTAGTGTTCTAAAATTTGTTCTAAACTCCTATATAGACGACGCTTAAATGTTAGGCGTACAGTAAGATGCTCTAGTTTCGTGCATTGCGGAGGTATAGGAAGATTAAAGAAAATATTAAGATGCTTAAATCAACTGCCGACCCAAAACAAAAAAAAAGCTTAAATCAACTTAGGTGTTAACGAGTCAATTTCACTTTTGTAAACCATTCTCCTCCTATTTGGCGTGATATAACAAATCAAACAATACTCTACACATTAGATAGAGTACATTACCATTGTTTTGCTTTTTAAATTTTATGCGGACCCGTAAACGCCAAATACGTTAGCATAACCAATTAACTTATACATGTAATGAATACAGTTACTATATGTTATGAAAGTTCAAGTAATAATATAAACTATAATCTATACCGATTGCACCATGAAATGGTCAGTTTAAAAGATCTCAAGCAATCCGAATACAAATACGGACAATCATATACAAAAAGAATGTGGCATGTCTCAAGCCATAATTTTATATAAAAAATAACCAGATTTCTTAAATAAAGTTTGCATCAATTTTGACTCACATAATGGTAAGTTGAACCATTTAAACCGTTTAAAAGTATTTACGGTTTATGCTACTCCCTCCGTTCCATATTATTTAATTTTCTAGCTTTTTTCTCTTGTTCCACAATATTTGATTTTTAGTATCATTTAATGAAATTTTGATTAAACATTAATTATTGGTTGACCAAAAAAATTAATTAGTCTCTCTTTTTTCTTTTAAAAGTTCCAAATATGAAGAGTTACAACTAACTCCTCATTTTTTTTTTGTGAATACATTATTCTCTACTTTTTTGTCTTATCAACAAAATGAAACAAAAAAAAAATATACAAGAAAAAATGAAAGAGAAAATAGAGTCAAGAGATGTTTATATGATCAAAACTACACAAATAAATTGATTTAAACAAATCATCGAATAATGGAGATAATGGCAAACAAGAAATTGAAGAGTGCTTCCCCAAGTGTTCGAAATATCGGCCGATGATTAATCCACCGCAGCGCGCCGCTCACCCTTGTCGACTTTAGGTGAATCGAGCAATGGTCAACCGACTAATACCGCCGTGGACCGATTAACTGAGGAAACCCGATTTGCCCAAACCAGTAACCTAAAAAAAAAATTTCCTTTTTCCTCGATTAAAACTCACTCGCTGCTACTTTCCTCGATCAAATCGGTAACCTCGTGTTTCTCTGTTAGTTTTCTTTCTTCCATTTCTGTTTGATTTCAAGTTTTAGTTTTGTGATTTTGTTGAAGCTACCGAAAGGCTGAGCTCAAATTAAGCGTATTCCGTTCAAATTTGATTGTTTCAGAATGGTGAATGAATTTAATGAATTACCATCATATCATCAGTATATGTATGTATCTTTGATTCTTTGTTAACTTAAGTTCACATACATTTTTGGTTCCTCGTTAATTTAGCTTTGTGTTTTAGCTAAGGGTTTGTTTTGTTGAGGTGAGATGCCTTTGATATTCTCGATGATCCGACAGACATAACTATTTTGTGTTTTGGATTACACGAGATGCAGACATGTTCATCGTAGTGATATTTTTGTGAACTTCTTTAATACAGCTGTTTTTGTGAACTTCTTTAATATCTGAATAGTTCATCATACACGAGATTTGCTAATGATGAACTGTTTTTGTTTTGTGTGCCCTTATAACTTGTAGTTTGAAGATGGTAACTTCATGAATCAATTTATTATTACTTAGATTCGCAGTGTGTCATCTTGATTTTTAATAAACAATGTTAAAGAGCTCACTTTTCATGCAACTTAAGTGCTTATCATTAGCAAATTCAAAGATGTTTTTTTTGATTATTATACAGGTCAACATGAAAAAGATATAAGTGCACTTGGGTTTAACAAATTGATTTTATAAACGCCTGACCATAGAAAGAGGTCGTGGGAATATTGTAGAACTACAAGGAACTCTATTCTAGTTACGCCAGTCTGTGGTTATGTACGCACACTCTTTTATGAACTTAGCCATATGTGTCTAATCTGAGTATACAAATAAAGACATTATCTTTAGGTCTTCTTATCTGTAAAGTTGAAATTGCGAGCGTTGAGCTGAAACTAAATATTGGAAATCACAAGAATAGCTCATTTTTCCTGTGATTCATCGATCCATCAGGGTAATTATGTAAACTTTGCTTCATAATGGTTTAATAAACTTGATGTGAAAATGGGAACGGGCTATGGGAAGATGAGTAGGAAAGTAATAATTTCTGATTATTGAATAGTCGAATACGAGTAATGGTTTGGCAATGACGTAGTTGTTGTATAAGAATGTCTTAGTCTCTTGGATTTATAATGATGTCGGCCTCGATATGATCGCTTTGGCCATGTTTGCTTTGATTGACTTAGTTTCTCTGATTTGGTAATGTTAGGAACCAGATAAGGAATGGATGATATTCCTCTTAAAAGAAATTGACGATATGGGATGGAAATTTGGAACACTGATCCAACTAATCCGACAAAGTGGAATGCAAGCGTGTGGCAAAGTGGTCTCTGGGTGTATGTGACAAGTTTCACATTGCTCAAAGGAAAGGTAATGTGTCTTCTTGTCCAAATGCAAGAGGATAAAGGAAGTTTAGGTCTTGATGAACTTAAGAAAAGAAGGTCTAAAAAGAAAACAAGAACAAGATTTAAGGGATGAGGTAAACATTGAAAAACGTGGGGGCATTGATGAAGAAATGGAAGAACAGTTGGAAACGAAATGTTCACTTTCAAGGTCCGATTGACAAGTTCTGCTACTTGTATCAATCCGTAAGCGCCGGAAAACGGCAATGAAAGCATACATGATGCGATATCTTAAGACACATGCCGTGAGACAAGATTATGTTTATCGTTTAGCAGATTCCTTTTAATGCCATTGATAAGTGAACCTTTTAAGTTGTTTTGAAGCTTTAGGTCATTGGGTTCGGCGCCTCCATCTCAGACGATGCGGAACCATTATTGAATGAGGAAGTTCTTAGACAAAAGAAAAACTTAAGAGTCTTGAAGAAGAGTGAGAAAGAAGGGTGCTGCTATGACGATGCTGACATATATGAAGAGGAGAAGCATCATGAATCTGTATTAACTCAAGAGGAGGAACCCGCTTCCTATCTTCCAAGGACACTTCAAAGGACTCTCACACATGTCGTTCATATTTGAATACATTGACAAATGTATTGAAGATTTAGAGGCTGAAGATAAGTAAGTGGTCACGATAATGCTACTAATAATGTATGCTGCAAGATTGCTCAAAGAGAAAAGACCAAGAATTTTTTGGACAGGATGTGTGCTCATACATTAGACTTGGTTCTTGAAGGAATTTCAAGTTGCCTATGTTTGCTAAAGTTATAACAAGCTAGGACTCTACAGTCGTATTCACATCACAAGACTTTAGCATTGATGAGGACATTTACAAAGAAGAGACATTGTCGACCTGAGCAACAAGGTTTGCTACATGTTTGACTCTCCACAATATGAGAAAAGACAGCAAGGCAATGTTTACTAGTGATGAGTGGTATGATTGCAGTCATTTTAAGTCTATAAGGGTAAAACTGAGATTGTTATGAGCTTCTGATTTTGGAATTGTGTGATGGTTGTTCTAAAGGTGTCTCAGTCAAGTTAAAGTGCTCGACTTCAGATGGAGAAAAGATACCTTCAATGGGGTTTGTTTATGGAGAGGTTTTAGTAGCAAAGCAAGCAATCAGGGAAGCAACAAATCATTTGAATTACAAACCTATATTTCAATGATGAGAAAATCAAAGGAAGGTGAATAGTCCTTTACATATACGCCTACTTCCTAAATCCGTATTACTTTTACAAAGATCCAAAAATCCAGTTTGATTTAATTATCGAAGGATTCATGAGTAGAGATTTTCTATCACTGACTTTGATAAGCAAGATAAAGTAGTTAACCATGAGATTAGTTTGCAAGAACAAAGGATCTTTTAAGAAGCTTAGACTTAAAGTCGTGAGAAGAATCATGACAAGTTTGATCCTGGTCTATCTTTAATCCTTTTTATTTTTGTTTTATATATACAAATTTGTAATTTATGTCAATTGTTTATAGGAAATTGTGGGCAACATATGGGTGGTGCTCCAACATTGCGTTAGCTACTAGATTCAGATTGACCACTAGTTCTTCAGCTGTGAAAAGAACTGGAGTAGCTTTAGGGTTAGTTGATTTGTTTATAATCATCTTTTGTTTTAAATTATTTGATTGTCATGTTCTTATTTTACTTTTACGATTCACAAAAGAAAGGAATAGACTAGATGTTTCTCTAAACAATCTAGTCTATGTCCAATTCAACGCAAGGCTATTCAACAAGCAAAGAAAAGTCAGGAGCGAATGTCGATGTGCTCTTTGATGATGGCAATGAAGATACAAGTGGAAGAATGGTTGGTGGGAAGACGTGTAGAACAAGATGTCAACCTTAATGAAAATTTATTTTACGTTCTACGCAAGAGATCTCTATGATGATGACTTTGAATCGAACAAGATGTTATTGACATGGAGTTTGAACCTGATTTATACCAAGAGGTGCCTCAGTTTCGTGACTCACAATCAGAGGTTTGATACTCTTAGCCACTGGTCTCTAGTTTCACTTGTCTATCGCTTAGTCTCTCGCTTCATGGTTTCATGATTACTCATCTTTGGTTTCATGTTTTAATTATCGATGGTGTTGCTTGGAAAGAGTGAAAAGACTCGTATATATGATTACGTGAAGAGAGAACTAAATGGTGTATTAAACCGGGAATAAAAGAAGTGATTATTGCATCGTATTTCATCAGTGTCTCTGGTTTCATGTTTTAATTATCCCTGGTTTCATGTTTCATGTTTTAATTATCACGGAATTGTCCCTCGCTGGTTTCATGGTTTCCTGTTTCATGTTTTAAGTATTCTCGGTTTAATGTTTTTATCGCGGTGTTGCGAAAGAGTCAAAAAAACGTGTCAATAGCTTGAAAATGATTATATGGTTTCATATTAACTCATGGCTTTGTGACTAACACTCTCGGATTTTTTTATTGTTTGCGCGTGGGATTCCTAACTAACTAACAAGGATAAAGTTCAAACACATCTGTAAGTCCAAAACACATGATATAACTTGATCTTTGGAGATGAAAAGGATAAAGATTTCCTTTCTTTTTCTTCTTTCGTTGTATTCTCAAGCATCACAATCTATTTTTTTGTCTATCAGCGATGGACTTTCATTTTGTATTTTGAATCGAGATGTAAATTGTTCTTCGATATATATATATGGCTTTTATATTGTAAGATCTTTATGTAGATGATATAATTAGTAGATTAAGAATGATTATGTAATTTAAACTAAATGTATGTCATAGAACTATTAACATGAAGTTAACTGAATAAAATTTACTATTGTTACAATAATTGATGAAATTTACTATTGTTAGTTTGTTACATGTATACAATTTACAAAAAAATTAAAAAAATTAAAAAAAAACCTTGAAAACTAATCCCCGATTAATCTTCGATTAATCCCCGATTTTCCAAAAACGCTCAAGTCTCTCACTCTCCGCCCTAGGACCGCCTAGCGTTTATTAAAACATGGCTTCCCCCTATCATAAATATTTTAAAAATAAATAAGATACTCTTATAAAAATGATAAAGTTCATATACGTAGATATTAATAAGAAAAAAAGAAAAACAGAAAAATATCATAATTTATAAGAATAACACTCAACTACATCACGAAAGATATGATAACAAATACCAGAATTTATATAAATAAATAAATAATAAAATTAAAATATCAGAATGTCAAGAAACGATTAACAATAATGAGAATAATTCTCTTGTTTTTCATGAAGTGGATTATTCGATGAAATAAAATCTTTTGGTGGAATTTCATTCAAATCAAAGAGAAATTGTCTTTCACTATTTTCAGGTGATAAATTTAGATCAAAATTATGAAAAGTCATCGATGATTTTTAGTAATGGTGTAAAATTGTGTCAATATATATACAAGAACAATATGACGCTTGATTATGTTGGTTTTGGCTCCAATCTAAAAATTTTAAGTTTTGATTAACGTAAATGGCTCCAATTTTAAAAATTTAAAAATTTGATTATTTTAAATAATTGATTTTGTTATAAATCAATCGTTCAAAAATACACCTAAAAATAGGAGTATATAAATGATTTCGACTGGAGAATCCTAAAAGACCTAATTAATATAGACAGTAATTATTAAGAAACATTAATTATTTAATAATTTGAGCTAAAAATAAGGGTCAATAAATTTTTCTTAACCTGGAACGGGGGGAGTATTAGTTCTATTTGTAAAAAACTAAAATAAAATAAAATTTAAGGGTAAAATTAGCATGAAATATCGCATCAGCTGTTTTGAAGCCTATCCGTTTAAAAAACACATAGATCCTATAATTTTTCTTTCTCTCAAATAAAAACGGATCCTGTATCAGAACCGGTTTACACACAAATATCCATTAGTTATAAACACAATTCATACATATTATTTTTTAAAGATATATTGTTTGTAACTAAAATATAATTATCCTAATCTTTTTATTGGATTAATATACACTACACATTACTACCAATAAGATTTTACAATATACTTATTTAATTAAATAACAAATAAAAAGTATAAAAAAATATTACCTCCATGCTAACCTAAATTGCATACAATATTTAAAATTGTATTCACAAATATTAACATACATTACACATTAAAATCACTTCAAAATTTATAATATAATTACTCAGTTAGTAAACAAATAAATGTAGAACTTTCCCGGAAGCCAGCACATGATTTAATATTGGATTAACAATTAGCACACTATTTAATTCAATCACTTTAATAGCAATTAACATGTATTACATACTAACACCAACAAAACTTATAATAAAATTAATTAATACAATAACAAATAAAAACTTTAAGACCATTACCTTCGAAGGCTAGCACGGATTATCAATGTAGTTAGTTAATGAAATGTTATTTCATGTCTTTCTTAATATCGAAGCAATTTAATGGGAGTTGATGATTAACTTTCAATATCTCTTCTTTTTTTCAGCGGTCAGAGGTCACCATCTCTTTTTTTGACACTTAAAAGGCCTCGCACAGACCAACGACTTTACTTCTTCACGGCTCCAACGTCGACTGTGTCTTCAGGTAGCTTTGAGCTCATCCCCATTGTAACATGTCATAAAAAGATAAAAGGTTAGTCTTCCATATTAAAAGATTAACCTTTGTCTATAGGGTCAAATTTGAATTGGTCCCACAATCGGATCTTGAGATAGGCATAGTTGATATTGAGATGATTCTTTTTGGGAATGATTTTTTTGGTATCTACAAACTATCATCTCAAAGATCAGGGAGCTACTATTTGTTAAGACTAACAAAAAGTTATCAAGTAAATTCCATAAACTAAGAAACAAACCCCTAACTAAAAGCAGAGCTCCTTATGTTTGAAGCTCCCTAGATGAGCTACAAGAAGAAAAAAGGCTGTTGTTACTTCTCTCCATGCTGCTGATTGATGCAGATTCATCGTCTTCCACCTCAAGCATCGCAAGGCTTAAGTGTAATTGCATGCTGGAATTCGGGTAAACCTCGTCATCGAAGCAATCTTCGTTTTCTTTTTCTTCCATAATCCATTTTCCGACTTCGTTTTCATCTCTTAGTAGCCTCAGTATCTGAAGAAACAATAAATATTAGTTCTTGACGAGGGACTTAGTTTTCTTGGAGATGGAAAAAAAATCTTACTTGTCTGATATTGGGACGATGTGTGGCGGATCTTGTGAGGCAATGTGACGCAGCAAGTACCATTCTTTGAAATCGAGACTCGTCGAATATCTCTGTTATATCTGGATCCAAAAGCCTTTTTAAATTTCCATTCTCAATCAATGGTTTTGCCTGCATTTCCCAAGGGAGTATTATTTAGGGTTTTATTAAATGTTGCTTACGGTACAAGTAACCAGAGATTTTATCACTGACTTTTCCGTACATAAAATACTCCGGTGCAAGGTATCCAAAAAAACCTACCCACATGACCAAACTCTCTTGTCCTCTAGGATTCTGAGGCGAAATAGGTTTTTTTCCTGATATGAGCTCAAGCAGAACCACTCCAAAGGCGTAAACGTCGATTTTATCACTGACTTTTCCGTACATAAAATACTCCGGTGCAAGGTATCCAAAAGTGCCCACCACGTCAGCTTGTATCGAATATTGAGAAGATGTCGTAGGTCCCCACATCGACAACCCAAAATCTGACAGCTATCCTCAAAAACATAGCTATCAATTATGAGTTCATGAAGACAATTAGCAAAAGATATCAAAGTCAGAAGCTTTCATCATTACCTGAGGTTGGAGCTCATCCGAGAGAAGAACGTTGGAAGTTTTGACATCTCTGTGAATCACTGGCTTAGAACACCGGTTATGAAGATAATCTAGCGCTTCCGCCAACCCGATAGCTATCTTGAATCTCTCTTTCCATGATAATACATGCTTTCCCTTTTGCGTACCTGCAGAATCAAGCGTCATCACACTTTATACCAAATCAATCAGAATCTTATATATATGTGTGTGTGTGTGTGTGAAGTTGAGAGTGTTGTGTTACCGTGAAGGGTTTCCTCTAAACTTCCTATGGATGAAAGATTGTAAACGGAGATTAGATAATTGTCTTGTACACAAACACCAAGTAAGGGTGAGATGTTTTGGTGACTCAAAGAAGAGATAATGTTGATTTCATGAACAAAATCTGTCATAGCTTCTTTAATTGATGATTTCAAGATTTTCACAGCAATGCCTTTTCCATCTTCAAGAATCCCTCTGTACACTTCGTTGCATCCTCCTTTCCCAATCAGATTATCTGTCATGTAAAACCAAATATCAATACAAACTCATCAGGAGAGGCAGAGAGATAGAAAAAACAGAGTACCTTGAGAGAAATCTGATGTTGCCTTCTTAAGAACATTGTAGCTAAACCATTTTTTGTTGTCTCTCAATATGTCCTTAAGTTGTTTCTTGATAGAGCATGTCTCATAGTTAAGATTCTGCTGATGATTTGGAAACCGTTCAGGTAAGCTCAAGACCCAACTTACCACTGAGACTTTCCGCGTGTGCCATCGGTGAACTTGTGGTGTCCCTAAAGTTGCTCTTTTAAGGAAGGGCCAACCTGGTTTCTCATCTAATAATATATCTATAGATGGAAATGAAATCGATCTTCCTGAAATCTTCCTCTTTTCTTCACCCATCTTCAAGAGTTCTTTGCTTTTTACACTCGATTCATCATACTTGCATTCACTATAAAAAAAGTTCAGAACTTGACCTCATATCTAGATTATGAGCCGAAGTATTGACCAAAGCCATTGCTATTAGAGATAGTTATTGATGGCCAAGACTTCAGCCGTTGGATGCAATTGTTTCGCACAGAATTTAGCAGTCGATGTGCAACAAATCCTGAAACCTGAATCTGTGGTTAGGTTACATCAAAATTGAAAGAAAACGAAACAGTTTTTTTTTTTCTTTTCAAGACTTGTTTTAAGTATTTTCTCACCTTAGTCTTCTTGAAATTTTGATTCCAACTACAAAACCTTGTGAACTTAACGTCCTTGTAAAACCTCTCCTATAAGCTCAATCTGTGTGAGCTAAATGCTCGTTTATCTGCATAAAAACAGAGGAATCAAACAAACAAAAAACTCCATTAGAACAAGTAATTTGTTGATGGTATTAGGAAAAGAAGATAAAATCTTATTTGTTTATATAGCCATTTTTGTCAATAATGGAGAAAAAATGTGGTTCTAAAATATAAACTATTATGAGCATTAATTAACGGACAAGATAGTGTTACCAAAACTCGTTGTATGTGTCTATTATTAAATTTGTTAGTTAAGTTAATTAAATTAACAGAAGAATCGAAATCTGCCACCATGTACCATCAGCATTTTGTACCTGCTACGACTAAAAACAAGATTGACCCTAAATAAACAAAATAAAAAAATCTTACACATTAAAAGACTTGATTATTCTTAGAAGCAAATGTTGATCTTCTTCTATCAGAAAATCATAGCAAGATGATTGAATTTGTTGAATCAATGAGTTTATAATCAAATATAAACCGATCGGATCAAGAAAGTGTCGGCGAGAGAGAGAGTGTGTGTGGTTGGGGAAGAGAGTGAGTTAACAACAGAGATACAATGACCAATTTTGTTTTTACAGATTTTAATATTTTACGTTAGTAAGCTAGGGCAAACCGGCAATATTAGCGTGGAAACCCTCGATAACCGGTGAGTCAAAGGGGATTTGTGAGTGTGTGACCACCGGCAATTGCGGGTTATACGTAACGAAGACGCCTCGACACAAGGCTGCCTCCTACGTACGGCAATGGCTTGAGAATTAAATGAACAAGAGTCCGTGCACACTACGCACTTTTCTTCTTCATATTTTCAAAAGCTTCTACCTTTCTATTTATTTATTGAAGCTTAAGAAGAATTTGGAAATCTAATACATTTTATCTGTTTTCATTAAGTAGGCAAGTAAGAAAAGAAAGAAAAGTAAATGATGTTCATAGGATAATGTAATGTATGAGATGATATGTGGAAGAGTTGACACATATGTTAAGTATATTTGGTATTCTGTTTGGATTATTTATTCCTAATGAAACTTCAATCTATTGATCATTCTGATGGTGAGATTTTGAACAGCTCGTCCTCGAAAATTTTGTATGGTTATATTGTTTTTGAGCGGCCAAGGAGAACACACTAGAGGACAAATCATCAACTATAGCCTAATAGTGTTACAAAGATTTTGGCTCGACTTGAGTGATGCTTCAGGTAGATCTTATCACTGTATTTTGTGAAATATGACGTCATAACCCAAAAACCAAGTCAATGCAGCAGTGTGCATGTGTCCAATTATTGAATCAAAATCAGAAAACCAAATGCTTCGTACTCGTGCCTTATAGGCTATGAATCCTATGATATCAAGTAATCTTTAAAGTTAACAAGAATATATAAGCGATTTTAATTTCACGTGTCTTTGCTCTAGTAGGGAGTTTTATTGTGACAGTCTGTCTATATGAGATTAAAAAAATAAAATATTCTCAAAAACAAGTTGACATGTGATTGATAATCAATCACATTTTATCATAAATCAAGCTACCGACGCCTAAAAATTGATACATAGTAATTTCCTAGATTTGGTATTGCATCATTCATAGAGGTGGGCACAAAATCTGAACTCAAAATCCGAACTCGAATCCGATCCGAAAAATCTGATTCTAATCCGAATTTGTTATTGAAAAAATATCTGAATAGGTTTAGAGATATAAACCCAAAAATCCAAAAAATCCAAACCGAATCCGAAAAATTATACTAAAAAAATACTAAACTCGAACTCGAATCCGAAATAATCCAAATCGAATCTGATCCGAATATATAAAATATCCAAATGAAATCTAGAAGTCTAAACTCGAATACTTGAAAACCCAAAAATTCTAAACCAAATCCGAACGGTACTCCGTACGTCCAAAAACTCAATTTTAGTGCTAACAAATAAATATTTACGTCATGGAGGAAAGTTGGTACGTACATAAACATATCAAAGTCTCTATTGTGATTGAAAGGCTTATTAGGTGAATATTAGTTCACTAAACGTCCTGACATATAGCTGACATATCTAATTATTTCAATTAATTTGGTATTGTAGGAATCGCATAAATCAGTCGAGGGGCAGTTAAAGCAAAGAAAGAGATTGATTAACAAACGAGGTTCGTTTGGTAAAGAGAAGCCAAGTATATGACTAAAATAAAATCGAGTAAGTTAAAAAAAAAAAAAATCGAATAAGTTAACTCAATAATTATATCTCCAAGGAGAAAACGTCTAGTCAATAATAGAAAAAATATACTCCGTATATATCAAGGATTTGATGAAAATCAAAAGTTAATATTTTCTCAAGTCTTATTAATAAAATAATATTTCTAATATATTTTGTCACCTTTATATATTTATCAAAATCGGTGGTGTCACCCAAATATTATTAAAATCCATAACCATATATTATTCCAAAATTTATTTCGATGGTTTTCTTGCCCCTCGAGTCTTTTCTGAATCTCTTTTATACTTTTTTTTTAATTGTAATAAATACATAAAATCGATTTGAGTGCAGATACTTCTGTTTCAAAATAAGTAACACAAAACCTTAAACAGGGCTTCTTTGAGAAAGAGAAAGCGTTTTAATGATTTGCAAACCTTAGAAATAGTGAGTGTAGTGCTTCATTGGTCTTTAAGAATGTCTCAACAGATGTTTCCAAGGCTGTTAATGTTTGAGGGAAACACTTTGGTTCTGAAATCATCAGAACCAAGGATCAAAACTTGGTTTTTTTAATGAATGTCAAGGAGGAGACTTTTAAGTTGGTATTGTTAAAGTTATTAATTACCTCTGGACCATTCTTGTCTTAGTTTTTGGTTTGGAAAATGAGTTTTGTACAAGAATTGGCAAACTAAGAATGATTTCTAAGTAGAAGAAACAAGAAAGACTGAGAGGGTTCCCTAAATTCATCTGCAACAACACCAATATTGGCTACTTCTAGCTGAAACTACGTAAGAACTTAATTGGAATATAATCCTTAAACGATTTGTGTGAATCTAGGAAACAAATAAATCAAGCATTCGTGCTATATTTACAGATCAAAATGCAAACAAGAGTACAAATACTTGTTACTAGTTCTTCAACTTTGTCAATTTCGGACTACAAACAACAGATTACTGATTCCTTGGGTAAACAAGTTATGAAAAAGGAGAAAACAAATACTTGTAGCTCTATTTCTCCTGTTGTTTCCTTTCTTCTTGTTGAATCACAATATTGAACAACTTTTCTGAGATTTTCTCTTCTTCTTCTTCTTGTTTTTTGGTGGCTGGAGAACGACCTTGATAGCCGCATCAAACACTGCTTTTACATTCTGTTGAACAGATAATGGAAATGGGCAATCATCAGCGGATTCAATAGGCGGTTTTGGACGGGTAAAGATTAAAATTAAAAAAATGGACTCTCAGGTGGTTACCTGTTGAGTTTTTGCACTGCATTCGATATAAGCAGGTGCCCCAATCAGCTTCTTTAGTTCTTCACCCTATTTTGATACGACCAAAAGATGAAAAATGTGGGTTTTTAACACGGAGGATTCCATTAGAATCAAATGAGAAGAGTGTGAGAAAAGGTACCTGAGCAGTAGAGATAGGCACAGCTCCAGGGTGCTCGGCAAAGAATTGCTTATCATCTCGAAGATCTGAAAGAGAGTCATCCAATATCAGAAAATTTCCCAGAATAGAAAAAATGGTAATGGGTTGATTAAGAGTTGAGGTAAAAAGAAACCAACCAAGCTTTGTTCCAACGAGGATGATGGGAACACCAGGAGCATAATGTCTCAGTTCAGGAACCCACTAAGAATCAAAAGCAAGAAACCAAATGAATTCTATCAGAATCACTAAATGAGAATTAGAAAAAAAAGGAAAGAAGTCTCAGGGGACGACCAAAGATTAAACCTTTTTAGAAACATTTTCATAGCTAGCTTTGCTGACAAGTGAGAACGCAAGTAAGAAGACATCAGCGCCGCGGTAGCTCAAAGGTCTTAGTCTATTGTAGTCCTCTTGCCCTGTTTCACGGAGTCAAAAAAAGAGAAACAAATGACTCCCTGGAAGAGGAAGAAACTGAAAAGAAAAAGAAAGAACACCACAAATCCAAGGGTAACAACTAGCCTGCAGTATCCCACAATCCCAAGTTGATAGTGTTCCCATCCACAATCACATTGGCACTGAAATTATCGAACACAGTTGGCACATAATCCTGTCACAATGAAAAATTCTATAAACATTAGCCACAAAATGACCTTCCACAAAGTTATCTAACACACTTAATAAGATCATAAAACAGATTACACATCCCAGAGAAACACTGCTAATTTGCTATGGTATATGAAGCTGAGATTCTCAAATCCTAAAGATCACTACAGTACAATCACTGAGATAGCAGAAAGAACAAGACTTTAAGAAAACCCAACAAATACTTATGACTAAATCCAACTCATAAGCTTCGCACCCAACAACAAATCCAACTAACCTAAGCTAAATTTCATCAAATCAAAGTAAAAGAAAAGAACTTTCAGCTGACCGTGGGGAAAGTGTTGCTAGTGTAGGAGATGAGAAGACAAGTCTTTCCAACAGCGCCGTCACCGACGGTGACACACTTGATAAACCTCGAAGCACTCATCTTTATCTCTCTTTCTCGTCTTCTTCAAACTTCAAAACCCTAATTTTATCACGAAATTGGGGATTTTAGAAAAGAGAGAGAGTGAGGTTCTTTAAAGAGGAAGAAGACAAAGAAATAGCTGCTGAAAGTCTCTCCCAGACTAGAGTGTTCCTACTCCCCCCTCACATGCACTTCAATTTCTTCTACCCTTTTTTTTCTTCTTTTATTAAATAACATTTCTTGGTTAGCTGGTGCGTTACCCAAAACAAGACCCTACAAAAATTTATGGGATGATAATAATAAAACAAAATAATTACAAATTTGTATGTACTTTTGTTTTCTTTTACTTCCATCTAATACTATGCAGCCTACATACTAAATCTATTACATTGTCAATCTAATAATATAAAACTTATATGAAAAGTTGAAAACTATACATACAATAGTTTGTTAGTTAACTAGCTCAAGAAGATTTTAATCATGTTTCATTTGTTAGCTAAAATTTTGACTGGTTAGTGGATTTTGCCGAATTTATCATTAGGATTCTAAAACTGGTTTTACTTTCGAAAAAAATAGCTGGTAAAAATTAGTTATTTCTTTTTTCAGCCACCTTTGCATACATTTTATTTTGTTTGAATGTTAATGGCCAAAATTTGTCACGGTATATTGAAGTAAACATTAAAAATGTGTATACAACTTTTTAAAAAATAAACGTTAATATACTTTAAAAAATGTGAACTTTAAGTCGATATTTTTTTGACCCATCACGGTAAGAAACCTGTGTAGTTAAATCTGTTTTTTTTTTGGTCAAACAACATCTAGTTAGATCTGTTAAAAACACTGATTGACCGTTAAAGATAAACTGTTTTGGGGATTAAAAAGAAGAATGATTATTTGTTATGTATTTGTCCAGCATAATAGGCGAAGAATAGGGTAAAACAAACATTTACAAATAGCAAAACAAATAAAATAAAACAAAATCAAAATGGAAAAAAAAAAAACAGAAGAAGAGGGTTTCAAAGTTACAACGGTAGATTCTATTTCAGACGCGTAAATTTCTCTGGAAACCTGAAAAGCTGAGTGCGAAACATTCTCTTATATCATTGTCTTTTTCAAAGCTTTTTATTTGAGCTCTCCTTGTTTTTGATTCCTCCTACAAGGACGAGGTTCCAAGAGAACTTAGCTTCTTGTTCTACGACACACAAAATTAATTCAAAAAGAAAGAAAACAAGAGAGTTCAATGAAAAAACATTCTCTTGATCGATGGCTTTTAACGGCCGTTCTTGTGGTTCTCCTCTCGTCTTCATCCTCTTTCGCGGCCAAAAAGGACGTGAAGAAGAAGAAGAGTAATAAGGATGTGACTTATGATGGAACATCTTTGATCATCGATGGCAAAAGAGAGCTTCTTTACTCCGGCTCTATTCATTACCCTCGAAGCACTCCTGAAGTATTTATTGAATCACATCATCTCTGTTTTTCTAAAAAAAAAAAAATTTTGGAATTGATATTGAGATTATAATGTGATTTGGGTTTTGTAGATGTGGCCAAGTATCATCAAGAGAGCGAAACAAGGCGGTTTGAACACGATTCAGATGTATTTTGTGTTGTTTTCATATTAGTTCAACTTTTCGGGACGAGCTGATTTGGTAAAGTTCATAAAGTTGATTGAGAAGAATGGCATGTACGTGACCTTGAGGCTTGGACCGTTTATCCAAGCTGAATGGACTCATGGGTAATAATTCATTAATCACTTCTTATAGTTTTTGTTTCTCCTTTCTTAAATTCTACTATTAATGTTTTACGTGAATTTATATATATATATATATCAGAGGACTTCCTTATTGGCTTAGAGAAGTTCCTGGAATTTTCTTCCGTACAGACAATACACCATTCAAGGTATACATATAAAAATAAATGTTGAAATGTATGTGTGTTTTGTTACAATCAAATATATTAATTTATGTGACAAACAAAACTATTGTAGGAACATACAGAAAGGTACGTGCGGATGATACTCGACAAAATGAAGGAGGAAAAATTGTTTGCTTCACAAGGAGGCCCCATTATATTAGGACAGGTGACAAGAAAGAAACCTATGATTTGAAAAATGTTATAGAATGATGATTTTGTAATAAATGTGAATATAAATTTTGCAGATAGAGAACGAGTATAGCGCGGTTCAACGCGCATATAAACAAGATGGATTAAACTACATTAACTGGGCATCTAAATTGGTGGACTCAATGAATCTCGGGATCCCATGGGTTATGTGCAAGCAGAACGACGCTCCTGATCCTATGGTAAAGTTCTTTTTGTTTTTCAGATTGTGTTTTGTCTGAAAATGGAAGAAAATGTTGACAAACATTGAGAATTTTATGATGAATACAGATCAATGCTTGCAATGGAAGACACTGCGGTGATACTTTCCCCGGACCTAACAAAGCAAACAAACCATCTTTATGGACAGAGAATTGGACTACTCAGTGAGTTTTATTGGCTTAACTTAAATTAGAATTTTAGAAACTTGAGATTCTTTCATACAAGTGTTAAAGATCTTGCGAATTACTTTAATAGGTTCCGCGTGTTTGGTGATCCGCCAACTCAAAGATCAGTGGAAGATATAGCTTTCTCTGTTGCTCGATTCTTCTCCAAGAACGGAAGCCATGTGAACTACTACATGGTATTATATTTGCTCATTCAAATAAACCATCTTTGGAAATATTGCAAAAATGATTTTCCAAATTCTCAAAATGGGGCTTTGTCATGTTATAATCTTGTAGTACCATGGAGGGACTAACTTTGGAAGAACCTCTGCACATTATGTAACCACTCGATACTACGATGATGCACCTCTTGATGAATATGGTTTAGAAAGAGAGCCTAAGTATGGTCATCTTAAGCAACTTCACAATGCTCTTAACCTCTGCAAGAAGCCACTTCTTTGGGGTCAGCCTAAAACTGAGAAACCTGGAAAAGATACAGAGGTACACATAAAAAAAAGATTCTGATTCTTTCTAAAAATAATTAAGAGAATTTAACCTTTTTGGTATGTAATATTACAGATTCGATACTACCAACAACCTGGAACGAAATCTTGTGCAGCTTTCTTGGCTAACAATAATACCGAAGCTGCAGAAACCATCAAATTCAAGGGGAGAGAATACGTGATAGCGCCTCGTTCCATTAGTATTCTTCCGGATTGTAAAACTGTTGTTTACAACACAGCACAGGTGAAGAAAACATTAAATTCTGGTTTATTCAAGTAAAAAAAAGAAGACAGTTTTTAACACGTTCTTGTTTGTTTGGATTGGACCAGATTGTTTCTCAACACACTTCAAGGAACTTTATGAAGTCTAAAAAGGCGAACAAGAAGTTTGATTTCAAAGTCTTCACCGAGACATTGCCTAGTAAACTCGAAGGTGACTCTTACATACCCGTTGAGCTTTATGGTTTGACTAAAGACAAGACAGACTATGGATGGTACACAACAAGGTAAAGACTCTATCTTCATGTGGATTGTAAATCAAATAATAAAAGAAGAGAATTTTGAAGTTTAAATTTATTTTGCAGTTTCAAGGTTGATAAAAATCACTTACCTAAGAAGAAAGGGGTTAAGACTTCTGTGAGGATTGCTAGTCTTGGACACGCGCTGCACGTTTGGCTTAACGGAGAATACCTTGGTAAGAATTGTAATAGAATGATCTACAAGTATAAAAATGAGCTATAATAATGATATTGTTCTTACCAGGAAATGGACATGGAAGCCATGAAGAGAAGAGTTTTGTTTTTCAGAAACCAGTTACGCTAAAAGCAGGAGAGAATCATCTTATTATGCTTGGTGTTCTCACAGGATTCCCAGTAAGTAATTAACAAATATAATTCAAAATCTGAGAATATTACCATATATAGATGAAGATAGGTTTCATATATGTTGGCTTTTTTTGTTCTTACAGGACAGTGGATCTTACATGGAACATAGATACACCGGTCCTCGAGGTGTTTCCATCTTAGGTTTGACTTCTGGAACACTTGATCTCACTGAAAGCAGCAAATGGGGAAACAAGGTTTGAAATCAATCTCTCAATTTCTCTGTAATTGATTCACAACACTGAGTATATATCTCCTTGTTTTTATCCGGTTTTTCGATCTTTAGGTCGGTATGGAAGGTGAAAAACTCGGAATTCACACCGAGCAAGGTTTAAAGAAGGTCAAATGGCAAAAATTTACCGGAAAAGCACCAGGACTTACATGGTACCAGGTAACAGAAAAAAATAAAAACAAAAGATTGAGAAGCTATATAAAATATGATTGGTAAAAAATGTTGAAATTTTCTAATCATCTCCAAATATATTCACGAATGTGAAACATTGCAGACATACTTCGATGCACCAGAGAGCCTAAACGCAGCGGCGATTCGAATGAGCGGAATGGGAAAAGGGTTGATTTGGGTGAACGGAGAAGGCGTTGGAAGATATTGGCAATCGTTCTTGTCTCCATTAGGTCAACCTACGCAAATAGAGTATCACATCCCTAGATCTTTCTTGAAGCCCAAGAAAAACCTTCTTGTTATATTCGAGGAAGAGCCTAATGTGAAGCCCGAGCTTATGGACTTTGTCATTATCAACAGAGACACTGTTTGTTCTTACGTCGGAGAAAATTACACTCCAAGTGTTAGGCATTGGACTAGAAAGCAAGATCAGGTCCAAGCCATCACCGATAACGTGAGTCTCACAGCTACTCTCAAATGCTCAGGCACTAAAAAGATCGCAGCTGTTGAGTTCGCTAGTTTCGGAAACCCTATTGGTGTTTGTGGAAACTTCACTCTTGGTACTTGCAATGCTTCTATTTCAAAGCAAGTTGTTGAGAAGGTAAAAAAAATCATATTTTTTCTCTTCTTGATGTACAATGTGTAGCTCGTGGTAGAACTAACCATTAAAAAACACACTGTTGCAGCATTGTTTGGGAAAAGCACAATGTGTGATTCCGGTGAACAAGAGCACGTTCGAGCAAGAAAAGAAGGATTCATGTAAGAACGTTGTGAAGACGCTTGCCGTGCAAGTCAAGTGTGGTCGTGGCAAGAAGAACTGAGGGTACATATCATCACACTATTATATGGTTCATGTTTCGTGTTTGGTAGACCAATTTCAAAGTGTTGTGGCATCGATTTTTGTCGTTCTGTTTGTATTTGATTTCTTAAATTTATCACTAATACACGAGTAAGATATTCGAATATGATCCAATCAAGAAACAACTACATAACCAAAATTTTTTTTTAAAAAAATGGTTTATACAAGTTTTATCGAATAATTCCATTTGTTTAATTAAGGGTTTCTGGTAATATTAAGATAAAAATGCACGCCGTTAAATAGATACCTTACAAACTCGCGTGCCGTTTTCTGAAACAAAAATGACATGTAAGTCACGTGCCAACAAGCGTATCTAATAAGCCAATGAGGTCCACCGAAAGATGTGGCTGAGGAAACAGCAGATAACTGACACCGCCCATTCAAATCCCGTTTCTCATTGGGTGGTTTATCTCTTTGGCCCAAACTTCAGTGTAACCAAAAAAAATCTTCACACCTCTTGACCATTTTCTTCTTCATCGCTCTCTCTATCTCCTTCACCAATCCCAGACGAGCAGGAGCTATGGCGACACCGATTGTTGACGCAGAGTACTTGAAAGAGATCACCAAGGTTCGCCGTGACCTCCGCTCTCTCATCTCGAACAAGAACTGTGCTCCGATCATGCTCCGATTGGCGTAAGTTTCGATTTCTTTGGTTTTCTTCGATCCACTTATGTTGACTGCAACGTATTTCGTTTTTTTTCCTGTAGAAATAGCTCGATTATAGTTAGGCTGTAGATATCGCTCAATCGTTTGTTTTTTAAATGGTGAAATGTTGTCTCATCTGGTTTTTGTGAAGATGGCACGATGCTGGAACCTATGATGCTCAGTCGAAGACCGGTGGACCTAATGGCTCTATCAGGAACGAAGAGGAGTACACTCATGGTGCCAACAGTGGTTTGAAGATCGCTCTCGATCTCTGTGGTAGGATTTTGATTTAGTTATTGTAGAATCGTTTTCTGGATAATTTCTCTTCAGCTGCGCTTTCTTTGTTCCTCATTTTCGTTGGTGACGAGAGATTACTCTATACGCAGACTTGGTGTGTACTGTTTATATTTCTCGATTTACTTACATAGTCCGTGGATTAGATTGTTCTTGAATTTTGGATAGCCAATACTGTGCTCTCATGTGGTGTCTCCTTTTTATCTTATGGTTTAAGAACACCGTTCTAAATTATTCCATTATGTTTTTTGGAATGGACTTTAAATTTTTTAGTAATGAGATCTTATCTTTGATGTCTCAGAGGGCGTGAAAGCTAAGCATCCCAAAATCACATACGCAGACCTATATCAGGTGATTATGAGATTTTGCTTAAAGTATTTTTGATTACAGTGAGGTTCTAACAAAATTAAGACTGAAATAAATCCATAATTGATGCAATTTTATTAGTTTTGCTGGCCATATAGTTACTATAGCCAACCAGACTCGAGCCTTGTTGTTTTCCTGTGCTCTTTTGTCAAAATTCTATGGAACCTAATACTCATCGTGTCTCATAGACTCATCCCATGTTCTAGCTTGTTTGGTAGACTCGGTTGAGTTGTGTAATCTTGGTCACAGGATATTGCAACAATGGAATAAGAATTTTATTTTTCTAGGAAATGTTGCGGATTGTGTTTTGATATCTTGACTATGTCCATTTGTTCCAAGAAAGACAGATTGACTATGTTGTTCAAGTAGAAACGTTTTCTCTTACAAGTAGAAACTAGATTCAAGTAAAATATACTCTCAAGAATGAGTTTGTAACAAAACCTCAAGCTATTCCCATGCTAGGGGATATGCTTCATGGTCGACCAGAATAAATCTGCCTATTTTATCCTTCCTGTAAATCTTGACTTTTAATTCCTGAATTTGTCATGACCAGGAGGTTTGGCAAATTCATCAATTAGTTTCGTGATATTGTTTACTCATCTGTTTTATTGACTTAAGACTTGGACTGAGTAGAATTCACACGTCTGTCGCTTGCACCTATATTATATGAATGCCCAGAAGAAGTTTCCAATTGGAGCAGCAGTTTAATAGCAATTTATATAATTCTTGTGTTTCAGCTTGCTGGTGTGGTAGCAGTGGAGGTGACTGGTGGACCTGACATCAGCTTCGTTCCTGGGAGAAAAGTATAGTTTCTCATTCTTCAAAACATTATAACAGTTTACCAGTTTTAGCGCTGAAGCAAATAACCGTAATACTGTATGTTTCTTCTTGATAGGATTCAAAGGTCTCCACCAGGGAAGGAAGACTTCCTGATGCTAAACAAGGTACAATAAATCTTTTATCATTTATAGGACACTTTGATGTTCTCTAATGTAACTCTAATCATGGAATTGGAAGATCTTCTTTCTAAATTTACCTTGTTTATTTGTCTGTAGGTTTTCAACATCTAAGAGATGTATTCTACCGCATGGGATTATCTGATAAGGATATTGTGGCACTCTCAGGGGCTCATACTCTGGTAAATTCATTGGTCACTTACTTAAAACCCGCTTTTTTTTAACAAATAAAAGGTAATGCATGTGCTTATGATCACTTTTTGGTGTTTAGGGAAGGGCTCATCCAGAGAGGTCAGGCTTCGATGGACCATGGACTCAAGAGCCTCTGAAGTTTGATAACTCCTACTTCGTGTAATTTTCTTCATTTCTTTATCCTCAGAGATTCTTTGTTTTTTTTTTTAATCTTTTTTGTTTGTGAAGAAGAACAAGAAGCAAACAACTACTTTATTACAAGATCTGTTTAACCCATGAATACTTACTGTTTTGGTACCAGGGAACTGCTGAAAGGAGAATCAGAGGGCTTGTTGAAACTTCCAACTGACAAGACTCTATTAGAAGACCCGGAATTCCGTCGTTATGTTGAGCTCTATGCAAAGGTAAAATAAAACTGGAATTCTTCTGTGTCTCTTTAACCATTTGTTTCTTGCTTTGCTATGATAAGAACATAACTCGATTTCATGTATTGATTTCACATACTCACTGAACCCACTAGCACAAAGAATCACAAACCAAAATATTATGGTTTTGTTCTTTGAGAACCCCATGAATCCTAATCACCAATAATAGTTGCTGATGTTGCAAAGTGAAAATATGAACACGCTTATGAATTCTTATCATCTTATCATGGTGTTCTTCATGTTTGTTGTCAACTAAAATCAGTTTTTCTAAGAACTGTAAATAAAAATCATGACGCTTCTCTATGATTTCCTTTCTTGATTAATGATTCAAAATTTGATAATTAGCTACATATATAGTGGTTCATCCTATTTGTCCTGTTTTTGTGTTGTTAGATGTTATTTTGACAAGTTCTACTGGTGTTACCAGGATGAAGATGCATTCTTCAGAGACTACGCTGAATCGCACAAGAAACTCTCTGAGCTTGGTTTCAACCCAAGCTCCTCAGCGGGCAAAGCGGTTGCAGACAGTGCGATTCTGGCACAGAGCGCGTTCGGGGTTGCGGTTGCTGCTGCGGTTGTGGCCTTTAGTTACTTTTACGAGATTCGGAAGAGGATGAAGTAAATGGAATAGAAGGAAAACTATCAGATAATACCCTATTTTGCTGCTACAATATGCTAAACTCTTTAATCCACGATCATACTGTTTTGAGGTAAAAAGTCAAAAGTCAGATAAGAATTTGGGGTAAAATTGATCGTAATTGATGGTTGCGTAACTGTTCATTGCAACGTTCGTTACCATTAAATGATAATGCTACAATATTTGTGGATATCTACCAAAGATCGGTCGATATCTACAAAGTGGGACATAACCTGAATCTGGACCTAACCTTTTGGTAGGTTTAGTTAGGTAGGAAGCTTCTTTAAAACCATAATTTTAGTGTCTTTTTTTCTTTCGTATTTTCATTAAACAAGATAATATATAATGTTGGTAGCCAATTAGTGACTCGATTTACTCAGATGGCATCTAATGGACGCAAAGCGTATTTGCGTCACTAGCAAATAGCTTAATTCAAGTTTTTATTATTATTATATAGATTATTAATTATGTTGTCACATAAAAGATGGTATGTGGAACAAATGGCTTCTAAATTTTGACATGGAACGAGGGTATACCGATACCTATAGTATGGTAATTACAAATTATTGAGGATAACTACTTAACTAGGAAATATCTGTTAGAACTTAGATGGTATCGGTACCAAAAAAGAAACATAGATGGTATCGGTACTCATTGTGGGTATGATACATTACATTGTAAAAGTCGTACATGTACCTATTTTTTAAGATTTGTTTGGTGTGTAGACAACAAATCACATGTCTCCAATTTATTTTTGTAAATATATTATTATGTCGGTAGAGGTTCAAAGTAAGTGTACACCAAGAAATCTACCAAACTCTTTTAAGATTGTCTTTCAGGTATCAAACAAACTTTCACCAATAAAGCTTTCTTTCCTTTCCCAAATAAAGAATTCCAAACAAGAATAAAAACCACAATCATTATTAGATATGTTTTTATCGATACTTATTTCAAAAAATTCCCGTTAGCTATTTACAAAAAGCATTTCATATATGTTTTCTTATATATTTAATGTAAGTTAAATCAACTCTATTGTTGGGAGAAATAAATAATGCCTTCAACCTTTTCCATGGCATGACCGGCAAAAATTATGAATATGTTTTTGGTCATAGTCGTTGTTGTTTGTCAAGAACATAGATGCGATAAATTCTTAGAATTTGATTTTAGTTTAGAATATAATTCAAATGATTTATTCAAATGCAAAAAACAAAAAAAAACGTTTTTCTTATTAGAAATTAGTTGGACGTTACGTTACGATAAATAGGAAACTTTGAATTAATGAAATAATGAATTAATAACAAGGATTGGTAAATGGTAGTTGGGAAAGTAAAAAAAGGTCACGTGTTTGGGGAAATCATTAAAGGAGAAGGAGAAAGCAGGTACAACTCCACTCTCTATTTTCCATTACATTATAAACTCCATGTGAGGTTTCACCCTCCACACTACTCATTTTTCATGACATTTTAATTTTGTAGTATTTTGGTGAAATTTTCTTTTTAATGGTTTTCTAAATATTCATGAAAGGAACGATTTTCAAGAACTTGAAGATTGTAGGAACTCCTGATTTGCTGTTAGTCACAATTCACTAGTAAATATCATATATTACATAGCTAAATAATAGTATAATATGTCTGTTAAGAATTTTACTTATATAATGATATTTATCATCACTTTTGGTGACGAAATGGGTGATTAAAGAATGAAAGGTGGATATTTTTAACTTTATCTTTCTGTAATTCTTATACTATGACACGGTTTGTGAAATGTTTAAGGACATCATTTCTAGCTTATGCGATGCTTATCAACAATGTGTTCTATTAACTTTAACAAAAAAAAAAATGTGTTCTACTGACCATCCATATATTTATTTTATTTTTTGAAAACGTTAAGGGGAAGTAGGAAAATAAAGTGGAAGGTCATATTGCAGCCATATCTATATACCAAACCACACCCAAAATTAATTTAAAATCACTTTCCCTCAAAACCAACCTTGTTTGTGCCTTCTAGATAAATTCGTTGAAATTGTATAGTCTATGAATTATGAATACCGTTAAAATAGGTCTTGACTAAATGGTGGTTGTCTTGAATTTAGATTATTCAACGAGAGAAAGTAACAACTTTCTGTTTTGTGGTTGTTTTTCTTTTGGCGGATAATTTTAGTTTTATCACTTGTCAAATCAGTGTCACCAATTAAGTGTTATAAGATATTAAGCATATTTCTTGTCTACATGAAGGAGAGAGTCGATAAGATCTTGAATTTGAGCACTAATGACGCAGAAAATACTAAATTAGTAAATTATGGACCTAGAACCATAACTTCTTGGTTAACTAAACAAATACTACGTAACTAACATGTTTTTTTTTTTTTTTACTTTCGTAAAATGCTAACTAACATTTTCAAAAATACAGATTTAAATATAGTACTTTGGATGCTCTTTAATTACAACCTCCTTACCAAACTCACTATGACAAATATTACTATTTTCTCATAATGTAACATAAATGTCCATAATTTGAATTAAATTCAATGCAGTACGAAACCATCCTACTTCGTCCAAAAAAGTATCCTTTTAATTAATTACTTTAATCTCAAAAATATCTTCTACTCTTTTTCTGACAACCAAATATCGCGGACCAAATTATTATTTACGTATTTGTAAAATTATTATGTAAGAAAACGACTTGAACCAAATTTTCTGTATACAATTACTTAAATAAAATATGATTAAATTTAGGAGAATTTGCAAATATCTATAGAAAATGTGAAGTATATTGATCACAGCTTACAACAAAACGCATGTCGCCGTTCAAAAGTCGAACGTGTATTCATAAATATACGTTATATCATAATTATGGTTTCACACCTAATACTAGGTTTAATAAGTACAGCTAGACTCAAGTTTGAAAAAAACAAACCCTAAATGACATATAGCGTTTCCCATTGAGATAGTGAAGAAGGTCGTGTGAATGTTGCAGTTTATAGTTTTGATCCAAAACACAAAAAACAAATACACAATTTAATATTTAAGAAACGAGAAATCAGAAAAACGGAGCCCACTAGCCACTCCTTCAAACGTGTCTTACCAACTCTCTTCTAGAAACAAATTAGGCTTCACCTTCCTCCTCCAACCTCTCTCTCTTTCTCTCAAACCATCTCTCCATAAAACCCTAATTTTCATTATCACAAGAAACAGAAGAAGAAGAAGATGGGGAGGTCTCCTTGCTGCGAGAAGGACCACACGAACAAAGGAGCTTGGACTAAGGAAGAAGACGATAAGCTCATATCTTACATCAAAGCTCACGGTGAAGGTTGTTGGCGTTCTCTTCCTAGATCCGCCGGTCTTCAACGGTGTGGCAAAAGCTGCCGTCTCCGGTGGATTAACTATCTCCGGCCTGATCTTAAGAGGGGTAATTTCACCCTCGATGAAGATGATCTCATCATCAAACTCCATAGCCTTCTCGGCAATAAGTGAGTCACGTAACAAATCCTCTGTTTTTTTTAAAGCTCTGTTTTTTATACTTTGTTTTTCTTTTCTTTTTTCAGGTGGTCTCTTATTGCGACGAGGTTACCGGGAAGAACAGATAACGAGATTAAGAATTACTGGAATACACATGTTAAGAGGAAGCTATTAAGAAAAGGGATTGATCCTGCGACTCATCGGCCGATCAACGAGACTAAAACTCCTCAAGACTCGTCTGAGTCTAGTAAAACAGAGGACCCTCTTGCCAAGATTCTCTCTTTCGGACCTCAACTGGAGAAAAAGGAAAGTTTTGGGGAGGAGAGAACTCAGGAGGGACTGATTTGCAAAAAGGATAGAGTTGAGTACTCAGTTTTTGAAGGAAGATGTCTAGATTTGAATCTCGAGCTTAGGATCAGCCCGCCATGGCAAGACCACCTCCAAGATGAGACAAACATGCGGTTCCGGAAAGAGAAGCATCTGTGCACTGCGTGTCGTTTTGGATTTGGGAATGGCAAGGAGTGTAGCTGTGATAATGTGAAATGTCAAACAGAGGACAGTAGTAGCAGCAGTTATTCTTCAAGCGACATTAGTAGTAGCATTGCTTATGACTTCTTGGGTCTAAACACTAGGATTTTGGATTTTAACTCTTTGGAAATGAAATGAAATATATTAAGAAAAATTAATAGCTGTGAATTGTGATATTAAATTAACAGACTCGTTCATGGTTCTTAAGTTTCTACTAATTATTTCTTTATATATATATCATAGTTGTCAGGATCTGTCATCATATTTGATAATCTACTAAAAAGATGTGAAAAAGTTCGACGTTTTCTCAAGTGTCGAATGTTAGGGTGTAAGGGTTACGTGACAAGACATATACTTGGTATCTTTTCCGATTTTTACTCGATTTCCCAACCAATGTTTCACAAATGTCGATGGTTATTCCCAAGAGATTTGACATATCGATGAAGTGGATAAGATGTGTAAAGATGAAAAGCATGAGAACGATTGAAAGGTTTCTATTCATTGCAACCTTTTGGCATATTTCGTTTAATTATTTCTAGTACTAATTCAAAGCATACAGTGTGTTGGTAAAATGTCTTATCGAATGAATGTTTGCTCGCTAGATTTCACAAAAGTCACTAACCTTATTTCCAAAACTATACAAATATATATATAAGAAATTAACTAGTGTGGTTTCCATTTTTCCAAAAATATGTTTATGTAGGACAAAAAAAGGATATCAACCTAAAACATTTGTAGTTTAGTTTGTATCATGCTGGTGGGTATAATGGTTTTACATGTTTTAAGTTAATGTTAATAAGATACAAAATTTCGAGATATATATATATATATATGAGAAATATGTTAAAGATTGAACAATATCAAAATAGAGATATAAGAGTTCTATCGATTTTGACCTAACTTGATGGATATTTTCATATAAATAGAATACTTTAAAACGTAAAATCATGATTGGGATTAATTCATGTGACAAACAAAAATTCAGATGAATTATGTACAGAGCCCTCTTATTTAGTGACGCCTAAACACACCACATCTCGACACAAACATTCTTTAGTCTTTTAATGATCATCAAAATTATTCATCTCTCATAATATATCGCAAAAAACTAAGATTTAAACCGCAACCCTAAACCTACTAAAACTTTTATATAGAGATCAATATGGCAGAATGAGGCAGATGAGCTAGAAAGCAAAACAAATAAAACAAAATCATACAAGTTGACCTCTGATGACTATATCAAATGTTATAAAGCAAAACACGGAAAAGTTAACAATTGGTTGAAGTACCCAACGAAACATTTTTAGAACTTTTATGGCCAACTTAAAAGAAATGGGATTCACACATTTTTAATTTAGCATACCCAAATAAATGGCCTACTAAGGTAGATATACAAAAGCAAAATGAGTAGCCCAATGCACCTTTATGGGCTTTTAAAAATTGGGATTTTCCACGGGGTCCGTGGTCATCTGTGTAGCCTATAATTCTACTGAGTACAACAAGAATTAAATAATGTTATCAGAAGCTGAATTATAGCCGTTGTAGTTCATAATTAACGAATATAGTAATATTGAGGATAGCAAAAGTCTCTGTTCAATTGTCCAATTGCAGCGACTCAGATTATCTTCTCAATTCCGTTCCTCCACCAAAAACAGTAAAGAAAAGAAAAGAAAATTATCTACATAAAGACAACACACAAATCACAATACTTAAAAGTCTACTAATACTATATGAATAGTTGATTACTAGTATTTTTGTTGACAAAATCAACCTGTTAATTAATAGTAACACAGGATATGATGAATTTATTATATGATCAGAGGGTATTGATTGATTTTCGTGGGAAAAATCGACCGTTAGAAGTGGATCATATTATAGTTACGATGATCTCACATGCATGTGATCACACATATACTGGAGAAAAGTGAAAAGGCAACTTCTGCAGTTCCGATGCCCACTTTTGTCAAACCTACAAGATGGATGACTCATTCTCGCCTAAAAACGCTGCCGTTTCATTAATATCGCTGTCCACATGTCCAATGCCCACAACCACAAAACCCACCTATCTCATTTGTTCATGCAGGTAATTAATAATTAAACCAAAAATTAGTTCTCCATCACAAACAATTTACGCAAATAATGACACAACACACCAGTTTTGCATTATTGATTTTTCAGACTTATGTTGTCATTATTTATATTTATGTTCATATTAAAAACACATAAAATTTATCAAAATTGTATTTGTGACTTATTTAATCACACCATTATATTATGGCCAAGAATCATCATACTAGCAACATGGTACTAGGAATATTATTGCTGAATAAAAAAATATCCAAGTTGATTATCAGATTAACTAACTAACAATTAATATTTATTAATCAAAAAAAAAAAGAAAAAAAAAAGGAAGAAGTAAATAGTGATATTTTCCTTTATAATTATGAGAGCACCAATGTCATGTCGGTAAAACCCCACTCACTTCACTCCCTCCCTCCCACTTCTTCAATGGCTTCCTCCATCATCGCTCTTCTTCTCTTCTTCCTCTCTTCTCCGTTCATCTCCTTCGCCGCTTCTCAGGTAGCCGCGAAGACCTTCATTTTTCGCATCGATGGTGGATCTATGCCGTCTATTTTCCCGACGCACTACCACTGGTACAGTTCTGAGTTCGCCGAAGAATCTCGAATCCTCCATGTTTACCACACCGTCTTCCATGGTTTCTCCGCCGTGGTTACTCCAGACGAAGCCGATAACCTCCGTAACCACCCGGCCGTTCTCGCTGTTTTCGAAGAAAAGCGTCGTGAGCTTCATACTACACGTTCTCCTCAGTTTCTAGGTCTACAGAATCAGCAAGGACTCTGGTCAGAATCCGATTACGGATCAGACGTAATCATCGGCGTTTTCGATACCGGAATTTGGCCGGAGAGAAGAAGTTTCTCAGATCTCAACCTTGGTCCAATTCCAAAACGATGGAGAGGCGTATGCGAATCCGGAGCCAGATTCGGACCTCGTAACTGTAATCGGAAAATCGTCGGAGCAAGATTCTTCTCTAAGGGACAACAAGCCGCCGTAATCGGAGGAATCAACAAAACCGTTGAGTTTTTATCTCCACGTGACGCCGATGGACACGGCACTCACACTTCCTCAACCGCCGCAGGACGTCACGCTTTCAAAGCGAGTATGTCAGGTTACGCTTCCGGTGTAGCCAAAGGTGTTGCTCCCAAAGCTCGTATCGCCGCCTACAAAGTCTGTTGGAAAGATTCCGGTTGTCTCGATTCCGATATCCTCGCCGCCTTCGATGCCGCCGTATACGACGGCGTCGACGTTATATCGATCTCAATCGGCGGGGGCGACGGGATTACTTCGCCGTATTACCTCGATCCAATAGCTATTGGCTCCTACGGCGCCGCGTCGAAAGGAATCTTCGTCTCTTCCTCCGCCGGTAACGAAGGACCTAACGGTATGTCAGTTACAAACCTCTCGCCGTGGGTAACCACCGTTGGTGCTAGTACTATCGATCGAAATTTCCCGGCGGATGCGATTCTCGGTGACGGACATCGTCTCAGAGGCGTATCTCTTTACGCCGGTGTACCGTTAAACGGTCGTATGTTTCCGGTGGTCTATCCCGGTAAATCAGGAATGTCATCGGCGTCTCTATGTATGGAGAACACGCTTAATCCGAGGCATGTGAAGGGTAAAATAGTAATTTGCGATAGAGGAAGTAGTCCACGTGTAGCGAAGGGATTGGTTGTGAAGAAAGCAGGCGGCGTTGGGATGATTCTCGCTAACGGCGCATCCAACGGTGAAGGATTAGTCGGAGATGCTCATCTTATCCCAGCCTGCGCCGTTGGATCAAACGAAGGAGATAGAATCAAAGCTTATGCTTCTTCACATCCGAATCCAATTGCTTCAATTGATTTCAGAGGAACTATAGTTGGGATTAAACCGGCTCCGGTTATTGCTTCTTTCTCCGGTAGAGGACCAAACGGTTTAAACCCGGAGATTCTAAAACCCGACTTGATTGCTCCCGGAGTTAACATCCTCGCCGCGTGGACCGACGCTGTTGGACCTACAGGTTTGCCGTCAGATCCAAGGAAAACGGAGTTTAACATTCTCTCAGGTACTTCAATGGCGTGTCCTCACGTCAGTGGTGCGGCGGCGCTACTCAAATCCGCTCATCCGGATTGGAGCCCCGCCGTGATTAGATCCGCTATGATGACGACGACGAACCTCGTCGATAACTCTAACCGCTCGTTAATCGATGAATCCACCGGGAAATCGGCTACGCCTTATGATTACGGGTCGGGTCATTTAAATTTGGGTCGGGCTATGGATCCGGGTCTCGTTTACGATATAACCAACGATGATTACATCACGTTTCTTTGCTCCATCGGGTATGGACCAAAGACGATTCAAGTGATTACAAGAACGCCGGTGAGATGTCCGACGACGAGGAAACCGTCACCGGGGAATTTGAATTACCCGTCGATCACGGCGGTGTTTCCTACTTCGAGAAGAGGATCGGTGAGCAAAACCGTTATACGGACCGCGACGAACGTGGGGCAGGCGGAGGCGGTTTATCGGGCGAGGATAGTGTCGCCGAGAGGAGTGACGGTGACGGTGAAACCGCCGAGGCTTGTGTTTACTTCGGCCGTTAAGAGACGGAGCTATGCGGTTACAGTGACGGTTGATACAAGGAATGTTGTGTTGGGAGAAACGGGTGCTGTGTTCGGTTCGGTCACGTGGTTTGATGGTGGGAGACACGTGGTTCGGAGCCCCATTGTGGTGACCCAAATGGACTCGTTGTGAATCATGCGGTCATGACTCATGATCGTAAAACCCTGATGTGAGAGGTGTAGCAATAACTGTAGAATTTTGAGTTAGCTCTTTTTTTCTTCTTTATCTGAAACTTTTGTGTTTTATCTTTTTCCTAATGATATTTTATCCTGTCTTTGTTTTTTTATATATGCACAGAAATGATATATATATATATATATATATATTTAATAGAAAAATGAAAGGAAAAAAGAACGTTTAATATTTGTCTTGATTATAAAAAAAAAAACAAATCATGAAGGCTAAGAAAAATGGAAGTCGAATGATCAGTGATGTACACATTTATCGAATCATTGTACCAGAACAATTTAAGACCCCAGATTTATAGACATCATAATGACAGAAGATGATTGATTTCGACATGGGAAAGAGAGATCGTTAATTTGAGCAAAGTGGCATAACTATGGTCCATAGATATTTATATGTATGCTTTGACGTTTATTTGAGTTCCCACCCAAAATATATTTTAACCAGCAAAAAATGTGGCAGTGAGGACCCATTTCTTTACTTGGGATTATTAATATTTATAATTGGATTCTGTAGGATCTGGTAAAAATCATGGGCCGTATATAGATAGATAGATAGCTACACCACACTGGTAAAGCAAATCACAAGCGTAAAACATTAAATCTTAATAATACGTTTTTTTAATTAGGGAAATGAATTTGGTAGGTTCATTGTTTATACTGTGATTAGCATGCTATATAGTCTATATGCATAGTCATTACTCATTACCATCGCCCAACAAAAATGGTAGTAATTCCTTAATTTGGGGAAAAAATGAATGTAATTTGCCTGAGGAAACAAAGGGATGTGAGAGTGATTAAAAATGCACACACACTTCGGGATGGACCTAATTTTTTCGTCAAAAAAATGAAAATTTCGTTTTAATAAATTCCCCCATGCCAATACCAGCATCCAACTAACTATTTGATATTTTTGGCCATATAGAAAAATAGATTTTTTAAAACGGGTGGGTAGATTACTCGTATTATGTCTATGGATTAGAAAGAAATAAATTTTAATCTCTCGTGCATGTATTATATTATATGAATCTTTTAATCACTGGTCATATATTTTTATGGAATATTTTACAAACTTTCAAAAGTTCAAAAAAAAATTTCTAACTTTTCACACATTTTCGAATGATTTCAATTATAATTGGCTATTGCGAACAACTCAAATAATAAAAGTATCCGATTTTTTCAGAAATCACGAAAATTAGTATAATTCGGTTTGTAATTTCCTAGTTATGAGAAAGAAAAATATTGCCAACATGTAGATATTTAGAAGAAAAAATACAAGAAAAATACTGCCAAAATGTAGATATTTAGAAGATAACAAAATTCCACTTCTTTGTGGGACGAAGATCGAAAGTGTCGTGGACCTTACACTTACAACCTTGGGTCCATTGTGACATACCAGCGGTATCAACAAAATTATTATTCACACATATAAAGTAAGACTTTTTTCAACCGTAAAAGTTGTAAGCTTTTAAAAAGGGGGTTCGTTCTTCGACATTGAATCTGCAATAGTTGCTTATCAATTTAAACCTGCTAAAAGTACAATTAGGTTGAAACTTTAGCTTGTTATAAAAGTATTATAATTTTAAAGTTGTGTCTTAACTGAAATAGTATAGCTACTAAAGTATGAAAATGTAAATGATGGAGCGCATGTAACGATGAATTGGGATTAAAAACTTCAAAGTAAAAGCCTCCCCATCAATAGTACATAAGTCCATCATTTCGTGGGTGCCACCAATATGAGATGCTTTTAGGGGATAAACGAAAAGGCAAATTACAGGAAAATTAAATTATGCTCTCGTTGAGAGTTGAACTCAAGACCTCCCGCTTACTAAACGGGTGCTCTAACCAACTGAGCTACGAGAGCCTTTGTACTTTATTAGTTAAAACCTAGAATAAATAAAACAGAGATGAGAAAGTTGTACTTGGATCAACTTTTGGTTGAGTTGGGTTTTAGTAAACATTGGGCTGAGAACCAAATGTGTTGTTTATAAGATATATCTTGCAATTGTGTAGGCCGTCCAACTATTCTATGTTCAGGTTGGTTTACAAATAAACCAAACTGAGTAAATTCAGTAGTATAAGATCCGCTACTCGATTCGGAATTCTGCCTAAGAATTAGACCCAACTCTGAAATGTTAACTTTACATTCAAACTACTACTGATTTTTTCTACTTAAATTTACAAAAGGTTTACCATGCCTTGGTTTAATGGTCTCACCAAATTAATACTTATCCTCATAAATCCTCAGTACAATTCAAATGTATTTAAGACTTCTTTTTATTAGCATTAGTGACAACAAGAGACAAAATAACATTCAACATATTCTTAAAAACTAACAGCAACAATTAAAACTGAAACATTAATAATAGTTGAGAACTATTATTGTCAACCAAAGGAAGGAAATCATTTTGTTTGACAACAAAAGGATAGAGGTTAAGCACTACATAACATTAATAGAGAATTAATTGCTGCTCATAACTGTTAATAACAGCTAGTAACTGACGATGTAACTCCGGTTATTTATTGTGATTATTTAGCCCGGTCCTGGATTTTATCGAACCCCATCTCGGTTGGGTCGGTGGCCTGAAGCTCGTAGTGAACGCCGTCTAACACTCTTCTTAGTCCACTCTTTGACGTTGCATACATCATTTTCTCCCTTATCCTCGACGCCTCCGGTGACCTATTCCCACAACAATCAAAATTACGATTTTACCCTTCCGTCGATTTCAAAACAATTGAATCGTTTTATCCGGATTTTGGTTCGAATAATATAGGTCAAACTACTTAGTGGATTAAAGTCAAAGCTAAGTATAGTTTGGTTTGAGTTTCAGTTCATATGGTTTTACGAGGTTGAAATTTAAGTTTTAGATATATTTACAAAACAAAACTGAATATATTAGTGAACGGTTTGGTATGATTGTTGTTTGGATTTGGTTTGGTTTATTTGAGTCAAACCCCGCCTTGGGTTAAAAAAGACAAGGCTTTGGGCATCGAAGGGTAAAATCGTAATATAATCACTACCAAATGACCATTTTGTCCTTAGATGATCACCGGAGACACCACAGGATTAGTGGATTATGTAGAAATGGTAAAAGGGTAAAAACGACAATAAGAGAAATCGAAGAGACAAAGAGAGAGTGACACTAACCAAGTGATGAAGAAGATCTTGCTCATGCGACAGTTATCGACAGTAACGTAATCGAAATCAAACACGGCGTAGCGGCAATCGTCTTCAGGCAAAGAAGCAGCGAGATCGTCATAGCTCTCGCCGGCGGCACCGACTTTGTCGACGGTGACTTTCCGAGACTTCTCCTCGAGTTTGTAAACGACGTATCTATGCACTTTCTTCCACTTCATCTCCATGAACGATCTCTTGCAATCATCCGTCATCCACATACCACTCGTCGACGCCTATATACCAATCATCCCAATATAATAGTTTGTTTTAATTTCATAACTCAAATGGAAAAAAACCAAAATGGAAAAATAAATAATTGTTAGATATGCTTTACCGTCTTCAAAGCCATAGTGAATGTTGCTGAGCTAAGAAGATGTCTTATTATTATTCTTCTTCTTTGGCTAATATTTTGAGTGTAAGAGAGCTTTTTGCTGTGTTGAGATGAGAGTGTAGTTTCGGGGGATTATATAAAGAAGTGTTTAAATTATTGCCATTGAGGTTTCTCTATTATTACAAAATTACCACTTCCCGAAACTGGCATTTGTATTTATTTAAATATAAAAATTAGTTTCATGTTATATATATATATATATATATATATATATTTTTTTTTAATTTAGTTTTTAGAGCCTCGTTTGAATGGTTTATAGTTAAGAACACCCACATATAGTTCTTTTTTTTTTTAGTTAAACACACAGCTATAAAATGTACTAATTATTTCTTTTAAATTTGAATTGTGTGAGAATACCAAAGCAACTATTAAAAGCTCATAAATGTTTCCAATGGGGTAATGAGGAAAAAAACAACTTGGGATGGAAACTTATCATTATATATGTTCAGAATTGGGAAATTCACCAATTAAAACTATATTAAGTGTTTTTTTTTTCTCTTTTTCTTCAATACCAAATTAACGGTTCCAATTAGCTTAGCGGTGTTTTTCCCGAGCGTGTACCAGTAATAATACTTGGTCTGTTTTATTCATATTTATTTTCTTAATATTGAAATACTGTTACATAGAAAATAGAAATAAAAAAATTTTAAGATAAAAAACTGCTTACCAACTTTTAAAATATCACTTAGTGTGAGACTAAATTACTTGCAAAAAAATGTTCAAAACATACAAAAATAGGCGAAAATTGCAACAAAAAAAAAGAAGGTATCCTATAACACTTTCACCCAAAAAAAATCTAAAAAAAAATTGAGATTTTATTTTGAACCCAACATATTTTAACGAAGCATATAAAACCCTAAAATTTAACAACATTAAATCGAAAACAAACAACAAACACATGTATATATATTCGTATTACCACGTTTGAGGATTATTTCGTGTTTTAGATCAATAAATACCCAGGAAGTTGAAAAAAAATAAAAAATAAGAGAACAATTTGATACCAATTTTGAATTTCGTTCGGAATATCCTAACCATGGAAACATAAGATGATTAAAATAGACTTGAAAATTGATGAAAAGAAATTAGCGAAGAAAAAATGACGCGAGGAATCGAGAGAAGCTGGTCCCAACTAATAGGATTGGATCCAATGCCTACATTCTCATTGTTTTCTCCAATTTTGTGCTACTCAAAACTCAAGCGACCCTTTGCGTGGAAGCTAAGGAATGAGACAGGAGAGATATTTTATATTATTGGATAACTATAAATCGGATTGGAAAAATTTAACTTTGAAACTTCAAGTTTTTTTTTGGGTTGAACAACAAATACGTTGAGCACTAATTAAAACTTCAACTTGAGTTCCAAATTTTTTTTTTTAAGTTTTTCTTAACTGAATTAGTCTCTGATTTAATTCTTTTTTTTCCTGGCGCATCGGATGTTAGATTTAAACTCGAATTGATACTTCATACTTCAATTGATTAGAAGATGTTAATTAAGAGTTGAAAAAGAAAGAAGAAGCTATCATATGTGGTTCTCCAATCCATCTAAAAGTCAACGTAAATAGACCAATGTTCTTGATCACTTTTATAAAACTATTCTTGATTAGGATTAGCCCAATTCACATTGTTTAAATGTTTTCAAGTAAATCGTAATATTTGGTGTCGGTAAATAAAGGGTTCACAGAATATAACCTAAAGATACGTTGACCGCCGCTACACAATTCCAAGACGAATTTTGCACTCCCAAAGTCTTATAGTCTTCCCATGAAATTGTCTAGTGCATGTATGGTATAAGTTGAGCAATTCAGACAGTAATTGTATCATGCCATACGTCTGCATGCATATATATGTTTTGTTTATTGAAGTTAGATATAAGATAGATTATGGTTATATTATGATGATATGTACATGAACATGAGTTTGCATGGACCCCTACCAGTTATTATTCGGGTGCAATTAAACAAGCACAAACACTAAAATCTAAAGTTATGGAAAAATTATGGGCGCCTAAGGTCTTTCTGTTTCAACTTACTTTCAACCTAATTCGATCTCTCTGGATCAGAGTGTGCATAGTAAGATTTAAGAAGTATTAAATCACCTTCAGACATAAATGTACTTTCATTAAGGTTTCGTAGTCTTTTTGCACGTTATTATACTAGATCTATTTGTTTAAAAGCTATCTATAAACTAATGTGGAATAATTCACTAGTGGTTTATAAATAGTGATCAAAGAAGAGATTGAGGGGACATAACCATGTCTGTATATACTTGTGGATAACAATAGCCCATGCACGAGTTTGGTGAGGTGTAAGTAGATAATAACATAAGCATGTGTCGATATGTCTTATGGTTTTATTGATTAGTTTCCCTTTTGTAGTTTGTTATTGGGAGGATTTGTTTGTCCATTTGGTGCCTTGTCTTCTAAAGTTGTTCAATAGTTAAGCTTTGACTTGTTGCGCTATACTTGTGTTCGTTTCTTCTTTGGAATCATCTCTTTTAATCTTACCATCAATCAATTTCATTTCATTTTTCTGTTTTGTTTCAATAGTGTCATTCGATATATCGAGAATCCAAACCTTAAACTTGTGAAATTGTAGGTCTTGATTTGAGTATATATATAGAGGTTTAATTAGATATATCAATATAATTAGCGAAGACGTCTGAGGTTTTTTCAACTCAACCCAACCCATAGAAGCATAATTTAGGATCGATTTTTCGTTTTTAATCCATGAAATTGAGGTTTTTTTCAAAAGATTTATGCCTAAAAAAGCGGGTAGAGGAATAGTAGAATAGATGCTAGTTGGCAAATTTTTTCAATATTTTTTATCGTTTATGTTATGTCAGAACTGTATCATACATAAGAGTTGAAAACTGAAAATAACGATATTATATCTACATAGCTGTAGACTGAACTAAAAATCATATAAATAAAGTCTACATGGATACTTAGGAGAAAAACCTTAAGTGAAAAGCTACAGATGCTTCAAGCTTTTAGACACTAACTACACTGGCATTGTGTTCAGAATTCAGATTATCACATGTGCAATAATAGAAAGAAAAAAACAGAGAGAGAATCTCACAGGAACAGAACCAGATTTGAAATGATGTGTATTTTAGGTTGTCTTTGTCATCTTTCTTCATCCCATTTGTCTTTAGGAATCTCTCCAGAATCAGCAATCACAACTTTCTTCCTGGGTTTGCCACTGTAAGTTCCAGCTCCACCTTCAATGGCGAATACATTGTCCATTCCTTGTATCACCTTCCCCAACACCACATGTTCTCCTTCCAACCTGCACCACAGTTTTCACAATCATCAAATCTTACTTTTCAAAATCCAACACTAAATCCACAAGAATTTTCCATGTGTTTTGAATTCACATGTTATTATAGCGTAGAATTCGAATGCATAATCTTTGTCCAAACTGCATCTAGGTTGGATCCCTAGAGGATAGTCACAGGACTTTCCCAAGAACAAAACTATGAGTGTGTCTGCCTTAAATTTGGAGTTCTTGATATCATATTCCTAGTATGTTCTCTGCGATTTTCATTGTGCATGAAGTGAGAGCATGAGAACAACTATGATGAGAGGAGAGCTTACCAGCTAGCCTTAACAGTAGTGATAAAGAACTGCGAGCCATTAGAATCGGGTCCGGTATTAGCCATCGCTACAACACCTACAAATGCAAATTCGTTTTCCTATGAACTAAAAGAATACGTATATGGCTCTCAAAATGCTTTAAAACCATTTTTCCGAACAATTTTCTCAATTTCCATATGTTGGTAGAGAGTATATGCTTGGTAGAGAGTATATGCGCACCTGCGTGTGAATGCTTTATCTTGAAATTTTCGTCAGGAAAGGTACCACCATAAATTGACTCACTCCCTTTTCCATCACCATGGACAATGTCCCCTCCTTGGATTACAAATCCAGATATTATACGATGAAACGGTGTTCCCTTGTAATGTAAAGGCTTTCCGCTTGAGGATTTTCCCTTCTCTCCTGTGCATAAAGCCCTGAAATTTTCTGCAAAAAAACATAGAAATCTAACATTATAAACTATCTAATAAAATTAATCGTATCCTGAGATTTGCATTCAAGATGCCAAAGACATACCTACAGTTTTGGGTACAACAGTGCCATATAGTCCGATAATGATCCTGCCTGCAGTTTTTGAATTACAGAAAGCAAAATCAACAGAAGTTGAAGGAAGCAAATGGCAAAGAAAATATCCCAAGAATCCATGTATGTCAATATATCAGTCCATCTACCTAAGCGTTGGCCATCGATATCAACATCGAGAAATACCCTGTGGGTGATTTCGTAATCTTCAATTACTTGCTTCTCCTCATCCTAAACATCAAAGAGAGCAAGCAAATCAGGCACAACATACAGAAGGCATATCCACATTCTGCTGCTCCTCTATTAAACCTTCTCACACCAACCAACCCACCGAATATTCAACAAAGAGAAACCTAACAAATATGTTAGGCAGTATATGACAGACCCGGAAAACAGAAAGCTAACCAAAGTTCAACAATGTTATCCTGGCAGAATAATCAAAACCATCATAAGATGGATCAAAAAAGCATGTGCCATGGATGCTTTGCCACTTGCATTCTCTAGATTATGATTCTTTCGAGGACAACCATATGCACATCAAAAATGGGTATTTCTAAACACAACTGACCAACATACCACACAAAATAAGCTCCTCTTGTAAACCCACTTAAACACTTCAATGTATTTGGAGACATAATGTTAATTTGAATCCAAGAGAGACTACTCAAAACCAAATCCAAGCAACACTAATCAGAAGGCAACTTCGCAAAAGGGTTAAAGAGAATCAGATCTCTCATAATGTCTTAAAAAGAAGAATAATTTCGATATGTCCATAGATGATACCACGACAAATCCGGAAAAACCCAAGAGTCCTCAAACAGATCCACATGAAAGTGTGATCAATCTGAGAGATGACATGAAAATGAGTCGGAGAAAAAAGCGTACTTTTCCGGTGTTAGAGAGCGCGAAGACGAGGAAAATCGTAAGGGCAACGAGGAGAAGAAGGCATCTGGGCTGTAGCAAAAACGAGATCTCTCTACGCATCTTCGTTCTTCTTCTTCCTTCTTTATTCTTCTTAAGAATTCATCTCACGCCAACAACATACACAACTCGATCTCAAAAAGAAGGGAAAAAAAGTCAGAAACTTCACTTGTGTTAGATCTCTCACTCTGTCTCTTTCTCTCTATTTCTATGCCATGGAAATCACAGAATTCACTGAATGTGTCCGGTGATATAGTTCCGAAGGTGAAGCTGTAAGAGGAATTGGGGATTTGTGCAAATCTTCGCGGCAATCAAAGTTTACTTACAAGTCGAAATCGATCTCAATTTCAGCAGTGTATTTCAGTTCTTCGTCGAAGATGAATTTGTTTTTCTGTGATATCCTAATGGGCCTTCATAACGAGTAACGGCCCATTAAATTTTAGTGTCCTCAATTACTATCAAATCAATTATGGGTTTTTATTTCAGTAATACATTTGTTGTATCTTGCAATTGACCGACTGCAATTTTAGTGTTCAATTACTATCAAATTAGCTGTACATGAAGGGCATATCTATTTTTTTGGTTTGAATAGCAGTGTTTATAAATTTGCTCTCTTTTACTTATTTACTAATACTAATGTTCATATTTTTTTTTGTTTTGGTCCCTTCTCGGCTTTGATCTAAAGAGACAGATATATCTGATATTTGTTACTTTCTTAGTTTTTCTATTTTGTCGGTAGATCAAACTTCTAATTCCTACAAAAAAAAGTTGTTTTTGAGTGATGAGTCTCTGGTCCAAATGTAAGCTAATGGACACTCGCGTAGTTGGTAGGTCAGATATTTTGTTAGATCATTCATTATGTTATCTCATAACTCACTGAAAACAAAATTTGAGGTATAAAATTGGACAAACCAGAGTACCATTAATTTTTTCCTTATTCTTATAATCATTACTGTAGTCTTTACAGAAAAAACTAATATCGGACGACAATATACAGGCTCCGATTGGTAACCATTAAAAGAACAAAAAGAAAAAGAATAAAATGAACAACGAGAAATGGAACAAACAAATTTTGAGGAATGAAAAGGAAAAGATGCAGAGATAGAATAAATATACCATTATGATGAATGGTAACCAAACAATAATAGTATCATTAAAAATATATATTAAATAATTAATAAATCAAATCAATAAAAATACTAAAATTAATATTATATTAAATTAATTTTACATTTGATTTTAAACTAAAATTTGTGAATTAAATTTATATATTTCATGTTAAATATTAATTATTAATATTAACCTAAAATAAAATTGTAGGAGTAATTTAAAATATATATACTTCTTTCAATATAAATATTTTAAGTTTATTTTACTATCCATATAATTTTCAAATAAAGTTTTAAAATTTATTTAACATGAAATTCTTATCAAAAATATTTTTTTCTATAAATATATTGTGAAGTTATGAAAATTATTTTATATTAAAATAAAAATATTATTAGTAAATTTTTTTATTTATTTTAAAATAAAAAATGAATTTTAATAATTGTTCTTTATTTATTTTAAAATAAAAAACGAATTTCAATATTTGTTTTTTTTTTGTTCCATTTTGTTCCTCGTCAATTTTGGAGAGGAACATTTTTGTTCTATTGTTCCTCGTTTCATGAAGAATGTAGAGAAATGATGTGGAAGAAATATTACTCTTAAATGGTAAAAAAGTTGAGGAATAAAAAAGAATATCATATTCTTTTCCTAAATTATGGTTACCAATCGGAGTCACATAGAAATTTTTGTAATAGTACATTAAATTAATAAAAAAAATCAAATTTCCTTTAATAACCGAGAAAATTTTAAATATTTTTCGGCATAAGTAGAAAATCCATATATTATTCATTTTAAATAGCCAACCATAGTTAAAATCGGAGTAGAAAAACTCAAATTTTACGGGGAAAAAAAGTTTATTTAACCACAAAAATACATGAATTGGTTACTTTGCAAATTTACAAATTGCTGTGGCTTCCACTTACAAGTCGTTTTTTAGTGGGACCATTCAATTTTAATACAACCTTTATTAACGTTAATCTGTTTTTAGTCACGAAGCCTACTGGTGCTGTTATCTAAATATTTCATGTTCAGGAAAGAATTCGAGTATTCATATACCCTATGTGTTTATATATTACTGTGAAAATATTTAACCATCGCCAAAAAGTTAGAGAACATTCAAAAAAAAAAAATACATCATAAGAAAATACTGAACCACAAGCTTAGATAGATAGAAACGATTAATGTTTGTTTACTACTTGCGATTTTTGTTTTCCTCATTTTGTTCCTCATTTTCAACCGTTGATCCATTTTTTATAGTATATAATAAATCATTATATTATGGAATCGTCGTTTAGGAATCCTACAACATTAACATACAAATGTCTTTTGTGATAACATACAAATAATTTGTGGTTTCTTAAACAAAAGAAAATATCTTTTGTGATAAGCAAATTGTGAATCTGTGATAACCTCGCCCGCAAATCAGATCACTTATTTGACAGTTATGATAAACCTCACCCACAAGAATTTTTCACGGATAGAAAGATACATGTCCATATCACTCCATTATTGTTCGAAATCCCGAATTGGCCCCATCAAATATTCATCTCTCTTATCACATAAACCACAACTAGCAAGTGGTTATAAGTTTTCAAATATAGCATGACTTTGTTGAACATGTTCTTGTTTCTCAATCTTTGATACACCGACGGTCATTTTTTTTTTCTTTTTTATATTCTACTCAGCATAACTTCAAACTAATTTTAAAGCCTACAATATATAATTGATGTTTGTCATTTTTTTACTGATCTTATCATTTAGACCCGACGGAAATCGAATAGCATAATGCATATAGACACCTCAATCTAATTATACGATGCAAATTCAGTTTGTTAATAACTCATTTTGAATACGATGAATAAAATACTGGTTTTATCTCCACATTTTTTTTTTTTGGTATGATATCTCCACATTGGTAGTTCATGCGTGATTAAATGAAATTTTTGACTATAACAATGAACGTGTCTGAGTTTATATATCATAGGGTTGAAGTCATTAGGGTAACGAACGAATTTTCTTGAATTAAATTATTAGAACTTCCTTTTGCCAAAGAAAAAATTACTTACATAAAAGAGGCGGCTAAGGATAACATGACTACTGACTATAAGGATAACTGACTACTGACTAGCATCGCTATATATCACATAATTATTACGTTTTTTAAGAGATAAAATTGTTTTTGTTTTCCAGCTATATTATATTTTCATCCAGCAAAGCCGTCAGGAGTTGTCTATATTAGGCGTGAGGACAAAAGCAGAAAAGAACTGAAATTCCAAAGTTCGATCGCATTATGTAAATAATTATAATTTTGATTGCGGTGAAGGGAACTCTTTCATGAATAAATTAGACTCCACATTAATCAGTTACTTTTATTTTGTGAAAAGAAGATAATGACTGCGTTTATTACCCAAGAAGGCCGTATTTCACTGGGTTCCTTTCCACTTCCCATTAACAGTTTGGCTTAATATATTACAAGACTAAATACTATAAACCGGCAAGATTCACATAATTCTATTGCAATAGTGATAACCTTCAAAATATATTTTTTATGTAATGGATGCATACTTTAATTGAGTTTTTAGAATTTGCTTTTGATGTAGGAATTTAATTTAAGTTTTGGTTTTTCCATGAAAATATTAAACATAATAGATTAAGATATAGTATAGGACTGATTTGTCTTAGTGTTGTTGTTGCCTCATCATAATGGATGTTATAGAAAAAAAAAATGAAATATAGTAAAAAGTTGGCTTCTTAATTATGAGGAAGATACAAATTCTAAAAACTAGATTAGATAATTATATATATAAAAAAAAAAGAATACTAACTTTAAGGAAATCAGGTGTCTAAAAATTTGATTGATGGTTCGTTGCGATTATGAATACAAATCAAGCACTCATCTAAATTTATATCCAACCAAAGCCAATCACTTTTGGATGAAAATACAAGTTGGTACCGTACTGGGTGGAGAAAAATTGTTGTCACATCCAAATAGTTCATATATGAAACTAAAGACGCTGAATAACTAAAATTTAAAAGCATCGTTATCAGAAGAAGAGACTAATCTGGATATATCTCAGTGTTGCGATTATCAAGCGACAAAGAAAGAAATACAACCCTTGGCAAATATGAAACGTCAGAGTTGTATACGACTTGTTTTCATCCAAGTAAAAAGACGTATGTTTGAGTGAATTTGACAAAGCCAAACAAAATATTTTTGTAGTGTGAAGTGTGAATTGGATCAATATTAATAAAATCAAATCGAGCCAAATTAAACCAATGCAATTGAATTGGGTTTGATTTGTTTTAACGTTACGGATTTTCAGCGCCGTATTTTTCTCAATAACGACTAGTTAACAAATTTTAACACTTTTAGATGGAACAACTTTTTTTCTAACACTAGGTGGAAATGGGGTAACATGCGATATGCGTAGAGGCAGAGCTAAGAGATGATATGGTTTTAAAATTGAATTCTGAATTTTATCGTGACATGGTATTTTTTCCTTTCTTTGATAAGTGCATTGGAATTTTTCTTAGTAGGCCCTTTGCAGTATTAGTTCGGAGATGTAACCGGCAAATATGTTGTGTTTTTTAACTCTTTCTAAATTAAATATTTTGCTGTATGATTATGGAGATATTCAAAGAACATATTACCCCTACATTTTTTTTTTGTCAAAGATCATGTTACCCTCTACATATACAACTCCAACGGCATCACAATACGAAAGAAAACTAAACCAAACTGAACCGAATTCTTTTATTCAATTTTCTCATACCAAATAGAACCGAACGAAAACTAGACGGCACCAAACCGACTTGGAAGCTTCTAGCAAAGATAATGAGCCGCACTAGTCCCCACTTTTTAGTTTCCAAACTTCAATTTGAGATCCGAATATCCACTCCCGTAATTCGTACGATGTTTTTACTCATCTCATGTCATTTGTCGTACAACTCTTTATATATTGCCTCATTGGCCAATTTCCCACTATTGTTTAATGTTCATTATATTAATATTTGAAATTAATTACATCAGGTTATTTGCATTGCAAATAAAGTTACCACAAGATAGTTAAGTGAAAAAAGATTACTTATGATTGAGTTAAAACATTATTGAGCCGTGGCTCCGATTGGTAAATCCTAGTATATATTATGGGATGATATAATAATCTTGTCATTTCACAGGAATTTAATTTTAAATTCATGATATTTATTTAGCGTCATTTTGAAGACTAGAAAATAATGACCAAAACAAAAGATATGCAGTTACAGATATTTATTCCTGGATATTGTTTCCTTTTTTTGTTTATTCCATCACCAAACACTGAGAGACAAATAAGCCTAATGGCCAATTGGCTATCGCTCTCTGCCATCTCCAACCATGACAATATGATGGATTTGAGTCTTCTAAAATGGAGAACAAAAGTTGAAAAAAAATATAACTTTACTACAAAAAAAAACATATTTTCTTTTTAAAAAAGAGATTATTATACAAAATACCTGACAAGACAATTTTATAACAAATGCTACTTTTTCCAAATATTGTAGAGAATGCCACAAAGATCACTGAATTGACTATTATGCCCTCTGTCTAATATAATAGATAATGCGATATAAAGAACTGTTGGTATCTGCAGAAAGACCATTTTGCTTTTGCCAGAAACAGACGCTTAACATCGGCTTCAACATATTTTTTTTTGCATCGCTAGCCGAGTTAGGTCTTATTTCTGAACACGAACCAAAATTCAAAAGAAAAGGAAAAGGTTTCGTAAAATCGTGGCGGTTCCAAATTTTGCATAGCCACTGCCATACCATATCTACCACCAACAAAATTTTCTTGTTTTCTAAATTCTTCAATGCTGCAAAATACGTGCGACGATTCCAGCTGCGAAGCCCGAGTTATGTTCCTTCTTCGGTGGATCGATGACTCATTTGAGGTTACCATGTATTCCATTGGCTAACTATTTTCATAGCTTAAGCTTAACTGATACTCAGGCTGTGATGTCTTTGGGCCCAATTCTCTTCAGCCCATTAACCTTTGGTAACTCAAGAAAAAAGAAAACTAGTATTAGTTTTCTTATAAATAGGTAAACCTGGGTTAATACTTAATCCGAAAATTACATCTAACACATCAGAGAGCTGCAGTCAAATTCGCTTTAGAAGATCTGAGGCTTGAGTTGTGTTTTGTATTCACTATAAGTTTTAGTGGAAGTTGTGAGAGACGTTCACCCAGATAGGATCAAGGATCCGAACTGGGTTAACAATCTTGGTGTCTTTTATTTTCTAAAAGCTCTAACTCAAAGTCTGAAATCCTAACAAGTGGTATCAGAGCAATCCAGGTTTTGATTGCAATTGCTAGAAGGATTTGATAAGAGAATCAGAAAAGGGTTTCGCGAGTGCGTTCACGTGACCTTGTTAGCGGTCTTGTTCACGCGAGGATCGAGATTTCCATCATCGATGTCGAGCTACACAAAGCAAGGTCGATATTGAGAAGTTTGATGGAAAGGATTTTGATGGAAGTACTTGATGATGATGCAGTTGGAACTTCAGGGTTTGGAGCCAGTTTTGGTTGAAGAAGGTAAAGAGGATCCARAATCARACATTGAGGTTGTTGAAAGGGGTTCTGCGAAGTGGCGCAAGATGGATAAACGTGCAAAGAATCTGATTTGCACAAGTCTTGGAAAACGCGTACTTCGCAAGGTGATGAAAGAGACTACAGCTCTAGGAGTTTGGAAGGCGTTGGAAAGTGACTACCAACAAAAATCTCTTCCAAACAGGATTTATCTGAAACAGAGATTTGCAAGCTTCAAGATGAATGAACACAAGGGAATTGAAGAGAATGTAGATGACTTCTTGAAATTGGTTTCAGACTTGGCCAGTCTCAATATCAATATCAATGACGAAGATCAGGCGATTCGATGTCAGTCACCTGGAGTATGGCGCTCTTGTTGATACTCAGAAGTATGGCACAAAAGGGAGACTCTTCATGGAAGATGTGTTATGCAGCACTCTAAGAGCCGAATTGAGAGAAAAGGTCTTCTAGTAAAGGAAAAGTTTCGGTGAAGTATGTGGAAAAGCAGGAGATCGGTGAAATAACGGAAATAGCTCGAAGCACAGTGTCGAAAAGGAAGATCAGTCAGAGCATCTTAAAAGGCAATTTGTTTATTTGTGGTAAAGAAGGGCATTGGAAAGAGAATGTCCAGAGAGAGAGAAAAAGAATTCAGCTAATGTTGTTCTAGCCTAGACCAATTGCATTATGTGAGCATTCACGATTCTGAACAAATGGGTGATGGATTACGTTGTTCGTTTCATAACAAAGATGCTTTATGACCTTAGGGAGTTCGACGGTGGCAAAGTGCTAATGGCAAATAACACCTGTGAAATAAAGGAATGAAAAATCAAGATTGAGAATCTCGGAAACCATAGTCACTCTCACGGCTTAGATACATGCGGGTTTAAGCAGAAATCTGATTTCATACGATGTTGGAAAAATCTAGTTACCTATGAAGGAAAAGACTATGCTATTAATTTCTACAAAGATGGCGAGAAAGTGCTCAGGGAAGGTCTGAGGAAGGGCTGTATAAAGTCCAGGAGAAGTGAATGTTACTAAGGCCGAGAAAGACATAACAATTGGCATTCAAGGTCATCACATGAAGCTCAAGATACGAATGTACTCAAGCGAAGTATCTCTCAGGAAAGATGTTGACAAATCGAATTTGGAAGATTGTGTGCTTGGAAAATCCCACAAGCAGAGTTTTCCCAAGGCAAAGCATACTACCTCAAAGATAGAGTATATTCACTGATTTAGGTTCTCCTTCAACCGTAATCACTGGATGTAAATACTTCATCGCTTTATCGACGACTACTCAAAGAAGGTTTCGGGTTTATTTCAGCAATGATTTGAAGCCAAGTTCGTGATCGAAGGAAAGCATGGAATACGACCTAAAAAGATCAAGTTTCGAACCGATAATGGATTCAATTCTGCAACAACAATGATGCTCTGTAAGGAGTCCGGGATTACAAGACACAAGACATGCACTTACACACCTCAGCAAAACGGGTCAGTAGAGGATAAATGTAACTCTAATGGAGGGTGAGATGTGCCGAATCAGATCGATAAGCACTCAGTGTTTACTTCAAATCAGTTTATATTACCACATCACCAAACTCATCCATAGACTATAAGCTGCCTGAAGAAGTCCGAAAGGAGAGAAACCCACTCTCAACACTTAAGAAGATTCGGTTTCGCATATGCTCACACTACGCAGAAAAGATGTAACCGGAGCTAGCTAAAGCGTTTTTTCACGATATCCTTTCGAGTTAAAGGATACAGAATTTGTCGCTCGATGAATCAATAGTCACGACTTCAGAAATGTGGTGTTTAAGGAAGAAGTCACAAGAATACCATCGTAAGGATTCTAAATCAAATGATACAAAGTTGAATGTACAGAAGTAACGCTAACAGGTCTTATAGGTCCTACACCTTCACAACCACTCACTAACGAAACCACTGAAGATGGAGGTGTAGTTTGTGAGATCTATGAGAATCAAGATACGATCGTAAACGCTGGGATCACGTAGTCAGCTAATTCAGATGGATGAAGAACAACCAGATTCAGGAGAAGAATCGATCTAGATGACTATGTTTTGCAGACAGAGTTAGAAGGCAAATCAAGAAGCCTTCGATTTGGAGGATGGTGATTTTGTCTTATGCCTTATCAACCGCAGTAATAATCTAATCTAGATTTAACCTAGATGTTTTCAAAGAGGCGATGAGATCGATCAAGTCTAAGTCATGGAAGAGCAGCAGATGAGGAGATGGACTCATTGTACAAGAATGGGACATGGATTCTGGATCAACAAACCACATAATGTTAAACCCATTTTCAGAAGTGCTCAAGCCAAGTGAATACCGTGGATCAAAGCAAAGGTTCAAAAGTAGCTCGCTAAGGGTTTTCACTAGAAGCGAGTAGATTACAATGAGATATTTGCTCCAGTAGTTGCATGTTTCAATTCGAGCGATTATCTATCATGCAATTCTCGATTTCGAGGAACAAATGGATGTGAAGACAAATTTTCCTACATGGGTGTCGGAGGAAAGGATATTAATGGATCACCAAGGATACATCGTAAAAGGTGATGAGAACAAGGTTTGCTTGCTTAAGAAATCACCGATGGCTCAAGCCACCAAGGCAATGGAACATGAGATTGATAACTCTCATGAGATCAAAGTTTTCAGAAGTAACTTAGATCCATGTGTATACATGAGGAACATTGATTCGACAAAGCAATCTACTTACTTCAGATGGATGACATTCGATTGCATCAAGGAATGTAAGAGGTTATGTGTGAAGTGAAAAGTTCAGTTAAATGAAGGACTTGTGAGCCTGCCTAAGGATTCGGGTATGGACATTGTGAGGATAAAGATGGGAACTCTAATTCTATCGCAAGAACATTACCGAGAAGTGGAAAACTGGGACGGTCGAAGCAAAGCTGCCAGAATACCTCCGCAACTCATCATGATCAAGTCTAACTCAGGAAAAGTGTGAGGAATCAAGATACATGGATGAAATTCCCTCTAGCTGTTGGAAGTTCAATGTATGCTATGACAAAGTACAAGACCGGGATATGAGTTTTGCAGCTGTTTGATCATTGCCTCACAATGACCTGCAGGTTAACACATACATCGCAGTAAGGTATCGAAAGTCAATGTACCGAAAATAGAAAGTCGCCGGAAAGTCAACGCGCAGTCAACGCAACGGTCAACGCCGCAGCCAACGTCAACGCCAATAGCCTACGGTCAACTGGTCGACGCTCAATAAGGCAGCCTTTCGACATCAGACGTGGCTACCGAGTAGGGTCCGCAGGCACGCGCCTCAAGATTGCACGGGCCACAGCAGAGCCGTGCCCGTAAATCGAAGTTCAACCGTATTGTAATTCCGATTCCGCCGATCTGAAGCCAACCGCACCATCGAAGTCAACTTCGCTGATTCCGTGTTCTCTACGGCCAAAATCTCGCCGAAATCGCTTCATGCTGGAAAATCACAGATCAGCCGTATGATGATTCAAATTAATAATGATGCAAATCAAGAGAAAGTTGTTAAAACGAAGAGGCGATCACTTATTCGAGATTTTTCAAGAAAACGGGCATGGCGGCTCGCTGCCGATGGGGAGCCCGGTGGATGGACATACAGCACAGGCTCGCACCTCGCAAAACGGAGCAAGATTTGACATTTTCCATTCTAAAAAAAAAAACATCACAAGTAAAGCAAGAAAGAAGAGCTAAGAGAAAGAAAGAAAAAAAAAAACTGGATAAAGTTTTTTAAGTTTTTTATTTTTTCTCTCTGATCGTGGGCCTGCTCAAGAGGAAGTGAAACCGGAATGGTTATTTTTGGTAATGTCTTTTAAAAAGAATGCCAGAGATTGTGATGCTTTACCATTCTCTTCATTTCATTAACCTTTGGAACTCAGAAGAAAAAAAGGAAAACTAGGTATTAGTTTTCTATAAATGTTGTAAACCTAGGTTAATACTTAATCCAAAAATTACATCTAACACATACAAGAGAGCCTGGTCAAATTCCGCTAAGATCCGAGGCTGAAGCAGGTTTTGTATTCACTATAAGTTTTGTAGAGACAGCTTCACCCTGCACGTAGATCGCGATCCGAACTGTTAACAATCTTGGTGTCTTTTATTTTCTAAAAGTCTAACTCAAAGTCCGAAATCCTAACACAAAGCTTCCAAGAGACACCCATGACTCATCCTAAGAAGAAAATATCCAAATGAAACCTCCAGTTTGCCATTTTGTTTTAATAGTAATTTGCAAGTAAAAATCATTCTATTAATGATATGTGTTCATTTAAGCTTTCATTTTTAAGCGTGAAAAATCGCTTTCTTTGAAATTTGGATGAGTTTTGTGTCATTCAGAGAGATAGTGTAATCTTCATAGGGTTTTGTTTTTAGTTTAAAAATTAGCATTTTGGTGGTTTAGTGTGATCTGTACTTAATGGAAAGTGATGTTAAAGCCCAACTCAGTGTTACTGAAAAATTGAATATACTGAGAATTTGTTGGGATCAGATGATAAATAACAGATTTGAGGAGATCGAGGCCTTCTCGCATATGTTCATATACCTAGCCAGCCAATTTCTTCAAACAATCTTAATAGCGATCAGAAGAAGCGGAAGTGCGAAGGCGTCAGCGTTGGCCTCAGAGTTTCTCTCCGATTTGCTTTGTATTGTTTTAAGAAATTTGATAATGATGGTTGCATAGCTTGACATATTAGGGTGTTATTTCTATTTCGTTAGATGAAATATCTTGTAATATCGGAGAATCGTAGATGACACTCGAGAGAAAGTTCAAAGCCGAGAAATCAAAATCCCTATGGGAACTGCATCTCTTGGCTCTGTTTTGTTCCATTTCTTTCGCAAAACAATCGGCAATATTTTATTTTTAGATTGTCTTCTAAGAGAGATTTCCTTAACTAATAAGATGGAGTTCTCGTGAATATTTTCACACCGAGAAAGAAAAGCTGCAAGAGCAAAGAGGAAGAAAAGAATCAAGCAAGTGGAATGTAAGATGGCTGCTGTCGCAAGAGACCGAGCTTGGGCTGAAAGGCTGATCGAACTTCAACTGCACGTAAAAGAGAAGAGGAAGTCAATGTCTTATTGAGATTGCGTTCATTGAATCAAACACAGAAATAATCCCAAATAACAATCTTTTTTCTTGTCTTGAGTTAGAATTACTCTTCTTTGTTGTGTTTGGCGTGTTCTCTTAAGAGTTAACTCGCCATTTTGTCTGAAGAACTGAGAATTACTTGACATTTCTTGCTATATCCAAATGTGTTTCTCGCTTTCGACATTCTTTAAGCACCCTAATTATTTTTTAAGAAATCGAGTGCCATTAAGCCTCTGATTTCTCCACAATAATTTTGATTATGTTTAGTATAATATCGATTATGTCTATTGATTCTATTAAACTGCTATATCAACAATTATCAGTATGACGCCCATATGAAGCTGCTATGTCAAAAACTGGAAAAATTTGTGTCTACACTATGATATTAGTTAGTCCACGGTGGACATTATAATGTTCTCCGTGCATATTAGAATGTCCACGATGCACTAATGTCCACAATGTACATTACTATGTCCACGATAGACATCATGTTTTTCGCGATAGACATTTTTATGTCCACCGCATGATTATTACGTATACATTCTATCAATTGTGAGTTCCGTGTTGCATTCAGGACAAAAAAAAAACAGAATGCTGAAATGAATGAACAAACTCTATTATTTAAAAGTGAAAATGCATTTAACGAAGGATGTAAAGAGCATGCCAAAAACGAATCCTTGACTCGAAGGCTCCAAGAGAGTTCATCATCCCAAGCAACAGTTGCAGCCAACATTGAGCTTCCCCTAAACTCATTCAACTCAACCTGTGTGTGTATGAGCCAGTCACACAACAACTCATGCTCCAAAATTCTCTTAAAAAGAATCAAAATTTTAAGGTACCTGAGGCACTGAGAAGTGAAATGCACCAAAAAGTTCCCATTCCACAAGCAATTTTTCCATCCGGATCAAATCGCATACCACATCAATTTGTATTTTTAAACAACTTTTGTTTGCAAATACTAAACGCATCACCTTCTCTCCTTCTTATTGGCCACTACTGTTATGCTTGGCGTCATCTGGATGCTCCTTTAGTTACTCGACATTTTTTTTCCCCAGATCTGTCTCTCTCTCTGCATCATATACTACATATCAATCTTCAAATTCAAAAACATCCCACTGGGTATACCAAATTTTCAGACATAATCTTTTCCCTCTCCACGTAACACAATAAATATTGTTTCTAATACTTCTATTTACACATTTCTAACATAGACTTATTTTGTCCATAACCGTTGTATTTTCCGTCGTCTCGTGCTCGCGCCAACAATAAGAACAAACAACGATAAATAAGACTCATGGTGAAAGGCAAACAAAGAGAAGAGAGATCGAACCATATATATTCGGCGATGATTTTTTCGGTGGCAAAAACTCGCCGATCAATGCATTTTCTTTTCTCTTTCCAATTGGAGGACAAAAGTGTCTTTCTCGTTTTTTCTATAGTTGCCGTTGTGGCAATTCTTAAAAGAAAAGGTTAAAGTAGCATTCCTTATAAGTTTTTAAAAAATTGCGGCATTTCTTATAAAACTCCCCGAAGAAAACCATGTCGACATTTATAAAAAGCAAACGAAAAAAAAAAGTCAAACACCAAGAAGGAGCACATAAATTCATCCACTGCTTCCACACCAACACCGTACGTGTCCCTTTCGTACTTTATCATTTCGTCATTCTAATTATATAAGTACAATAAAAAATCAATACTTTATTCGATCATTTAATTCTATTAAAAATTCATTATTGAATAACATTTCTTAAATTATTTTTTTTCTTTTTTGAGACAAACTATTTAGTCGAAGTTGCGAAAAACAAAAATAAATTAAAGTAACCTTTTCACCTTTAAAACCGTACGCAGAGAGCTCAACCAACCAACCACACACTCAAAAATATCTCTTCTTCTTCTCAATATCTCCTCCAATGGGTTTTGGTAGATCTTCTTCATCTTCCTCAGCTCTGAAATGGCTTGGTTTCGTTACAGCGGTGTGGATCCAATCAATCTCCGGCAACAATTACACCTTTTCAAATTACTCCGACGCTCTCAAATCCCTAATGAACCTCACTCAGTTAGAACTCAACAGTCTCTCCGTCGCTAAAGACATCGGAAAAGCTTTCGGAATCCTCGCCGGGCTTGCTTCTGATCGTCTTTCAACTCCGGTCATTCTCCTCATCGGTTCTTTTGAAGGTCTTCTTGGTTATGGTGTACAATGGCTCGTCGTTAGCCGCACGATCCAACCTCTACCTTATTGGCAGGTACTGAAATCAACCTAATCTCATAATTGAAAACCCTATTTTTCTCAATTTTGACGCTTGTTGTTTGTATATAGATGTGTGTGTTTCTCTGTATGGGAGGAAACAGTTCGACGTGGATGAACACGGCGGTTCTGGTGACTTGTATACGAAACTTCCGGCGAAACCGTGGTCCTGTATCTGGGATTCTTAAAGGATACGTTGGTTTAAGTACTGCGATTTTCACGGATCTATGCACTGCTCTGTTTTCCTCTGATCCAGCTTCGTTTCTTGTTCTTCTCTCCGTCGTGCCTTTTGCCGTTTGTCTCACGGCAGTTTTTTTCCTCCGTGAAATACCTCCGGCTAGTACCTCCGCCGAGGATAACGAAGAGTCTAAATACTTCGCCGTGTTTAACATTGTTGCGGTTGTTGTTGCTGTATATCTTCAGTCTTACGATATCATTGGAATCAAAACCGGAGCTTTCTCTATCGCATTCGCCTCGATTCTTCTCATCCTCTTAGCTTCTCCTATCGCCGTCCCTTTCCACGCTTTTATCCGGAGCAAAGATAACGATGAACAAGACGTAGAAGGACGAATCGATGAACCGTTACTGAGATCAGGATCTGACATTGTAGTGGAGGAAACAATCGTAGGTGCTGCAGCGGCGGCAGATAACGAGTTGCCACCGTCTCTTAAGCCGTTAAAGGATGAGGAGGAAGAGAATCACGGAACTGTGGTGACGACGGAGAAGAAAAGGCCGGTTCTTGGAGAAGAACACACCATAATGGAAGCGATATTGACCATTGACTTTTGGGTGCTGTTTATGTCGTTCTTGTGTGGAGTAGGTACTGGTTTAGCAGTGATGAACAATATGGGTCAGATCGGGCTTGCGCTTGGTTACACGGATGTTTCCATGTTTGTCTCTATGATTAGCATTTGGGGATTCTTTGGTCGGATTCTCTCCGGTACTATCTCCGAGCACTTCATCAAGTAAGTAGTCACTTTACTAAAAACCCTCTAAGTAGAACTGATTTAATAATTGGAAAGAAAATGGAAACATAGATCTTGCTAAGTTGTAACGTGACTTGGAATATTCTGATTGATCACTTTATCCACACGCATTCAAATGCAAATTTATTCTGTTAATTCTGGGTGATGTCGGTTCCCTCTGTTTCACCTTTGCTTTGCCGTTAAGGCAGAGTATATATTACTTTCCTCTTCTGTTACTTAGAATTGAATATTTTTTCCATTTACATGAACTTTTTTTCAATTAGAGCTTGACATGTTATTTCCAAGTTTACTTGTCTAGCTCTAACAATAGACCGGTCCACTTGGCTTGTACCGGGGGACCATAATAAAGTTTCCGACTTTTTTTGCGTTGAAATATCTTTATAGATTTTCTTTAGTCTTTATATGAGAATTCAAGATAGTGGGACCTTGAATAATCTTTGCTATTAAGGGAACTTTTATTGCATAGCTAATCTTGAAAATGTGATATTTTTTTCTTCAATTTTATAGAAAAGCTGGGACACCAAGGCCTTTATGGAACGCAGCAGCTCAGATTATCATGGCCGTAGGATATCTACTGATGGCATTAGCAATGCCCGGCTCAATCTACATTGGTTCAATGGTTGTTGGGGTTTGTTATGGAGTCCGGTTAGCCATAACCGTACCAACAGCCTCAGAACTCTTCGGTCTCAAATACTATGGACTCATCTACAACATCCTTATACTTAATATGCCTCTAGGATCGTTCCTATTCTCGGGTCTACTCGCTGGTTTACTCTACGATGCTGAAGCCACACCGACTCCTGGTGGAGGGAATACGTGTGTAGGAGCTCATTGTTTCCGTCTCGTCTTCATTGTAATGGCGTTTGCTTCCATCATTGGTGTCGGACTTGACCTTTTGCTTGCGTTTAGAACGAAGGAGATCTATGCGAAGATTCATGTGAGCAAGAAAGCTAAGAAATCTGGAGGTAATCTCCGATGAGAATTTAAGTTGAAACAGGATTTGCTTTTCGGTAAAATCATTTTTTTGGCTATGTTAGTTCTATTGTAATATGTAGATTTTTTTTTTGAAAGTTTTAGTGTTCAGTATTATTAAAGGCGATGATTGTACACTCGTATAGTTATGCTTACTATTGTTAAAGTCGTTTACAAAGTGTTTGAACCAGTTGTTCGGTGTAAGTTCAAATAATGGGGGATCAATATTTCATCATTGCCTAGAAACTTTGTCAAAATTCACGATTTGTAATTGAATATTGTATTATAGTACCTTGATGATGATTCAATGATATTATGAAGAAAAGCATCCGAGTAGTATGTCTAATTTGAATATAGGGCAATAATGATCTATGGCACCTGTGACTTAATGTTGCTCATTCATGTATTGGAGATTTTGCAATATTCTCATTCTCATTGTGTGACTTATCCACTGTAATAATCATGTGACCTTACGTAAACATTAAATGGAATGCTACTTCTTATAAAACGTGTTCACATATGGATATTTGAATACAGTGAGATACTCAGATACCAGTTATTGTAGTATATTTTAGCCAAAATGCTCTCATTACGATTGTTAGAATCAGTGAAGTGTACAGTTAAGAGAACCCAACTCACATACTAATAGAAAAATATTTCCACAATTTTTGTTTACTTTGGTTTCTATCTTGTTGATAAAAAAAAAAAAAAATCATCTACATGAATGGTAATTGGGTAATTAGAACACGATTATTGGGTTAAACTTAATCTAGATGCTTTTGATAATAAAAGAGCTATGAGATCATTTCGTCAGTATCAAGCTAAAACACTAATCTTAGTGCCGGAATAGCTATGGCGGAGATGTGTGGAGATCATTCTCAAACTCCAATTTCTTCTCGGTCTTCGTCTCTGTATCTTCTCCATCTGTACCTTCCCTGATCTCTTTGCTCTCTTTCGTTTTCAGTGCTCTGTTTTTTTTAAAAAATCTTTACTGAGATTCTTCAATGTGACGTAAATGAAATCAGGAAGCAGAACTCGAAGAGAAAGCTTGAGGATTACTTGGATCCTCTTCTTCTACACACGATCTCTTCCAGAATCAGTCCAACGGAGACGAAGGAGAAGCAGCAGACGGAGAGGAAGGTTACCTTCGTTAATCCAAATCAGAGAACGGAGGAATTCGACTGGCCTGTTGATCGACTGGATTCGCTAATCAACGATCCCAATCGCGTTACAGCTCGTGATTCTCGGGAAGAAGACGACGGAGCACGCTTCTTTGCTACGACCAGATCTTCGCTGAGGAAACGCCGTCGATCTGATAGGTGAACGATAGCAAATACGGCGCAGCATAAGCAAAGTTTGTTGCAGTGCTAACATGCGCTGCACAGTCATCGCAAACGCAGTATGATACGTTGCCGTTTTTAAATATATGGACAATTCCATTCACTCTTGTAGAAAAACAATGTGAATAAACTAAAACCGATTTTGAAGTAAAGGGAACAAGCTTTTGAACAAGAATCTGAAACAAAGTTAACTCAGGTATTATATGATATAGAATCTAAGATCAATATAGTAGTTTCGAGTTACAACATAGTCTACACACTTATAACAACGTCTACGAGCATCACCAATGTAATATATACAGAGAGCTTCATCAAACGTTGGTAAGACATAAGTGAACACATCAAAGAAGAAAACAAAACTTGTGAGGTGAAAAGCAAAATGCAGACTAAGACAAGACTGTTCATACTAGAGAGTGAAGCTTTGACATATATCAATGAAATCCTCTTGACCCTCTAGATTGGTAAAGCTCCAATCTACTCTTTGCTTCTGGTAAAATCTCGTCAATCGTCGGTGCTTCAACCAAATGAGCTTGCTTTGTCGACCATTCAAGCACTACGAGAACCTCTTCTTGAGCTAGGGTCTCACTGTCCGGTACATTCAAAGCGATATAACAAAGTAGTATCAAAGCCGGGACTTGAACCATTTGTTCTCCAAAGTAGACTAATTGAATCAAATGCTTTGCACCTCCTGATGCTATAATCGCTTTAGAGTGGTTATCGCGAAGGAAATTCTCGGTATATGAGAATTTGATAAGCGCTACTGCGGCTTCCATTGAAATCTCTGCTTCTCTTTCATCAAGAAGCTTCACAAGTGGTCCAATGATCCTTGTTTCCGTTGCACGGAACGTTCTTGAAAGACTACCGATTGATTTGATGCAGGGGATTAGAAGGTCAGGTATTTCGTTTTCGATCACCTTGAGTAACTGTTCTACTACAGCTTTTGCAGCAGGAGAGGTTGGTTTGAAGGCTGAACGTCTAAGTTCTGGGTATTGTTCAGCAACATCTGTGATTTCCATCATTGCCAAAGCCGAATATGACTTGACTTCATCGTCTCCTTTCTCTAACAGAACCGCGAAACAGAGCAATGCTCTTGACTCTGTTATGCTTCTACTTATTTGGAGATTCCCTCTTGAGAGTTGCCACAATGCTCTTGCAGCCATTGCTTTCATCTGAGCTTTAGTAGCTGGATCCTCAAACTCTCTTCCTTTAATGCTTGTCCCTATCAAAGAAACATGTGTTGGATTGTTCCCTCTCGGGTTAGAACCACCCTTGGTATGATACTGGTGCTGTTGATTGCTCTGTTTGATCTGATTCTTGTTAGTACTCGGACCCGAACCCTTCATTGCCAATGTGTTTGTAACCAAGTTGTGCATCTGGCTCGGTGTCTGATTACTCATGGGATGCGAAATGTTGCTTTTTGTCTCATCGTGCTCATTGTTCTCCTTCTTATCTGTCGGGTTCGTATTACTCGCCATGACAACCGTATGAATCGACGACAACGTCTGCTTGTTACTCACGATAGCGTATTTGCTATGTTCTTGAACCGTCTCGAAAGCTAAATGGCTCACAAGGAAACGAATGATGTTGTTCTGAGCAAAATGGTCTTGACATTTAGGATGATTAGAAGCTAATTCAGAGACAGCCCAAGCAACAACGGTTTGAACTTTCATATGACCTTCTTTGAGAATCTTTGCAAACACTTGACATACACCTGCGTTCACAATCTGTTCAACACTCTCTGGATCACGTCCTAATAACCCAATGGCTCGAGCCGCGTTTTCTTGACCTTCCATTTTACCTTCTTTAGCAAGCTTCAACAATGGAGGTACCCCACCTTCTTCAATAATTAGCCTCCCGTATCGATCATTGTCACGAGCCAGCGAGACGAGCGAAGCCGCTGCATCGGATCGATCATCAAGAGATCCTGTAAAGAGAATCGCGACTTGTTCCCAAATCAAACAGAGGATTGGTTCGTTAGCTGCGATCGGTGGGAGTCCTAAATACTCATCGTCACGATCATCCCCTGAAGCAGAGACACGGAGGAGCCAAGAGACGTCTCCGATTGAATTCTCTAACTGCATCGTGATCTTCCTAAACGCAGCCGCGGGGATAATGGTGAAAACGCGTTTCATCAGTCCCGTGGCGCGACATTTTTCGACGAGCGCTAAGGCTTTGAAGAGGACTTGCTCTGTATCGTCGATGATACGGCGCGTGGGACGTTCGTAAAGATCGTTACTCGCACGCGCCGCTTGACGTAGGAGACCAGCGAGCTTTTCCGTTTTGGCTTTCACCTCTAGACATTCTTGACGGAATGAGTAAGCTTCGTCCGACGCTTTAGTTACCTGATCCGCTAATTGAATCGGTCTTACTAAGATCTGTTTCACAATATCCGCCATGAGAAACAAAATAGAGATTAATACTATAAACGTCAATATTGTTTAATGACGATGGTGGCTTTGATCGCCGGAGATAACGGTGGAGCGAGGCGGAGAGAGAGAGAGACACACACACAGAGAATATGAGATATTGGTGAAGCATTAATTTCTCCGAAATATACAAGGAAGAAAAAAGGGTCTCTAAAAATAGACGTTTTATATACAGAAACTGAATCGGATACTTCATTATAATTATATCAACATAAAATTATTCGAATATTTGAGATTGTTGGTGGAGACTATATATAACGGTCTGACTGAAAATGATGGAATTCGAGTATAATATAATATAGCGTTTTAATTATTTATTTAGTATTTCAACCAACAAATAACACACTGGTTAGCCCGAGATATATAATGTTAAAGCAATAAATTAATGTATATGCAAGACAAAATCACAATCTTCAATAAAGGGGGGAAGAAGAAGATTGAATAACAATGAGGGTGGGTTTTATTTATAGCTTTAAAAATAGTAACCAAGATCATGTCCGTATGTGTCAAAGTTCGGACCTGTCGAAGTTGGCACGGCATGTGGTCGGCCGTAACATAAATGCTAATTGTGAAGAGTTTGTTGATGAGTCATGATTCTTGGTACGTTTGGAAGCAAGCAAATTGTGGCACAACATAACACAGTCAAGGACACCAGCTTGTCTGTCTTTAGTAAACCCCTAAACATCCTCTATTAATTCTTAGAAATTTCTAACCAATTAAGGGTTGGTTAAAGAATAGCACAAAAGTATGTTATAAACTTTTTTTTTTCTTTAGATTATATATTTTTGTTACCTATCCATTAAAACATATGTATTTTACTCAAGAAACTACCGTTCTAATCGTATGCTACAATCAGAATCGTAGTGCTCGAATTAACTTACAAATTTAAGGTCTTATGAAAGACGAAATTTTTTTAAAGAAGGGCACACATGCACAAACTTTTCATAAAGTTCGTCGGCGAAAATCACACAGACGCCTTTGTAAATAATGCAACTTACAATACACGCAACAAAAAAACAAAGAAATATATTGGTTCCAACTGCTTGTCAAACTTGGAGATCTATCAAACTTTCCCTTCGATTCTTGCGTGAGTGAGTCCGACGCAAGCATCGACGAAATCTCCTTCGATGAAATCAGTTGACAGAATCTGCAACTTATCTCCACATCCCTTGGAAACACACTGAGATATAAAAAGCCTAGCATGTTTTCGGATCCGATCAGTCACCGGTTTAACCCACACAACTGGATTATCTGTTTGCGGCGTAACGGTATTCTCAACCCGGTAAAAATATTTTCTAGAAGATATCGATTGCTGCTCGCTTAGATGCTTCAAATTGCTCTGAAATTTCGTCCATGGAAGATCCGTATCAATCCAATTATCTTTTAGATAATCTGAGTTCCAGAGAAGTCCACCACGGCTTGGCTTCGGAGACTCTCTAGGTTTCCAGATGCAAATAACCCTTTTCGGCAAAATCTCAGATACCGGCTTGTTGAACAAGTTATCGTCTTGGCGTATCAGGAACTGACCTAACTTGTCCGCCAAGTAAGTCTCGAACTCTGGAGGGTCTTTGTGTCCGAACTCCGTCCTTATCTCCAGGATTACAATCTCCGAGTGAGTCTCCGACAAGAATCTGATGACATCATCGATGACGACATCAACGTTGTATGACGTCAGAATTCCATGGCAGATTTGACGATCCTCTTGTACACGGATATCGAGGACACGCGTCCCGAGGACGAGCTGCTCGTAGATGGAGAGCGTTTGACATTCAGCTAAGGGACGAGAAATCAGAGGTATTCCGATTTCGTTGGTGGCTGAATCGTGCGTTCCTGGCCACACGACCTTGTTAAGAGTTAGTTTCTCCAACGTTAGACCAGCCATCCAGTTTTTCCTATCGGAGGGACGGTAGTCATCGCCAGGGAAATGTGAACCGTCAGATTTTTCGAGATCGTTTAGGGTTTTTTCCTCATGAGAGACATCTTTTTGCCGGTCGATCTGGTTAGAGAAAAAAGAGAGCATGTTTTGAGAGATCGATGAAGATGAAGAAGAAGAAGAAGATAAGGTTTCTCTTGTGGTTGAGTTTAAGACTTTGTTTGTAGGGTTCACTTATAAATCTGAGAGATATCGTGCAGTGTTTGTCTTAAACGTGTGAAACGTTCAAACAAAGACAAATTATTTGTTGTGGGTTGGTTAGACTTTGACTTCTTAATTCAAATTGATTGGCTGTCTTATTAAAAGTTCCCAACAGTTATTTAAGAGAATTAATTAAGGTCATGATTAACATGAGTTGCTAATAAAACGAATATGCGATGTGTTTATGTATATTTTATGAAATCTAACTTGGTCTATAAAATATTTATTAGGTTGTTTCCTTATCTTTATCTTTTTCATTATTAAAGGTTTAGCAGCTACGCATAATTAATTTTAAATCTAATTTAATATTTGTATTTAGTTTCTAAACTATTTATAACTTTCCGTCATAGTGTTGATTTTAAAAATATTTTCTATAATCTACTTTAGTCTTACCTTTGGCATTATATAAGAAACAACTCAACAGAAATTGTTACTGTTAACTAAAATTCTTTTGGATAATGATATTTATATCAGGATGTACAAGTACAATTAATTTTCATCCCGTAAATTTATATTCAATATGGCATTAATTATACACAATCAATCGGTGACACATGTGGCAAACATACTCGATCAAGAATGTGCAAAGCTGCAAGAATTTAGCCTTCATAAACAAAATTAACATATCGACGCAACTAATGTGTCAATTCAATTCAAAAATATCCAAATGAGTCCAAGACCATGTGGACTGGAATATTTTGAACCCTACAAAGATCGTCGTCTTAAGCTTACAAAGATCTATATATCAAACAAAAACTCAAAAGGCTAATATGCTCACAAAAGTTTCTCCTGATGCTACAAGCATAGAGCTAAATATTGCTGCCCTTGTCTCCGTTCTTTTGTGTGATTATGACGAGTCAAAATTTGGTTACACTTGAGTAAAACGATTAAACTTAAACTGTCTTCTGTTTCTTGTGTTTGGTCAAGCCATCGGTAGAATCTTTGCCATCCTTCTTCTGGCCAACGCCGCCACCATGTCCTCTCTTAGATCCCTGGTTGATTGAAGAAAGCAAACAACAGAGAAAAATTTAGCACAAATACACAAAAAGCAGAGAAAATGGAGAAATTCAGTTATGTTTTACATTGGGGTTGAAGGTTTTGAGTGGGTCGCTGCCTTTTCTGGACCGTTTCTTGTTTTTGTTGTGACCACCGCCTCCACCAGATCTCCTAGTGTTGCCCATTGCAGCTCTAGCTAGCTTCACCATCTTGCTTGCTTCTTGAGTCTTTGGGTCCACTAGATACTCGGGGATGTCCTTTAGATGTGGTGCAGGCGCAGTCTTACTCAGAGGCTTGTCATGTCTCAACAGATCTAAGTCTCTTGGATTAGCTTCAAAATGAGCTTTTAACCTGAAAAGAAATAGAGAAATTAAGAAGACGAAAAAACTCAGAATAAACATCACACACCTTAAGAATAGTTATGTTCTTGCTTACTTTTCGGAGTTGATTATCTCATTCCTCAAATCCTGAGCTCGAGACTCTCGAACCGCAATCTTTGTAACACTCTTTGCCACATCCTGCAAAGAAATTGCAACTTTTAATACTTCTCACTTGATTAAAGACGTAAGCATCTTACTACAGAGATTATTCACCTCAGCTCTATATCTAAGAGACTCGACAGCATTTTCGGTCAACAAAGGAAAGGGTGTGATAATATCACTATCCTTGTTCTTGTCACTTGCTAAGAAGGACTTTATATCTTCAAACCCTTCCATCTCATCAGGAGAAACCTGTGGCAAATAAAGCAGAGCATTAGACTTGCAAAATTTAAAGAGATCGCCAATAAAACGGTATTATTAGACAAGAAACTCACAAGAGAAACGGAAGAACCGCTGCTATATGCTCTCCCTGTACGCCCAATTCGATGAATATATCCAGTAACACTTTGAGGCATATCAAAGTTTATGACCTGTGCATAAAAAATGGTTCAAGGAAAGGTTAAGAATCTAGAGCAAAGAAAACAAGGAAATTCATTTTAAGATCCCAAACAGCAAAGAGTACAAAAATATAAAGAAAAGAAAATCTCCCAGGCCAAAGTCGAGTAGCATACCGTGTGAACTTTTTTGAAATCAATTCCCCTAACTACACCGAACTCAGCATCCAGCTTTGGTTTGCCACGCTTATTTTTTTTATTGTTCTCCTTGTTATCCTCACCTTTAGCCTCTTCCTTTTCTTTTTTAGTCTGGCTATTATCATCTGTTGCAATCAAGTAATCGAAAAGACCTGCATTGAATTGCTGTACAAATAATATACAGTGATTAATTATGAAACGCAGCTGCTTCCGGGAAAACTAAATCTAGGTGTGTGACTTGGTGATGTACCTCAAGGATATGAAGCCGCGAATTCTGAGGCAACTCCCCATTTAAAATTGCAGACTTGATTCCAAACTAGCAGAAACAAAACAAAACAAATTCAATTTAATAACTACAGGTACAGTATGATAAATCGGAATGCTCAAGTAGGTGACCAAAACTTACCTTTTCCAAGAATAATTTCAACTTGAAACCCATGTCAATCGTATTAATGAATATCAGAATTTTTTTCTGAACAACCTCTAGCTTCAAGAGAGCAAGAATGTGAAGCAGTTTATCCTGAGCACTGCAAGAAATCTAAGAAAAGATAACACACTTATCATCATTAATCAGACCCACAACTGTGAACTTATAAACCAAACATAGTGCAAAACTGATTTAAACAAATCTACGAGACCGAGTCATACCCAAAACTGCTGAACATTACTCGGGACGGGCTCTTCCTTGTCATTATCTTCTGTCAAGGTCAAAACGATTGGGTTGTGCAGAATCAATTTCTTCAATTTTTCAACATCAGAACTAAGATTTTGCAAAGATATTATTCAGTCAACCATTCAAGACAAACTTCGGATAAAAATATGAGTTTAAATAGAATTATTATTATCCATATGTCTTACCTTGTGGTAGCCGACATAAGAAGGCATTGGCAACGCCTTGGGATTATTGAAGTTACTGACCTTAGATTATCTTCATATCCATATGACAACAAAAGATCTGCCTGATAACAGAATTATATTACCATCTCCTCTAAGAGAGGAATATACAGGAAAAACATGATAGATATAGCCTCTAAGAAGTATTTGAATGCTTTAACTAAAGTGGTTTATATTTATAGCATATATTCCATGTTCTTCCAAGAAAATCAAATCACGTGACTTCCACTTAAAAGAGTGACTACTAGATTATCTAGTGCGTTCGCAAAACACAAAACAACCTCTAACAAAGCCACTATTTTAATTGAAGCACATATATCATACCTCATCAAGAACCAAAATTTCAAGTGATTCACTGACAGCAGTGGGCTCTAAAACTCCAGCAGCAAAACATTTCGGAATACAAGCAGGTGTGGAGACAAGAATCTCAGGCAGTCCAGCCAATGCATTACGCTGCAATTGAAACATTTCAAAGAAAACATTAACAACAAGTCAGCAAATCGATTAAATGCTTTCATGATGAGAAATGCAACACGAACCATATCAGATGCAGGCATGCTACTAGTCAACTGCACTGCTTTCAGCTGAACTCTACACAACTCAATAAGCGACGAAACCTCTGTGTAAACCTGTATTTTCCAAATCAAACAAATTTTCCCATCAATTATTGAAATCAATGAAAGTAGGAGAACATGAAACAATCGTCTAAAACAAACCTGCTGGCATAATTCTCGAGATGGAACAAGAATAAATGCAGAAGGAGCAAGCTTCTTCTTACTCCCAGAATCTGCTGAAAATAGCTTCTGGAGCAATGGCAAAAGGTAAGCCAAAGTCTTACCTGAACCCGTCTTTGCCCTAGCAACTACATCTTTTCCTTCCTAGAAGAACAACAGAGACAATAAAATCAGTCCCACGAAACAACACCATCGGAGATTAAACAGGCAGCCACGAACTTTCAAAAAAGGTAGAGACTTTATTATATTACCAGAATGTAAGGAATGGCTGATTGTTGAATAAGGGTGGGTTTCTCTATACCCTTTTTACTTAGGGCACGAATTAGACGAGAATCAAGCCCTAGCTCTTCGAAACTCTTATCTACATGTTCTTCTACATTTTTTTCTTCTTCTCCGACGTTTCTCTGTTCTTCTACTTCCTCTGCTTCCTCAACTTCGTCCATCACTTCCGGGTTCACATCCTCCACAGGTTTCACCTTCGTCTTACCCATGGAATCAGAGGTTTCCGGCGGTCCGTGAAAGGTTAAAAGTCCGAGTTAAGAGATCGAACAGAAACCTTAGAGAAATGCAAAAGACTTCACTTTAGAAACGAAACTAGAGTGTTAAATCAATATCAAACATTTAGAGGAAAAAATTCCGAAGAAACTTACCTAGGAGGCGCGAGCTTGAAAGCGGCGGAGAGGAGCTAGAAGAAGAAGAAGGGTATTTGGGCTTTTTATTGTGGGCTTTTATTAAATGGGCTTTGATATTTTGGCGGCTTTGTAAAAATACCTGTTATTTAATTTTATTTTCTTTTTTACTCTGTTTTAATATAATAAAAATTATAAAATTAAAGAAAATTAAGTGCTGCACAATTGATGATGATGATGATGATGATGATGAAGAGCCGTGTTCGGTGGATGCTTTCAGAAAGAAACGATTTTAAAACGAGCTTGAAGTTTCTTCGTCTCTTCTTGAGCTTTGACTTTGGCGTTATCAAACTTCGCCACGATCCCAATCGTAGGATACGAAATCAACCGAGTTCTTTTTTATTTGAGAAATGGGTTCACTGAAGAAGGACGGAGAGATGGAGCAGATCCGAGACGAGTTTACGGAGGCTATACTGTACGTTAATGGCGTTCGTAGAGTCTTCCCTGATGGATTAGCTCATATGACGCTTCTCGAATATCTCAGAGGTGCGTAACTATGATTGATCCTAGTGTGTTGGGGATGGTTCTCAAAGTACTCAAACAAGTTCATTTTTTTCAAATCAATTTTATATTGAAACTGATTCTGAAGAATCAACTTCGAAGACTATTATTCCTACAGTATTTGTCAATTAGCTGAGTTGTAAAGTCCGGATTTTTAACAACCCAGATTATGTTTGATCCATTGGGGGTCCCTTATGTCTCTTAATTTGAATAAAATGATTTGAGTATACATATATAGTAAGATTATGCTCCAGGAGCGAGATTCTAACTTAAAAATTGCGTTTCTTGTTTCCTTTAGATTTAGGACTGACCGGGACAAAGCTGGGATGCGGTGAAGGTGGTTGTGGGGCTTGCACGGTGATGGTGTCTAATTACGACATAAAGTCTAAGACATGTGTGTGCGTATCTTTATCTTCTCCTCTGATATGTTGGCTCTGCTTGACTTAAGTATAGGCCTTCTTATTGATTATTTCTCTGTTCATACGGAAAATGTTATTGCAGGCATTATGCTGTCAACGCATGCTTAGCACCTCTCTATTCTGTAGAAGGAATGCATGTAATATCCATTGAGGGAGTTGGGCATCGCAAACTTGGCTTGCACCCAGTCCAGGTACGTTTTACTTCTTTCAGGTTCTAGTTCTTCTTATTTCTGGAGATTCTTTGTCACTGTTGCGACCTTAATTCTCTCAGGAGTCTTTGGCATCTTCTCATGGTTCCCAATGTGGGTTTTGTACTCCCGGGTTTATCATGTCAATGTATGCGTTATTGAGGTCAAGTAAAAACTCACCTTGTGAGGAGGAGATTGAAGAATGTCTTGCAGGAAATCTATGTCGTTGTACTGGTTATCGACCCATCGTTGATGCTTTTCGGGTTTTTGCAAAATCCAATGATGCTCTGTACAGTGGTGTATCTTCACTTAGCCTTCCGGACGGTTCAAGTATTTGCCCTTCTACAGGCAAACCTTGTTCTTGTGGATCAAAAACAACAAATGAAGCATCCAATTGTAATGAAGATAAATTTCAGTCCATCTCTTATAGTGATATAGACGGAGCTAAGTATACAGAAAAGGAGCTTATTTTTCCCCCTGAACTTTTGCTGAGGAAGTTAGTTCCTTTAAAGTTACGGGGAAATGGGGGGATTATCTGGTACAGACCCGTAAATCTTCAAAACTTGCTTGAGCTCAAAGCAAATTATCCTGATGCAAAACTACTGGTAGGTAATACGGAGGTGGGAATCGAAATGAGACTGAAGAGGTTACAGTATCAGGTGTTAATATCTGTTGCTCAAGTCCCAGAACTCAACGCATTGAATGTCAATGACAATGGGGTGGAGGTTGGTTCAGCTTTGAGACTTTCTGAACTCCTAAGGTTATTCAGGAAGGTGGTAAAGGAGCGTCCTGCCCATGAAACTTCAGCATGCAAGGCTTTTATTGAACAGCTGAAGTGGTTTGCTGGGACACAAATAAGAAATGTTGCTTGCATTGGTGGAAACATCTGTACAGCTAGTCCAATATCTGATTTAAATCCTCTTTGGATGGCTTCTAGAGCAGAGTTTCGGATAATCAACTGCAATGGAGATGTTAGATCTATACCTGCAAAAGATTTCTTCCTTGGCTATCGTAAAGTGGATATGGGAAGCAACGAGATCTTGTTGTCGGTATTCCTTCCATGGACAAGGCCCTTAGAGTATGTGAAAGAATTTAAGCAGGCCCATCGCAGGGATGATGATATAGCTATTGTCAATGGTGGAATGCGTGTGTTTCTTGAAGAGAAGGGACAAGAAATGTTCGTTTCTGATGCTTCAATTGCTTACGGTGGTGTGGCTCCTCTTTCATTGCGTGCGAGAAAGACTGAAGAATTTTTAATTGGAAAGAATTGGAATAAAGGTCTTCTGCAAGATGCGCTTGAGGTCATACAGAGAGATGTCTTGATTAAGGAAGATGCTCCTGGGGGAATGGTGGAGTTTCGGAAATCTCTTACCCTAAGCTTCTTCTTTAAATTTTTCTTATGGGTTTCTCATCATGTACATAATGTAAATCCCACGATAGAGACCTTCCCACCCTCCCATATGTCAGCTGTGCAACCTGTTTCTCGGTTATCTAGAATTGGAAAACAAGACTATGAGACAGTAATGCAGGGAACATCTGTTGGCTCGTCGGAGGTCCATCTTTCAGCGAGAATGCAGGTATGCTGATCCATTTACCGTACCCAAACTGTTTCTCCACTTTGATTCTCATTCTGGTGGTTTTCTTAGCCACTTCAATTTAAGTGGCGCTTCTTTTGCCTTTCTCTGGGGTGACTTAGGTCTACTAATTAATATTTTGTTGAGTAATTTTTGTGATAAGAGTAAAATACAGAAGATGATTGAGTGTGGAAAAGTTGTTCAGCAAGTCTATGTCATAAACAATTTAGATGTTGAGTTGGCATCTATGTGGGCTAATTTTCTGGTATCTTTTTTATTCCTTTTCATATAGTTATGATATCTTTTCTCAACTCCAAACTTCACCATTGTCAATTCCATAAGCTTAGTTATGTACCTGTCTTCAAAATATCTTCAAGCTTGGTAAAGTGATAAGTTTGACGTCTGGTTTTGGGGTGGTTTTGTCGTTGATAGTTGGGAATCTCTTGCAAATCAAAGTCTCTTTTCTTGTAATTCGTTATAAGTTGCTGACTAGTTTACCAGTTTACCTCAACAATCTTATTATTTCATGTAGGTCACAGGGGAAGCGGAATATACTGATGATACATCAGTACCTCCTAATACCTTACATGCTGCCTTTGTGCTAAGCAAAGTGCCACATGCCCGCATCCTTTCAATTGATGATTCGGCAGCCAAATCTTCACCTGGTTTTGTTGGTCTGTTTCTTGCCAAAGATGTTCCCGGGGATAATATGATTGGACCAATTGTTGCCGACGAAGAATTATTTGCTACCGATGTGGTCACATGTGTGGGACAAGTAAGAATATTTGTTGCCTAAAGTTTTACATGTTTCCTTAGCTTTTCCATATAGCTTCTGTGTCTTAGAAGAAGTGTCACAGGCAAAACTGTTTTTGTGCTTTTTATCACCAGAAAGTAAACGAGCAAGGTTTTTTTTATCTCAAAAAAGTAAATAAAAGTCCTCATATAGATCCAGTTATTTTGTCATATATATGTATATATTTGGTTCCCAATTGTTTCATTAACTTGACTTCGGTATCTCAGGTCATTGGTGTGGTTGTCGCGGATACACATGAAAATGCAAAAGATGCAGCAGGAAAAGTTGATGTTAGGTATGAGGAACTACCAGCGATATTATCAATCAAGGAGGCTATTAACGCTAAAAGTTTCCATCTGAACACAGAGAAAAGGCTAAGAAAAGGGGATGTCGAGCTGTGCTTTCAATCTGGTCAGTGTGACAGGATAATAGAGGGAGAGGTTCAAATGGGTGGTCAGGAACACTTCTACTTGGAGCCTAATGGTAGTTTGGTTTGGACAATAGATGGAGGCAACGAAGTTCATATGATTTCATCCACACAGGTAAGCATATTATTAGTGTAGTGCCATATACTTCACTGAGTGAAATTCACTTTGATTTATGCTTTGTACGACCAGTACATGACCATCAGCTCTCTGTAAAAGAAAATCATTAGGCATCAGCTAGTTTAAGATATTAAAGGATAATGTTGTCTCTGCTTAAGCAAATATTGGTGGTTGTGATTTATATGCAGGCTCCTCAAAAGCACCAGAAATATGTGTCTCATGTTCTTGGTCTTCCGATGTCTAAAGTGGTATGCAAAACCAAACGAATTGGTGGTGGCTTTGGTGGTAAAGAAACAAGATCAGCTTTCATTGCTGCTGCAGCTTCTGTTCCTTCCTACCTATTGAATCAACCTGTGAAACTCATACTGGACAGAGATGTGGACATGATGATAACTGGTCATCGTCATAGTTTCCTTGGAAAGTACAAGGTATTTCCAGTTTTTTCCCCAGAATTTTAAGGCAGTGGACTCCATTAGTGAGCAGATAATGAAATGGAAAGGACTGAAAACAGTTGAAAGTAGAAGAAACAGTGGGAATAGATTGTTAGACAAACTAAACAATTCCTTTTATTTGTGTTCTGCTATCTTACAGGTTGGATTTACGAACGAAGGAAAAATACTGGCATTGGACCTTGAAATCTACAACAATGGTGGAAACTCTTTAGATCTTTCCCTTTCCATTCTCGAACGTGCCATGTTTCACTCGGATAATGTTTATGAGATCCCGCATGTGAGGATCATAGGGAATGTTTGCTTTACTAATTTTCCCAGCAATACCGCTTTCCGAGGATTTGGAGGGCCCCAAGGTATGCTTATAACTGAAAACTGGATTCAGAGAATCGCAGCTGAGCTTGATAAAAGCCCTGAAGAAATCAAAGTGAGTTGAATATTTTCTAAACATCTTCATCTCCTGAAAGTTTGTAGGAATTTGTTCTCCTTTTGTCAGTTTTATTTTAATGTTTTCTGGTGTATTTACTTTACTTCAGGAAATGAACTTTCAAGTGGAAGGATCGATCACACATTACTCTCAGTCTCTTCAGCACTGCACATTGCATCAGCTCTGGAAAGAGCTGAAAGTATCCTGCAACTTCTTAAAGGCTCGTAAAGAAGCTGACGAGTTTAATAGTCAGAATCGGTGGAAAAAGCGTGGTGTAGCTATGGTTCCCACAAAATTTGGCATATCATTTACCACAAAGTTTATGAACCAGGTAATCTTTGTCTGAAACTGGATCCTTTTTTTTTCAAATTTATTAATTTCTTTAGATAAAATCTGCCATGGAAATTTCACCATTGCACTACCATTGCTTGCAAAGCTACAATCTGGATTTTGAGATACTTATCCATTTTTTATGTTTACACATTATGTGGCTATGTAGGCTGGGGCTCTTGTTCATGTTTACACGGACGGGACTGTTTTGGTGACTCATGGAGGTGTGGAGATGGGTCAAGGATTGCATACAAAGGTCGCTCAAGTTGCTGCATCTGCCTTTAACATTCCGCTTAGCTCAGTTTTCGTGTCAGAGACAAGCACTGACAAGGTACAAGCAGCGCACTTTGGGCTGAGACATAATCAGAAAAAACTGTTCTTGCTGTCTTATCGTTTTGATGGTCTTGTGATAGGTTCCAAATGCCTCACCAACTGCTGCTTCTGCGAGCTCCGATATGTATGGTGCTGCAGTTTTAGACGCTTGTGAGCAGATTATAGCAAGAATGGAGCCTGTTGCATCTAAGCACAATTTCAACACATTTGCTGAGGTATTCTTTCTCTCTTGCAATTTGATATAAACTCAGAAGAGCTTGATGCCAATTTTGATATAAAATCTCCTCTCGTCTGAGTGTATGCAGCTAGTAAGTGCCTGCTACTTTCAACGGATAGACCTATCAGCTCATGGTTTTCACATTGTTCCCGAAATTGGATTTGACTGGATATCTGGAAAAGGGAACGCATTTAGATATTACACATATGGAGCTGCCTTTGCTGAAGTTGAGATAGATACATTAACTGGTGATTTTCACACGAGAGCAGCTGATATAATGTTGGACCTCGGATATTCTCTTAATCCAGCCATTGATGTTGGACAAGTGCGTATTCTTCTCTCAATCTCCTGCTTTCTTGCAATCTTTTAAAAGAATAGTGTTGTATCTGAAATCACTATTTACAGATAGAAGGAGCGTTTGTACAAGGACTGGGTTGGGTAGCTTTAGAAGAACTCAAATGGGGAGATGCAGCTCATAAATGGGTTAAACCGGGAAGTTTACTCACTTGCGGACCCGGAAACTACAAAATACCTTCTATTAATGACATGCCATTCCACCTCAATGTTTCTCTTCTCAAGGTAAGCAACGATAAGAACAAGCTTTAAATTGGTAGCAAGTCATTTGAAACTGAACCTGAGAATATACTTCATTAATTCAGGGGAATCCTAATATAAAGGCAATACATTCATCTAAAGCAGTGGGTGAGCCACCATTCTTTCTTGCATCATCGGTTTTCTTTGCAATAAAGGAGGCGATTAAAGCGGCTAGAAACGAGGTGGGTCTCACCGACTGGTTCCCTCTGGAGAGTCCAGCGACGCCAGAGCGTATTAGGATGGCTTGTTTCGACGAGTTTTCAGCCCCTTTTGTAAGTTCAGATTTCTGCCCTAAGCTTAGTGTTTGAACTTTAAATTTCATCAGAGGGGAAAAGATCGATCAATCTATTGTGAGAAAGTCATACCTGTAAGTTATTTCCAGTCTCCAAAGAAATGTAACATTACAAAGATACATTTACCAAAACAAAGAAAAAATTCATTACCAAGATATGTTTATCCAAATCAACATTTTTGTTGTCTACAAGTGCCTCAAGCTTTGAACCTGTGGGTGGCTTCCTGATCAAAGTTGCTTGTTCGAAGGCATAAGCAATCTCAATGAGCTTTGGCTCCGAGTATCTCAATCCTCCAAAGCTAATCCCAAATGGAACTCCTCCACTAGCATACCCTGCAGGGACATTGATTCCTGGATACCCTCCAATGGCGAAGACAGAGCTCAACATTGAACCAAGCGCCACTATTGCATCTAACTTCTTCTCTTTCATTTAACTTTTCGATTCAATTTCTCGAAAGTTCTTCCATTCTCCGCAACGCTGCTTTCTCTTTCTCACCCATTCCATTAGTGGCTTGTGCTGCAATGAACACATCTTGTCCCCATTCTTTCACTTTTTCCTGTGTTTTTTCTTCAATTCAATGATTGCATTTGTTCAAGTACCCAAAAAAGGTGAATTCGTTTGAAAGCTTAGTACTTACCTGTTCAGCAAATTCCTCGTTGTAGGCAATAACATGTGCTAAGGAACGGACTGGTGATTTCACAAGCTCTCTAAGATATGTATTGAGAGACATCTTAAACTCAGCCAAAAGTGCTATCTCTTCACCGCTATTAGTCCCACTGACAATGACTTCCATGTTTGGTATCTTCAGATTGTTAATGACAATAGCGCCTTTTCGTCTTCATCCATGAAAAAACAGAGCTAGAAATAGATACGGTGTTCTCAATTGATGAATCAACTTATATTCAATTTTACCTTAATGTTTTGATGTGATGATCAAGACGAGAAGAATTCAAACAAGTATGAAATTTCACGTACATATTTGTAGCTTTTGTGAGACAAGCGATTACAAATAAGATTGAGAGCTGGGCTAAGATTTATCTAACAAACAACTTGATATAAATAAATCACCCATTAAGGAAAGAGGAAGAAGAAGTAAAACAACCGAAAGCAAGACACATTCTTCATAAGATCAAGGTCACCAAATCAGCAACTTTGTTGACTACAAGTGCCTTAAGCTTCGAACTTGGGTGGCTTCCTAATGAGAGTTGCTTGTTCGAAGCCATAAGCAATCTCAATGAGCTTTGGCTCTGAGAATCTCAATCCTCCAAAGCTAATCCCAAATGGAACTCCTTCACTATCATATCCTGCAGGGACATTGATTCCTGGATACCCTCCAATGGCGAGGACAGAGCTCAACTCCGAACCACATGTTACTATTGCATCTAAATCCTTTTCTTTCATTAGCTGCTCGATTCCATTCCTCGAAAGTTCTTCCATTTTCTGCAACGCTGCTTTCTCTTTCTCACCAATTCCATTAGTGGCTTCTGCTGCAAGGAGTAGCTCTTGTCCCCATTCTTTCACCCTTTCCTGTTTTTTTTTTTGCCAATTCAATGATCACATTTGTTCAGATACCGAAAAGGTCGAATTCTTTTTAAAGATTAGTACTTACTGTTCAACGAATTTCTCGTTGTAGGCAATAACATCTGCTAAGGACCGGACTGGTGGTTCCACAAGCTCTTTGAGATATGCATTGAGAGACGGCTTGAACTCAGCCAAAAGTGCCATCTCTTCACCGCTCTTAGTCGAATCCCTAATCACTTCGATGTTTGGTATCGATAGATTGTCAATTACGATCGCACCTTCTCGTCTTCACCGAAGAAAGAGCGAATGATGTGTTGGTCGATATGATTGAATGATTGATAGAACCAACTTAAAACATGTTTTACCTTAATGTTTCGATGTGATGATCAAGATGATGATGATGCTTCATTACGATCCCTAATCTCTTACCCTTGAGGCCACTAGCTGTCAGAAACTGCTTGTAACCGCCTTCGGGTATGAATTCGGACGCGGTCTTTGTGGCTTCGTCCAAGGGATCATAACCCACAATAGCATCAAGGAGATGAACAGCATCCGAAACCGACCTACATATCGGCCTACATTGCAAACACACAATAAAAAAAAAAAAAAGAAACTAGGCGCAATGGTATGAAAATCAATAGAAGTAGACTAGCAGTGGTGGGTGCTCTCAGTCTCACCCAACAGTGTCCTGTCTCAAGGAGAGAGGAACCACCCCGGCTCGGCTCGTGAGCCCGACGCTCGGTTTAATCCCGACTACCGAGTTGTGACTCGCAGGACATAGAATGGAACCATTAGTTTCAGTCCCAATTGACACAACCACAAGATTAGCCGCCACAGATATAGCTGATCCACTACTTGATCCACACGGAGTCGCTGATAAAACGTACGGATTCTGCAGCATTCAAACATGCCTCTTCTTGAGAGTTGAGTCTAAGTTACAAAAAGCTTTAAACTTTTTTGTAAGATTTTAGTAAAGTTGCAAATTTGATAGAGCAATGAATCTGATGGAATGAAGAAACTGACCTTTCCTTGGAGGCCACGTGCGCTCCAACCACTTGGGATTGAATAGGATCGGAAATGAGCCCATTCGCTTAAGCTGGCTTTGCCCAAGATCACAGCACCAGATTCTCTCAGTCTCTTGACAACACCCGCGTCTCGAGCCACGACCGAACCAAGCAAAGCCAACGAACCAGCCGTGGTGTTAAGCTTGTCCTTGGTGGAGATGGAATCCTTGAGCAAAATCGGAACACCGTGCAAGATAGGAAGCTCGGTGACGTCTTTGAGCTCACGTTCTCTGTCTAGGATCTCTGCTTGGATCAACGCATCTGGATTCGTCTCGATGACTGCGTTGAGTACCGGATTGAGTCTCGAGATTTCATCTAGATACAACTCGACGAGCTGCTTTGATGTCACTCTTTTCTCCTTGAAAGCAAATCTAATGTCTTTAATGGTGGATTCTTGAATCGAAAATGTTGAGTTGAGCATGATGTGAGAGCAAGAAGAAGAAGAAGTGGCGTGGAGAAACAAATGGTCAACGCTATGTAGCCGTGCCTCTTTCTCACAGATCCATGTTTAATTATAAACAAAGTATATATGTGTTTTTTTGTTTGGATAGTATTACTTTTCTTGGTAAAATTAGGAATTGGTAGAGATAGATAACAATATCTAAAAGCTTATAACTTTATTCAAAGTAGTCAATTTCAAAACCCTACACACAAGGGTTTTTCACAAACTCGAAAAGATCCCAAATCAGAAAACTCAAACCCTAGATAGAATCATCCATTATAAGGAAAGAGGAAGAAGTAAAACAACCCAAAAGCAAAGACATCATTATTCATAGAGATCAAGGTCTCTCTCACTGCAGATCTAAGAAAGCTGACCACAATCCTCAACAACCACACGCTTCGAAGTCCTCCCAGAATCAGATCCAACTTTCTCAATCGCCTCCACCACATTCATACCTTCAACAACTTTTCCAAAGACAACATGTTTCCCATCTAGCCACGAGGTCGTAGCAGTACAGATGAAGAACTGAGATCCATTAGTGTTTGGACCAGAGTTAGCCATAGAGAGAATCCCAGCTTCGGTATGCTTCTTAATAAAGTTCTCGTCTTTGAACTTAGCTCCATAGATGGATTCACCACCAGTTCCATTCCCAGCGGTGAAATCACCTCCTTGACACATAAATCCAGGAATCACACGGTGAAAGCTTGATCCTTTGAAGTGAAGTGGCTTACCCATCTTTCCGACTCCTTTCTCGCCGGTACAGAGAGCTCGGAAATTCTCGGCCGTGTTTGGGGTTGTGTCAGCGAAAAGCTCCATCACGATACGACCGGTGGGTGTACCGTTGAGACTCATATCGAAGAAAACTTTAGGGTTCGGCATTTTTGGAAGATTTGAAGAGAGAAATCGAAGAAGTGAAGATGTTGAAATTAGGGGTTTTTGGATTGGTTCTTATAGAAAGGATTTTAATTTTTAAAAGCGGTGAATCTGAAAAAGGTAATTATATTAGTGACCGTCGATGTGTAGGGTTGTTAGGATCTGAAGATTAACCGTGGTTAAATAGAATCTGACTAGGGTTTAAATCGCGTGGATCCGAGGCTCCTCCTCCCTATTATTTATTAACTTTTTAGATGGACCGACCGAATTACGGCGTTGAAGTTTAGGTGGGCCGAAAGCAAAACCAAAAAGCTTAGCGACTTAGATAATACTTGAGCTTCATCTATAGCTTTCTTCTTTGAAACAACACCACCCTCTGAGACTTCTCTTGACTTTTCCTTGAAGACAAGTAAAAAACCCATCTGCTTCTTAGCATTTTGCGCTTTCCTCTGCCACTGATTAGGTCTCCTTCGATATTTAATTAATCTTGTACTCGCCCCGGCAGAAAACACACCAGTTTTTATAACCGTAGAACTTGTATCAATGTTCGGAAACTAAAACCGTGTCGTATCTGAACCTGCTCGTATAGGCTATAGCAGAAGCTAATAATTTTCCTTCATGAACCTCTGGAGTACTTTCCTCAGGAAAATCAAATACCAGGCCTTTACCTTTGTTAACTTCTTTAGTAATTATAGGCGCAGACTCCAACCTTAGTAATATTTTCTAACTCTCTCCACTCTTGCTTTCTTCTCTGATGGGTCATCCACTGACAAGTAATTACGCATCTCATCCAAAACCTCCTTTGCAATTTTTGGTCTTCCAGTGGCTACATCAATCCCCACATCATGATCGGTTAAAACACTAAAGATAGGATCATCTGATCTAATCTTTGAAGTGCAGATTTTTGTGTCCAAAGCCGCAGTTTTTAAACCACCCGTAGCAACCAAGTGCCGGTTTAATTAAAGGATTAAAAGGACATCGGACTTTGTCGTGAATTAAGCGTTGACACTGATAACATCTTTTCTAGAGAAAAAAGCTTTGTTTACTGGTGAACATGGCGTATTTGTTTACGTGTTCTAAAATTTCTATCTTATTTTATTGATTACTTTTTTTTTATAAACATTATAATTTATTTTGGTGTATCAGTATTGTTGGTTGCCACACTCGTTCTCCGATTCTATTGACCACTCGATTGTATTGGAGAGTATACCATTTACGTCATGTTGGTGGTGATTATCTTTCATCACGTGAACACTCGTGTGATGGGATATTTACTGGATTCACGATCTATTATTTTCATGGAACAATGATCTTACTTATGACTTACATGGTTACATTGACATCGACGATACTTCTTAAAACATTTTATGGAGGAGAAGTAATGATTTACTTGAAAAACAAATAAAACTTAGAACAATGGGGGGAGATTTTGAGCTGAATATTCACTTTATTCTTATTTCGCTTGTTTTATACAATTTTCCGCGGCTTTCGTACGAGCTGAAATTCACTCATGTTTTATACATGAGTGAGTACGAATGGTACTCACTCATTTATTTCTTTTACTTATTGACCTTGGTAGACTATGACGGAATGATGAAACATCACAAGTTTCCCAAATGTTAAATTAAGAAATAATTTTTACGAGAATTCTAAACAACAAATTATTTACATTCAATTTTTTTTTCTTTTGGTGCAAACATTTGCATTCATTCTAAAAAGCTGAAATTCATGAGAAATAATAAAAATTGGTAGTTATCTAACTAAAGAAAATAAATATAATTAAAAGACATTTTTGTTAGTAAAATACACAATCTTCTTAACAAAGAGTAATGATGGAAAAATGCAAACATAATTTAAACTATTTTGGTAAAGAGACGCAACATAAATGAGAAAAATACTAAATGAAGAGTCATAATAAGTGGACAAGACTTTTTAATAGTTCCAATAAACTGAAACTGAGTGTTCTTAGCTTAAACATACAAAGTCTTTTGTAAACTTTGATCTTTTCTCTCGATACTCCGTGTAGTTAGCATACACCAATCCATTAATCACACAATTACCAAAGCAACAGTGATTAACACGATCTTTAGCTTTGCAGTTTTCTGTATACGGTTCTGGACTAACGTTCTGGCATAAAAAGATAGGAGAAAGTGGCACAAACTCACTGTCTAATCCATGTAATAACCTAGTCGAACTAATCAAATCAGTGGCTACTTATGTCCAACAGATTACATGACTCATTTGGTTTCAAATAGGACCTCCAACAAAATTTAATATTTTTCTTTTTTTCATCTAGTATATACTCATCTCCTAGATATTTAGTTGACCAGAACATAAACGTGTAGCCATTGGAATCAGACAAGAAATATGATTCGGGTAAAGGATTGGTGTCAAATACGAACATGAACATTTCATGACTCAAACACTGCTCTACGTCTTCCTCTTTGATATGCTCCATCACGTTCTTTTTCAAACACTTACGGTATCCTCTGGAACTATACTAAGTGTCGTAGACCTGCTGGAATACTTTTATCATTCTAATGTAAAATATTTGCCTTTGGTAGCCTTCTTCCGAAACAAATTCATTTTCGGAGGAGTTGTCGTCTTCCCAAACAAGTTCATTCTCTGTACTTGAAAAACAAATAAAAATTAGAATAATGCGGGAGATTTTGAGCTGAATATTCAATTTTAATTTTTTTTGCTTATTTATACAATATTTATGCACTTTCGTACTTGCTGAAAGTCACTCATGTTTGCTGAAAGTCACTTATGTTTTATACATGAGTGAGTATGAATGGTAGTCACTCGTTTATTTCTTTTGCTTATTGACCTTGGTAGACTATGACCGCTCATATTCTTCAAATAATATGTAGAAGACAAAGATAAGTAATGATTTACGTGGAATGAGACTAATTATGCCTTGGTGGGATTAGTAGGTTCACTTTTTTACAAGATTAGGCCACTTCGTTTTGGTTGCCAAAATGATTATGTGAATCCAAACGGAATAAATCTAAGAACATCCTCAATTCTAAGTCATATGGTTTTTCGACCTAGCGACTCTTAAGTCTTAACAATGGTCTATGGTCGGAACCTATCTTCCAATCCACAATTTTCATCATATTTTATCCACTGTTACACATCACAATATTGTCTTAGATTAGAATAATCTTACAAAAGAAGTATTATATCTCTAAAATCCAAAAGTGAAATCATCAAAGCATCGCACAAGAAACTTTTGGAGTTGTCCAACAGACAATATCATATATAATAATCTAGCTAGTAATAATATTCGTTCTTTTTCTTACTGTCATTATCAAAAACAATAATAAAAATTTCTAATTCAAGTTACCCAAACTAAAATTCAAAGTTAAAAAAATAGAGATTCAGAAACCAACAAAGAAAATGCAGCAGCCTGCGCAGGGCACGAGATCCACTGCCACCGTACACGTGGACAACCAAACATCTTACTCACTGCAAAGATAGTCTCTCACGTCACTCATTATTTAACTTATGGTAAATCGCAAAAACTATATATTAATTTTTTTAAAAAATTAAATAAAAAAATGGATACATGAAGAAAACTCAAAAAGCAAACAACCTCCGTGCAATCATATCATATGCATGGCTTAAAGGGTTACCTTCACCTTCCCCGATCGCTAGAGTTACTGTGCTCCTCTTCACCTTCCCGTCACAGTCACATCTCATCCGTACACGTGGACCCACATCCTCCTTAAGCTCAATAGCTGATTCGTCTTACCTTTGGCCGTTTCGGCTCTCTCTCGTTTAATTACTTTGTATATCATCGACTCAGTGATACTTCTTGCTTTTCAGTTACAAGTTTGAGAGAGAAGAGAGAGAGGCATAGCAGCAGAGAGCGAAGCGCCTTTTGCTTCGTTTCGTCGTCTTCTTTCTTCGACGCTGGATTTATAAGGTTCGTGATCTGTGGTTATTGAACATTTTACGGTTGATGAAGTTTTTTTTTCCCTGCTTTGTTTTTGCCGGATCTCTGCGTGCTTTAGCTTGACGAGAGTTTTGTTTTCGATCTGTTCTGTGCGTGTGACGTCGTCCAAATCTTTCGGTTTGATTTCTTGTTCTTTGAGATTATTATGGAATCCGACGTTTCGATGTTATATCGTTCAATTCCTCTTGTTCGTGAAGTTTCTCTGTTGTTTGTTGTGTTGGTTGCGTTCTGATTGATCCGTTGTATAGAACAGTCTCCACAGAAGTTTTGATTGCATTTCAACTGAAGATGCCGAATCCAGTTTGTTTATAACCTTTTTACACGTTTGATCACGACATTGTTGTGTCTTTCAATTTCTGAGTGAATTATAGAAAAATTGCTATTTCACTGTTCTGTATTGCGTGCAAATGGATCTGATCGATTTGTGGGAATGCAGGGCATGATAATTGGGACTGTTGGCTAATATTTGAATCAATCTGGAGCAATGTCGACTTTTAATCTGAGTGTAGATGTGAATCAGAATGGGAATATCAAGAATGCTGATTCTTCATCTACTGTGGACGATATTGATGACATTGATTTCTCGAAGTTGCTAGAGAAGCCAAGGCCATTGAATATTGATAGACTGAGATCACTTGACGAAAGGTCTCTTACTGAATTAACTGGTTCACCACAACTTAGAAATGCAGATAATGCTTCTCGGGTCCATGATCACGCAGATTATGTGATTTCACCGAGCGTGGGTAGGAGGTCTGGATTCAATACTCCTAGGTCACAGCACGGATTTGAGTCTCATCCAATGGTGGGTGAGGCCTGGGATGCTTTGAGGCGCTCAATGGTATACTTTCGTGGACAACCTGTTGGGACAATTGCTGCAGTGGATAATTCTGAAGAAAAACTCAACTATGATCAGGTGAAGAATCTTTTGACTAACCACATTTTTTTGTCATGTTTCTATTAAACCCTGTGTTGGTTGAGCTGGTATCTACCTGACTTTATCCTTTAGGTGTTCGTGAGAGATTTTGTACCAAGCGCTTTAGCATTCCTGATGAATGGAGAGCCGGATATAGTCAAAAACTTCATTTTAAAGACTCTTCGTCTTCAATCATGGGAGAAAAAGATTGATAGATTCCAGCTTGGTGAGGGAGTTATGCCTGCTAGCTTCAAAGTTTTCCATGATCCTGTTAGAAACCATGAAACACTGATAGCTGATTTTGGCGAGAGTGCAATTGGAAGGGTAGCGCCAGTTGATTCAGGATTTTGGTGGATTATACTGCTCAGAGCCTACACAAAATCTACAGGAGACTCTTCTCTTGCTGACATGCCTGAATGCCAGAAGGGTATACGGCTGATACTAAGCCTGTGTCTGTCTGAGGGATTTGATACCTTTCCCACTCTCTTATGCGCAGATGGTTGCTGTATGATTGATCGTAGGATGGTGAGCAGCAAATTTTCTTTATTAGTTGTTTCTAGTGATTCTTTCTACGAGGAGACAGTTTGAGCTAGCTGTTTCATCAGTTTTCCATTTTTTAATATTGTGTTCTTTTTTTTCTAGGGAGTTTATGGTTACCCGATAGAGATTCAAGCCCTTTTCTTTATGGCCTTAAGGTGTGCCTTGCTCCTGCTTAAACACGAAGGAGAAGGTAAAGAAATGGTGGAACAGATAGTTAAGCGACTTCATGCATTGAGCTACCACATGAGGAGCTACTTTTGGCTAGACTTGAAGCAGCTTAATGACATTTACCGATATAAGACAGAGGAATACTCTCACACTGCCGTCAACAAGTTTAACGTAATCCCTGATTCTCTTCCAGAATGGGTTTTTGACTTTATGCCGCCTCATGGAGGGTTTTTTATCGGCAATGTTAGCCCTGCAAGAATGGATTTCCGTTGGTTTGCCTTGGGTAATTGTATAGCCATACTGTCTTCCTTGGCTACTCCTGAACAGTCGACAGCAATTATGGATCTCATTGAATCTCGCTGGGAAGAGTTGGTTGGAGAAATGCCATTGAAAGTTTGTTATCCTGCAATAGAAAGCCATGAATGGAGAATAGTAACTGGTTGTGACCCCAAAAACACTCGGTGGAGCTACCACAATGGAGGATCTTGGCCAGGTAAATTTTCTTCCTTCTCTTCCACATTTAATTGGACTACAAATTATTCTCTCCTGTCCCAATGTTCTTCTGGTTCTACTGTGGTATCGTAATCTTAGTAAAAGGCTAATCTGACCCTTATTGATGTAATGATGTTTACTGATTCACAGTGCTGCTATGGCTTTTGACGGCTGCTTGTATCAAAACTGGTCGACCTCAAATAGCAAGACGAGCAATTGAAGTAGCAGAGGCTAGGCTTCATAAGGACCATTGGCCTGAATACTATGATGGAAAGGTAGGGAGATACGTGGGGAAACAGTCACGTAAAAACCAGACCTGGTCAATCGCCGGATACTTAGTAGCCAAGATGATGCTGGAAGATCCGTCACATGTCGGTATGGTTTCTCTTGAGGAAGACAAACAGATGAAACCCGTTATGAGAAGATCCAACTCCTGGACTTGTTGAAAACGTTAGAAAGAGATGAGATAAGAACCTTCACGATTCCTGGTTTAATGTTGATAACGACTCTTTCTTCGTTTTTCAATTGCACATGTTACGTTGTTTGCTTTGTGAAATATTTTTAGACTATGGAAGATTTAAGCATCATAAAAAGATTTCGTCTGTTTAGCTTAATGTCTTTAATATATATATATATATATGCTTTTCTCTCTCTATGGAAATGTCAATAGAGCAAAAGGGGAGTTTTTCTTGATCTGCAAGGTAAAAACCAAAACCCCATTATTCTTCACTTTTTGTTCAGACATCAAGGTTTCGAGCAATGATGCCTTCAAATGTAACACCTGGCCCAAAAGCCAGAATCAGACCCCACTCATTTTCTCCTTCATTCATGTTTCTTACTTTCTTGCTCTCTTCCAACATATACTCCAACACATAAACGATCGAATTGCTACTTGCATTGCCATAGTCCATGAGAGCTCTTCTGCTTGGACTCAGCTTCTCAGGCGACAGGTTAAGCCGCTTCTCCATTCGGTTCAAGATGGCCGGTCCACCTGGATGAACCGCCCAGAACATCTGGTTATAGTCTTTATGAGCCAGTCCCGCTTTTCCTATTAGCTTCTCGCAAAAATTCTCCACGTTGTCTTCTATTATCTGTGGAAGCTCTCTGTCTAGCTTGAAGTTTATCCCTTGTTCCGTTAGCCTTCCATCAATTATCTTCTCTGTCTCTGCGCCATGAAAATGCAATCCAAGTTTGTCCAAAAATATTGTCTTAAGTTATAGGCATAATGGGATGCAAAATACTTTTGTTTTTTTTACCAGGCAAGAAATTCTGTATTGCAGTGTGAAGCTCAAAGAGAGGCTTCTCGTCGACCGGGTCTGGATCGGATCCGATGATCATAGCTCCGGCTCCATCACCAAACAACGCGACCCCAACAAGATCATACGGTCTATCCGCACTTGGGGGTTTGAACCCAATGATGGTTGTCTCAGACGTGGCAAGCAAAACTCTACTGCCCGGATTATTCTCGGCTATGTCTTTGGCTACACGGAGACCTGCTACGCCACCAGAACAGCCAACGAAGTAGAGAAGAACACGGTGTGTGTCAGGACTGAGTCCAAGCCCCTTGGCTAAGTACAAGTCCCCACCAGGAAGACGAGCTTCGCTTGAGGAGACATAGACAAGGTGAGTTATGTCCGAAATAGAACGCCCCCAGTTCTTGATGCAGGCTCTGGATGCTTCTACTGCCATCTCGGTCACTGCATCGTTGCATATGTCGAGACGCTGCTTCACTGTGGATCCTCCTTCAATGGCTAGTTCTGGATACTTCTTGAGTATCTCCTCCGACATCACAACATACCTTGTCTTCACCGTTGTTGTCTTGCCTGTATATAGTAAACGAACAGTTCAAACAAACCTCAGTTCTCAGGAGCTTACAAAATGAGATTAAAAATTAAAGAAACAAGGTTAAAGTGAAGACATTACAGAGACGAGTAAGCTTCTGTTTGAGTTCAGGGTCATCACAATTGGTGGTTTTGAAATAGCCATCGACTAAGTACTCTTGCATCACTAGCTGGTGAGGAAAGGCTTTTCCGAGAGCAAGAATTGTCGCTTTTCCAGGGTTTGATTTCTTCTCTGAACTTAATTCTGCGGCGTCGATGCTTCCCATTCTATCTGTTTTCTCTTGTCAAAGACTCAAATCTTGGGTCTGTAAAAAAGGTTCAAAGTGAAGGCATATATATACACCGCAGGTTTTGCAGTTTATGACATGTATATTGTGCGGTGTTTCTGTCTAGTTGATATTTGGTGAAGATTAGGTGTGAGATTCAGGAGCTTCATGTTTATTGCATTGGCTCTTTCTAAAACCCTACTCCAATTCTTTTGAGAATTTTCTCTTGATACATAGTCTTTGGGCCTAGTTAAAAGCCAACACAAGGGTGTGTTACAGTTATAGTTGTTTTGCACATTTTCACACTTAAAAAAAGAATGAAAAAGAAACTAACTAAAGCTTCTTGCTATTTCAAGCATGGTTAACAAAGAAACCAGTATCAGCCCCATGTTATGAAAGGTCGATGAGATTTTTTTCTGTTCTCATCAATCACTCGAAATGGATAAAAATTTCTGATTCTGTTGTTGGGTATAAAAATTTGCTGAGTTTCTACATGTATGATGGATCATCATATGAAAGACAGCAAAAAATAGAAGAACAAATGAGGAAAGGTGAAGAATTAAAATGAAATTTATACTCAAACCTATTCCCTACCTATGCCCTTTGCTTGAATCTTTATATCCTTTCTTCGCCCAGTGCACATACATGAACCTTATCGATGAATCTTACAGTTTTGATTATAGGAAAGCTACTAGGTAAAAATGTATGACTTATCAGAGGTCTGAGACACACTTCCCACTGATGAAGTCAATCACTTTAGTAACTGACTCATCAAGTTTGGCAGTGACTGCAGCTAAGTTCTCCAAAAATTCTTCAGAAGTTGGCCTATTGCCATCCACAATATCAGTCACACCTTTTATTAGAATCGTAGGCACCTTAAAGATATCAGCCACATAGGCCACTGCTGCTCCCTGAAATGCCAAGATTCCGAGAATAAGCCGTAGTAACTGATAAAGACACAAAGACAAACACATAGATTGGAGCCACATTCATAAACACAGGAAACTTATGGATTGTTTACCTCCATATCTTTAACTGTAGCATCATTTGCTGCGATGGATTCTTCGTCATGTGGAGACATATCCATAGAATCGCCAGTGGATAATCTTCCTACCTGGGGACATCATCACAACCAAATCATAAATCTACCACTTATGGCACTTATATATATGCAAAACAGATCAAGAAATAATCAAAATCTTGCATGAGGATCAAATGGTAAACTCAGAGCAACTAATAAAGTATACACCTTTAGGTTCAGCTCCTTTATAAGGTTGGGTGTGGGGAAGGCTTTCCGCATACCAACACCATATAGATCAAGAACCTGCAGAAAGTACAGAGAAATTTTTAGGAAAAGGCAAAAATATTTGGAATGAGAATGCAAGTATATCACTCAGAAACATCAGCTTTACTTTGCAACTCATACAGATACATGAACAGAGCAAAAGAGCACTTACAGGAACGGGTATTCTTCTGTCATGGAAAGCAACACTGGAGACAACATAAACATCGCTAATACATGCTCCTTTGGCCTGAAAGGACCATTAAAAAAAAAAACAAGGATGGTGTTCATTCTTCCTGACACATACGAGGCATGAGACCGACTGTGTAGAGAAAGAAACTAGTAATGTATATACCTTAAAACCACCAGCGGTTCCCACATTAATGATTAAGTCTGGTTGAATTGCTTGAATGGAAGCATAAGTCACGAGAGATGCAGGAACCGTGCCAACACTCTCTACCCCTGAAAAGAATTGACCAAAATAACAAGAGTTAGAAAAAACTACAAGCCCAGACATTCAGATTTAGTAATAATGAGCATTAGAGATAACATCAAGAACTTGACAAAACATCCTGAAACACTGACTCAGTTACAATCACAAAACCACATGAATATACATACCAAGAGTTGAATCCTTTCCTGGACACACTATATTGATGTTCAAGTCTTTATACATTCCTTTAAACAGAACCCAAGTCACCTCTTTTGGAAACCTACAAAAATTCAAATTTCCAAACAGTAACAAGAAAGCAATCACATTTGATTTCGAATCAAAATAAAAAAAGTGAAAGAGATAAAAAGAACTCAACGGCGTATTAACTTCTTGAACGAGCCGTAATCTGTTGATCAGAGGCTGAGCTTCCTTTTGCATAGCTGCGAATACACACCCATTAGAAAAACAAAAAAATCACAATCCAAGTCTCAAAGAAACATCAGCAGATATAGGAGAAGGAGAAAAAAAATAGTACCCACGATAAAGACAACGGTAGAAATCGGCCTTTTCTCTACCTGAACCATAAGATTTTCCATAGCAGCGTCTGAGAAACCGTCGCCGGCGATTCGTCAAAGATTAAAAAAAAAGCCGGCTCCGACCCGAAACCTATCCGGACCCGGACCCAGGCCCAAATAAAAAACAAACATTGTTAGCATAATACTAAAATAAAAATAAAAATTGGGAAAAAACGTTGACGACTTGACGGCCGTTTATGCCACGTCAGCAAGTGGTCCACAATCAAAAACGAGTCGTTGGTTATTTCATATCCTCACTTATTCGCTTATCCTCATCGTTTCTCTCTTTCTCTCTTCGCCTCTCCAATGGAGGTTACCTCCACCTTAATCTCCACCACCAGATCTTCTAAATATCTTACCCTAACTTCATACTCTCCTGTGATTCTTCCGGCTTCTAGTCTACGCTCCATCCGCCGTGATTTTCTCGGCTGTTGTCATAGTCTCCTTCCTTCTCCTCATCTTCGAACTCGCGCTGGAAAACGAAATTCTCGTCGTTCTTCATTTCGATCGCCTCGTTTAGTTGTTAGAGCTTCTCTCGATTCTGGTTTGATTCTTGTTGTTGTGGCTGTCACTGCCTTCTCCGCCATTGCTTTCGCTTACTGCCAGAATAGGAAGCGCAAATCTTCCGATAAGGTAATTCAAATTCTGAGCTGCTGATTTTTGCTTGTTTTAGCCAATTTTAGGTTTTAGTTCATTTGAGTACATAATTCGAGAGGCTATTACCGTTATTTGCTGGTTCGAATGAGATTCATCTGTTGTTTACAAATTGCGGAATATCAAATAAATTAATCCAAGTTGCTGCCTTTTTTGAAATAAAATTTGATAAGAATTCTGATTCTGACTAGCTAAGATTTTCAGGTTGCAGCATCTCCTGCAACGATTCATGGAAAAATCAGTACTGAGAAGCGGCGGGAAAGTCAACATTTAGATGGAGGTGTTCATGAAGGAAATCCTGTGGAAATAAATGGAGGTTTCAGAAAGATGGAGGATGAAAGTGTGAATCAATTGGAGGAAGAAGAGGCTCATCAAATCCAGGAAATTGTTGTGATGGAGTATGATTCATTTTTGGACAAACAAACGGATATGGCAGCTGAGGATTCTCAGTTTGCTGTTGCCAATGTCAGCACAGTTGCAAAGGAACATACTTTAATAGATGAATCCATTTCATCTTCCATAGTTAATGGGTCTGTTTCTTTGGAATCAGCTACCTTGGGAGTAAAAATACCTGAAAATCAAGTTGAAAACAGCGAAGATCAGAAGAGTATGGAGCATGATTTTTCACAGGCAGTGGTGGGAATTCAGTCGATTGCTTCTCCACTTGTGGTAGATAATACACGTGCTCTAGAGTATGAGTACAATGGTTTGCTTCAGAAGCCTGTTGAGTACAGCATCTTCACGGAGAGTAAGAGAGAAGAGATTCACACATTTTATGGGTCTAATCATTCATCAGCCAAGTCTTCAAGGTTGACTAGTCTTAAAGCAGTCTCTCCTACTGTTACTTCTGCAACTAATAGTTTATTGATGGACCACAAGAACAATGGAATAATTAATACTCAGTTCCCAGGACATATTTCTGGTCAGGTTACTGGTACGTTGACAATGTGGTACTTACTGTGTCAGATTTGACACAATCTTATGTTTCCTTTCTGAGAAGCTTGCAGTGCCAATCCATTACACTGATTCCTCAAAGTTGGTTTCTGTTTCAGGTGATGTTCAAGAAGAAAAACTTGTGGCACACGGTAACGGCGGTTTATCCCACATTAGGAAAGACGCTAAAGGAGACTGGAAATTTCCAAATGATGGGAAGCATGTGGGTCACCAAACTGATGAAAGCATGCCCCAGTTCCCTGCTGGAAATCTTGAGCTACATAATAGTAATGGACGTTCTCCAGAAACTAATGATGCTTACAACCGTTTACTTAGAGATGGAAGGTAATAAGTATTCTCTGGTTTGAATGATGGCTGTCCTTTCCTTCCTCTTCCGTCACTGCGAATTCTTTTTTGGGATGTTTTAGTACCAATGAGATGTTACTAGATTGTTTGACTTTGAGAGTGTAATATTTATATATAACAGGATAAAGGATTGCATAAGCTTGCTCGAAGATTTGGACCAAAGGGATCTATTGGACATGGACAAGGTACTCAGCAATATAGATGAAAGCTTTAGTATTGCTTCTCAATGAATAGTGGAAATTTGTCACTGATATTGTTTTGCCTATATTCTCACATCAGATTTATCATGCGAGTTTCTTTAAAGCCTGCAAGAAGCAAAGAGCTGTCAAGGAAGCATTTCGCTTTACCAAGTTGATTCCAAATCCAACCTTGAGCACATTCAATATGTTAATGTCTGTCTGCGCAAGCTCCCAGGACATAGAAGGTGATATTTTAATCCAGTATCAAATATTTGGTCTTGTTAGTTTTCATTCTCCTAGATGTTGAATTGTTACTTATGTAGGAGCTCGGCGAGTTCTGCATCTAGTACAAGAGAGCGGTATGATGGCTGATTGCAAACTTTACACAACCTTAATATCAAGTTGTGCTAAAAGCGGAAAAGTTGATGCAATGTTCGAGGTATAGAAACCTTACTTCCTTTGCCTCAAAGTTATTTGGGAAAAGATACATATTTGGCTAAATCTTTGAATTTCTGTTAAAACCATGAAGCATTATAGATTTCTGGAACAAATTATCGATAGTAGTCTAATGCTTGTCTGAATGGTTCCGTATGTTTTGTCTTACAATTAAGTTTCAAATTGTGACTGTAATTAAGCTCCATAGCTCTTACTCTCTTTCTCTCTCTGGACTTTTTTTTATAATTCTGTGGGGTTATATTCTCAGGTGTTCCACCAGATGTCAAATTCTGGAGTGGAAGCCAATCTTCACACGTTCGGTGCACTTATTGATGGCTGTGGTAGAGCTGGACAAGTAGCTAAGGCATTTGGTGCTTATGGAATTTTAAGGTCTAAGGTAAGCATGCCACAATTTTGGATGCTCTCCTATAATGTGTCGAGATTACAAAAAATATCTTCTTTCTTCATGGCTACAAAATATTTTTTTTCTAATCCTGCTCATATGTTCATATCTGCTTTGAAATCTCAAGTCTATTATTACATTGATGACATGTTCGATGCAGTAGAATGTTAAGCCAGACCGGGTTGTATTCAATGCCCTCATCTCTGCATGTGGTCAATCAGGAGCTGTCGACCGTGCTTTTGATGTGTTAGCTGAAATGAAGGCTGAGACACATCCTATAGACCCTGATCATATCACGATCGGTGCATTGATGAAGGCATGCTTTAATGCTGGGCAGGTGTGTGGCTTTTCTTTCTGATACTTTTTCTGTTTTTCTCTTTCTATTTGATTGAGAATAAGTTTATTGCAGGTTGAACGAGCAAAAGAAGTTTACCAGATGATCCATAAATATGGAATCAGGGGTACTCCAGAAGTCTATACCATTGCTGTGAATAGTTGCAGCAAGTCTGGGGACTGGGAATTTGCATGTAGCATATACAAGGACATGAAAGAAAAAGGCGTGACCCCTGACGAGGTATGTCTGTATTGTATGTTACGTCATGCTCAAAGTTGCAGATCTTTATGAGGCATGACGTGTCATTAACTCTATGCATACTAGTTTCAACAAATTCATTTTTGAGTTAAAGTCACTGGTATGAGGCAAGTGTTTAATAACAAAAATGTATACATACATATATATGTAATCTTGGTTTTGATCTGATCTTCTGCAGGTGTTTTTCAGTGCATTGATCGATGTTGCAGGACATGCAAAAATGTTAGACGAGGCTTTTGGCATTATTCAGGATGCAAAATCTCAAGGAATACGTCTTGGAACTATATCATATAGCTCACTGATGGGAGCTTGTTGTAACGTATGTGCCTCTTATTGCAAGAGTTTTTGAATATTACTTAAGTTTTGAGCTGTCTACATCAATTCATTAAAATGTCCGTGATGGTACCTAGAGGAGGTACAGAAATTTGTTCTAGATTTTCACACTGATTTCTAGAGGTGAACAAGAAGCATCAAAAGATCCTTATTTGATAAAAATAGTTTTTGAGATTATGTTTACATAATCTTAGGAATCTCTTGCGATTGTTGGATGGTGCGATTGCATTGACTTTCTTGGATTAAACTTTTATGAAGAAAAGCTACTGATAATTTGTTTACTTTTTTTTAATTTAGGCAAAAGATTGGAAGAAAGCACTGGAGCTCTATGAAAAAATCAAGTCGATCAAACTTAGACCAACAGTTTCAACAATGAATGCCCTTATTACTGCTCTGTGTACGACCTCGTATAACGCTATCTTAATCTTTTCCCCTAAACAAAAAATGAAGATAATATAGAATAAGACGGAAAAGAAAAATGTAATATGGTATAACTGCACTTGCAGTATGTTAAGTACCCCATACAAAATATCATTTCCGGTATGACTCCTTATATTATCAACAGGTGAAGGTAATCAACTGCCCAAGGCTATGGAATATCTCGATGAGATAAAGACTTTGGGATTAAAACCAAATACTATCACTTACTCTATGCTCATGCTGGCAAGTGAAAGGTATCTTATTTGAAGTTGAATTATTTAGGCTCGTTTGATCACTAGTCAGTGTAAATTTGAGAAATTGTTATTTTCTGACTTTTCTCTGTGTAGAAAGGATGACTTTGAGGTAAGTTTCAAGCTCCTTTCTCAAGCAAAAGAAGATGGAATATCACCAAACTTCATCATGTGCAGATGCATGACCAGTAAGCTCGTATTTTGTAATTTGTATTCATCTCTTTCCTCATTCTTTGTGGCCCACAGAATTACATATTTCTTTAGATGTATATGTGTCCATCATGATGCAATCAGCTTTGAAAGTGTTTGGATTGATGGAGCATTTATGTTTCATTTTTTTTTGTTTTGTAAAGGCCTATGCAAGCGAAGGTTTGAGAAGGCTTGCGCTGGTGGTGAACCTATTGTGTCCTTCAAATCAGGGCGACCTCAAATTGAAAATAAATGGTCAGTATAGCTTCCTTTTGCAATTATTAAGTCAGTCACTCTTCTTCTTAATGTTGAAGAGGTTGAAAGAATTTTGTGATGCTTCCGAGTTAGAGCAATCTTGATTGAGGTTTCAGTAAATTTGCTGGATTGATCTAATAGTTTTCACTCTCTCTTCTTCAATAAAGACTTACATTAGAAATCAATTCCAGGTTAATATTGATAAATTTCACTTTCTTTCAGGACATCAATGGCCTTAATGGTTTACCGCGAGACAATTTCAGGTGGAACGGTTCCTACTACAGAAGTAGTTTCACAAGTTTTGGGGTGCTTGCAACTTCCACATGATGCCGCTTTGCGGGATAGGCTGATTTCAACTTTAGGCATAAACATATCTTCACAAAAACAACATAACATATTCCCACTAGTTGATGGATTTGGAGAGTATGATCCTCGTGCATTTTCATTGCTTGAGGTATGTTGGTAGCTTCATTTAGCTATAGATTCTTCTGGGTCTCATTAGGTGTACAAAGTTTATATGTTATATAATTTGCAGGAGGCAACTTCTATTGGAGTTCTTCCTTCTGTGTCCTTCAATAAAGTTCCAATAGTTTTTGACACGACAGAGTTGCCGAACAACGTGGCTGAGGTAAATACATTTTTTCAGTGGAATGACATTTACATGTTTTTACAAGATTGCCATCTGGTTCCCAAGATATTCATAGCTGCGAAGGTTATGGATTAACTTTATTTACAGTTTTCAATCTGATTGTTAGATCCTAAAAGTTTCCGACACAGGATTCATTTATTCCTGGCCTTTCCTTTTTCTTTCATCATGATATTTGCTTTAAATTTCCAGTGATCATGAATTTTTTAAAACTATATCAACTTTATATGAAACAAAATAAATAAATCAATATCTCGCTGTTTTAGCATTTTTGGGATTTTATCTAATTATGCCATGCATAATTTGGCAGGTTTACCTCTTAGCCATCTTTAAAGGTCTTAAGCATCGCCTTGCAGCTGGTAAGATATCCTGTTTTCTAGTACCATTGCTTTTCAAAGTAGGATACGTTTAGTTGGGCGATCTTAAACAGTTCTTGATATACGTTTACGTTGATCTTCTTTAATTTACTGTCATGTTCCCCTTGAATCGGTATTGGTATTTTGGCTTTTCTTGATTTGGGTATCCACTATCAAATGATCAGTTTTAAGATAGAATACCTACAAAACACTAAGCTTTAAGATATACTTTCAGAAGAAAAAAGTTGAGTGTGTTTTAGTAAAACAAATTGTTGTTAGTTGTGAAAATCTAACTGGTTGATTAAATTTCTCAATGGCATTGAGGTCAGTGAAATCTCTTGACTTTTAAGCCCATATATGTTTTAGGTGCGAAGATACCTCACATTAATTTGATCATTTCCATGGAAGAGAAGGAAATTACGACTCCTGAAGGCGAGAAGACAATTGACCTTACAGGAAGGTGAATTAAGAGTATCCTCTTCTTTTTTTAGTATGCAGTAATGATGTTTATTGTTTTAATGTATATTCTTAGTCATAGTATTGTAAAATCATCCCTTTTTTTGACAGGGTCGGACGAGAAATTGGTGCATTGCTGAGAAGGTTAGGGATACCATATCATAGAAAGGATTCAAGATTAAGAATCAATGGTGTTTCTTTGAAGAACTGGTTTCAACCAAAGCTCGATTCGCCTTTCTCTGGTGGGAAACCAGGGAATTTAAGATCATCACAAGTACCACTAGGAAACCAAATCAGTCGTCAGCAACGCAGCATTCGACTAGGGAACCTGTCACTTGAGTGAGAACTGAGAAGGCGTCTCTCATTTTGATCCTTAACCTCCGAGAGTTTTTTTTTTTTTTTTTTTTCCTTTTGAAGGATTAGTTCCACGCAACTTCATACTCAGTACATGTCACATCACAACATTCCTCCAGCGTCGCAGCAGAAGGTGGACATTCAAGTTTTGTTGCATTACTCTTCTGCGTAAGCTTAGTTCTTGCATGAGGATGTTAGTGACAGGAAGTTAATTGCATGGTAAAGCTGTATATCTACAAAAAAAAGACTTTGTATTTATTCGTTTTCGCATGAAAATAATATTAAATGATTCTTGTAAGGTATTCAAGAAACTTAATATGCAATGCATACACAGTTAAAGATTTGTCCTATGTGAGTGATTATAACTCAACAACCTTACCTGACGGCTTATATACATCAACCTGAGGTTCAATCGTTAAGTGTGCACAACATAATAAGCGAAGTATTAAAATTCCACAACTATTGTATATTATCAAGTTTGTGCATTATACTATAAATGATACAATCTAAGATACGGTCCATTAGTGAGCCATTATCATCAAATTTGTGCATTATAAACTGTAAATAATAGTTTTTTCTTAATAATATTGATGTGAATTTTTGAACATCTAAATATGGAAATTGCTATTCTTAGAATCATTTTTAGAGTATCTCTCCAGAAGATTTACAGAAATATAATATTCCCCATAAGAACATGAAAGGGAGGAAAATTCTATTATAGTTTTCCGTTATGCCATTTCCTATGTTTTTACAGCGGAGTTTATTGTGAAATAAAAGAATGGTCATGTGAAAGCCATGACGTGACCACATGATAATTCAGGTCCAATAATTTTGTAGATGATTTAAGCATTTGTGTAGAGGTAAAAATTATAACTATTCTATTGGTTCCTGATTAAAGCACAGTCTGAGAATTTATAGTTTACAGGAGCACAGAAGTAGTTTTGTTTTCTAATTATTTTAGGCGGTTTCATTGGATTCTCAATTCGTCTAATTTTTATATTTATATAACTATTTTCTTCTCCAACGTTTATTTATATAACTTAAGATATTGGCAAAATAGAGCTCCCGAGATGTTTATAAAACCAAAAAAAATCAATTGAGATGGGAAATATATCACTACAGAGTTATGTTATATAGCTTAATTTAAGATGAAATTATATCAGTAGTAAAATTTGCAAGTGATTTTCGATATACTTACAATAAACTTTTGAGATCAAAAAATATATATATATATAGTCACAAATTTATCGTAATTTCTGATAAAGTTGCAATTGAAACAAGTCTTATACGAACTCGTGATTTATTAGTCCATCTCGTTTCCATAAAAAATTCGTATAATAGTACCACAATTAAGTTACTGACGCCAACTGTTTGTATTAAATTATTGAGGTATGAGTTGAAAGTACGTACTACTAATATAAAACAATGTACTCCATAATCTACCAATGAATTTAATTAGTTTTGGCTTTGGTCTTCGATCCCAGCTCACTGAAAAAATATTATAAGTCTTAACGAATAAACACACTAAAAAGTTGAATATATCATTAAATACTCGAATCCTGTTTCGACACAATAATGAAACTTATAATTGTTCGTTTTAGCTAGGCAGCCCCAAAAATGATCATCTTCTTTGGTTTGAATGCTTACACAATATTTTTTCTTAAATACATTTGGTTAAACAATGAACATTAATCTTTTATAAATATATTGTGAAATAATCATTAAATGCTATTAGCTAAGACATAGAGATATATCAATTCTTCTTATTCTCCATGATTTCAAAAGATACATGGGAATAAAATTGATGAAAAGATACAATCTCAATCTCAAGAACAAATCCTCAAGATTTCTATACATATAATTCTCCTAAAACGCATCCAACTTTTCTTATTGTAACCGAGAAGCGATGAGATCAAGAAACACGTCCTCTCTACATGGAATGGTCAAGCCTCCCATTGGGTGATTGAATCCAAACTCCTCCTCTGCTCGACTAAGGAACTCTCTGAAGGAAGGATGATTCAGAAACGAAATTGGAACCACGAATCTCCTCTTCTCCATCTCAATCTGTTCTCCTACGTAAACTGCTACGTGTCCTTTAGGGACATGATCCGATGATGATGATGATGTTCGGTTTCTGTTTGCCAATGAGTTTAGCTTCAATATCTGCTTTGTTGCATTTGAAATCGCAAAACGGCTCAAACCCATCTTTCTTTTTGCTTTCAATAAAAGTTTTTTTCTTTTTTCACACAATGTTTGAGATGAGGAAAGGTGGTGACGATTGCCTCTATTTATAATATGGAAATCTTTTAAAATACTTTTTCATAGGTTTTAATGATTTAAAAGCATTTAATGGGTTTTTATTTTTTATTTTTTTTTCTCGTGTAAGTTGTTTGACTTATACCATCTTCTCACATGGCTTAACTCATCCATCAAGTTCTCCAACAAAAAGTTCTCTGTTCTTACTAATATAAAAATAATAAAACTAAGTTGAAAAATCAAGATATCATTATAAATACTGTTTTTTGAATATTACATTAAATCCTCTGAGAAAAGTTCTGACCCATTTTTTGCTCTTCAACATAGAAATATGTGCTTTTAAAAAGACAATAGGGTAACAAGTGGCCAAAGAACTTAGAAAGAGATAGATGGCAACTTGGCACATTGGATGATATTACAATGAACATGATGCAAAAATTCAGGATACATATAGCCAATCTGATATTTCAGATTTGAATATATAATAAAAACTCAATTTGGTTAATCATTGGATTGGTTTCGTCTGATCGATGTGAATCTTCTGATCAGTAGCAAATCATTACGGCAGCAAATATCTTCAATTTGTTGAAATTTTGATATTTGATTTGTTGAGTCGTATCTATCACCCAATTTCAGTCTCTAATCACATGGATGCTTCTTGGAAATTATTCTTAATTTTCTAGTTGGAGACTCCACATTTGTTATCTTTGGATAGCATCGTTTTAACCAAAAGTTTGGTAAATTTTATAACTTTTTGAAATATGACTATTTTCGGTGTGTCTACATAGACACTTTTTAGTTTATGTGTTTTAATCCAAGAAACTATGGTTTTGAAGCATGTGTGCCTCTTCGAGATGAACATCGGAACATGTGTAGATAATTATCTGAATAAATCTCTTTTACGTATCACATCTACAACATGTAAGAATTTCACCATGAACTACACTATAACGTCGTTGTGGTCTTGATATGATCCGCATCTTGTAAATCTTCAAGATGTTCTAAAGGGCTGTTGTGATCTTTTTGTTGAAATGTCATTCTTTATAACGTCTTTTTAATGCACGATGTAACTGCCATGATCCTATCTACCATATACATTCAAACTAAAAATATTTGCAAATTACATACCTCTATATGACATCGACATGATACAGAAGTTAATGCATCACTATCAGCCCAAAAAAAAAACTTATGATGAAGATACCTATCATTTGTCCAGAACATGGCCAGTCCAATTGATTCAAAAGCTTTATGCTATTATGTTTAAAAAATAGGTTTGGATCCTTTATCTATTAAAATTTTGAGGCCTTTTTGAAAATAAAAATATTAGTTTGTTTAGACAGTTGTGATTTTTTTGCCACCGAACTATTAAGTAAACTGATAGTTCTATTGATATTGAAAATGAAATTGTTGAGGTCCAGTACAGAAGTTTCTATTGCAAATGCTCTAAGTCGTCCCTAGTATTCCAATAACTATCCAATAGTGTAATTATGAAGGTCTATGTGTTTACTTCTATAATTAATTCGCAACGAGTAGAGTAGTTAATGATTTTAGACAATCTGAATAAGTCATAAGTTATAACAATTAAATTTTAATAAAAGCATTTCTATATTCAAATGGCCATGTAATGGACTATAAATAAATGTGAATGACCTTTTCATGACGGAGTGATTAGGTCAGTGCTTATACCCAAGTTTTCTTTACAATCAAATTTCGGAAAACATGAGATTATTGATTCTTCGTACAAATCATCAATCACGTAATGAATATTTTGGATAAATTTATTATCTTCGAAAACATTAAATGTTTTTCATCAATGTTTTCTGGAAGTACATAAGAGTATAACCTGATTTGAGGTTACGCAACATATTTACATGCTGATTCAATATGCTCTCCTTTGTAGAAATAAACAAAGGGAACAACCAAAAAAAAAAAGTTCTATAAAAAGAAAGAAAAATTGGGTTTGGGCTATCCCAAAAAGATGTCTCAAGTTGAAACAATACAACCATAAGAATTCAAAAGACCAACAAATGTTTCTTCTCTGCAAGGAATCGTTAATCCACCTATTGGATGATTGAAACCAAACTCTTCCTCTGCTCGACTAAGCAAACCTTGAAACGAAGGATGGTTCAAATACGAAATAGGAACCACGAACCTCTTCTTGTTCTCCATCTCTTCTCCGACATAAACCGCAACATGTCCTTTTGGGACTCGAGATTGCTGTTTTTGGGACTGTTTAGAGTTGATAACACGCGACAATCTAATCGCCATCTCTGAAAGCAAGACTTGTATAGATCTACAAGGATACTCTGTTTTATGATATCAGAGAAAGATTGATGCTTTTCGGTGGAGTTGTGTTTCAGTTGTTGTTGTTATATATAGAGTTCTTTATATGTAAGGAACCTAATTTCAAAGTTATGTTTTAACGATACAACAGATTTTATTGGATTTAAATATTAGGACTTTGCAGAGTTTCACATGGTATACTTTAAAAAAACTAGGGTTCACCTAGAAAAAGCATCAAGCTGATTCTGATTTCTGGATGACTTAAGAATGAATATAATCAGATAGGGACCCACCATTGTTACAAGACTCACATGCTCTCTCTGTCAATTATTAAAATCTCTGGCCATTACATGAAACCAGTTTGGTCCTATTGGTTATGATGAATAGACAACAGAAACAAGTGTCCTTATTGATGAAAATAGGCATTTTGACAAGTCTATTGTTGGCTCTTGAAAATGGTGGCTTTTTAGTCTATTTTTGTTGCCCTATAGCCCACTTAAGAGGACCCTTTTGTATCTTAAAAAAATTTGACTTTAGCAAACTTTATATTATTAAATCTCTACTACTAAGCTTGGAGTCATGAACATGAGAAACATTGAACATGCATGGTTTCTTTGGGTACTTACAATGTTGAATCAAGTTGAAGAGAACATTTTTAGGTAGAAGTTGTAGGTCTTAAAGTTGTATGACTTTCGTTTTGTTTTGTCCAATATAAATTTATTTAAGACCATCCTTTGTTATCTACAGTATTACGGTGGAAAGTTCGAAATGAAACTCTTTTAATAGAATAAAATCAATCAGTTGAGTTAATGTCACTGGACCTGAAATACTCATATCCAATGTTTGATCCACATATATTAATTAAATTTGTTATTGTTCGCATGTATATATAAATTAGTGCAATTACAGTTATTCTAAGAAATTGCAGTTATTGGAAAAATGGTCACGTGTTTCATTTCCATTATTATGATCACAATTATCTCTTCCTAATAACGGAGAGTAACATGAGCTTGACAATCTAAATATGCAATAATTTAGATATGATTTATTTCATTCATTATGACAAGTTTCACTATATAATAAAATTGCGCACTGCTGTTTCAATCATTTTCAATAAATATTATTTATTTATTTGAAGAAAATATGTCTTCTTTTGATTTATTAACGGTTAGATCATACTGTTGTTATTCATCACTTACAACCCATTTTAGTTTCTTCAGAGTACATGTGATCCACCATTCCTTAAAATATTTAAATCCCTTGAAAAAGTCTTATATTTTTTTCTTTTGAGATACTATATTTATAATGTAAGTCAGAGCTGGGTATTCAAAATACAAAACAAATGAAACTTATAACAGAGATTTCCCATTATGTAAAAAATTTCTCTTTTTATTATATAATGTTTTTCTACACGGTACTATTAGAGATAGTATGATCACAACATTTAACCGTGTTATACTTTACCATGTTTTAATCTAGTGGTTTATGCTAATGTACTTGCATCTCATCACTCGGATTCAAACATGTATAATACATATTATTAAAAACATGTAACATTTTCGTAAAAGCTCAATATTACTATTTTCGGATTTCCAAACTTATACCTCGTATAACTTTTGAAAAGCAAGTATTTGGTTAGAAAACAATATCTTTCATAAACATTTTCTTTTATAATTCGAGGATTCTTGACCGAAGCTCAAACTGATATTTTGGGGCATGCGAAGATTTGTGTATTTTTCCATTTAAGGAAGAGCCAAGCTTTGGTCTCTCGATTCGAAGATGAAATTTTCAACCAAAAGATACCATAAATTAGTTTTTTTTTTCCGCAAACATAGCAATATATTTATAGTGAATTTGGATAAAATTATATCAGTCATTTTCTAACAGGTTGAACTACCCTTTTAAAAGTTTAATTATTTTCCCCTGTTTTTACTGTAGAGGTTAAAAGCTTTAAATCTTGAGCTTTTAATGGTTTGAATATGAATATTAGTTCAACTTTCAAATATGATTTCGAAATAAAATGTAAGCTCTGAACAAGTACTGTCATCATATACACACATAAGTAACTTTCCTATAATTCTCCTCTCAAAAGAGGAAACAAAAACAGCTTCATTAAAGCCCTTAAGACTAAAAATCAATTAATGCGTTCTTCAATGCAGCTGATGAGAAGTAATAAGATGAAGAAATGACTCTTCTCGACAAGGTATCGTCAAGCCACCCATCGAGTGATGAAATCCGCACTCTTCCTCAGCGCGATTAAGAAATTCTCTGAACAAGGGATGATTCAAGTATGATATCGGAACCACAAACCTCTTTTTCTCCATTTCTTCTCCAACGTAAACAGCTACGTGACCTTTCGGAACAAGCCCTGAAGTTGTTGTTGATGATGATGATGATCCGTTTTTGTTCCTCATAGATTGTGATTTGAAGATTTGCTTTGCATTTGGAACCATCGACCGCATTAAACCCATCTTCTTCTTTATTTTTGCAAGCTATCAAATTGTGGAGGTAAACTTTTTTTTTTGTGAAGCAAATGACTTGACAGACAACGAGGGGAAGAAGTTTTTTTTATAGTAGTAAAACTTAAAAGTATGTAACTTGGAGATAAGGAAAGACTTAAATGCCAAAAAAAACATTACGATGCGATATTTTGATTACTAAAAAAACCCACCACCACCCCCCAAAAGTTGTGGGCCGTTGAGCCCTCCCGTCATCCATCTCGCTCACATGGCTTAGCTCATCTTTATATAAACATATAAAAATAAAATGCACATAGCATACGTTCCTATATGAATATGATTGCAAATATAAAAAGTTGGGTATGTGTATTTAATTAGAGCCTCGAAATAGTGAATAATGTGACCTGGATCAGACTAAGTGGGTCCAGTTCTTGAGCCATTTTTAGCGATGGAGATTGTTATATTTGAAACAGTACGTATAATAAGTTCAAAGTCAAAGTATATTTTCCTTCGCTCTCAGACTAGGGGCCGTACTGCTGGGACGAAAGATGAGTAACGAGATGGTTTTCCATATATGTTTTGAAATAATTAATCTTTTTGGAAGTATTATATTTAATATTTGATATATTTCTTTGTTAACAATTGCAGCTCTATAAATAGTTTTGATCAAGTTAATTGCCATTGGATAAGATCTGACTTGTAATTATGAGGATGATTGTGACTGTGGCTACACTGAAATTTGAACATACAACATATTACTGTTTAGTTCGATATAGATCGAAAACAAAATCCTCATAGATCTATTGCTATTTGCTATCTATGACCTACTACCTTTTTTTCTCTTATCTTATTTGATTGTGGTAGGTTTAGTGTTTGGTATCCTTTATATGTTAAAAGAAGTTGCAGAGATAAATTGAAACAAATAAAATTATTTGGCTTACGTGTCATCGACGCGTGAGTGATTTAAACAAGGTTTGTGTTTGTTTTCTAAAGGAATATTTGTAAAACTAATATTTAATTATTAAATTATTTATTTTAATATGATTTTGTTAAAACGAGAAAAATTTAATGTGCTTTTTACTGAAAACTAAATCGATATAAATTATGTATATGTTAAATGATTTCTGAAAATGGAAAAAATGAAAAACAAACATTACCCAAAATTTTAAATGTGTAAATAAAAAAAATCACCACTATTAAATATCTGAATAAATTTTACGTTTCAATTATATTTAGATCTTTCTTTATTGGACCAAATATATAGTTATGTAATTTATACGGGGAGTTCAATTATTGGAGGTTGGACACTTTAGCTTGCCAATAGATTTTCCTGACTCTTAAGTTCTATGTCGAACTCATTGTGGTGTATATTAGATTCGTCTTAACGTTTTTGTAATACAGTCACGGTGAAGGTAACATCGTCTTTTCAAAAGACAGAAAAAAAATAAGATAATCAAAGAAAGTATCTTTTTGTGAGGTTTCAATGGTAAAGTTTCGTTTATTTAATTTGAGTAACAATTATATTAACAAAAAAAGCTTGACCCATGTTTTAGATTTCTATTTAAATGTTAAATACTCATGCAAGCTTTTACATTTTACAAAACATAAGCTTCATGTGCTATTTGACATATTTTTTGGTCTATGAGACCTACAAACTGCGGGAAGATAATACATATATAGCCTAAACTCATATATTTTACTTAAATAGAGTTTTTTTTTTTAATATTTAAACGGAAAAACCCAAGTTGATCAGTTCGTCACCAGCTACTCGGAGGAAAACGGAGGGAGGGTTCTCAAACCTGAGGTTCCTCGTATAGTTTAATTGTGTGTTCTCCACATTCTATTGTTTGTTACTCTTTATTTTTCATTCTTGGGTGAAAGGAAGTTCACTTTCTAGTAAGTTCGAGTGTTGCGAATGCAAGATTCTCAACAACTACAACCAAGAGTCGCCAGGACACTTGGCTAACCGGGTGTCAAAGGTAAAACCGAGATCATGGGTTCGACGTTTGGGAGGGTGAGTTATTCTCTGAAGAAGAAAAACAATACGGTTTTGTCCCCTTATTAAAATATATATATATATATATATATATATATATATATATGGCTCTAGGAGAATGTGCGGTCCCGCGTTTGAACCCGAATCTTTTGGTTATTAAAAAAAAAAAGATTCTCAACAAATGTTTATTTGAAACATAGAATTTAATATGTTTTTAAAAAATGTTATATATATGTATATTAATAATATTTATGTGTATATATATATATACACCCATTTAAAATCTCAATCGGTAGATTCTAAAATTTTAAGGAATTATATATGTGAGGATATCAAAAAATTTAATTGGTATTTTCACAAATATTTATGAGTTTCATCTTAAATATATATACATTTATTTATTTTTTGGTGTGCAGTCTTACATTGTTTGCAAATCATAAATTGACAAAAAAATATTGAGAAAAATGTGACAGAACATTAAAAAAAATTAAGAGAGAAGATAATATTTTAATTCAAAATTAGAGAAAAATACATATTATATCATAATATATATTTTAGATACTTACAAATCTATTATTTATTTCAATTACTATTTTTATATGTTATAAAATCCTATAATATTTATAACAATGAATTACTACTCCTAAACCAACAAACCTTCATCCCTATGAAGTAGATAAAGCCAGAAAATCTACTTGTACGGGCATCATCTTCGTTAAAGCTATAACAAAGTTAGTTCACTTGAAAGATAGATATGATTCAGTTCAAGGATATAGTTTTTCAAGTCAAGAGAATAGTCGCTAACAAAATATCGGGTTTAAGACACATAATCAACGTACGAAAGGGTCACTTTGCGGTATACGTTGGAGAAGACGAGGAAGAGACGAAGAGATTTGTAGTTCCAATATCTTATTTAAAACATCCTTTGTTCCAAGCTTTGTTGCGTCAAGCCGAAGATGAATTCGGCACAGATCATCAGAGGAAATCCCTCACGATCCCTTGTGCTGAAGATGTCTTTGTTGACGTCACTTCTCGTCTGAATCGTTTTAAATTTGTCATTAATAAAAGTAATTAATTTGACTTCGGTATTAGTATTTGTTTGGTTTGATTATCGATCTAGTAAGGGGTTTATATATTTATGTAACTGTGGGGGCTTAGGCAACAGTCAAATCAAAACCAAAATGTATAGAAGAAAGAATTGCATAATTGGCTTGGAAGTTTGTCTTTTACTAATATTTTGTTCTTTTCTTAAGTTGTTTCCAGATTTAAATTTTTTTTTTTAACTATGGACAAAAAATCTAAAACTTCTAATTAAATATGGATTTTGTCTACAGTTGTACTTACTCCCTCTGTTTTAAAATAAGTGTCATTCTAACCTTTTTTTTTTGTTACATAAAGAGTGTCATTCTCTAATATCAATACAAATTTTGACAAAACATTCTTTTTCTAACCTCAAATAAATATAATGATTGTTGACTCAATTAAATAGAAGTTCAAGAGTTTTTGTGATTACATAAATAATTTAGGGATATAAAAGTATTTTTACTTTGTTTCTTAATTTGTGTGAAAAATGCTAGAATGACACTTATTTTAAATCGGAGGGAGTATTTTTTAATCTAGAAACTCAATTTACCATTATTATTTTGTTATTCCCTAATAGATTTGATCTTTCATTTTTAAAAAATTTACGAGTACTTTAAAATCAAATAATATTTTAAATACCGCTGGTACAAACATTATTTTATATATATTATCTATGTAAATGTTAATTATTTTTGTGTGTATAGTTTATATTTTGTATATCAACTAGGTATATATATATATACACGAAGGTAATCCTCGCAATTATAAGGTACGATCCCCGGAGATGTCTGAGGCATTTATATTTATGGATAGTTCTTACTATGCTAATGAGATTTCACATCCAAAGGCTTATATAGTAAATAGCTCTGAATGTTAGATCTATTGTCGATTTCAATTTGTTTATTAATTTATATGTGAGTTTCTGTACTGTTCTATATCGGATATCTCTGTCTTTAATAGATGAATTTTTCGTCGTACATTTTATAATTAATGGAAATATTAGAGACAATTTTGTAATAATGGAAACATTTGAAAAAAAAAAAAACTAGAGTCTAGTTTTTCAACCTTTAATTTATTTTTGTACCCCAATACTCTAAACACGTGTTAACTTGTTATTCTCTATTTTATTTCTTTTGGTTTCGAAACTTGCTATTCTTTGGAGGAGTTTCAAATTCGTATGTTACACGTCAGACGATATCTAACAAAATGGATATTACTGTACATGTATCTAACTACTGCAATAGATTGTTTGTTACACATATATATTAGAAATAAATCTTACATTATGAAGTTCTTTCTTAAATGAATCACTCCCATAAAAATGACATGGAGAAGAAAAAAAGTAAGCAAAGATATAATTATATATATAATAGAAAAAGTAAAGAAATCGACAGAAAAAAGAATCTTAGATTAATTTTTCAGAAAGTGGATTCTTTACAAATGGAATGGTTAAAAGAACCCACAAGATCATTTTAGATCAAAATTTGAAAGAGACTCACTTAGTATCTCAGTCTTGAGTTATTTTTCTCCCCTTAAAAACATTTTAAGAAAAACACAAAAAATACACATAGATATCTTTGTATAAAGAAACTTAATAAATGGATGTTGTCATGATCAATGAGCTCCCTTATCATGAACCACTTAGAATAGAAGCTAGAGCAGTGAAGTAATCTTCAGTGCAAGGAATGGTGAGACCTCCCATGGGATGGTCGAAGCCGAACTCTTCTTCTGCGAGGTTCAGCAAACCTTGGAACAATGGGTGGTTTAAATACGATATAGGTATCACAAATCTCTTCCTTTGATAAGTCTCCCCCACATAGACGGCCACATGACCCTTTGGGACATTATTAGTACCCGACGTAGCCAAGAGGCTCGCGATTCTCGCCGATAAGCTTCTTTGAAGCTTTTGCTTTGCTTGAGATAGTCCGACCAATTGGATACCCATCTTTGAGGATCAATGCAAGTAACTAAAAAGGAAGATTTTGAGGAACTTTTAAGGTGATGAGTATTTGACCAAGAGTGTTTGAATGTCTTGGGCTTCTATTGAAATGGATTAGGTTTGTAAGCAAGTTTCTCTAAGTTTGTTAAAGTATATATAGGGAATTAAAAACAAATTGTGACCGCAAGTTATTAAAGAGTAATAGTATGAGCTAGGAACATATCAGGTGGAGCTAATGGATGAAGTTCACATGCTTATGCCTTGTCCTTTTAGAAACCACTTTGTTTTTCTTTCATTTTCGTGAAACATGTTTATAAGACCCTACCATTTCCTAATATGAATTATAAGACCCTACCATCTCTCACATGAATGGAACCAAAATAAGAAAGTAGAAACATGTTAACACAATCAACTTGTAAGAAATTATTACTTTCGATAAAGACGTTATACATTCCCCATATATGTTAAAATATGTTTCGGAAATTGAATATATACAATCCTTTGTTAGATACTAGGCCTGCGTGATTTGACGTACCGCATTAAGCAAACTGTTTCAAATTAAGACTTATTGTTTGTGGTGGGGGAACTAGAGCGGCTCAAACGTTTTATAGGCTAGTAAGCAAAATTCAAAAATAAACTCTCTAATTCATTAAAAATGTTTATTCTACAAAAATAGTTCTTCACTATGTTCTCATTTTTCATGTTTTCTGCACCATTTCCATTTTCTTCTTCTTTCAACCGTTATTTTTGTATCTTCTTGAATCTAAAAAAATAGAAACTAACAGTCATTTGATAAAATGATCATAAAAACGATTTTTTCGAGCTTTAGTCAATGCAAAATTATGAATAACGGTTTTAAAATTAATATTTTCTCATATGTTTTTCGATGTATAAAATACCTAAACCATTCAACATTTTTTGAAACATCGAAGATTTTAATTAATTTTAATTTTGAAAAGCTTCTCTCCGTCGATGCCACAGTAACCTAGTCAAAATAATTCTATATGCAATTGAATCATTCGGATAAAAACCCACATTTTTAAAAAATTTAAGAACTTCCTTACGTACATCGAGTAAAGTAGTTTGTAACGGTCTCAATTCAGAATAAACGTCATTTATATCAATATCCGAAGAAATACCACGAATAGAAGTTTTGTGAAAATGAGTGCAATGTTCTCGTAATTCACTTTCATCCAATGCTTTTAGTTTTATTGAATCAAATAAAAATCCACAGACATTTTGATCAAATCTATAATTAACCGAAGCTATTGCCATGTCTACCACCACTAAAAAGTAGTTAACTCTAAAAGCATCCTCACTTGATTGTATTTGTTCAACAAAATCAGTTCCATCAAACTGTTGTTCCCTAAAAACACGATGCTTACTTGAAAATATAGGAACAACATCCATATCACGAGCGATACTTTGAGCTATACTCAAACTAGAATTGAATCCTTTAAGCCTATACTACTCAAAAAAAAAAAAAAACTACACCTTCCAATTGTTTCAAAGCATCATCAATGCATCTAGATTTAGATGGTAAGCTCTTGCTCACTAAGTTAATCGCAAACAAAATGTCATATCAAATAACCATACCAAGTAAAAATTCAAAATTATCAAATGCCATGACTAAACTTTCTGCATCACTTTTTTCATAGCATCATCATCACATGATTCATATAATTCTAATAAAATAAATCTTACTTGTGGAGCTTGAAACCTAATAGCTTTGACACTATTAATTCGACTTTTCCAACTAGTATTAGATAAATATTCAGCGGTAAAACAAGTAACATTATCAAGCAAAATCTTCCATCTTTTTGTAGAACTATAAAATAAGGCATATATGTGTTGCAAAACTCCAAAGAAATAAATAGTTTTCACACATAAATGAGCCATCTCACTACCCACGAGATTAAGATTATGACAAGCACATAGTATATACAAAGTTTTTGAATTTATAGCAAGCAATCGTTTTTGAACACTTTGATGTTTTCCTTTCATATTAAAACTATTGACATACCCTTGACTTCTCACGTTATCAACATCAAAAGTAAGAAATTTTAGGACATCTAGTAATTTATTAAAGAGTCCTAATCCGAAAGAGTCATCTATCTTTTCAATGTTAAAAAGTTAAAAAGTTATCATTGTTGTAAGTATGTCGTACGTATCTATTTATAAATGTACCCTTACTAAAATCTATCGCAAATTTCGTAACATGTTATACAGCCTTTATAGTGTGATTTTAATCGATATTTTTCAGCCGTGGAAAAAAGTTAAATTATTCGGGAACAAAAGCATCTGCATTTGTTGCAACCACTGTAGATAATGCTGTGCATATATATATATATAGATGAATTGAACATACCCATAACGAAAAAGCTAAATGAACAAAATCCAAATTTCTTTCAGACAAATGCAACAAATGGTTCTTTGTTTAGTTATTTCTCATTATCAGCATAAAGACTGTCCCTATATATATATATCTACCACCTCATATGTCATGCTTTCTCTTAAAAGTGGCTATATATACTCCTGAAATTAAATCAAATCAATAGCTAATTTCGTATATACTTCAATCCCATATGAATAAAATAACAACGTTTTCATATTGTGTCTAATAGATATTTTGCTGGTCTCGTTTCAGCCGAAACATAGATCACCGTATCGAACTTGTACAATTTTTCGGTTTCAAGAACTTTGTTTATTAAACAAAATTTGTGAGTGTTTTCTATTTATTTATTAATTACATCAACATCCATTATATTTTTAAAACAATCAATTCAATATATTAAACATATGAATTTAACTATTCATATCTACGAGCAATACATGCACCACATGTGACTTAGATACATCTCCAACTTGCTAATGTGCATGAAAGCTTCCCAATAGCTCAAATAAATTTTCTCCAAATATAAGGAAATTTTATACATAATAGTTTCGATTAAAATAGAAAAATCGAAATGTCCAATTATTTTTGTATTTGTTATATCCTCGTGACCTCTTTTGACCCTATTGACATAATGGAGGTCAAAAAGGCAAATAAAATTATTGTGCTCCGAAGCTTTTATTAATTGGGTGGATTTGAATATGTTAGTGTTTGGCAGCTACGTACAACACGAGGGCTTCATCATCAACTCACTGACTCTCTACGTTTGACTGAAAAAGCTAAATATTATTGGAAGATCTTGTGACGGTCCATTCGTGGATATCCATGTTTCTGCAATTTCATTTTCGTGGCTTTACATCTATCATCTTCCTTTTTCGATAATAGCTTCTCATATGAAATAATTAGAGAGCATGTGATGTGACCCACTAAAATTATAGAGGGGGCGTTTGATATATGACAACTTCTCGAATATAAATTATCAGATATGGGACTTATTTTATTTAGTTGGAAGGAAATAGTAACTTTGATAATGCTAGTGCCGAAAATGTAATTACCCTTTTATCCGTATATACTTTGTATCGAACTGAAATAAACATATATTACATATATGATGTGAATTCGGATGAACTTTTTTGAACTACTATTTTCATTAAAACTTAAGGCGAGGTGATAAAAAGTTCTCAACGCGTTTTTCGCAAGTAAATCCGCGAGTTTTCCGATCTAGGAATGAAATAAAAAATAACAAAAGCGGCTAAAGCCAAAAGAGAATCAATGTCGAACAAGATTCCAAAGAGTTCTTTTTGTATGTGCCCGTGTTGATGGTTTTGACAAGAAGTTGAGAGATTCTTAAAGCGTAATCAAGAAGAAAACGAATTGAGACGAAATTATGTATACATGCAATTTCATTGTTATTTATTGATAATTAATTAAAATGATAAAATGACCGTTGAAAAAAAATGATAAAATGATTTTATCAGAATTATGTATAAATGCCAATTCATTTCTGAGAAGGATGGAGTATGTCAAACATATCGGAGTTCAAGCATCGCGTGACGTTTGCTTTGATTCCTCGCCCACAAGATGCGAAAGAATGACCTAAACATTTCTATCTGGTCTTTAATGGATCTACTTAACTTCGGCCCGGACATGTAATTTACAGGCCCAAACATTTAGCATATTGGACATGAAGTAACCTAGAAACCCTAATTTTATTTTATTTTGTCATATTTTTCTTGTTTTGGTAAAGTTTATTTTGTCATTGTTTAAAGGGTTCTTCATGCTTCCGTTTTCCGAGAGGAACGCTAGTATTATACATCATGAGCTATATGTAGGGATGAAAATAAATAACTTTAATAAAAATAAATAATAGTATAACTTAATTCTATCCAGTTATAACTGGACGTGTTTTTCTTCAAAAAGATTTACATATTAGAGTTTTTCTATCTAGAAACACGTCCAAATATGTACATTCACTTTATTATGTATATAATTATAATGCATATGTGTTCTTTTTATTGATACGGTTTTATTCCATAACTTTAAAATATGATAATATATAATAAAAATATTTTAAAAAAAAGTCATTTCCCTATACTTTTTTTTGTCGATGATGACAATGATTCCATAACTCAATCTCTCCATAACACTCGAATCCACAACCATTTTGTTAAACTTTGATTTGTAAAAATCTAGTTGTAATGGTGAGGTATTTTGCCATAAAAATAGGGAAAATATATATATATATATATATATGTATTCAAATAATCATTTTTCAAAGTTTCCGTTGATATTTTTCAGTCTGATTAATTCGACTAGACAACATTACGTCATAAACAAAAAAGAGAAACAACGACATATTTTTGACGACGTACGCCTTCAAGGTACCAACATTAGCTGGATATATAAACACTGATGACGCTTATGATATGGATGGGTCCGGAATTAGCTGTCCTAATTCATTTCAATCCAATTCAATGAATGCTTTTTTTTTATTGGGTTATCTTTTGATGCGGCGGTATATATTCGCAATGTTATTATCCTTTCATGATCATCGTGATAGGAATATGTGATAAGACGAGGCAGTGGAAACTGGAAATTAGAGTTTTTATTAAAAAAGGATTTTTTTTTTTTTTTGCATGGTAAGCTATATGCCTATATATACAAAGTCGAGTTACCCATGCCCTTAATTTAGATTTTGAGATGAATATGCTTTAAAATTTTAGAATTTATGGGAGTATAAGTATAACTCGAATCAGTGGCTATAAAGTTCACGGCCAATTTAAACTCAAACCATATCTGATAGTATCAGTAAGACGAATCGTAACTTTTATACGTACTATAGTAATGTTTTATAGCAAAATCGATTTTTAGCATGTTGATAAACTTATTTTGGCTAAATGTTACTATTCAAAATACATGAATTGTTATCTCATAATTAGTTAAAATGAATAAAATGGACTAAATTAATATTTTATTTATCATAGTATAAATTCCCAAAAAATCTAATGATTTTAAGATGCAAAAATCTCATAAAGCATCAAATATTAGTTTATAGAAATATACATAAATCTTTGGAGTTTATCGAAAACCATACAAAGATACCATCATAAAGAGAACAATATAGAAAATATATTTTTAAAGCAGTTCAAACTTTAGTTTAGAACTGCTTAAACTTATTATCATGTTTGTATTTTACATTAATGAATTAAAAGGCTGTAAACTTTTTTAAAAAAAAACCTTAGAAGAACATTCAAATGTAGTTTTTTTTTTCATTCAAATGTAGTATTGTTTTGTTTAGTTTTTGTTTTTGTTTTTGTTTTTGTTTTTGTTTTTTACGGAGACGTTTTTAACTATTTGAACATTTGTTAACCAATAGTTTAAATTCATGTAGTCATGCACGGTAATGAGCATAAATATAAAACTAAACTAGATATGTTTTGTGTGACATAAATTTCTTAAATTAATAAAATAGTCACGACATTTTTTTATCTGATCTTTTACCCTTTTTAAAAAATCAAGATTTCAATTGATTTCATTTATGGTTTTAAAGGCATTAATTCACACAACACATATTATGGTTTTTAATGACAAAAAGTTAGTTACGTAAGAAAGAAAAGGGGTGCATGAAGGGGTAACATGGCGTTCATGTGCTCACACTGACCCTAATGTCACGATCAAACAACATCACCAACGAAGAACGACAACATTCACTGTGGAAAATAAATCCACTCAATTGATTTGATTAACTAGCCAATAGAAATTTTAGAAATATATACACAAAATATAATAGTTAGTAATAAATATATATAAAACACTATGGTCCCATATGCTCATGGTCATCTTGTTTCATCACGTATTCTCACGATTCATCCTGTGTCACAGAACATGCAAAGCAACAGCTAACAAATAAAATGCATGACTACGTACCTATACGTCTATTTATTTATCCTTATTAATCATTTTCCTCCCATCCTTTGATCTTCGGTTATTATTGTGATATATTAGCTGTGATTTAATTTCCCTTTTTGGTCAAACAACATAATAAGACCTACACCCAAGTCCTCAACCATCGGTAAAAGTTAATTAGTAAAATGCAATGTTGATTAGTATCATACGTCGTTAGACATTTCGGTACAAATGTTTGTAGTTGAATCCTTTGATCTTATTAATCTGGAACTCTATACTGGTTTTTGTTAGATTTACACACTTAACACTGCTGAATCCACATAGCAAGTGTAGGTCGTAGAATAATATGGATTCGATCATTAATAGACATAGTTATTAAAAAGAAACTCTAACACCAGTTACAACAGAAAATATAAATATGGCACGGGCAGGTCACAACCAAGATCCAAGATAAAGTAACTTTCTTAAGTAATGAGAAAACCTCAAAACCACACGTCATATTTGGTAAGTCGTGACATTTCTTCTTATTCAAAGTTCAAGTATCTTCATTATATGGACAACCGGCATTCTGGGTCAAGAAACCCGTATATAAGTCGTTTCGATTCTCTTCTCTTAGCAACAAACTTAGTTTATATTATATTAAATAAATAGCACAGATACCAGATGATTCTAATATATTTTACAACAAATCACTTATGAGATTTGAACTAATATTCTCTTGTAAAGTTTGAAAAACTATTAAAAAAAAAAATCAGTGATTCAATGCCACATGCAAAGTCGTGTTTATGTAACTAAATTTGATCCTTTGAGGCAATGGCGTCAAACTCCCTCTTATATTGTAAAATTTTGGGGCGTCAATTTAAAGACAAACATTTACGTAAAATGGTAAATATTATGCTATTAATAATAATTCCAGTTCAATATCATTATTTTATTTCATAAATAATTAAATAATAATTGAAATTAATTTGATAATAATATTATATTTAAATCAAAATAAATCACTTTTTCCGTCTTCGACCCCAAACGCAAGGCACAACCCTGACCACATGCCATGATAGTTTTAACTGAAGCATGTTGAAAACAGAATCTATAAGACAAAATGACAATACCTAAAAAGACAAAACAGTAAAAACATCTATAGAAATACACATATGCTGCTATCATAAGAGATAAGTCATGATGTTTCCCTTGGGCCACCTTTGCTTTTTCTTACCTTTTTATCTCTTAATACCATATTATTCTTTAGTAACACCTAGTTAAGACAAGGTTGGGTGATGGTGTATTACGTAAATGTATACCCTTAATGTACACAATTGGGAAATTGGTTTGGGGATCGTTACGTTCCTATGTTTGAGAGACACTGTGTCAGACCCACTCTCGTGGCGACTTTCACGCATTACATGCATCCCATCATCGATTACTCTTATGTGTGAGAGACACATCGATCGGAGGCTGTCATACCATCCAGCGATTAACCAAGCGTTAAAGCGTGTTTAAAACGAAGAGTGAATGACAGATCTATTTCTAGAATACGGTACCACTCTCGTGATAAAGTATTCCTAAGATCAATACCTAGCTTGGCCACAACTAGACAAACATTGAATTACTCCATCAAACAACAAACTCGACCATAGCTAATACTCTCTAATATTCAGATCCCAAGTTTTAATCCACTTTCGTGGTGCTAAGAGCTTCTATTCGTATAATCTCTCGATTATAACCTTAAGCATTCCTGTAGGATTTAGCTTAGCATTAAGATTGAATATAGAGTAGCTAGATCGATTAAGAACAAACGAACATAAATTAAATCCTATGAGTAGAACTCATCATCGACCACCACCCTTCGTGGTTTAAAGGTCTACTCCCTTATCTACCGTTGGATACCGGTATGAGATAAGGCATAGGTAGAAAAACGAAATACAGTAAACTAAACTACACAAGAACATAAACTCAAAGCATACACATAAACAAGAGCATAAGAAAAGAAGTAAACCTAAAAGAAAAACTCTTTATTTGAAAATAAGACAAAAGGTGGCTAGAGAATCTAATATTGTTTTTTAATGACAATAGTGTGTTTATATAGAGTTTTGGAGGCTCGGAGGAGGCTAGGGTGTCACAAGAAGCTTCTAGAAGGCCATTAATCGCGCAGCTCAAGCTTTCGTAAGTTGCATTTCGTAAAAACGGAAGTTGCCTTTTCTGCCCAGCGAGTCAGCATCGATCCGTTCTGGTCGATGTTGACTCTTCAAGATGAGCATCGACCAATTATGGTCGATGCTTGTGTCTATGGTCTCCTTCTTTGGCTTCTGGTTCAAATCCTGGAAGTGCATCGACCCGTTCTGGTCGATGATCTCCTTGGGTCGGGCGTCGACCCCTTTTGGTCGATGCTTCCTTCGTGAAGCTCTTGAGATGATTTTTCTGTGATATTCTTGACCCGAACAAGTAACCTTGAAGTTCTTATGGCTTCATGATGCTTCAGAATACTTCGAAAGTGTAAATTTCACTCCAAGTACCATGTGCATGCCTGCACTTCATAAAAATACTCCGTGATCATCTGTGATTCAAGTAAGTGACTCTGTCATTCCCGTGTGGCATTTAAGTATACTTAAAACACCTCAAACACTTGTGTTATGCTCCAAATACCTATAATCATATAAACATATGCAAATGCACTAAAACAATCTTAAATGCTAACTAAAATGCACGAAACTAAACTATATGAATGCATAATAACATATAAATATGAGTGATATTAAACCTTAAGCCAATTTATCTTGGAACGCTGCTTCAAAAAAAGAATTAAGCAAATATTGCAACCAAAAGAACGAATTAGACGCAAATTTTGGAGAATAACCTGAACATGGACGTTTTCAAATTAATTTATGCCCTTGCATTAAGCAACTATCTTAGCTCCTCTGATATGACCATCTCCATTAATTTTTTCGTATCACTTTCCAACTCTTCTTCCGCATATGTTATCTCCACTGGTTCCAATTTCAAAGATTTGGTGGGATATGTTTGATGTATATATTTTTTTGTTGTTGGACAAATTCAGAGAGCTAAAGACTAGATGGAGTATATTTGGAGGATAGTTAGAGGGTAAAAATGTAACTCACTAGAAGAATAATGTGTTAAAATTCAAAAAGTTTGTTAGTATAAAATTCATGTTTTTTAAAAAAAAAGTATGAGAAAGTGCAAATATCTGTTCAAACTTTTATAAAACTTATAAACAATTTCTGGATCAAGAATTGTAATTCTAAGATATTATTTAAAATCTTTGGAAATCACAAAATTGGGTAAAATGTTGATACGTAGGTTCAACAAAACACGCTATCTTATATATGGGACATGATATATATATATATATATATATATATATATATATATATATATATATATTCCTAATGAATTTTAACTTTTTTAATTTATATTAAGCCAATTATTTCTTAAATTCTGATATAAAAGGATCTTGATTTAGTCCGGTTTTCTAAAACTTTTTTCTCTAAAGTTTTTTTAGATACATATTGTCCTAATTAGGCTACCAATCAAGGAGTAATTTTCTAATTATATGTGGTTGAAAAAAAAAAGATCTTGATTAACTTAATTTGATTTTTCTCATTTAAAATATTAAAACTTTAAAACTCACTCAAATATTATATAAAATGTGTGGAATGCATCTAACTTCTTCTATATATAAGTTAGCTTTCTTCCTTTTTTAAAAAACAAATTTTCAAACACCATCAATTCAATTATACTATGAGTATGAAGAAGCCCTTATAACTCTCATTTATCATTCTCACTCTTTCTATTATTCTTGTGATAGGTACGTATACATATTTTCGTCATTATTCTTGTGCTAGATTCGTATACATATCTAGAATCATCTTAATATATTACATATAATCGTTCTACAAGAAACTAATTTTTGATATCATACTATTTCCTAAAAATACTCATCCAAGTAAGTTATGAAATTTTTTAAAATCAGTTTTCTCTAAAGAATTCCAAAATATCAAGTTTATGTTTTTAAAAGAGATTTAGTTGCTAGACCTAGAAAACAAATCGCAACAGATTTAGAATTTTTTAACCTTTTTTTGTCAACAGAATTTCTTTACCTACTTTGGTTAATCCATTAACTTATAAAATATTATTTTTATTGTAAACTTTTTGTTAATATGAAAAACAATTCTCATCACATTTTTTCGCTATGCGAAAATACTATTTCTATTTTTGTTACTGAAAACGATATTTTATATTATAAATGCAGGAATAGTAGAGAATGTGGCACAAAATGAAAAAAAAATGTAAAGTCCTTGACGAAAACAGTAGGGATTGTTTTTACAAAACTTGTGGATATATGTGTAATAACAAGGTGAAAGGTTCAAAAGGTCGTTGCATGATACCCTCAGATTCAAAAGGTTTAAAATGTTTATGTTGCGTTGAATAATGTCGCTACCAAATTTTACTAATGTCGCTGCCAAAGTTTTAACAATAAAACCCATATCATATTTGTAGTAAGAATTTTACAATTAAATAATAAAACAAAAAAATGTCTAGTTGTGAAAAATCTTAGCATTTTTCTACTAGAGTTCAATTTTATGTAATCGCGTTATTCCGCATAATAAGGAATTGGCTATGGATCGAGCCTTGTCGACCCACATAATATAAGAAATAAGAGTAATAAAACATTCGTTCAAAGTTGGTGACGTATTAGTTTGTATTAGTACTTACACAAAATAAAAATTCACTAGATGTCGATACCTCGACTAGAAACGTATATTGGGCTTATCTAAGAAGTCAAATGATCGAGTGTCACCTCGTACCGATAAAATATTAAAGGCTGACCTGGGCATAAGGGGATGTATAGGTTTCGGTCCATTAACCTCTTATTTATTAAAAAAAATGATTTAATGATTTAAAATAAGAAAAAACAACACATTTTTTTCCCTCAAAATATTAGAAGTTTTATTTTTGTCTCCTTGTAAAAAATCATCAAAACTAATCCATCAAATGGTACATCAACCTATCAAAGAGTACATAACCAATGGAGAATATAGATAAATCCGTTGATTATAAACCTGCCTAACACATGAAACAAATATACATTTTTAGACTTCAAATGGAGAAAACGGGTCAAGTAGTACGTATCAAATGGATCATACATTTCAAATGCAGATCAAGCGTATCAGGCTGAAATAGTACGAATCAAGATCAACCGGTTCAAATATATGTTCGAGTAGAAAAAGTTTTAAAAACGGTCTTGAATAATAAAAATGTAAAAAATAATATAAACATAACTTATAGATAAAATATTTTATAGAATAACACACATTTGGAATAAATTATACTTACATCGCTGTATTTTTTTGCCTTTTTTAATATGAATTTTGGTAGTTTAGAGTTAACATATTCTCTATTTTCATTGAATTAACATTATTTATTGTTTTGTGCTGAAATTAATAAAATAAAATGTAAATAAAGTACAATATATAACTTTTAACTAAATAAATGCATAATTTTATTGTTATATGTAAATCATTAAATTATTTTTATCAAATAATTTATAAATACAATTGCAATAGTTATGATAATATATATATATATTTATAAACATTTTACACAAGTTGTGATTTTTTTTTTAATTAGTTGATAATGTGTCATCCTTAGAAGACCTCACTTTTGCTGATGTAGATGCTCTCTTGAGCCTCTAAATTTTAATTTTATTAGTATGTATAGATTATTATTTTAAATTGTGATTATTATTTGTTTTTTTAATCACACACCACTCTTCACTTAATAATATGAGACTAATTCATATCTCATTATAATTTATTTTGTAGAAAGGAAAAGAGAGCCTTGATTATAAGTTATGCCCTAATAATGAGATATGAATATATATATATATATATGATTAATATATTCAATAAATTTGATTTATAATGAATTTTATTATTTAAAATTGTGATTTTTTTTTGTTTTAAATTAGTTGATGATGTGTCATCCTTAGATGACCTCACTTTTGCTGATGTGGATGCTTTCTTGAGCCTCTAAACCTTGATTTTATTAGTATGTATAGATTATTATTTTAAGTTGTGATTATTATTTGTTTTTTTTAATCTCACACCACTCTTCACTTGATAATATGAGACTAATTCATATCTCATTATGATTTATTTTGTAGGAAGGAAAAGAGAGTCTTGATTATAAGTTATGCCCTAATAATGAGATATAAATATATATATATGATTAATATATTCAATTAATTTGATTTATATTGAATTTTATTATTTAAAGTTGTGATTATTTTTTTGTTTTAAATTAGTTGATGATGTGTCATCTTTAGAGGACTTCACTTTTGCTGATGTGGATGCTCTCTTGAGCCTCTAAACCTTACTTTTATTAGTATAGATTATGATTTATTTTGTAGGAAGGAAAATAGAGCCTTGATTATAAGTTATGCCCTAATAATGAGATATGAATATACATATATATATGATTAATATAGTCACTTAATTTGATTTATAATGGATTTTATTATTTAAAGTTGTGATTACTTTTTTGTTTTAAGTTAGTTGATGATGTATCATCCTTAGAAGACCTCACTTTTGCTGATGTGTATGCTCTCTTGAGCCTCTAAACCTTACTTTTATTAGTATAGATTTTAAGTTGTGATTATTATTATTTTATTTTAAATTTCACACCACTCTTCACTTAATAATATGAGACTAATTCATATCTCATTATGCTTTATTTTGTAGAAAGGTGAAGAGAATATTGATTATAAGTTATGTCCTAATAATGAGATATGTATATATATATATGATTAATATATTAAATTAATTTGATTTATGATGAATTTTATTATTTTAAGTTGTGATTTTTTTTTTAAATCCCACTCCCCTTTTCACTTAATAATATGAGACTAATTTATATCTCATTATGATTTATTTTGTAGGAAGGTGAAGAGAGTCTTGATTGTAAGTTATGCCCTAATAATGATATATAAATATATATATATATATGATTAATATATTCAATTAATTTGATTTATGATGAATTTTATTATTTTGAATTTTGATTGTTATTATTTTATTTTAAATCTGACACCTCTCTTCACTTAATAATATGAGACTAATTCATATATCATTATGCTTTATTTTGTTGGAAGGTGAAGAGAGCCTTGATTATAAGTTATGCCCTAATAATGAGATATGAATATATATATTCATATATTCTATTAATTTGATTTATGATGAATTTTATTATTTAAAGTTGTGATTTTTTTACAATTAGTTGATGATGTTTCATTTTTAGAGGACCTCATTTTTGCTGATGTAGATGTATTTTTTAGTTTCTAAACTTTACTTTTATTAGTATAGATAGATTTAAAGTAAGAAAACAAATCAATAACAAACAAAGTAAATAATCGATATATTAGTCACAAAATAGTGATGGATAAAGAAATGCAGAATATGTCAGAAAGAAAAAAAAGAAATAAAGCGGTTGCTAATAACTACTTGTGATGCTGTTAGATTTATGACAGATCCTTTACGTTACGATGATGGTGGACATTCTGTAATCGCTTAACCTCATATACACCATAAAGTATTACGAAAAAACAATCGTTACTCGTTAATTTCTATAAGACTGGATAAATTACATTTGGTGAGATGAACAAAAATATTTGGAAGCGAATGTGAATAAAAGAATAGATTAAGAAACAAATGTCAGAAAAGTGAAAAAGAATACGAAAGAAGAAAACAGTCAACCAAATAGTAGTGATATATATTGAATGTTATATGAAAACATAAATCGATTTATTCACTGTCAATTAGTTTCATATTAGCAGTACATAAAATTCAACAAAATTTATTAAAATATTTAATACGTGTTTTTACAGAAATGTGAATATCACAATTATAAAAAAAAATGGTTCAAATGTTCTATATAATAATCAAGAGTCGATTAGGACAAAGATGATTAGACCTAAGAAACATAGGTGGCTCCCTAACGCATGGGCCGTAGTTCCCAAGACCAGTGCATATGGGATTGTTTATGGAACAAAACCATGTTTGCTTTAATAATTCATCAATTTTAGATTATGACTATCTAACTTTCGAAGTTTTATTTTTTTTCTACATAAACGAACTTCTATTACGCCTGGGATGAATCCCACAAACATCTTTGTCCACAAAAGATTTCAGGCACACCAGCAATAAAACAAGCATAATTGCAAAATACAGGGATTCCATACTCACGACTTTTGCTATTGCATCAGCACATGAGTTACAACCACGATTAACAAACTTAAAACTGAAAAGGGGAAAGACACTACGCAATCCAATAATTTCAGACGTGAAACCATGAAGAGATGGCCACGATTGAGGATGCTTAATCGCTTTGATCAAATTAGAAGAGTCATATTCAAAGACCACCTTTATATAACCAAGAATGGAGACACAATTAACTGCCCAGACAACAGCTGCTGCTTCCACATGTATAGGAGATGACAGCTTGGGTAGATTCTTTGCTCCAGAGTGCACAACTTGACCCTGGTGATTCCTTAGTATCCAAGCAATGCCTGAAGTCTAACTTTCGAAGTTTGAGGTGAGTGTTTCAAGACTCTAATAAAATCTACCAGATGACTAAAAATTGAAATAATATTTTGACGGTAATACATCATATTTGTTTAATTTATTTTATTGAATTGAATTGGATCGTATGCATCATATTTTTGGATAAGATATTTGTTTAATTTATACTTCATATAATTAGAAATAAAGGAAAATGAAGAGAATAACTATAATTATATACATAATATTATAAGCGACTCAAGTTTTTGGTAAGTTTAGTCTTTAAAATGAGTTTTTTGGGTTCGATTTGTTTCTGTCCGAATCAATTATTTTCATGCAAATTTGAGTACTTTTACTATTGACAAAAGTTTTTCATTTGTAGTTTTATATTCAGTCAAAGATTGTTATATCGGGAATGAGTAGAAAAGTATCCTGCGTATCTTAAAATAATAGTCTGAAGATTTTCTTTTACTCAAGAGTGTGCAGATCTGATTAATATAACATTAGCATATCTAGATATCTACGACATTTATCATCTAAGTTATATGCACTAGATAATCAAATTCTAGATGTTTATTTGTGTAACATCCGTGTACCGGAATTGTTTTTCTTTAAAAATCAAATCGGATTGATTTGCATTTTTGTACAGTTGTGGTTTGGTTTCTAAAAATTCAAAAGATGAGAGATTTGAGTTTAAATCAGAATTCTTATGGTGAATTAAGGGCTGAGATTGATTTAATATAAGAGTTATAATTAATCAATCCTAATGAGTTATTATCTCAATTCTTATTGTTGAAAACTAAAAAAAAAATCCTAAGCCTTGGTTAATAAAATAGACAAATTACGCCATCTATTTTTTTTTTTGAGAAAGAGCCTCCCTCATCTCTTCATTCTTCCATTGTTGTGGGTCCTTAAGCTTGAGTTGCATCCATTCCTTCATCTTTTTTTTTCCTTTCAAAACTAAGGTGAATGTGTGACCATAAGAATTCATTCAATTCGATTTTATTTTCAGTGTAGATCCTTGATAGTTTTGATGTTATGTGTGATTTCCTTGATGGTTAGTAATGTTTTCTTGTGAATTTTGTGGTAAATTCGTTTTGTTTGATTATACCTTATGAGATGGGAGGATCCCTCACTAAGTATTTTCATACTTATGCATCTCCTCGTTGATGTAGGTAAAGAGAATGTCTAGACTGGAGAATGATGGCTAGGAGAAGAGGGTGAATTCTAGAGATTATATTTGTGTTTTTCCATGATTTGTTCCACTACAGGAAAATCGCTTATTGATAGCGGCCGAAAAACGCTATATATCGCTATCGCAGCGTAATTAAAAACGCTGTCTATGTGGCCGCGACAATAGGTCCAAGACTTCGTAGCGGTTTTACGTTATCTACGATAATTGTTTTACCACAGCGTTTTATTATATCTTGATTGTTGCTGCAATAGCATTTTATTAGTGTTATTAATTTGTATATATTACGTTATAATTTCTTTCTTATCTGTAGCATTTTAATTATGATCTGTTATCTATTCTTGCATCGAGATCGACACTGCTAGTAATTTGGATCAACAAATATTCATAAATGTTATATTAAAACCAATTATTCAAACGAACTCAAACATAATTCAAACACACCAATTATTCAAATCTGAAATGCAAATGTAAGCGAGTTTGTCATTTGGCCAAGATTATACTACCCAAAGCATCTTTAATGATTTTCAGTTCGTGTTTCCTCTCCAAAGTGGCATCTTCAATGGTAGGAACATCAACAAATACCTTGCTTGCATTGGCCCCAAGGGGCGAAATGAACTACATCTTCTGGATTTGTTGAGAAAACTCGACCAATGCAACCTTTTTCCCAGACCTTTCAATCTAGAGGATGCACTTCTTTTTCTCAATATGGCCGGTGTTAGAGGTGTTACTGAAAGTCTACAAACAAAATTCCAGCCAATTCATCACAATTTCATTCCAACACGAGAAGGAAATTTATCACAAATCCATCACAACAATCCATGCCATATCATTTTAAAGACGAGAGAGGGTTTAGAGTCTTACCCGGTGATAAACTTTGACATTCACCCATGTTTGCTTGAATATTACTTATTTGAATCTTATGCGAGGCCAGGCGATGCTCTCACCAAGCTACGATGTCACCAATCACGAGCCTTTCCTCATCTGGTCTCCATAGAGATCCATCTTTGTTAAGAACCCTCTCAACCTTGACAACGCAGCATTTTGACCCAAAGGAATGTTGTTTACCAGCTCCTTTGGATTAGTCGACCGAGGCGACCCTCAGCAATAACTTCATCTTCTTTATTCCAAGCATAGATGTGGATTTTATCATCTTCAATATTTGTACCCATGGATCGATGTTAAGAAACCAAAACCAACATGATTAGTTATCAACATGATTAAGCTGCATCTTTACATATGTACAACAATATATTAAAAATTTTACCGATGAATCTGCAGCCATATTATCGTGAGGTCCAGCTCATCCAAATGAGCTTATCAAACTGCCATGCAATTTTCACTCCTTTAGCTTCGACTAGTGTTGTAACAGTTGGCGTAGGCCTCCGACAGATGCTTCTTCATCCATAACTGCCTTAACCAAAACAGGCGCATTGGACCAAGAGGACCCGACCAATCTTATATGTTGGCTCAGCTGAGATGAATTCTCCTTCTCAGATGACAACATCCTCCCGTGAACACCGTCTAAGATCGACACCTAGGTCCTCCTTGCCAGAGGTCACTATTCTCGTGTTAGAGACATCATCATGTCGAAATAGAGAAAAAAAAAGAGAAAGAAAAGTTAATAGCAATTATACTAAATTGAACTAGCTAACTTACAATAACAAGCTTGATGTTAACTTACACTACTTTCGATGAAGCTAAGCCACGAACTACATCCTTGAAAACCAAGAACTTCTTTTGTAATTCAGCTTGTTGAGCTTGAGCTTCCGTGCAGTACATGAGTTCATGAATGCAGCTTGGTAGCAGTTATCCCCCATTCCTCTAACTCTTCCTGGTTTGTCTTTCTGCTCCTGCATCTTCTTTTATATTCATCTGGCGTGGATTCCATTTCACTATCAATTGATTTGATTTTTCCTGACATCAAATTTGTGATATCAATTAGGAGTAGAAAAGGCTATGAGACTAGCTAAAAGGTTCTAAATACTTACAATTGTTTCTTCAAACTGGCCTCACATGCCCATGAGTGTGTGTGTCCTGTATCAAACCTTACTCCTAGTGACTGGCAGGTCTGAACTTTTCTTTTCTCATTAAAACAAGGATATGATATTAGATCTTTATGTAATCTGTTGACTTATAATTAATAATAAAGTTAACACAAAAATACCATTTCATGAGCCAATCGAACCATCCTGCTTGGTAGTGGTGTGGGGAATCTGATTTCTCCTCAGTTTTCTGTATTTTCACTAATGACCTTCAAAGTAAAACAAAATTGTTAGATTAATGTATTTAAAATATAATTGAATACACACATACCTTAAACTCTTTGCCTTTCTTCATCTTCACCCAATTCATCAAGCTGTCGAGTTAATATTGTTTGGTTTTAAGTTAATAAGTTGTTCCTTACTCATAGCTCGCACAAGCCTTGATCCTTGATTTTGCAGACCTCCATATATTCCCCATCTGCTTGAACACACTATCTTTTGAAACTTTTCTGTCAAATTGAACCTCTTCTGATATTTTCGAAATCAACACAATAGACAAGGTTCAGAAGTTAAAATAATAATATCAAGAACAGTACCTGAATTTGCTCCCACATTGTCTCTTTAAGCTGTTCATCAAGGCGCCTCCAATCGTCAAACGAAGTCTCTCTCAGGACCAACAAGCGAGGAAAGTGTTGATCCATCTCCAGTGTTCACCATGAGAGATAAATTCAACTTCAATCTTGTCCTCATGGTTTTTAACTGCTCATTCTGGTTCGTCCTCTTCGTCTCTTTGTAGTTGTCTCGTTTGGCTTCTTGAGATGACTCTATCCTTTGGGAGCCATCTTCTGTGTCAGCATTGGGAGTCGTCTCTACCTTTGTTTCTTCATCTGTTGGTTGTTCTTCTTCATGCACTTCTTCTTCATGCACTTCTTCTTGTAGTTGCTCTTTATCTAGAGCCTCTTCTTCAAAGTTAGTTTAAAGTTGGCGCACTCTCATTTTCTGTTTCTCCATGGATCATTTCACACACAGCAAGCTTCTTGCGTTTGCGATGTTAGCAAGTGACTCACCACTTGCATCTTCACTTTTTGGCGCTTCTGCGGCGTGTAGCAACATCAGTTTTCTCCTTCATATTGTCTACTGAAACTAATAGTCGAATAAAACCATCGAGAAACTAATAGTCACCAATAAAACCATCTATATACTTATCCTAGCAGATTAATCAGCTAATAAGACCTCTTCACATCAGCCACAACACCTCTCATCATCGGATGATTCATCTCCCAAATCATAATTGTACTTATCTAGATTAGTCATTCTAAGACCCTTCACAACTCTCATCATCAGAAGATTCATCTCCCAAATCATCATTGTCTTGGATGGGTAGTGGTGCAGCAACAAACTCCTCAACTGTCTCTAATTCGTGATACCCTCTTGGTGGCGCTCTCATAACAACAAACCAAGGTGATAAGTCATCTTCTCTGGAGTAAAACACTTGTTTTGATTGAGAAGGCATGATGTATGGATCCTGTAGGAATGCTGCTTGGTTTAAGCTGAAGTTCACAAGTGTAAATCCATCTTCTTCTTTTAGACCATTCCCTTTATTCGCCCACTTACACTTGAATAATGGAACCTGGAACATGTTGTAGTCCAGCAGTATTATCTCTTGTATCACTCCATAGTAAGACTAAATCGAGACTTGATTAATATCTTTTGCACTTGATACACATAGTTATTGCATCATATGCTATTCCACGTTAGTCTTCGCTTTAAGTCTTACGTGTGAAATCGATGACCATTGATGATAAACCCCTTATAGGTTTGAGCATTATGTCTCGGACCATATCTTGCTCATCTCGCTTTTCGAATGCTCCTTTGAGTTACTAGGGATCTGAAAAACAATAAAATTAAACAAGTACAGTATTGTAGTAATTAAAAGAGACAGAGATATAACTAAAACTTTCTACAGACCTTCTCTTTTAGACAATGACAAAACTGTTCACCATGTAACTTCCATAACAGAGTTTGGTTTCTTCTGCATCGAACATCCTTATCTTGCAACTCTTCAAGATGCATACTGATTTATATCGAAAATTAAATAATCAGATAGTATAAGCAATCAAATCTGATCTAGTTATAACGATCGACACTTACTCGAACATATGGATTGACAATCGACATGTTCATTAACTATCTAGGCATCGCTCTTTTCGAGATAGTGTAACCTCTTTAGACTTATTGATTGGACGACCTTCAAGTATATGCTCATCTAAATCAACATCTTCATTACGATTTGCAGCCTCTAGAACAGGTACAGATGTTTGAAGAAATTCTAAGCAGAAAGCAACACACTCAGTTGCCAAGTATCCCTCTGCCATGCATGCTTCTGGCCTTGCATAGTTCTTAACATATGACTTAAGTGTTTTCATGTACCTATGCGTCAATGAGATAAGAAATTGGTCATATAATATAATATCAGAAGATAAAAAAGAAATTAAAAAATTTGTACCTTTCAAATGGATACATCCATCTAAAGTGTACTGGCCCACCTAGACGTGTCTGCAAGATGTATAGGGAGATGAAACATTATATCAAACAGAGATGGAGGAAAAAACCTTTCCAATTGGCACATCGTATCCAATGACTCAAGTTTTAGAAGCTTCTCGGGATCAATTGCTGGCATAATCATTGCATAACTGCTGCATTCTAGGTCCTTTAGGCGTGACCACTCAATGCGGTAACAAGTTTTGCAATAGTACATGATGGTCGTGAGACTTCAAACCACCAATCATAGGAGGATCAGTGAGACACAATTGGCGATATTCGCACTAGCCATCGGTCCTCTGAATTCTGATAACCTCTGCAAAATCTCTTCTTCTCTTCTTTGCTGACGCGCTGGAGGTAAGTACATTTTCTTCCACGTACCTCGGTGTGTAAGTTTCTGAATCCCTATATCTTCTAAATCTTGTCTTGCTTTTACACCATCTTTTGACTTGGCATTGTGCATCAAGATGGAAAGAATGGCGTCGAAACATTCTTTCCACATGCATTCGTCAATGTTGCCTTAGGCATATCTAACTCGTAGAGCAAAAAGAGGTTAAGCATATAATTAACATTTTAAAGTTAAAAAACTTATATATGTTGACATATTACTAACCTTCCAGTAAGGCAAGTCAAATAGAATGACGTTTCTTCCACTCCATTGAGTCGTGTCTTCTTGAAATCTGTAGAAGCTCCTCATCTTCACCCAAATCGATCTTTTCCTTTTGCTTTTCTTCTCCAGAGGTTTTCCAAAATCATTCTTAAAATCTTTAAGCATATCAAATATCTCAGCTCTGTTTGAATTCTAGCGGTCCTTCCTCCACGGTGTTATCAAACCAAGCTCTTCGTCGGTAAGGATGACCAGGCGTTTCCTATTGCCCAAATAGGCGTGCTTCCGACTAAACTTCAACCACCGAAAGGTGTATCCTTACCACCATTACATGCTTGCTTCCCTTTCACCTTCTGACCAGCCAGGTCAGCGGGAAATCGTACGTCTTTCCACAGTATAGCTAAGTGTAAAATTCTCACGAGATAATGAGTCATATACCTGGATACCTTCATTCCACATATCATTCAGATCATCAACCAAAGGAGCAAGATAAACATCGATGTTGTTACTTGGTGCTGTTGGTCGAGGAATCGAAGGGTTACCATTATGTTTTCGATTTCATACACATTGTAGGAGGCATGTTGTAGTTGGCTAAAAACAACGGCCATGTGCTATACTTTGTGTTCTGGATAGAGAAGGATTCATTCCATCTGTAGATATACAAGGCGAAGGTTTCTCGGATCAGCTCGAACTGTGGCCATTTAGCGTCGACACGCTTCCAAGTTAATGAGTCCAGGTGTCTCATTGTTCCATCTTCAGAAGCATTACTGAAATGCCATTGCAAATTCTTAGACATTGACATCGACCTAAACATCCTACTGAATCTTTCTTTGATCGGAAAATACCTGAGAACCTTAGCTGGAATCCCATTCTTTGTCTCACCAGAATGCTTATCAAGTTCCCATCTTGAAGCACCACATCTTGGGCAACTCGTATCCTGCGCTTCGGTAAAGAATACAGTCATTCTTACAAGCATGGATAACATCATAACCAAAACCAAACACCTTCAAGAATTTCTTTATCTCAGATATGGATTTTGGAAGCACATTACCTTCAGGAAGCATGTCATGAACCATAGACAAAATCTGATCAAAGTAATTTTCTGAGATCCCACTCTTAACTTTTATCCGGTATAGTCCCATGATTGCTGCAACTTTGGTGTAGTTTGAGCAGTTGGGTACAATAGTTTCTGCATCCTCTAATTTCTTCTTAAACTTGGTTTCTTCTTCACTTTCAGGCTGCTCTCCATTCTTACTCGAAGTCTCTGGACGGTCTCCACTGTCGAAAGATGCGGTCTAAATAGCTCATATGCCTCTAAGTCGCACGTTGATCATCAATGTCTTCTCGATCCTTTTCTCTCCATGAATACTCCAACAAGCATTCCTCTTGTACTTCTGATCCATACCTCTAATAACCAAATGATCAATACTGTGCATATCTTGATGGCACACATTCCAATCGATACTGAAGGGCAGAACATGCGTTGGATTACGACCTCTCTGGCGTACATACGAAAAACGTGCACCTTCCTCATACTCGACGCACGTAATTTACATCAATTGATTAAAGTTAGATTAACATTAGATTCATAGTTGTGTTTTATATTTTGATAAAAGTAAAAGCAGGAAGAACATACCTCGGAAGCCAAACCGAAACTTGTCCATATTGACACACGCGCACTCCCGGACCAAAAACAAATCAGGAGCATGAAATCAGACACAGAAACAAAGTCATCAAGCTAACAAATATAGCCAGCTAATTGATACAAACAAAACAAAATCGAAAACCCCAATTGAAAGCGATAACCACAGCAATTTCGCCCAATGAAAGCTTGAAATCGGCGGCAATCACCATAATAGTTTATAAACCCTAAATGTATATGAAATCGAGCAGCGAGCGAAATCTAACCTTCAATCGAAAAGATTTTCCTCAGCTGAGACAAATCGAGGTCGAGGAAGCGGCAGATTTGGAAATCGTTGGCGATAGAAGAACATGCACTCAGAGAAAAATGGAGAGTAGAAGAATTTAGATTAGAAGAAGTGAGATTAGAAGAACTTCGAAAAATCTAAGAATCGGAGGGAGAGTGAAACGAGAGAGGAAAAGAGTGAAAGAGGAGGGATTCTGAAATTTTCCCTAAGTGTTTAAGAGCCAAAAGTAATCTCTCCCGATTTCACATTTCATGCTTTACAATTACTAATGCAATATATTCTAAGGCCTCCACGCTTTTTTATTTTTATAGATTTTATAGCTGTAATCCAAACGCTATTAAAAACTAAACCATAGCAAAATGACAAGAAACGCTATAATGCACCGCTATAAATGCCTCATTTTCCTGTAGTGTTCGTGGGTTTTAAGAGATGGATTGAAATATACTTCGTTGTTATCGCTTGATTTACGCTCATCGCGTGCTCGATTTATGCTCATCGCATCGTTCGATTTACTGTTCGCGTATTGTTTCGATCACTGTTCATGCTTACATTTCCGATATTGTTCATGTTGCTGTTCATTGTTTTGAATCTTACATATTCTTTTTAGACGAGTTTTAAGAATGATTTTTATGTGAAATTTTGGTTGATTGTTGGCATAAAATCTTAAGAACTCGTTGAATAAATTTTGTTAAAAATTTAGGGTTGAAATTTTGGTGTTAAAAATTATGAAAACTCATGAGTTAAAAAGTTGTTTATTATTTAATGTGTTAGTCGTTTTTTTTGTGGGTGTAGTGGCCTAGGGGGGTGCTTTTATGTGAATTAATTGATGAGTTAAACATGGAAATACGTTCGAAATTTTATGTCATTAAATTATATGGTTTGAATGATTGCATCTCACACTTTAATTAGTTTATTTTGTGACTATTTAATAATTGTGGGTGGATTTAATGTTCTCAATTTACGTTATAAGATAATTCGGTTCTTTTGGGTAAACTATATTTGTATATATAGGGTCGTTCATGCCTGACAATTAATTGGAGTTGATTGGTAATTAATTGGTTTAAATTAAAAGGGAATTTAAATTGGGTTAAGTGGTTAAGTAAACCAAAACTGATTTTTGGAAGAAGTTTGTTTAAATCAATTGATTGGTTTAAAATAAGTGGCTAGATTTTGTTAATAGAAAATAATAAATAATATCTATGAAAATATTATTTATTGGAAAAAATAATAAAATTGGGTGCGATTCTTTCAATTTGTAAGAATAATGTAATTGCAAAATTGTAAATAAATGAGTATTATTTTCAACGTATGTTTAAACAAATATCAAGATATTTACAGATGTCGAGACTTGTAGCTCACTTGGTTTGAGGGATTAGCTCCACCTCATGAGTTCAAGTCATGGCAGAGAAGAAAATCAAGATTTTTACAGATATTTAAAACAAATAATTTATTATTTTACTTGATGATACCTTACTTTACACGATATCACACAACTATTAAAAAAATGCAAAATTTATTTATTTACGATTTTATCACCACATTGTTTTATCAAAGAAGTTGCAATATTTGGCTATCTAATAAACTAACCCTTTATCAAACAAGCATTTTCGGTTTACTCTTTCTAACAATATCTAGTTAAAACGAGACATCTCTTGAAAGTATTATCAGTGTTAGTTACCTTACCTTACTTCTAAGAAAAGTGGTTTACAAAAAAATAATAAAGTTTTCTCATCTAGTTATTTCATGGGAAAAGTGCAGTCAGGCTCTTGATTGGAGAAAATCAGGTTCTTGGTTGTTGAGAAAAAGCCAGACTATACTTAAGGTTTTCTGGATTGATCTAGGGTTTTCATTTAAGAAATTTTTTTTGTAGCAAGTGAAAGTAATACTGATCGTTTCCTAGTGGTTAAAATTTGGATCCAAAATTAAACCCTTTTGTGAACCTATTTTTTGGCGATCAATTTAAATCAGTGAAAGTTCAAATGAAAAGAATAATTAAAAGTTTCTTTGCATATGAGTATTTTCGTTTATCAAACGTCGGCAGCATAATTGTACTTGAGACCCAATTCGGCATCATGCTGCGAAGGGAACTCACTTCATATAGTCACTCAGACCTATTTTCATCTTTTTGTGTGTCCTAAACAATTTTCCATATTTTTTTTTTCCATTTGTAATTGTAAATACCAAGACGCGTTTCCAGATTACTTTGAATTTGTTTATAAAAAGAAAAAGCTGAGGATTAACTGCAACCTACCGTTGGAAAAGAAAAACGATCAGAAACACAGAAATTAATAAAAAGAGAGAAAAAAAAATTACAGTATGAGAGATGCACATGGGTGTCTGCAAGTAAAAGGAAAATGAAATTTTGTTTGAAAGTGTCACAGGCACACTCTCTCGAACCACTTTTTAACAACGCTCCAAATACTCTTCTTCTGCTTTGTACTCTTCAGTACATTACTCTTTCCAAAGTCCGTGATTTACGCTCTTCGATGACACCTCTCTGCAGAGAGAGAAGACAGGTGTACATTTTCTTCTGCCATTAAATTTTGGGCGTTTGATAACTGTATTTTACTATTTTTATTGAAAAATTTGAGAACTACTGTATATAGTAAGGAAACATACTTTTGATAGAAGAATCTTTTTTCCATTTTTTTTTCTTCTTTGGGAAATTTGAATTTAGGAGAATCTTTTTTCCATGTTAATTTTCATTTTTTTAGTGTAACACACGAGATCGATCTTAAAAAAAATCGTTAAGACATTTGCAATATTAAAGCACAAACGAACTGGTCGAGTAGCATGCAACGCCCATCATCCGCGTCAGCTCCTTGCAATCCCACTTCGGCGGCCAATAACATCTCATGTCTACTTCATTTACGAAATCCACATAATTCAGATATACTCAACATGGAATCGATAAATATCACCATAACTCATTTTACAAATCTTCTAGTGAAATGATTCAATTTAGTATATAGATGTAGAAGATAAACTAGTCATTGTCTTTCTAGATGATAAACTATATAGTAACGGATTTAGAAGGGTGGTTATCACTTATAGATAAACTATTATAGTATTGAGTTCAGAACAAAAAATATATATATAAGTGACTGTTTTTGCTTTTGCCGATTATTTTGTTCAAGTAGTCACATACGTGTTTGAAGTGAATATTAAAACTAAAAAAAAAAGAGGAAGTAGCATATAAAAAGGATATCGGCCAAAAAAAAAAAGCAAAAAAAAGGATATAGTATTTATGGTGTATCTTGGTAAGGACCAGGAGATCAGAAGGGCCACAATGTCACAGAGAGGACCAACAATGAAATTAAATCCTCAGCTGGCCTTTACCATTTTGGCTCCCACCTTCTCCTTCCACACACATATGCACATGTCTTCGTGTCTCTCTCTTTCTCTCTCTACCCACACAAATATGTAGAACACATAGACATACAAAATCTTTATTTATAAATATATAGTCCTCAACTCCTCAATATCCACCCATCTCCTTCTCCATAACTCTCTCTCTCTCTCTTTTTCTCTCCAAACACAACCAAAAGCTTTTATCTCTCAAGAACCCAAAACAAATGGCTATAATAAAGAAAACTTCAAAAATCACTCAAACAGCAATGCTGAAGCAGATTCTGAAGAGATGCTCAAGCTTAGGGAAGAAGAACGGAGGAGGGTACGATGAAGATTGCCTTCCACTCGATGTACCAAAGGGGCACTTCCCTGTCTATGTCGGAGAGAACAGAAGCAGATACATTGTGCCAATCTCCTTCTTGACTCATCCTGAGTTCCAATCTCTCTTACGACGAGCCGAGGAAGAATTTGGGTTCGATCACGACATGGGTCTCACCATTCCTTGTGATGAACTCGCGTTTCAAACCCTAACCTCCATGATGCGATGATATTTTAAGTTACATCATTTGAAGAATAAGCAGAAGAAGATGGTTAAAGAAGAGGCAGACGCTTCTCTTTTACAAATGAAAAAAGCATCTCTTCTCTTCTCTAAGTAATTTTTTTTTCCTCTATTTTTAAGCCCATCTAGGTTTTTTTTTTTACGAGTTAATTGACTCGTCTAACAAGAGAGAAAAACCCCATATGAGGTAGAGATTTCTATGGGGTTAGATCTGTAAAGAAAAGTTTGTAATGTTTTCCTCACAGATCTTGATTCTGTGAGAGAAGTTAATTAATGCAAGAAAAAGTATTCCTCCATTTGTTTATAATTCCCTAATATTTCTATTAATCTATGTGCAATGTTTTTGTCATTTACCGCCTACAAAAATTAGGTATTTCTCAGAGACATTGTAAGCATTAAACAAAAAAAAAAAAAGTTAATTAACTTTGGACTTAACTTACTTGTAAAACCTAATCAATGAATTTAATTTAAGACTAAAATTTTCTGTAATAGCTAAACCATTATGGTTCTTAAAGAAGGAAGATTTTATGTCAAATCATAACAATGGAAACATAACCTTTAGAAAGTGCATGCTTGAACATGGGTATGTCAGAGAATGTGGGGTACTTTATCATGTACGGAATCAGATAAGACGTTTTCTACATTCGTTTGAAGAAAATGGTTTCTAAGATAAGATCCATTAGTTCGGAACGTTCAGCAAATTCTTGTCACCGTACATGTTTAACGGGTGTTTAAGCCGAAAATTAGGCCACCAATATTTTTAAAAGAAGTTTCTATATGTGTAACTGTGTTAGGGGCCTAAGGGATAGTTCAATATATTTTATTCGAGAAAACCTCTATATATATTATATAGTCACAGACTCACAGTGACTATAACAAGTAGTTTATCACCAATATTATTTATTACTATTCACTACTTTGACTGTAATGCATGTTTTATACTATTATTCATACTAACCGCGCTAAGCACCTAACAGTAACTATAAGTACTAGTTTCTCACCATTATTATATTTATTACTGTTACTACTTTGACTTTAAATGCATGTTTTGGCATCAGTAATTGTCTTTTTCAGCTTGTTTAATATCAACTGTACACTGTTTATTTTAACGTTAACACTAATTGGTATTTTCGAATTTTTTTACTATGCTCTCCCTTACCAGTCTATAAGACGATTTGTAACTAAATTATCAATCAACAATAATAAGTATCAAATCTACATATTTTTGGATAAATCCGATAAAAGTGAAAAAAAAAAAATTTGTGATGAATTTTTAAGACCAGTTGATAGTTTTTAAGTTTTCTAAAATAAATCAATAGTGCAGTTGAAAAATGTGAACAGAAAGACGTAGAAAACTTGCAGATGAAAAAAGGTGAAAACTTTTCAGTTTTGTTTTTGTTGCATAACCTATATTTGCTTATTTCTGGAATTTTGACAGAATCTTGAATTTATATTTTGCTTATTTCTTCATTAATCATGGATTATATTCCCTACCCTTAAGATTAGAAGTTCGTCTATCTAATAGTCTCTACTAAAGCTTCTTTGGGATACATTTCTTACACCAAAACTCTAACTAATTCTGGTGTTAATTATCACTATATGTACTAGTGAAAGCTGATTCAATACTCAACCAAAAAAGCGCTGACTTCCTTTTATCAACTAGATAAAAGCTACACATTAGAAATATTGAATTAATTTCAAAAACATCTACTTATTTATAATATAAAATTTTGTTTACATGAACATATAATATAAAGCAAAGAAGACTAAAATAACTACCCATTTATATAAAACATACAACGGTATAAAGCAAGAAATGACTCATGTAATGGAAGTAGTTGTATATCAAAAGACTTAACAAATAACATTGAGCTGTTTCCAAATATTGCGTCCCTTAATCATTCTTAGGGTCAGCATTATATATATAGATATATACATGAACTGCATGCGCAATCAAACGATTCCTTCTTCTACGGCTTTTCCATGTTCCGTACAATTATTTAAAGCTGTAATTAAACATTTGTCTAATTGATCGGAAAAAGGTTAGACCTCCCATGCCCCAATATTAAATCATGATAACGACTGTACAATTCTATTGTTTGGATCTCTTTTGAATAGTCGTTAATTTGGATTTTGATACAAGATTTATCACGCATTCCGAGCTCCGTTGGTTTTAACAACAAAATTAATGCACAAATACGCCGATTTAACATAAAATTTTAGAACAACATAACAAAATTCTACTTATTATACACTCCATAGTGAGATAATTTCATAAAAAGATAGCAATGCAAACATAAAAAGAATTAATTTATATTTAAGGTTTAGTTTACAATAGTTGCAAGTTGTAATTAACAAAGCAACAGATGTAATCTGTTAATTAATAATTTAGCAGACACTATGATCTCTCGTAAGCACTTTTTCCAAAAGTAAAGCATGATAATTTAGAAGGATTATGACGACACATACTAAGCAACGAACGACCTACAGCAAATAGAGTCTTACTTTTAGTAGGTTACGAAACGTCGGAATTCAACTTGTTCGGATATAGCTAATGTAACTTTTGACTTTTAATTCGGTTGGATTTATTGATTAAAAGAGTTAGGTCCAGACCGTAAACGTAATTGTCGGTTCAACTTGTCAGGTCTCCACTATTTTTATTTGATTGCAGATTCTATATTAATCTCCGATGTTTAGACTCTTTTTTTTTGGTCTGGCCTTGACCGATTTCTAGGTTTTGAGAAAAAAAATCAGGATCAGGGTTTATCCGATCCATATTTTACGAATCTTGGCAGGACCAGAACGATTCCAGTCATAAACCTTCGAAAATATTGTCTTCGTTGATCGTTAACTAAAAACTAATAAAGATAAAACAGTCAGTAGTAAAATCATTAATTATCTTAGTGCTTTGATGAATACTCACGCAAAAGCAAGATGATTTACCAAGATTTGCTTGTCTGGTAAAAAGGCAATATCAATCTGTCAACTATTTTTTTAATGAATATTAATTGGTTAATTTCTATGATTACTCAAAGATTCAAATACTCTTTTCTAGTAAAACAAAAAAAGTTATTAAGAAGACAGTCTATAAGGAAATCGCTTTTAGATCATTGAAAAATGTCAAAACCTCCAAGAATGAGCTTATGCAAAGAAAAATGTTACAGATCTTTGATACATCCGGAGTTCGATCTATACAACTTCTTGGGGATTTGGTGGAGGTACCACCACGTACACCGTACCAATGAAATTAGATAATGTTGGTTTGGTCAGGTTAGAGAGAGAGAGAGAGAGAGAGAGACTTTCAAATCTTATATGGGGAAAATAATCTAAACAATTGACCTCCTATTTTCACAAGTAAAAGTACATCAGTATCTTACATAAATTATTAATATTCTAAAATTTCCGTACATATTAATAAATAATCTAAATGACCAAAGATATCACTTTATTTTACTAATATTTTTACAAATTACACTAGTATAAAAAAAATATTATTTATCTATATGGTGTGTTTAATAATATCATATAAATTTGCATAGAAATCTACAAAACATTAATTTATATAAGAAACAAAGTTTAAGAGATTTGTTTGTGTGTATTGCCAGTATGATGTTAATAAATGGATTCTTCATATACTAAACAAATATCACGATATCTTAGCATATATGTCGTTGTATCAATAACATATACCAGTTATAATCATATATGTGATAGATAATATCTATGTATGTTTGTATTCAACGATTTTTCTATGTACCTTGATTTGTCTTTAATTTCTAAGATTACTTTCTCATTGCAATTCGGATGTTTACTGTTTTGTTAAATCTGTAATGTTACTCTAATGAGTAATCAATAGTGTTGAAACTGTAATTCTGAAAATTGAACGGTATTTAGTAAATCATATTTGGTTGTAACTTGCAAATTATATATTTTTAAAATAGGCTATAACAATTGCAAATTACGTTCGTAATCATCTTTACCGAAAATTTCGGTAACAAGAACTATATCTTACTAATTTCAATATGGACGAATTTTTTAAAAACAATAAGAAAAAAACATAGCAATTTTTCAAATTTATTATTATTATTCCTCAGTTAAAATCCAGAAACCTGAATATACAATTGAAAATAGCCAAAAAGAAATATAAATAATAATCTCATGACCAAATCAAAAATTATCTAAATAAAAACTGAGGACTCCTCTCTCCAAAAACTATCTCCTTCATCAATCTTCATTGCAATCTGGGATGACACTGGCGAGTGGCGACAACCAAAAAAACAATCAAACCCCTAATTTTGCCATCTCCTTCGCAAACAAGTCAAAACTAGAATCATAAAATTAGCAACGAGATTAAATTAAAAAACTTTTCAAAAAAAAAACTCTAATTAGAGATTGAAAAATTAAATCTCTAACCAAAGCTTCGTTTGCAAATCCATCGATTCAAAGTTATCTTTAGCACACAGATTTTTCAGCAATCCCAGGAAGCAACGGCCGAGATTCAACGTTCTTCGCCAACCCGACGTGACTACATCTCCGGAGATCCTCAAGCGTCGCTGGATTACCTCGTCCAGATGAGTCAGAACGACTCACAATCTCGATTATATCCTCAAACAAGGATTCATCACAAGGCATCGCTAACGGACCAACGTTAGAGAATCCATACTCTTCCTCAGCCTCAGCGAGAAGCCGTCGGAAGATCGGATGATTCAGATGCTTCGCACGGACAACGTATCTCCGTCGATTTTCTCCGACGGAAACAGCAACGTGTCCAGGAGGTACATCGGAAACAGGATCCTTGTTGTTGGATCCGATGTGAGCTTTCTTCTGCCATTGTTTAAGCATCTGACGGATCCTAACAACGCTTCCGATCTTATTGTTCTTCCCCATTGATTCCTGTGGCTGCTTTTTTTTTTTGGCTCCTCCACCCAGAAAACGAAGGAAAAAAAGAAGTTGGAGAGGAAAGAAAAAAAAAAAAAGGTTAGAGAATAAACATATTTTGGTTTAGGCGTTGCTTTCTCCAAATTATGGGATAATACGGCAAGCAGGGGAATATTGAGGGGAGCGTTGGGGTATTTTAAGGGTTAAGGATAATATAGGTTTTATTATGCCCCTTAAACGTTTGCTATATTACGAAATTACTCTACCTATTTATGGTTTTTAAATTTATTTTTGACTCTTTGAGAACTTTATTTATTTTTCTTAGCCTTATCTTGCAAAACAAAATCAATAACACTGCTTTTTCTATAATATAAATTGAACTAGTTAATTCTTAAACAAATTTTTTAAAATATTTCGGTCAAATACATATCTTTAATATTTTTAAGGTAAGGGTTTTAAGTTGATGTATATCTCAAATATCCGAGTATTTATTTTATTATCTTTTTCTATGTTTTTTTTAAAATCTTTTGTCTTTGATTTCCCGTCAATTTTGAAGAGCAGGCAGGCTTTCACAACCCTTATAGCAAAGCTTCCCATATGGCTTTTGATTTTGGGGAATTCTCTAAATATCCACTGTACCCAGATTCGGACCCACTTCATTTTTGAATTCTGGTATTTTATTGACAAAAAAAAAAAAACATTCGCATACAGTGGCGGGACCCACCTCGAATAAAATAGAGATTCTCTTTAAAAAATATCAAAGTACGATTACGAAGAATTAAAGTCGAAGCAACAAATAAAAGATTCGTAGATTGAAAGGGTGAGGCGGTCACTTCACTGACGACGTGTGCTATATACATACACAGTCACAAAACCCTTCCCCAAATTGACCCCAAAAAAAAAAAAAAAACAAATTAGAAGAAAATCAAATAACCTAAAAGAGCAATTTTTTTTTTTCGCTTTGCCCTCACAAACCTCAAAATCCTCCATCGTCATCATCATCCATGGCGGCCACTTCTACCATCTCCTCTTCCCTCTCTCTCAATGCTAAACCCAATAAACTCTCTAACAATAACAACAACAAGCCTCACCGTTTCCTCCGTAGTCCCTTCCTTAAACCCTCCTCTGCCTCCTCCTTGTCTCCTCTTCCCGCTTCTATCTCTTCTTCTTCTCCCTCGTTTCCGCTTAGAGTTTCTTCAAACCCTCTTACCCTTTTGGCGGCAGACAACGATGACTATGACGAGAAGCCTCGGGAGGAGTGCGGAGTTGTCGGAATCTACGGCGACTCGGAAGCTTCACGTCTCTGTTACTTAGCTCTCCACGCGCTTCAGCATCGAGGTCAAGAAGGTGCAGGTATTGTAACCGTTAGTAAAGATAAGGTTCTTCAGACCATTACAGGTGTTGGTTTGGTCTCTGAGGTTTTCAACGAATCCAAACTCGACCAATTACCAGGAGACATCGCCATTGGTCATGTCAGGTACTCTACGGCTGGTTCTTCCATGCTCAAGAATGTTCAGCCCTTCGTTGCTGGTTATCGATTTGGCTCTGTTGGTGTTGCTCACAACGGCAATTTAGTGAATTACACGAAATTGAGAGCTGATTTAGAGGAAAACGGTTCTATTTTCAATACTAGCTCTGATACTGAGGTTGTGCTTCATTTGATTGCCATTTCTAAAGCTAGACCCTTTTTCATGAGGATTGTTGATGCTTGTGAGAAGCTTCAAGGTGCGTATTCTATGGTGTTTGTTACTGAGGATAAGCTTGTCGCTGTTCGTGACCCACATGGGTTTAGGCCTTTAGTTATGGGTAGGAGAAGTAATGGAGCTGTTGTGTTTGCTTCTGAAACTTGTGCTCTTGATTTGATTGAAGCTACTTATGAAAGAGAGGTTTATCCTGGTGAGGTTTTGGTTGTGGACAAAGACGGTGTCAAAAGTCAGTGTCTGATGCCTCATCCTGAGCCTAAGCAATGCATTTTCGAACACATTTACTTCTCATTGCCTAATTCGATCGTCTTTGGTCGGTCTGTGTATGAGTCTAGGCATGTGTTTGGTGAGATATTAGCCACTGAGTCACCTGTTGATTGCGATGTGGTGATCGCTGTGCCTGACTCTGGTGTTGTGGCTGCTCTTGGTTATGCGGCTAAAGCTGGTGTAGCGTTTCAGCAAGGTTTGATTAGGTCTCATTATGTTGGAAGGACTTTCATTGAGCCTTCTCAGAAGATCAGAGACTTTGGAGTGAAGCTGAAGCTATCGCCAGTCCGAGGAGTTTTAGAAGGGAAAAGAGTTGTTGTTGTGGATGATTCGATTGTTAGAGGAACAACTTCTTCCAAGATTGTGCGTTTATTGAGAGAAGCGGGCGCGAAAGAGGTTCACATGAGGATCGCGAGTCCTCCTATTATTGCATCTTGTTACTACGGAGTGGACACGCCTAGCTCAAATGAGTTGATATCAAATAGGATGAATGTTGATGAAATCAGGGATTACATCGGATGTGATTCCCTTGCGTTTTTGTCGTTTGAGACGTTGAAGAAACATTTGGGGGAAGATTCTAGAAGCTTCTGCTATGCGTGCTTCACCGGGAACTATCCGGTGAAGCCCACAGAGGATAAGGTGAAGCGAGGAGGAGATTTTATCGATGATGGTCTCGTCGGAGGAATCAACAACATTGAAGGAGGTTGGGTTCGGTAGATAGCAGATCGAGATCTGCATTATGAACAATTTTGGGTACTAATGGAGTAATATGATGACGAAAATCTTGTTGAATTTGTGATCCATTTGACCTTAATTGCTACCACATTTACTATTTTATTGAGTCTGGGGATGGATAAAGTGTTGTTCTTGTCTGAATCTTTGAAAGGTTTTTATTCTTAATTCTCATTTATAATTCAAATCTTTTCTTTGTTTTCATTGCAATGTACTTCAAGCAGAGTTTCTGAAAATCGAAAACGGATCGTATGATACATGAGAGACATCTCTGTTTACTAAAATTTTGATTCGGTTATCGATTTGGTTCTTTCGGTTTAATCTCAACTCGGATCGGTTTTGTGGATTCAACTCTTCCACGTCACCGTCAATTGTGTGAAATTTACCACTATACCCTCAGATACATCTTCTTCTGACTCTACTGGATATTGTTCTTGTTTCGTTACTTCCTCAAAACCTTTTCAAATCCAAAACACAGAACAGAGGAATTTAAGAGATTAAGGATCCATTGTGGCGATGCCTAACTTGCTCCACACCAATCAATCTCACTTCTTCTTCCTCCATCATCCGCCAATCTCCACCGTTCATTCCAAGTCCCAGTCTTTTCACTTCCCACAATCAATGGCTCCGGTTAACCTCCGTACGAATCTCTCTGTGCGTCGGTCCGTGCGGTGTATGGCGAACCCGAGGCGAGTTAAGATGGTGGCTAAGCAGATAATGAGGGAACTCTCCGACATGCTTCTCACAGACACTGTTTTACAGCACGCTGTGTTACCTGAAGCTGCACTTGGAGCTGACCGCTACCTCTCTTCTCTTACCACCATCAGCGATGTTGAGGTCTCTAACGATTTGCAGGTTAGAAACCTTTATTGGCCACATTTGTATGCCATTTTATATGCAGATAAGTAGAAATTTAAGGTCTTTCGAAATCTTTGATTCCAGAATTGTATGCCCTTTACTTGATCTTTGATTGAACTTATGTTGTATTGGGGCTTGCACGGTTTAAAACCTGATATTGTTATCAGTTCTTGACACAAGCAATTCTTATTTATGTGTTTATGATTTATGATAAGACTTTGCTGTTGCAAGTTTGTGCATTTGTGTGTGCTGATTTGAGAGTGTTACTTAGAGAGATGTTACAGGCTGAAATGATTTCTTTTGGGGTTGTAGGTGGTTAAAGTATATGTATCCGTGTTTGGGGATGATAGAGGGAAAGACGTTGCAATTGCGGGGTTGAAATCGAAAGCTAAGTACGTTAGGAGTGAGCTTGGGAAGCGAATGAAGTTGAGATTGACGCCTGAGGTCAGATTTATTGAGGATGAATCCATGGAAAGAGGAAGCAGGGTAAGGCTTCTACTACTACATTCCTGCGTTTTATGAAATTTATGTAATCTTTGGTAAGTAAATGAATGTCCCAATGATGGCGGTCAAATTTTATAGCGTACTCTCTTTTGTGGAACATCTAGCATACATAGTCATGACCTAGTTGATCTTGATGATTCTTCGGAGTTCTGCTTTGAAAAACAATTTTCGGTATTCTATTAGACACCGGCAATTTCTAGTTGCTGCAATGCTGCTAGTCATTCAAGGAACTGTATCATATTCTGTCTCAAGTGTGTTTATTCTTTCCACCAAGTTTGTTGTCAGAAACTGATTCAGAGATTGTTTCAGGTTATTGCAATACTGGACAAAATAAAAGCTGAGAAAGGAAGTGTTGATGGTGTAAACGAAGGGCGACCAGAACCATCTGATTCAGCAGAGGATAATCAAGATTGGGAAGGGGATGACCCGGACGAAGACATAATCTATGTAAAGTAATGGTCTGAAGCAGTTTAAGCACCAAGCAACGAGTGCATAATACTCTGATAGAACGCTCCGCGGTAAGTCATCATATGTTTGGAACTCATTTATGATGTAAAGCTTGTTAGGTGGTTTAGGAGAGATCATTCATCTGAGTACACCCGGAACATATATCATTTCATTCCCTTGAACAACAGACGAGGTAGATAGCCTAGACATATCAGTCTTATGACCAGAAAGCATTGGATAATATATGCTGCTGAAAAGCATTTAAAAGAAACAAGTGTTAATAAATCAACGCATGACTCTTAGAGAATCATTTTCCATGTTTTGTGTGAAGCTTTTGGACAAGACTAAGGCGGAATGGAGAACCGGAGAAGATGAATTACGATGACAGTTACTTATAAAACTCATTATGGAGCCTGAAAGCTTCTTTGGTCCTCGGATCTCTCCAACAAATTGTTATTTTGGATTTAATCAGTGTACGGGTTTGGTCATAAGCGAGCATGTTTCTGCTTCGTTGTAATGTCTCTGTTTGGTGTTATGTCACAATGACCCAAGTAGAAATTAACGGATTCGGTTACATATGTCTATATCTGAGCAAATCAATAATTGATTCAAAGAAGATTCATGTTAGGCGTTTTGAAAGCAATTATAGATATTTGTCATGGATCAGATAAAAAATAATGAAGTATGTGAGAATTTTGAAATATAATACCACAACTCTAGGAGTTCGACTTTCTATAACCTGTTGCATGCAAAGTAGAAAGAATATTGTAAATAAACATAATGTTGGGGATTAATGATAAGAAAATAGTATTATTAGGATTAAAATTTCTTTAGTTTGTTTCTCAACGCCGATGCTATGGGTCAAGTGTGCTTGATTGATGTTATGAAAGTAACTGAACAAAAGAAAGATCAAAAGTAACTCAAAAAGTATTAGGAAAGAGCAAAATAGTTGACATATTAGCGGAACAAGCCTCAAGAAAAAGATCATGGAGCCTAATTTGGTTCAATAGTGGAGCCTAATTTGGTTTATTTAATTTCTTTGAGCGACGATGTCAAAAAATAAGCACATATCATTATACTACTATCATACATTAATCAAATAAAAAAAATAATACAAAACAGCTAAATATATAATCTACTAGAATATATCCCGTGCTATAGCACGGACAAATTGTAATTATAGAAAAAATATCCGAAATTTATAAATTCAGAATATTAAAAAATTGTAATTCTTCCAAAACTTTACGAAAATTATGATATCAGTTTTTATAATATCGAATCTTTGTAATATCCACGTAAACATTTTGTAATCAGAAATATAAAATCAATCTTTCATACTCAACGATATTGAAAATTTTTTGTTGGGAAAATATTATATAAAATCAGGATTTTTTTTTTTATTTAACCGAAGAAAGAAGTAAAGTTTTGGAAGATTGCGACATTCTAAGATATTAATTAAGATTTTTTGGAAAATATTAACTCAGGATATTCTAAGATTGACTTCGTAAAATATATTTTTCTGTTGAAAGATAGTATATCTATTAGCGATATATTGTTCCCAGTGGAAAATTTCCGGATATTTTTTATTTGAATTTTAATTATATCTTGTTCTGTTTTAATTACCAAATTTTACAATTTAAAATTAAATTACAATGTTACATTGTTATGTTAAATTGTACATCATGTTAAACTAAATCAAATATGAACTAACATTTTTAAATCTATTAAAAATCTATTAATAGATTTGATATTATAAAGAGAAACTAACATTAACATTAACATTCCAAAAAAAATTGTTATCTACATCAAATCTTTTATTTTTGGAAAATTAAATCAACACTTAATTTAATTTAATTCGTGTGTTTAATTAAATCAACAAAATATTCATAAAATCTATTTTTAACTAATTTAAAAAAAAATAATTAATTAAAACGAAAATTATAAACTATAAAGAAGAAAAAAAAATTGATAATCTACATAAATTCTTATTTAAATTTTTCCAAAAAAAAATCGTAATCTACATAAAATCTCTTATTTTTGGAAAATTAATTCAACATTTTATTTAATTTAGTTAATGTGTTTAATTAAATCAACAAAATCTTCGTAAAATCTATTTTTAACTACTTTTCAAAAAATTTAAAATAAATTCATTAATTAAAACGAAAATTATAATTAATTAATTAATTAATTAAATGATCACATAATAACTAATGACTAAAATACTCTTAATGAGAGATTAAAATTTGTTCTTTAAAGAAATGGTAATGTGATGTGAATATTAACACTTTTTAATGTTTATTTATAAATATACTCCCCAAATAATATATAGGAGATTACTGTTTCAACAATCTAGTTGAAAAGAAATATATTGATAGAAATTTTCATATTTTTTTGAAAAGTTTTGAAAATTGAAAGAAATTTACTAAAATACCAAAAGTTGAAAATTAAAACCAATCATACCAAAATCAGTGTCTATATGTAGCTCATAAAATAAATTTTTTTTTTAAAAAAACACAACGTTAACCGGCTTGGATAACGTTAAGTAGAAGTTGGTGTATAGTATTATAAATTGGGCTTAGTTTAATGTAAACGAGGCCCAGGCTCATAATGACGTGGTCGTTTCTGTCATAGAAGAAGCAGCGTTGTTCGGTTGTTCCCTTCCACTCATCTGAATTTTTTTAATTAAAAAAACAAAAATTAATTAAATAAAATAAATTGAACAGCGATATTATCACATCTATCTCTATCTCTCGATCTCTCTCTCTCTCGCTCGCCCGATTTCAGATTTGAGATCTCAGATACAAAACTTCGACCATGTCTACGTTCAGCGGCGATGAAACAGCTCCGTTCTTCGGCTTCCTCGGCGCTGCAGCCGCACTCGTCTTCTCCTGTAATTTCATTTTCTCTATGTTTTCCATTTGATCTGTTTCTTTGTTCGTGATCATGTTCCCATTTTCCGGGAAACAAATGTCTGAAGTTTGTATAATTGCTTGCCCATATAGCACTGAACTTTGTTTCAGATCGCTTCTCTGATTGTGATTGATTGAAAGAATGAGTCTTTTAGGTTCGATCTGCAAAAAGAAGGAATTTGTGATTTATTGGATATGATTTGCATTTGAGCTTGGAACATCTGATTGAGCAAATGCTTTTTAATCACCATTTTGACCTTATTTGGGCTGTAAATCTGAGCTTGGGTTAGATTCTTGTTGTGCATTCCTCAGATTATGGAACCCATTGGATGCTTTATTTGATCATACGAAACCATAGTTCGAGTGATCCTGTGGGATCCATTAAGAATCGTTTTGTTTTTTTGTGGACATGAATCATAGTGTTAAATCCTTGAATTGCATTGGATGGATAGGTATGGGAGCTGCTTATGGAACCGCAAAGAGTGGTGTTGGTGTGGCTTCTATGGGAGTGATGAGGCCTGAGTTGGTGATGAAATCGATTGTCCCAGTTGTTATGGCTGGTGTGTTGGGTATCTATGGATTGATTATTGCTGTTATCATCAGTACCGGGATTAACCCCAAGGCTAAATCTTACTACCTCTTTGATGGATACGCACATCTCTCGTCTGGTCTTGCTTGTGGTCTTGCTGGTCTTTCAGCTGGAATGGCTATTGGGATTGTGGGTGATGCTGGTGTCAGGTTTGTCTCGTCCTGCAACTTAGAAAGCTTTGAGACATTGTGAAATATATATATTTGACATTGGTATTTGACTTGCCCATTTGCAATTCTTTTTCAGGGCAAATGCTCAGCAGCCTAAGCTCTTTGTCGGGATGATTCTTATCCTTATCTTCGCAGAAGCACTTGCTCTTTACGGGCTAATTGTAGGAATCATCCTCTCCTCACGAGCTGGCCAGTCTAGAGCAGAATGAGAAAGTAACCACATGATTGCTCAAAGGTACTTCCTTTACTTCTGTGTGCGTTTTGTTTTATCGTGCTTAGTATGTATCATTGGGAACCAAAAAATTTACTGGATTCTTGGAACTTTGTTTCGGAAGCAAAACCGCCTATTGTCATCTCCTTTTCCCTTCCGGTGGTTGCTCTCCGATGTAGGATTTTTATTGTTTGATTTTGTAATAAAGAGCTCTGAGGAGCTTGGTATGTTTTTGTATTCTTGTATTTGTCCCGAGGAAGTTAAATACATTTATTTGTAAAGAAGTTTGCTTTCTGAAACCATCTTGAGTCTTTATGAAATTAGTCTGCGATGTGTCTTGCTCCCTCTGGTGTTTGTGTTCCAATCTTTTATTTGATTCATAAAATGAACATTCCTATTGGAAGTTTTTGTTACAAAAGTTTGAAGGAAAACAAGTTAAGCTTGTGCCTTAGACACATCTTTTGATGAATTTGTTTTTGAGGTTTTTTCTTCACTTTATTTCGAGATAGTTTTTGTATTGCTTTTTTTTTTTGGTTTGGCGTTTATATGTCAAGATGAAAAAAACAAATGATTTTTTTCCTTAAAAGTTTTATAAATAATAATAGTAATCACAAACGCTTGACGTCAGTAAAAAATTTCTTCTGTTTATGTTTGATGTATACATTTTCAATTTATAATACTTTTTAGTTAAGATAACAAAATTTGTGATTCTCGTATATATACTATTAAAATATAATATGCGTATTATATAAACATGAACGGAACGAAAAATAAAACGATATCAGGTTTTAGTTTTACAAACAATATTTTCAGCGAAAAATAATTTAGTACTGATATTCATTCACTTGAACAGTAATACAATGTGTTTTTATTTGGTGATATAGATAATTAGATATGTTACACTTATTATAGAAATTTACCTTTATATAAGGTGATAAAGCTGATAATCCGTGCTATAATATTGGATATATGTTTTTTTTTGGAAGTAATATTAATTAATAAATAAGAAGTTGTGGTTGAAATATCATATTTAATACAATTTATAGACATGTTTATTTTTAAATTTAAAATTTGATTGGTTAATTTTGATGTATGACATTATGTTGTTAATGTTACCGTTCGATTATTTTTGTGGTATAATTTGAGTATTAATGTAAATTTGAGTTAGTTCATATTAGTAGAGTTTAATGTTTTATTATGATTTTAAATCTAAACTGAAATCATTGTACATGTGAAAATGTATATACAAACTAATAGAAAAAAAAAAATATAATGATCTTATTGTTTTTTTAAACAGTATATTTATTTTATTTTCAATTTTACATGTTAGAATCTGATATTTTTATTAAATATCATAAGCCTACAATACTTATAATTTCAGTATTTTGTTTTTTTTATAAAACAATACAGAAAAAAATCAATTACAAACCCAATTTTGAAAATCATAATTTGTTTACAATCACCAAATAAAGCACATAAGGTGTAATATTAGTATGATTAATAATATTTAAAGTTATAATATTTGTAATATTTTAAACTTTTTATAAACCTTAAATACTAATAATATTTTAAACTTTTTATAGAGTTTAAATATTATTAACATTTTAAATTTTATAGAACTTAAATATTAATAAATATTTTAATTTATAAAAAGTCTAAATTATTAATAATATTTAAACTTTATAAAAAAAAATATAAATATTTGTTATATTGGAAACTTTTTAAAAGTTCAAATATTTAAATATATTTTTATTCATTATATTTGGTATAATTATTGATTCAACTAAAGAACCAGACTAAAACGAATAAATTTTTAGATTTAGACGCCGGATAAGTCAAGATTCCTGCTCATTCGGATTTAGAGTCATTTTATAATGTGACTATGAACCATTGTCTAAATTTTTACCCGATGTAGAACATTTAACACACATTTTTTCTTCATCGATTGAGTAATATATCTCCGTTTTTATAAATTCGAATCACAATATATGCAGAAAAAAATTTATATCGATCACCATGTTTTTTTTTTGTGCTTCAAGATATTTTTTTCTCAAATTTTTTTTTTTTTTAGTTTAAGGGCCACATCCAATTTTTTCAATCTGTGACGGAGCTAATCAAAGAGTAAAATTAAATGAATGTAACCTTTTTTGAGACAGTCCCACACTTCCGATTCACTAATACCCCATTTTGTTTAGTAAAAACCAAAACAGTTTTGTTTTTGTTTTACTATAATACAAGATCGAGATGAGGTTCAAACCTTCGTAATAAAGACATCAATACTTTACATTAATAAATATTTGTCGTTAGCACATTGACAACAGTTTATATTAATGCTAATGACTCGGTACTAACTTTATTACCATCACTTAGATGTTATACAAAACCTTTAAAAACAATATATTAAATTAGTATCTAAGTGATGGTGATTAAAATGTGACAGTGATTAAAATATGTAAGTGGTATGTTTTGGAAGTGATAGAAATAGTGGTTCTTCTCGTTTGGTCATCACTTTCGTATCACTTAATCCTGATCCAATTCAAGTGAGAGGGGCAATTTGGATATTCGCACCATAACCAAACCGTATTGTATTATCATTCGGACCCCAAATTTTATAAACCAATATGTGCCAGTTGCCACAACAAGTGCGATACCATGCTTTAAAATAATACCAGTAATGATTTACAATAAGTATTTATTTTCCCAGAAATTACTTCGGTTCATGTGTAAATTGTCTAGGAGAGACTAGGAGGATAACCATCCGACTAATCTCTTGAGTATATATATATATAAAAACGTGCTTAATTGTTTTCATGGACATATCCACCACTACAGCTGTCCAAGATTGTAAGGTTGCTCAGTTACAGTTAAATGGCGATCACGACCTTGTTTTCTTGTTTTTTTACGTCAATTACAAATTTGATGTAATCTTTATAGTCGACATATATAGTCACCAAATTTGTTGTTAAATGGCGATCACTGCCGTATTTTTCGAACAAAAAGAATAACAAACCGAAAGCGCATTACATAATCACCAAATCACCTACTAAATTTTCATTTCTAATTGGATAACCTCTTTTTGGTTCGGTTGTTGCTGAACAATTAAATAAAGAGAGAAAATTATCGTTAATTTTGTGGGTAATTAATTCACTAATTCTCAATGAAATAATATCATCAGTTTGTATAGACATGTCCATCTCTTTTATTGCCAACCCGAGAGTTATCGTTAAGTTGTCGATAAATTTAACGACAGATTAGTTTGGAATCCGTTGCTATAATTTACTAACATAGTAAAGACATTCAACGAAATTAGCAACAACACCTAACTTAGTAGTGATAACACGCATACGTGTCAGAATACCTAAGAGAGAAAAAAACTCAATTATAAGCCATTCCAACATATCAATCAATTATTCAACCTCCTTCCGACCCAGAGCCTAATAAATGAAAAAATCAAACATGTCAGAATCTTCCATATGAATTATGAAACTTGTGTGTTGTCCCATTAACTCTTTACTCACAACCCACTGTCCAGTGACCACAACGTTGTTCAAGACGCGGCGAAACCTAATCCCTACAACATCAAAGTCTCAAATAATAGAGGACAACCACACAATGGCTTTCATTTATTGTCGAATTACTATAGAGTGAAAAGAACTTGTAACACATAATTTATCATTTTGAATTAAAAATTATTCTTATAAATTATAGGATCAAATGATCAAATAGCTCAAAAGTGAAATAAATTGGTGATATAAAGGGTCTGATTAATGACACAAAATGATACACGCTATTTTAGTGGATAGAAAAAATGGTAAGTGATATTAAAAATTTTAAATAACTACAACGGTTCAAAATAATGGTAAGAGAAAGCATACAAAAATCTAAAAATAGCGCTTTTGATAATGCTATTGTGATTGGTAATTAATACCAATCAAAGCCAACATGTTGACTTCGAAAATACTCTTATAACATGTTTTAGAATATTTTTACATAATTTTTTCTCTCTTTCTCTTCGTAGTAGAATCCTATCTTTCTCTTTCTTTTTTCTTCTTCATTTCATTCTTTCACAATATTTTTCTGAATCATCTCATCATCTATAAATATAAAAACCCACATTTTTCTGCATATATTATGATGTTAATTTAAAAAAAAAAAATACACAAATTAGTCGATGGAGTCGTAAATATAAGAGAAACATAGAATATCATGTAATTTGGCTTGTGCATTCGCATTGACTTTATTTGATGAATATTTTTCAACTGAAGTCAAAACTTTAAACATCTTAAAACATAATTTATTTGTTAATTATAAATATAAACACCAGGCGCAAGTGAAAAAATTTCAGTGTTTATGCTTTACAAAAAAATTTGATAACTGAGGATATATCATATTATTTGAAAAAATAATTTTTTTTCCTTTCATAAACGCAAATACATGTTGCCGACAAAGAAACAAAAAAAAACGCAAATACATGTGTATGTGAAAATCACAATTAGAGATTTGAGGCCTTAGTCCTATTTATAACCATAATTAACATTGATCAAACAATCCACGGCAAATATTACGTTGTTTGGTATTTGACATGGCAAAATTGTTTCATGAGTGTATCAAATTTAATGATTAGAACATTCCAAAAAACGGACAGATGTATGCATATGATAAGAAAATATACTACAAAGAGAATTAGTACCATGTAAGTGGACTAGTTTACATTAGTGTTGTAAGACTAAAGGATTAATATTGTTAGATTGCATAAACTCTATAGATTACCAAGTAGTCATTCTAGTCAATTATCTTATCCCGAGATCTCGCTTATTATTTATTGATTTAAACCATTTAGTTTATTTTCCGCTTTATTCTCTTTTGAAATAAATAAGGTTTGTAAAACTTTATCGTTACCGAGAACCACATGATAATGAATTCTCCAAATCACACGTCATGTAATTAAGAGCTATGTTTAGTACGTCGGCCGATGGGATTGGGATTTAGGATCGCAGTTAAGACTATATTACTAGCCAGTAGTATGGCTCAATACGAATATCATTAACTTGAGGAATAATGCGAATAATTATTTTTGTCTTTCCTTTGAAGAAAAAGAGGAATAGAATAGTCGTGTGAAAGTTGAAATGAAAGAGCACTGCTTACGAATTACGATAGCCATTAATGTACGCGTGCCGTCCGCGTTCAGTAAACGGCCGTTTACCGCCGTCAACGCGTTTTACTTCCCATATTCTAGTGCATATTCCACTTTATTATTGTTATTAGTATTAGTATTTACTAATTTTAATCTATTTGTTTCTTTTTCTTTGCTAGTACAACAGTCAAGTTGTTTGTCGAAAAGTAGATTTACAATTTACTGTATCTTCTCAACAAGTCAATTTATTATGAATTATCTATACAAATCTGATGTTAACTTTTCTTTGAGATTGTTCCTCCACCATATTTAATGAATACTTGGTCCTTTCGTTAGAATTTGGTTCTGTTCAAGTAAGATAAGCTCTTGTAAGAAGTTGTAATCTAACATTAGTGTATATGACATATTATTAAAATGATTTTCTCTAATCAGGGGTAGCTCAATGCATTAGGCACACGTTATGAATATACCTTTAAGCTTTTGTTTAAAACAATTTAATTATTGATTTAAAGAAATATTAATTTTTTTTTTTTTTGGGAAAAAAAATAATTTTTGTTTTTATTCCTATTAAACATACTTACCCTCGAAAGTAATAGATTAGCCTTTTTGAATCGGGTTTGAGAAATCGACCAGATACACGATGTTGATCTAAAAAGGCTATATGCGGAAAGAAAAACATGTTGTAAATCAGAGAGAAAGAGGTAACGAGTTTTAGATAAAGGCTTCCAAAAACCAACAAAAATATGGCCCTCTTTCGCATTCAAATATGATAATAACACCTAAGGAAAAACAAGAACAAACCAATATGTTTTCGGTACATGGCAAAATTTTGATCCATTCGACTGGAAAAATCATAGATCTCCTCGATGGATATCGGTTTCGGATTCGATAGTATCGCGTCACACGATATAAAAGAGACCTTAACTCGCACGTGTAAGAACGAGCGGCGCAATTTTTAACCTAAAAAAGGGCAAAAAAGAAGAAGCAGAGACGAAACATCATAACACAACTACTCCCCACGTAAGACCGCCACGCGGCGCCTCGTAGCCGAGTGTTCGTGACCAAACAAGAATCTTTTTCTTTTTAAAACCAGACAGCATCGACCAAATTATCACTATATTTTTGTCTATGTCTTTTTTTCTCTCCCTATATTACTTTGTTCAAATTTTTTACATTATTTTATCAGCAACAAAAGAACACTTTTACTATTGCTAACATGGAAATTTGTTGTCAGGATAAAAACAAAAACTGGAAATTGGTCTTAAAACAACTGTTATTAAAGACAAAAGCAAAGACTTTTTTTTTTGATAAAGAGGCATTGTCTAAGGTTTAATGGTCTATTAAGCACCGCTGCACATGTATCAAATTACGAAATTATTGGTCATGTGTCACCGTAGACATAGTCTAAGCTTCATCAATGGTCCATCCATCTAGCGCAAGTTGAAAACATAGGTTCCTTTTAGTCTTTTACCAATTTAAAAACTTTGAATATAGTTACTTTCTTTTGCTGTCGTGGTCTGAAAAAGAATATGTCAATACATAACAGTATTACAGAAAAACCAAAAATGTTAGTAGACGAGCACAACATGAGTTACACGAGTTGTCAGTAATTCTCAATGTACGGAAGATTGATTAACTAAAGATTATAATTTAAAATAGAATTTAGAAAACTTAAAAATAAATTTCACTTCCGTTGTTGTCCAGTAAATATTTAAAGATTGTTTTTAGATTCATCTTATTATTTTAGAAAAATTCTCCTCAACTATATAAAAAAATCATTCATACTTGTTAACAAAACAAAAAAAATCATTCTTCCTTTTGAATTCTACTTGAAGTTAGTATTATTTGACATTATCATGATTTCTAAATTCTAATGTATGTTATGGATAAACTCCAAATAATTTTCATACAAAAACTAAATTAGAAGAAATATTCTCAATTGATTCCTAACATTATTACAAGAAACCCAAGAGCGTTTTTTAAAAATATTATTATTATTATTATTAATTCAATATATGCAAATGGAAAATATATTTTAGGAAATTATGTAGAGCCAGGTAATTAGATAAGAAAAGTGGACCAGTAGAGAAGAAACAACACTTAACTTATATTTTTGGAACACATCACACATGAAAAAAAATAGTAAATATTATTCATATGTAAATATTCATAATTGTCTATATGAAGGGATATATCGGACCGTATTGTCTTATATGAGTCTAATTAAAACATCATGTGGTGACTAGTTAAACAGCACCTAAACCTAGGATAAGTATAAATGTTGATGAAAAAAAGGAAAAGTATAGGGTGAAAAAAGTAAAATTGTTTATGAAAAAAATGGAAAAGTATAGAACGTAATCGTAAATGGCCCCACGGCCCAAATCTAACTTACCTCAGTCTCAACCTTCTCACGTTGCTTCCTCCTCTCTTCATCGCTCCTATATAAACAAGTACCCATTGCCTTCATCAAACTCACGCTTCTCTTCTTCATTTCCGTTTTCTCCGCTAGGTTTCCGTCTCTGTTTTTCTTGCATTTTCCCGAGAAAAACTTCACATTCTCTTTTTTTCCTCTTTTTTTTGTTTCCTCTCCCTCTCAAATTCTTCATAAACAAATCCACCTCTGCATGGTATAAATTTGTTTGTTTGAGTTCAGATTCGTTGAAAAGTCCTCTCATTTTTTTTAGAGCTTGTTCTGAGTTGTTCATCGTGGAGATTCTCGGAACGGGTAGGGCTGCGAGAGGTGGATTTCACGGCGGGGATAGATTCATCTTCTGCCTTCTCTTGAGGGGGTAGCCGAGGCTCCGGCCTCGGCGGTTTTTAAACCCCTACCTTCACAAAATCTGGGAAATTAAAAAGATATTACCAAAGTTTCGATTTTTCTGTTTTCGTCTCGAGAAAAGTTTTTGTTTTGTTCGAGAAATTTCTTGTAAAGTGAGATTGTGATCGTTTTGCTGAAAAGAGGGTGAAGATAAAAAAGATGCCTGCTTTAGCTTGCGTCGATACTTCCTTTGTGCCTCCTGGTTACGCTTTCTCCGACACCGCCGCTGATGTCTTTATACCGGCGGCGTCACCAACTTCCGCCGCCGCCGTTGTTGACAGCTCTTGCCGTTGGTCTTCCTCTCTCTCATCGTCTCTCTATCGAATCGATGGATGGGGAGCTCCTTATTTCATCGCCAATTCGTCTGGTAACATCTCTGTTCGTCCTCATGGCTCTGAAACTTTGCCTCACCAAGATATCGATTTGCTCAAAATCGTTAAGAAGGTGACGGATCCGAAATCCTCTGGTGGTTTGGGATTGCAGCTCCCGCTTATCGTTCGTTTCCCTGATGTATTGAAGAACCGTCTCGAGTGTCTTCAATCTGCGTTTGATGTTGCGATTCAGAGTCAAGGATATGATTCTCATTACCAAGGTGTTTATCCGGTGAAATGTAATCAAGATCGATTCGTTGTTGAGGATATTGTCAAGTTTGGATCTTCGTTTCGATTTGGATTAGAAGCTGGTTCTAAACCTGAGATCCTTCTTGCTATGAGCTGCTTGTGTAAAGGTAATCCTGATGCCTTTCTTGTGTGTAATGGTTTCAAAGACGCTGAGTATATATCCTTGGCTCTGCTTGGGAGAAAACTGGCGTTGAACACTGTGATTGTGCTTGAGCAAGAAGAAGAGCTTGATTTGGTTATTGAGCTGAGCCAGAAGATGAATGTGAGGCCTGTGATTGGGTTAAGGGCTAAGCTGAGGACTAAACACTCGGGGCATTTTGGATCAACTTCAGGTGAAAAGGGCAAATTTGGATTGACCACTACTCAGATTGTTCGTGTGGTGAAGAAGCTGAGTCAATCTGGTATGCTTGATTGTCTCCAGCTTCTGCATTTTCATATTGGGTCACAGATTCCGTCGACTTCGTTGCTCTCTGATGGTGTCGCCGAGGCTGCTCAGCTTTACTGTGAACTTGTGCGTCTTGGTGCACATATGAAAGTTATCGATATCGGTGGTGGTTTGGGGATTGACTACGACGGGTCTAAATCTGGGGAATCGGATCTCTCTGTTGCTTATAGTCTCGAGGAGTATGCTGAAGCTGTTGTAGCTTCGGTTCGGTTTGTGTGTGACAGGAGATCAGTGAAACATCCGGTGATATGCAGTGAAAGCGGTAGGGCAATAGTCTCTCATCATTCTGTGTTGATCTTTGAAGCTGTTTCGGCAGATAAACCAGTGGTTCATCATCAAGCGTCTCCTAACGATATTCAGTTCCTGCTCGAAGGTGATGAGGAAGCTCGTGCCAATTACGAGGATCTTTACGCTGCTGTGATGCGTGGAGACCACGAAAGCTGCCTCCTTTATGTCGATCAGCTGAAGCAGAGGTGTGTTGAAGGTTTCAAAGAAGGTGTTTTGAGCATCGAGCAATTAGCTTCTGTTGATGGGTTATGCGAGTGGGTGTTGAAGGCTATAGGCGCATCGCATCCGGTTCATACTTACAATATCAATCTATCGGTTTTCACTTCGATTCCTGATCTCTGGGGGATTGATCAGCTGTTTCCTATTGTTCCTATCCATAAGCTCGATCAAAGGCCCGGGACTCGTGGGATCTTATCGGATTTAACTTGCGACAGCGATGGGAAGATCAGCAAGTTCATAGGCGGGGAATCCAGCTTGCCGTTGCATGAGCTTGACAACAATGGCTGTGGAGGAAGGTACTTTCTAGGTATGTTCCTTGGAGGGGCTTACGAGGAGGCGCTCGGTGGAGTCCACAATCTGTTTGGTGGGCCAAGTGTTGTCCGGGTTTCGCAGAGCGATGGACCACACAGCTTTGCAGTGACCCGAGCCGTGCCTGGCCAATCCTCAGCGGATGTTCTCCGAGCAATGCAGCATGAGCCTGAGCTAATGTTTCAGACCCTAAAGCACCGAGCAGAGGACATGATGCATACCAAAGGCGGTAGCGATGAAGACAAAGAAGAACATGATGATGAGTTCAACAATGTCGCGGCTTGTCTCGATCGTTCGTTCCACAACATGCCGTATCTTGCGACTGAGCCGGCATCGCCGAGTAACTCTCTTTCAGCTGCGATCAATAACCTCGGGTTTTACTACTGCGACGAAGACGTCTTCGAATACCTCTCTTCGTGAGGAAGGTGGTCGATGTGTGGTTTGTTGTTGCATTATATTATCGTAAAATCGTCATTGTACGATTACTTTCAATAAATTATCAAATAATGATATGATGAGATCCATGATCCATCGTTGTTTAAGGTTTTAATTAAGGGATCCGAATGATGAGAGCCTTTTGTGTAATTCGGATCTTCTTATCGTATTTTATTTGTTTGCCCGTGGAAATGTAACGTTCCCGTTTTATTTATTGAATAAAAAAAGACCATATTATGAACAACTTGAGTCGTTCACTGCCACGACCCATTAGACGACGTTTTCATTTTGTTGGAATTCAAAACGATGAATTGTGAACAAGTTCTTTTCACTCTATAGTCTATAATAAGTTAAATAAGTAAATAAAAGTTTGTCTAGTTATCCTTTAATTTTTTAGGGGTAAGGTTCGCCGCATCTTAGACGGCATAGTGGGCGATGTGGTTATGACTGAATGTGACAACACACATGGACATAGACATAGTAGATTCTGACATATATGTTGTATTATCGACTGACATCTTTTATCTTTGCCTTGTATTTATTACTAGACTTTGGGAAGCGGTTAAGTGATGATTGATTTTTGATACTGTGGCTCATGATTGAGCTTTTTTTTTATAGGTATTTTGCATTATCGAAAAGTTTTCTTTATTTTTAAGTTACGGCTTGGTGGAACATATTTCCTTTACGTGGAGGTAATTTTGGACCCACTAAAGAAGAAGAAAAGAAAAGCATATTCGAGATAATGTGTTGTTTCCATTATAGTTGTCCGGTTGTTTGGCTATCATGCAAATTAAAATTTAAAGGTGATGAGTTTGACGAAGATCGTGTCACTTTGTGGTGTGCTTGTTGAAATATATATGAATTTTTTAACCTAGAAATAATTTATCATTCTTTCCTAAAAAGATGATAGTATCATCAAGCCTTCCTCGAAATCTAAAACGTCAGAGCTTAAGTAATTCACAATGAACCAAAATTGCAAAAACATTGCAAAATTGTAACTGTTTCTTTCACCGTGCGATTGAAGGATAGCAATTTAAAATGGGCTAAGGTTGGTAGAATCCAATCCTATAACATCTTTGCTTTGAATTTGGCAATTTGGGTTTGGAATCGGCATATTGTTGGCAAGTTGACCCATTCACTTGTCACGTCCATGGTCCTTACCAAAATGCCATGTGTTGCGATACGACATCAATTTGCTAGGATCGGTCCCGATTCCCAAGTTGGATAAATGATTCCTAACAACCCAAAGTTTCCAATCTATGGTTCAAATTGAATCTCCAATAGATTTGGAGTGCGTTTGTTTATACGCTGCGTTTCTACAAAGTTGAAGGAAAACAAATTATCAAAAACAAAAAATGAGCCATGGCAGCCAACGTGAAAAAAAACCTTTTATAGACTCACGGACTGTAACGGGTGAATGGATCTGGTTCGGTTTAAACCCGTCTCATTTCCAAACATTCCTTCTGAAAAAAACAATCTTGGGTGTCAAAAAACCGATAGATCTTAGTTTCTACTATTAATTGTCGGGTATTCGATATGCAGCCAGGTAAGAAAAAGAACACACTTTTGATGTTTTACTGACAAGTTTTCATGGTCGGAACATCCATGATTCAAGCGCAGCCGAAATGTTTTAGATGAAGAAATATAAACCAAGTTGAAACAAGATTCTCTTACTGGAACGAAACATCTTTAAAAACAACAATCGGTCCCTCAAAGTTTCAACCTTGAAAGTCGTTAATTTATCTGCTGAACCATAGCCACTGGATGCTTCAATCTGCAATAAATAACAAACACCATTGAAACTTAACGTCTTAGTGGTTCCACTGCGACATTTTGATATATCGAGGGACATTTACTAGAATGAAGAGAAACTATTGTGGATGCAACCTTAGCATTTGATGATCCTCTAACTTACTTTATTGGTGGGTGTGAAAATATGGAAGCTAGGTTTATGGGTTGTCTTCTAGACCATAGTTGTACACAATCTCAATCTGCATCAGTCGCACAAAAAAAAAGATCAGCACTTGCGAAAAAGAAAGTGAGATCATGACAAAGGACGTGATGAGTGTTGAGAACCAAAAATTACCCCAGCAGGCGGAGTCGGGTTTCTACAGAACTTCGAGCCACCAGGAGCCCATGGAACTACAACAGAAAATGTGGTTCATTCAGTGTCTAATTCAGGAAGTGGATTGCTCTTGTTATCAAATCTGAGAGGAATTCCATAAACCTAACAAACATTTCTTCCTATCAAATCTACCACAATTCATTTTTAGGTCAAGACGATTACCAATATAAGGATCAGGGTGCCGCCATTTGTTGTATTCTGCTTCACCATGAGCAATCAGTTTGTCAATTCTGTCGATATCCTCCTACATATACACCAATCATAGGATCAAGGGACAAAAAAAATATGAGAGACTCAAATGTACATTGTAATCACCAATGTTGACACAAGTCATTGTGTCAGCAGTTACAATAAGAATTTCATTGTATGATTCTCAACTCCAGTGAAAAAGGCACATCATTTACTAGATTGGACCGAAACATTAATCATAAGCTTGTAGATTGCGGATAATGAGTGGATATACAAACTCAACACAAGAACTATTGAACAGCATTTCTGTTTTCCTTATTTCCTACCTATTCGCAGCAGTGCAAAACATCTTGAGAAACAAGCTTACACACATTCACTTATTTGATAACAGCAAGAATCTAAACACCTAAACAAGAGGAAATCCAGCAGACAACAAAAGTCCACAATTTTCTCATCCAAACACACTTTTACAATGGCTATGGTCATATCTCTAAAGTCTATCTCTACCAAATTAAATCAAACTCCATTTCCACGAATTATCGAAACATTCAATTAACAATCAAACAAGGTAAAAGAGGCTTTTTTAAATGAAACGAGAAGAGAACGAACCACATCTTGGTTGGCATTGAACTTCTCGCGCAGATCAGAAGCCTGAAAAGGAACAAAGATCAATGAAATCAAAACCAAACTGCGAGATCGGCAAAACAACAAACAAGAAAAAAGTCCAAATCCGATTCGGAGATCTGAGGAAAGACTTACGTCCCGGTAGAAAATATGGCGATGAACAGCCCAATTGAGAGTATCCTTCAGGGCACGGCGATAGAGGATTCGAACCCTCTCCTTCTGCGCTGCTCGCCGCGCAAAGTACGCCGCCGTCGAAACTCCGCTCATTTTTCTTCTGATTCCGATTGATTTCGAGTCTCTCTAAAACACTCTTTCATCTTCTTCCTCTATTTCCCTTTTATAACAGTGAGAACCCTTCTGTTTCAGTTAGAGGGACTGAGAAGAATGTTTCAGATGGGCCTGTTAATGAAGCTTGAATAAATTAATCAAACGGCCCATGATAATGGATTTAAAAGATCATGAAAAATGGATGCTGGTTAATAATTGAACGAATCAAACCCGACCAATCGATGTGCTTATTAGATAAACCGGATATAAACCAATAAATAGGAACAAAAAAGGAGGAGAAAAAATGATTACTCCGTTGCCGGGACTCGAACCCGGGTCTCTCGGGTGAGAGCCGAGTATCCTGACCAGCTAGACTACAACGGATTGTTGACTGAGTTAAACAACTAAATTATCTAACGTAAAACCCAAAGTTACCAAATTTCTGAGCCCACTAAGCTAATGAGTAACTTTACGTTTCTCGTTATTCGATTGTACGCTCTCATTTCATGTACCACCATATCCTTTTGTTGTGTAGATTGCTTAGGCACAAATTTGTAGTATCAACAACATTTGCAAACAAAAGTTTTAACTTTTAAGGTAACATAGATCACTTAATATATATGCTTCAAGAATCAAGAATTTTCAAAATTCAAATCTGAAGTAAAAGGTTTTTAGGTAACATACTTTGTTTAGTTTTCATTGGTTTGGAGCCTTTATAGTTGGAATATGATATATGGGTGCTATGAACCTTGATTGGAAGTTTTTTTTTTTTTTGTTGATGTTATGAATGAGAAAGTTAATATTTGTGTTGCTTCGGAATAGAAGATCGAAAGATTTAGATTACAGATAAGTGGTTGGGCTTGGGGAAGGTTAGAAAGAGCACATGATAAAGCTACTTATGAAATCTAGTTTATGAAAGAATACTTATGAAACTACTGACCAAAGGGTCCATGGAACTGTGGTCCTATTGTATATTTTATGTAAGAATTGATATGAATTAAGAATTTGTAGCTAGAAAACTAAAGCTGGTAAATGCCATGTGCCAGTAAGTGCTATGTGTATAGTGTGATGAATCATGTTGTCACCATAGTCTAAACTTAAACGTTTTATTCTTGCAAAAGTGATTAAGTTGCACTGAAGCACAACAATTCAATATATAGACCTGTAAAGTAATGACTCTTAAATACGAAGTGAACTAAGGTTTTGTGACCAGCTTTTACCTCTCTTATCTACTATCTCATAATCTATTGTTGAATTTTCAGGATGGTTCTTTCATTTGGCATTTTGTTTACGCAAAGTGTTAGCATTTATTTTTTGCAAATACTTCAAAAAGTCTATAAGCCACTACACATGGACCAAAATCATTCTAAGTAGTAGTGGTGGTGGTCTTACATCATTAAAAAAAAAAACATAATTTTGGTTACAGAAAACCTTTTTTTTAAAGACTAATTCCTGAAACAGCTTCAATTGTTATGAAGCAATTTGTTAAATTACAACACTACAGATAATGTTACAAAAAGTAGGTTTTACCTAAGTCTTATCTACCACTGGCTGCCAAATTTGACTTGGTCTGATTTAGTACTAGCTTCACCTGTTTCTTCACCCAACTCTTTACTCTTTCTCAATTCCAGAACCTTCCTATGAAGATTCGAGTGAATCTCATTAGAGAACGTCGGACTATCCGCCGGTCTGTATTCAGGACAGAGCCGACCGGACTTAAACCGGACTCCACATGCATTACATAAGGTTTTGGGACCGACCGGTCCGGTTCTCCACTGTGGTGTGTTGTTTGTGCCACAATGGCTGCATCTTCGTTGAAACACAACGGCCGTTTCTTGTTTCTTCTTGCTCCACTTCTCTGTTGCTGCATGTTGATGATTGGTTGAAACGAGTGGCCAAACACGACCTCCGGTTAGACTGTTCCTAGACCGTTTGGTTCTTGGTTTAACCGGAATTCGAGATGAGAAGCTTGGTTTAGTTTTGTGGGTTTGTGTGAAGAGAAGTGAAACTTCTGGTGAAGAACAATCATCCACAACACGAGATACCCATTCAAGCTCTTCCACATCTTCATCCTAAGAATTCACAAAAAAAAAAAAAATCAGAAAAAAAACAAACAAACAAATTTTGTTTTAATTATAAGAAAAAAAAGAAGCTTCTAAATTACCGGCAAAGAAGGAAGTTGATCAAAGATACAAGGTTCTGAACTAAAGATACAATCTTGTTCTTGTTCTTCTTGTGAAGAAGAAACAGAGACAAGTTCTTCTTCTTCTAGTTGACCTTCTGAGAAATCGAGGAAACACTCAACGGAGAAATCTTCTGACAAAGAAGAAGTTCGGCTTAAATCTTCCGACACAATCACTTGATGATGCTTAAGAGATGTAGTAGATTCTCCTCTTAGACTTGCCTTTAGGGCTCTAGCTTCTGTCCACAGCTCCATTCACTCTTTAACACATACATACATATAGAATCTTTTTTAAGTTTCTTAATTCTCACTATATTACAACAACCATACACAAAACATAAACATAAACATACGAAAAAATGGTTAAAAAGCTAAACTTTATGATCTACAAAATCGTCTTCGCATGCAAAGTTTCGAAAAATTAGAAAGATAAGAGGGCCGAGGGGAGAGGTATATGGGATGTGCTCATCGTATCTCTTTACCTGACAAAGGCGAGAAAAGCTGAGAGAATGGCGAAGAAACAGAGGAAGAGAGAAGAGGAGAGAGATGGGAAAAGTAAGAGGGCACTGAAGTTAAAAGGATAATTCTTTAAGGGGTTAAAAGGTAAAACAGAGACTTTGTGTTTTTGTGTTTGTGCTTCCAATTCCAAAAGTTAAAACTCTTTTTTTTTTTCTTTTTTTCCTTTTCTCCTAATTTTTTGTTTGTGGAATATTACAAAATCTTCTTCCACGAATGATACTTAGATTAGTATCACAGAATCAATGCTTTTCGTCTTCTTTATTTGCCTTTTCATTTTGGTGTAGAACGATGTGTCCTTTACTTTGTTTCTCCAACCCGTGGATCAGTTTTATAAAAAATCAGGGTTAAGTCTAAACTCATTTGTTTTTGTTAAGAAGAAAAAAAAAAGATTAAAAAAGTTATGATTTCTTTTATCTTCACGTCAGGCTGTTTTTCTTACTTTTCTCCAATTTTCATTGGACTTAATCAATGAGTTCTTTACGTGGATGTTTGGCTTGCTTATCCTTCGTCACATATTGATAAGTCAGGTCTGTTTCACATATTCAATACAAATTTGATTGATTTTTAAAAAATATATATATATATATATATATAATTATTGTGAAGGGTTATATCATGCTCTTGGTCGATGCCAATTTAGCTTGTCTTGTCAGAAGGGTTGACCATCGGCTGAAACATTTAGGTTTTACAAAGGTGAATTTGTTACACCGATTAACCCGTGATCTCTTTTTAAATTATAAAATTACAAATCATGAAATCTATTTATATCATCCAATCTAAAACCTTAAAACTGACCTATACTGCGTCTGAAATTAACCAATTACTGAGATGCAATTGTTAAAGAAAAGAGAATTTTACTTAGCCACATGAATATGAAAAAAAATTCATGATTACATGTCTACCAAGGTCACCATTCTAAGAAAAGTCAGACTTTTGAATTCGTATTTACTAAAACTCATCCAAACAATTTAATATTTCTATATATCTTAAAATACAAAATTTATCTATTATTTAATACATCTATTCAGTCTAATACATATTAGCATGGTAACAATTTTTAACTCTAATAAATATAATTAATAATATATAGTGACAACTGACAAACAAAGGTTACGCTATTATATAACAAATATTGCCATGCAGTCGTTAGTGGCCATATATGATCCGCCCAATCGTGTATGTACTGCTATTTTTGGCATTAGATACATTCATACATCACTTAAATTAATTAAAAAAAGTATCTCTAATATCACTTAAAATAATACGGAGAAAGTATAAGATTATGTAACTAAAAGAAAAAAATAGTATTCCGATAGAAACATTTTCATACCATAATAACAGCTTTTATATTCATTTTATTCTATGAACAATTACAGGATGGATAGAATAACATATATGAATCAGACTTATTATTGGATTAAGTCGATTTGTACTAAACCGAATTAATATAATCTCTACCGAACCTATTAATTCACAAAATTTTCCAAATCACAAAAAATTTATTTAAAAATTAAAATTTTAAAAAGAAATGTTCAATTCAAATTCGATTCAGACACTATCTCAACCCGAAAACAGCATAAATAAAGTTTAACTAATGAATGAAACTAAATAAAGTTTTTTTTTACCTATCACGACGCAAAAAAAAAAGGAAGTGTGGGTTTTGGTAGTGATGGGAATGGAGAAGATGCGAACCACCGTTGGAGTGCAGGAGTGGAGTTCACCAAAGCAACCACTAATCCTTTCAACAATATCAAAAAAAAAAAAAAAATCAGTATCTTTAAAAAAAAATTCATTATCAAAATATACTACTTTCGTTACAACTATGCAATCTTTCCTTTTTAGTATGGCTTAAATTAAAGAGACCACAACTTTTATATACCTTTGCTGCTTTTAAACCAGAGTCCTAATTTGAGATCTTTTGGTTTCTTATCTAAAAATCTTTAATGTTTTATAGGCTCGTTCGTTTATGCGATTAATTTCTTAATTTTGAATTTAAACACAAACTTAAGCTGCATATAGATATTATATTTATCAAAAATCAGTTCTAGTGGTAGAATTGGATTTAACCATATTTGTGTATAGCATTTACATCGCATTCATATTTCTTTAGCATTTTGTGAATACACTAAACGTTTTCTTTTTGTAATTACTAAAGTGCTCGTGTTTCCGCAATCGCGCTTGAGTCAAATATCCTTTTAAAGTAGATTTTAGTTAACAGTCCCCAACCTTCAAGAGGTAAACCACAAAAAATAACCTTCAACAGTAAAGCTTAGCCTATTCTTTTATACACTTTTTTTTTTCATTATTTTGCTATAATTCAAGAAGTATAATTGATCTTGGGACAAAATTAAGGATTGGTTTTTTTCATAAGAGTCGCCACGATCACTTCGTTTGGTAGTATATATTTAATTCTTTGCCAACCTTAGTATAATAGTGTATGGGGTGTTATACTTGTATGTCTTTACACAAATCCATATGTGTTTAAAGTTTTATTTTGAAAAGTTGGTATAGAAATATTCTTTTTAACTGATATTATTTTTTTGTAAAATTAGGGGAAAACTAGAAAAGATTTTTTAAAAGGAGTAGGCCGGTGAGGAGTGACGAGAGCGGAATGGGGGGTTGGGGTGGGGGAAGGAGAACGTGTCACATTATCCTTCTTATTCGTCTATTCAATAAGCATCATCGCTCTTCCCCGTTCTTTTCATTATAAAACGTAAACGACGAGTTGGCCTAATAGTTAAATCCTTCGATCCACTAATGAGATCACGATCCACATTGGGAAGGATATTTTCTCCAAAAGAGAGTATTAACCCGATCTTGATCCTGTTCCAAGGAGACGTACGGGCCTACAAGCCCCAAACCTCATGCTTTTTTTTTAAAAAACATGGAGTTAGTTTTTATCATTTTTGACGTCAAGAAAATGGGAGAGGGTTTCATGTCCTGTAATCAATGCAAAGTGGTTTTTGAGTTAGTGATCCTTGTATTACCATTCACTAAATTTAGGCAAAAATTGTAATATTCTAGTATCTAACCTATAAAGTTTTACCAAATAAAACTTCACTTTTGTTATTTCAAATCCATTTTATCAATGATGCAAATATTTTTCGTTTGGCCGAGTGGAAAAAGCCCTTGGTAGTAGATCTGGGCTATCGGAATGAACGGGTCGGATAGGGTCGGCTTAATCGGTATTCGGATTTTTAAAATTTTTCAAAGTTAACCGAAGTAAACCGAATAATGCAATCGGATCGGGTCGGTTCGGCAATTTCTTAATCGGATCGGTTATCTAAGAAATTAATTAATTCGATTAAACCGAGAATTCAATCATCACCGGTTTAATCGGTTTATTCCGGTTAACCGATTAAACCAAAACATAAAAACCTGAAGCAAAATTCACCAAAACCTGAAAAAATAACCTGAAGCAAACATTATAACTTAAGCATTCTATCAACTTAAACATAATAACTTAAACATTCTAAACAACACAATGTTCAAATTGAAGCCAAAACATCATAATCAAACTGAGTTCAAGGCAAATCAAAGTTTAATGGTGGAACTTTACACTTCAATCAAATTTAAAGTTTAGAGTTCCAACATCTATAAAAGAACAAAGAAGGTTAAAAATTTACTTTTTCAATGTTGTGCCTTCAAAACTCATCAATTTTCCGAGTATCTACAAAAGAACAAAAAGTGTTAGACAAACTTCTTACTTCTTCAATGTTGTGCTTGAGAATCATCATATCCCCGAGGATCTACAAAAGAACAAAGATGGTTTGTAAGTTGAATAACATTGATATCAAAATAAGAACAGAAAGTTATAATTACCAAGAATTCCAAAAAATATACTTCTTCCACCATTTGTACCAATGTTGGAACTTGAGCAACAACTTGAAGAGAGGACCGCAACCATTGATGTGTGCAAATCAATACCTCTATCATGTAAGGAGTTAAAGAACTCCTATAAGGATCCAAAATTCTACCACTGGTGCTGAAAGCAGATTCTGAGACAACAGAAGTTACTTGAATAGCTAAGACATCCTTAGCTATCTCAGACAAGATTGGAAACTTGGAACTATGACACCTCCACCAAGACAAAACATCATAATCCATTCCCAAGTTGTTAGGTAAGAGTATCTCAGTTTTTTCAAGAAGATACATATCCAGCTCAGTAGCAACTTCTTCATGTCTTCTTTCACTCACCATGTGAGAGTATAGACTATCCATCCTCTCATAATCATCTTCATCATCATCTAACAAATTGATACTTGGAGATTGGTGCTCAAAATCACCATTACCACTTCTGTTTCCACCATTCTCAGGTCTGCTACCACCACCAGCTCTCAAACTATATTCAGTATACAGGTTTTTCAATACATTTGTAATGACTGCGTGTAGCTGTGTACACTCAACACTATCCTTGCCATAGAGCTTTTCAAAGCATAATGTAGCAAACTACATCTTATTGCGTGGATCAAACACACTTGCTATCATGACAAAGGGATTCATGTTTAGCAATCCATCCAAATACTTGTCGAATTTGTCCCTCATAGTAGTAGCTTGATCTCTGATTTCCCTATTAGAAATGTAACTCCTTAAGATCATATTCCTTTCAATAGTCACAATCTCATTGTAGCAGTATGTAGAAGTTACAGTCTTTGAAGCTGAGAAGACCACAGTAGAATTAACCCTGGGCACAAGTACTTAATACCCGCCAAGTACCCGCTATTCGTTCGAATAAGTACCCGTTTGAGCAAGTACCCGTAGTTAGCAAGTCGGGTATTAAGACTCCTAAGGCAATTGCTTGCAAGTAGCAAGCCAAGTACAAGTAGTTTTTTTTTTCACTACTTGTACCCGTTACTTACCTTGTTCCCGTTACCCGCTCAAATACCCGCTATCCGCTCAAGTACCCGTAAACTATACCCGTAAAACCCTTACCCGTTTTTAATTAAGCCTAAGCCTAAATCCTTTTACACCCATTACCCATTTTTAATTAAGCCTAAGCTTTTAAATTAAAGCCCATATTGCAAGGCCCAACCACTAAAAAAAAAACCTAAAGCCTAATACTCTCAATCTCACATCTCTCGACTCTCTCTTCGTCTCTCACGCAGATAATCTCAAACCCTAGAAAGTTCAGCCTCTCAATCTCTCATCTTCTTCCTTCTTGTTCGATCTCTTCATTCTGTTGTTCTTCTTCTTCGATTTCTTCTGAGTCTTTTTTTTCTTCTTCTGCGTTTTGCCGTTTTCTGAGTCTTCTTCTTCTTCTTCTGTGTGTTCTTCTGCTTCTGCTTCACTTATAATCTCTGTGACGCCTCACTTTTTGTATCTTATTCGATCTCTTCTAAGGTAAATCATTTTGTTAATTCGTAGGAGTAGTTTTTCAAGTTTCGATTGACTGATTGTTAGGCATAATTGACTGATTTTTAGGTTAGTTAGTTGAGAGCTAACACATTAAAATTCAGTTGGGCAGAACGAGTTGGACATTATGGATTCGGGTACTATTTTGGTTTTGCTCTTGGGTTTAGGTTTGAGATTTTCTCGTTTATCAAATTCTCTTTATGGTGTAGTGGTTTGGTGAATTGAATAAAAGTAGCTTACTGGTGTGGTTATTTCATTGTTGTGATCTTTGCTTGGTTTCTTTGTAAAATTAAACTCCACGATGAGTGGTATAGTGATCACTTTGGTGTTGTAATAACGTTAGCTATGATTTGGTGTTTCTTTGATGTTTTCCTAATCGATTTTTAATTAGAGTTATAATCGATTATGTGTTATGTTTTTAATAAGATCGAGGAGTTAATCTCTTGGTGTCTAAATTGTGTTAGAGTCCATGTGTGATAACCGCTGATGTTAAGGTTTAATAAAACATTATAAGAATAATTTATAAGTCATGTATAGAAGTGATAAGGCTCGGTGGTAGTTCCTTAGCATAAATGTTTTCTATGGTGCTTAATCTTGTCTTGTTGTCGTTGTTTTGAATACTATTCAGAAAACCGATCCTAGTAAATTGTCTCAGAAAATATTTAAGAGTAAGCTTGATAAAAATCTTATGGGCAGAGTCTAAGGTTATAATAAGGAATGAAACTAATTTATCTTGATTTGTCTGAAACTGTGTCATATTAATTTTTTATCTAACAAATTGTTTTGTTTGGTAGTGCTGTAGATGGAGTCACATAATGCAGAAACAAATGCTGAAGGTGTTGGAGTTTCGACACCTGCTCAGGAAGCAGAAACACAGACGGATGCTCCAACCTTGGATTCAGTTGAATCTAAGGTAAGTACTAGAAAAAAATCTAGAGCTTGGGATAATTTTAAAAAATGTGAGGATAAAGTGCATGCAAAATGTAATCACTGTGAGAAAGTAGTTATAATTAAATCAGCAACTGGTGTCAATACTAACATTATGCTCAAACATAGTGAAACTTGTAAAAAACTTCATCCTGAACTTGAAGATGATGTTGTTGGGGGTAAAAGATTAAGGCAGTCAACTTTAATGAATCAAAACCAAAAAAACAAGGAAGATGTTCCATCATACTTACAGTTTGATAATGATGATGCTAGAAAAGCCCTGGTTAGGTTGCTTATAAAAGATGAGTTGCCTTTTAGCATTGTTGAAAAAGAAGGTTTTAAAGAATTTGTATACACTCTTCAGCCTAGGTTTATTATCCCTTCCCGTAGGACAGCCACTAGAGATTGCATAAGTTTATTTCTTGAAGAAAATAAAAAGTTGAAAAAGTTATTTGAAAAACACAATGGAAGTGTTTCTTTTACAACTGGTACTTGGACATTTGTTCAAAACATCAATTACATGTGTCTAACTGCACATTATATTGATGACCAATGGATTTACAGAAAAAGATAATCAACTTTTGTCAAATTCTAAGTCACAAAGGGGAAGTTATCGGAAAAATGCTAGAGATGTCTTTGGTATCTTGGGATATTAGCAAAGTTTTTACAGTAACATTGTATAATGCTAGTGCAAATGAAGTAGGACTACGGTTATTAAAAAGAAGGCTTCAGTCTTGGGGAACTAATATGCTTGATGGAGATTTTCTTCACATGAGATGTGGTGCTCATATCCTGAATTTGGTTGTCAAAGATGGATTGGAAGAAAACAAAGCTGTTATTAGCCGAATCCGATGTTTAGTTAGGTATGTTAGATCCTCTCCAGCTAGGTTAAACAAGTTTAAAGAGTGTCTTAGTCATCTAAAGCTTGGTATTACAGTTGGTTTATGTTTGGATGTTGAAACTAGATGGAATTCTACATACCTAATGTTAGAATCAGCCTTGAAATAGAAGAGAGCTTTTGATATGCTTGAGTTAGAGGATAATAAATACCTAGTAGAGCTTGGTAAGTTAGCAGGTGCACCTACTGAAGCAGACTGGGATTATGCAAATTCTTATTTGCCGATTTTGAAGTTTTTCTATGATGCTACCTTGAAAGTTTCAGCAACAAGGTACGTTACTGGAAATTCTTATTTGAAGGAGGTTTTTAGAGTAGGTTTAATGATTAGGAAGATGGGTTTACAGCAGACTGATGAGGATCAAAAAGCAATGACTTTGAAGATGAAAGCCAAGTTTGATAAGTATTGGGGAGATTTGAACAGCATGAACATGGTGATTTTTATGGCTTGTGTTCTTGATCCAAGGTATAAGCAAAAGTATGTGGGCTGGTTAATCCGAGAAAGTTATGGTCATGGTCCTGATAGCATAGCTGAAGATTTAATTTTGAAAGTAGAAAGGGTAACAGAGAAGATATTTAACTACTATAGTAACAAGTTTGAAAGTTCTAGTCAACCAACAAGTGAGGCTGAAGGAATAACCACTTCTAGTCAAGTGGGTGGAGTGACAGTAACTTATGATCTAGATTCATTGTTTGAGCAACATGAAGAGAGTGAAGAAAGCTCAATTTATCAAACAGAGTTAGAGTGCTACTTGGCTGAACAATGTGTCCCTAGGGGAGATCCAAACTTTAATATTCTGTTTTGGTGGAAGAAGGTCGGATCAAAGTATAGGATTTAATCTTTAATGGCAAAAGATCTATTGGCTATACCAGTATCATCTGTTGCTACTGAGTCAGCTTTCTCCACAAGTGGTCATGTTATTGATCCTTAGCGTAGTTCCCTAACTCCAAAAACTGTTGAAGCTTTAGTTGTACTCAAGATTGGATCCGAAATGATTATGATGTTGCTTTGGAAGATCAGTTTCAGCAACTTGAAATCATAGAAGAAGGTATGTTTTCTTTTACCAATACTTATTTTTTCATCAATCACTATGACTAATACTTGTTTTCTTCTTATAGAGTTTACAAATTCTACTGAATATGGACATTTGGTGAAAGGAGTAAGCTGGACTTTGGAGGAAGAAGAATGAATATTGAATGGTAGATTGGTAAGTTTTTAACATGCTGTTATTGATTAAGTTTTTAATTTTCTGCCTTTAGTTTTCTGATTTCGTTTGATGTTTTTGCAGGTTTTAGGTTCTTATTTTAGTGGTGACAGTGACAATATTTGTTTTAAGGTTCACGGTGACAATATCTTTTAAGTTTCAGTTTGTAAACATTTAGGTTCAGTTTGTAAACATTCAGTTTCAACTTTTAGGTTTTTAAACATTGAATTATTCAGGTTTGTATTTCTTAAACAAGGCAAGTATTGGCGGTACTTGATATGCGGGTACTTGTACTTGCAAGTACAAGTACGGGTCAAGTAACCCGCAAGTACCAGAAATTTGACTGGGTATTTGTTCCTGCAGGTACTTGCTTCCGCGGGTACAAGTATCAAGTCCAAAAATGAATTACCGGCGGGGCGGGTACAAGTACCAAGTAGGCCAAAATTAGCCAGTACCCGCCCCGTGCCCAGGCTTAAGTAGAATTGAAGAATATTTTCAGAAACTTCACCAAAATTTCTACTTCATCCCAATCAGCAGAAGATGGTGGTCCTATACGCTTCTTTCCTCTCTCCTCTTCTTCATCAAAATAGTCGCAATACAACTTGTCCTCAGCAAACATCTTCTCAAATGCAACACGCAACTTCAGAGCCGAAGACAACATCAGATATGTTGAATTCCACCTATTTACACAATCCAATGCTAGGCTTCCTCTAGACACTTTTTCCTGTCCATACCTCAATTAAATGATTTAAGTCTTCTAAAAGATGATCTAACATACTTCACTGCATTCCGGATAGCTACAATACTATCATTTGTCTTTGCCAAACCATCTCTCACAATTAGGTTAAGGATGTGTGCACAGCAACGCATATGCAAATATGCACCCTCTTGAACTAATGCATCTGGTCTCATCATGCCAAACTCATCACAAAAAAGCCTCAGTGCCTTATCATTATTCCTAGCATTATCCACTGTAATAGTGAAGACCTTTTCAATTCCCCATTCTGCTAAACAGTCACTTAGATGCCTAGTAATTGTTTCACCTTTATGATCTGTTATAAGCTTAAAACTGATGATTTTTTTTTCTGCAACCTCCAATCATCATCAATCCAGTGGGCAGTGACAACCATATAATTATAAGATATAGTTAGAGCTACCCATATATCAGTTGTGAGAGATATCCTCTTCTTATCTACACTAAATACATTTCTTAGTGTAGATTTCTCAGCCAAATACATGCTATCAATATCCCTACCAGCTGTTCTTCTAGAAAATGTCTTGTAGGAAGGCACCACAGTAGCACAAAAACGCTTGAAACCATCAGACTCGACAAACAAAAACGGCAGCTCATTAACCACCACCAACTCATTCACTGCATTCCTAAAAACTACCGGATCATACTGAATTACTGCTTTCATCTTACCACTAGCATCAACAGCTAACCTCTTTTGCTTATCACTGTTAACACTATCTAGGAACATTTTGCATCTCTTGTTGTGGCTAATCATAGGACTAGTTCCTGCTCTTTTCGAATTGCATCCTATTTCTAAACCACAATACTTGCACATACTCATATCATCAACTAAGCGAGTAAAGTGTTCCCATAACGGAGCCCGAGGAACCGAGGAACCACAACTCTCTTTGCTTTTGTTCTCGATGGTAGATGAGGACCATGAGGTGGTTGATTTTGATTAGCTTCTTCGTCCTCTCCATCATTCACCATCTGCAGAAACATTAAGATATGGAATATTAGAAATCGATTTAGGGTTTAAGACTTTAAGTTAGAATAAATCAATTTGTATTTTTCCACAAACAAACAATCTACAAAAAATATTAATGAAATTCAATATGATTTTCATCTTATATTTTTTTATTCTATAAATTTATAATAAAACTTTGACAGAAAAAGGAATTAAATTTAAACTGGTGTTAGTAAATATAAACTATGAGTCAAAGTTTATAGACAAATTTTGTATCGATCACTAGCACAAACCATTAAACAAATTTGAGATGTATTTTATATATTTTTATAAACATGATATTTACGTTCATATGTACCATTGCATATATCTAGTTATTTACATAGGATCCTAACTATAATATCATGTATACATAAAATCAAACGATATCAAAACAAGTACATATCCACCAGATGATTTGAATATCTTTAAGTATCGGGAAGATATCATATCATGCATCCTCTTTTATTGACGCAAAGTTTTGTTTTTGTTTATCGCGGGAGGTAAAGTTTTGATTAAAGAAATTGATTAAACAAATCGATTTAAGGTTTGGAATCGATTAAACAAATCGATTAAAGAAATCGATTAAAAATTTAGGGTTTGAAAACGATTTAGGGTTTGAGTTTAAATAAATAGATTTGGGGATTTGGGTTTGAAATCGATTAAAGAAAAAGATTCAAGAGTAGACAAAGATTAAACAAATCGATTAAAAAATTAGGATTTGAAAATGATTTAAGGTTTAAGGTTAAATAAATAGATTTGGGGATTTGAGTTTGGAATCGATTAAAGAGATTCAAGAGTAGACAATGATTAAAGAAATCGATTAAACAAAAAGATTAAAGAAATCGATTAAAAAAATTTAAGGTTTGAAAACGATTTAGGGTTTGAAATCGATTAAAGATTTTGAAACAAAGAAACCGATTAAGACTTAAGAGATTCAAGAGGAATAGAGGATACCTTCGTTCGGAATCGGAGACCCTCAGTCGCGTCGTCGTGGTTTGAATCGGAGAGCAGCATATTTTCAGAATGATGAGTGTTTAGGAAATTGAGAAATCGCGCTAATGAGGAAACCTAGGGTTAATGCTTAATGGGTTATATTTTACTTCTGCTCGATTTAGTCGGTTATCGGTGCCGAACCGATAATAACCGAAATATAATAATATTTAACTTCAATTCTGATCGGTACGTTCTCATTAATCGGTCAATTTCGATCGATTCTATATCGGTTCGGTTCGGATCGGCCGGTTCGGAACGGAATTTCTGCCCAGGGCTACTTGCTAGGAACTTGAGGCGCCACAGTTCGATTCCCGTCGGGAGGGATCTCTCCCTAAAGAGGATGAATTTAAAATGGTGTGGATCCCACCCTGGAGATGTAGGACCCGCATGGGTTTGAACTTCGGAATTCAAAAAATATAAAAATAAATCTTTTCGGAATCAGCCACAGTAAATCGCAAATTAGGGTTTGATTGGGAAGACTTTTAACAAAGCATTAGCACTATGTTGCATTATGCTCCAAAAGCATTATGCTATAAGAGCTGTAAGATTTAATTAAAAACTTGATTGGTAGAGCAGTGAGCATATAGATACAAAATTACTAAAATAGACATGATTCTTCACTTTGAATTTTTTAGAAGAAAACAATATATTATAAAATAGAAAAAACATAAAATCCCAAGAAATAAACTTTAATAAGTTGATTCCACCAGTCATTGCTCATGTCTACCTCTCCGAATTCATTGAATCCCAATCCCGTGGCATTTTTTTGTGACACGTTTATAAATATCATATTGCCTTCTCAGATGCTCAAATCGAGTTTTAAATTTTTTTAAGGAATGTTCATACCAAACCGTTTCAAAATTCCTGCTTGTATGTTTTGTCTTCCCATTTCAGTAAAACATGTACTTCTCCAATAGCCATTATCTTTTTCAATATTAACTAACAACAGCATCTCGTGACTTATTTCATGAGTCGCAATAAAATAATTAATATATAAAATTTCAAACCATAAAATAATCAAACAAAAATTAAAATATATAATTCACATAGATATATATATATATTTAACATATAAATATATATACTTTAATAGTTAGTTGCATGTTTTCTTCTTGGTTATCCATGTTAGAACCTGATTACACAATTATAAACAAAGGTATACATGGTTATACAAAAAAAACAGAAAATAATATTTTGTCTAAACTTATGTATATATGATTACACAAAAGAATCATGAGAATAATTACACAAAAGAATCATGAGAACAAAAAAAACAGAAAATAATATTTTACTCTTGTTCTTTTTGTGTTGTGTGAAAATATGATTACACAAAATAATCATAATCATGAGAATCGTTTTTAGTACTTGTTCTTTGTCTGATTACATAATGATAAATAACGTTGCATCATTACAAAAGAATTATAAAAAACTTACGTTGTTTTTTTTGTGTGGTTTATTAAAGCTTGTGTGTTCAAAGCGTGTAACGTTCAACCAAAGTTTCGTCGCAGCTTTTTCAAAGTTTGTGTGTTCGTTGTGTGATTAACATAAATCTATTTATATTAGGTTTTCAATAATTAAGGACAAATATGTTTTTTAATATTTTAAATCCCTGTAAGCCTTGAAAAAGCTAAATTAAAGAGAATTAAGGTTTAAGGCATTAAGAGGTCTTCAATGCTTACTTAATGCTATTAAAAAAAATTTGATTGGATTTTAATGAACATTAAACTCTACAAAAAGCTTTACCAAGTACTTAGAAATACAGTTTGCTCTATGCCACTGCACTTATTTAAAATATTTGTTTTACATTTTCGAACCAAAGTAATTGAAGTAAAAAAGGTATTAAAAAAAGAACAGAACGAAATGGAAATGTCCGCCACGAATGTATTTTGTATTTCACATACAAATAAGACAAAACGAAATAGGGACACGGAAAAAAGTTAACACAAAACATAATCATTCAGTTTTTTAACAAAACATAATCCATTTGAACCACTACATATTTGATAAAACAACTTAATCATTCATCACGAAGCAGAGTCAAAATAAAATCCAAATAAGTCGCAATTCTTCACAGACCAAACAACTGATCATTATTCGCATCAAAGATATAAGAGAATTGTGAGAGAGATGAAAGAACCAGAAATGCTAATTGCACTACACAAAATATACAACAATGAGCTAATTATGTAGTATAATTAGCAGATTTCGTTATATGTACTACGAGATCATGATATCAAAAACCATTGACAACAATCTATAATTTACTTTTTCATTACTGCTTTAGAGCATTATTGCTGTTTTTTTTCTACTAAGATGTTAATATAATATAAGCACATCCAGGAATGAAAATACTGCTGAGACACTTAACACAAAAGACAGGATAAACAAGAAGAGTAATAATAGTTCATCCATCAAAAACGAGTCCAAAACCAATCACACTGAAGCAGAGTTCTCTTACCAAAAAACTCCACATCAATGGCGACATTACATTAGGTTCTTTTTTTGCCAAAGTAAAAGAAACAAATCTATAATCCTCTAAGCTCCGATGATTTCTGTTGGCTCCTCAGCCATTGTTTCATCAGCTGGCCTCTCTACCTTCACACCAACATCCTCTGCTGTGTAATCTCCATGCACCTAAAGAAAAAAAAGAAGAACAAAGTTAAATCAGATTCTCCATGGCTAGACCAAGACAGATGTAACAATGACGACATTAATGTGATTTCAATTTACCTCCATGAGCTTTCCAAGGTCAAACTTGGGTGCCTTAAGGATCTTCACTTTACGGATGAACACATTCTGCAATGGGTAGATGTTCTGTGTTTGCTTCTCAATCTCTTTTCCAATGGACTCTGGGACGAACTTGGCCACAAGACCCTTGAGGTCACAAGATGAAGCCTCCTTCACCATAATCTCCCTCATCTTTCTGCGGATCTACAATGATCCAGAAACATTACAAGGAATATGTGAATCTTCTGTTAACAGAAAGAAAATAATAATAAACACACATTACGATAATGTTCTTACCTGACGGATTTGGCTAGTTTGAGCATAACAAGTACGCTTCACTTGGTTAGGACGTCTCTTTGTGAAGGCGATGCAGAACAGCCTCAAGGTGTAGCTGTCTGTGGTTTTCACATCAACATGGGCTTCAATCAAAGTCTGCCACTTCTTCACCAATGACCTTAGCTTGTCTGTGGTGAAATCCATACCCTACAAATCATAGAATAAAATCAGTACATTGTTTTAATATGCCACAAAAAAAGAAGCAAATTTTAGAGTTTGGTAATAGATTTCTGTAAAGGGGTGGTCTCAATCTTACCCAGAACTGGGTCAACACATTCCTTCCCTGAACATCCTCAGCTCTAAGACGAATCTTCCTGTAGGCATCATCCTCAGCTCCGTTAAGATCAGCAAGAGATACCTCAAAAACTCTGTGTTTCAGTCCCTCAGAGGCAATCTGTTCAAAATTAGAGCCCATCCAGAAAACATAGTCAAAATTGACAAAAAGAGCAATCGGAAAGTACCCACACTATTCTCTATAACATTTGCAGTTCCTAATATCCTAAAATTTGCAAATGTCTATCTCTACAACAAACATTAGGTAAATGACTAAGCCATGAGTTAACTTTTGACTAAAACCTACAAAGCTCTAAACTCTCAAGCAAATGTATAGTGAACCCTAATATCTCTCCAATGGCATAAGAGACATTACCTTGGTACCCTGAGTCCTGGAAACAAGTGTCTTCCCAACATTCTTGTTGGTGAATGAAGAAGGAGCCTTCACGTCATACCAATCCTTCTTGGAGAATGGATCAACACTGCACCATAAATTACAATTAAAAAAACACTTATTTCTCAATATACTGATTAAAATTAGAAATCTGAAATTATTATTCAGGGAAGAAGTTACTCACGCCTTCTTCTTTCCTCCTTTCCTACCCTTTGAAATCCTCTTGTTCTTGCTGTAAAAAAAAAAAATGATCAGAACATGATACTCGAAGCTATCAAATGAGATATTCCGATACCGAATCTGGGAAACTAAGTGAGGAGAAGAGAGATGTAAAGATATATTTACCCGACCGCCATGGTTAAGGATCTTCAGATGGTAGCGACGCCGAGCTACAGTGAAGAAGAAGAAGAAGAAGCGGCTTCAACAACTGAGAGAAAGCCCTAATTCACTGGATTTTGATTTATATATGTCTAGGGTTTTGTATGGTTCAGATTTTTTTTTTTCCTGCGTCCTTGTAATTTGACTTAATAAACTTATAGCTAATGGATCTGATTTTGAAGCCCAATACATAGCCTTTTGAAACCTTCTTTTCGAAGCAGAGAGACTCTCTATCTTTGATTTCGTCGTGTTCGAAAGCAGAGAAATATGTTGGGAGCTTAACAACGCCATTTTTGACGATTTCGAATCTCTTTCATTCGCTGAGTTGTTCCAGGTAATCGGAGGAAGCTCTAAATTGGAAGAAAGGTAACAAGTAGAACGAAAGAAGGAAGAATTGTGAAGAGCTCTTGATCAGGTGAACAATGGAAGCAATTAGAAAACAAGCTAGCAGGTTGAGAGAACAAGTTACGAGACAGCAGCAGGTGAAATTTCTTAACTTTTGTTTTGCCCAACTGTTTAGATCTCGTTTCTTTATCGTCTATGGATTTTGATTTTGTCTTCTCTTGTGATTACGTTGATTCGTTGGTTTCTGGTGAATCAATCAATAATGTGATGATGATGAAGGGGATAGCTTTTTTCGGATCGATGATTTTGGACTTAATGAGTACTTGGATCTGAGTATGATTAATAATTTGACTCGATGTGAGATTGCGTATGTGATGTTTTTGTCAAAAGGGTCATTTAGGATTTGCTTGGCGTAGATAGTTTTATATATCAAGATCAAAATCGATCGATAAATTGTGGTGTGAATATGTTTCATTTTCGTGAGCAGGGAATTGAATGATTTTGTAGTCATAGATTAACATCTTACTGCTAAATGTTACTAATTACCATGAGATCAGGAGCCAGGAGGTTTGTTCCTCGAGTTTGAGGTTAATTAGTACACTAACTTAGTTTTGTGGAATGGTTAAGGCTGTCTTTAAGCAATTTGGAGGAGGAGGGTATGGCTCTGGTTTATCTGATGAAGCAGAACTCAATCAGCATCAGAAGCTAGAAAAGCTTTACATATCCACCCGTGCTGCCAAGGTTTTCTTATACCGTTGACTAGTTTGATATTTTGATTACTTTTAATATGGACTCATACATTCTCCCTTTCCAGCATTACCAAAGAGATATTGTTCGTGGTGTGGAAGGTTATATAGTCACGGGGTCAAAACAAGTGGAGATAGGTGATTTTGTTGACCCTTGAGTGTTAACTTATTCTATCTTTTTATGTCTGCTGTAGACTTGAATTGGCTCACTGGCCTGGCTTTCATTGTGCACTCATTGTTCCTCAGGGACGAAACTGTCTGAGGATAGCAGGAAATATGGTTCAGAAAATACATGTACAAATGGTAACGTATTAACAAGGGCTGCGCTGAGCTATGGGCGTGCTCGGGCACAAATGGAGAAGGAGCGTGGAAATATGTTGAAAGCTCTTGGTACACAGGTTTGTCTTTCTCATCCTCTATCAAAGTGTTAAGTACGAATCTTTTGCATGTGATAGAACTACACAAAGAATTACTTTCCTGTCACTGTTAGTGGAATGACTGCCATTTGTGGGAAGATCTGTTTTTATCTGGAATTAGTGTCATGCTGTTCACTTGGTTCTTTCTTTATTGCAATTTGGCTACTATAATCACATGTCAAACTGGAATTTAAATCTGAAACTGTTAGGTTGCTGAGCCACTACGAGCAATGGTTTTGGGAGCTCCATTGGAGGATGCTAGACATCTTGCTCAACGTTATGACAGAATGCGCCAAGAAGCTGAAGCTCAGGTACCACGAATAATAATACCCTGAAGGAATTTGATTATCTTTCATAGAAATATAGGTGTTTTCCTCTTTCTAGAACTAGCCATTTGTTTTTACTACCATGATAGAATTTGACTCATGCGTCTGATTTAAATCTAAACAGGCTGCAGAAGTTGCCAGACGTCAAGCAAAGGCGAGAGAGTCTCAAGGTAATCCTGACATCTTGATGAAGCTGGAATCTGCTGAAGCAAAACTTCAAGACTTAAAATCAAATATGACAATACTGGGGAAGGAAGCTGCTTCTGCTTTAGCTTCCGTTGAAGATCAACAACAAAAACTGACTCTTGAACGACTTCTTTCAATGGTAGTGCGATTGGTTGCAAGCTCCATTGTTAGGTCAACTTTGTTTTACTTACCCATATGTACTTCGTTTGAAACAACTGTATTGTTCATTCCTAATCTCAGGTTGAATCTGAACGTGCCTACCATCAAAGAGTCCTCCAAATACTTGATCAGCTCGAAGGAGAGGTTGATGTGCATTACTTTTACAGCTTCCCTTTTCCTGTTATAGTGATAGTATTCTTGTCGAACAGTCAGTATATCATTATACTAAGGGCAAAATTGAACATTTTGAACCTACAGATGGTATCTGAGAGGCAACGTATAGAAGCTCCCTCTACTCCCTCAAGCGCAGACAGTATGCCGCCACCTCCATCATATGAGGAAGCTAATGGAGTTTTTGCATCTCAGATGCATGACACGTCAACAGATAGCATGGGTTACTTCTTAGGAGAGGTATGCTACTCAGTCTTTAATGCCGTCTAAGTCTTAAGTGTTTTTTTAACAAATAACCAAATACCTTATTTGCTAGTTAAAACTTTTGTTTACATTGGTGGTATAAGTTTCAAAGAGATAATAGGATTATAAGTTCTCTATGAATGCATTGGATGTATATAAACTGTTTCTGATTAGAGAACCGAAAGACAGACTACATCTAGATTCCTTTTGGTCCTCGTTTGATGTGCCATTATAACATATTTTTCCCTTTTTAAAAACGTTTTCAGGTCTTGTTCCCATATCACGGTGTGACAGATGTCGAGCTCAGCTTATCAACTGGTGAATACGTTGTTGTTAGAAAGGTTCGATAGTAAACCGACTCCCACATGGGAAAAGCAACAAAGTCTCCTTTAATCCATATTAACCGATACGGTTATTCAAGAGCGTTTGTTTGATATCCCATTTGTCTGTTTGTCACTGTCAGGTTACAGGCAGCGGATGGGCAGAAGGTGAATGCAAAGGCAAAGCCGGTTGGTTTCCCTTTGAGTACATTGAAAGGCGGGAACGAGTTCTTGCTAGCAAAGTGTCCGAAGTTTTCTGAGAATTTGAAGGTAACATTGTGGTTCCCTTATTGGTAATGGAATTGAGTTGCTTCTGTAGAAGAGTTGTGTGTTCTGTAGAAAGAAAAAAGAACGAGGAAAAGATTCACCGGCTAAACAGAAGTCCAAATACATATCAGGATTGAATTAAGTTCATGAGGATCAGAGTTAATGCGGATTTCTGCGATTTTCTGAATCTGATAGGTGATGCACTTGAAGAAGAGTTCAATTTTTTAGGTATTATCTCAATATTTGATTTGGATCCTCTCTTTGGCATTTGATGTAAACGCCAAATCTCTATCCATCTTCATATGTGAATACACTTCTTTTTGGTTTTTATTTGTTACTTTTTTTTTGTTCAGTTTACTTTCATTTGATAACCTTAAAACTTTATGAAGAAGTGATTATTTTTTGAACTTTACGCTAACGATCACACGCTTAACGTTGGAATCTGGTGTTATTACATTATTTAAAACCAGTCTGTAAAGGCTCAATTGAAATTCCGGGACACCAAAATTTATGAGCATGATAGAAGAGAAAAAAAACAGAAAATTTGGGAGAAAAATAATATAAGTTTAATAAGGAAACAATCTTGAACAGAAAATCAATTCAAGATTTGATCAAAACATTCAAAGAAGCTAGAAATTATGTTCATGATGACTTCAAGATCCTGAAGTGACACAATCAGAGTCACTTACATTGGTTTGCTTTGAGATACACAACGACTATGGCCAGTAGAAGCACTAGCATTACAATCTGCAATGTCAGGGATAGGGTAGAGGAGGATGATAAGTAACATATACTAAATATGAAACAGTTTCTGTGGGGGCCAGATTAAAAATTTACTTACAAAGATAGCCTTGGATTGTGTTTCATCGTTAACATAAGATTTTCTGACCGGAATAAGAAAGAGACAAAGATTCATTAGAACCTCAACCAAAAAAAATAAAAGATCATTCTCCTGATCAATGACTGTAATTATATTGGTTAAATGACTGTGTGAAGAAATATCTCACATGGGAAAGATGGAAAGACCTCGAGTAGTATATAAGGGATACGGTCAATCAACTCATTGCCAATTGGCTCTGATACCATGTTAAGGTTAATGGACTTCCAACTCAAAACCAATTGACAATGAGTGGATTGACCCATATCTCTTATATACTACTCGAGGTCTTTCCATCTTTCCGATGTGGAATCTTTTTTCACACTACCTCTCGAGATAATGGTCCATCTAGCCATTAATCTCGACAAATCCCAATCTAAGATTATTTCGGGTGAAATCGGCCGAATTATTTCTGGGTCGGTCTAATTTCGGTTCAGATCGATTGGACTACTTTCGGGCCCAATCAATTTCAGTTTAATGTGGCAGTGTGAATTCAGGGGTCTGATACCATGTTAAGGTTAATGGGCTTCCAACTCAAAACCAATTGGCAATGAGTGGATTGACCCATATCTCTTATATACTACTCGAGGTCCTTCCATCTTTTCGATGTGAGATCTTTTTTCACACTTTGAATCTTCTTTTATTGGATAGAACAAGTAGAAGAAACCAAGAAAAACAGAGTCTACCTTTTGTGAAGGACTCCATTTTCTCTGCAAACTTTCTTAATGGTTTCGAGTCGGTTTAATGTTTTCATGGCATTTGTATCGTTCTTGTCAACCTATTATAAATATAACACATATTTCATCTTCTAATTACCAGCAGTAAACACAGGAAATATACTAACATATATATATATATATATTACCTTTGTTTGTAGCATGCAAGAAAAATCATAGAACGCACCATAGACATCATCCATTTTCTTTGTGCGATCAATGACTTTAGCTATTAGCCCTTAAAAATAGAAATCATTTGTCAATAAATCAGCTTTCATATAGAAATGCATGTAACATAACTCACAAATAACTGATTAGCCTTTGATTCTAATTAAGCCTTCGCAATTAGATGATTAAATTGTGTTAAAGGTTACAAAACCAAACTCAAGATAAAACATCTTACCTCGCCTCAATCTCACGACGCCTCTAAATACTTGTACATTGTTATAGCATAATGCTAGTGTTCCAATCGCCACGATCTATCATAAAGGAAAATATTTCATATCAACATAAACACTTCTCAAGCTGATCTTTAAGGCAGAGTAATATATTAAATTAGATAGGAAAAGCCAAAGAATATATGTGATGTAATTTTATTTTCTCTAACCTGAGGGATGGCACAAGACTGGAATATTGTAGGATCACGCAATGAAGCCAAAGATTTCAAACAATCTTCAACGTGAATCAATGCATTAGTGACCATTTCATTCAAACACTGCACTGCTTTTGTTGATTTCTCCTCATTTTTAAAGTCCTACATTATAAGAATTCACAAAATAAGAGTTGCATTGTCTTCTGATATAAGATCTTCATATAGTACTTGAGAGTGAAGTATATGCACCTCAAGCTTGTCAACATATTTTCCCCAAATCTCACGAGGCCAAAACATGCGCGATTTTGGTATCTCATTAATGTCTTCAAGATAATCTTTGATGATGTTTGTTTTCTAGGAAATAAGATATAACATACAAAAATTTCAAAGATTAAAATATAGATTCGACGAAGAAACCTTGTACATGTCAATTTCCATTGTGATGATACCTGCAGAAATAAACCCGTAGAATTTGAAATGTGCTTCCAGTCTGGAGTCAGTATTTCTAATTCCGAAGTGATGAAGATTTTTGACAAACCTAAACCCACCAGTCCAGCAGCATAATGGCAGTATTCATCATAGTCATCAATTGTTTCTACCTGTCGAATACACAAATAATTTCATCTCTTAACAAAGCATTGCTATAAAGTTTTAATAATTAAAACTTATATTCTATATCCAAACTTCAAAACTGAAACAAAAAAAAAATCGACATCACCAAGATTCTTTGTATCATAAACCTCTTTACAAATGAACTTGGCCATTCCTGCACCCATTCTTTTAGTTATATCTTCAATAGCCTCTTGATACCTTTTGTGTAAGTTAGGAAAAAAATATTAAATTAGTATCGCCAAATTCAGTGGATCAATCAATAAAAACAGAAGAGAATTGCATGTTAGAACTAATTAACCCTTTTTCAAGTTCTAGAAAAGCTGCAGAAACATGGTGAAATTGGTCCATTAGAACCTTGTACTCTTTCGTACCACCTAAAATTGAATGAAGAGTAATAAAAGTTAAAGAAAACAAAACTTTCATTCATCTGAAAGGTTAAAATGCGAAGAGACTTTTCTTACTCACATGAAAAATGCCAGTCACCATCGTATATGTGACGGTGAAAAGCTATCAGAATTGGAAGTTTGATCTCCATTGCTACGCTTGTGTCATCTTCTGTAGTAACAAATATAAGAGTAGATGATACTAACTTTACAATCATCAAGAATGAAAGAAAGATGGATCTTAATCTAAACATAGATACGTTTTAAAAACCAAAAGACTTGGAGAAGAAGATTCATCAAATCAAAGGTAATGTTTGGATAAAACATTAGTTATGAAGCACTAACCAACAGTATCAAGAGCTCGGAGAATCAAGTAGAACACACACACCTAATAAAACAAATTGAAATAAGAAAATGTTGGAAATATTGCTGTAACTAAAAAAGGTAACATAGAGAAGCAAAAATACGTACTGCGTTACGAAGCTCGGTGCCAAGTTGTTGAATAACAAGAGAAAAGCTTTTAGAAACTTTGTGGAGCATTGAATAACAGAAAGCTAAGTGTGGCTCAAGTGGGATCTGCTTCTGAGCTTTGGTAATTGCAATTTTCAACTTCAAAAGCGGCCATAACTCATCTGGGTGTCTCAAAATCATACTCAAGCTTCCCATTTTTTCAGAAACAGAGGAAAAACAAAAACAAAAACAAAAACAACTCCTTTGAAACAATGACAAACCAACAATGGAGGATTAGTTGGCAAATAAAATGGTAGGCCCTGAGCTATACAACAAATATGGCCCTATTAAATAAATCAAAGACCCCACGCCCCACGGCATATGCACACCTCGCACTTCCACAGAATCGCCCTTTGGCCTTGCTCTTAACTTGCCACGGTTTTAGATGTTATTGGTCCAAGATTTAAAATGCTTGCCGCGTGCTATACACACTTAACGTTACAAATATAAATCTAAGCTTGATTTATCTTTTTTCCTTTTATATAGATATTGTTTTTTTCCGAGATTTAAGAGTGTTGCCGACCTAAAAAAAAAAGAAGAGAATTCACAGTCTTTAATTATTATTTTTCTTGTTGCAGCTGGATTTATTTGGTTGTTAGTAATTTATCTTTGGGATCTAATTGAAATTCCGGAATGAAGCCTGATTGAACATCTTATAACATGCCAAAAAAGAACAAAAGACCAAAAGAAAGAAAGAACTTTAAACAGTACTTTTTTAAACACAAAGGGATAAAAAGTAGATGAACAAATGCACGTTTAGACAAAGCAGGTAGTAACTAAAATAGAATCCATGGTTTTATACCAAACCATGTTTAAATTCTCTTGTTCTAGAAACAATCTTGATTAGGATTCAGTAGCGTGAATAAGAATGAACCTATAAAATAACTGTTCATCATGATCTTAACATCTTGAATGATGGTGATACAGTCAGATTCGCTTACATTGATTACTCCGTCACTCAGTTTGTTCTTAGATACGCAAAGACTATCGCCAGTAGAATGACAATCATTATAATCTGCAGTTTCAGGTAGACAAGCGCATAAGATATATATATATATATTTTTTTACAGTGAGATACTTCTATGGAAAAAAGAAAAAAAATATGTAACTTACAAAGACATTGTTTGGTTGTCCTTTGTCATCAACATATGATTTTCTGAAAGGAAGAGAGACAAAGATTCAACAGAAACCCAACCAAAAAGAAAGATTACGATAATTTTATCTTTTTGTTCTGGAATACTTGGAAGATTAGTTATTGGTGCTTGAGACCAGTTTCTTAGTGAGAGGATTTAATGCAGCTTTAGGGATTAAAAAAAAAAAGACTGTACCTGTTATGAAGGACTCCAGTGTCTCTGCAGAGTTGCTGAACAGCTTCAAGTCGGTTTAGTGTCTTACTGGCATTTGGATCGTTCCTGTCAACCTATGTACATATATGTTGATAGAAAATACACATATAATCCTTTTCTAAGAACAAAAAAAGAGTGAAAAAACAAATAACAAACAAGGAACTAATGATTACCTTTGTCTTCAGCATGCAAGAAAAATCATAGAACGCACCATAGACATCAGCCATTGTCTTGGTGCGATCAATGACTTTAGCAGTTAGACCTAAACAATAGAGAGTTGTTCAGCAATATTAGCTTTCAGATAACAAGGCTTGCTACACGTTCTCAAGCTCGTTGACAATAAAAGACAATGGGTTTCCCTTTCGCAGAAATAAAAATCAGGAAATTGACCTATAAAATTTTCTTAGGCTCAGGACAAATGATGAGATAGTGAAAAGGAGTGCACACCAAACTCGAGATAAACATCTTACCTCGCCTCAGTTTCACAACGCCTCTGAATACTTGAACATTGTTATAGCATAATGCAAGTGTTCCAATCGCCATGATCTGATCAAGAAAACACATCCAAGCGAAGCATTATTAACTTATAAGGCATTCTATATCAATGCAGACGTAGTTAAAGAGGAGAATATCTAATTCCATATTAAAGGCTAACAATGATGTGATATCTCTTTCTCTAACCTGAGGGATGGCACAGAACCGAAATATGGAAGGATCACGCAACGCAGCCATGTATTTCAGGCAATCTTCAATATGCATCAACGCATTGGTAACCATTTCATTCAAGCACTGCACAGATTTGGTTGAGTTCTCCTCGTATTTTAAATCCTACATTACGATTTATAAATCACCAAAAAAGGCATTGTCAAGTCAATATGGGTAAGATCAGAACTAAGATGAGAGCTTGAGAGTGGTATGTATGCACCTCAAGCTTGTCAGCATATTTGCCCCAAATCGCACGAGGCCAAAACATGCGGGATTTTGGTATCTCATTAATGTCCTCAAGATAATCTCTTATAATGTTTGTTTTCTGCATATAAGGCCAGTGTTATGAACTATTCGATGATAGAAATTGTCCAAGGTTGCAAAAGATTTGAGGCAGAAACATTTTACACCTCAAAATACATTGTTGTACCTGTAGAAATAAACCCATTGAATTGGAAATCGCCTCCCAGTCTGGTGTCAAAACCTCTGATCCCGCAGCAAGGAAGAGTTTCGACAGACCTAACCCCACAAGGCCAGCAACATAGTGGCAGTATTCATCGTAGTCATCAACAGTTTCTATCTGTGTATAACAGTGGAAACTGGATCAACTGGATCGGTATACAAATAATTTCAGTTCTTCACGGAACCTATCAATAAGTTCTGGTACTTTCCATACAATTACTACATGTCATATCATAGAACAAGAATCACATGGGTCATTCAAAAGTAGATTTGATGTTATGACTTATGACAAGAGTAAGCATGGCACAATTCTAACTGAAACAGAGGCCCCAGTCTTGCTCAAGAAATTTTGTGACCATAACTCAAAAACAAATCCAACTACGAAAAATGCTATGTATCACCAACCTCCTGGCAGATAAACTTGGCCATTCCTGCACCCATTCTTTTAGTAATTTCCTCGATAGCCTCTTGATACCTTCACATACAAAAGCATCAATTATAAAAATAACATAATTAGTATTGTCAGAAATCAGATTAGAGTTTCAATAAATTCAGTAACTCAATCAATAAATGTGAAAAAACATGAGCAGAAACAAACTATAAAGTAGAACAGAAGTGCATATAACAAATATTAGAACTACCCTTTTTCAAGTTCCAAAAAAGCTGCAGCAACATGGTGAAATTGGTCCATCAGAACCTTGTACTCCTTCATACCACCTAAAGTTGAATGAGTAAATAAGTAAAATTTGTAAGTTAAACAGTCAAATATTGATTGCAAGTGAAAGATCAAGATGTAAAGAGACTCTTCAGACTTGCATGAATAGTGCCAGTCAGTATCGTATATGTGCCGGTGGAAAGCTATCAGGATGGGAACCTTTTCATCAGTTGGTATGCTTGTATCATCCTCTGTTGCACACAAAAATATGATATTAACGGCAGGAGCATGAAGAAGGAAGATGGTTATAACATGAATACATATCAAAACAAAAGTTTTGCGCAGATTTTGGAGAAGGCTCATCGTATCAAGGAAATCTTAAAAGCATAGTTAAGAGACACTAACCAACAGTATCAAGAGCTCGGAGAACCAAGTAGAACACACACACCTACAAAATGAAAAAGCAATTGAATAGGAAATGCTGCAAGGTTGGAGACAGCTACACTGATGGCATTGTGAACGAAGCAAAATATATGTGGAAACTTTAGAAACAACCTAAAACCATTTTCCATGCGTGACATGGTCCAAGAAGGCCTCATATTGATATAGGAAATATTCCAGAAACAAATAGAATCCCAGTTCACTAAATACAATCTGCATTTACTGCAGCTCAGTGCTCAGATAGACTGAAGAATCAGTTAATAGCAATCTGCAGAACTAAGTGTAACACAAACTAAGGTATAAATCAAAGCCATCAATTCTACAGAAGAAACCAATAATCGCCGACGTCCAGAAGAAATGTGTGTCAGATATCTGGATTCATCCACAAATTGAGCACATCGACCACATAAATACCAAGACAGGCATTATATATATATATATATCTACATAGAGAGGCGGAGAGAGAAGAACGTACAGCGTTACGAAGCTCGGTGTTGAGTTGCTGAATAACGAGAGAAAAGCTTCGAGAAACCTTGTGGAGCATCGAATAGCAGAAACCCCAGTGTGGCTCAGGCGGGATCTGCTTCTCAGCTTTCTCAATCGCTCGTTTCATCTTGAGGAGCGGATATATGTCATCGGGATATCTCAGCATCGTGGCTAAACTCCCCATTGTTGCGGAGTTTGAATCAGAAAAAAAAAAACAGAGCGAAGAATCTACTTATGGCGTCTCCCTGAAAACAATGCCGGAAGAAGCAAAGTGATGACGATCTAAGATTCAAATAAGTCAAAGAAAGAGGAGATGTTGCAGGGAAGGAACCCTTACCTGCGATGTGGATCGATTCGATTCGGCCAGCGAGATATTCTATTTTTAGAGTTTTGATACATCGATGGAAACAAGGGCTGGCTTAATAAATACCCAAAAAATTTAATTGTTATCACCAAACTTTTTGCCTCTTCACTGTTACTGTATTTTTCTTAAACAAATTATAGCGCAATTTTACATTTGTAATTCATTAACCGGTTTAATTAAACTTAACCAAAATTAAACCCGATTTTATATATTGAACCAATTTATAAATTTAAACCAAAATTATATAACTTTTTCAAAAAAATTTGTTATATATATAAAAAAAATAAGTAAGATTTTGATAAGTTTTAATTAACTATTTTAAAATCTAAAATGTTTTTTTTTGTGAACAGAAAGGGTATCTTTTAAATTATAAATGGACAATTCGATTTACAGTTGCAATTATTAATTAATTTTACTGCCAAACTTTAATACGGACGGTGAGATGGCAAAATGAGGATTACGTGGCAACATATAATTGGCTGTAAATACGTATCTTCCACAGTGTAACTACCAATTGGCACACGATAACAGACGGGTGGTTCTGTCCAAGTTTGGCTCTATTAAAGGGTAACTTAACAAAATAAAACAGGTCTTGAATTGAAAATCAAAGAAACAAATTTCGAAAAATGGCGAAGCGATCTCGGGTTATCACCATGTCTCCTCTCATTCTCGACCAGGAACATGATCTCGATCTCTGGGAAGTCGTTAACCCCTCCGACGGCGAGTTCTCCGACGATTCTTTCTCCGTCGATAGTCTTTCCGATGATGACGTCATATCTCTTGACGACGACGACGACGACGACGACGACGCTTCCGTTGTCTCATCGTCTGTTATTTCTCCGCTTCCTCAGACGCTTCCTGTTGCTGACGTTGGTGATCTCCCCGTGGATCTGGATTTAGACGGTCATGTCGATGGTGATGGCGATGATGTCGTTCGCGATGAAGTTGATGAAAATGATCTTGGATGGGCTCAACGACAGATGCTGTTTCTCGGTGGAGGTTCTCGTGGAATTACGTACGGAGATTATGTTAATGATGACGGCGAAGAAGATCGCGGTGGTGAAGATGTTGAATACGACGATTCCTATGATCTTGACGACGAGTTGGTTCCGCGTAGCGTGAATAAGAAGCTGGGGAGACAGAGGATGAGGAAATTGGGGAAAAGAGCAATCGCAAAGGTATATGCCTCAAAGATGTCTCCGTTTTCGCACTTGAAACATGGATGCGTTCGAGGTAAGCATGGTGTCGGCATGAAATTCAAGTGTTGATTATCTTGGATTTCCAAGTTTCAACGCCATGGCTGGTTTCTTCAACAACTCGTAGATTTCTTCAGTTTCTGGTTCAATTGATGTGTAAATTTGGTAGTTCAAATTTCAATTTCTCTTTAGTAATCTCGTTGTACATGATGGATTTTATATAACTCGCATTAGAATTCACGAATTTGTCCACTAACTGATCGCTCTCTTTGTTATGTTTCTTTAATGTAGTTTATCAGATCAGATTGTGGTTAGATTTGTAGTGTTGAATTTCAGCTGGAGAAAGATGATATTTGCAATGGACGATCATAACTCTTGAATCTCTTGATAGATGATCTCTCTAATTTTGTGTGAACCGTAAATTGGATAACGACATCTAAAATTTTAGTAAATGATTCAACACAGGAAGAAGGTTTTTGTTTGGTGGTGGTTAATTTGGTTATTATCTTTGTAAGCTTTTGCAAATTTTATGAATGTTTGGTTGTTGCTTGAAAAGTCAGTCTCGTTGGATGTGAGTGGTTGAGCTTTTGGAAATGATCTTGCAAATAAATGGGCTTTTGGAAATGATATTGTGTCTCACGTTAGAAGCTTGTACTATGTAGTTCGTATTTCTTTACTAATACTAATATGCGATCACAAGATGCTGTTAATGTGAGACGATCCGTCCCATTCTTGTCGAGTAATAAACATCCCTGTCCGATTTTAATAATCTTCTGGTGTTTCTAAATTGAACTTTCTGAAGCAACTTTTTTTCGAAAGATCTTCTGCTTGAAGACTTGGTATCAACTATCAGATTGAATATTTTGGATATGGATCCGTGACTTGTTCAAAAAAAATTAGGAGATATGCGGATATTTTTATCCGGAGTCACAGATATGCAAAGAATAATTAAGATATGTATATCTCCAGACATTAGAATCAACATATTATCATCCAACTTCGTTACGACTGATCCATGACCTTATTAAAAATATCTGAATTTTGAGATCAGAGTAGATCAGATTCCGGATAATAATTTTACCTTTAAACGAAGGACGATTGGTGAGGTGGGGAAAAACACGCCGTTTTTAAGTAAATTAAACGACACGTAGTACATTCACATGCCTACAGAACGGTGCGAAGTTTTTTATATTTGTTGCTTTTTTTTCCTTCTTCTCACCATTGCCTTGGGCTTAGAAGATAGAACGCAGATAAGGGCAAAAGCCAAAACCCAGCTTAAACCTTTATTTATCTTCTTCTCCGACCTCAATTTCCAAGCTGATAGTAGCAGAAATGGCGGTGAAGATTAGGCTCGCGCGTTTCGGTTGTAAAAATCGACCCTTCTTTCGTGTAGTTGCCGCCGATGACAAATCGCGAAGGGACGGCAAACAAATCGAGGTTTTAGGGTTTTATGATCCACTTCAAGGTTCGTCTCTTCTCCTCTACTTTCCTCACTTCTCTGAAAATTCAACACTTACATGAATTTGCTTTTACCTCCTCAGGGAAAGAAGATGCGAATAGAGTGAGCCTCAAATTCGACAGGATCAAGTATGACTTTTTTTTTGTTCTATCATCTTCACATTTCTCTTTGCGTGTATAAAAGGCACCAATTATATGTGAAACTCATGATTGTTTAATTTTACTGTAACACTAAAGAGTTACTCGACATTATCCATATAATTTTTCCTCATGGGAGCCCAAAAAAACCTTTCATTTTGGGTCACTATGAACAACTTTTAACCTGTTTAGATGAAACAGATTAATTTACTGGATCAATTGGAGTTATTATAACTTATTAGACCGGGCATCGAATTGTAGCCATGGAATGTGTTTTCTTGTTTGTCTTTTCATCATCTTAATTCATTTTTTTTTTTAGTATTCTGCAAGGTCATAAGCTTGTTCTTGCGATAATGATGCTGCGTAATTGCTTAGATTGTATTCTCTTATGTGACAAATTGAGATGCTTTGTGTTGATTCTATCTGTGTTCGGAACTCTATTTGCATAAAGGTCTCATCTTTAATTCTTTTGCTTCTTGGTCCTGTTTCTAACACCTAATGCATCACTAGGACTAGGAGTGTTTCTGTTTTCTTTAACATACACCTCTCTAGCCATTGAAAACAATAAACAGCCCTTTCATATATTGCAAATTTTCTGTGAGGCTTGGTTTTGCTTGTATGATTGATATGATTACACTACTCTAAAACTCTAAATCCACTCAGTTTCTTGTATCTAACTGAGCTTCAAATGCATAGCTGTTGAAAGAAATTGATTTTCACACATGGTACATAATGCAGGTACTGGTTATCAGTTGGAGCTCAACCAACAGACACAGTCGAAAATATGCTTTTCAGGGCCGGTTTGATACCCCCAAAGTCGATGGTAGTAGTAGGTTCCAAAAATGGACAGCAATCTACAAGCCACCATGTTTCACCCATTACAGGTGAAATCTTGAACTAGGAGCGTTTGATATAATGAGCAGAGAGCAGAGAGCGAGAGAGAGAGAGAGAGAGAGAGAGAGCTTTTTTGTCTATGTAGTTGATGTAATGCTTCATTGGTTAAGACTTTTGTGTATTGGCCTGACAAACAGAGTTTGATGCATTCTTAATACGAGCATGCCTTTTTACGTTAACAACTCTCACTTCAGACTAAATGGGCTTTAGTAAGAGGCCCATGTTTTTCAGAAATTGGATTCATTCTCAATATCTAGATTGTGTGCTAAAAGACAGGAATTATTTATCTTCTAGCCTGAATATGATCTTGCACATTAGAACCTCGTTCTTACCTTTTATATATCTTTGCTTTTACATGGGAGTTATATAATTTCATTCATCGATAAAATTAGTTAAATATATTCTCATACTCCCCTTATATTGCTTCTTCTTCAAATTTTTATTTCGTCTTTTTGGTCTCAATATCTGCCAAAATGTATTTGTCTAGTATTTTTGGATTGTAATATCGTCTAGATATATACAATATATGAGTTAAACACATTCAAGAGAGTAAGTAGACAAAAAACTAAACTTGTCAGTTCGACCCACAAAAGAGTTATTTTTCAACAAAAAAAAAACTAAACTAAACTTAGTCTTCAAATAAATAAAAGATGAAAAAGGGATGTGTCTTGGGGACATTACAGCTCTGTTGGGCCAACAATATCTCTCGCTTCGTATACCATTAGATTCTCTCTCTCTCTATCTCTCTTTCTTCGTTCAGAGATGTTCATTGTTCGTATTATTACGGCATCTCTGGTTCTGACTCTCTCGCTACAATATCTGTCCCAATTCAGATAACTTTCTTATAATTTTCATTCTACTCCTACTATGTTATACTTCTCAAAATTCCACCCTCAACTTCCTTTAATTATCTAAGTCATTCTCATTATGTTTGTGTTGATTCTCTCAAGTCTCAGCCCATGGAACTAATTATTCTGTCGGCCTCTACTCAATATTGTTAGTTCTGAATTACATCATCTTAAACACCTATAAAGATTTTAGTTGTTACCAAATTAGGACTTAGGATATAGGCTTCTGTAAAGCAAGAAAGTGAATGCTAAAATTAGAAACATTTGAAAGAAAAAGTACTAATCCATAAATACCTAAAAGTTGTTTCCAGGAAAAGACAAAACTCAGTGGGGAAAACGAGCACTTATGGTGTTTACAAAATAAAATAAAAGAAGAAAAACTTGTATTGGTTATTTCTTGGGACCCTTATTTCTTTAATAGTTGCATACAACTATTAGCGCCTCTGGTCGACCAGAGTCCACGAATGTATAATCAGATAGCACAAAAAGTATGAAAGAAATATATATATATATATATATATATATATATATAGAAAAGGAAGAAGAAACAATCATGGCTTGGCCTACTTAAAAAGTAAAGTAGCTTAGTACTAAAACACAGAATATACATTAGTCATGTGTACATTTCTAATAATAAGTTAATGAACTATTCATCAGAAAACAATTTGCGATATTACTTGATCAAAATTCACTACAATCTATAAATCCGCTAAATTTTGTTGTCGACTTGCAAAATAGACTATAACTCACACATGCACACTTTCGAATTTGAATTTGAGTTATGACATTATATCAAGACTAGTACAGACCCAATAAACTATGAGTAGTAGTCACAAAATAGATTTGAAAAGATTAGTTTGTATTTAAAAATATATGATAGTTTAAATAATTGTATATTGAAAATTTGAAATAGATAAAAAAAAAATTGATAAGTAAAATGTGATTATATTGTGGAATTGATTTAATCAATATGTTTTTAGGAGACAGATAGAGATAAGGATTAGGATTAAGATTAGGTTAAGGATTGGGAGAAGGATGAAGAGAGGGGTTTAGGTCGACCAACTGGTTGTTAAAGATAGAAACTCCTTAACCATACATTTGTATAACATTTTCACAATAATTGTCATCTCTATACCAAAGACTTGACTCCAAGAATCAACAAGCAATAAGCAAGAAGCAGAAAGTTCAAGCACCAACCAGATTATGGCTTTCTGAAGCAATCAATATCTTCTGAAAAGAATTTTTTTATTTTGATTTTTCTTCCCATTATTTTATATAAAATAAGTAAAAACAATGTTTTATTTTTTCATTCTTTCTTCTGGAGGAGGGAGAGAATGATATGGGTCTTTCACGTGTGACATTGATGAGATGATGAATTCAAATTATATCGCATCAGTAGACAAACAAACCAACCAAGAGAAAGAGGCGTAACCTTTGATTTCTTTCTCTTAAAATTTCTGGGGGAAAGCAATAAATTTTTTCTCACATTTTGTAATTCTTTTCAAGATTTGGTTGGTCTCCTTCAACTAAGAAGCAGCAGGTGGTTTCAAGGTAATTTATTAATCTTTCTTTATTTCTATTCAACTCCTTTTTTTGTCTATGGATTTTGCTTACATCTCCATAATTGCATGCATAACCAATTCAAGACATGATGAAATCTTACATGTTTCTTAGCAATACACTGATCCTGGATCCTGCTCTGTTTCAACTGTTTTCGAATCTATCTTTAATTTCAAGCATTTCCCCTTCTAGTTAAGTTCTTATAACAAGATGGAAAATTTTCAAGGATCCGTTTTGATGAATGATGATAAACTCAAGCTTGTGTTGATCTGAAGCTTCCATGCTGCTATGTCTATGACCTGATCATAGGACAAGGGACTATGGAACTCAATTGAGCCAAGAAATACACTCCATTGATACATTTCGATGGATAATTATCCGGAAACTCAGTTTCTTCCCAGAAATGCAATGATCCACATGAACGCTACAGTTTCTTACTCCGACGAATTAGCCAGTAGAGGAAGAACTGAAGCTAACAACAATGTCTCAGCCTCACAAGAGAGGCAAGCATCGTCCAGATTTGGTCAAGTTTCGCAAATGCAGGACGTTGATCAAGATTTTGGTTCTTGGAGAGATCAAGCGAGTGACAGGAACGGTTTCCAGCTAATGAGCGCGATGGCGGGTGCCACGGGGCATCTTCATACCGGTCAGGGATTGTCCCTTAGCCTTGGTTCACAGATTCTTCCTGGAATTCATCAAATGAGCCATCAAAGTATGGCGCTAAGAGCCGAGAATTTCAGAGGCAATGAGTATGCAACACAGAGCTTTCCGGGAGGGAGTCAGAACTTGGATGTTGTGAAAACAATTCCCAACTCAAAGTATCTCAAAGCGGCTCAACAACTTCTTGATGAGACTGTTAATGTAAGTAAAGCTCTGAAGCATTTTCAGGCAGAGGGAGATAAGAACAACGAGAAGCCTCAAGAACCGGATCAGAACACTCAAGACTCGAGCACGAATCCTCCCGCTGAAATATCTCAACCGGAGAGACAGGAAATGCAGAGCAAGTTGACAAAACTCTTGTCAATGTTGGATGAGGTAATGACTTCAGACCTATCTTCTTAATTTGATCATGACATAGTTATTAGAGGCCTTGATTATTTTGTTTCCAATGTGTTTGCTTTTGTATTTACATGTTATAATACTTTAAATGCAAAAAGCATAAATTAGCGTTTAAAACTATTGCAGCCATAATGTTGAACCATTTGGTATATATGATATATTGGATATTTAAAAATGAGATATTTGTATTTGATTTTGGTAAAGGTGGATAGAAGATATAAACAATATTACCAGCAGATGCAGATAGTTGTATCCTCGTTCGATGTGATAGCAAGTTATGGAGCGGCTAAGCCATACACAGCACTCGCCCTTCAAACCATTTCTCGCCATTTCCGTAGCCTAAGGGATGCGATCTCCGGAGAAATCCTCCTGAAACGTAAGTGCCTTGGGGAACAACAAGATGGATCAGATGGGAAAAGAGTTGGGATAATAAGCCGGCTTAAGTACGTTGATCAACATTTAAGACAACAAAGAGGTTTTATGCAACCTCAAGCTTGGAGGCCTCAACGCGGTCTACCTGAAAACTCTGTTTTGATTCTCCGTGCTTGGCTCTTCGAGCATTTTCTACACCCGTAAGTCTCTTCTGGATCTTATCTACACGCAGATTCTTCATAAAATTGCTGATTTTTATTCTTTTTTGTAAACATGAATAGTTACCCAAAGGACTCTGATAAGATCATGCTAGCAAGGCAAACGGGCTTGAGCCGTGGTCAGGTAACAGATGTTTTATTTGAAGATTGTTTCCTTCTCTTCATAGTGTAATTTGTTTTTTGATTGTTGTGTGTTTTATGTTTGTAAAAGGTTTCAAACTGGTTTATAAATGCGCGTGTGCGTTTATGGAAGCCAATGGTGGAGGAGATATACAAAGAGGAATTCACAGAGAATGATTCCAAATCGTCTTCCGAAAATACACCAAAAACGTCTGAGATAGGACCTGCTGTTGATGATGATGAAGATCGAGCTCAAGAGTTTTCACAAGACCAAACCAAACCGGACCATGAACATGGATATAATGAGGAAATTTGTGGCATGGTCCAAAGCAGTCAAATGGATGGTCGCCGGTTCATGGCGATTGAGCCTACATATCATGTGGCTGAGATGTCAAAATTGGGTCGTGGTGCTGTTTCTCTGACTTTAGGGCTTCAAAACTCTAACAGACATGATAATGTTGTGGCTATGTCTAGTGAAGCATACAACAACTTTTCCCGGGTGGATATTTACGAGAATGCCATCCCCGGAGCTGAATTGGAGTATGTAATGTAGAATTTTGATCTTTCAAAGTCGTAAAGGATCGGACAACACAAATTTTACTCTGTTTTTTGTCTCTCTCTCTGTTTCTTGTGTTACACTCAAAGTGTTTTCTTGGTTATGTATTGCTCGATCTTTGTAAACGAAAACCACACTCTTTTATTAGATATATAAACTGTATTGATAGGTTTACATGACACACTTAGACTAAGGGACACGTCTCTAAGACAACCCAATGTGGAAACACAAACACATACGTGTAACTGTTTTGCAGTTAACAATTTTATTCGTATCTTTTCGGTGTGTGATACGAATGGTTTATACATAAATCAGTTACTTAACTATATAATATACGACTCTTCTAAGATAATAAAATAAGATGAAGACTTAATCATATTCAACACTCTTTGATTATGGCTTCATCGTTACGCCTATCTCTTCTCGTAGAACCTCGAACCTTGTTGTGTTTAAGGGCTTCATCTATATGTCTGCTATTTGCAACTCTCCTGGACAGTACTCAAGTTTGATCTTCCCATTATGTTCAGCCTCTCGTACGAAATGATATTTGATGTCGATATGCTTGGTCCGACGATGTTGAACTGGATTCTTTCTGATTGCAATCGCTGATTTGTTATCACATAAGATTCTTACACCTTTATCTGCCTTAAACCAATCTCATTCACTAGCCTCTGTAACCATATTGCTTGGTTTGCTGCTGAACAAACAGCAATGTATTCCGCATCGGCCGTTGATTGAGCAACCGTCTTCTGCTTGCCAGAATTCCAACAAAATGCACCCGATCCAATCGTAAAGACATAGCCACTTGTACTCTTCTTGTCCTCAACTGATCCACCCCAATCGTTATCAGAAAATCCCACCAACTCTGCTTATTCTACTCGCTTGAAATGAATCCCATATGTTAAAGTACCCTTGACATATCTAAGGACCCGTTTGGCTTCTTGAAGATGTTGCTTTAATGGAGATGTCATGTAGCGAGATAAGTAAGAACTCGCATACATGATGTCTGGTCTAGAAGCACAAAGATACAATATGCCTCCTATCATGCTTCTATACTTCATAACGTCTTCAAGCTTTTCATTCAAGACCTCCTCTGTTTTGCCGTGAGGAGTCAATGGCGTTGACAAGCTTTTGCAATCTTACATCCTAAATTTCTTCAAGAGCTTCTTTGTATACTTTTCAGAGAAACCTTAGTTCGCCTAAGTCCGTCATTTCGAACTCACTCTTCATCTCCTCCTTAAACTGTTCAATTTTTTTCATGTTGCTTCCGATGACTATGATGTCGTCGACATACAAACTAACCACCAATATATCCTCCAATGTCTTCTTTACATAGAGTGCCGCATCATTGATACTTCTCTCAAAACCATTCTTGACAAAGTAACCATCAATGCACACATACCATGCTCTAGGTGCTTGCTTTAAGCCATAGAGCGCCTTGTAGAGTTTAAGAACTTTTCCTTCTTCTCCTTCTTCTACAAATCCTGGTGGTTGTTCTACATAAATCTCCTCTTTCAAGTCTCCATTTAAGAACGTTGACTTCACGTCCATTTGGAAGAGTTTCCATTTGTGTTAAGCCGCATCGCCATTAACGTTCTTATCGTATCATATCTTGAAACCAGTGCAAAGGTTTCAAGATAATCCACACTATATTCTTGTGTGAATCCTCTAGCCACCAATCTCGCCTTGTGTTTGATTGCTACTCCACTTGCATTAGTCTTCAAATGAAAGATCCATTTGACATTAATCACATTTTTATCGCTTGGTCTTTCCACTACTTACCACGTCTTGTTTTTTTCTATCATCCTCAACTCTTCTCTCATGGCTTCTATCCACTTCACGTCATTTATTGCTTCCTCCAAAGCCTGAGGTTCTTCTGCCATCATAAGACACATCTCATGTATATGTGCCATCTCTTCCACTTCATTACCTTGTTGCATCAAATCGTTGATTGATTTGAATCCTCTTGGACCAACGGATGTTTCTCCTTCTTCAACCGTGTTTTGAACTTCTCTATTGGAGATTTGTAGTCGGTTGAATGCATCACTTACTTGTTCTACTTGAGCGTTTATATCGTTATTTGCCCCTTGATCTCCTTGTTCCCTTGAAGACTTGATCTTGAATTGTGAAAGAATCGATTTCTTCACTTCCTTTTTATCCCAATTCCACGTCTTCTCTTCATCGAACGTCACATCTCTTGACACTTCGATCTTTTCTTCACTTAGTAAGAACACTCTGTATCCTTTTGATTCATTGCTATATACCTTTAGCCAACTCTTCTCTTCTCATTTGGAACGTGTACGTAACATACACACTCGAATATCTTCAAGTGATTTACACTTGGTTTCTTCCCACTCCATACTTCTAATGGAGTCACACCTTTCTTCAATGGCTTAGATGGTAATCTATTTTGCAAATAAGTTGATGTTGCAATAGCTTCAGCCCAAAACTTGTTTGATAAACTCCTCTCCGTGAGCATCAATCTAGCCATTTCCACAAGTGTACGGTCTTTCCGCAACACCATTTTGTTGTGGAGTATAGGGTGTTGTTACTTCATGATATATGCCACTCTCTTGACATAGCTTGATGAATTCTTTTGATATGAACTCACTACCTCCATCCGTTCTAGCCTCTTAATCCGAGTTTTCGATTGATTCTCCACGTAAGGCTTGAATATCTTGAATTTTGAGAGTACTTCACTCTTGCTCTTCATAAAATAGACCAACTTCATCCTCGAATAATCATCAATAAATGTTAGAAAGTACTTACTTCCATTTATTGATTCGGTTTACATTGGACCACACACGTCCGAGTGTATGAGTTCTAATACGTTGCTTGTATTACTTTGAGAACTTCTTGGAAAACTCCTCCTTGATTGTTTTCCGATCTCACAAGACTCACATACACCTTTCACCACTTCAAACTTTGGAGGATCTTCTACAATCTTTAGCTTTTGCATTGTCTCCATCTTGTCATAGTTTACGTGACCAAAACGCTTATGCCAAAGATTTGTCTTTTCTTCCTTCTCTTCGAATGCAACGTAAGCATCTTCACTTGTTTTTTTCCAACGTATTGGAAAACTCTTGTCTTCCATCTTGATATCCAAGATCTTTCTCCTATTTGGGTCTTGAATCATGCATTTATTGTCTTCAAAAATAACCCGATATCCATTAGATATATTTGCGAGACACTTAGCAAATTTCTTGCTAGTTCGGGTACAAGAAGTACATCTTTGATGACATGTACTCCCAGCTTCTTCGTAGAGACTCGTATATTTCCTTTGCCTTCTGAAAAGACTTTCTCACCATTTCCAACTCTTATGGTGATTCTCTTGCTACGATCCAAGATACTAAAGTATCTTGCATCTTTAGACATATGATTGGTGCATCCATTATCCACCAACCCTGTCTCTTCACAAATTGTTGAAGCTTCTTTTTCTTCAACGGCACTAAAGAGCATATGACATTCATCTTCATTGTCATCTTCTGACTCTTCAAAACTTAGATGTGCTCTTTCACTTCGTATAAGTTTACAATCTTTAGCTATGTGCCCCGGTTTATCACACACATAGCATTTTCTTTCGTTTTTCGCACTCTTTTGCGGAATGCCTGCGTTCTTCTTTCTCCAACAATCTACCTCATTGTGATTGTTTCTTTTGCACACGCCACACCACTTATTGGTCTTCTCATGGCGTTTCTTGTCTTGCTTGTTTCCCTTTTTCGAACCAAGCTTTTCTCCATAAAATGCACCCTCATCGATACGTTCTTCTCGAAGACTTAAGCGCTTTTCATGCGCTTTCAAAGTGCCTATCATCTCTGTCATAGAGAGAGTTGATAGATCATTTGCTTGTTCAAGGACAACAACGATGCTATCAAACTTTTGCGGCAAAGAGATAAGCCTTTTGAACCAATTGGTAATCGGTCTTATCTGCACCATGAACTATTAGTTGATTACTCATGTTAATCAACTTGGTTGTGAAATCATTTATGGTTTCACTTTCCTCCATATTCAGATTCTCATATTCTCTTCTCAAGGTCTGAAGATTAATCATCTTTACTTGTGGACTTCCTTGGAACTCCATTTTCAAAGCATTCCAAGCTTCTCTTGCGCTTGATGCGGGAGCGATTCTCGGAAATACTGAATCTGAAACTGCGCTTTGAAGAATCTGAAGAGCCATCATATCCTTCATCACTTGATCATCTCTCTCTCTGGTTAACGCCGGTGAGTTTTCAGAAGACGAACTCAACGTAACTCCATTTTCGATAACATCCCACAACTTTCGTATTTTCATGATGGTTATCATCTTGATTTTCCAAAAGCCATACGATTCACCATTGAAGATTGGAATAACTTGCTGCATTGTTGTCTCCATAGCTCTGATACCATGTAGAACTTTCATCTCTCAAAGTCGTAAAAGATCGGACAACACAGATTTTACTCTGTTTTTTTGTCTCTCTCTCTGTTTCTTGTGTTACACTCAAAGTGTTTTGTGTTTTCTTTGTTATGTATTGCTCGATCTTTGTAAACGAAAACCACACTCTTTTATTAGATATATAAACTGTATTTATAGGTTTACATGACACACTTAGACTAAGGGACACGTCTCTAGAAGACAACCCAATGTGGAGACACAAACACACACGTGTAACTGTTTTGCAGTTAACAATTCTATTTGTATCTTTTTGGTGTGTGATACGAATAGTTTATACATAAATTAGTTACTTAACTATATAATATACCACTCTTCTAAGATAATAAAATAAGATGAAGACTTAATCATATTCAACATGTAAACCCCGGGAGTCGCCAGAACCGGATAACTTCTTCCCAATTGGTACATGCTTTTGTAGCTTGAAGAAGAAAGCAATGAAGATTAATAAAGCGTAGGTGTTATATATGATCAGTCTCAATTCTCTAGTGGGAAAAAGTTGGTCATGAAAAAGTTTTACAAATATTTGTATAAAGAAAATTCTTTTCTGCAAAATATAAGTGAGGTTAGGTCATTGGGACCAAACACAATATGGGAAATGCAATTTGAGATCAGCAAGAGATAGACTTAAAATTTAGTCAAATTTTTTTCCACATCTACAACCCAATACATTCCTTTTTCTCTGGATCGGCACATATACATTCTGTATAATTATTTATTAAATTTGACTATAAAATTTTTGTCAAGTAAATTGCAATGTTCATACAAAAACGTTTTTTTCATTTTGTAAAAATCTATATGAATTAGCTGTATCTCATGGTGGATCGTATTGAAGATTCTCCTTGAGTTTTTATACAACACACTACACTATCATGAGATTTGAACTCTAGTGGAAGCTTCCAAAAAAAAACACAGTTGAGAAATACTTCTTGCAATTAATTTATTTAGTAGTCGAAGGAGGGAACATAGCTCACTGCACTATTATCGATTAGTTGTATGAAAATCAAATATATTTTACATTCGTATGTGATAGCAAAGACTATATAATCATTTACTAGGTAATATATCTTCAAACTTATATGATAATTAAGATTATCATTCAAACTTATTGCAGTGTTAGTCTTTAGGTATACATATATTATACATCTCATAATTCCAGCATTTAAATAGTCGATCGGCTATATGATCAGTTGGGAATAAGCTTGAAAGGAGGCCTCACGAGCTTTGGTTTGGGACTGAAGTGGCCATAGTCCCTTGAATTCATTCTCAGAATTCTCTCATGTTCATGTATTCTTCTTTCCACCACCTGTCCACACATAGAATTTATTCACCAACGTAGCACAATAATTGTTCTTGAAATCATCTAACTGATTGTTGAATTTCCAATTATTCGGAATTACAAAAAAAGTATAAATATACAACGCAGGTTAGTTGGCAACTTTATTTGGGGTTAAAACGACTAACCTCAGGATGATTATCTTCTTGGCTATAGATTAGAATGGATGATCGGCCTACAAAAGTATATCCAAGATTAATCACTCCAAATATATAATGCTAACATACTATGTCGTTAAATTTATTTTTAGAAAGTTAGTTTTACAACTATAGTTATATTTATGGATGGCATGACTAATTTACAAATCGAAAATCTAGAGATTAGTCATTGAGTAACTAGAAACACACATGTGCAGCACAAGCTCTTAATGTTATTATCTTACTTTCTAAAAGACTGAGCAAGTAGTAGGCACATGAGTTGCAGAGAAAAGCTGCAAACAAAGGAATATATATGTGGAGAGAGAGAAAATGAGAAACAAACCTGCAGAAGAGAGGGCAAACGATGAAGCTGAAACAAGAAGAAAGATGAAACCTAGTTTCTTCACCAATGGCAATAAACCCATCTTCTTCTTTCAATTTTTCTCTATGAGAAAGCAAAGTTTATGAAAGTGTTTGATGTGCTTTTAAGCTATATCTTGTGTATTTAGATACACCTTATCAAAAAAGAGATGCCTTTGCGTTTGGTATATCACTATATATAATCTCTAAAGAAATAACAGAATTTTACAAGTTAATTTTTAGCCAATGTGAATGCTTTAAATTAAAAAACAAAATAAAAAAAAAATCAAAAATTTGTTTAACAAACAGAAAGATTAGTTTGAGTTTCAAAATGAGGATGTATCAATTATAAATAAATAAAAATACCACTACAAAATTTTATTTATCCATCATTTATATTAATGCAAATATCTCTTAATGCTTTTAATTTATTAATTGTTAATGAAAGTGGTGGGATTGGAGAAAAAGTTGAAAGGAGACCACTTTCCTATTGTTGGTCACAATAAGTCTAAAGAAGTTAGTAGCTTGATTATTTAATGTGAGTGGCTTCATTATTTAATTTGGAGATAGACAACAATCATAACCCTACTTATAATGGTAGAATCCTTAAAGACTAGGTATTCAATATCGGTCATAGTTCTATTCATATTCTCCATTTAAGAGACATCCGCTAAATATAACCAACTAAGTAGATATAATGTTCGATTAGGCCTCTATTAATTTGATATATATGAAAAACTATTGTGCTAATTCAAATTAATCGATCATATCATAATAAATTAAAAATTGAAGAAGAAAAAAAAATCAGTTGTTTTAACAAAATACTTAAATGGATTGCTGATTGAGATCATGGAAAAGACAACAAAGTTCCGAAGACTTTTAAACTTTGCTTCTATGAGCTGATTCGTCACAATAAATAACGTAAATGGATTGCTGATTAATTGAGATTATGGAAAGATCACAAAGTTGTTTGAACTTTGCTTTAATGAAATGATTCGTCACTATAATTAATGTTCGACGTATTATACTATGGTTTCGCTTAAAAAGGATGTAAAGATGATGTAGTGGATGATGACCGTACTCTCACGATTCTGAATTTCAGTTTTGTTTTGTCACAAATATTTTTTAAAGCTGGTCTGAATGCACATCCTAACAAAAAACCATAACTCATTTCGAGAAAAAATCCGCATAACTATTTTTTACCAAACATATATTCTAATGGTCGTGCGGTTGATGCGTTATTATACGAGTTTATATTTATATAATGCATATTATTGATAAAATAATTAATACAAAAAAAATTGATAAAAGAAAACTAATTTCGAAAATGACTTTTATTTATATTGTGAAGAAAGATCCCACATCGAAAAAATGGAAGAACCTTGACTAGTATATAAGAGATATGACCAATCCACTTATCATCAATTTGCTGATAAGTCATTAACCTTAACAGTGATCGTAGTTCGACACACTGCACCACTAAACTAAAATTGATTGGGTCCAAAATTAGCCCAATCAATCTGAACCGAAATTGGACCGACCTAGAAATAATTCGGCCGATTTCACCCGAAATAATCTTATATTGGGATTTGTCGAGATTAATGGCTAGATTGACAATTATCTCGAGGTGATGTGCGAAGAAAGATCACATATCGGAAAGATGGAAAGAACCTTGAGTAGTATATAAGAGATATGGGTCACTCCACTCATTGTCAATTGGTTTTGATTTGGAAGATCATTAAACTTAACATATATAAATTGAACGGATGCAAGCCAAAAAAATAAATTAGCGTTTTTTTTTTAGTTTTTTATATTAAAGATAGTAGTATCATTTATCGTGTTAAATATCACAATATATCTTTTTCTTTCACAATATATCATTTATCATTTGTAAACCTCTTGGATCGGCTAAACTCTTTGAATGGCCCATAGATTGTTAGATATTGACTTGTATGCTTAGTAATTTGTTTGTGTAATAGATATTAGAATCAATATACTGTAGATCCGAATTAATATATGACTCGGGCCTATGTTTTGACTTTTGAGGCTTTATTATATATGTGGGCTTATTTAGAAGAGGCTGGTCATTTCAATTAATTTGCTTTGCTTCTAAGCTTTCTAGACAGAAACTTATAGCTTAGTAGTTTGTGCTAATATGTTATATGTTGTTAACAAAAATAAAATAAAATAAAAGTTTTCTAGACTTCAAAGGCTTTTAGGTATCCTTTCTAAAAATTAGGAGTAAAAGTTTGGTGTAGGGTACTGTTCATTTCTGTGGACATGTAACATAAAAGCTTAGACGTAACCATCAAAATACTAAATATATGTTTTTTCAACTCTATGTTAGTGTCTAAATACACGTGTGAGAATTTTGCGAGAGTTTAAAACCTTAGAATTGAAATTTTGATTCCAACTAAGAATGAAAGAAAATATTTGAACTCAAAACAAATTTTGATCGTAGACTCGATGAAACAAGAGAAATTAGACATGCAAAGAAAAAAAAAATTACACATACAAAGGAGAATTCTACTGAGTATCGTCGGCTATGACTTATAACTTCCTAGTACATAAATGTAAATTTTCTCAATAAACTATAATTTAATATTATCCGAATGATATTGATTTCAAATGGACTAACCTACATAGCCGCCCCTGCTTTCTTGTCTCGTCATGAAATCGTTTGAAACGTTTAGAATATTATTTATTAGTTCATTTATAAGGACTTTTTACACCTATTTTAGTCATTATTCTTTATTTATTTTCAATAATACTGAAACATTTCTAGAAGATTTCGCATGTTGTTTTTAAAGTGTTTTTTTTACACCTATCTTAGTCATTATTCTTTTTTTTTTTTTTCAATAATACTGAAACATTTTTATAAGATTTCGCATCACACAATTTCCTGGAGAAGATATTGTTTTTGAAGTTTTTTTTTTTGGATTAACAAAAACTTGTTTTTAAAGTTGGTCTTCAAAGTCGGAGGGTCCAAGCGATTTTTTTTTTTAACCACTAATTATTGGTTTAAAATTAAATTTAATAAAAGACGGAGAATCTGATTAACTCCCCAGCTACTGTTGTCGCGCTCAGGTTTTGGAACTATTTTTTTGTATATATCTAACTTAATATATATATATGTATAAAACTAAAATATTATTTTAGTCACGGATCTATAAAATATATGAATCCAAAATCTGAATTTTCTGTTCATAAGAAAAGATTACTTTAAAGTTTTGCCATAAATTCGTCTTTTAATTATGATTTGATTTGTTAACTTTACGAATAGTGCGATGGTTATACATAATTACCTTTCTCTCTTAGTTGGCCAGTGCCCAAAAACAAATGAAAGGAAAAAGTTAAAGAAAGAACGAAAGAAAACGAAAGATAGTTGGGACAGAACATGATAATCTTTGTTAATGTAATATAGTTTTAAGATGATCATTCTTATATATATATATGTCAGTGGAGACAATATATAAATGTGAAAATCTGTAGTGATTTGCAAAGTTAATCAATAAGTCTTCTGAACTTAGTGAAATAGCAAACTGATTGTTATTTGATGAGAAATGTGGAAATCTACATACTGACATACATGATATTAATTGAGACGTTATTAAATGGTATTGAGTTTAACATATAAAAATATAGAGCGATACAATTTCAGTTTGGGATTAAACGAATTCAGTTTCAGTTTCACCATCACCATAACAATTTCAGTTTGGGATTAAACGTTCTAACCTTTAATTGAGAGTGTACGCGATAACCTATATTCTAAAAACTGTAGTGCAGCATGTACCAAACCTTAACGAATTAATTTACCTTAATTTAATTAGCTATATCAAACAGGTGTAGTATTCATTTGTAAAACTGTTTACAAAAACTCAATAGTAAAAAACTCTTTGGCAGTGTGTAATTCTGGAGTTAAAATGATATATTTAGATGTAATTTTTTCATTGTGCAGTGCAAGAAAAAAAAGAAATACATATAAATGATTTGTATATTTATTCGTAGAATGTTTTTAGAAATTTTTTGTGGTGAAAGAATTAATTGGTGGACTAGTGAAAAAATGTAAAAAGAAAGATATATTACTAGACACTACAGTATTTTTCTTGAGCGCAATTGCGTTAAGAAAAAACGATTATCTTGATAAATTTTTAGCATATATATCAATGGACTTGAAATTAGAACCATATTATAAAATAAGAAAATCTAAAAACATGAGAATATTAAAGACACGTACGTGTATACAGATTACTAGACAGATTTGCACTAGAAATTGACTATAAACATTCTCTTTCACGATTATAAACTTTTAAGTTGAAGGAATAAAGCAGATGTAGAATATAGGCCTTCTAAAGTAGTGGTATTCATATTATGATGTAACAAAATGGAGAATCCGAAAATCGTAAAGAAGAAAAAGTGTATAATTTTGTTTTCAAACTTCTACATACCATAGATTTGTATATTAAATAAGCCATATGCCTCCTTTTTGCTTACTGTTTATTTTTTTAAAAAACTTTTTCAATATAGATATGTTACATGCTATGCACCAATTAATCATTCATATTTCTAATATTAAAGTTGTAAAAGTAACATTCATAAGTTTTTTTTGTCATATATAATAGTTTAAATCCGGATTATAATAAATTGACAATACTATCACAAATCAACAGATTTTAAACGTTAGTCAAACATTCATAAATGTAACTATAAAATATTTGCATTTGGTTGCCAAAGTATAGATTTTCACTCTTTAATTTGCTTTGAACCTTATAGGCTTTAGAGTAAGAAAAGCACCGACTTCTTCCCATTATTGGCTGCTAGACGGGTAGTCTCTTATTTACGGAGGCTTTTATATTACACACTGTGGGATGTGGTCCCTAATACGGTTGTTTATCTTTTCCAATATTATATAAATTACGTATAAGCATATAATGAGTTTAATTACGAATATATAAATTAAATTTAAGAGTTAAGTTCATCTAAAACTATATTATGACGGTATAAAAATATTTTATGGGATATATGACAAGATTAAAATAAGCTAGGAGTCAACTCTTAAATTTAATTTGTGACAAGATTTCCGTTACGAATATACAAATCGGAAACATGACCATTCATCCTTGCAATATCAGTTGGTTAAAAAAGATGAAGAGAGAAGATGAAAGAAGATGAAAGAAGGCCAAAAATAGTTTTACAAAAAGAAAAGAAAAAATCGTCTTTGCTAATCCCTTAATTTTTTTCTGTTAAATTGTTACACAAATCAAAAAGTGTTAATAAAAAGTGTCATAAACCTAATAAAAAAGTGTTCAAAGGCATAGCCACACACACAAATCAGTTAAAGGTTATGAACCTTCAAAGAGAGACAAGCATATTCCAATCGACGCGATACCAAATTTCATAATTTATATATAGATTATTATGTATTTATCTCGCATCATTATGTATAAATTCCTAATAAAGGGTCACAATGTTCGCATTATTTGGGTACACGCAAGAGTCAATCAGCAAAAGCAAATGTACAAGGGTTAAGAAATTCACTGGTTTTAAAAATACATATATTTAAGGGATGGTGATGTCTTTTAATCACCTTCGTAACATGGTTGAAGTTATGGTCAATTGTTGAGGCTTATTAGAGAGGAATAATTTAAATTGGGAAAGTCGCTTACGGAACTCTAATGACATTTTTACCCTAATTTAACTCAGTATTGTTTAGATAACGACAAATTATAATTGTGACAACCTTAAATATCTTTACATGTTACGTGGGAATACAAAAATAAATGTGACACTAGCAGACAAAACATAACCATCGTTCAATCTTCCTTTTGTTTTTGGGTTTTTTCCTCCTTGTGTCTAATCGTTTGACTAAAGCTCTTCTTTTTAATTGAAGGGGATCTTCAAGAATATCCGCAAACATTCGTGTAAATAATTTGGTATATGTTATATATAATGTACGTAGATCCAAATGAAGCTGTTTGACAAATTCTAATTAATTTCACCCATTGTATGGAATCGCTAAATGATGGTGAAGGTACAACGTGTTAGGGTTTGCCGGTTTAAGTAAAGAGGGTTATGAAGTTTTCAAATACCTTTGTGGGATTATAGTAGAGTAAATCGAGTTTAGTTAGGCGTCAACCAACCCACAATCTATGTTACCAAATGCCTTTATGGATTTGCAGTCAGCAGTTTGACTCATGACCTTCTTGTGGCTCCTATTTTTCTCTCCATCCTTCTCGATGATCATATTTATGAGGTTTATCGGATGGTTTACGTCATGCAGAAGATCTTAACATTGTTGGTAAATTTATTTTTGTATTTTCATAAATCGTCTAGGACATTTACAAACGTATGCTGACTGTATAGAGTGTACACAATCCCCAGAAAATATGTGCTAAAACATTAAATCAATTTCTATATTTGTAGGCTGTTCTCTTCAAATTATAATATAGATCATTCCACTTTCTTATTAAAATTTTATAGCAAAATATATCCTCGTATATAACGAAAAAAACCTTTATTATATTTGTTAGATGCATAACATGATATATACATAAACCGACTAATTACCAATTATGTTTGTTCAGGTAGATTTAGGAGAACGAATGTTATAAAATCAATTAATTAGGCGATCTACTATTAAAGTCTTTAAATCATCATGTGTTTTTAGGTCAAGTACCGGCAAATATTGTTCCCTGCACATGACAAATTTGCCATAATTGATTATGACTTCCAAATTATTATGTTTTCTAATATTGTAATAACGGTTAATATAAAAGGTGCATTTGCTATATTATCATATGGAAGATAATGATTTAAAATATATATATATATATATATATATATATATGGTCGTAAAATCATAATTAATAAAAGAGATGGGATTCTACGTGATAATTAACTAGTATATTATTGGATAAAATAACATGTTATTCAACTAAAATACACGTAAAAGTCATGTTATTTGCTTAAAACATATGCGATTTTTATCCAACAAATTTACAATTTTTTATCATCATGTATTTTTTTGAAAACTAACATCCACCGTATGGTCATTTAGTGCATATTGTCTAGTATAAAATGGTTTTCTAGTTTTGTTCATCATTCTGAAGATTATTTTAATCAAAGTTTCGATATTACTTTTCATTCACTTTTTTTTTGTCATACAGAAATGAAGATATAGCAAAAAGAACAAATAATGTTGAGTATAACGTTAGGGAAAAAATATTATGTCAATTAACTCTTTTACTTAACTTACGTTTTGGGTCTTTGTTATCTTCGAAAGCTACAAATATTAAGCAATTAATTACATATCTTTTTAATTTTATTAAGAGCCTACATCAAAACATATAAGATGCCTTTTTATAATCTCTCGAGTCTCGACACATGCACGATCACGATATTCTCAAGAAGGAATACTAAACTTGACATATAGCCATAGGTCTTTGACAACCAAAAAAAATAAAACTTGAAATAAAGGTAGGAAATATTGCAATTATCAAATAGAAGACTCCTTTGTATAATAATATAAAGAGGCTTCTATTTGTAATATTCATGAATGAACCATCCGTGAACAATGGATATAAAACAAACTATGCAGCATCTAAAAGTATAATTCTGCCAAAAGGGTAGAATAGGATTCCCCATTATTTCTCACGATGCAATATAACCACTATTTTGTGATGTACTGGTGTATGGATCTATTGGTGATAAATTTAACTTTGACATTTAAAATACAAAAAAAAAAATTAATAAATTCGAATAAGATGCTAGGATTTCACCTATAAATATAGTACACATTAAAACCTTTTAAATTCTTTAGAAATAAGATAAAAAATATTTTACAAGAATCTGCACAATTTGATTTCTTATTTTGAATTTTTGAGTGATCTTCTGACATTAAAATATTTTATCTAACATGTCATATGTTTTCCATTTTTTTCCCTGATAGAAAAATTAGAGTTCTTCTTATTACCTCATTTACCTAACAACCCTCAATTCACCTAGATTCTCCCATTCTTAAAAGTTTTGGATTTTGTAAGTCTTCTTAAGCATATCTCCAGATTTACAAAATTGATACTATTTTTTTTATTGAAAAAAATTCACACTAATATCATGGCGAGGTCCACACTCTTTAATATTCAAAATACCTTCGTGAAATTTCACTTAGGTACTAGATTTTATGTAAGAGTTGAAGATTCATATAAAAATATAAAATGAGAAAGAAACTAAGGTTAATTTTCAAAATCAAACTTATGAATTTCAGTTAAGTAAATGATTTTTGAAATCCTTTTTTTAAGAAAATAACTTTTCTGGATCGACCGAGTGAGAAGACAAAGATGATTATGTAGAGTCCAAGTGATTACATGCAATTTTATCATGATATTTCATCTAGCTATAATTTTTGATTGGCATGAATCATATGATTATGTAGAGTCCAAGTGATATTTTGGTCTCTACGGGCTCAAATCTGACCACTATTTTACCAATTAATTAGTTACTTTGATAATGAAAATGTGAAGTCATTAAACTATTAATACCCAAGAAACTATATATAAATGGGATTAAAAAAAAACTAATAAGCAGATTACAATATTAAGAAGACACTTTGTACTCATCGGCAACAGAGCCTTTATTACAAACACACTCATACCGATGATGCTGAGATACATAACGCAGGGACCCAAACAAAAAAAAAATTGAAATGGAAATAACCAAACAACAGACCCATTTATATATATAAATAAATCTCTCTCTTTGGACATGCCTTTAAAAACGGCCCCATGTTTGTAACTTCGATGTTTCTTAAGGTCCACATTTAATACAGTAAAGCATCAGAAGACGCCATGATAGGCTGGTTCATCATATAAGACATGTTCATCTGATTCACGAAGAAATCATCACACTCCAAACCAACCAGAGGGTTCAAACACATGCCGTTGTTCTTGAACTCGATGATGTCGTTGAGAGATTGAAGCCTATGGCTAAGTTCATCGAGCTGAGCTCTGAGAACAGAGTTCTCTGCTTCAACGGTTAAGTAGTGCTGCGTTGTGATGCTGACACTTGTCAAGATCTCGTTGTTCTCTTTTTTCAGATGATTAACCTGAGCCGTTAGATCGTGGAGGAGCTTCTGTTTCTTCATCCTAGATCTCCTTGCAGATTCACGGTTTGAGAGCATCCGTTTCCGTTTCCTCTGCTCCATGAGATTCTCCTCTGATCCTGACGACGATGGAATCGTCGACGAAGTTGTTCCCGACGACGACGATTCCATTTAGTAGCACACAAACAAAAACAAAGAAGCCTTTTTTTACGAGAAGAGAGATTAAATATTAAAAATGGGTTTTTTTTTAGGGAAAGTAAAAACAGAACAGAACAACAGAACAGGACAGGACCCAGATGACGAAAAACGAGGAAGAAAGATTTGATGAAACTAGGGTTTTGTTTTAGTTATTATGCGTATAGATTTTAAAATTTTTACAGAGATTATGAGACGTAGTAAAGCCAGTAAAGGAAGACAACAGAGAAAGACTGAACAAGATGGGTCCTGCGCCTGATTGTGGAATTTAACATAAACCCAGAGAGAAAGATCTCACTGAGTATAACTGGAGACATGTGTCTCAAACACCAAGAACTGCTGCTGATTAAGCATCAATGGTTTTTTTCGTTTTTTTGGTAGATTGGTTCTCACAAAAAGCTGAGATCTTTAAGATGAATCTTTGAAGACAAACGAAATCAGAAGAAGAAGGAAGGAATTAAAAGACGATATCTTCGAGAGAGAGAGAGAGAGAGAAGGAGAGAAGAGGGGGCTTTGATATGGCTTAGGAGAATCAATTTATAGAAGAAAGTTCAAGAAAAAGTGTTTTGAGAGTTTGTGCAACTTGATGATATGCGATACATTTGTTTGGATTCTATTCAGGGAAGAAGATTCTTTACTTTATTTTTCATTTTTTTCCTAACTTCTTTTTGGTAACATTTTTTCCCTACCCTTTAAAAGGGTTTATAAAGGAGTGTCTACATTAATCAGAGCAATACTTTAAACAAATTAAATTTATTTATTTATTATTTATATATTAATTAAAAGATAAGTCATAAATAATAATAATAATAATATTAATAATAATAATATTAATAATAATAATAATAATAATATTATTATTATTATTATTTATGACTTATTATTATTATTATTATTATTATTATTATTATTATTATTATTATTATTATTATTATTATTATTATTATTATTCTAATTGGATTTATGAAATATTTTGAGCATTATTTTACTCTATAACTTTATGTCATTATGTCAAGATTTTAAATTAAGTTATTTTATTGTTTAATTAAAGACAAATCATAAATCATGCATGATTTCTAAAAATGAATTAAACATTCTAAAAAGCCCACACAAAACCAAAAAAAATGACCTCGCCTAATTACTTCTTTCTTTGTTTTAATAGTAACTGTGATTTCTTAGTAGGAAAGAAATTATAAAAGAAGAAAAAAAGTACAGATTCTTTTACAAATAATGCAGATGAAAACTTTTCTCTGTTTTAGGGGAAAACAAAAATTGTCTTTGTTTATTCCTTTTTTTATTATCACTAAAAGTAAAAATTAAATCGAGAACTTTGTTGAATCTTCTTCAGTAAAATAGTAAGTCATATATTCATGTAACGACAAAAAGAAAAAGAAAATTAATACTATACTAGTAGTGCGTATTATTAAAAAGAAAAACCATTAAAGCCAGAATTTGTCTGGAAAATCTACGAACACATTTATTTAAATATCAATTACCACCAACACTAAATCTATGAACACATTTATTTAAAAATCAATTAGCAAAAATTTGAATAAACAAATGAAAAGCCTGAATAAATTTTTTTTCAAAAAAGAGTTTAAGATATATAAAGGAATATGTGCTTAGAGTAAAATGAGAAGAACATGTGTAAGTAGGCAGAAGAAGAAGAAAAGGTGAGAGGGACATGTGAGGTTGGGAAACCAACTCTCCAAACTCAACACAGCTGTTTTCATTTCTTTTTTTTTTTCTTAATTTATTCTTCCTATAATTATTCTCCATTTTTTAAAAAATTATACGTATTAATTTGTGTTAGTTATTCAGATACTGATAATATTTTTGAGGGATGGAAGGTCTTCATACAGACCACATTTATTTTCTCAATATTTTTAACATGAAATTAACTTTATTTTTGACAAAAAAAAAACTTTATTTTGTGTTGGAGAATATATTAGGATTTAAATCATTTAAGTACATGTAGAATAATTTAGTACTATATGCTTTATGTATTTTCACCGTCTAATCAATCACAGATGGTGCTTTATTTATTAAAACTGTCTTACAAACTTAATTTACAATCAAAATCATTTAACTTTTTTTTTCTTCTTCATTTTCTCTTTAATATTTGGGAAAGTGTGGAAGAGATGCACTGATCAAGTCCACTTCCCAAAAACGATGCATGAATTTCACCAAACACATTCACTCAGCATGCTTTTTAATCTATTTATAAATAAATCAAAACAGCATAACAAAATTAGTAAAAAGAATTCTTAAATGGTACAAATAACAGACCAAAATCTAATCATGAGAACCTCAAAAAAAAAGGTTATAAGTAAAATGTTTGTTTACGGTTTCAGGTTCTCTTTTAGATTTTACAGCGGTTGGTTTTTTCACTAACAAAATCTGAAATTCCATACCAGGCAGCCTAGAACAAAAAACTTTTTTAGCTTCTGCTGCGATAATAACTTCCGTTGTTTCTTGCATGAGACTGTTAGCTTCACTTTGCATAACACGTATTTTGCGTACTGCACTTTCAATTAGATCGCCACAGGAGATATACTGAAAAGTAGTCTCTCGAAGCTCTTCAAGAACTTCCACAGTTGATCTAAAAGGAAGCGGTTGGATGACAGGACTGGATTGCTCTCTCTCAAGAGGAGGCCATCTAAATCGAGACTGAGTAGATGGTTCAGGAATAACTTGAACAGTAACAGGTGATTTTCTCCTCTATTCCTGATTAACTCTCTGAGTTTCGAAGCCTCTTTCTCCATGAAAATCTCTGGAATGTGATACTTTATAACTAGATTCTCTATAATTTGACTTTGATCTTTCCTTTGAGTAGAAGTCTCTCTGTACAGGAGGATGTTTCGTATAAGAAGATTTTCTCTGATACAAGGATTTTTGATTATCTCTCTCTACAGGAAGCTGTCTCAAATCCTGAGAGGATCTAGTGGAGCGATGAGAGGCTGGGTGAAAACTCTCAGAAGGTCTGAGGTTAGAATTCCTTTCTCTTTTTCTGTAGGGCCTTTGATAATGATGTTGATCGTTTGTATGGTAGGATCTGTGAGGGGACATCCTTCCGGTTTGACTATGATCAGTTTTATAGGTAATAAAACCAGAGTTTCCATCTTCAGCTGGGGTAGAGATCTCCTCTGAAACCCTTAGAGTTGTCAGGTTCTCGTGAGTTTTTACAGTCTTGATTGAAGGGCAATTTTTGTCATCATGAGACAATCTGTTACAAATTTGACAGTGATTTCTTAATCTCTCACACTCAAAAGAGATGGTAGCATCTTCTCCACTCTCAAACTCTATGATAGTTTCTTTCACCAGCGGTTCAAGCCCATTCACAGCCACTCTAATCTTTGTCATAGTCGATGTAAGTACTTTATCTTCAAATATACCAAGAGCTTGTCCTATTTTCTCTATCACATCCTCATTCCATTAATGGAAAGGTAGGCGTTTGATGTGGATCCAGAATGGAATTTCTGATGGGTAGGAATCTGAAATAACAGGTTCCCACTTTTGGATGATGACCATATATCTTGCAAAATGGTATGGACGATTCTTCAAAACCTTTAACGATTCTTCGTTCTCAAAGCGGAACTGTAAACAGTTATTTCCCAGATCTGAGCCTAAAGCTCTGCCTTTTAGATCCCAACTTTTAGAGAGGAAAGGGATGAGAGACCAGAGTCTCCGAGTAAAAAGCTTGGTTAGTCTTCCTATCAGCGTTAGGGCATTCTCAGAAATGAGTATTGAGGTATCTATGTGAGGAACACAGATTCTCATTTTTGGGACCTCTGAGGTAGCATCAACTATCATCTTTCCTTTTCTCTTAGTAGAGTATCTATGAGCCATACTTTCAAGATGGATTGAAGCTTTGTTTGTTTTGTCAAAAGAGGAAGGCACTAAAATTGTGAGAAAACCTTCTAAGCGGGGCAGATTCTGAGACAGCCTCTCTGTGAAAGATCCTCCTTACAGGTAAGTTTCTTCCTAGTTCAAACCAAGACACATAAGCATCTGGATGTAAACTAGAGATAGTTTGACAGAACAGAACATAAATAAGTTATATAACTCCATCGTGATGGGTTTAAACAAGATAGAAAAGAGAGGGGAGCTCAGGTAACCTCCATCAGAACTTGACTCAGGGGAGAAAACGGGGAGTTTTCCGGTCTGAGTCTTCGCAAAAACCACATGTTAAACAGAAAGACCAGGGGATAAAGAGAACAGACCTTTGGATAAAAGGCAAACAGGGTGGTTGAGACTGCTGGTAAAGAGGAAACCAGGCTGCTGAGACTCTCTAGAAACTCGTGTCTGGGAGAGAAGGCTTTCAAGGGTTTTCACCACCAATGGATAGACTGACTGCTTCAAAGCGTTTCGATAGTGACTTACTTTTACTTTATTAATGGAGAAACTAGAGGAAAGGTGATCCCTACAAGAGGAATCTGGCAAGGTGATCCCTACAAGAGGAATCCGGCAAGGTGATCCGCTGTCTCCCTACATTTTTATCCTCTGTAGTGAGGTTCTTTCAGGCTTATGTCAAAGAGCAGAAGAAAAGGAAAAGCTTAAAGGGGTGAAAATAGCAAGACATTGTCCAAGAATTAATCACCTCTTGTTTGCGGATGACACAATATTTTTCTGTCGGACGGACAAGAAAAACTGCCAAGAACTGATGCATATACTGCAGAAGTATGAGAAAGCATCCGGTCAAAAGATAAACGCAACAAAGTCTTCAGTTTATTTCTCATCCAAAACCCCACAAAATCTAAAGGAGACAGTGAAGCAAACTCTGGGTATCGAGAAGGAAGGTGGGACTGGTAAGTACCTCGGTCTTCCATAACTTTTTGGGCAAAAGAAAAAATACCTTTTTGCTTCCATCTTGGACAAAATCCAAACAAAGGTGAAGTGTTGGTCCACTCGTTTCCTTTCACACGCCGGAAAACTGACTTTGCTGAAAGCAGTTTTATCTTCGATCTCAAGTTATGCAATTTCCTGTTTCAAGCTTCCGGATATTTTGTGTAAACGTATCCAATCACTCCTAACTTGCTTCTGGTGGGATACAAAGCAAAACAAAAAGAAGATGGCATGAATTTCATGGGATAAAATGGCAAAGCCAAAGGCACAAGGAGGGCTTGGATACAAGAAAATACAGAATTTTAACGATGCTCTGCTTGCAAAGCTTACCTGGCGCATTTTGAGAAATCCTTCTTCCCTGCTGGCCAGACAACTTCTCAATAAATACTGTTGGGAACAACCTCTTCTAGAAAGTAAAGCTCCATCCAATTCCTCCCATGGATGGCGAGGGATATTAATGGGAAGAGACCTTCTCCTGCCCAATTTATTAAAATCCATTGGAGACGGCAAGGATACAAACATTTGGCGGGATCCTTGGATTCCTTCAATCCCAGCATTCAAACCTGTTGGTCCACCAAATCAAGACACACATCACTTAAAAGTTGCTGACCTCATTTATCCTGATAAAAGAAGCTGGGATAAAGAGATTATTGAGAAGCTTTTCCCACAGTACCTTCCAGATATCCTTCTAATTCGACTTCCTATAGCTGAAACTAAAGATAAATTCCAATGGAAGCCAACAAAATCATGAGTCTACACCACTAAATCAGGATATTTCAGCACAACTGAAGGAACAGAACCATTACTTAATCAAGAGACTATCTCATCAAATTTTAACTGGTTCAAGCAAATCTGGAACATCCAATGTTCACCAAAAATCAAAACCTTTATGTGGGAGGCTCTGCCCACGAGAGAAAACTGTAGCAAAAGAGGCCTACAAGGTATTCAGGATGTAAGCGCTTTCATTCTACTGAATCAATTTATCATATACTGTTTGAGTGTGAATTTTCCAAACAAGTATGGGATCTCTTAAAATGGAAAAACGAGATTACGACCAATCCACACAGGGTACCAAATCACTTAGAAGCCGCTTTCACAAAGCATCAGTGCCTGATTTCTCTCCCTCCTTATGGCCTGAGAATCGCAACGCCGTATCCCTGGCTCATCTGGAATTTGCGGAAAGAAAGGAATAATTGGATCTTCCAGGAAAAATCCTAACTCCTAGAGAAATTGTTACCAAATCACTGGTTGAGGCAAGAGAGTGGGAAGCCAGCCAAGTAGAAAATGAGAAAAACCCAAAATTACTTACTGCTAGAGCGTCGCCGCCGAACATGAGCTTCGATTTCACCCTCTTCACAAACGCATCTTGGAAATCGGAGTCTAATTTTGCAGGATTAGCTGTAATTCTGCAGAACAACGAAAACCAGAGTGAGCAGTGGTTCTCCTGGGCAAGAAAAAACATCTCCTTAACACTACAAGCAGAAGGATTAGCGATCCTTGAAGCAATTCTCAAAGCAAGGGAATTGAATCTACATAACTTCCAGATCCTCTCGGATTCGAAGGAGTGTATTGAAGCTATCAAAGCTTCTGACCATGGTGAGCTTTTCAGTATCCTTAGTGATATATCTCACTTCTCTAAATAGAATGAAGAAATTTCATCCAACTTTATCTTTCAATCTGGAAATTATTTGGTGGATTCGGTGGCTAAGCAGGCCTTAGAAGTTTTTCAATCTGTAAAAGATAACGCTTTATGTCGGTAATGTTTTATTAATGGAAACTGGTTTGACAAGAAAAAAAGGTAAAATGTTTGTTTTTCCTCTTATACTTAACAATACAAGCAATAGGGTGAGGACTCGAAACACATGCAGTAAAAGAGTAAGGACTTCGAAATCTTTGAGATCACAGCGCAAAACGTAGAACATATGAATAAAACGTACGTATGTAACATCCAAATTTTTAAGAGAATGATAATTCGTAGTTCCTAAGTTGTATAACATTTTTTAGCTTTGCCACTAGCACAAAATATCTGTTAAAAAATGAAGCGACATATACCAATCCGCTACTCTTTAATCAATTAAAAAAGTTGTCCGGATTTTCTTGAGATCATCGTCGTTAGTCTTAATTTGCATTATCATTGATAAAACGTCTCACCGAAATCATCAAAAAGGATCTGAGGAAAGTACATGTGTGTCCATTTATTACACGTTCACGGTTCACTTGATTACAATTTTGATTGACGTTTAAATTGGATATTTTAATGCCAAAGTACAATTATTATTTTTACAGTGGCTCCTGACCTTAGTAGAACATCTTTTGGCCTTTGAAGGAAACAAATGGTCTGAATGAAGACTTCATGCTTTTACAAAAAAAAAAAAAAAAAGAATGAAGACTTCATGTGATCCTCTGTGTATTGTTTTTTTTTCATAACTCCTTTGTGTACATTTTAAAAAAAATCCTTTGTGTATTTCGCTATTCTCTAACAATCAAAATCTCCAATAATTCATTTAGTTTGGAGAAAGAGGGAGAGAGAGAAAGCTATAGTGATAGAACTCAACATCCATTGATTTGGTTGATATAGTTACACGTGTTTCTTTTTTTTCTCCTTTTAATGTTGTTACTAGAGACCAAATTCGTTTGGCAGCAAGTTTAGCTTTTAGATATCTAATTTCTTATATATATATATCGACGGACATGGTGCTCTCCTTGTTATAAATAAAAATAAATGTTTAAGAAAAAAAGTATATTGTTGCAGGAAAAATATATGATCCGTAAATATCATGAAAGGTACATACGATCTTTGAGTGGGGACTACCAAAACAAAGACAACGAAAGAGAGAGAACCGAAGGAAGTAATAAACGCAAAGGCAAAAAAAAAGAAAACAAAAATCAATTTGTGTTCTATGTTTTGCAATCGCATGACCAAACAACAAACCCTACATAATATCTATTCGGAAGCCCCATCGCATTTCAATTTACAAAAATATAATTTCTGGGACTAATATGTTACAGACAGTGATATAATACAAATCCAATATCAAACGTATATTATCCTTTAATCACGTGGATAAATAAAATCACAAAAGTTCAAAGAGAAAATTTAGAAACGCACACACAAACAATGTCACAGCCAAAAAGACAAATCGTTTCATTTCAGATATAATATACAAGTCTGTTGCTTTTAAGCTGAATCTATTCCTCATTTGAAAAACAAAATCACAAACAAACTCTCTCAGTTTTATTCAGCCTCTTGCTTTATGATCTCATCTTCTTTCCTTTTCGCTGAGTTAGAATCCGAAAAACTGGAAAAATGTAACACTATTAGTATATATGAACAGAAACAAATGATGTTGCAAGTTGAATAGCTGATGTTTATGAATGTTTTGTTCTTACCAGCTTCTTCTTCTTCTTCTTTTTCTCAATGTATGCCAAAATCTCCTTCTGGCTCACAAGAGCTTCTTCCAAAGCCTAAACCAAAAAATATACCCGAACTCAATCATCGATTTATAGGTTCAAAATTAGAATTGGTTATATTGTCTGAAACATTTTTGGTAGTTTACGTTTTGCCTACCTTCTTGGTCTCAGTCAACTCCTGCTCAAGCGCTTGAACACGGTTAAGCGCGGCCTGAAGTTTCTCCTCTTTCTCAGATTCGACATAAGCAGGTTTCAAGTCAAGGTACATGCACTTGTCTTCCAGCTCGGCCATACGTTTCACCATCAACATATACTCAGAGCTCGAGACTGGTGCTGCGAATTGAGCTTGATTCTGCTTAGACTTTGTAGATTCCTCGTAACAGACAGAGTTTCCATATAAAGCAGCCTCAGTGAGTTTGCGCGGAACGTCTTTTGATAGCCTCACCATTGCAACAATGCCCATCACAAAGGCCATGACCCCTCCCACAAGCATTCCATCCCCTTTCTTTGGTGCCCCTTTCCTAACGTAACACTCTAGCCCTAAAGAAACTTTAGTGCGTGCAGAAGAAGAAACGCTTAAAAAAAAAAGAGCTAAAAACATGAGTGTATATATATACCTTTAGAGATTGGGAAGTTTTCAGCTTTCTGAGTTTTTGCAGGCCATACCATATCCATTGACTTGTCAATGGTTGTGATTTGCTTCTCATACGCATTGTCTTCATCGATTTTATTCTTGGTTCTCTCAAGGCTCTGCGGGATCAATGGAGAATCTCAGAAACCTTATTCTACTTAGCTGATTGAAAATATATTATTTTCTTTAACTTACTTCCGGAACTGAAGTTGATCTTCCTTGGTCTACATGCTTCTGTTCATCTTCTGAAATCGGTGAGCACTTGGCTTCACGATTTATAGCCACCTGCTTCCATTCAAAAACATGTTTTTGTATGTGTGAGATTCAATTTTTTTTGGTTTAGTCCAATAAATTTAGTTCCTAATTAAGGTACATGATGTAAATGTTAATTACCTTTAGAACCTCAGGATCATTCCATGGACCTTTGTCAGAGCGCATACAACCTCCGTTGGCTTCGCAAGTGCAAGCGCCTCCAAAGAACTCTGGCAACTCACTGTTTACAATACAAAACGTCTAATGAATATTCAAATTTAGACAACAGAACATATATAACTAACGATTTCCGAGAAGCGTGATATTACCTAGCATCGATGACTTCGAGCAATTTGCTATGATATTTGTTCCCAAGAACATGAATCTTTGCTGTGGTCTTGGGATCAAGAAACGATTTAACTGTGCTCCACAAGAGCCGGAATCCAGAACCCGCATTGATAATGAACATCCGGTTCAATGTCTACAAGATAAAGCGGAAGTCAACATCTTAAGCGCTCAGTTATTATTAGCGTTTTCTTTTCATTTTACGTTTAATATCTATTTTTTCCAAATAAATCCACAATCTTTGACATTGTAAAAAACCATTTCTTTGTTATAGCAAAAATATTTTATAACAAATGAAAATGTGACTTTAACAAACAAAAAAAATGTGACTCTTTTAAAAAGGTAAACATTATGTTAGAATTTGAATCAATCGATGTCTAATTAATTAGCTACATGATCTTTGGAAAATTAGATTTTGATGATTGAGATTAAACTATAAATACATACCTCAGGGTAATTGTCATTGTCAATCTTAAGAAGCCTTTGAAGAAGCTCTCTCGCGGATTTGCTGAAGTTCTTAAGGCCCTGATCACTCAGAAAACGCGCACACAGTCAAAACTAACACTTTTGAATTTAAAAAGATAAAGGAAACGGATTTATCGTGCGTACCACGCCTTGCACATCAAGAATAGTTGTGCTCTGATCAATGTGTTTATTTGCCGCGACAGAACAAGAAGGAAACTTGATCTTGAAAGTCTTCTCGAACTCTTTGACATGATATTTCACGTACCGGTCCATTGTTGTCACTTGGAGTAGCTTGTTAGCATCGATTTGACCTAATCTCTCAATGTAAATCGGCCTGCCTTCCTTGTCTACTCCGTGATAGCCTTGAGGGTAGTGCTTCATCACTTCATCGATCTCTTCGAACTCAAAATCCTTCATCACAATTAGAAACATACATTATAGAGCTTTGCAACGAAAATTCACCCACAAGAGATGCAGAGTTGGTCCAACTAAATGCTCCAAGGTTTTAGGATTTACCTCGATGATCGTGTCAGCGCCGAAATCTTTCCTCCATTGAATCATGTCACTCCACATCTGTTTAGCCTTCTCAATGTCAAACTTTCTTGCTCTCAAGAATCTGTTTTATGTTCATTATGAAAATATAAATCTTCGTGATGAAATTCCATATTAACTGATATAAGCATTATAATATGCATCTAAAAAGAAAGGACGCTCTTAAGATCCAAAAATATTTGAAAAGGTATATCTTTATATACATATATGTTTATATATGTGTGTGTATGTAAATGAGATAAATGAAATAAAATATTTAAGTTTACAACTAAAAACATTTTACCTTTAAAATAATAAATATGGAAGTCTAGTTAATATGATTGGAAATTATATCCATTTGACTTTGAACTAATTTTCTCATGGGTTATAATCTTATTGGCTAATACTCCAGTCTAGAATGCAGTAATACTATTTATGATTTGTTTTTTGGTCTCCCAATTAATAAATCTTGTAAACAAGGTAAGACAATAAAGAGATTGAAGAAGAATGATAGGAAAACAAAATTTTATACCGAAGCATCATGTGGAGATCATCTAGTTTGGATGGTAAGAGCTCGTCAAGGACAAGAGCTTGACGAAAAGCATCAAGAGCTTGAAGATCTTCTGCGTCAATGTCGTCCTCAATCGGCACGGACATGACTCTGCTGCTGCTTCTCCGACCTTTTTTCTTGAATGAGTTCTTGAATCTGTTCGATGCATTTATCGCTTTCTTCTTCAGCGAAGACATCTTCGCTATCTTCCTCTCTTCCTCCGACATCTCTATTTCTGATTTACAAATTCTATTTGCATTAGTCTTAAGAAATAATTACATGATTAGGGCAATATTTGAAATTACTAACCAGGTTTGGTCTCAGCCATGGTTAGATGAATTCAAAAGCACTCTGTTTCACACGGCAATCAGATACCTACCAAGACAATATTGTAAAGATCATTCAAGAAAAGTTTAGATAAACTTGTATGAGAAATGATCAGATGAATCTAAAGAATCAAGATGAGTAAAAAACCAAAATGTGTTTTACGATCCAAAGATGAGAAAGCTAGAGAAATGAAATGAGAGAGTGTTTTTTTTTTATTACCTTATTGGAAGAGAGTGTTTGGGGAGAGGTAAGGGAGGTTGAAGATAATGGAGAGGCTCATTTGAAACAAGGTGAAAACATGTAGACAACTCTTTAGTTATGATTCTAACAATCTATATATTGACAGGGTCCTAGAATTTTTGATAATATATAAATACTTTTACGAATTTTTTAATTTATTCTTTTAAATAAATAAATATATAGTTATTATAAACTAATGAACAACCAATCGTTTCTAACTAAAATAAATAAATAAATAAGAGGGAAAGATGTCTTTGTTATTAGGCGAAGTGCAGCCCACTACTGCAACATTTTGTCAATGTATAAAAAATCTTGATGTCAACCCAAGTATCTCATGATATTATTTTTATTTGTAAGGTACGGTTATCCAGCAAATTTAAACATTTACACATACAGTGAATTTTGTTTATGGTTACCAAATAAAAATTATCATTATACAGTTTATTAACAATAACAAAATAATTTATATTTAAGGAAATAATTGCATATAATACATTCAAATAGTTTCATATTTGTAAATAATATATACATCATCACATGCTGATATTCCCCACAAACGGTGCTCAGATACATAATTGTTTCTTTTGTTCACATATAGCATTCACAATTATAGGTTCATACAAGAATTATAACATTGTACAATAATCCAAAAATTCGATCTAATAATAAGTGATACATATGACAAACTATTTTAATATTAACTAGTCGTTAAAATTTAACTTTGGAATCGTTTATCCATGTTCATATAACAGTACTTTGGATCCAATTTATAGTAATATATTTATAAAATACTCTTCGTCTTTGCAGGTACATGTCCGTTGCGCCATGCTGACTGAGATGGATTGACGCTGGCGGAATCCAGTGGCTGCGAAGGTGTTGCGGAATCCAGGCCACTGAAAAGGACTATTCCAGGCGCTTTTCAACGCTTCGACTACTGTTGGGTCTCCCATGATTCCCATGATCCTCATATCCCTCCTGAGCTTATGGGCCGGTCAATTACTTTTGTCGGTCCGTTATTTTTCCCTTGTCTTTCTTGGTCGATTATGTGCCATACATTATCGACGTAGAGTCGTAGTTAAGAACTGTACTATTTTCCCTCTCTTAGTTTTTTTCATCTTGGGCTTTCCAATAGAAATTTTAACAAGACAGCACCTGAGCTGCACATTCTTTTTGGATTGGTCAAACAACACCATTCCTAGTTCTATCCAAGTTGTAATTTTCCCGGTTTTTGCTATTCAAACATTTTGTATATATTTTATCATTTAATATAATTATCACATTTCATCAAAATATATATATATATATATATATATTTATAAAATACATCAAATTAATCTAAATCATTGATTGAATAAACCTAAAATAATCTACTAGATATATAAAAGCATGAAATTAGCGAAAGTTGACAAACAAAATTTTGTAAGTTAGCAATAAAAGGGCCTGTATCCGGTCCATTTGAGGCCCAATATATTAATGGGTCGATTTCCATTTTTTTGTTTCTTTTAAACGACTCAGTGTGACTCGCCGTCGTCTCCCGCCGTTTTATATCCTCTTCGAAAGCCCCGACTCCGAGCGGCCAAAACGCGGCGTTTCACTCTTTCTACACGCTTGATTTTAAACTCTTCTGAATCTGTTATGCGCTTGATTTTTTCTCAAGGTTAGGGTTTTGGAATCTCAGGTTGCTGGAGTGATTCTGTTTTGGCTGTGTAAAATCAATTTGATTGTTTTTTAGCCTCTGTTTGCAATTATGAATGTGTAGATTCACTCTGAATGCGGATTGAAATTGGTGAACTCCAATGAGGTTAAATCTCTGTCATTGTTTTGGGGACTTATCACATTATTCAGACACGTTTATATGAGTTTGGTCTTGAGCGTTTTGTCTTTTTTTTTCTTTTTCCTCCTCACGTTTACACGTTTTGTCCTTCAGCTATCAGAGCTCGAAGCTTACCCACTTTTAACTGACTTCATCTTTGAAATCCTGTAAATTTCGTCTGAAATTTTTGGTTTTTCTTTTTAGGTGTTTGCCAAATCCCGCAAAGATTCTACCTTTCGCGTTTAAATCGGTCAGTGGTGAACTTGACTTTGTCGCAATTTACTTGGTTTTGTGTTCTATTGCCCTATGTCTACCTTTACTTGTTGAGTTAGAGTTAAATAAGTGTTTATGTATGAGTGTGTTAATTCTCAACTTCTCTATATGTTCAATTCTCAGGCTTTGCTGCCTTTGTCTCCAAGGTGGCTCTGTAAAGTTTCTCCCAAGCCATCCTCATTGGCAAACATCTTCAAGATTTCAATTTCAACCATGACAAGCACTCTCAATGGTAATGTGATCGTGGCTTCAAAGCTTCAGAGAACTTACCAAGTTGTGGTAGCTGCAACCAAGGAAATGGGTATTGGTAAAGACGGAAAACTTCCCTGGAATTTGCCTACCGACCTCAAATTCTTCAAGGATTTAACTCTAACCACTTCGGATTCCTCTAAGAAGAACGCTGTTGTAATGGGTAGGAAAACGTGGGAGTCTATTCCCTCAAAGTATAGGCCACTCTCTGGCCGCCTCAACGTTGTATTAACTCGTTCTAGAGGTTTCAATATAGCCAACACTGAGAATGTTGTAACTTGCAGTAGCATAGATTCTGCGCTAGATTTATTAGCTGCACGTCCATATAGTCTGTCCATTGATAAGGTGTTTGTAATCGGAGGTGGTGACATACTGAGGTGTGTGTTCTTTACTCAAGATTCTCATTTTTATGTGGTTTCCTTTTTCTTTGATTGTCTTGACAGTTGAAGTATTGTAGGGAATCGGTGAATAGACCGCGCTGTGAAGCCATCCACTTAACTGAGATTGATACAAGTATTGACTGTGATACATTTATTCCCCCAGTTGACACTTCTGCATATCAACCTTGGTGTTCGTCGTTTCCAATATGTGAAAATGGACTTCGATTTTCCTTCACGACTTATGTTCGTGTAAAGAGTTCTTCTGCTGGTGAATCTTCTGATGAACGTGATGAATCACAGGCCCTTCAAGTTGATTGGAAGAAGTTTTCATCTTTTCTCCCTAAGATGATTTTTGACCGGCATGAGGAACTCCTCTACTTGACTCTGGTCAAAGAGATAATCTCAAATGGAAACTTAAAGAACGATAGGACAGGGACTGGCACATTATCTAAATTCGGCTGTCAGGTGAGTTACTACCTCTTGATATGTATCTGAATGTCTTGTTCTGGTTTGCAAACATTAAGGTTAACTAATCTCCATATCTTTGGATCCACAGATGAAATTCAACTTACGCAGGAATTTTCCACTTCTGACGACTAAGGTATGCTCACCTTTACAATGCCTTTTCATGTTTTAAACCCAAGAGAGTTTGCTTTGTCTTCTCCACAGATCCAAGCTTACAAGATCTGTTTGCATTTTACTTAAAAGAGAGTTTTCTGGAGAGGTGTTGTTGAGGAACTTCTATGGTTCATAAGCGGTTCAACGGATGCAAAGGTAAGAAAACAGATCTTTTATCATTATCTTCATGCCTTAAGCACATTTGGAGCGTATGAAAATGAACTATATAGTTTCGCTGAGAAATTTGTGTAAGTGGCAGGTACTTCAAGAAAAGGGTATCCGTATATGGGATGGGAATGCGTCGAGAGCCTATCTTGATGGGTAAACTTTAATTCGGCGTTTTTCTTTCAGAACTTGAAACTTTTTGGCCATCACACTGATATATTGAACACTTTTGATTTCAGTATTGGACTGACTGAGAGAGAGGAAGGTGACCTTGGACCCGTTTATGGATTTCAATGGAGACACTTTGGTGCTAAGTCAGTAGCTACTCTGTTGTCTCTTGGCTTTTCTGAGTTTTGGCAAAACATATTTCTCTGTTTTAGCCATTTCGTTTAATCTCTTTCTACAGGTACACAGATATGCATGCTGATTATACTGGCCAAGGATTTGATCAGCTCTTAGATGTAATTAACAAGATCAAGAATAATCCTGATGATCGACGAATCATAATGTCGGCTTGGAATCCTCCTGATCTTAAGTTGATGGCACTTCCTCCATGCCACATGTTTGCACAGTTTTATGTTGCAAATGGAGAACTTTCATGTCAAATGTATCAGCGCTCAGCCGATATGGGTCTCGGTGTACCGTTTAACATTGCCTCATACTCCCTTCTTACATGCATTCTCGCTCACGTCTGTGGTAACGTTCAAATTTTCAATACAAAAAGAGCAAATTTATGATTTCGAATATCTGTGATCTATTGATATTTTGTTGACATTATGCAGATCTTGTTCCTGGTGATTTTATCCATGTGATTGGAGATGCTCATGTTTACAAAAACCATGTCAGGCCTCTGCAAGAGCAACTTGAGAACCCACCAAAACCTTTTCCTGTGAGTATATACGGACACGTGAATACATGATCGCTGATTCTTAGTTTTGTTTGAGTTTTATGAATGCATGATCTACCAATAGTTCGTTGCAACTATATCCTTACTTATCTTTTGGGATATTTACAGGTTTTGAAGATAAATCCGGAGAAGAAACATATAGATTCTTTTGTTGCGGATGACTTTGAGCTCATTGGCTATGATCCTCACAAGAAAATAGATATGAAAATGGCGGTTTAGCCCCTAATTCTCCGGTGCTATTCAGTCAGAACTTCATAGTTAGTATCGACGTAGTTTTCTTTTTACTAAGTGGAGAATCAAATCGTTTAGAATAAGAGAATTTTATCATGAACAAAGTAAAGTTGGAACTAAACTCAAGAAAAAAAAATCCTTTCATGAACAACTGAATATTTTTCATGAGATAACTTTTTGATTTTAGCTAAAAAGAAACTTGATTCTTCTATTTTTACAAATATTACTTGTATGAAACAGACCATGAACCGCAGAATGATATCATAGTAGAATTAGACCCATAAGCTATATTCTTGATATGATGACTTCTTATTACTGTTTATAAAATATGCGGTTTAACTTGAAAATGAAATTAGGCTCGTATAGCTTAGCAAAAGTTACTCACGCTATATGCATGGTTTACAGATGATGCACAGCCGACGTGAAGATATTTTTGTTTAGTTTAGATAGTCTACATCCAAGAATCCTAAGGGAATTTATTTCCTCTACCAAAATATCTAGACAATGCTAATTAGACAATTCTAGTTGATTCGGTTAACAATAGATAAATTATGCCAAAGGAGAGATTCTAAATAATATTTTGTCTAAGTAAACTGAGCAAATGAATGGGATGCTGATGAACCTAATATGGACAATACGTTATGGTATAAATTCTGCCTCCTCAATCTTGTCATGTTGTATATGCATATATTGGATACTTTCTGTCATTTTTTCAATTTATATATATGGTGACTATGAAAGCAGGTTCGGTTTGAAATGTCTTGGTCAATAAAATTTTTTATACAAAATACTCTTAAGTTCAAACCCTATATATTTAACTCAACATGTTTAAATAGAAAATATGATGTGTAAAGTGTTAATGTTGTCGATGCGTCATTACTCGAGTTCAACCCGTATAATTCATGTTATCGAGAATAAAAAAAAAAGGGCAAGTAAAAGATAACAATTAAAATATTTATTACTTTTTTCCCAATAATCATCTAGTCACATGTAAGTAAAACGTATAAATATAATAAAATAAACAAAAGTACAAGTATTTTATATTAGATATACAATATGTTCCTTACAGGTTTATGCATATCTCACGTGTATCCTTCGTAGATTGGTATCAATCTTTCTCATCCAAGCGTATCTTGTCTCTTCACCTTTCCAGATATTTGGTTCCTAACACGTCAGATAAGATCACCTCACTCAGTTACAAAAGTATAGTTCTAGTATTAGTCTTACTTAAGCGATTTGAAACCAAAAAACAAATCTATTATTACTAAGAGAGCAGGGTTATAATTATACTATAAATGTTTTGTTTATGTAAAATAATACATAAATAGCGGGTTACTAGAAAATTTATATGTTTTAATATATAATGATATTTATTTTGCTTGCATATAATTATAGTTGTAAATATGTAATGCATACTAATTAGCGTGTTACTAGAGAATATATGTTTATCTATTATAGATGTGCATTTCTACGTGAGTGCGTTAGATAGAAATTTATAGGATGGTATTATGTTTTTCAGTTTAAAAGTTTTGTTTCCGGCTTCATCCAGTTTTAAAGTTAACAGCGATACAATATATAAAAACAAATTCCTCAAAAAAAACATTAAAAAAATAACACACAATCCATAGAAGAAATGTTATTTTTAAGCTTTGTATGATAATTGAATAACTATTGATGAATATCTAAATCATTAAAAAGTCTATCTTAACTCCAAAACCGGAATATATCGTATACACAAAAAAACAACCACATAATTGTATATTAATAAAGATTTCTCAAAAATGTTTGACGTCATTTTGCCAATTACTAATTAATGTTCTTGTGATTTTGATGCATGCTCTTATCGAACATGCTTGAAATATAGCCTTACGTAATATATGTCTTGGCATAAATTTTAAGCATGTCCCATACCTAATCTTTAGTTAGTTCAAATATCAAAGAATCAATGCTCTAGTACTGTTGGCTTATCAATACATTTTTGCATGCAAATAAATAAGTTATGGGTGAAAGGGTATTTCTGCACTTACAATGGGATCTAAATATTCCCAATAAAACTGAGACCTAGATCGATGACGTGACGACATATATAGTACCAACAATTATCTCCTCTATAATGCTTTCTATTCCCTTTTATCCATAACGGCATAACCCTAATGCTATCCAGCATTTGGAAACACCATTTATATGCTTTCCTATTTACTTTCTGTAAACTCTATACAAATTAGGCATTAGTTAGTATATCGAATATTTGATACTTTAGTTTAACTAATATATAACATCAGAACTAAATTCGAGGTGTGTAATCAAATTTTATCTCTGCGTTTAACAGTTAATTTCCGACTATCACCATTTGTATGTTCTCAAACCTATTTCGGTATGTATATTTTCCTATCGTCAAACTGTTAAGACACTACTTTGGAACATTCAGAAATTTAATTGACTGCAACTGTAAATCACGACGAGAACTTTACTTGTGTTTCGTCCGTATTCCTGTGATATTGAAAATTACTCCTCAATTGTTCACACATCTTTAAATGATTTTACGTCATACACGCATAAAAAGGTGAATTATAATATATTAACTATATTTTGGTGATATAGATGATTCTTTTTCTTTTTTTTTGGGTCAACCGGTGATATAGATGATAAAATCAAATATTTATATTTTTTTCGTATGCACGACCATATTTACAATTATTATGATGGTACATCGATCAGATGGACTCAGTTTTACCCCAACTAGGTAAGAAGTCTCCTCTGGTGTAATCCATGAATCCAAACGATTCAAACAACAGTCAGCATAATAGAAACTTTAGTTGCAATGTTTTGACGTCCATGTCTGTGGATTCTTAGTTTCTTACTATGTCAATGGCCGCATTGCTATCTTGGAGAGTTCGTACGACTTGAATAACTAGTCTCATAAATTTCTTCATTTAATTTATTCTGAAAGACCAAATCATTTATCGTTCGGTGGAAATAACTAGTGATATTTTACAAATATTATATTTAAAAATTAGAATGACTATGACAATGGAAAACTCTAACTTTTGGTTAAAATTTTACAAGCGTCATAAATACAGGTGATATTTAGTTCTATGAATGTTTTCAATTTTCAAACTATACAATCTCACTAACCCGCACTTAATGTACCAATTTAACTCATTACAAGTAGGCCATCTCAGATTAAACATACAATTAAAAAGCAAAAGTAACATCCAATTAATACGATTTGTTGTATTTACTTAAACATCCTTAAAGGATTACAAGGGTTAAAGACAGAGATTTTCTAAGGCAAAGTTACAACATTACGAAACAGAGGATCCAAGTTTATAACCAAAAGGAAAAAAAAAAAAGACAGAAACAAACATTCACTAACAAAGAGGATCTAGATTATCAAGTGTTCTTCATCCTTTTGAATCCTCTTTTGTCTCGCGATGAAAGCTTCAATCTTTGTCCTAAATTGCTCGTTGCTCATTCCATCTTCTGGTTTCTTAACTCTCACCACTACTTTCTTGTCGGAGTCACAAATCCTCAGATGTTTCTCCGACACATACCTCTTCATGACTTTCCCACCATTGGTACTCTCCAGCGGCTGAACCGCCTCAAATGCTTTCTGCGATTGGCTTCTCTCGAAATTAACCCTTTTCACTCCACTCGGCTTCTTTAGCTGTTCTGTTTTCGTCTCATAAACTTCGGATCTCTTCTTCTCACTCTTGTGAAGAAATTCTTGGTAAAGATCGTTGCTTGCAGCTTCCGTTGTTGTCTTTGAAGGCTCGTGACTTGTGCTGTATCGTCCGGATTTCGCAAAAAGAGTAATTACAATTGCATTTCCGATGAAGAAAACGAATCTCGGGCTAACGAGAAACACTGCTGCTTCCCTGAAAATGTCACCGGAGAGTTTCAAAGAAGAGAAAGAGAGCTTGGAGATCAAGATTAGAAGAAAAAGCAGCTCGATCACTCTGAACAAGTTCGTGAACGATCTTATTGCTTGAAAATTCAAGATTCCTCTAGATTTCTCCATCGTCAAGTGTTGAAACTTAACTGAATCCATCAAGATGATTTCTTGCAAAAAGAAAAACACAGGAAACAAAAACAAGAAAAGGGGCTTAAAGGGATCGTGGGAGTTATTTAGGTCACTCGAAAGAAGTGATATTTATGGAAACGAAGTGAGAAGCAGAGAGTTTTGCCATCAAAAGATGAAACAGAGGAAGAAGAACAATAGCCATGGTGAACAATGACCAGTTTGTGCAGTTATGTTTCATTAAGATGAGGATTGAGGAATATTTATTTGCTGATCTCCGTTTTTGTTAGACCTATTTTTATTTATGTGTTTTTTTTTCCTTGGGTCTGTCTTGTAGGTGTTGAATTGAGTTGGTTACGCTTATTATTTATAGACTAAGGATACATCTATCATTAAAAAAGTTTACTTTAATCTATATTATTGCAATATAATGTAGAAAATGCTATTCTCTCGAGAGATTTTATTTTGGAAAAACATCTAAATAGGTTGTACTATTTATTTGTTTTTACTTTCCAATTGTGAACAGCATTTTCTTGCTTTTGTTTTTTACTTTATCCACAAAATTATTCTCAATGCTCCCAAAAGCTGTCCTTGCTATTTTTCATCGCCCATGAGGTCATTACCAATCACATCTTCTTCTCATTCCCTGATTTGTTTTCATCATTTATTCGATATTTTCTTCATATAATGTTTTACATACAAATATATGTGCAGCTTCTAGATAAATCTGAAGATGCTAACTTTAACTTAATAAAAAATAATGTGAAAGATTAACACATAAATTTATCGAAAGATTTGTAAAAGTTTTTGTCGAGCTTAAGTCCATTTAGACTAAAATTCTTTTTACATCTATTTAGACTCATATTTTTATTTCAAAAAGTGTCGTTTTGTGATTTCAACATAATTTTTTAGCAAAAAAAAAAAAACTCATTTGTCCTAATTATTATTAACAACAATGTAAAACATAACAAAATTTTAAGAGTCAATATAGAGGTGCTTTGTCTGCCCACGCCAAATCACATCTTCTGCAATAACTTAATGCTTAAATGTTGAGCTTTTGAATCTAAAGACGATATACACAACCAATATATAATTAAAACGTTTGCGTTTATAGAAGCGTGCAAAACATTACAAATTTACAAGCAGAAGCAGTTACTTAAAAAAAAGCATTCTATTAAAGTGGAGAATACAGTTGGAAGCTGTCAAATATAATCTAAAGGTAATGCAAAGAGTTCTTTGGTACAAAAGAAATGTTACTTAATTCAAAACTGACAAGAGTCCTACTATCCCTGATCACCTATGATGATCTTTTTTTGTGATTTTAATCGTCACATTTTAAAACATATGTTAGTAGGATTAAGATGTTTTTAAAAAAAAAAGCGACGAATTTCTATTGTGAAAAATTTGTTACACTTCAATCGTCTCATCCACATCAACCATCTCTCTTTTAGCTGGCTATTGCCTGTTGGTTTATGAGGTTCCAACATCGTTTTTTATAATGTTTGTACTCATTGAAACGTCTAAATTATATGTAAGTTATTCATAGATCATAATATACAAATCCACACGTCTACATAGATAATACTGGAAAATCGTAGTATATGTCAAATTACGTACACGTGAGACGCTAGACTCAATATATCTATGTCTAACTACATGTACACACATGCAACTGTAAAAACTATATATATCAGTAGGCGTTGTCGACAGAAAGTTTTGGTCAATAAGAAAACGAAATTAACAGTCATAACCTTCTTTTCTTTTCTTTAATACTCTTTGGAAAGGGTTAAAAAAAAAAAGCGCAAGCTGAAAGGCCACAATTAGCCCCCAAAAAATCTGAAAGGGCATTATGGATTGGGATTTGAATGTAAGAAGCCCTTTTTTTAGTTTTAAAATGTTTAGTTAATAATTGAGAAAAAAACTATCATACTCGAATTATTGATATAATCAATTTTTAACTCTTAAATTTTGAAATCAAAAACTAAAGTAAATATCATGTCTCTTTAAAGCCTATATGTTGTTTCTGAGATTAATTTCTTTTAAACTATTAATTCACTTAGCACTTTTATAAGATGATAGGAAAAAAAAAATTAAGTTTTATATGTACGTCTTTCCAAAATGGGTAACAAAATTATTCAAATAACAACAAACAACATCATACGAAATATATAAAAAGCATATATCCAAGAAACTTATTTTGTTGACAAAAAATAAATTAGTTTCATATCCCACAAAATATGAAAATACATTCCAAAAATTATACAGATTTTCCCAATAGATCTAGAAGATTATCTTCTAGCAGAAAGCCCATTTGGCAATATGGAACACTTAATGAGAGTGTTTTCCTTCTTCACTAAGACATACTCAAACATTATACACTTTCTGTCTCTTTTTTTTGGGGTCTCTCTTTAATAATTTATGAACTTTAACTTTGCTTTTCCGTAATATGAAAGACCCCATCTTGTTAAAACAATGCAATTAACTTCTCTTTTTAGAGTTTTTGAGTCACCAATCTTTCTATTATGGACATGATTATTTATAAAAAGAAATTTTGAATTTATATGGTGGCTGGCGGCTAAGTTGATAAAACTCTCCAATTTCTTTAGATTATCCATTTGTTTCGTAGACTTTTTAGTATCCAAAATCTTCTCTCCTTTTTTCTTCAGAATTATGGCGCTTATGAAACTTTTCTTGAATACAATTTTAAATGTGAAAAGGTGGAACTTATATACGTATGGTCCCTCGTAAAAGAAAAAAGTCATATACGTATGGTCCTTGAGCAAGTAGCTTTTATTTGATTCTGGAATATATGCTTCTAGTGAAACACATTATCCACATATTAATGGCATAATTCATTGTTGACTTACTCGATCCATTGTAATGAAACATAACACGATATTTTGGAAATCTATTGGACACCTGATGATTTTGTGCTAAATTTACTAATTTACTAATCTTTCCTAAGATGTATTGTACATTTAAAAGATATCCATTAATCTAACAAATGGAGGATATCTTGTGTATGTATAGCATACTAATCCACAAGTAGGTATATAGGCTCGATATGTATTTCTAAAGGTTTGATTGGTTCGGACTGTTACTGGAAGTTTTAATTTAAAATTTTTTATTGCAATAAAATTGGCTATAAAATTATGGTTATGCCTTGGCCATATTTAGCATACATCTCCATGAAATAAAACTACCTATACCGAATCCACCATCAATTGGAAACCCAGCATAATCGAATCATATAAGATACAAAGAGTTTATGAGGAAGAAGGAGCTCACGAGTCACGACTCTCTCACATTCTAACTCTCTTCTATCTCCTTTTCTCTAACATTGTCTTGTATAAGTTTTAGACAATATAGAAATATTACATTTCTAGATATGGCAATAGTGATATTCGTAGATACGATTGTACACAAAACCCTAATTGTATTTCTATATATAGTTGGCATATATGAAGATTACTCTCTACGGATATCACTATGTCCATATCTAGAAATGTAATATTTCTATATTGTCTAATATGTAAGATAATATGAATCTCCGTAGAGAGCAGTCTTCATATATGTCAATTATATATAAGGATACAATTAGGGTTTTGTGTACAATCGTATCTACGAATATCACTATTGTCATATTTAGAAATGTAATATTTCTATATTGTTTAATACTCCCCCTCAGTCGGAGCTGGAGGTTCACGAATGCTCAGGCTGGACCGAAAATCAATGAACAATGGTGATGGCAATCCCTTAGTGAAAATGTCAGCATATTGTTGAGCAGATGGAACATGAAGCACCCGGACTTGACCCATAACAACACGTTCATGGACAAAGTGGATGTCGATCTCGATGTGCTTCGTCCGTTGATGTTTAACCGGATTAGATGCAAGATACACGGCACTGATGTTATCACAATACACAATAGTAGCTCGAACTAAGGGTACGTGTAATTCAAGTAACAAATTGCGGAGCCATGCGGATTCAACCACGGCATTAGCCATTCCTCGGTACTTTGCCTCAGCGCTTGAGCGAGAGATGGTGTGTTGCCGTTTAGAAGACCACGATATCAGATTATCACCAAGGAACACACAATACCCAGAAGTAGAATGGCGAGTAGTGGGGCAGCCAGCCCAGTCCGCATCCGAATAAGCAATTAAGGTTGTTGCAGCAGAGCGGTAGAGATGGAGACCGAGAGAGATAGTCCCTTTGATGTAACGAAGGATGCGCTTTAAGGCGTGGAAATGTATCTCACGAGGGTCATGCATAAAGAGACAGAATTGTTGTACAGCGAAGGAAATATCGGGCTGTGTAAGCGTGAGATATTGAAGTGCACCGGCTAAGCTTCGGTAGAGATGAGGATCGGCGACCGGAGGTCCAGCATCAGCAGCTAACTTCGCATGTGTATCAACCAGAGTGAGGCACTAGTTACAGCTGCTCATGTTGGCACGAACAAGGATCGCATTAGCGTAAAGCTTTTGATGAAGGAAGAGACCGGTGGAATCTCTAGTCACGGTGATGCCAAGGAAGTGGTTGAGTTGACCGAGATCTGTCATTTTAAACTCCTTGTGGAGTGACTAAATGATGGAGTCAAGAAGCTGAGTGGTCGACGCAGTGAGAACAATATCATCGATGTAAAGAAGAAGATAGGCGAGCTGCGAGCCATGAGAGTACACAAAGAGAGAATGATCGGAGACACTTTGCTTAAAACCAAGCTGTTTAGCGTACCATGCTCCGAGTGGTCATGGAATGAGAAGGAGGCAACGAGGGAGAAGGTGCTACAGGTGGATTAGGAGATGGAGTGGCTGAAAGTTGAATTGGAGGTGGCGGAAGAGGAAGAGAGGAAGCTGACGGTATGGGACGATCGTTTAAGGTGGAGAAAGGGAACACAGATTCGTCAAAAATGACATGATGAGATATGATAATCTTTTTAGTGGAGAGATCAAGACACACGTAGCCACGATGATTAGAAGGGTAGCCAAGAAAAACATACGGTGAAGAACGAAGAGTAAGTTTGTGAATAGATGTAGGAAGAAGGTTGGAAAAACATAAGCAACCAAAAATACGAAGATGAGAGTAAGATACCGGTTTGCGAAAGAGCTTGGTGTAAGGAACTTCTTGACTAATAAAAGATGAAAGAGCGATGTTCAGCAAGTATACTGCCATATGGAGGGCTTCGACCCAGTAAGTACAGGGCATCTTTGCTTGAAAAAGAAGACAACGGACCATATTATTAATTATGCGTAACATTCATTCAGTCTTTCCATTTCGTTGGCTCGTGTGGGGACACGAGAAGCGCACGGTGGTACCTTCGGTGGCAAGGTAATCAAAGAAAATGCGATTGTTGTATTCGCCGCCGTTGTCACACTGAAGAGACTTGATGTTGCATTGAAATATGTCTTGACATACGGGAAAAAATGGAGATACCTGCTGAACGTATCGCTCTTATGTTTTAACGGATAAATCCAAATAAATTGTGAGAAATGGTCAAGAAATAGAAGATAATATTTTATTCCACTCAAGCTTAGAATAGGAGAAGTCCAAATATCAGAGTGAACAATATCAAATGGTTTAGAAACAACAGAAATAAAAGAATAGAAAGGTAGGCGAGTTTGTTTTCCAAGTTGACATGCATGACATATATGATCAGCTTTTTGAAAAGAAAACAGAGTACATGCAGAAGAAGCAAGATGACGGAGATCAGAAGCGTTGATGTGACCCATACGTTTGTGCCATATGTGAGAATCATTTGAAGAAGTAGTGAGAGTGAAATTTTGGGTTGGAGAAGACACAGAGTAAAGGGGACCCGAGCTGTTACACCAGAGGAGCTTGGTCCGAGTGTGAAGATCCTTAACACAAAAACCAAAAGGGTCAAATTCAATGGAACAATTATTGTTAGAAACGAATCGACGAACTGAAATCAAGTTCTTGACAATAGAGGGACAAACAAGAATATTTTTGAGATGAAAAAGACGTGAGGGAGAGGAAAGAATACCATGACCAGTATGAGTGACATGGATCCATTACCGACAGTAATCATAGGAAGAAAGCTCGAATTAAAAGTAGAACATAAGTTACCTTGATCAGTCACATGACTTGTTGCACCCGTATCCATGAACGATCCACCTTTATTGGGTTCTTGGAGAGTCATCGTATTGAAGGCATGAGCAAGAGCTGTTGGGACGTATGGTGACTGGTGGGAGTGCATCGTTGACGGAGGAGGATGAAAAGCAAAGTGAGCCTCATTGTGTGGACCCGTCGGGTAAGGTCCGAGAATGCCCGTCGCTGGAGTTGGTGGCTGAGAGTAGTAAGAGGGACGGAACATATCAGCAACTTGATGTGGAAGAAAGGTGTATGAAGACTGTGGAGGTCCATAGTGCCACGGCTGCTATGAAGAGTACTGAGGTGAGTAGGTGTTGTTGTAGTGTCGCAAACGTCCACCGCGGTTGTGACGTCCTCCACGGCCACGACCACGACCACGACCACCACGGGAAGAGAACTCGGGCTGGTGCTGCTGACGGTGGTTGTTTGTAGTTGACGTGAGGAGCACGTCAGAGGAGGAAGATTGGTGCGAGTTGGTGGCACTTGGTCGATTCTTGTTTCCAAGTCGATCTTCTTCCATAATGAGCATCAATCGAGCAGTGACAAACGTGGGGAAAGGTTCTCGATGTTTAATGACGTTGATGATGCTATCATACTTGTCACTCAAACCGTTGATCCTTGCCTCTAACATTCGTTTCATACTTGAGTTACACGTACCCTTAGTTCGAGCTACTATTGTGTATTGTAATAACACCAGCGCCGTGTATCTTGCATCTAATCTGGTTAAACATCAATAGACGAAGCACATCGAGATCGACATCCACTTTGTCCGTGAACGTGTTGCTATGGGTCATGTCCGGGTGCTTCTTGTTCCATCTGCTCAACAATATGCCGACATTTTCACTAAGGGATTGCCATCACCATTGTTCATTGATTTTCGGTCCAGCCTGAGCATTCGTGAACCTCCAGTTCCGATTGAGGGGGAGTATTAGACAATATAAAAATATTACATTTATAGATATGGCAATAGTGATATTCGTAGATACGATTGTACACAAAACCCTAATTGTATCCTTATATATAGTTGGCATATATGAAGATTACTCTCTACGGAGATTCATATTATCTTACATAGGTAACCCACGTAACAAGGCCACTTTAGAAAGGGCCAACGAGAGTTGAACCTAAAGCTAATAAACATGAGCCCAAATGATGAGTTCATGTTCATCATAGCTTCACCTACTACAAAATTACAATTCCTAGAACAGAACCTAGAACTAAGCCTTACTTTACCAAGTAGTGTATGAATTAAACGTTGCTAAGTAACGGAATTGCAAAAAGAGAAAAATACAAATAAATGAAATAGAATGTGAGATGAATAATTGCATAAATCCTTATAAATTTTATTAATTTTGCAAAATCACATAATGAATGTTAAAGAATTTAGAAAATGTTTGACTAATAAAAACATACTAGGTGATTTCCGCGTTATACGCGGGATAAGATGTTTATAATATTTTTTAGAAAATTAATAAATTAAATAAATATTTCTAAATATTTTAATAGTATATTATTGTATAAATAATTGAAATTTAAAATTAATTTTTTTTACATATTTATGTTACTAATTAATTATTTAGTTAAAACAATATCTTTTTAAAATAAAATTGTAAAAACCAAATTTAGAAAACAATAAAATCAGTTATAATTTTATAGAATATTTACTTACTCGATTTAATCAAATTTAGGAAACAATAAATCAGATATAAATTTATGGAATATTTACTTATTCGATTTTCTATAAATAAATAAAATTGATTTAGGTAAGTTTATAATCTTTAAAATAAAGACAGATTATATATGATTGATCTAATGACATCCCCTATATATTATTTGGGAAGTACATTTATAAAATAAACATTAAAAGTGTATATATTTACATCACTTTGTCATTACATCAAAGAACAAATTTTAATCTCTCATTAAGGGTATTTTAGTCATTAGTTATTATGTGATCATTTAATTAGTATATAAAAAATAGGTCATTAGTATATAAAAAATCGATAATTGGTTTTAAAAATCGGAACTAACTAACTAATTAGTTAACATTTATATTTAATAGTTTTATATGGAAATTAGTATATGAAGATCAGTAATTATTATGTTAACTTAAAAAATCGGTAATATTATTAGTTATAAAATCAGTTTTATTTATGAGATAATTTACTTGATAATAATATTTGATTCAAATATGAAAATTATTTACGAGATAATTTACTTGATAATTATTGTTTCTTTGAACAATAAAAACAAATATTTTCGAATATATAATCTCCTATATATTATTTGGAGAGTACATTTATAAATAAACCTTACAAAATGTTAATAATTACATCACATTGTCATTACATCTAAAAACAAATTAAAATCTCTCATTATGGGTATTTTAGTCAATTAATTATCATGTGATCATTTAATTAAATATTAAATTAATTATTTATAATTTTTGTTTTAAATAATTTATTTATTTATTTATTTTGAAAAAAGTCAAAAATAGATTTTGCGAAGATTTTGTTGATTTAGTTAAACAAACTAATTAAATTAAATGTTGATTTAATTTTTCAAAAATAAGAGATTTGATATAGATTACGATTTTTTTGAAAATTTTAAAAAATAATTTAAACTGATTTAATTATGTTTTTAGGTGTTAACAAAGATTCGATATTATAAAAATTGATATTATAATTTTCATAAAGTTTTCAAAAAATTATAATTTTCTAATATTCTGATTTTATAAATTTTTGATATTTTTCTATAATTACAATTTGTCTTTGCTATAGCACGAAATATATCTTAGAATTATGTAATTAGTCTAGTAATTAATGTCCTATTAAATATATTTCTTGAGAATCACTTTGGCGACCGTAAGCATAACACTAATGTAATATTCTACGTAAACATATGGTTATTTTGTTAAAATGATTTAAAAAAAAATCGAATAATGAATATTATTATTGATCCAGGCCGAAACGAAAATATATAATTTTGAGACGGTATTTATTTAATATAAAAAAAAAACAAAAATAAAGTATTTTCCCGTGAGGAGAAGAGAAGAGAGACTCATCATCGTCTAGGGTTTCAATTCATTGTTCGAGTTCTTCATCGTAGCGCCGCTTCTCTCTCGTCCAGATCCAATGGTGTGTGTGCTCTCTCAGTCTCTCCACTATCCAATTCTCTCTCTCTCTTTCTTTTTCTGATGATCTTACTTACAATGGCTTTTTGTGTGATTCTAGGCACCCAAGAAAGACAAAGTTCCTCCTTCCTCTAAACCCGCCAAATCCGGTGGCGGCAAGCAAAAGAAGAAGGTCACTTTTTTCTAAAAATCCCATCTTTTCTCTCGCAATTACATATTTTGAATCATAAATTTGGATCCTTTTGATCTGGGTATCTCATTATGATCCCTTTTCCCCTGTTTTTTTTACACTAAATTTGATTATTATTTGTTTGGGAATTAACAGAAGTGGAGCAAAGGAAAGCAAAAGGAGAAAGTTAACAACATGGTTCTGTTCGACCAAGCAACATACGACAAGCTTCTCTCTGAGGCTCCCAAGTTCAAATTGATCACTCCTTCTATCCTCTCTGACCGTTTGAGGGTAAAACTTTATTTCATTTCTGCGAGTTGGAAACTTTTGTCTGATAGAATATGGCATTGGTGACACATTAGTTGTAAGGTGTTTTAGTACTTCTTCATAGATAACATTGAAGGGTCTTACTTGATAGCTTTGGATTGATTATTAATGGATATTGCATTGAAAAGAGTGTTGTTTATGATACTTTGAGTAATATTATAATGGATATTACGGAAGATTTTCTAATGATACCTTAATAACTTGTTTCTGTTGGAAACATCTCTTTAGTCTTTGGTGCCTTAACGATTTTTGATGTAAAATCCTCGAGCAACACATGACTTCTAGATTTCTACTAACATAAGCTCGTGTGATTGGTACAGATCAATGGATCGCTTGCGAGGAGGGCAATCAGAGAATTGATGGCTAAGGGAACAATCAGGATGGTCTCTGCTCACTCAAGCCAACAGATCTACACTAGGGCAACCCACGGCTAGCATCCGAAGAATGCTTTTGTTGTTTATCCATCTTTTATCCAATGTCTCTATGAACCATTATCTTTCTAGAATGCACCTTTACTTGCAGACATTGGTGTATACTACTTAATCTTATGAAAATTTGGAGATAAAAAAGATTGTTTTGGGGCATTCAAAACATCGTTTGAAACAAGGCTTTAGAAATTTACTTATATGTCGCACGGTGAAAATGATTACATCAGTATTGACAGTACTTTTAGCTTTTAATTTTCACCTTAAATCCTCAACATTCCAAACGAAGAGGGAGTTGGTCTTTCTACAGCCGGTCGGGTTTAAACGGCTCAGAGCCTTCCTCATCATTGCCATTGCTGCAATACTTGGAAACTGCTTCTCTAGCGCAGTGCCCTTTGGGTTGAGTTCTTGCCCTCCTCTTGGTTCATGAGTCTCTGCAGCTTTTTTCTTACACCATCTCTGAATCCATGGGTTAACGTCTTCTCCTCTCATATTCAGATTCTTGATTTGTGATGTGGAGGGTTTTTTATATCTTCTGGATCCTGGTTTGTTGATTCTGAATATTCTGTTGAAGTAGTAGTTCACCTTCTTCCCTGATGGTCCCTCTTCGACAACCATCATGCTCTCGGTTTCACTCGCTATCATCCGATGTGTTTGTCTTCAGACGTTTGACCTGTGATCTAGTGTTGGTTTCAGAGTCAAACAATATACGCTTGCACTCGCTGAGCAACTTGGTTTTGGTGTTGGTGTTGGTGTTGTTGTGAAAGTGTTCCACATTCATATTTTGAGTAGCTGGACTGCTTGTTTCGCTTTCACCCCCGTCTATCGAGTCTTCTCTGTCTGCAACAATTGGCGATTCTTTGTTCATGTCAGGTATTATTTCGACACTTTGAACAGCTGAATCAGGATTAGGAAACAGATCAAGAACTCCACTCAACATTTTTTCCTTTTAGTTTCATGGAACCTGTTGACGCTTTCAACAGTTGACCATCTTCCGGTAAGTTATTCTCGTTGGAGCACTTCCCATCTCTGTTTCTACGATCCAACGACTCAACCAGGCAGATTCATAACCATGAGCACAAATCTCTGTGTTAATCTTGCTTAAGCCCATAACATGTTCAGACATTTGTACTTAAAAGATCTATTCTGGAATTAAAAAATGGCATTGGATTTCATTAGAGTCACAATTTAAACCTCTCCTGCCAATCATCAGAAAGTAATATAACAGACAACAAATGGACACTGTGTATCAAAACTTCAAAGTCTTCACCCAAATTTTCAAGGGTTTAATTCAATACTGTATAGTGTATATAATATCTCCTTCAGATACTACAAAATCTCGAATCTGTGCCCTGTCAAACATAACACTTAATGCCTTCCTCCCAAACAACGGTCTAGATCAGCTCCTGGTTACAATCAAGTTTCACAATATGAAGCAAAAGAATGCAATTTCTCTCACAATATTATAATTGTTTAAAGATATTAGGCAAACAAGAAAAGAGTAATCACAAAACTCAGTGCGTCGAAAAATTAAGAATGTTTGAAACTGAAGCGGACATGGAAAGAGATGTTACAGAGTAAGTGGCCGATACGTGGAAGAACAGAACGAAACTCGAAGACGAGGTTTGTCGGGATATACAGAACTCGGATCACTCATTCACTCCATATTTAAGAAGATTCTCATTCCAGCTTAAATAAGACTTGACTCCTCTCGTATTTTGTTGGATACGCTCTGAGAATCACATTCTATTAATAAAATAATTTCTTTTAATTACGTATTTGACGTGTTCCATTGTGTTCCATAGTTGCTTCATTTAGCGCTGGTTCTATCGTAAGTTAAGCTAAAGTTGATTTCAACTCTATTTGAAGTTCATTCTCAACAACCTCTGAAAAATCTTTAATCCTTAACTCAAACTTTATCACTCTAGTCCACAAAGCACATACTTCTTGTTGCGAGTTATTTCTATAATTTGTGATTTTCTTGTGGTTGTGTTCTATATTTCAAGACATGGAGGCTTGAACCTATGATCTTCTGATACCATGTATTTGATAAATTTGGATCTTTCAATCAAAATCAGAACTTCAGAAGCAACTGTCTTGCACGCTCTCCAAGCACAGATCAGTTGGGTAAAAGTAATACTAGAGAGATGGGTTTCTCAAAAACAGAGATGTTACGGAAGTGTAAACAGATCTCTGAAATATGAGACAAAGTGTGATCCCTTTGCTATTTGGTTATAATCCTAGAGAAGAGTATCAAGAAACTCGCTCACGGTCATGTAATTGACATCAGGATAAAGCTCACTACCATTCACTCCCCCTGACGACCCGATATCGAAGTATGTATGATCCCCTTTGATAAAGACAGAGTATATGAAGACCATCTCCATGTTATCCGGATACGGAGTTTCTGCATCATAGAAACAGAAAGCAGAAGTTAAAAAGTTTTGCAAATTGAAGGCTGATGTTGGTAGTAGATGTGCTGATGATGTTATGATGATGCACCTTTGATCTTCTTGAGAAGTTGAGTTTCTGTAACAAATGTTTTCTCAAGCTTCTTCTCAATCTTGCCCTCCCAGAGCTGAACAAGATCATTCATGGAACATATGTTTCCGGGGGGTCTAAGGTACAAGGTTTTATTCAGTGTTCGAGGATCATCTATCGTTTTGATGGTAAATGCTGCAACATCAACGTCATCCACGAAAACAGCTATACACAAAACACACAGAAAACGAAATACTCAGTTTCAGACCACAAGATTGTATATTTGCAGAACTTGCAAGTTATGGAATTAAGAAAAAAGGACAAACCTTTAACGTTTCCATCTCCAAAAACTGTGACTTTATCGACTGGAGGCGATTGAAACCCCGGTTGCACAAGCGATGGAAGTAGAATTCTCATGAACAATCCGCAGCAAATGTATGTATGTGGAATCCCCTCTGATTCTATCATACGCTTGATCTCTAATTTCTTTGAATAGAACCCGTGATCAAGATCTGAGACTTGTGTTTTATCCGGATCTGCTCCATATTCAGCGGGAATAAACCTCTGCAAAACGTAACCACAATGTCCTGCTCTGGTTAGAGATCTATTCTATAATCATTAGCCAAATGCAAATTCAAGAATCAGTGTCTGCTTTTTCATTGCTTAAAAAAGATTAGACAATGCTAAAAATGTGATTCATATGCCCACGACATGATCGAATTGGTATACTAATTAAATCAATGACTAAGATACGAAGAAGAGACCTTGATGGAACCAGCTTGTTTGATGACTTTGATGAGGAGTTTCTGATCAAGGACATGTTTTGATGGAATTGCAGAGATCACCACATCTACTTTACTCACTGCTTCTTCTAAGCTTCCTTCATCCTCCAATGAACCCTAAACCCATAAAAAACGAAATCCAAATCAAACGAAGCAAAATAAAAAAAAGCCAAGACTTTGAGATTTGAGGAGAGTAACATCCCCTAATGAGACAATTACAGAGATTTTTCAAAGAGAGAGACTTTGAGGAGAGTAACGCCGGCGTCTGAGAGAGATTTCAGCTTAGCGGAGCAAGTGGAATTTCTGATGAGGGCGAAAGTCGGGTGACCCGATTCGATGCTGAAACGGGTCAAATAGTTCCCTAATCTTCCTGTTGCTCCGATGATCAAAACTCTGCTCTTCTTCTTCTCCTCCTCCATTTATACTATACGTACAATTCGTGGTATAGAGAGGATTAGGGAATTTAAGTTGCAACGGGTTGGTCATAGGTTTTAATCTCACTCAGTTCTCTTACATCGTACTTGAAATAACCAAACACAGCATCGTTTTGTCCGCGGCCACACTTCTTCACTAACAGAACAGGGTTGCTCTAAGTTTGTGGTCAGCCCCAATTTTTCTAAGTAACCAAAACATATATTCTTTTTTGGTTTTAAACCAAAAACATAGATTAGGACATTGAAACAAAATTTAGTTTATACAAAATGCTTTGTTAATTGATTTATTATTATTTTTTTCTCTTCATTTAGTTTGCCTGCAAAAATTAGTTTATAAAAAATGTTAACTAGATTTTATCATTTGAAGACGCACATTTTTGGCGTCGATAAACATTTACCTTTCACAAAAAAATAGAAAAAAGATTTAACTTAGGTATTTTCTTATGGTAGGTCCGACTGGTAATACCAAACCATAATAGTTATTTAGCGAAAAGATAAAATGATAAAACGACAACAGAATAGCTCGAAAATATAAGAAATAACGTTAAAAGGACTGGTTTCTTGTGTTATTTTTTGTTTGTTTGTTTTATGATGCCATAGAGGACTTGTGGCATTGTATCAAAAAAGTTCATATGGATAACCACAAGAAGACGAGAACACTCATTGTCCACTGATAAGAAATATATTACTGGTTTGCAATTATACACAATACTGTATACACTCTTTGATACATAAAATAACGAGCGGGAAATCTTAAGTCAATCTAGTGAAATTAGTAATAACAGCTATAAGTTTGCTCTCTCTGCCGATGAATAATATCAATTTGATCCTCCCACTTGAAAAATAAGTTGTCTGTGTCCAGAGAACCTGCACAGTTAAATCTTGCATCTGTAAGTTTTGAATGAAGTCAGATATTTAAACTTGTCTTAGTTTAAAAAAAAAAAAAAAACTTGTCTTAAAGCATAAACCCAAAAGATATGCAAAATAATCACTATTGTTAGAAATATTCGACGTGTTTTTTTTTACCGTTAAGATAAATGTGCATTGTACCTGAAAACTGTAAGAATTAGGGAACGTTGTTAAGCTGTGGATCGTTTTTAATCAAACTCCTAAACTGCCATAAAGATTCTGCACATGAGAGTTCCACATCGAAGGAGCTTGGCCATTCTGTAACATAATCAAACATATTTAACAAAAGATTATTAAACCAAAGTTAAATTAAATCATAGATCATAATGTAAGAGAGTACTAAAACTATGACGTACGTTGTAGCATGGCAGTGGATCAGAACTGGTATCCACTTGCTGCATTGGATTGAAATGAAGATAACCGGAACTAACCATCTCATTAGAATAACCGGTATTAACAATCTCATGAGAATAACCGGAATTAACTAATTCAGGAGATGGCACCACAGTCATTGGAGTTGAGGCAACCTGGTTTTGAGTCCACATGGCGCATTTTTTAGCTCATCTAATTAACCTTTAAAGTTTAGTTTACTATATAAACACAAACAAATCAACGACTAACCTCTTTCGCAAAAATGTCATCCATATCGAAATCCGGCCTTGGATTCACAACTGCTAGTTTCATTGATAGGAACTGTTTCAAACAATATCAGATATTAGAATAACAAACTAAGAAGGTAGTGCATATTTCTAGTCTTTAAAACATAATTTATACTGTTAGGAGATGAATTTTATACCTCAATCTGTCTCTGGAGTGACTGAACATAGTTAATGATTTCATCAAGCATCCCTGCTTTACCTGTGATCTTGTCGCATCCAGGAACCAAATCTTGTAGAAATTTCATTCTCTCACTGATCTTTTCTCTTCTAACCTACACAATTTAGTAACGAATAATTAGTCTCAGTGATTGTAATTAAAAATGACTTAAATTAATAAGTTATCTTACTCGTTCTGCTATGCTGTGACTATCAGTGGCTTGGCCTCGTCGTGCACGAACATGAATATAATCCGTTTTCTGCAAATCCTTCGTCACTTTTGATGAATCGTTAGAGCAACTGTTTTCTTCTTTCTTGGCTTTGTTTTTCATCTTCTTGATGCTTTTTGTGCTCCCATTGTTTTGCTCTGTTATTTTCGACTTCTCTTCTTCTTCTTCTATTTCTTCTCTGTCCATCATCTTCTTCTTCTTCTTCCCACTATAATCCTAGAAAAACACAGAAACGGATAAATGAAACTTCAAAGTAAGATCTGTTTTCTATTTCGTTTTAAGAACTCAAACTTTAGTTTATGTAGTTCAAGAACAGAGCTACATACGAACCTTAGTCTCTGTATCAAACTTCATTTTCTTGAAATTTCCAGTCCCAATCATCGTTTCCGGCGAAATTGAGAGTCTTCTTGGATCACCTTCCACCGTCGTCTCTCCGTAAATCACTGGAAGATTCAATCCGGTCGTCGCAAGAAAGCCGTCAATCACGCCGCTGTTCATCATTGAAGAATCGGAGAAGAAGCCGGCGAGAGGAGAATCAAAGCCTGGATTGAGGTACTTGAGTTGAGCCCTTTGGCGCTCTAAGACCGACATGTCCGTACAATTGAGCAAAAGATCAGCTTCTATAGCTCCATTCATCTTCTTCTTCTTCTTCTTTGAATTCAAATTGCAGTAAAGAGAGAGAGTGAGAGAGAAACAGAGTAAAGGTGAGGGTAGAAGAGGAAAGGATATTTATAACAAAAACCATCAGCCCTGTACTTAGTCTAAATAGACTAAATTCATCGCATCAAATAAGGTAGGGCCAGGTAGAGATTTGGAAAACTTTAGATGTTTTGAGATTATCGAGTTTTGGGATGATTGAGAAATAAGAAAATAACCAAAAATAACTGAATACAATTAATAATCGTTTTTTATGACATAATATATGCATGTATTATATAATATTATTGGATCTTGATTCACTAAGAAATGATAAGCTCGGGGGATGTCTATTCGAATTGGTGTGTCTTCTTTAGGTTTCTAAACTTTCTTTCGTTAAAGGAGCACATGAACGTCACGTGGGAATGGTTGTGCTGTTGTAAGTTGTAAAGATAATAGTCTTTTATCTTTGAAGCTAAGTAAAAAATGAAATCCATTACCCATATGAATCAGATTGGTGCACTAGACATTTCACTACAAAAGGGTAACAAAGTACACTTTACCTCATTTAATAACTCCGGTCTTATTTTGGATACGATGCACTGTTCACATGAGTTTATTACGCAAGAGGTTTTCTGAATCTGTTATGCAGATCGATCCAGGCGTCTGATCGCCATGCTCTATTGGCTTACTATATTGTGAGAGGCTAATACTGAGACGGCGCAAGAAAGAATGCCACGTGATCGCCATGCCCTTTGTATGCAGAATGCCCATCACATAAATTACTCACAAGTTAGTTTTAGTCTTAGATCACTTTCACCGATTTCGGTGAGCAAATATTTTCGAAGAAAAGGACCTCTCCATTAAAGTATGGCATTGTTTAGATTCTCAAATATTTTCATTTATCCGACTTTTTTATTTAAGTTACTGGAAAAAACTTTATGTGATTGATATAGGACATGAAATCTTCTCGAGTCTAGAATAAAAATCCGACTATTTTTTTTTCGCTTAGTCCAATTATTTATTAAGCTTTTTAAGCAGATATATGGAGTTAGTAGATAAGGAAAGGGGAGGGTGTAAAGTTGTTAGAAACAAGGAAATGGTCGTTGCTTTTTGATGTGATGAATTTGGACTAAGTCCATAGTAGATGAAGGCTATTTTCCCTATCATCATCTATACATGCATTGATGCATACACTATATTAGTAATGTCACACACCTAATTTGTGGGTTCCCCATCCTCTTGTATGTATATGCTCATAAATACATGCATATATGTTTCGACATGTATGTAGATGTTGACACTTGATTCAATGTGTTGATCTGGAGATAATTATATTCTATATATTTATTATACAAATATGTGTGAAAGTTTTGTTACTATGACATTGACATATCTATATAAATATGTATATTAGTTTGCATATGGGGAAGTTCCTAGAAATCATCAATGTAGAGAATGGAACAATAATGAGGGGAGATCCAATGGTCATGATCACATGATGGGATCCTAATTCCCACATCTCTTCTTCTATATGTATGATGTAGAATGCATGTGTTAAATGTTATTTTCGATATATGTGCATAGGGCATTAGACGTATCAAATTCCAGATCTATTTAGAAGAGTTGTGATATTTATAAACATTCGTATAAATGTGCATATATTATAAAAGTATACAACTAAGAAGAGATGTTTATATATTTTTATTTTCTACGCAAATATATATCTTATAATTTAACTGTCATAGTTATTATTAAATATAAATAATAATATCAAAATAATGTACATGTTGCAAAAACAATGCGTCAAAAGTTAAAGAAAAAAACACATAATTTAGATAGCTTAATCTGAAATACACAAATCTGTGTGTGCCCGCATTATATGAAAATTACATGTACATGTAACTAAAGTCATAAATAGTTAAGGTGAGTTTCAGCCAAAGAAAATAAAGTAAAGATAGTAGTATGATTTTTTTGTTTTTTGGCTGATGTAGGCTCATCGGGGACTGCTCCAACTCTCTGACACTTATCATTTTACATTATTCAACTATCAATTGAATTATATGGGCTTCCCTACTTTTATACCTAAACAATTCAAAATCATACAGAAACTAAAATATACATTTATATATGTAAATCTAAAATACAGGAATGTAACTTTTTTCCAACAATAACATAGGCGGCAAACAGAGCAAGATGAACAAACAATCAAAAACCTCTAGAAATACCAAAGTGGTGTTTAATTTCAAACACATTCTAATAATTAAGTTGGTATTTAGAAAACTTGATTGGTTGGAGGAGTTGGGAACAGACAAAAAATTAGGTGATTGAGTTCTAAGTGAGGTTATAAAACAGTCCACAACATAATCTATTATTTAGTGAGTTATTTAGGATAAAGTGCATAAATCGATAACGCTTACAAAATCAGGTCTATTATCGCTTGGATCAAATCCTTAAAATTTAAAAATACGAGTGAGTATTTATATAGAATTACTTTACCTGGATCGTATATTGGATTTCGAGATTGGTTCGGTTAGTGCGGTTGGTATCGCACATGTGTAGTCAATGGTGGGTTCAATTTTTTGATATATTGTCCATGTCAAGGTATGGCTTTAGATATTCTCTTTGCGTTTGAATTTTACACTCACATTTTGTAAAAATGTTTCGTTTTTTAAAAAGGTGATTTCAAGGATATCATGTAACGTAAACACAAACGCTGAAATCGCGTTTGAAACATAAATAGAAGAATGGAACACCCATGTCTTCTTTATTTATAACGAAAAAGACAGAACATCGTAAACATCAAATCATAACCAATAAAAGAAAGAAGGAAAAAAAAAAAAAAGACAGTAAACGTTAACACTCAGATACATGAATTAGGACCGACCGTTTTTGACATGAGTCTCTGACTTGGATGAGTCATAATCAAATTTAACCGGATATCTGTCGATGCAATCTTCCCAAGGACTATTTGGCGAAGCCTTGACATTGCATAGAGCCACCCAAACGGCACTATTACACTTAAACCCTGACCCTAAAGCAATCTGCCAAGCTCTATTCCCTTTCTTCATCCTTCCTTTTGCTTCTATGTATGCCAATTCATACCAAATTGAGCTGGATGAAGTATTCCCAAATCTATGTAACGTTGATCTAGATGCCTCGACATCTATTGGCGATAGTCCTAAGCTCTTCTCAAGTGCATCAATCACGGCTCTGCCTCCGGCATGAATACAGAAATGGTCAATAGCAAGCTTGAAATCCGGGACGTAATAGTGCTTGATTTTGTCCTTCAAAAGTTTCTTGGCGATGAAGGTAACGAAAAACAGAAATTTTTCGCTCAAAGGAAGAATCAACGGACCCAATGTTGCTATGTTTTTCTGAAGTGTTGTCCCTGCAACACTGGTTATGTCCTTCGACAGACAAACTCCGATTTTACCGCTCTCATCGTCTCCTTGTTGTACACATCGAAAAGACTTGTCATCAGCTCCGGTATGAGTTCGAACCGTGTGAGCTAGCTTGTACTTGGACCGTCTCCGATCTCCCGGCTTGTTGGAGAGCAAAATCGCTGCCCCACCAACACGGAACAAGCAATTGCTAACCATCATGGATCTATTTTCTCCAGCATAAATGCCTTGAGTGATGTTCTCAGTGCTCACCACAAGAGCATAAGTGTTTTTATGAACATGCAGCAAGTCCTTTGCAAGATCAATGGCGATAACACCAGCACTACAACCCATTCCTCCAAGATTAAAGCTTTTGATGTTGCTTCGGAGCTTGAAAGTATTAACGACCATCGCGGATAGCGAAGGAGTTGGATTAAACGTGCTTGAGTTCACCACAAGTATACCAATCTCTCTAGGGTTAACTTTGGTGTTCTCGAATAGCTTTTCGAGCGCACCGGTGATTACCTGCTCTGTCTCTTCACGTGCCGCTGCAAAAGTCTGTTGTGGTGGCACGTGAAGGAGTCCTTGGGGACCGTATGTTTCATCACCTAGACCTGAACGCTCTTGAATCTTCCTCAGGAAATCAAGCGAGGACGGATCATCGCATGCCACGTTCCGTGAAGGATCAGCTTTTCTTATCAGATGGAAAACATCCATGACCCTAGAGACACTAACTTTGAGATGCGGTGGTGGAAGGTAGCACGAGTAGTCAACGAGGTAAACCGGTTTGGGCCGGGTTACAATGTAGAGAACCAAACCGAAAACGGTGAAAGCAAATAGTAGAGTTACGGTTATAAGGTTGTGTTGGAGATGGGAATAGAATTGGTGGAGATCGTTTGTGGTAAGCCTAGAGGCTTTTCCGGCAACTAACGCCGTTAACGGAAACAAACAGAGATTGAAAAAGTTGGTTAGGACGTAATGGTAAAGGAGCTTTACGTTAACGGACGTCATTGCTCAGTTTGGGTCGGAGAGTAATAATAGAGGAGCCGATGAGAGGTATATTTGTATGGATCCTTCTTTGTGGTCCGTTACGATTTACAAGCATGCATATAGACATGTGTATATTCCCACTCATGCATGCATACACATTGAAATAAATGAGTAGTCCAGTGAAAGTTGCCAAAATAGGAAAATAGTCCATTGATATTGTATTAAATTCATTTCGGTAAAAATTAAAATGTATTTTTTTTTAAACGTCATATAATTGTCAACAATATATTGATGCTTTTATTATTCCAAATAAAGAGTATAAATGTATAAAATTAGTTTATCAGTGGTGGTCAATACGATAGACGTGTATTATATTATTTATATAAACTAGGATATGTCTCGTGCTACAGCACGGATTGATGTTTTTTTTAAAATTCAATATTAATTTTTTTTATTTATAGATTATAAATTAATAAGATGAACGCTAAATATATATTTATATATAATTTATCAGCAAAAATATGTACTCAATTAAGTTTAATATTTTAGATTAGTTATATCAAAATTATGTATAGTTTAGTTGATGTTAAATAAAAATTTAAAATTTGATATAAAAAAATTATTAAGATATTTTATTGTTTTTATCCATTGAAAATTACAATAATACTCTTAATGGAACAATTAATTTTGTTCTTTAAATGATTTATCCCAACAATATTATTATATAATTTTAAAAAACTTTAAGGTTAGATTCTAAAAAGTATTTCTGTAATATTATTAAGAGGATAATGTTTTTAAAACAATCAAATATATAAACATTAAATAACTTTATTTAAATAATTATTAAATTATAAAGTTATTTTAGTAAAACTTTTAGTGTAATATATGTATATCAATTTTATTCTTTTAGTAAAATATGATAATATATTTTTGTTGAAATGATTTTTAGTATGTAAATTAAAAATAATTTTTTATTTTTCTTATTTTTGAAATTATAATCTAGTTAATAATAGTTAATATATTTATTTCTTTCTAAATTATAATTTTCGTATTAATTAATTTATTTATTTTAAATGTTTTGAAAAGAAGTTAAACACACTAATTAAATTAAATTAAATGTTGATTCAATTTTCTAAAAATAAGAGATTTGATGTAAATTGCGATTTTTTTTGGAAAATCGAATCTAACTAACCTTCCTTATTTAAAATCAATAAATTAATTTAATATTTAACACATCATCAAAATCGTATAATAATTAATGACTAAACTACTTTTAATGAGAAATTATAATTTGTTCTTTCTTGTAATGGCAACATGATGTAAATATTAACATTTTGTAAAGTTTATTGTATAAATGTACTCTCCAAATAGTATATAGGAGATATGTTGTAAAGTTTCTCGAGAATGAGTTTATTCACAAAGTCTTTCCCCGAATCTCAATAAATAAATGAGTAGAAGTTTAGTTAAGGCCAAATACTCTGACATAGAATGTTAATATTTACTGATGCTGATTTATTTTTGTTTTGGTTTTAAATTGCAACCATCTTAAAAATAAACATTCTTTAATAAAATTCAAACCTAAGAGGCTAAGAGCAATCATTTCTTAATCACTTTCATATTCTTTTTTTATCTTTTACCAGTAATTTAAAATAAGTCCTCAATATTTGTGATCTTGGAGATCATTTTCATTTGTGGTTCTCTCTGTTTTAGGGGGTGTTATTGGATCTTACTTTAGATAAATTTGTGATGACTTTAAAAATTATAAAAAGTAACTATTTAAAAGATTTTAAAAGATTGCAAAAGAGTATTTTTAAAATATTGCATAATATTTTCAAAGATTTTAAAAGAATATGTCCAAAGTATCTCAAATTTTTATAGATTATTGTCTAAAATATAAAGTCATAAAAGGCATTATTTTAAAAGAATATTTCCAAAGTGTTAGAACTATTTTTTCTTGGGTTGTTTATGGATAAACTATTCGTTTGAAATAAATTAGACATAAGCGTTATGAAGCTAACTTTGACTTTGGAAAATGATTTGATTTGAATTATTTATATAATATATTATGTTAGGTTAAACGAGAGATCGTATCCACTTTGCCCAGAAGACGACCCCATTTTCTAAAACCAGATTTGCTTAATCTCTCCTTCATCGGTTTCTTGAACTGTATTTCTAGAAGATCAAATCAAATCCTATTTAGCCATAGAACAAATTTTTAGAAAAAAATATGAATCTATTAAGCTGTAATGATGATAATGATAATGATGATGATGCTTTTTCCTTGATAATTACATTTATCTGCACGTTTTTTTCTATATAGTACTTTATAAGCAACAATCGAAGAAGAAAAAAGGAGAATTTTTATTTGCCTGTGTATGATGTTTGATTAAAATAATAAAAGAAATGTGATGAAGATATTGGAAGATTATAAATAATTTTAGGTATTCTTCGTTAACCTTGCTCCTAGAACAGAATCATAAGAAGACAACGAAAGAGATGAATAAAAATCATCTGACTCTCCTCCAACGTCGTTTTCTTGGAGGACATCGTTCTCTGTTGTTTGGCTCGACACCACTTACATAAATAATTTCTGGAGAATACTTTGAGAATATTTTATTAGATACAATATTTTGATGATTAGATTTTGTGAAGCAAAATGCAATAAACCAATAACACAATATTTTAATTCAATGATAAAATAAATTACTTTCATGTTATTTGAATAACACAAGACTTTTATTGACTTTATAAAATCATGGATCCATAACTCTAAATTTATAAAGATTTTAGATTACTTTTTACAAATTCATAAACTAATAACACCAAACTTTAATAAAGTTTTGAAAAATCTTAATTGAATAACAATAGAATCTTCATAACATTTAAATCTTTAAAACTCCATCTAAATACACAAACCAATAACACCCCATTAATCTCGCGACACATGTTTTGGTCCAATCTTTCACTGGCATCGTAACCATTTTGGGTCATTTAAGTGCTACCTTTATATACAACATATATATGTACATACATTAAGCTTCAACTGATTTATTAACCCATAAGTAAAGATATAAGAGTTAAAGTTTTTCTGGTAAATGGAGGACTAACCATGTTTTTCAGACCAATCTACAGGTTCTTATGAGTTCGAAGTTCGATCTTAACAGGATATCTTTGGATGCAATGTTCCCAAGGATTGTTAACCGAGGGCTCGACATCGCGAAGAGCCACCCAAACCGCGCTGTTACACTTAAAACCGCTTCCAAAAGCAATCTGCCAAACTCGATTCCCTTTCCTCACTCTTCCTTTAGCTTCCGTGTAAGCCAATTCATACCATATAGAGCTCGAGGAAGTGTTTCCAAATCTATGCAATGTCATTCTAGACGCCTCAACATGTTTTGGCGAAAGCTTTAAACTCTTCTCCAGTTCATCGATCACGGCTCTACCTCCCGCGTGAATACAGAAATGATCAAAAGCAAGCTTGAAATCTGGTATGTAAGGCTTCTTATCCTTGGCATTGAACAATCTCTTAGCAACAAGAGTCGCAAAGAAGAGAATCTGCTCGCTTATAGGAAGAACCAGAGGACCCAAAGTGGTGATATTCGTCTTTAAAGCTTCTTCGGCTATAGCCATAAGATCTTTCGACAAAGAAACCCCGGTTTTCAAAGACTCGTCTTGTTCTTGGTACACACAATTGAATGCTTTCTCATCACATCCTTTATGAGTCCTCACCGTATGAACAAGCTTATACTTGGATCGATTTCGATCCAGAGGCTTGTTCGACAGCAGAACCACAGATCCACCAACTCTAAACAAGCAATTAGGGATCAACATTGCTTTGTTGTTACCAAAATACCAGTTCTGAGTAATGTTCTCAGTACTAACCACTAGAGCAAAAGTGTTTCTATGGATTTGTAACATGTCCCTAGCGAGATCAACCGCGATAACACCAGCACTACATCCCATTCCACCGAGGTTAAAGCTTTTGACGTTTCCTCTAAGCTTATACTTGTTAACAATCATGGCGGATAAAGAAGGCGTAGGATTAAACAAACTACAATTCACAACAAGAACACCGATCTCCCTAGGATTGATTTTGGTATTCTCGAAGAGATTATGGAGTGCACTGAAGATTACCTGCTCTGCTTCCTCACGCGCCGCCGCCATAGTCGGACGCGGTGGGATGCAGTGAATAGACTCCGGTAAATAAGTCTCTTCTCCGAGACCGGATCGAATCAAGATCTTTCGTTGGAACTCAAGCGACGATTCGCTAAAATCTTGAATCAATCTAGATTTATTCATGAATTTTTGGTAGCTAACTTTTTGATTCGACGGTGGGAGGTAGCAGGAGTAATCGAGGAGGTAAACGGATCTAGGTCGTGACATGAAGAAGACTGTGGATCCGAATATGGCGATTGTGATGAGGGAGATGAATCCGAAGATATTGTATTGGGGCTGGAGCTGGAGCCAGAGCTGGTTTAGGCTTAATAAGGAGACATTTGTGACCAAAACCGCCATTAAAGGGATTAATAAGAGCTTCGAAGACAGGTAGTGATAACCAAGCTTGACGTAGTTTCGGGTCCGGATCTGTACAGGTCCTCCATTAGCGTCCATGGACGATTTCTACAGCAGAACCTTCGAAATTTGTTGCTGATATTGGTGAGAAACTGAAGCTGGGTCTGTGTGCGTATATATAGACACTGTGAGAAAGAGAGATATAGAGAAGAAATCGTAAGGGGATTGTGTTTGTAGACACCATTTTCTCCTGGTTGGGTGAAGTTTGATGATATAACTTAAAAACAGAGACAAGTCGCCACTGATGTATTTGGCATCATGTGCATTGGCCAACTAATGGAAGACGTATTGGAGAGGGAGATGAAGCTTTTTTTTTTTTTTTTCCACATGAATTTGGAAAAAACAGAGAGTAGATTTGAATCGACTTCAAGTATTCTAATTTATAGGAACAAAAGTATATGGACGTGAAAATAGGCATGGGCTAGGCCCAATTGTCTTTTCAGTTTAGATAGACAGCTTCACCACTGGACCTAAGTCAATTTAGCAAGGAGTAGAGAGATCCATATCTTTTATATACTATTATTATTATTATTATTTTTTTTTTTTTTGACATACAGTACTCTTTTATATATTCTAACAATCTTACGTAGTAATGTTAGAACTGTTATACCTTGATGATAGTATTGTTTCAAAAAATCTATGTACAGTACATATTTGGAAATCAATTACTAGTCAAAGAATTGGCCCATTATAATGTAACCTAAATTTGACTATTTTTCGCTCCTAATAAATGAGCAAATCTTATTCTAAGAAATACTGTATTAGTATAATAACTCCTCACGTAATTTCTTGAAGATCCCAAAGAAAAAGTATAGTATTATTGTCCAATAACATGTCGGGAGCACCAACATTATATGCTAAAATATTATTTAACTGATTTCGATTACCAACGGCGTACGATTTAATGCAAATCCAGCTATTACAGATCATAATTCTTTACAAATTCTATTTCAATAAAACCAAATTATACTTTAATACTATCATCAACAACTAGATATTAATGTAATGTGTGTGTAGATTTGTAACACTAAGCGTACCATGTACTTACTCCTTGGATGGCATTCTCGTAATAAAACGCTAATGGCATGCCTTAAATAGAAACACACTCAGTTTCTACCCGTTGAGCTCTCTCGTCTTGTCTCTCTCATTTTTTTTTGTTAAAGCTATATATCATCATCGTCTTTTGTTTGTTTTCTCCTAGCGTTTCTCTTTCTTCGAACAATCTCTAATTTTCTCCCAGAGAAGTAAAATTTGACTTTCTTAGTCGTGTCGCGATGTCGGACTCTGGTTCTCACAAGTTCTCCACAAAATCTTCCATATTCGGACTAAACCTCTACTTAGTCATCGCGATTTGTTCTGTTTTCATACTCTTGATCTCACTTTTGATCTTCCTCTTCGTTTGCTTGAATCGTGTCTCACGCGCTCGTAGAATGCGTGTGAAACACAGCTCCGGCTCGATCCCGCTCGTCTCTAAAGAAATCTCGGAGATCAAAACGGTCGGAAATTTTGTAAACTCCGACGATTCCAAGGGTAAAATCGGAAATGAAGTTGTTGTGGTTTCCGCCGCAAGCAAAGAAGCGACGAGTGGGTTTGACACTTTGTCGGTGGCTTCGAGCGGTGACGTTGGTTCCGAGGTAATGGGATGGGGAAGATGGTATAGCTTGAAAGATCTGGAGATTGCGACACGTGGCTTCTCCGATGAGAACGTGATCGGTGAAGGAGGTTACGGCGTCGTTTATAGAGCTGATTTCTCCGACGGTTCTTTTGCCGCCGTCAAGAATCTCCTTAACAACAAGTAAGAAGTTTACTAATTTAGATTTAGATCATTTTGAAAAAATTCAGTTTTTTGAAATTTGGATCTTATCTGGGAGTACATTAAATATTCATTCCTCATTCTGACAAATTTCATTTACTTCATTTCACGGACTCCGTAATTCTTGGGTCAAGGCTTCATTGGTACTTACTACTTGGTTTTTAAAATTGCTTTTAATGTTGTCTTCTTCGCTCCTTTCCAACCCAAGAAAATGGTGAAACATATATATATTTTTTTATATTTCTCCGACAAGTGTTTAATTAAATCTCCGCATTAATATACTTGAGATTTTGACTTTAATATATCAATGGAATTCTTGACTTCTGTATTGATATACTTTAATTCCGCATAAATATACTTGACTTCTGTAACCCATTTTTTTTCTCATGTTTTAGTAACTTAGATCCACATTAATTCAATTTCTAAAGTATAGTCCCTAGTTCCAGAGGTATTTCAGAAAATAAAGTAAATATTTTTTCCGACCATTGAACTATAATTGCTCTTTTTTAGGTAGGTGTAATGAAAGCTAAAAGAGTAAAACAAAAGGAAAAATTAATTAGTTGTGCTTTGTTCTTTATTCTCTATTAATGCATGCTTTCTTTAATCTTTTCCTTTTCTTTTGACCTCTATGTTCTCTTTTGTTTTAGTTGTTACCTTTTAGATGATGAGATGGTCTCACTGTTATAAAACTTGCTGGAAAATGAGATACCATTGAACCAAATAACTTCCTTGTTCTGACTTTGAATCTATATGATTTAGACTGAGCTCCATGGATTGATTTTATGATTAATATAATGGATGAATCTTCTGTTTAGGTAGCAAGATTGCAGAAATATATTATATTGATTGTTAGGTTGAGCAGATTTAGGTTGTTGGTTGCAGGACAACCACTGGAAGTTTGATGCCATTATAAAAAAATATAAGATTTTTTTGGTCCTGATGCCTGGATGAAGTTTTTAATATTCTTGGTTACTCTCATAGTATTGTTTTATTAACAATGTTTTAGATTTTGATATAATAAATGAATCTGCTAAATTGATGGTTAAGCATAATTCCCTTCAGGGGTCAGGCAGAGAAAGAGTTCAAAGTTGAGGTAGAAGCTATTGGAAAAGTAAGACATAAGAACTTGGTTGGTCTGATGGGATATTGTGCTGACAGTGCTCAAAGGTGCCAAAACAAACAAAAAATCAAATGAATTAGTAAACTCTTATTTGTAATTAATTTTACAAAAAATAGTTCTTTCTTTGTTTCTTGATTAGGATGCTTGTGTATGAATATATCGATAATGGAAACTTGGAGCAGTGGTTGCATGGTGATGTAGGTCCGGTGAGTCCTCTTACGTGGGATATCCGCATGAAGATTGCCATTGGAACAGCAAAAGGGTGCAGTTTCCTTTGATTTCTTGGTCTGCTTTTCGATCCATATTATAGCTGCAATTGGGGTCTTAAACCTTGCCTTTTGATGAACAGATTAGCCTATTTACACGAAGGGCTTGAACCTAAGGTTGTGCACCGTGATGTGAAGTCTAGTAACATCTTGCTTGATAGGAAATGGAACGCGAAAGTGTCTGATTTTGGTTTGGCCAAGCTATTAGGATCTGAAACAAGCTATGTTACAACACGTGTGATGGGAACTTTTGGGTATGTCTCCTGCAATTATACTTAGAACACAGATTGTTATTTTGATTTCTTGACATCTTTAATCTTACAAGAAGTTACTTAACTTATAATTTTTTCTTGTGCAGATATGTTTCACCAGAATATGCAAGTACGGGTATGCTCAATGAGTGTAGTGATGTCTACAGTTTCGGTGTTCTGCTCATGGAGATGATTACAGGAAGGAGCCCGGTCGATTATTCAAGACCGCCAGGCGAGGTAATCGCACATTGTATGTTGAAAACATTTAATTAATAATCCTTTCCTCCCAAGAACGTATGCAGATATTTGTTTGTGAAACATTTTCAGATGAACTTAGTGGATTGGTTCAAAGGAATGGTTGCAAGTAGACGTGGAGAAGAAATTATAGACCCTAAAATCAAGATTCAACCTCCTCCAAGAGCTTTGAAAAGAACTTTGCTTGTTTGTTTGCGTTGCATAGACCTTGATGCTAGTAAACGACCAAAGATGGGACAAATCATTCACATGCTTGAAGCTGAAGATTTCCCTTTCCGTCCTGTAAGTGTCAAAAGCTAAAAAGAGTTTTGATCCTCTATGCAATTTACTGATCTAAGCTTGTATGTTTCTCACAGGAACACAGATCAAACCAGGAAAGATTGACCGAGAAAGCTTCTATGGCAAACAAGAATGTCCATCACGGTTGAGAGTTGATGCTATTCGTTACACAGCCACAAATTGATAAATGTTTCCATGTTTGTTAATTCTTATATTGATGATTGATATGCAAAAGAGAAAATTGGAAAAGTGAGATTAGATATATGAGGATGGAATTCAGATTTAAGGCTTGTAATTTGTATATATCATATATGTATGTATAATAAATATTGAAACTCAAAGAATGTTCCATTTTTTATACACTTTCTTCTCTTTTGGTTTGCCCATGTGAATTTCACTTATAGCATCATAAACTGGTGCACTCAATTTAGGCCACATTGACACGGACCAAACCAGAATTTGGTAATTTGGTTTTCATGGAAAAACCGATCGGCTCTGCTTCAGAAATTGATTAGTATTCTGTTTGATTCGCGTTTAAAACTAAACCGATCTCAAACCGAAATTACGCAACTCAGTTTTTAAAAACCGGATTCGGACATTTCGGATCCGGTTCGGGTCGAGCTCAAACACATGTGTCGGAATTCGGATCCGACAATCCACGACCACTCCACTACCTGCGATTGGTAAAATGATCCAACAAGCGCCACGTGTCATCACATATTCTCCTGACTTGCCCATCATCATGAAACCCACATTGCCCCACGCAAAAAGGGAAAACAAAATCCATTCTTAAATCGATTTCATCCAGATCTGGTTCGAACTCTTGTTGAGCGAAAATGGAAGAGGATTTGATTAAGCGCCTTGAAGCTGCGGTTACGAGGCTTGAAGGGATCTCAAGCAACGGAGGAGGAGGAGGAGTTGTTTCTCTTTCCCGCGGAGGAGATTTCTCTACCGATATCTCTGCGTCCGATCCTTCGATTCTGGCTTATGAAGATCTGATTTCTCAATGCGTTGGTAGGGTTTTGAGCGCTGCTGAGAAGATCGGTGGACCTGTTTTAGATGTGACAAAGATTGTTGCCGAAGCATTTGCTTCGCAAAAGGAGCTGCTTGTTCGCATCAAGCAAACTCAGGTAAATTTTGAATATTTGGTGTAATCGATCGTTTCTTTTTGGTGCGTCTTTGCGGATTGGATTATGATGTTATTGGGTTGTGGATATTTTTCTGTTTTGAACAGAAGCCTGACCTTGCTGGATTGGCTGGATTTCTCAAGCCGTTGAATGATGTTACAATGAAAGCTAATGCAATGACTGAAGGAAAAAGGTCGGACTTTTTCAATCACTTGAAGGCTGCATCCGATAGTTTATCTGCATTGGCGTGGATTGCTTTCACTGGAAAAGACTGTGGTAAGCAGAGAGAGCCATCATGTTGGAAAAGATTCTGAATTTCTTCATTTTATATGTAAACTTGTTTTTTCCCTGCAAGGTATGAGCATGCCAATCGCTCATGTGGAAGAAAGTTGGCAAATGGCCGAGTTTTACAACAATAAGGTGTTAAGCTTCAACCCTCTCTATGTTTTCATATGTTATAATGTTAAGAGCTTATGGAAAACAATAGGGAAGGAGGACTTTTATAGTTGCTTGTTCAGGTTGCAGAAGCTTAATAATTGCTGTTTGATGCTCATTGCAACATTGTTAATTCTGTGATCTCCATGTTCTTCGTCAGGTTCTGGTGGAGTATCGTAACAAAGACGCAGATCATGTGGAATGGGCTAAAGCCTTAAAAGAACTTTACTTACCTGGTTTAAGGGAATATGTTAAAAGTCATTACCCCTTGGGACCTGTATGGAATGCATCAGGGAAACCTGCTAGTGCTCCTGCAAAGGCTCCACCTGGTGCTCCTGCTCCACCACCAGCACCATCTGCATCTCTCTTCAGTTCTGAATCTTCAAAGCCATCATCATCTTCGAACCAGAAACAAGGGATGTCTGCTGTTTTCCAGCAGCTCAGCTCGGGTGCTGTGACGTCAGGTAGGATTAAAGTTGTGTATGTCTTCATATATCTGGCGCAGTGTCGATCTGGATGTGAATCGCAAGTAGCTTATTATTCTGGTTCTTTGCTTTCCAGGTCTTAGAAAAGTGACTGACGATATGAAGACAAAGAACCGTGCTGATAGATCTGGAGCTGTTAGTGCCATTGAGAAGGGAACTCCTACCAGTAAACCAGCCTTTTCAAAAACCGGACCACCGAAGCTGGAACTTCAAATGGGTCGCAAGTAAGTGTTACTAACAATAACTATTATGGTACAAAACTATGAAAGAAATGCTATAATACTGATTGTTGACTTCTACTGAATTATTAGGTGGGCTGTTGAGAACCAAATTGGGAAGAAGGACTTGGTTATTAGCGAGTGTGATTCCAAACAGTCTGTGTACATATTTGGTTGCAAAGATTCTGTCTTGCAGATACAAGGTAACTTTGCGCCAGTCCAATCTCACTGTGAAAGTTGGATTTCTACTCAAAAATCTTTGAGGCTCTTACTGTTGTTACCTAATCTGTAGGAAAGGTGAATAACATCACCATCGACAAATGCACCAAAATGGGTGTTGTTTTCACGGTGAGTGGAATAATACTGTTTCCTCTTACATTCCTAGTTCCTACAGTATACAGTTATGTGATTTCTAATAATGCAAAATATAACATGTCTGTATAGGATGTTGTTGCTGCATTCGAGATTGTGAATTGCACCAACGTAGAAGTGCAATGTCAGGTTTGTATTCTATAATCTATAAGCTTTACTAATTGCTGCAGATGTATCTTCTTTAGGACCATCTCTTTTGCTTCTCAAGCCTATTATGTAGCTCTGACCATCTGCAACTTTTTTTCAAGACACTGATTGCTCTTTGTCTTTACTCATCTTTGGCTGATTTAGGGTTCAGCTCCCACAGTTTCCGTGGACAACACAACTGGCTGTCAGTTATATCTAAACAAAGACTCATTAGAGACAGCTATAACAACAGCCAAATCGAGTGAGATCAATGTAATGGTGCCCGGTGCTACCCCTGATGGAGATTGGGTATGGCTTTCCTCTCTTTGGAACCATGAAAACCTTTTGATTTCCTTTGTATTCTTTAAAATTCAGAAATCATTGATTACAAGCGCATTGTAACCAAGATACTCATGTGTGTGACTGAGAAGGAATAATTCTCATATTGTCTTGTTACAACATTATAGGTGGAACATGCGCTGCCTCAACAGTACAATCATGTGTTCACTGAAGGGAAGTTTGAGACAACACCGGTCTCACACTCAGGTGCCTAAGCTAAGGAGAATCTATTTTCACTCTGGGTTTTGCTTGAATATCAGGCCTTTATTTATACTCATATACTTGGTTTCTTCAGATTATAATAGAGGAGAAAATCTGTTTGTTTGTTTGTTGGTTGTCTTTTGTCTCTATACCCCAATTTTGGGTTTGGAGGTTGTTTGGCTTTTTAATTTATGTGATCTGATGATCATCTTGTGTTTTGTTCGTCCTTGGGGTTTTGGGTTTGAGTTTGAGTTTCTTTGTTTGTGCGCTTGTTCTGAGTCATTTCCTGGTGACATTGTGCACAAATCATTATCATGGGTAGAAAAAGTTACAAATCCTACTTTTGGAATATGCAAATTTTAATATATTATTCAACTTTTTTGGGTTTTGTTTTGTTATGCACATGATGTGAACGTAGTAAAAAAGTCTAGAGAAAAGTATAGATGACTTTAAATGGGTATAGAAGTTTTAGTCAGTCAACATAATAATTGAATAGAACATTGAAGATTCACCAACGCTAAAATTATTGGTGTATTGGGAAATAGCATGGAAAAGGGGAATACTGTCCTTAGCTTTTATGATAACTAATTTGATCATTTTGCAACCACTAACAATGTAGAAGTAACTTTTAACCTTGTTGAATGACATGTGTCATGTGTATACATTGAGTACAAACCTTGAAACTTGGTATTAGTTTCTCCAATTTTATTGTCTCATGTTATTATACACTAAATTAACTGTAAAAATTATGGATAGAAAGAAAGAAAAAAAAGATAAAAGATGACTTGAGATTAAGACAAAGGTAGAAATGATGTATTTACAAGGCCTTGTAAGCGAAGTCAAAAAATGGTTTTGCTTTCCAAATTTCTCTGCAAAAAAGTTTCCTCTCCAAAAATGGCCCTTTTCATATTACAATAATAAAGAGATGACGAACAAAATAAAAAATATAATATTAAAAAAACTAGACCGTAACGAAGACTTACTTACCTCAGAGATTAACAACAGAAGTCAGCACGTGTAATGTAGTGTGGAAAAACGAGCACTAACTTGTCTTGCAAAATTCTCTTCTCTATATCCAATCTTATATATATATAACCGTTAAAGTAAAACCTCTTCTTTAAGTTACTCAATTCTCAAAATCTTTCTCTATCTCTATCTTTCTTCTCTCTCACCCATCATGGCTCTCTCCATCTCCATCTCTGTCCTCATCATCATCTTCTCTCACTTCCCCTCCTCACGTTAGTATCTTCTTCAACACGACGCCGTTTTTCTTCTCCTCTTCCTCCTTCATCTAACCTTTACTTCCTCTGTTTTTGTTTTTTTTTTTGTTACCGACAGATGCAGAGCCGTTCATCGGAGTTAACTACGGTCAAGTCGCCGACAATCTTCCTCCGCCTTCAGAAACCGCCAAGCTCCTCCAATCCACTTCAATTCAGAAAGTAAGACTCTACGGCGCCGATCCCGCCATCATCAAAGCTTTAGCCGGAACAGGTGTAGGTATCGTCATCGGCGCTGCTAACGGCGACGTTCCTTCACTCGCCTCCGATCCAAACGCCGCCACTCAATGGATCAACTCCAATGTCCTCCCTTTTTATCCCGCCTCCAAAATCATCCTCATCACCGTCGGCAACGAGGTCCGTCACAATTCAATTGTAAAGTTTACACCTTTTGAGATTATTCTGAGAAAATTTCTCAAATCTGTTCCGATCATTGCAGGTTCTGATGTCGAACGATCCAAATCTGGTGAACCAGCTACTTCCGGCGATGCAAAATGTCCAAAAGGCCCTTGAGGCGGTGTCTCTCGGCGGGAAAATCAAGGTCTCGACGGTTCACGCCATGACGGTGCTCGGTAATTCAGAACCGCCATCGGCCGGTTCATTTGGGGCCGATTATCAAACCGGTTTAAAGGGGATTCTGCAATTCCTTAGTGACACTGGTTCACCTTTCGCTATTAATCCGTACCCGTTCTTCGCGTACCAAAGTGACCCGAGACCCGAAACGCTGTCGTTTTGCCTCTTCCAGCCTAACGCCGGACGGGTCGACTCCATAACCGGAATCAAGTATACGAACATGTTCGATGCTCAGGTACATTACATTAATTACAGTTGGGTGACTTGGGTCCACGCTTTTCTCGTGTCGGGTCAAAACTAATCTATTCTTTTGTGTTTGGTAACTAATTAAAGTTAACAGAGTATCTAATTTTAATGTTTTACTAAAGTAAGTAGCTTAGTGTCTGGTTATGAATTTGGTGGACTGTTTTATATCTAAATGATTTAGTTATATGTCAAAGCATAGTTTTTTCGAGGTCGGTTAGTTTCTAGTAAATTATTGTTGTGACACAAAAGATCAGAATAATAATACTTGGCTATATTCACGTGGACGAATCTATACAGTTTAAACTTTCGGTTTTTAATATGATTATTTCTAATTTTCTTTGCACTAGATTGTAGCAAGGAACTTATTCCTGTCTCTACTTTTTCATTTAGAAGGAATCTATTATCTATCTATATTCGTTTTATATAAATAAGTACAAAAGACAGTTGTTCACGTATGTGTCTGAATTACTCTTTCTTTCATATACACAATCTATAAAATAAAAAGTTGCTGAATATTTGGTACTTGTAATACTTATATTTTTCAATTCATTTGATGTTGATAATGATCTTCTCAGGGAATAAGTATGCGTGAGATGACATGTCACTCGTTTACTGATTGTCTGACAGACTGGATTCGCACGAGTATTTACTTAATTAATTTTAGATGTTTCTTGAAACATTTGTTTTGTTTTTTTGTACTCGTCATCATTAATTCCACGTAAGCAATGTCGACTAAAAATAAAGAATCGATAAAATAAACGGAAAAAATGGTGACGACCTAAAAAGAAAAAATAGTGACTCTTTTTATGTCATGTTTTATGTCTTCGTAACAAAGTAGTAAAACAAGTCTTTGTTCATGGTTGTTGCTTGCAACACACGTTACATTATCAGAGTTTTCACCATTTCACAGGTTGATGCGGTTCACTCGGCTTTGAAATCAATGGGATTCGAAAAGGTAGAGATCGTGGTGGCGGAAACAGGGTGGGCGTCACGAGGGGATGCTAATGAGGTTGGACCGAGCGTGGATAACGCCAAAGCTTACAACGGAAACCTAATAGCTCATCTAAAGTCAATGGTTGGCACACCTCTCATGCCTGGAAAGCCCGTCGACACTTACATTTTTGCACTTTACGACGAGAACCTAAAGCCTGGACCATCTTCGGAACGGGCCTTCGGGCTTTTCAAAACTGATCTTTCCATGGCCTACGATGTAGGCCTTGCCAAGAGTAGCAGTAGTAGCAGCAACAGTAGTAGTCAGGTTAGATACTAGAAGTTGTGGTTTTCATTTGGAAAGAAGTGATTTATTATAAAATGTAAACGCAAATGCTGATAATTAACAAGGTTTTAATTTGTGAGGTTATGTTTTGATCATAAAATTAGACGCCATCAGGAAAAGTGACATCGTCGGGTTGGTGTGTACCGAAGAAGGGTGCAACGGATGAGGAGTTACAGGCGAGCTTGGATTGGGCGTGCGGGCAAGGAATAGACTGTGGTCCGATACAGCCAGGAGGGGCTTGTTTCGAGCCAAACAATGTGGCCTCTCACGCAGCCTATGCCATGAATATGTATTTTCAGAAATCTCCTAAGCAGCCTACAGACTGCGATTTCTCTAAAACCGCAACAGTCACCTCCCAAAACCCTAGTAAGTTTTCTCTCGCCGTAACTTTCACACCCTACCAATATTATTTTCGATATAGTGTAAAATGTTGTCGCAAAGGCCTAGTGATTATTGATTGCTTTTGTTTGTTGAAGGCAAGGATCAATTCTCATCTAGTGTGGTTTCTTGTAGGCCATTGTTAAGGTTTTAACAATGACTAAAGAATCGGTTTTCCACATGATTTAGGATTAGTTATAAAAAATATGAAAGGACCACATCGAGTATAGTTTAATTTTCTAATATCGAACATTGAACAATAGCACAAATGCATTATACTAATTGGTTTTTATTAATTATCTTGATCAATTTGAATTTGATAGGTTACAACAGTTGCGTCTATCCGGGAGGAGGAGGAGGAGGAGCAGCAGGAAGTAAAGCAGTAATGAACAAGTATGTGAGCTCAGACAAAGTAGAGAAGAAGAATGGAGCAACTGAACTAAATGTCTCTTCTTCTCTATCTTTTCTACTCATCTTTATGTTCTTACTCTTCCATGTAAATATGTAATGGCTCAATTAGCTTTTGGAGGTAATTAATTAATTACTCTTACATTTTGTTTTCCTCTCCCTCCTTTGTATTCTCGTGTAATCAAGTTGTTATTAGTTTTATATAATAGTTACACTCATTCTATATAATAAAATTGTATTATATGGTCTGTAACGGCTATTTTCACTAGACTTCTTTTGGTTTCTTATGGATCTAAATACTTTGATTAGCTTGGATAAATTCCAATATCCCTCTTAGATTAGTACTGTATAATCTTGGTTCATTAAAAAAGGAATTGAGCCGAACCTACATCCTTGGGTCTACTGTAAATTTAACCCGGTTAGCTTGGTTTACTCCACTGAATTTATCTTTACTGAAAAGGAATTGTTGATCCAAGTAACTATTTCCTTAATCCTTATTATTTATTTTGTTAAAGAAACTATTCTCCTTAAAAAAGAAATGGTTGATCCCACCGACTCTTAGGGCTTATAAATAAATACAAAGACGCATAGGTTCATTACCTTACTATTCAATCGCTCTCTCAATTCTGAAAATATTCTCATCAACTTGCTTCACAGAGAAAATCTCCCCCACAAGGAACAAACAATGTCGACGAAGATGATCGTGTTGAAGAGCTCAGATGGTCACTCGTTCGAGGTCGAAGAAAATATCGCAATCCAATCACAGACCTTAGCGCATATGGTTAAAGACGATTGCGCCAATAACGAAGTCCCTCTTGCTAACGTGACAAGCAAGATTCTTGCCATAGTGATCGAGTACTGCAAGAAGCACCACGTCGATGATGCTAATCCTACCTCCGACGAGGAAATCAAGAAGTGGGACGAGCAGTTCATGGAAACCGATCAATCCACGATCTTTGATCTCATTCTTGCTGAGAATTATCTCAACATCAAAAGCCTGATTGATCTCACATGTCAAACTGTTGCGGATATGATCAAAGGCAAAACTCCAGACCAGATTCGTGCACACTTCAACATTGAGAATGATTTTACACCTGAGGAAGTAGAAGCTGTTCGTATGGAGAATCAATGGTCTTTTGAATGAGCGGATGAATCAAAAAACTAAGTAGCTTTCTTTCTTTTCTTTCTTTCTTGTAGTGTGTGGTTTTCAATTTCTTGATCAATATAGATGATGATGACTTCGTCTATTTTTTTTTTTTTTGATTGTCTGTTTCTTTTATGATTTCAATGATATAAACCAATGTTTTTTTTTCCTCTAGAAACAAACTTTTGTTGGATATATTAATATGCCTAACCAATTTTACTATTTTAGTACTGTATAATCTTCGTTCATTAAAAGAATCGGAAATAGAATTATATCATGAAAATAGGAAAATTAGTCTCATTTAATGAAAAATTGACGGAATAATATACAACTAAATGTAGAAAAAGAAATAACATTTTTTCTAATAGAAAATCCTACTTCTTCTCTTTTATATATATATCTAATTTTGCAGCATATTATCAATTATATTTCCAATCACGATTGTAAAAAAAAAACTATATAATTAAAAACTTAAGATCTTAATAATTCATTCCATCGAATCGACGATTTCCATATTTATCAATCGAAACCAAAATCAATAAAAAAGAAATAATAATAACTATGAAGAAGTTAAGGAGCAAAAGAGAATCTAAAAGCTCCTAAACGACGCCGTGTAGTCGTTGTAAATGGGTGTGGTCCACTTTGAATTAGCCAAATGGGAACAGTCAATGTCAATTGACTCTCTCTTCTCTTCTCAGGTCAGACTCAGACTCAAGAGAGCCATCAACATTCAACAAACGAGCGTGTTTGTGTTTGACTGATTCTTCTTCAGCTTTCAATCTCCTCATTTCCCACGTAATTCACCAAATCCACTCTTTCTAGGGTTCGATCTCTCTCTCTCAATCATGAACCTTCTTCTCTTCTAGACCCCCGAAAATTTCCCCTTTCAATATTTTCTTTGATCGGCGACGGAGAAGCCTAAGTCTGAAGCGTTAATGTCTGTCTCCGAGCTCAAAGAACGCCATGCCGTCGCTACGGAGACCGTTAATAACCTCCGTGACAGGCTTAGACAGAGACGCCTCCAGCTCCTCGATACCGATGGTTTGGGGATTTTTTTTTTTGTTTCTTCTCTTTCTCTCGTCGTCGTCTTCTTCTCCTTCTTCTTTAATTGGGATTGAATTTTGGCAGTGGCGAGGTATTCGGCGGCGCAAGGACGTACTCCGGTGACCTTCGGAGCGACGGATCTGGTTTGCTGTCGTACTCTTCAGGGACACACCGGAAAGGTGATTCAAAGTCCGATCTTTTTGTGTATCTCATGTTCTTTATCCTTCAAGTATGCTTCTTTATGGAGTTTTGTTGCTTGTGATAAAAGGGGAACTAAAAGCTTCCATTTTGGGGAATTATAAGCTTCCATCTTGGAAAATTTTGGGCTGGAACTAGTTTGTTATATAGTTGCTGCTGTCTATAAGATGATACTAGTTATCATGCTTGAGGAGTGCAGAGGGATTTGGTTAAGATCCTGCGGAAATGTAGATACAGGAGAGTTGATTGTGAATGTTAGCTGATACTCATATACAATATCAGATGAGGAAGCTTGTAGATTTTAACATGTGGAATTTACAGGTTTATTCATTGGATTGGACACCGGAGAGGAACCGGATTGTCAGTGCATCTCAAGATGGGAGATTAATCGTGTGGAATGCTCTAACGAGTCAGAAAACTCATGCTATTAAACTCCCTTGTGCGTGGGTTATGACTTGTGCTTTCTCTCCAAATGGTCAGTCAGTTGCGTGTGGTGGATTAGACAGTGTATGTTCTATCTTCAGTCTTAGCTCAACCGCGGACAAGGACGGAACCGTACCAGTTTCAAGAATGCTTAGTGGTCACAGGGGGTATGTTTCGTGCTGTAAGTATGTCCCAAACGAGGATGCCCACCTAATCACCAGTTCAGGTGATCAAACATGTATCTTATGGGATGTGACTACTGGCCTCAAAACTTCTGTTTTTGGTGGTGAATTTCAGTCTGGACATACTGGTGACGTACTAAGGTATATATGTTGCTTTCATCTCCTTGGCTTATTGGCATGAGTTTTTCTAAAAAGTAGCATATCTTTGAAAACCTACTTAATCATCCAGAACTATTACATTGGGATAGAGCTTTGGAATAATCCTATAGGTCTAATATATTACAAGTCAGTTAAACTCATGCCCTCTTACACGGTGATTTTGTCCCATTTCTTCCAGTGTCTCAATCAGTGGATCAAACACAAACTGGTTCATATCTGGTTCATGCGATTCCACAGCACGCTTGTGGGACACTCGTGCTGCAAGCCGAGCAGTGCGTACCTTTCATGGGCACGAGGGAGATGTTAATACTGTCAAATTCTTTCCGGATGGTAATAGATTTGGGACTGGATCAGAAGATGGAACATGCAGGTTGTATGATATTAGGACTGGTCACCAACTCCAGGTTTATCAGCCACATGGTGATGGTGAGAACGTACCTGTCACCTCCATTGCATTCTCAGTCTCTGGGAGACTTCTTTTCGCTGGCTACGCGAGCAACAGCACTTGTTACGTTTGGGATACTCTCTTGGGAGAGGTAAGCTATTAATGTTGAGGAAGAGTGGTGAGAGTTGTTTTCACTCATTGTAAGGTTTATGATTGTAATGTGGGGGCCTTTCTGGCAGGTTGTATTGGATTTGGGGTTACAGCAAGATTCGCACAGGAATCGAATAAGCTGTTTGGGGTTGTCAGCAGATGGAAGTGCCTTGTGTACAGGAAGTTGGGATTCAAATCTAAAGGTTAGTGTCAGCTTATTATAGTATGTTATGATTTGAAAGAGATGGATATGAAGATAAGAAACAAAGAAAATTTGAGGATTCTTGTGTTTTCGTTAAACAACACAGATATGGGCGTTTGGAGGGCACAGGAGAGTGATTTGAAGAAGATAAGTAAAATCCAGTAAGGTCGGTTTGTGGAAGAACGGAAGGTGTTTGGTTTGAAATAGTGGAGTGGTTAGAAGGATCAAACTTCCCCTTGTTGTAGTGTGCTTTGATTTATTTATTCTTCATTCTCCTTTACTAAAACTCCTAAACCGCTTTACTTATTTCGCTCCTCAATGTGAAATTATGTAATCAGTTGTTTCCACCAGTCGTTACTACCATCTCTTGAAACTGAACGTAGACCATAAAACTCTACAAATTGGTTGGTTGGAGTTGTCCGTTTTCTCAACTTAGAACTGACATTCCTCGAGTCCTTTTGAAGAGAATTATGAAAACAGTGTATGTTGTACAGCTTTTTGAGTTTTTAACTAACGAAGAAAGTCTAGCTTATTTGCTTAGACTCACATGGTACTGGTTTTTAAATCTGAGCAAGATAATCTGTAGATTCCCTACTTCTGTATGTATTCATTCACTGCGCGAGAAAACGGGTAATGAGAAAAATTTAGAAATGAGAAATCAAAAAGCACCTTCAAATTATCAAAGGGAAACCTCCACAGTATTTGACAGTAACAATGTAGGGAAAAAGAAAGAAAATACGATACTATTTATAATAGTTGATGTATTATGAGGTTGGGTAAATGGGGATCTTTAGCTGCAGGAATAATAACACTCTTTGATAACTTGTAGAAACGAGAGAGTTTTAGCCGCTGGCAACAATCTCGTGAATGGCCTCGGCGACAGAAACGTCCTCTGCTCTAACTGTCAGTTTCATTGCAATGTCCTTTGAGCTGTCCATTCCAAACTGTGCCCTCACTAACACTTTCACGTTCCCTATGTACACACCTGACAATAGACACGTGTGTGACCTTGCATTGCTTGGGATTGTCTCCGTACCCTGCCACATTTGTGTCTCCAGTGTCAGTTTCAATTTCAGGAACACAACAAATGGTCATATACTATAATGACTTTATCCACAATAATCTTAGTCCTCAAAAGTCTCAGTGGGTCAAGTTTGTAGTTTCTCTAGACTATGAGAAAAAAAGTGAAGAGATTTACCTCACAAGTCTGCATTCCAAGAAGATCGATGACAGCATTTACAGCTTCTCCCAAACTGTCTCTTTGGCCAAGGCCATATTCGTCTACACGCTCATCTTCTTCATCCATGCTTTCCCATGCATTCCTGAAATTGGAGACGCCCACTTTCACCATGTAATCTCCAGCTACAACCTCAAGATCTTCCAGCTGGTACTCATCTTCTACTCCATCATCATCTGCTTCACCTGTGCTTGGGTCAACCTGTTTCACACATTTATAAAAGCACAAACAAACTAGTCATATTGTTTTCTTTGTTTTACGTGATTAATTAGTCATTCTAGAACTTCCTCTCCAAATGAGTCGGTGTTTACCAGTTTTCCACAAAAAGTATTATGAGATTATTTGAACAACCTTTAGCGTGTATGTAAATAAAAAGATGAAAGTGAATAGCCTGTTCAACATGTACCTCCTTAACAACGAAAGTCAGTGTGTTGGAGAACTTTCCAACAGCAGGGACCTCTGCTGGCTTCTCAAAAACCACAAAGGCTTGACCAGGCGTATCATAAGGAAGTGAGTTTAGGGCCTTTGAAGTTACTTCACTGAATTCCTCTGCTTCTGAAGCATCTACAATGACATTGACCTACAAACCCATGCCAAGATTAATGAAATGGGGAAAGAAGGAAAAGATATGCTTTACAGCAATGTTCAGTACCCTCTCCAACAACTGCTCTGGTATTGTGTTAGTGCAGTTGTACTGAAACACCACATGACTGTCAAAGATATGCTTTACAACATTGACGGCGTATTCTGTTTCTGCTTCAGTTAGCTCCACAGGTGAAGAAGACTGCAAAAAGGAAGTACAAGTTAAAGCAAAACAAGGTAAGCCAATAACATTAGATTGAAACAGAAGAAAAATCAGCCCTAACCTTGAAAAGTTTTCCAAAGGCGGCAAACTCTGGAATAGATGAGAGAAGCCTTTCGTAGCCATCAAAACCAGAAGCAGGTGCAACTGGTGGTGCACCAAGACCAGTTGGCTTTTTACCCTGGGCTTTCTTCTCTGCAAGGGGCTGGGATTTAACTTCCTTAGACACGGAGTTGACATCAAAAGCTTCTTCAGAAGGCTCCTGCAGGATCAAAGATATAAGATAATTGATGTCCTAAGAAGGATATGAAAACTAGAAAACTGAGAAATGGATAACTCACATAATTCTTCAGACTAGTTTCCAAGTTGACCAGAGGAACCTCCAGGGAACCAAACAGAAAATCCTTGGTCTCTTTATCAGTGTCAACAGTACCATCACCACCAAGAACACTCAAAAATAGTGTTGCTCTATCACGGACCTTAAGATAAAAAGATGTCGCAACTCATGATCAAGGAAGGAATCATCAAACAGCTTGCATGCATCTCCCTCACAAAATGTTAAACAAAGGGAAACACATGCATGTATGTTTGATGTGCAACTGACTCAAGGGAGCACAAACAGACATACAGAAACAGTAATGCTTAGGAACGCACCTCATCATCACTGTCATATATGCAGCGCTTCAACAGAACGGTAATCCGGGGCTGCCAAGCATCCATTGATTATGCTCTTTATCATCAGTCAAAGAAGATAAAACGAGAAAAATATGGTTAGTAAGATAACTACACAAACCTTCAAGGATTCAACCATAAACCCAAACTTTGCAAGTGTGGAAACAGCAGCAGCCCGGACAGTGGCATTTTCGAGATGCACACGGTTGTAAATATATCGTATATACTTGCTTGGATCTGAGGTGTTAGGCCCCTCAATTCCCAGAAAATGAAGGATCTGTGCGACAAAACACATTTAAATACCACATAAGCAGTTTTTAATAGCAACCACAGACGGATGATGGATAAAATAGTTTACCTGTGTTGAAAGATATGTGAATTCACAATCTTCAATGAATTCACAAAGATGAAGCAATCCACTTTCCTTCGCATCAGGAATATCTCTGATAATGGTCACAATAGAATCTACTATTGCTCTTTTATACTCAAATCCACCTTCTTCCCTAAGAATGTTGCTTAAGAAGGTCATCCTATAAAAGAAAAGGTGACAGATTAATCAAAAGCCAAATGCTATAAAGACACTGCAACATATTTAAATCATTCGAAAGAATAGCAATGCTCAAGACCAAAACTACAAATAAAATTAACACCCTAAAACTTCACTTACAAGGATCTGTATTTAAGTGGAAATTTCACACACAACGATCTTATTGCTTCCACGACCACAATTTTGAACTCATCAGCAATATCTGACATAAAATTGGTTATCTGCTTCATCAAGCGTTCTACACTTGATTCGTTCCCTGTTTTCAAGAGTGTGGTTATTGCGAGTGTAGCAATGCTTCTATTCTGATCAGAAATTAAACTCTCCATATCAATGTTGCAGTTGGTGACAGCCATAGGATGAGTCATTGCAACCTGTGGTTCAAACTTGCGTTAGTGTACAGTTAAATATCTCTTTATCCTCATGATAAAGGAAATGATGAAGCTACCCAGGAGAATATAACATCATTTCGGTGTTTCTCAATGTACAAACAGAAGAGTTGAAAGAATTCTTTTTATGAAGAATTTGATCTAAGAAAGCATTGTAAACCTTGTTCAGAGTCCGGACAGCAGCAAATCTCAACACTGGTCTGGGGGAACTCAAAAAGAGCTGGAGAACAGTGATTGCTGGAGTCAATTCTCGGCTTGTCACACCATCAAGCTCAGTGATCGCCCTGGCAGCCTCAAGGATCACCATTTCTGCTTTATGGCGCAGGCAACTCTCCAGAAATTCATAGAACGGACGTTCTCCAGACTGACCGTGGTTGGCCATGTCACGGATAACCTGAATAATAGAAACTAGAGCTAAATAACACATATTTTCATCCACATATCAAATGATCAAACAGAGGAGAGGAGTAACCTGGCTGGTGTAACGTATCAAAAGACACTGAGCCAAGGGAGAGCGGACAGATCCCCTGGTCAAGCTACCAACCAACTTGCTAACAGCCAAGCGATCATTTTGGCGTATCTGAATATGATAATTGATTGTCAACAACTATTACATTAATTCTCACTACCTTTATAAATAAAGAAGGAGAGCATATCATGTTGGGAGTATTTTTGTAACAGCAGCGATACATATCATTTGCTAACTAGTACAACTTAAAGTTTAGACACATGATAGGTTGTCCTTCTAACCCAATTAAGTTACATATGCTAGAATCAACAGTATCAGAGACAGACTCCAGACACCGATTGAACCTCACAAGAAAATAAAGTTGCTGGAAATGATCATGGTAAAGAGAATTGACGCCACTACAGAAAACTTATTGTTTGTGTTTCTAGTCCAATACTCATAGTAAAACCTCTCTTTTTTCAAGATACTTGTTCTCAGTGGCTATTTAATTAAACAAAGAGCAGAAACATAAACCAATTGACTTCGGTAATACCAATGCAACAAACTTACCTGATGGAGCAAAGCTAGGGCATGAAACTGAACAAGGGCTGATCTGGATTGAATACCTTCTTGAACCTCATTGCTCCATCTTTTAACAATTTCTGGGTTTGTCTGTAAACGACAATATAAGAATATAAGCATAACATTACAATTCAGAAACAACCTAATAGTTTTGGTATGTAAAAGGTACCTTTAGCAAGTGAAGCCCACTGACTAATGCTGCACTTGAAACAACGGGATTCTTATCCACAATGGCTTGTTTCAAGTATCGCTCAATTTGAGTGAGAAGCGTTCCGTCTATTATCCGGCAGAGGACACGGATAGCATTTGCTCGATACATATCATTTTTACTGTTCATGTCCTTCATCAGGGAGCTTGTTACAATGATAACCTGTAACCAAAAGACAAAACAACATATCTTGAAATTGTACCTACAATAAGTGCCATGATTTTCGTATTAAAATGTAGTAAGATTTGTAGACCTCATCCGATGATGGAGATAACTCCTTTATGATCAAGTAGACCATTCTCCTCAAACCTGTGTCTTTTGATTGGAAAAGCTTTGTAACTGAAAAGAAATTTTCCGTTGCTTCGACCTGCATATGAAACAGAATAAACTTCATGGAACGTGATACTTTCACCAATAAAAAAGTATTCACACCACATGTGCTACAATATCAAACAAATGACCACCGGGAGGGGATAAGGACACAACAGAATGCTCCATAAGGATGAAAACAAATCCGCATAACAAAAATAAACTAACCTTGGTGAATGACTCCCCTTGGTTAAGCAAATAAAGAAGTTTGGTGATGACCTGGGAGCATCTTCTAGGATCAACCTGAGGGTCATTAAAGACTCTAGCTTCTTGAAGTACCGCTCCTTTCTCAATTCCCATGAATGGAGAATACTCCACTGATCCAACAAAAATCAGAAATTGAAATAAGCAAAACAATTCACACCGGGATCGAATGTGGTAACGAAACTAGTTTGATCAAAACTAAACAATGTCTGTATGGGAACTTGAGATTGTAGATGTACACAACCAAATCACAAATACACCGACTGTGTAAAATAAGATCTTGAATCGAACAGATCTAGAAGCTTAATATCTGGATCTACACCTTGCAGAAACCAGATAATTCGAGCATAGGATCCTAAATTATAAGGAAATTAAGCGAGAACGACATACACTCATCATCGTGATCATCGTCTTTCTTCACGAGGGGTTGCGCCATTGCTGATCTCGAAAAGCACCCTTCGAAATTACTCCGTCACTCAGATCTGTAATATTTCTATATGTTTTGAGTCACAGAAGGACTCAGAAATTGATCCGAAACTGTGGGATCGAGAGAGAAGACAACTTTTCGAACCGGCCCAATGGGTCGATTTTTCATTAACTGATTTAATATTTACCCAAACAAAAGAAAAATGATTAAGAGAATTTTCGGAAAACGGTGTTATTGGTTTGTGTATTTAGATGGAGTTTTGATGATTTTAAAAATTATGAAAAGTAACTATTTTAAAAGGTTACAAAAGAATATCTCCAAAATACTGCATAATATTTCCAAAGATTACAAAAGAGTATTTCAAAATATCTCAAACTTTTATAAATTATTTCCCAAAGAAAATATAGAGTCATCAAAACATATTTTTCTAAAATATCTCCAAAGTCTCTCAAACTTTTATGGAAATACTCCAAAAATTTTTTTTTCATCTTCTATAAAATTGTTCAATTACTACGTCAATTCTGAGGAACACGAGCTTTTTAGCAAAGAATTTTCATTAGTGCTTCTTTGAATCTTCTTTTGCTTAGAGAAATAGTTTTCGTATGATGTTTCTTTTATTATTGTCCCAAAATAATTTTTTCTTAATTGATTTGCTGTCTTTGATGAATGTGAGAGAGAGAATAATGAAACGATGGTTTAAGCATTCATATTGTAAATAATGGCTTCTTATGTTTAAGCGATGACTTCTTAAGATTATCATTTAAACGATGGCTTCATATTGGGGAAGAGGAGAACATAGAAGGCTCGGATTTGGTGACAATGACAAGAACAGTAAAATGCTTCCATAAAAAATAATAATCCTAGGAAAATACTTTGAGAATCCCTCACTAGGTACAATATTTTTGATGATTAGATTTTGTGAAACAAAATGTTTAGAATCAATAAACCAATAACACAATATTTTAATTCAATGACAAAATGAATTACTTTCATGTTATTTGAATAACACAAGACTTTTATTGACTTTATAAAATCATGAATCCAATACCTCTATATTTATAAAGATTTTAGATTACTTTTTACAAATACATAAACTAATAACACTAAACTTTAATAGAGTTTTGAAAAATCTTAAATGAATAACAATAGAATCTTCGTAACACTTAAATCTTTAAAACTCTATCTAAATACACAAACCAATAACACCCCCTAACTTGTGTTTATTACACTTCATTAATCGATTTATATTTTTACCCAAACAAAAAAAATAATAATTAAAACAATTTATGACATTTATTAATATGATTTTTTCGAAAATGTTTGGATTTTAATACAACAACGATAAAATCTTGATTAAGCATTGCATATCCATTATAAAACCATAACTTGGTATGGATTAAGGCTTTGTACTATACATTTCAACAAAACCACACTAGTCTCTCTGGTCAAAAATCACTCCTAAAAAACATCATTATTTTGGACTGTCCAAAACTGAAAATCATGATTTGGACTGTCCAAAACTGAAAATCTTTGACGCAGAATGAAAAACAATGAAAGAAAAAACCTTAGCAAAAGCCAAAAGGCAGAGAGAAGAAAGTGAATATTATGAGAAGTGTGTGTGTTCTTTCAAAGCTGAGGATTGCGTTTCATTGAACCTCTATGCATTTCTTCACTACTTGAAGCAGAAGGATTTAAGCCATACTCACTTGTTCCACCATATTCACTGCTTTGATACTCTTTACTCTCCAACGCCAATTTCTTGAATTTTTTCATGTCTGCGCTGTACGAGCTCGCGTCATACTCCGAGCTCACGCTTCCGGGGCTCAAATACGTGCTTTGTCCTGGTCTTGTTCCTTCACTTAAATCCTCTATTGACATATCTCCTTCTAGTGCTCGTACAATCTTTCATTTGATACACATGTTTCAAGATTCATGAGTATGTCATATTTATCATCAAGATTGTGATTCATAACAAAAGAATTAACCAGTGTTTTGAGTTTTTAAACCTGGCTCAGCTTAGGTCGTCTTCTTGCTGAGTGTCTGATTGCTGCAGCTGCACAAGAAGCCATTCGAGCCATCTCTTGTTGATCGTAGTTTAGCTCTAGACGCGGATCTGCCAATTGGTTGTAGTCTCCATCTTGAGCTGCTTTCAAACACAAAGGCCTTGCCTGCAACAAAAATAGTAAGATTTGTTTTTGTTTTTGCAAGTGTTTTGAAGATAAAACAAGTAAACGGAAGAGGTGGACCGACTTACCCAATCTACCAAACTGTCTTCCATTTCTCCAGTTAGATCCACTGGAGGTCGTCCGGTTATGAGCTCAAGAAGCATTACTCCAAATGAGAAAACATCAGATTTGTCGGATAACTTTCCACTTGATGCATACTCTGGAGCTAAGTATCTGAATCGAAGAAAATGTTAAAGACAAATGCAACAGAGTGAATAAGTGAAAATGAATTAAGACGGTTTACAAAGCTGTTTACCCGAAAGTTCCCATGACTCGAGTGGAGACATGAGTATAGTTGTCTTGTGATAGCTTAGCTAATCCAAAATCTGCCACCTGCATGTATATACATAATAAGACTGATACACACATCGACACAAATTGGGAAAAAATGAGAAACAATAAAAGTAAAAGTAGTACAAGAGTTAATATATAGATACCTTGGTTTCAAAACTGAAATCAAGAAGAATGTTTGCAGCTTTGATATCTCTGTGGATAATGCGAGGATGACCTACCATTGATGTAAGATATACAAACTTTCAATTCTTAAAGAGAGCGAGCGAGTTAGAAACTATTATATCGGTGTGAGATAAAGATTTTCTTACAGTCTTCATGCAAATATGCAAGGCCTCTAGCTGATCCCAATGCAATCTTCACTCGAGTAGGCCAATCCAAAACCGGATGACCCTTTCCTAAAATTTCAATCATGTTATTGGTTAAAGAGAAACCATACTTAAAGCTGGTAATTCAAGCAAATATTCTGTTAGATGAATGTACCGTGAAGATGGAATTCAAGAGTGTTATTAGGTATAAACTCATAAACCAAAAGCCTTTGACCACCAGAGATGCAATATCCAACAAGAGAAACGAGATGACGATGATGGACACGGCTAATGATATCAACCTCTGCTTGAAACTCGCGTTCGCCTTGTCCACTTCCAAGTTTAAGACTCTTCACTGCAACTTCTTTGCCACTAGGCAAAACCCCTTTATGAACATACCCAAATCCTCCTTGTCCTAGCAAATTTGACTGAGCGAAACCTTCTGTTGCAATGGACAGTTCATCGTATGTGAAAGTGCTTTGGTTGTGACCAAGAGTCGCAGCTTGAGGCGACGGTGTAGCAGTTCGACCGGTTAAGTTGGAACTGTCACTGTGAGGACCGGACACAGGTTGCTGTGGGCCCCAATTCCCTCCTCCTTGAGCAGCCATATTCACCACATGATCTTGAGGTGTTCCCTTGTAATAACCACCATTACCTACACTATGCAACATTTCCTTTAGCTTCTAAAGTCTAATCCTTTTGCACTCTAATGGGTTTAAACGCTTGCAGTGGACTAGACTGATCGTTGTAAAACCTTATCTATTGATTATGTTAAATAAGTCTACTAATACACACCATTAGGCTATAAATTCCAGTTATTCTGAACTCAATCTATCGTATTATATTACCTGTTGGTGCTCCATAAGGATTGTTATTGTAGTAGTGCATGTGGTTGACCTGAGGAGATTTTTTCTTCTTCTTGTTGCAACAGATGCAAATACACACTAAAAGTAGAAGCAAAAGCCCTGCTCCTACAAGAACTCCAATAATCAATCCAATGTTGGCTTGTGGATGATGATCCCCAGATAACATTGATGAGTCTGAATCTCCACTATTCCGAGGAGGGCTTATTGACCGAGGCGGTGAAGGTGAGCCACCGTCACCAGAAGTTCTGTTCCCCGGAGATGGCGGTGACGGTGTAGAACCATCTCTGTTATTACCATTGGTTCTGTTACGGTCATCATTGGCACCAGGAGAAGGAGGAGATGGTCTTTCTAAAGGCGGTGATTGGTTCGACGGTGTTTGTGGTGGTGCTGGTGGCGTTACCGGAGTTGAGCCTTCAGGTGAAGGTGGAGAAGGAGGAGTCTCTGGAGTTTTCGGTGGCGGATTAGCTGCAACAGGCGGCGATGTTGATGATGGAGGAGGTGAGGTTTCCTGACTCGGCGGTGCAGGCGGCGGTGAAGTAGAAGCTGAGCTATTCTTGTTATTTGGCGGAGGAGGAGAATTCGATAATGGTGGAGGTGAAGAAGGTGGTGTCGGCGGCGATGGCCCATTTGAAGGCGATGTCCCATTTGAGGTTTCAGGAGCAGGAGGTGAATTCTTCGGCGAGTCTGCCATTGTTTATGTCCTTTTTTTTTTATCGGTGAAGGGTTTCTCAACGGTTGAGAAACCTTCTCCCCAGTGATCCTCGACGCAACAGCCTTGTTTTCCAAGCAAAACCAATACTCAGAATCAAAATCTTATGCAATAGAAACACCAGAAATTGATGAAGAAGGTTAGAAAGAGAATGAAAGGGACAGAGAAATTGTAGAAACAGCTTGGAGAAATAGATTTCTCCTGTGAAGGAGGAGATTTCTTCTGACAAAATGTAAACTTTTACTATAATTAGAAGAAAGCGTGTCTCTTCTCTACCATTTATCATCTATATTTGCTCTTTCAAGAAACCGTAGTCTCTCTCTAATTTGGTCTACTAGTTTTGCATGTGTACCGTTTGAAGTTTGAACATTGGCTTGGGACCATATCGGTTTAATAGGTTTTAGAAAATAATCCAACCGGGTTTGAACTGGCGTTACTCTGAGTAGAGAGGCCCTAGAGGGAAAAGGCGGGAGTTAGCTCATAACGTTTGATATAATAATATACCGTGCCAGCTGTGACACAAGAAAAGTCTTTAAAAGATCTTGTTAAAGAAACAAGAACCTAAATTTATTATCGGACACTCTTAATACATGTACGCGTTTGGGTATAACCATAATCCATAAAACACTCCCACCACCTTTTGCGGAATCATATATCTCTGTTCAACGTTACAATTCATTAAAGTTCAAAGAACCATAAAAACACATTCACATATCTCCAAAAGTTTTCATTTGATAGTTACATTAAACATTAATTGATGGGTCTAACACCCCTAACTAACTTCTCCATATCACCATCTCCTACATAAGTCCGATAAATCTCCAGAAAAGAAACCAAGCTCAAAGGTTGAAGCCGCAAATGGTGGGATAATGTACCTGGGCTTAGAAATAGAACATCAAGAAGAGCTACCCCGCAAATCTGAACACAGTGATGTGGGACCACTAAACCGAAGAAACATTGTCTGAACCTGGAGACGGATCTGAGCTTCCGGTCATTGTTGTAGCAGCTACAAAAGAACCAGGAACAGTAAAACCTGGAGGAGGCCTTGGCATTGGTGGGCGTGGAAAGGCCATGCCCAAGGGAGGCCTTGGAGCTACATTAGCAAAATTTGCAGCGATTCTGTTTGTTGGTAACGATGCTTTTGAAGACATTGAAGGTGGGACACCAAGTCGAGCTGCTATGATCTGAGCCCTTTCATGATATAGCCGTTGCCTTGACCTTTCTAATTGCTCTCTTACCCTCACTGTCAAGCTTTCAGCTTCATTGAAGATAGATAGCTTTGCTTCTAGTTTATGTAACTGCTTAGATATAGAAAAAAAAAACCCTCATTATTATGTTACAACTCTAAACAATAAAGCACCAAAACGGAATCTAAGCTGCATACACTTGAACAATATCTTACCTGCTTCTCTATCAATGATCCAGAAAGTTGTCGGATTTGATCTTCTTCTTGCTTTGCAAGATTCTTTGCCTTAACTGCTGCGGCTGAAATAGCGGAGATGGCTGCGCGCTTAAGCTTCTCGATGTTATGTTTGTCTTTTGTCCCTTCACAAAAATCCTTCTCTTTCTTTCCTTCTTTATTTGGATTTCCACCTGCAAAACAGCATTTAGATAACAAACCAATAAGATATAAAAGAATCATGCAGTGCAGGTAAAGTTTTTAATGTCTCAGAGAGAGAGAGAGAACCAGCTGTTCCATTTTCCGGTGCAGAAGCTGATCCAATGGGCTGCTGGACAACAGACGTGTCTGGAGTACTAAGAACATCCTTTGCACCCTCCTCCTTCGCCTGTTGAACCTCCTCTCCTACTGTTTTGACTACATCTTGAGGATCCTTCTCTGACTGTAGTGTATCCTTCATCTCCACATCTCTGGATGCTTCTGGCTGAGAAGCATCTGCAGCTGACTGGGAGATAGTTGCTTGAGAGGCGTCTTTATTTTCACTAGAAAGCTTATTCACATCCTTCAAAGGTTCTTGAAGCTCCTTCCCTGAACATTTGTCCTGCGATGGACATATTATATCTGCTGGTTTCTCTGAATTGTCAGTTGTGACTGGCTTACTAGATCTTTTTTCTTGTACGGCATCTGGTTTTGTAGTAGAATTTTTAGTTTGAGAACCAGGTTGCTTTTCTTCAGAGACTGAATCCATATTTTCTTTACCTGTGTCAGTATATGGCATTTCCTTATCATCTGAATTCAAGGAGACCTCTTCTGCTTTCTGGCTTTTTTCTTCTGGTTGCTCATCTTTATGGGCATTATCATCATTCCCCTCTGCATCCGCACTGCAAATGTCTTGCTAGTTTCAGATTTAAGAAACAACAACCAATATCTCCAAAAGATTGAGAGCAGAACAAAAACATAGAATGTTGAGAAAGATTATCGTATAATTGCGAAACCTTTTTGATTCAGTTGAATCCTTCTTGTTGTCTGGTGGATCTTCCAGAATATAACAATGTCTTGTAGCAAGTAACAATCCAGAATTGCTGTGAAGAGATTTTATGGAAGCCCGGGCTGACGCAGTAGCAACATCAGATCCTGCCAATCTCACCAGAAAGGCTGCCTACAGAAAAAAGAGCCTTGCAGGATCAGACAGGGAAGAGGGTGCGTTTGTAAATTAAGAAGAATCTCAGCTCAGTCCCCATTACTACAAAATTTCTCTGTGTTACATAAAATACTTACCAGTCCCATGACAGGGTTTCCTAAATCAGCAAAGGAAAACGAGGCTTCAGGTGTGGAGGAATAACCAACATCTTCAAAAGCTTCAGCAAGAGCTTTCAGAGCAATGTTTTCGTCAGTCTCATCCTTACATCTTTCATCAATGACGGTTTCTAGTTTGGGTGTTTTCTGGTCTGCTTCCACTTCATTAGTTTCTTCAGGCTTCGAAGATTCCTGAGAGACTTTACCTTCATTGTCAACTTCTGGTTCTGGAACTTCCTTCATAGTCTCATCTTCATCAACACGTTTCTTATTCTCTGCCTCATCAGGTGCATCTTTTAGGACAGATTGATCATCTTTAGACAAAGCTAAATCTGTCGTGTCTTTTCTGATTGGATCTTTATAGTCAATTTGATCAAGAAATGCATCATCGATTGGCATTTGAAGAAAATGAAGCATACACTGAGCTTTTGTTTTTGTAGCAACATGCTCTGCGATCTCATTCCAATTTTCCTTGAAGATTTCTAAAGCTTCAAGGAGAAGAAGAGTCTCTTGATCAGTCCACTTCCCACTACCAACGCCAGGGGCCTCAGCAGGCTCCATTAATATAAAATCAGAAGATGACATATCTGAGCTGAACTTGCCACTGTTAAAGCATTCCGTACATAAGTCAAAATCTGCCTGTCAAAAACTCAATATTAGCATTTAATTTTTTTAAAACGATTATAGAAAATAGCAAAAAGAATGCAGTAATATCCATTTACGTGGATGGAAATAAGTAAAGAGATAAAACACCTGTTTCGGGCAGTGGTAGCGCTTACGAGAGCAATCAGCTGAACAAGAATTGCAGTGATATTCGACTGCTGGACCCTCTTGCTTTAGCAATTCATCAGCAGCCATCGGATCTGGAAACAACCCTGATAGCGTAGCTTGTGCTGTGAGACGAGGCTTGTGAACAGGAGGAGGGCAAGCCTCATCAGCTTGAAATCGATATAAACTGTTAAGCAGTGACTCCTTATCCCCTAAATCATCATGATCAGAAGCCGTAGAACCAGCATCTGAGGGTGGAAATGGGTGGAAATTGATTAAGCCCCAGTAGTCCAAGAACTCCATCACCTCTTGCTTTGCGTCCGAGTCTCCAACCTCGAGTTCTGTTAAGTCTTTTAGTTCTATTTGTATGTTCGGATTGGAATGAAACTTCCTCATGATCCAATTCCGTATTTCCCTATATACCTCATAAGTGCGACCTTCCAACTTGCCATTAAAGAAAGAGGGCAACGAACGCTCCTCAAGAGGGTGAATTTTTTCCCATGAAAACCAACCTTCAAAGAATTTGAAGTACAGGAACCCAAATTACAGACTACTCAAAATGAGCGAGTGAAAAGTTGTGAAGATTAAATAATACCAACAACTCAAAATCTAAACTTAGATATCAAATTACTTTCTAGCTCAATATTACCACAAGATAAGGACTAGGAGCATCAGTTCATAGCCTGGGGTTCTTCAATGGAGATTCTACATGATAAAAATGAGCATCCACATTCTACTTTGATCAGCCATAGAGAATGAAATTTGCTCTAGTATCACAAGGTGAGACAGTATAACTTCATCCCGATGCATCAAACCCATTTCAAGCCTATATACATTCAAAGAGAGAGGATTTCCAGAACCAAACCCAACTCCAAAATCTAACAAAAATCTCTCCCCATTTCCAGATGAAGTAATACATAAAACCTAGACTACCTCAAATCCTTCAATTGACCTACTTTGGAAAGTCTCCATTATAAAGTTTCAAAATTTGCAAAGCAAAACAGTGACAAATGTTTAAAAGATAAATAAATTGCTTTCAGTCTCAACCAAAAACAGGAAGAAGTCGAAGAACGAACCGCAATGATTAGGCACCACATGAACATTACTGTCACGAGATCTAATTGCTTCGAAATCAGCTTCGATCTTAGCCTCCAAAGCCTCCCACTCACGGATCGCCTTATTACGCTCTTCCTCCTCCTTAGGCTTCTCTCCATCCGTAGCCACCGCAACATTCAAAAGCTCCGACTTAACCCCATCCGCCGCCGAAGGCATATTACTCGGTGCCTGACGAGCTCTAGTTAAAGGCCCATTATGTACCGGAGAAAAAGACGCAAGCATAGCCTTCTCACGCGTCAACATCCTCTTCGACGGCGTAGAAGAGGAGAAATTAGAACCCCCGAGAGCATTCGCTTTTCTTTTCATACCTCCGCCACGGCGCCGTGTCGCCGGCATCGGCTCAGATGCCAGAGAATCTCCAGAGCTACCAGCAGAAGCTAGGGTTCCAGCAGAATCGCGTCGTTTCTCCTCCATCTCTCTCAAAGGTCTCTCTCTCTCTCGCTCTCTCAGTGTGTCTTTGCAATTTGCAGCTAGAAAGAGACCAATTTTATCAAAACGTTGCTATTCCCAATCCCAATTTCGCTTCTTGGAGTGGTTTTGTATCGAAATGTGTTGAACTCCGCACGCTTGAGTGGTTTTGTTTGGTATAAATCAATCAGTCTCGAATTAGCCTTCCGGTTCGACGGGGATATTTGGTTTGCTCGGAAATAAACTTCGGTCTTAACCGGTTTCTGGCTATTTAGGTTGAGATATATCTAAATCTCGCTCTGGTTTATTTCGGTTTCATTGAGAAACATTTGTAAATACTAACACTCTCTATGGATGGAGTCATCAAAGAAAATATCTGAATTACAAATAGAAAGATCTCTGAAACTGAAGAAAGCATGTATAGTTTGTGTCCTCAACATAAATGTCGTGTTAGTGGGTTTATATGCATCAACGCGTCAATGTACTTGCCAAATACATATAACATATGCATTGTTCTATGTAGGTGATAGCAAATTTACCATAGTTTGCTTAGTAAAATTGAACTTGTTATTTACTTTGTCCCAATAGAGTTCGATGGCCAGAGATCGTTTCGACATGCATGATCATGTTGGTAGCTTTAATTGTCTTTATGATTACTTTTTTTCACTGGCTTCTCTTAACAAATGTTTTATTGTCTTCTTGTTAATAGATTCTCTTAACATATCTATCTAATGTGAGCCTCTTCTGTAATTTTACAGAAAGTAGAGAAAAAGAAACAACTGAACGCAGGATTCAGAAAGAACTGAAGCTTGATCTAGTTGATTTACATATACAACCCACGTAAGAAGTAAGAACATCCTCAAATTTGCAGCAGCCATGTTTTGTTTGGCTTTTTATGTCTTTATTCGAAACTGATTTGTTACACATTTGTGTGTTGGATATTAGAAACCACTTTTTTTCAGACGATCTCATTTTTTCTCAAAGAAATTTTGTTTTAATTTTGGGGATCAATGCCAAATCATAAAGCAAGAAAATAGGAAAAGGAAACTCACAAATTCCTGTGAATGGCGCTGACTAAAAAATTTCCTACAAGGTTGGTCTTGATATGTACAAAACTAGAAAATCATTTGCGGTATTCTTGGCGTATGAAATTTTCGAATTTGGTTCCTTTTAGTGTGGTCTGGATCTCTTCCCAATTCTGTACATGTTGTGACAATGAACCTCCATGAATCTTCACTTGCCGACTCTTTAGCTTACGTTTTGGGACCTTCAGAAACTCCTGTACATCGTCTAGTCGCTGCATCATCTCAACACATAAGATAATTACAAACCAATGACTGAAACTAGTTCAATAAGAAAAGATGTAATAATCACCGTGAGGTTCTTGACAATATCTTCGTAGTAGACAAGGATATGTCGAGTGGTATTAAAGTAAGCCAACGCTTTTGAAGTCATTTCTTGAATCTGCTTCAGCTCGGTTATCAAAAGTGTTGTGTTGATCATTGGCTTGTAACCCGCCAATATCTCAGCTTCTTTGGCCGAATGGGTGTGAGACTTGTGAGTCCCGTTTAACAGCTTAGTATCTCTGTCATAAGAGTTTGCAAGTACTGATATCATGCGGCGCAATAGGTTTTTTCTGAATAGGAAAATTGCAGAGACGCCTCGGGTTTTGAAGTATTCTACTATTTCTTCATGATGTTTCATTAGACCCTGCAATGTTTACAATGCAAAATCTATCATAAGATATAGTAATTTGGATGTTTACTAGTTCACTTACTACTACATGAAACCGAGATTCATCCGATATAAAGATCGAATCAGAAGGAAACAGCAGCTTCCTTCAGTTCCCTCCAATATCAAATCACAGACTCATCCAACCTAAACTTTTACTCAGGCCCAACTTTCAGCTCCCTAAATCAAAACATGTCTCTTTCACGAATGACATTTACTCAGAGACTCCCTAATAGGTGAAGAGCACTGAGGGAAGAAAAGTAGTCACTCAAAATTACAACCTTATCTTTTCTTTAAGACTAATCCCTGAAACATGTTTATCAACTTTACAACTATATTGCAAAAGCAAACATATCTCTTTTTCAAATTTAAACATTGCAGCTCTTATCTAGAAAACAGAACCAGATTCTATCACTTTAAACTCAAAAGTAGTTAGTTATAAAGGAAACAGAACAGAGTCGAAAACATACGAGTAAGAAAGACTAAAGATGTGTCACAATGTCCGGGAATAACAGTGACTTTACCTGATTAAGCATCCACTTAAAGCCAACAGCAGAAGTGCAGTCGTTCTTAGAGGCACTACTCAACCAGTCTAGATTATAGACTTTGTCAAGAGTCTCAAAAATGGTGGAAACATTGGCCCTCCTATCTTTCACAGAAAAGATCTCTCCATTTGAGCTTATATTAGTATGATTGTTTAATAAAGTCTCAAACCAGCCACTACCAGATCTCTGCATCGAGAGTATCGCAAAGTACCTAACCGGGTGGCGAGAACATTCATCCCTAAAACATTCAAAACCCACAAAGCACTAATCAATATAAGCCTAGACTCAAGAATTATATAGGCTCAAACTTTTTGATATATCTTTTACCTGTTATATGTCTTTGGTTTAGGGTAATGCACAAATGGAATGTCCCATGGTTCGATGTTAGGCTCAGGAAAAGGTCTCTCAAACACTTCAACGTTCAAGAAACCATAGTTTGGGCTGACTCCTATTTGTTTAAGACAAATCGAGCAAATGTACACAGCACAGACCATTACAAAGAGGAGAACGACCATTCTTAAAACAAGTGAGGACTTTTTAGGAAGCTTCAAGACAAAACTATCCTGCAAAAGACAATACATTTATATGTCCTCGTGTTAATAAGCCTGTTTGTTTGTTTAAGTCAAATGGGTACCAAAGATTTGTCTGTATAAAATCAAGAAAATCTCAGAATCTTTTATATTATAATGCCGAAAAGAATCAATTTTTATAGATTAGAGTAAAAGGGAATATGAAATTACACAAAAACTAGGAGCTAACATTAAATCTAGAGAACAAAACAGCTAAAGATTACTCCTAATCAGATCAGACCACTCACGAGCATATTAAAACAGGACAAGCGTAAAATCTAAAAGCCACACACAACGAAAGGTACCTTGGGGAGGAAAGAAGGGTCTTCGGCCATGGCTACCTTGATTGAGAAAGAGATATACAGAGAGATGAAAGATCAGAAAGATATTGAATTTTTCAGACACACTGATAGAAAAAAGAAACAATTTTATGCCCAAAAAAAGGAACAACTTTTTGAGAGACACTTTTAGAGAAAAACGCAATGATTAGAGAAGCTCAAGACCGTTAGCTTGAATTTACGGATCTCGAATTATTATCAAACATTTAAAATGCGCCACTGGAATTTAAATGTTGATGTGCAGAAACAGAATTGCAGAAAAATAGTAACAAATTAAAGCGTAAAAACGGAGACGAACAGGTCGAGCTAGAAACGATGTCGTTTGCTGAGATGCACCATGCATGCTTCACACTATGGCCTCCTCTTAAATTTTATGATTTTAAAATCCTCAATCAAATGGGTGACCAAAAAAAAACAAAAAAATCCTCAATCAAATTGTTTGTATTTTTATAATACGAGTTTAATTCGTGTGACACTTGCCCTTTTTCATCGGTTTGGCTTGTGCTTTTGTTTTTCAATTTATTCGATTCTTTTGCTATTAGTCGATCTCAATGCTAAATGGATTATGGATGTTGTAAAAAATGACATTTTGGTCAAATAAATCTGAACTTCTTGTTACACGTCTCAACTAAAATTGCCAAAAACAAAAATTAAGTGTTGAGAATACTCTGAGTTGTTTGTAGAAAGGTTGCTTTTGATAAATTATAATTATCGGGTGATGAGAAGTTGGAAAATAAACTCGATATATATGTCATTAATTTCCCCTTAAAGAAAAGCATCGAAACACACAAAAAGAAGAAACTCTTCAACCGCAAACAATTTTTACAGTGAAAAAAAATTGAAAAGAGAAAACACATTACAGAGTAAATAAGCCCTACGAAGAGAAGAAGATTGAAAAGAAAAACAAAAAGAGCCGTTGAATAATTGCTCCTAATGATGATAAAAAGAACTTTTCTTGTGATCTTTCTTGGACCTCACGAATCCTAAGCCTAATCTCTCTCTCCACCAACCACTCGACCCTTTTGATTTGCTTCTCGGCGAATCATCATCTTCTTCACTGAGTTCTTCCCTCAGAGTTGACATTCTCTTCGTCGTGTTAACTTCTTCCTTTAGAGGCAAGATCATGCCATCGAAGAAGATCTCATCTGCTGTGGTCATGGAGAAGTTCTCGACTCCGAACTCAAAATCATCTGACGACGCGGGTGCCTCCTTGTACTTTATCATATCGTGCTTACTCGCTGCGAAACCGCTCGAAAATGAGATCCTCGGCTCTGCGTATAAACCGTACTGATGTTGTTTCATGTTCGAACACTCCATTTCTCTCTCTATCTCTCTCTCTCTCTTTTGTATTCTACTGTATTTGTTGTAGTCTCTATAGGGGAAATGTTTGTATTTATATGATACATTTAGGAATCATCTCTTCTTATTTTAGATTAATATAAATAGAAATATATTTATTATTGTGTTTGATAGTCACACACACACACAAAAAGACATATGTGTTGTCCCTTTGAGTGTAGAGATCTAAGATTAGATTCTTAATATATTTACGTTATCTTCATATAACTTATTAACTCATTTCAGGGATCAACAGCGGGGAAAAGTTAAAGCTTGATCTCTGGATACACAAGAAGAGCCATTTATATTGAGATCACAAAAACAATTCTACTTCTTTTTAATTGTTAGAAGATAAAACCCTAAATTAACGCAAAGGGATGTTTTAAGCACATGAACGCTTTTAATTGTATGCACATGCATTTCCAAAATAGTCTCATGCAATTTCTGAGAAGTTTCCCAAACTCAGTTGTTTTATGCTTTTAATAGAAATGGGGATAAAAATAGTAATAAGATGTTGGCTTTCCAAAGTCTCCAAAGGTTTTACAAGATTTGTTTGAATCGTAACTGAAAAGAACAGATATATATATATATATATATATATAACATAAAACCTGGAGGCTGAGTAATTAATAAATAGTTAATTTTCATAGTTGTACACATCTTAAAAGACCCATGCATGTGACAATGATAGCTGTAATTGCACAATGTAATTACTAATCTGAGTTCCCACGCAACTAGGTTTCCGACAAAGCCGTAAACAGTAATTATACACACACGTTGCTCTTCCTCTCACTCCAACAACCAAGAAACCCCATTTTTGCAGACAAAACGGATATAATTAACTCTCTACTATTTCTTATTGTATCTAGTCTCTATTGTTATTCTCGACTATCGAGTTTCATTTTATTTGGAAGCTTGCCAATTTTTTGATAGATTTGTTAGCTAATTGTTAAGAATCTCACATATCAAATATGATTGAACCTTAAATAATATATTAAGGGTCAGATTTTGAGTTAAAAATTCATGAACATGAACCTTTACATTAAACATGCTTTGCAGTTTTTTGAAGTTGAACTTGTTTTAAATTGGATTATTTAGATTGTTCAAATTACGCCACATGTGAAATTTTCATTTTTAAAAATGATATCGATATCAATTGATGTGTTATTCGTTTGGCTCTTTTATGGGTTTATTAGCAAAATCAGCATTGCTAGGTCTACTGTCCTTCCGGAGGAGTGAACCATTTACCCAAATTTATATTTGAGTGGCAGACTAATGTCTACATTTCAGCCTTTAAAACTATCATTTCAGACTAATGACTAATGTCTCCCATATAGTGAACAAGCGTTGTCTCTTGCAGTTCAAAAAATATGAGTAATTTTTGTCTTCTTGTGAATGATTTATGCATCCACAACATTATTATAACGTAACAAAAACAGAGACTCGACGTACGAGGTCGGATCTTGGATTCACTTGTTCTTGTGTGATATTTAAATTAATAATTAACAAGGTTCGGTGAACTTCGTGCTGCTTTCCACTTCCATTTCGTACACTAAAACCAACTTCGTTAGTCAATGGTGGGTGTTGTCTTCTAACGAAGCAATCGTGATGATTCCAGTTTAGGGATATGGCTGGATGGGCAAAAACTATCCATAATATCCAGCTCAATGATTTTGAGGGGCAAAATTAGTTTTCTATAGAGTACGTTACTCCATCCTTTTTACGGGTACTTGAAATCTGAGTATCCTCTATCACAAGATATTTGGCAAACATCAATACTTTTATAAGAAATTCAATGTTGCCGTTCGTTTTGATGAGATTGTTATTAGGGTGATTGAGTTCGAAAAATTTGTTGCTCTGGTACCGGACGATTTGACTATTGTATAGCGTATAAACAACACTTAATAATTACGACAATATGAAAACTAAGAAATCAATCAACATTGTTACAAAAGAAATATGTGAATATACGGAATATATTTGACAGATGGTAGAGCTTTGAATGGCGTATAAGAGTATCATTATGATGAGAGTATTTGCTATTATGTTAACTCTCGTTTGCTACGAGGCACCTTTTAGAAGCTAATTTGTAGATTGTGATCAGGCCGGGGCAAAAAACTGGAACCGAACCGAACCGAAAAATGAGAAACGGAACCAAACCGAAAAAATGAGAATCGAACCGAACCGAATGAATCTTAAATTTTAGAACTGAAAAAACCCGAACCGAAACAAGAACCAAATGGGTACCCGAAATATAATTATATACCCAAAATATTAATTATATTTAGATTTGATATAACTCAATTACTCGTAATTACAATTATAAACTCGAAATTTTTAGTTAATTTTAGACCAAAATATTCAAAATAATCAAAATATCCAAAAATTCTTAGTTATTTTTCGGTTAAATCGGATAGTTTGGTTATTTTTGATTACAAAGTAACATTTAGAACCGAACCCGAAGGGAGCCGAATTTTTTTGGTTATTTTCGGTTCCAATTTGAAGTAACCATACCGAACCGAACCGAACCAAATTTCCGAATGGTTACTAGATTTCGAGAACCGAAAGATCCGAACCGAAGAATCGTATATCCAAGGCTAGTGATCATGTCAACTGAAAATAGTTCGAAAACACTGTATCTTATATCTTTCTACTGATATATTCGAATGGTATAGAGTCTATACGTTTAGTGTAATCCATTTACATTTATAGACTCTCTAAGAGTCGAGAATGTAACAAGGCGCCTGTTGCTCAGTGGATAGAGCGTCTGTTTCCTAAGCAGAAAGTCGAAGGTCCGACCCCTTCCTGGCGCGCTTGTTAATGCTTTCCCTTTTTTTTTTTTCCTTAAATCATATGAAGATGTTCTAGAAGGAGGTTTTATCTTTGAATATGTAACGGGAACGATGAAATGAGATAATCCCAATCTAGGGAACCAACGAAGAACCGAAAAAAGGGTAAAACAAAGCCTAGAAGATGAAGGATCACCTCGAAGATCTATGATTCAGTGATGACGGAAGATGATGATGATCGACAGAGAGAAATGAAGATTGAAGAAGATATTTGTTATTTTTGATTGATTCCTGCAAAACGGCTTGGAAGGCCTTACATAAGGCGTGATGTTGTTGGTTTACAAGCAAACCATTAACAAACCGTAACTAGCGTTTAAACCGAAATAAAGATATAAACCAAAGTTAACCAGAATAAGTCTTCTCCTGACTTCTCCGAATGAAACCACCTCTGTGTCGATCTCCGGCGAAGTAAAAACCCTAAATCTGCCTTCTTTTTTCGCCGCCGACTTAAGCTATGAAGGTTTTCCATCTTGACCGTGGAAACACTCTCTCTGTCTCCCTCTTCTCCAATGTCACCAACTCCAAGTACTCTCTCTCTCTCGATTTTTTCCAATTCTATCATTTTTTCCATTAACCTAAGCAATTCTTGATTTGGTTATGAGAAGATAAAAGTTTGCGTTACTAGATTGTGTTTGTTTACTGGAGATATTCTCTCCGGTGAAAGTTAATCAGAGACTTATAAAATTTGGGGAAACTCTGTTTAGTTTAGTCTCTGTGCAGCTAAAGTCTCCTCCTTTATCTTTCCCCAAGTTTTGATTTGTGTGGGTGAGATCCGAAATAAACATTTCGGGGTGGGGGTTTATTGTGTTTCAGGGAGCTCTTGAATTCGATGCTAGATGGAAGTCTGAAGCTTGAGGTTTCATTTCTCAATGCATCACTAGTACGTTTTTTTTGTTGCATCTTCCTTTTTTACATTCTAAACGACTTAGATTTCTTCAGCTTAAAGAATTGTATATCATCAGATTCCAGACATTTTTCCTCTCTTGGCTGCTGCTCAGAAAGCACTTGTCTCCAAATCACGCGATTCCTTATCAACCCGAACTCTTCATTCTGAGCTCGTTTACAATTACTCGGGATCTAAGCATGTAAGAACAATCTTTTCTTGTCGTTCTTTAGCCATTCCTGTCTACTTCTGATAAGCAATGGCTCTAGTTCTGTTGTTCAAGCCTTAGCTGTAGGTCTATCCTAGGACTTAATGCAGCAGATTCTAGCTGTTGTGAGTTGGTTAGAGAACAGTTAGTTGAGTATTGATACTTGAGAGTCTCTCATTAATCAAGTTTCTCTGGTTTGTTGAATTGTCATAAGAATAGTAGTTTAGCAGTTTTCTCAACTTCTCTAACGTTGTTGTTCATTTCTTCTTCAACTAGATTACAGAATCATTGAAACGATGTGGGATTTCTGAAAGTTCTACGTACATTCTAGCTGCCCAGTTCAATGCTTCTCCCGTTGAGGTTATAATCTCTTCAACCATCTAAGAACTGACTTTCCATGTCGTTGCTTTTAGTTCTGTTTATCGACCATGACATGTTTTGAGATGAAAACCAGATGGAGGAGGTCGCGAAATTGATCAACGGGAAGGAGATCGATTTGGAGGAATTGAAGACACAAGCAAATCAAGCCAATATACTAAAGGTGATGTTTTGGTAACAGTTAAAAGCCCTTTTAGTTAGCATCCTATAGTATATAAATGATCTCTCACATCAATTCTTTCAGCATTACAAGATAACTAGCCAAGAACTCGGAATTTCCTCTCTCGGAGATGCGATTATTTGTCGGATTGCTGCACGCGACGCATTGTAAAAGAAGAGATGTCTCTTTCTTTCTTTCTTTTATCACCAATTATAGTTTTCTCCTTTATAAACAAATTTGACTCTTCGTTTGTAATTCAGACCAAAGTTAGTATTCTTAACTCCTTTATTTACTCTCCTCAGATAGGTTAACTAATTTTTTTTTTTTTTTTGTTGGTTATGAGATAAACATAGAATTGACTACAAACTCAAAATTGAGACTACTAATTACATGTCCTTTTCCAAGATATAGTCCAAAGAATCTACAAGGCATATAACAAACCAATAATTTTGTTTCTTCACTTTGAACAAGCTGGTGGCACTCTTCTTGCACTCAACTATAAAAACACGCCAACAAGAAAGAGCTCAATTTGGCAACTTGAAGAATCAAATCTATCACTGGAACATATCAGCAATAGTGTTTCCTGAATCCGAAGAATCCCCATTCCCAAAATCCATCATCATCATCATATTCATCCATTCCTCCATATTGCAATCCCCTCCTTCTCCTCCGCGCCATTGCTCTGCTTCAACAGAATAAGTGGCGCTCGCGCTCGCACTTACACTCGCATTTGCTCCTATATCATCAGCAGCAACTGGAGATGAAACAGAAGAAGTGTAATCCGCAAAGGGGAAGTTGAGTTTAGCCCGTGGCCCACGGAATCCAATGGCGGCTCGGTCATAAGCTCGAGCCGCATCCTCAGCGGTTTCGAAAGTGCCAAGCCAAACACGTGTCGCTCTCTTAGGATCTCTAATCTCAGCTGCAAATTTTCCCCAAGGTCTCTGCCTAACTCCTCTGTAACCATTCTTCTTGTTCTTCCTCTTCCTGATTTTCCCGCCGCCTTCCGCTTTCTTCGCCGCCGCCGCCGAGCTCTCTCTTCTACTACCACTACCACTAGTAAACTCTTCTTCTTGTTGATTATTTTCAATTCTCTGATTTGGCGTGAAAAAGTAGTTGCAGCCGAGACATCCTTCGATCCTACACACTTGACAAGTGTCGCAATCCGACCGAGGCATTCCCGCGCTTATCACTGTGCTATCCCCGGAGAAACCCTGAAACGGCGTCGTATCGTTTTCCCCTGACATGACGTGCTGTAAGGCGGAGACTATAACTGAAAGCTCTTGCTCCGGTGACAACTGCTCCTTTTGGTACGGGTTCCGGGTTGAGGCTGGAGCTCCGACGAATTCGGTTCTGTTGTTAGGATAATGCATACCCAACTCTCGATTTTCAATTTGATTTTCGAATCTTTGTTTTGGGTTCTTGTTTCTTGTGACTCTGTGAGTGTTTTGAAGCACCTGGAGATAAAAATATTTGATTTTTGTTTTGTGTTTGGGAAACTGAAAAGTGGAACGAAGCTCTATTTATATGATGGTTCCGTGTTTTTCAAATATCTACATGGCTTGCCAAACTGGCACACTCTTCAGACACGGGTCGTTTTGTGATCTTTTTTTTTTTTGGAAACACGTGCGTTATGTCCTCGAATATTTTGATGTCGACAACGACATCTTTGTTTTTTCTTCTTCTTCTTCTTTTTCTTCTGTTTTAGATGATAATGACATTTCTTTAAACATAATATAGTACTAATCATTTCATCATTCATGACGCTTTTCAAAAAAACTGCTTTTTGTATGTTTGGTATTTAATTAAGATTGCGCTTATCAATTGTTCCTTTTTAACACAGTTTACAATTAAATTTAAACATGTTTTTATGGGATAAGCATCTAGGTACGTAATTGATTGGCTTAGAATAATAAGTCACGTGCCTTTTTTTTTTAACTTAAGATTTCACATGTTATTTGAGCAATGGCCTTCACAGTCATTAATAGAGATTAATTTGTTTTTCTACTTGATGACTAGATCCATTGTCTCAAAACTCAAAAGTATATCTATCTTTTGCCTTTTTATATTCAATTCAAAATCAATATTGAGAGTTATGCCAATAGACATGAGTAACATACTAACATTACAATAACATTTTGATTCGAACAAATTAATGGTAAAATATTTTGTGCTGCGATTAAATTGCAAATTGGTCAGAAACTATTTTTTAAAAGGATTATGATTAGATAATCAAAACATGATGATTTAATAACTCACTTTTTAAAATCATTACATATTTCTCACTTTCGAGTATGGTATATGAATGATCAAATATATAAGTTTGACAACATAAAAACTGAATTGTCTACAAGATTTACATATTCTCACTACTCTTTAGCATCTGCATTCACTCGTCATAGTCGTACTCTTCAATTCAATTGATTTCATGTTGCTTCAATTATTATTTATGCAAACGTTCACAAATTTGTTAACAATCGAAAATTGATAAACACTATTCAATAATGAGTATAAAGGATTATGGTCGCTAGTAGTCAACTATACATATGATTTTTCAGGAGTCTTTTTGACATATAAAATAGGAAAATGATATAGCAAAATAATTCTGTTTGTTTAATTACCCATCGACTCTAAAATTTTAATGATAAGTAAGAACATTTATTGCATCTCAAACAATCGTCTATACAAAAGAATCGTTTTTTCACCAATTTGCGCATGTAATCTGAGACTTCTTCGAAATTATTAATAATAGTGGAATTTAAAAAAAATAAAATTTCGCCCGACAAGATTTTCCATAATTTACATAAATTCTTGCGTTATGGTTCCAGAGATTTTGAAATTGATTTATGTTTTATCTTTTTGTTCAACATTTTCATTCTCAGAATGAAATTTCAAAATCTAGAAGTCCGATGTTGCAAAACCTAATACTTTTTCTATTTTGTATTTTTAATGTAGATATTTGGTAAGACTTCCAGTTTTATCTATAATATTTTAATGCATTGACTAATGAAAAAAATATTCATTGTATTAATAACAAATAAAACAAAAAAAATATTGTTTTTTATGATGTGTGAAAACCCTTTAAACGACACTATATGAAACATATAGAGTATTGAATATTATTATTTTTGGTAAAATTATCTTAAAACCAGAAAATTTACCAAAAGAAAACGAAAAACATTTATTATTAGTTTTTTATATACACATGAAATCCAAGATTTAAAAGAGAGACTCGATGAGAAATTTACCAAAATGAGACAAAATGACCTTTCTTGGGATATCTTCTTTTTATAATTAAAAAAAAATAATAGAAAAGAAATGGATGAAGGAAAATGAGGTAGTGTATAACTTCTCAAATGTAGATAATGAAAGAGAAGGTTTGACCGTTTCTAAATGATCTCAGTTTCTCAGATATTTCAATGATTTAGAAGTTGAAGTGTATATCATGGATGCTGAGCTGGCTTCTGCCTTCTGCCTTCTGGCTTCTGTATTCACTAAAACTGTGTTGACCCTTCTCCACGCTGACCCACCACGTCTTCGCTTTGAAGACTCTCTTCACGTGCCGTACATAGTCTTTGACTTTGTCCGTAGCCAAATTATAAGACACATATCTGAGTCTACATAGAGACAAATTAATATATCCACTACTTCTTTTTCTTTCTTTATAAAGGATTCTTGAAGAAACATCTCTAAAACTACTTTTTAAAATCTATGGAGAAGTATATATGTATTTTGTTAAATGTAGGATAATTGCTTCAAAACATATAATACCATCGTGTCTTTCACTGAGATAGAATTCATTCTAAAACATATGGGGTTAAAAAAAAAAATGATTGACAATAAAGTCAACAAATTATATTTTCGGATCTAGTTATTTTTTCCAGGTCTACGTGCTAATATAAAACATTGACAATAAAGTCAACAAATTATATTTTAACAAAAAGGTCAACAAATTATCCAATTTTTTTGAGAAATGTGTATATGATTTTTTTAATTTTATGTTTTAGTTTACAAAGCATAAACTTTGACTTAAAAAAATACATTTTTCAACTAAAGAAATTAATCTTTTGTTTCACAATATAAAAAGTTTTAGATTTTTGCACAATATTTAAAGAAGCAAGTAAAATCTCAAATTTAACCTTAACTATGTCTCTTCGTTAACATAAAAATATAAACTAATAGATTTAAATGTTTTTTGACCAAAAATAAAATAAACATTGACAATTAATGTATTGATAAATGTGAAATTTTTATATTTTGAAACAATTTTTTTTTCTAAAACATGTTAAATTATGGAAGAGAGAGAGTAATTACGTATGAAACAATGTGTGTCTGTATGTCAGTAAGGTAAGGGCGGCAGGTTGCGATTCAAGTTAAAACAAAAAAATGGAACTTCAATTAGTCACGTTGAGCACGTGCTGCAATGATAAGAACACGTTTTTCTTGTGCCGACCAGAACGTTTTCCTTCACTATCTCGCCCCGTCATTACTTTTTCACTTTTTTTTTTTGCTCTTTTCCATTAACCAGTTAGATTCTTGGGATTAGTACTAATCACTGATTGATTTATAGTGTTATTTAATTAGTAACGATCACCAACTCCTTATCCTTTTTTGCTTATTTTTTTAGTGATTCTATTTCATTGTTTATGAAATAATTCTTCAACTCTAGCTTTCCTAATTAAAAATATCTCAACAACCGAAACCGTCCAATTTCAGATAAAGATCAGGTAATATTAGGTGTTGATCGGATACAAATAACTGGGATAATGAAAAATTACTATCCAAGATGTATTTTAGTAATTATACAGATTTTGAAACAACAGTGGGAGCCAAGATTTTGAAAAATCATAAATTGGGCTGGTTAAGGTCTACACCATTTTCTCTACTTAAACAGATTTTGAACCATTTGTTTTTGCTTCTTGTATTTTTCTTAGTTCATAGTTTTGGTAACACTGGCCCACGCTATTAATAGTTCTCTGAACTTCAATAATCAATATTATTAACTGTTATCTCTTTTGAGTAGAATGTACTCTCATATCTTTATTCTTCCAGTTTTCTTTTAGTTCTTAATTTACATTTGCCTAAAAGAACTAAAAAACATTACTAGTAAAATAATTTAGATAACCCCTAAGTAAATTTAGTGGCTATAACATCACCAACATTAGTAGAAATGATATCCCTAAATTTTATTATTATAGCTGGGTAATTATTTAAAAAAATTATCGTCAATTTGCAAAGAGATTTGTAAACGAGTAATATATCAATCTTACAATATATTCAAACTAGAGTTTGATAATTGATTTTGTTTCAAATCGATTGTGCTTAGTATTATCATAATTATATAACTTAAATAAAAACAAATGAATTCTTCTGCTATGCAATCTATGAAAATCTATCCCAAAAAGTCTCAGCGTAGCCTAGACATAATAAAAATACATATGCTCTCTTAATATATTCTTATAGATACGAAATTTTATATGATAGAAATAAAAAATAGAGTGGTTTAAATTCAAATTCAGGGCGGTAATTTGGATTTCAAAGTGTTAGGTGACTTTCATTAAATATAGCATTACAACCATCTATACAAACACATATACACACTTATTCAATAAAAAAATAAATGTTTTATCATATTTAAAAAAAAAATGATTAAAGAGATTCTTTGTGTGCAAACTATATAAAAGCAAGCTGTATAAAGATAGTGAGTTAGTGACAAGTGACAAGTGACAAGTTGGAACGATGCATACATGTTTGTCTTTAGGAGAAAATAATTATTATCTTTCGAAAAATGGAGCATAGCCAAAGAAAGATTTTTCTATAAAACGATTTTTCTCTTTCATCCATCACTATTCCTTTTTCTCTGTTCTTGAAGAAAATCGTTTAGAAGCTCCATTTGAATCCGGCGGTGGTTGTGCCTTTGATGGATTCTGTTACTTGTTTCTAGTTTATTTTCCTTTTCTGTAGTTCAAAGCATAACACTCGCCAACACCGTATTCTTCAGATTGAGAGATGTGATCTCCAACATCATCGGCGTTGTCATCCATCATCGTCTCCTCTTCTTATGAGCTAACCACTTTTGCTCCTCTGCCTCCGTTGCGCTTGGTGATCAGAGTTCTGAAATATTCGGCCGTCGTTTCGGTATCGAGTTATGGCGTTATGAAGTAGAAAGTGGTTCTGATGCAGTGATGCTCCGTTTCTTTCGTTGCCTGAGTCACTGGTGTTGCCGTCGGCCGTTCGTCGTCTTGAGTCGCCGTCATGGTGTGGCCCGAGATCTGAGAAAGATGGCTTGTTTCACACTGATTTTGGAGTTGATGATGGCGTGTCAATATGCTCCTGCTGTTATCCTTCCCGTCGTTGTTGATTGTTTGCGGTGTTGGTTTTGTCTCTAAGATTTCGTGTTGTTGATAGAGGTGGTTCGTATCTCTGCCTTACAAGTCGATATTATTGGCGCAGGTTGCTTTGTTTTTTTTAGTTTTATGTTACTTGTTTTAGTTGTTCATCTTGCTGGTTAGATCGTTTGGAGTGGTTATCTTTGGTTGCTTGGTTTCTATGATTTCGGTTGCTCTGGTTTCGCTTTGACTATGCCAGTTTCGTGTAGGTTTCCTAGTGGTGGATTCCTGTTTAGTTTGGTTAGGTTTGGTGTTGTGCGATGGGACATTGCTATTGTGTCCTAGGATTTCAAAGAGTCGGTTAGGTGGAGTTTTTTTAGTGAAGCTTGTTTTGCTAAGGTCTAGCCACTGCCTTCTGAATTTGAGTTGTGAGTAGTTGGTCATCTTTGCTCTTCAATCTCAGCTTTGAAGTTGCGTTAGGTTACTAGTTTGTGCACATTAAATCGCTTTAGGTCTTTAGAGCTTAGGAGTTTAAGTGCTTTCGTTTGCTTAGACCGGAGGTGGTTTGCATCAAGTTTTGGGTAGTTTTGTTCAAGCAAATTTTTGGAATCAAGTCTTAGATTTATCTAGTTTTCTTTTACTAGTTAATGGCTTTCAGATTTACTAGTTCCTTTTAAGGTTAATTTTAAGTTTTATCTTCAAATTTTCGGGGATTGATTAAGTTATTCTGCCGTCTATGCTTCCAGGGGTTTTTTCTTTTCCGCTGACTTTAGTTTCCGGGGATATTACTATTTTTCGTCGATTTTAGTTTTCGGAGATATTACTGTTTTTCGGTGGCTTTTGTAATATGTAATAGTATTATTCTTTAGTGGTTTCTAATAAAATACTTGTAATGGCCAAAAATTCGCAAAAGAAATATAATTAAATATAAATATTCAACGTTGACATTATAAACTACACTATAAAATAATAATGATCCAAATCTGAGAATTTAAATTAAAATAATCAACTTTAGGTTAGTTAGTATATTTACTATGATAACGGAAGTTACTACTTTTGGACTCGAAACAGAGTAGCTGCTCTGCTCTGTTTTATCACAAAGCTTTCAAGGTTATTTCTCATTCTCTCTCACTCATTTTTGTTTTTTTTTGTTTCTTCTCACTTCTGGTGAAACAGCTTCCAACCAAGAGAATCAACAAGGAGATCTCACGAGGATGAAGAAGGAAGGTACAGATTTTATTTAGTTTCTCTAAGGAGTCATATTTAGTGAATAATTCCTCTGTTTCTTTAGAATGCCAAGATTCTTCAGAATTTTCAAGAAAAAATGGTGCCAAAAACAGATGGTAGTAAAAGAAAATCTAATATACAGATTCAGTTTTTTTACCTTGTTTCTTCTCCTTCGAATTTTTGCTCTTTATAGTTTAATACAAAATTTGTATGTTTGAGTTTCACAGTGGTATTTTGTTCTACATAGAAAACTAATCATGTTAACTTTGTGACAGGAAATGAGCTGAAACATGAAAACTGTCTCATCTTTAACTACAATGGTGATGACGTCTTTGATGTCACCTCGATTGGTTCTGCACTTGAAAAAAATCACATCTTCACTTGAATTGTGAATACTAACGAGATTGAGGAGGCTGATGAGATTAAGGAGATCGATGATGATGATGATGATGATAAACAAGAAGAAGCTGATGATGTAAGGGAAGAGAAAATTCCAAAGTCTCAGGGAAGAAAAGTGAAAGGTAGAGTCGAAATTTTTATTTGTGTATCTTCTTAGTTCTTGAAAGTTTACTTAACCTTGTCTTTCCCCAGTTCTCAGCTTCTTGGTTCAATTCCTTCTGATTTGGGTTCTCTCTTAACACTTCAAAGTCTCGATCTTTCCAACAATTCCTTCAACGGGCCATTACCAGTTTCTTTCTTCAACGCAAGAGAGCTTCGATTCCTCGATCTCTCTTGTAATATGATCTCCGGCGAAATCCCTTCTGCAATTGGTGATCTTCACAACCTTTTAACCCTAAATCTCTCTGATAATGCCTTGGCGGGAAATTTACCTGCAAATTTGGCGTCATTGAGAAACTTGACGGTGGTTTCTTTGGAGAATAATTACTTTTCCGGCGAGATTCCTGGCGGTTGGAGAGTTGTTGAGTTCTTAGACCTGTCGTCAAATCTGATCAATGGCTCACTACCACTGGATTTTCATGAGATAGTCTCCAGATTGAATGTCTCGAACCAAATCTCCCGAAATTCCATGAGATCGGAGCCAGTTTCCCCAAACGCCACCGTTGATCTCCTTCAACAATTTAACCGTCCAATCCCTGATTCTCCGGTTTTTGACCGAAATCAAATTTATTTTCAGGAAACCTGGTCTATGCGGCGATCCGAACCGAAACCCGTGTCCCATCCCTTCTCGCTGCCGATTGTCTCCGACGCCGACGCACTCAACATCTACACCAGCAATCGCCGCCATACCAAATACAATTGATCAAACCCGGTTACCGATCCAACATCACAAAAACCGACCTAAATCCCTCGAACCAAGTTACACCCTGAGTTATAATTGGGATCGATCGAGACATAAATCGGATCCTCGCCGTAATTTTCTCTACATCTATGATGCAAGAAGAACAAGACCGTTGATTACAACAGAACAAACAAAGACAAGAACAGACACAAGCACGCTTATCACTAAGTTCGGGCTCTGATATCCGCCATTTTTGCCCTGCCTGGTATTTGATCCGCCTGCACGAGCAATACCCTTACTGATTTGGACTGACCCGCCCAAAAATTAAGATTTGCCTGATACTGATCCGTCCTGCTCGAGATAACAGTATTTTTCATGGTAACTATTTTTGGCAGTAATGGATAAATTTTTGCAGATAACGAGTATTATTTGTGGGTACGGGTATTTTTACTGAATGAGTAATTTTATGGTAACGGATATTTTTCATGATACAGAATCAGGGACTGCAAGAGAATGAGACGTAACGGCAATAATGGGGCAGTAATGTAAAAAATTCTGCGATTGCTTCGCTATGCAAAGAATCAAAACCGATGATTTCGACTGACGACGTACGCTTTACTGGGTATATGTCGAATGGTCAAGTGTAAGGATATATTTACTTGGCTATCACCATTTTTGTCTTCTTCTTCTTCACCAGATGAATCAAGAAGATTCAAGAAATGGTCATGTATACGAAAAGATCCTGAAACAACACCGTCTGAAGACGAAGATGAAGATGAAGACGAAGATGAAGATGAAGACGAAGAAAGCTGTTACAATGCAAATCAACGGTCAGGAGATAACAAGAAAGGAACGTTAGTGACCGTTGATGGAGAGAATGAAGAAGAACACCAGAACAATATTTTACTGAAACTTTCTCTTATTCAACTTAATAAAACTCAATACAAAACCCTCATACTTATACACGATTTAGATGAGGATTAGGATAAGGATTACATTTGCTTTTACAGTCAAAGATGCTAAGTTGAATTCAAAGATGCTTTGTTGAAAAATATCAAACTGATTCTGTAATTTTAGTGTCGATGGAGCTTGAACATTTTGTCTTGACATGGCACTTTCCTTGCACCTTCCTCTTTGTGACTATTGCAAACCTTCTCCTTCATTCCGTGTGTTTGCTTTTGTCTTAGAAACATAAACCTCTCTTTCCTTCAGCGTCTCTCTCTTTGTCTCATTAATTTGCAAACCTTCTTCTTCATTCCGTATGTTTGCTTTTATCTTAGAAACATAATCCTCTGTTTCCTTCAGCAACTCTCTCTTTATCTCATTAGTCTTAACAACCCCCCTCAAACTTGGTGTAGGTGGTACATCAACACCAAGTTTGAATCTAAGGGATTGAAAAGCTCCAATAGATAATGGCTTTGTGAAAATGTCTGCAAGCTGAAAGTTTGATGATATGTGTTTTACCTCAATCAATTTGAGAGCCACACTTTCTCTGATGTAGTGATGATCTAGCTCAAAGTGCTTGGTCTTGGAATGAAATGCAGGATTGACAGTAAGATAGACAGCAGAGAGGTTGTCACAATATCATTTTGGAATGATTATCTGTGAAATACCAAGCTTTTTCAACACAAAACTTATCCAAGCCATTTCAGAAGCTGTTTCAGATAGAGTTCTGTATTCTGCTTCTGTAGAACTCTTTGAGACAGTTGGTTGCTTTCTTGATGACCATGATATCAGATTATGACCAAGAAAAGTGCAAAAACCTCCTGTTGATCTTCTTGTGACTTTACACCCAGCCCAATCACTGTCACTATATGCACTCATAGTGAAATCAATATTAACAGAGAAGCTAACTCCCATTGTAACAATGCCTTTTACATACCTCAGAATCCTTTTGAGTAGATGAAAGTCGGAAGATGATGGAGCATGCATCTTTTGACAAACATAGTTCACAGAATGTTGTAAGTATGGTCTTGTGAGAGTAAGATATTACAATTTCCTTGCAAGACTCCTGAAATAAGATGGATTCTCAAAGGGTTCTGTGTGATCCAGAATCTTATCAGGTTGTTGTGGTAATAGAGTTGGAGCAGGAGAGCAATTTTCCATAAAGGAGACTTGCAGCAAATCCTCTGCATATTTTTGTTGAGATATTCAATTTTTGTTTCATCCGAAATTGAGTATTCAATTTTTGTAGCAAAAGGGTAAACAAACCTGAACTGTTTCCGGTAATGATCATATCATCAACATAAAGAAGAAGTAGAATGGTGTCATTTCCTCTTGTGTAGATAAACAATGAAGAGTCACGAGTGCTGCAAACAAAACCAAACTCCAATAGGAAGTTGCTAAACTTATCAAATCAAGCCCTTGGACCCTACTTCAATCCATACAGAGACTTGTGTAAGAAACAGACATGATCAGGCCTAGCTTTGTCTTCAAAACCTCTAGGCTGCTTCATAAACACATTTTCTGTTAAATCTCCATGCAAAAATGCATTCTTAACATCCATTTGTCGTATTTCCCACTTAAGAACCATAGCCATATGAAGAACTAGTCTGATTGTTGTTATCCTTACAACAGGGCTATACGTTTCTAAGTAGTCTACACCTTCCTCCTGATTAAAACCTTATGCAACTAATCCTGCTTTTAGCTTGTCAAGAGATCTATCAGAATGTAGCTTGGTCCTGAAAACCCATTTACAGCCAAGAACATGCATATTTTCTTGAAAAAGAACTATTGGCCAAATATTTATTTCATGACAAGTTTGGATTTCTTCTAACATTGCATCTCTCCAACCATCATGCTTTAATGCTTGTGTCACTGTGCTTGGTTCAGGTTTTGTTAACTTCATATGAGAGTAAAACATACCCCGGATTTGGTTTGTGGATCCCTACTTTGGATCTTGTAGTCATGGGATGAGTAGAAGCACCTTGTTGTTGGTTGTTTTCTGAATCATCTATATTACATGGTGAGAGAGAGGAATTATTGCCTATAGAAACAAGATCAAAGCTTGCCATACACCCATAATTCACTCTCTCACCTGTATTGGATGATTCTGTTTCATTTTCAGTGTTTGCAGGTTCTTGTGGCTGTAACACAATTGCAGGTTCTTGTGGCTGCATTGGATCTGCAGGTTCTTGTGGCTGTATTGTAGAAACAGGTTCTTGTGGCTGCATTGGAGGTTCTGACATAGGTGCTTCTGGCTCAAAACTCTGTGTAGGCTGTGTAGTATTGAAACTTTGTTGCCATGCTGAAACTAATGGTATAGAGTCTGAAGATTTAAACCTTAGATAAGTGTCTGCAAAAGGGAATGAATCCTCATCAAAGATCACGTGACGACTAATATATACCCTTCTAGTTGGAGGATATAAACACCGATATCCCTTATACTTTTTACTGTATCCAAGAAAAACACATTTTAGAGACTTGGGATCAAACTTGTTTGTAGCATAATCCCTTAGAGTTGGATAACAAACACATCCAAAGGTTCTTAAAGCTGAATTCTCTGGTTTAACTCCCTGAAGCTTCTCATATGGACTGCAATTATCACTTAAAACAGAAGATGGTAGTAGATTGCTCAAGAAGTTGGCAGTAAAAAATGCTTCTAGCCAATAGTTTTGAGGCACTTTACTTTGAAACATCATTGATAAACCCAACTCAGTGATGTGCCTATGTCTTCTCTCTGCTAAACCATTTTGTTGTGGAGTATAGAGACAAGAAATAAGCTGTTTTATTCCTTTGTCTTGCAGATGTTGCAGAAATTGCTTACTGATAAACTTTCCTCCACCATCATACTGGAAATTTATAATCTTTGAGCTGTATTGATTCTCAACATAATGCTAAAACTTGATGAATACATCATAAAAATCTGACTTAGACTTTAGAACATACAACCAGCAAAATCTTGAATAATTGTCAATGAAGATTATATAGAATCTAAAACCTTGTTTTGACATTACAGGTGTTGATCCCCAGATATCACAATGAATCTTCTCTAAAGATTTTGAAGCAGAAAAACTAGAAGATGAAAAAGAAAGATAACAACTTTTCCCAAGATGACAATGCTCACACACATTCTTGGTACTCTTATTTAGCAGAATAGACTTAATACTAGATATATATTGCAGGACTTTTGCATTTGGATGACCAAGCCTTCTGCGCCAAATCTCCTCTGAGGCTGCTACTTATTTGTTTGAGTAGAATGCTTGAAGCTTTGCATCATCCAGAATGTATAGTCCATTAGTGTTTCTTCCCTTTATCAGCAATTTCCTTGTTACCTTGTCCTTTACATGCACCTCATTAGAATCAAACTTTATTATACAAGGATAGTCTGATGTAAGCTTTGAAACAGACAAAAGTGACTTAGTGATATCCGGACAAACAAGAACATCCTTTAAAGGTAAATTACCTGAAGAAATAGGGATAACTGTTGATCCAACATGAGTAATAGGGAGGTAGTTTCCATCACCAACAATCACAAAATCTGAACCATGATAGGACTGAAACTGTTGCAGCTTGTTTGTTGCATTTGTAACATGTGAAGTAGCACCGGAATCCGAAAGCCACTCTATACCAGCCATATCAGTGACATCAGTGACCTAAAGTGCAACAAGAGATGTAGGCAAATCATCTTCTTGGTAAGCATTATTAAACCTATGTCAGCATCTTAAAGCCTGATGACCAAAATGACCACAGATCTGACATTGAGACTTGTTTTCACCTTCATATGAACTCTGAGATCCACTAGAAGATGAAAGCTGTTGATGAAAGCCTCTGCCTCTGGTGGAAAATGAGTTTCTACCTCTACTAAATCTTCCTGAGAAACGCCCTCTTCCTCTGTTTTCATTGTTGAAAAATCTTGGCTTTGTCACCGTAAACGCAAGATGAGGAGAGATTGAAGCCTGAGTGTTGTAGTTTTGAATGCGGTTGTCATAGCTAGTAAGTCTTGGAATGATATCTTCAAAACTTGGTGAAGGAACAATATCCATAGAACCTTCAATGCTGGTCTTAATAGGTTCATACTCTCTTCCTAAGCCAAGCAATACAACAAAGATTTTCATATTCTCTGGAACTACACTACCAATCGAAGCTAACTGATCACAGACAGACTTAACTTCATTTAAGTAATCCACCATAGTCTTATCATCCTTTGAAATTGTTTGAAATTTTATCTGAAGTTCAAACAACCTAGCTGAAGAAACCCAGTTAAAATGTCTAGCTAGAGTGGACCATATCTCAAAAGATGTGTTGGCTTGACAACAACACTGAGAATATCTTCAGAGAATGATCCGAGTAACCAAGACTTGACAATCTGATCCGCTTTGCACCAAGTTTGAAAATCTGGATTTGAACGCTCTGTCATCTGACCATCAATGGTGGGAACTTGTATGACACTTGCAGGTGAGGGTAAAGCTCCATTGATAAACCCTAGAAGACCTTGACCAGAAAGGAAGCACTCAAACTGATTTTTCCATAGTAAGTAGTTCCTCTCTGTTAGTTTGATAGTAACACAATTTGAAATATTTAGAGTCGGCGTTGCATAAGGTGGTTCAGCCATGACTCTGATACCATGAAGAAGAACACAAGAACAATATTTTACTGAAACTTTCTCTTATTCAACTTAATAAAACTCAATACAAAACCATCGTATGAGGATTAGGATTACTTTTGCTTTTACAGTCAAAGATGCTAAGTTGAATTCAAAGATGCTTTGTTGAAAAATATCCAGCTAGCTTGCCAACATCTCAAACTGATTCTGTAATTTTAGTGTCGAGGTTGCAGCTTGAACATTTTGTCTTGACATGGCACTTTCCTTGCACCCTCCTCTTTGTGACTGTTGTAAACCTTGTCCTTTATTCTGTGTGTTTGCTTTTGTCTTAGAAACAGAAACCTCTGTTTCCTTCAGCGTCTCTCTCTTTGTCTCATTAATATGCAAACCTTCTCCTTCATTATGTATGTTTGCTTTTATCTTAGAAACGGAATCCTCTGTTTCCTTCAGCAACTCTCTTTTTATCTCATTAGTCTTAACAGAGAAAGAGATGGAGATTGAGACTCTGCTTAAGGCTTCAGCTTATATTCTAGGAGCCACTGGTTCGAGTATAATGTATAAAGCCGTTCTTGAGGATGGAAGGGTTTTTGCTGTTCGTCGGCTCGGTGAGAACGGTTTGAACCAGCGCCGATTTAAGGATTTCGAGTCGCATATTCAAGCCATTGGGAAATTGGTTCATCCAAATTTGGTTTGACTTTGTGGATTCTGTTGGGGAACCGACGAGAAATTGGTCATTTACGATTTTGTCCATAACGGCAACCTCGTCAACCCCCGTTACCGCGAGTTTTTTATTTAAAGTTTGTCTCTTTAACCGTTACAGGGATTAGCTTAGTTTGCTAAAGTACGATGACATTTCTTAATGTTATCTTGCACATGTGTGTGTGTGTATGAGTGTGCTGAGATTTGAGTGTTTTGGCAGGTAAAGGAGGAGGGTCTTCTTCGCCGTATCACCTACCGTGGGAAACTCGGTTCAAGATAGCAAAGGGCATTGCACGTGGGCTGGATTATCTCCACGAGAAGAAGCATGTGCATGGAAACTTGAAGCCTAGTAACATACTTTTGGGCCATGATATGGAGCCAAAATAGGCGATTACGGACTCGAAAGGCTTTTGACAGGCGAAACGAGCTACATCCAAGCTGGTGGGTCTTCTCCGATTTTCACTAGTAAGTGTTACACAACTTCATCGCGAGACTTCTCATCTATCGGGCCTACGCCAAGCCCGAGTCCGAGCTCGGTGGGGCCGATGTCACCTTACTGCGCACCACAGTCTCTTCGAAGCCTAAAACCGAGTCCGAAATGGGACGTTTACGGCTTTGGAGTGATCCTTCTCGAGCTTCTCATGGGAAAGATCGTGTCCGTTGAAGAGATTGTGCTAGGAAACGGACTGACGGTTGAGGACGGACACCGCGTACAGAGAATGGCTGATGTGGCGATCCGCTGCGAGTTAGATGGCAAACAAGACTTTTTACTCGATTGTTTCAAGTTAGGCTATAGCTGTGCATCTCCGGTTCCTCAAAAGAGGCCAACGATGAAAGAAGCTTTGGCTGTTCTTGAAAGATTCCATCCTAACTCCTCTGTTATTAAGTCTTCATCGTTCCATTACAGACATTAATATCAGTTTGATACAAATAATTACTCAATTTGATTTTATTGCTAAAAACTCGTATTCCTGTTTTTGCTTACAAATTCAGATTTCCCAACATTAATAATCTTTTTTATTGAAGAGAATATAATAAATAGTTGCGAACGATGAATATACAAATGATGAGAAAATTTACATTCCTTATGGTTAAAGTAGAAATTCGGAGAGGTTGAAAGAGATAAAATAACCAGCATTGATTGAATTACTAAAAACGTTACTTTAGCCTTCAAATTATAAATCATTTGATTTTACTTATTTGAGATGGAGACGCATTTTCTGTTGCCATAATGCCCGTTACCACCTCGCTCATGGCCCGGCTGACCTGCCAGCAGTACTGGGAATTATCCGAATTTATAACATATAAGACAAATCATTTTTAGAAAATTAGCATTTAATTTTTAAAAATTTCACACAAAATAAAAATTTGAATACAATTTACCTAACGATATAAGAAAACAAATCGAATATGTGAAATATTTACTGATCAAATGACTATATCAAATGACGGAATCCACAATTCGACTAGTTTTCAAATTATTTTGTAAATTTAGTATCAAAAATTCAAAATTATAAAAAAAATAAATAAACAAAAACTTGAATACAAAATTGTAAAAAAGAACGATTTGAAACCAGTCAAAAAAAATTAAACATTTTTTACATAAAATAAATTTATATACTAAATCTACATAACGATGCGAAAACAATTTGAACTTGTGAAATATTTTATGATCGAAAGACTAATTCAAATGAGAGGATCCAAAACCCGGCTAGTTTTCATACCGTTTTGTAAATTTAGTATTTTTAAAATTTTAAAATATTAAAATCTGTGAAAAAATCAAAATTTTAATATTTCTTTTTTTACAAATAAATTAGCAAAGTGAATGCTAATTTTACATAATAATAGCATTTTACATAATAATACGAAAACAAATTGACTTTGTGAAATCACTAATGACCAAATGACTATTTCAAATGACGAGATCCAAAATTCGGTTAGTTTTTATATTGTTTTATAAATTTAGTATAAAAAACAAAATCACAAACTTGAATGAAATATGTAAGAAAACCGATTTTTGACTTTAAAATTAAGGAAAAACCGATGAAAAAAAAAATAATATAAAACAACTAGAATTCTCGTTGGTACAATATTATTATAACGGTCACATGGCGCAATCATTTATAAAATAATAATATAGTTCTGTCCACATGACGTCGTCATTTTTTAAATATTTTTTTTTTCACTGTCCACATGGTGCCGTTTCTTGCAAAATAATATTATTTTATTATTTTTGGGGCCGTAATTCGTAATAAAATATTGGCTAATTGTACCAAATGGCGGCTCTAAGTTACCAGTTGACCCAAAAATGAGTAGTTAACTTTTTTAGGATTTACTATATAATTAGTAAAATTGTCATTTAAATTCTTTTTTTTAGTTGAATTTACGATTATAGTCACTTGATTTACATTCAAAACATATTTATATAATCATATGCATCAATTTGTGTAGTATGAATGTTTTGCATAAATAACTTGTCAAAATTCACAAAGTAACGATAAGAGTTATATAGTAGATGTTGTAAGATGTTGATTGAAACCAACTAATTTATTTAAAAAATTTACAATTTTTCTTCATATTGGTAATTATGACATGTATGTTTATTAAATGTTATATTGTACTTAGAATATATATATTTTTTTAATAATATATATTTCTGGTTAATTAAATTGAAAACTCTTTATAAAATACTTTAAAACAAATTAAACCAAAATAAGAATATAATTGTACCAAAATCTAAAGGTAACACACATAGAACTTATATGGCATTGTGAACAATCCAATCATACTTAAATTTGTTTGTGTTCTTTTTTTGTGAATAAATATGTTTAGTTAATTTAAATTATGTATTCTGATTGAAACCAATTATTTTTTAAAAATCTTTTCTACATGTTTGTCTTTATATTGCTAATTACGAAATGCATGTTTATTAAATTTTATATTTAACTTTTATTAAATATTGTACTAATAATATTAATTTTCTAAAAATATTTCTTTTGGTTAATTAAACTGAAAAATCGTTATAATATAAATTAGTTTCTATTTTCACATTTCGTATTATATATTTTTGTACAATCTTCCCATTGGTTGAAATATACATAATTAGTAAAATAAAATAAATTAAAAAATCGTTATAATATACTTAAAAAGCAAATTAAACCAAAATAAGAATATGATTGAACCAAAATATTTGGGGGGTAAGACACATAGAGGTTATATTTCATTGTGAACAATCCACTGAGACTTAAATTTGTTTGTGTTCTCTTGTTGGGTTGGGGGGGGTAAGACACATAGAGGTTATATTTCATTGTGAACAATCCACTGAGACTTAAATTTGTTTGTGTTTGGGTTGGGGGGTAAGACACATAGAGGTTATATTTCATTGTGAACAAGCCACTGAGACTTAAATTTGTTTGTGTTCTCTTAAAATTGAAATCTCGTTATTAATATTTCTGTAAGAAAGAATTATATGTTGGAATTGAAAGAAGCTAAAATTTTTATAATTTACTATATCATGATCAAAGTTACAAGAATCAGGAGCTTTCTGTCACTTCTAATACAATCCAGAATTACAATGAAGCAGCAAGCTAGTCTCTTGGTGCTTATTGTCTCACCATTGGTTGTCTTTTGGTGCTTATTGTCTCACCATTGGCTGTCTTTTGGTGCTTATTGTCTCACCATTGGCTTTGGCTGCAGCTTTAGGCTCATCGTTCTTCTTCTTCCTCAGCGTGAACTCCTCTGCACACCTTGATTGCTGCACATGCTCCACACGCACATGAATCCTCTTCCTTATGATCCTGTTGCCAATCTGAAACACCCCAGACATATGTCAGTAAATGATACACAGAGGCAATTGCAAAAAGGTTTGTGTTATTGTCATAGGATAATCCACAGTACAAAATAACATATATAGAGACAAGATGAGTATACACACGTTTGTGAGTGATTTGAAGCCAAACTACAGCAATGCGATAGTCATGAAACCAAACATACTAGCAGTTCAATGACCAGAAGCGAAGTATTGAATCAAGGTAAACCAGATAGGTGTAACTTAAAGGCTGGCCCAAACAGAGAAATAACATTAGAAAAACTTTTCATGCAAAAAGGTCCAATTAATGCAACACAAACCATGTTAAGGCTGAAGACTAAACGAAACCTAAGCAATCAAATTTCGAATCTGAAACTGGATCAAGAACAACGCTACTGGATAGTAGAAATTGAAATCTTTGAGATACAAGTCTAAAGCTGAGCTCCATTGTAGCATAGGATGAGATTTACATTCTACGAACCAATGCCCAATCACACATTTCAACATAAAATCAACAGTTCAACAATCCAAAATCGCACTATAAGCTCCAATCCTAATCCAACAAGACAAAAGGTAATGTCTCACCATTGGCTGTCTCAAAAAGGTAGGATTTTTTTATCCAGGGCACGGCCAATGTCACCGATCACTCCCACGGTGATTGAGCAGACTTGTTATTCTTCGAAATTCTGCAGCCCCATCTGGAGATAATTGAAGATCTCAGGCATGTATTTTACAAAGTCAGCTCCAGTCGCATTTGCAAGAGCACCGATTGCAAGCATGGCTTCTTCGTCGACACTTGAACTATGGCATCCAAACACTCTTTAGGAACAGCCTCATGATGTCATCTGCGTTCTGCATTATGATGGGTCTCGTCTCATCCGTGCCACTCAGCTTCTGGATTATGACTTGGAGAACACCACACAGAGAAGCCAGGAGTTCCGCTTGCTTCTCACGGTCAACCACCACTCCTTGCTTCTCACCTCCGTCACTACTCCTTGCACCGATGCAGCCGCCGTAGCACTGTCGACTCTGCTTCCCGACGGAATCATTCCGTTCGAAAGGGGTTCGAGATTACGATGTCTAAATCGGCAAGATCTAGGGAATGGAGTAGAAGACGAAGAAGAAAATTTTCTAATACGGGTGGGTAATCACTCAATTAAATCGGGTATTGATCAAATCGGGTGGATAATTAAATTAGGTTTTTGGGGGTGGATCTATGGTTGGATCTGTAAATAAGTTAAACACTCAAGGTGATTTGAACATTTTTGGGAAGGTCATCCCATAATTAAGCTTCTTCTTCTTCCTCTGAGAATACAGAGACAAAGGAAACTACTACGGAGGAGATTATGTTTAAGACGAAATCGATTCAGTTCCTTGGACGAACCACTCCTATCATTCTCCAAAACGAAAATGGACCTTGTCCTTTGTTAGCAATTTGTATGTTCTTCTTCCTCCTTTTTCTTCCATCTTCGTTCACTTTCCGGTTAATCAAACTTAAAATAGGGTTTTGGATAGTGGAATTTTGGTGTTATGATCGTTGATTGTTTAGATTATCGTTACTGATTTTGTGGAATTTGTAAAAGACATTGAAGAATCGGTGTTAGGTTTGCTGGTTCCGTACAATGTAAGGTTTCTCTAATCGTTGATTTGATACTTAGTGTACCGATCATCAGATTTTGTTGGTAGCTTCTCGTAGAAATGTCAGATACTTTTTCTAAGTGTGAGAATTTAAGCTAAGGAGTATATTCGTACATGTTTAATTGTTAATCTACTGATAGTTAGTATTATCTGGATGGGGTATTCATTTTTTTTTTCAGTCCTGAATCATGTTAACCTTATGAAATTATGTCTGCTTCATAATGGATTGATTGTTGGATGCAACAGGTAATGTTCTTCTCTTGAGAAACAACTTGAATATAAATCCTGACTGTTATGAGGTTTCTCAAGAAAGATTGCTGTCTCTCGTAGCCAACAGACTGATTGATTCCAATAGTAAAGTCAATGTAATAAGCTGGTTTCTTCTTGCCTGTTCTTTATAATATCTTTATGGCCTGAATTTATGTGGATGAACTTATTTTTTATTTCTCAATGGCAGAACAAAGATGAAGGATATATTGAGAATCAGCAACAGAACTTTGCTGGTGCAATTAATCTTCTTCCACGGCTTGCGACTGGAATTGATGTCAATATTAAATTCAGGAGGTTAATACTTTGTCATCTGTTTCTGCTTCTAATATGTAGAGAGTTTCATAAGTTAATAACCATGAGTCTTTACCTGGTCGCAGGATTGATGATTTTGAGTTCACACCTGAGTGTGCAATATTTGATTTACTTGACATTCCCTTATATCATGGATGGATAGTTGATCCCCAGGTATATCATATTGTTTCATACTTTATCTAAAAGGCTCCATCTGCACGTAAAAATTTAAATTTCATTAGTATAGGCTGTTGACGTTTTTTTTTTAAATTTCTTTCTTTCCTTTCGTGTGTGGGGTGATATATCATGGATTTTACCCATTTTTTACGATATGTTTTTTTAAATTTCTTTCTTATTTGTTCAGCGAAGACGCTGAGATTTAAATTTTTTTTGAAACCAAGAAAGCATCTGCCAGATCGATCGACACCATCCCTATCGATCGATACCGACATACTGCCAAGATCGATCGACACCATCTCTAGACGATCGATACCGACGAATCGACGCGAGATAGCCAGACTAATTCGCCAAAAGAAGTTTCAATACTTTCCCTTATTTACAAAGAGACAACAACATTTATTTGAAACCTCTTTTGCGTTAAATGACTTTTACTTTTCACTATTATTCTCGAGCCCACCATCGGATTTCGGTAACTTCGAGTGAGACTGATCCAAAGACTTTGCTCATCATGTAACATCCCGAACCTCGCTTTTTATTCTTTGCTTAAATTCACGATCTTCAGATGTTATTTGCTTCATCTATCATGCCCGAAGTAGCCTTATTTTGCGCTTGTGCTTTCTCATACGATTTCTCTCGATTTACGATATCGATTCTAGTGCTCATAATCTAATAGCTTCTTCACCATGTTGTTTCAAAGCCTATTTCTAACCCGATCACTTAATATGTAACCTAGATGACCGACAGCACGACAAAGCATCAGTAATGACAAAACCTAAAAGGAAGAATCGATTATCCGCAAAGAGATTTTAATTTAACCAACATTTCAAACTTCAATCATCACCATCGTAGATTCGGCAGATTCTAATTTTGACTTGATTTTCATTAGTTTTCAGAACTCACGGTCAACTATACTTTCGTTTGAAGCCAAGAACTACGCTTAATCAATCAACTAACCGATTAATTGTGCTTATCATCGATTTCCGAGAGCTACCTCGAGCCTAATCCTTCCTCGATTAAATCAACCCAATCGTATTTCGCTCTTCTAATTTACCGTCTAACCGTGATTTGCTTAATCCTCACTAAATTATTTATCGTGAATTTTCAGCTTGTTCGAATTTCGATATACAAGAATCGCTTTAAGATTATTTATTAATTGGAAAGCATATCAAATTTGGCGTCTGCCGACTCTAAAAATTCACCATTAGAATTTTAGTCGATTTTGTTTGTTGTTGCAAGATCGATCGATACTCCATTGAGTCGATCGACACCGAACGCCTGCTAATTTTCGTTATTTATTTTCTCGCTTGATTTTCAGCAGATGCATCACAGCCTCCAGGAGTTAAGCATACACACCTGATCAATCTCCAACTCGAAAGCGCCAGAGCTTGAACGCACAATCAAAAACGAAAAGAACTAGCTGAGATGGATCTTCCACAAGGTTTGTGCATGACGAGGAAGCGTAACAAATACCTCCACAACAACCCCAAGTGCCGTCAAATCTGACGCGATGACATAACCGACGGATCAATGCCAATCGTGGCAAATGATCCGTATTCCAACTTTCCGAGGAATGACTTTGAGTCAGCTCACTTCACTCTTGCGACACCCTTCACCGGTTCTCTCATGAGCACCCTATGGATCACATCGAGAAATTCGGTGACTCGTCACCAAAGATGAAGCAATGGAGCATACATGAATACCTCTCAGTTTCCATACCTTCTGTGAGAGCAGCTTTCATCAAAAGTTAAATACCTCCTGATCTCTCGCATTGAACGAGACTAACGCATTCTCGAACAATTTCTGACGATTTTAGATCGGAAAAACTCAGAACAAGCTCTCTCTCACCCTCTCTGGTCCAACGTACACTCAAGGCTGCTTGGGTGAGATTCATATCCTACAGAGAGACCACATCACGCTTCAAGTCAATTGCCGGATCTTTTACGCAGGGATCGACGCATGGCACCTGATTCTCGTTAAAGAATGGGAACTTCAACACTAGGATTCCAACCTGATGCCAGGAAGCTGATTGAGAACTCTGCCTAAAGCAATAGCACCAAGCATGCTGATTTCGAAAACGGTCGCTAAAATATTACGATGGTTCTGTATTGGCCGAGGAAAGTTCAAGCGACACGACGCACAACCTCTTAAGTGGGAAAGCACGATAGCGTCACATTTCCTGGGAAGTAGCGAACATATCAAGATGAGGCAGAGATGTTAACTACATTGGTTTCGTTTTCGATCAGATTTGGTTACAATAACAACCAAGCTTCAACAATAATCGCTAAGGTGGTTACAAGTCCGAGAGAGTAAGACTGAGATCCTCTCTGAACAAACCTGCAGGACAAGAAAAGACGACTGTGGATTTAAAAAGTCGGATAATTTATAATCGATCTGAATGGGAGAATCGACGCCTCGAAATCCATCAAGATGCGGAAAATCAAAATGTACATCGCCACTGTCAAGGGAAAGATAGTTCAACCAGCATGGACATGTTGCACCATCTCCAGAGGATTTGAGCCGAGATGATCGGTGCAGATTCAGTACTAGTATCGACCGATACCGCTCATCGATCGACACCAACCCGCAGAGACGATATACAAAACTCCAAGATCGATCGACACTCATCTCGTATTTGCCGACACCTTCAAGAGCTGAATCAATAACCGGAAAAGACGTAGATACTGAGAACGTATACGTATACTAAACCAGCTCGAGGCATCAATCGCCGCAGTAAGAAACTCGAGACTCAAATGCTCGACCTGCCGGTAAGAAAAGGGGGGTTTCTTCCAGAAGACTGAAGATCCAAGAGCTCACATCAACGCCTAGTCCAAGTTAAGTAAAGTGGTAATGATTGAGGCACTAATACTGAAAATCCCGGCCGATCTGCTGGAGATGACGTGCTGAGTAAAATCCCGTATCGACGACACCATCCCTGATCGATCGATACCGTGACGACACTCAAGGAAAACGCTGAACCTGGCCAAGGAAAGGGTATGTCGGAGCTCGCCTCTATCCTATCATTCCCAAGCCTGACAAGCAGAGGAGCCAGGCTGCGCTAAAAGTTTTATCAAAAAAATGGTCGCAGGACTCCCGCTGATTTACACCACCACCGCTGGCATATGACAAAGAGGGAACACCAGGGAAATTTTCGCCCATGCTCCATCTCTAGAGTAAACTTTGAGATCTCTCTGCTTCTCACATGCAGGATTCTTACAGCCTCACTTCTTTCTTACCAATTCTTGATTTACTGTTAAAATAGGAGATTGTGTCTGATTTTGGTTGTGGAGATGAGCAGGATCAGGGGCTTGATTTTGGGAAGATTTATGGCTTCTGTTAGCGATCATGGACCGCATAGAGAGAATCTCTTTCTCTTGCATTGGAGAACATCCTACGATGTCATTCCCTCTGGAGGAGCACCGACATGTCTCGTGCATCCCGTTATCGGTGAGACTCGATGATCGATCCTTTCGATGAGTCTTATGATGAACCAAAAGTCAGATGTTTCAAATGACCCCCTCACACCCAAGAAAGTTGTGGAAAGACCAAGGACAAAGAGGAAGGCGGAGCAAGAAGATCAACAGTCTGCTAATTTCACTTTGATCCTCGAAGTGTGATGGAGATTGATCGAATATAAGGTGAAGTGCAGGCACCTCGAAACCTTTCTCTAAGGTTAGAGTTCTCATTCTGCTGAAAAGAAAGAAAGAGGATATGATGAAAACTTTGAAGCTGAGATGTCAGTTGTGGAACTTATTTCGAGAATGAGTCCTCCTTTTTTGATAGCTTAGAAAGTCAAGCTTGACATTAAACAAGCGCTTAGTGGGGAGGCAACCCTGAAGTCTAAATATGAGTTTTGTGTTTTGTTGTGTCTTGATCGAATTGGAAGAAGATGGTTCTTTGCTCGTGTCGATCGGCCACCTTGGTATCGATCGACACTTATACTATAACACCTCTTGTTCTTGACCTATTTCGTTTGTCCTTTGATTTCTTTCACCTTCTGGGCTTGATAAACACTGAGGGATGTTGTTTAAGAGAGGTAGTTCATTGTGTTTCATTTTGAAAAAAAAAAAATTTTGTTTTAATTGAAGCTAACTTAGAATTGCAGGTGTGCTTGGCTTTGTTGTTGATTTTGCTTTTGAGTGACCTGCTACTGGGATTAGTTTCAGTTCAATGAAAATCGGGGATAACGATAGAAATCACTTCATAATATACGGCAAGGTTCTTCAGCTTTAGCAATTTTGCACTTCATCTGCAGCGGTTAGTGTTCTTGATTATCATTCATATCTGGCTAAGGAACCCATCATGCTTGAAAATTGTGGTATATCTCTCGTGAAAATTGTTGGATACATATTTGCATTAAAAGATGAAATGATTTCAGCCAGTAGAGGGTAGGAAAATTTCCTATGACCCCATTATTACTTGGATAAGGAATGATCACAGGCTTTGAAGTGAGGGGTAGGAAAATTTCCCCATTATTCACCTAAGACTTTTGATACATTGAGAGGGTAGAAGGGATTCGGTATGAGCATATCAATCTTCGTTCGGACCTTGATTTGTGTATCTTTGTTCGGATAAACTGCTTATTTGTTGAAATCTAATGAGATTATGAAATAAGTGCAGGGGAGAAAAAAGAATAGGAAGCAATAAATGTTGTTGAATATATGGTTCTTTAGCTATGATATTGTATGGCGAAGAATGCGGAAAGTTCTTGAACAACGATTGCGGCGATGAAGCGATGAGGCTTGGATGAATATTGGTGAGAGATAATAAGAAGTCAGGGAAGTTGGGGTTCCTAGGAGAAGTACATGGTGGTTAGATGGAGTGATCGAGGCGAAGTGGGCGCTTGGGAAAAAGGGTCATTCGGCGATTTCGGTAAGTTCGGATCTACAGGTTTTGAACCTCTTTCTCTAACAGTTTTCGTTTTGCTTGAGGGCAAAGAGCTAAGATCTGGGGAGTTGATATATCATGGATTTTACCCATTTTTAGCCATGATATAAGTCGTTTTATCAGTCTTTAGTCTTTTACATCATTTAGAGTCTTTTCGGGTTTTAACGCGTTTGGGGCGAAGTGGAGATTTTGGAGACATTTGGAGCCTTTTTGGAGCAAAGAAAAAAGTACCGTTTTGAAGCTTTCGATCGACACCATCCGGTATCGATCTGATACATTTTCTGTTTCGAGTATCGATCGGCAATCTCGGTATCGATCGATACGGCAACCGGAGATAGATGTCAGGGCAGAATTCGCGAAAAGAAGATACTTTCCCTTATTTACAAAGAGGCCCAGCTCGTGTTTTAGACCTTTTAAGCAAACTCTTGTCTTTGGTTAAGGGGACTTTACTTTCACTTATTATTAGCATTGAGATTTGAGAACTTTTGTGAGGAGACGGATCAGACTTTGTTAAATCATAGAAGATCCGAACCCTTGTTTTTATTCTTTGTTTAATTTCATGATCTATTCAGTTATATTATTTGTTTAAATCATCGTATAGTCTCATTTTAGGTTTAGGGTTTTCTATATGGATTTCTCGATTTATGATGATTGATTCGTTAGGGTTCATAATCTGAATAATTCTTCACCATAGGTTGTTCTCAAAAGCTATTTCAACGATCACTTAGAATATAGAACTGGTGTCGATTAGGCACGACGGTGCGATTGAAATGTCGATAAAACTAGGGTGACGATTGGATTATCTGAAGAGATTTGGTTTAATCGAATTGTGAACATTTCTTAATTGATTGCTTTGGTTTACTGTGTAGGATTTGCAAAGAGATTTGAAATTTTAGACTTTGACTTAGTTAGTTTTTGCGACGGTTGGTCATTACTTTCGTGTTTGAGTTCGAAACATTGAATTGAACCTTAATTGATTAATTGTTGTTTATCATTGATTTCTGAGAGTTACCTGAACAATCCTTCCCTTGATTAAGATCAAGTATTTGTTCTTACAATTCTTGTCAGCAGTGATTTGCTTAGTTTAATCCTCATAAATTATTGTGTGAATTTTCTTGAGTTCTTGTGAGACGATATCTTTGTGCTGCTTTAGTATCATTTAGAGTATTAATTTGAGCATATCATGTAGGGTCTCTTTTCTTGAAAAAATTGCACATGCTATTTAAAAAAACAAATATGCCCCGTAAAAAAAAATTCTAGATCAGAACAGTGGTCGAGACACTCCTTTTAGATTTGTTTCTTTATCATCACAGTGCGTAATAAAAATTGATTTAATTTCTTCCTCGTGCATATCTACGATGTTGAAGCGGTAATGCAATTGGCGCAAGTCATATGATGCTTTCTAATGGATGAGTTGCCTTGGAGGCAGAGAATGTAGAGGCTCGAGGCAATCAAATCCGGAGAAGATTACTTGATTTTCTTTGGGGCAACTACTGCGCTTTAGGGGTTCACTTCACCATGTCTTTCGAAAATGTTGGGATATCGTTATTGATATGGTTATTGAAATTAGAATATTCTCGATTAATTTGAATATGATCTCTAAAATCAGTTGTACATCTTGTAAAATAGGAAATAGTCTAAACGTTTATCTTCTTGATTGGCTTTATATAAGCGATGTAATTCTCTTTGAGAGGAGACACAGAAATTCATTCATTTTCTCTTCTCTCTTGATCATTATCATGGTATCGTATGAAAAGAGTTTTCATTTTGATTTCTATCAAACGATCTTTAACTTTCTCTTTGTCTCGACTTGAATCGAAACGAACCCGACTTACTGAAGCGAAAGGATGGCTGATGCACGATCGAAACCACCGTTGAACGAACGAGCAGGAATATCTCCTACGACTCACGGCGTCGAACGACCAGGGAAGCGATAATATCTTACCCAGCTTCTTGGGAACCAATTACGCGATGAGTGGGCTTGCGTATCAACCATTGTGTTCCGAAAAAGTTTGGATTCTTGGAAGGATCTAAAATCGACCTGCTGAAGGATCTCAGATTTTGAGGACTGGATTCCGTCATACAGGTCTCTTGGATAAAGATGACCATTCACAGCTACGATCGAGCATATCTCATCGAGATATGGCAAAGAGACTTGGGGCTACCTAAAGCGTTTCTCCATATCTGTGGTCGAAGAACCAACAAATCTGAGCTTGCAAGCAAAGCAGCAATCGGTGGAGATTTACTATGGTAAATTAAGTAAGATATGGGATGTTATTGCTGCGATTCGACTCTGGGCATGTACATGCTCAAATTGCACGTGTGATGTTCGGCCAGCAGGCAGGGAGAAGAACAAAGTCACAGTTCCTCTGGACTTGACGATAGATTTCAATCGGTTCGCTCTTCCTTGATTTCGCGTGTGCCGATTCCGATGGTAGAAGAAGTTTACAATTTAGTTCGCCAGGAGGAGGATCTCCACCTTAACAGCAACAGCGAAGAAAGGCAGGAAGTAGTTGCTTTTTAGGCGAAACAAAATGGAAACGAGGCGAGCACGACAAGTCGGTGATATTGTGCATCTTGCAGCAGATCGGACACACATCTAAGAATTGTTTTGTATTGGGTATCCAGAATGGTGGGGGATCGTCTAGATCACGCTCAAACCAGAATCGGCCTCGCGACTCAGCAAAACCCACACCGAACATGTCGCCAATGCGGTTCACACATTTGTACTGCATGGCCGGTTACCATCACCGACCATGACCGAGATGGCGTCACGGTCTGACCAACACTCAATGGCAGCAGGTTCTTCATCTTTTGAATTCGCGTATTAATTGCGAAAATCTGTCGGTAAGTCTTCTTCTCGAACTGGATTTTAGAACGGGTGCATCACATCATATGGCTTAAATTGGATGTTTTGGTGATTTGAGGAACATAGAACCTGTACTAGTTGTATTAGCAGATGGAGCAGAGAGATTATCGGTTCGAAGGCACGATCACGGCTTGGAAATGATCTGTTTTTAAAATCGGTTTTCTATGTCAAAGAGTTGACTTCGATCTTATCTCGTTGGCGATTATTAGATGAAAGCGTTTGTGTTATACAACTTTCGACAAGTTTATGATAATCAGGACCGCATTTCGAGGATGGTGATTGGAATGGGTAAGCGAGAAAAAGAACATTTTATTTTCGAAGAATGGAGAGTGTGGCTGCTGCGGTTGCTGATCAGAATTTCGAATTATGATTTGTGCATCGTCGACTTCGGACATCCCGGATAAAGTGCTTTCAGCGATTTCTGAATTACTGTCTCCGTTTTCAAATAAAACTTGCGATACTTGTATTACGTCTAAGCAACTTCGCGATTCATTCTCTTAGTGATAATAAAGCTACCGTATTTTCGAATTGATTCATACTGATGTGTGGGGGCCTTATCGAACACCGTCATCTTCAGGTGCTCGGTATTTTTTAACAATTGTGGATGATTTCTCTAGAACGGTATGGATTTTTCTAATGGTTGAAAAGAGTGAAACCAAGAGGAAATTGACAATTTCATTGCTTTTCGTGGAGAGGCATTTTCGGTCAGTGAAAGCGATCGGGTGATACGGGTCGAATTTATGTGTTTGACTTCGTTTTTCTGGAAGGAATAAGACATGAGACGTCTTGTGTGGGAACACCAAACCAGAACGGAAGGGCTGAACGAAAGCATCGACATATTCTCAATGTGGCTAGAGCATTACGGTTTCATGCGGGTTTACCCATATCTTTTTGGGGTGAATGTATACTTACAGCRGGTTATCTAATAAATCGGACTCCTTGTTTTGAAGAACAAAACTCCATATGAGCAGCTGCGTAACAAATCACCAGTTCAACATCTTGAATATTCGGTCATTATGTTGCATAATCACTCATGGCGACAAGTTTGAATCGAGGGCACGGAAATGCATATTTGTTGGTTATCTCATCTCAAAAGCTTGGAGATTGTTTGATTTGGAAAAGGGAGTATACTTTGTCTCAGGGGATGTCAAATTTGTTGAAGAAATTTCCTTTTCTCAGTCGAGATAAGCGAGCATAAGATGAAGACATAAAGCTTTGGGCCTCTCTCACGGGTGATTCCTATATTGATGAAATACAAATTATTTCAAACTGACAAGCCCATCTTCAAGCCTCGTTAGTCCAAGTCAAAACAATCTAAATCCCATGATTCTTCTTCTTCCAGCGCGAGACTTCTTCCTCGGCTCGGGTCTTCATCGTCGATTTCGTCGAATCGCAACTTGCGTGCACCACTCGGGCAATCTTCCGGAACTTCCGAACCCGTTGCGAGAAAGGTATACCCCAGATGAAGTCGCTCAGGAGATACTTGGTAAAGGTCAGGCGAAATTACCATCCTGCTCAGTCATTACATGTCACAACACCAATACTCGATGTGTCACAATCCCAGTATCCGCTCAGTAATTACACTACGGGCGATTCTCTACAAACATAGTGCTTTCAAGCAGCCATTCTTGAGACTATGAACCTAGCTCATTTAAGCAGGCGGTTAAGCATTCATCTTGGCGTGAAGCTATGGGAGCGAGATTGCAGCCGAGGAACTCAATAGTGCGTGGTCTCTCACTGAGTTACCTCCGGGTAAAAGGCTATAGGTTCAAAGTGGGTTTAAAGCTTAAATATCGATCTGATGCATCTCGAGCGGCATAAAGCTCGTTTAGTAGCACTTGGAAATAAACAGATTGAAGGAGAAGACTATGGAGAAACCTTTGCTCCGGTTGCAAAAATAGTTTATATCGATTATTTTTGGCTGTTCTTCTGGTCGAGTGGTTAGTTCACCAAATGGATGTGCTGCGGCTTTTCTACATGGTGAACTTCATGAGGAGGTTTATATGCGGTTACCACCAGGTTTAAGCGACCAATCCCAGCAAGTGTGTGTTAAATAGAAGTCGTTATACGAAAAAGCAGGCGCCCTGCTGGTTTCAAAGTTATCATCCTCACTTTCTGGGTATGGTTTTAAACAATCTTATGCAGATTACTCATTATTTACCTATGATAGGGATGAGACTTGATGAAGATTTTGGTCTATGTGGATGACTTAATTATTACGGAAATTGGAAGAAGAAGTGACAAAGTTCAAAGCTTATCTCTCTACATGAAAGATCTCGGGTTACTTAAATATTTTCTTGGCATTGAAATCGCCGGAGCGAAACTGGTTTTATTTATGCCAAAGGAAATCGCCTGAAATTATAAGCGAAACTGGACTTCTTGGGGCTCGGCCAGCGGTGGTTCCTCTCCTCGACACCATCAATTAGCAACTTGAAATCTCTTTTATTACCGGATCTGCCATATAGAAGACTGATCGGTAAATTAATTTACCTTTCAAATACACGTCCTGACTTGGCTTATAGTGTTCATACTTTAGCCAATTTATGCAACAACCAAGACAGGATCATTGGGGCTGGATTACGGGTTGTGCGGTATTTAAAAGTAGGGACAGGAATATGGCTTCGAAAGATCACGGATTTTCGCCTCGATGGATGGTGTGACTCTGATTGGGCAGCTCCGTTACAAAATGGTGCATTAGGTTCTTCTTCAATCGCTTGGAAGTCTCAAAACAACCCACGGTTAGTCGTTCTTCGCTGAAGCGGTATCGTTATGGCATTCCTTACTCAGAACTCATTTGGCTTAAAAGATTACTTAAGGACATGGGTATCGATCATGCGAAACCAATGAAAATTTTTTCGGACAGCAAGGCAGCAATTGACATAGCAAAGAATCCGGTACTGCACGAACGAACCAAACATGTTGGAGTCGATTGCCACTTCATTCGGGACGAAATAGTGGCTGGCAACGTGGAAACAATGCATGTGCCTTCCAAACAGCAACTAGCTGATCTTCTCACGAAGGCTTTGGGCAAACAAGACTTGGGATTGCATAACACCAAGTTGGGCATTATTGATTTGCATGCTCCAACTTGAGGAGGAGTGTTGGGATATCGTTATTGATATGGTTATTCAAATTAGAATATTCTCACTGATTCTAATTTGAATATGATCTCCTAAAAATCAGCTGTACATCTTGTAAAATAGGAAATAGTCTAAAAACGTTTATCTTCTTCAATTGGCTTTATATAAACGATGTAATTCTCTTTGAGAGGAGACACAAGAAATTCATTCATTTTCTCTTCTCTCTTCAATCATTATCAGAAAACAAGATCATTTGATGGTTCTCCACTTGCGGCTGCAGAGCCTCGTAGAATGGGAAAGGGGGATCTTGAAGAAGAAGCAGAGTTGTTGCAAGCCTTGCAATTATCACAGGGGCAGGGGAAAGATTCAGATTCAACCAATCAAGACTCTGCGTTCACATTTTCCAAAGAAAAAGAAGGTAAAACATTATCTGATCTACTTGGGATATGCTTGATATACGTTTTGGGAAACTCATACATGCATGCCATTGTTGATAGAGACGCTTTCTATATTCTCATTCACATGTTTCCATATATTCTTGCGATATTAATCAATTGTTCTCGAGTTTTTCAGGTGAACTAATCAGGAACTTTATGAAGAATAGTGCCAGTCAATTAACCTTTTGTGGGTGTGTGGTCTTATTCATGGTTGAGAAGTTATATTCTTTCATTGACTACACTGGTCTTATCTTACATTTATGATTGATATCTTGCAGTCTCCTTCGCTTGCAAATGGGTCTTAAAGAAGGTGAACTCTGTGTGTTTTACCGCAACAATCATTTCTGCACCATGTTCAAGGTTAGTTTGATTTGTAGACATTTCCATCTTTTAGATTGTAACAGTTTAATTTCAATTGTATATTTCTTTTTGCTATCTTTTTTTGTCAGCATGAAGCTGAACTTTATCTTTTGGCTACAGATCAAAGTTATCTGTATCATCCTGATTTGGTTTGGGAAAAACTTAACGAGGTATCAGCAAAGTTACTTACTCAGTATTTGTCTTAGCTGCTAATTCTGGCCTTTAAGGAGATACATTATATCCACAATCTCTTTAGCGCTATGGCTTGTTGTGACCACTACTGACAAGCAATCTGGTTACAGATTAATGGCGACACTACATTCATGACTGCCACTTTCAAGGACTTCAAAATTGACAGCAGCACAGGTGGCGCAGATACAAATACTACTGAGGAGCCTTCAAAGAAGAAGTCGAAGAAGAAGAAATCAGAGGCAGAACCAGAAATCGAAGAACCCGCAAAGAAAGAGCTTGTAAAAATGCTAGTACTGTTTGAAACGCCAGGTGGTTTTGCCCTATTTAAAGTACGGAAAGAAGGAAGGCTCTCTAATGTTGAGGTTATTATCTTCATACTTCTGCTGGCTTCATTTATCTTAAACCTTGTCTGTGTATCAATTGTTTTTTATTCTAAGTATGTCAAATTTGTGCTTGTAGGATTTGGCTAATGAGTTCTCGTCTGCAAGGTCAGCCCGAAAGGTCTGTTTCTGTTTCATATTTAGAGACTGGCTTATATTGTTGAGTGTAGGTTTCTCATAGCATTTTGGGGTTACATATGGTTAGGCTTAAAGCTTTTGACAAGTTTAACAGCAGATCTGAAGCTCTTGAAGCAGTGGCCAAATTGCTGAAGGGAACTCCAAGCAAATGTCTACGCAAGTTTTTGAAATCTAACTGTGATGGTGAAACCTTAGCGGTGGCTGATTCAAAGCTAGGAAATATTATCAAGGAGAAGCTGGTGTGTATTTTGTTCTGATATGCTCTTTCATTTCTGAATATGGGTTGTTTCTTATGGATTTGCTTCACTTTTGTAGAAAATAGACTGTGTTACCAACAATGCTGTTATGGAGCTGTTACGAGGTGTCAGAAGCCAGCTTACTGCACTTATACCTGGATTGGGGGATAATGATCTAGCTCCAATGAGCCTGGGATTGTCTCACAGCCTTGCCGGATATAAACTAAAGCTCAGTTCTCTCAAGGTAGTCATTTAGTTTATATTGGCTTCTAGTTAGTCCGTTTGTTGGGTTTATAACTTTTGATAGATTATGGAACTTTTGGCATACCTTTTTGCTTCTCCAACATTATGTCTGAATTGACATCGAGTTCCTCTGTATATCTTGTGTTTGTTTTATGTTGTGTTACTTCTCCTTATACCATTATTTTTGTTAGGAGGATACCATGATAATCCAAGCTATTGGTTTGCTTGATGATCTTGACAAAGAGCTCAACACATACGCTATGAGGATTCCTGAATGGTACGGTTGGCATTTTCCTGAGCTTGCTAAGATCGTACCGGACAATATCCTATATGCCAAGGCTGTAAGACTAATGGGGAATCGGGTTAATGCTGCAGAGCTAGACTTCTCTGAGGTTAATTCCTGTTTACCCTTCTCTTTTGACTCTTTCTTTCAGGATTTGACTTGCTTTTCCTTGAGACTAATTATGCCTTTTTAAAACATCTTTCCCTTGTCCAATCTCATTTCAGATATTGGCTGATGATGTTGAAGCAAAACTAAAAGAGGCTTGTGGGATATCGATGGGAATGGAAGTCAGTGACCTTGATTTGATGAACATCAGGGGTCTCTGTGACCAGGTTCTTTCTCTTGCTGAGTCCAGAGCTGAGCTTAATGACTACTTGAAGAGCAGAATGAACATAATTGCACCAAATCTGACTGCCCTTGTCGGTGAGCTAGTTGGTGCCCGCCTAATCTCTCATTGTGGTAGTTTATTGGACCTCGCAAAGCAACCTGGGAGCAAGGTTCAGATTCTTGGCTCTGAAAAATCCCTCTTTAGAGCCCTCAAGAGGAAACAACGTGCTCCAAAGTACGGTCTAATTTATCGCGCTTCTTTGTTTGGCCAAGCTCCACCAAAGCACAAGGGTAAAATCGCTCGGTCACTAGCTGCAAAAGCTGCTCTTGCTATCCGGTGTGATGCTTTTGGTGATGGCCAAGACAACACTATGGGGGTGGAAAACCGCTTAAAGGTGCTCTTCACTATTCTTCCTCCCCCTGCCTGATCCTATGTACATTTTTCTTCCTTCATTGATGATTACGATTTGGTGTATTTTTTCTGACAGATTGAAGCACGGTTGAGAAATCTTGAAGGAAGAGGTTTAGGACGTCTGTCTGGCTCAGCTAAAGGCAAACCAAAGATTGAAGTTTATGACAAGGATAAAAAGAAGGGGTCCGGAGGTCTGATCACTCCTGCTAAGGTCAGATTATTCCTCTGCTGGTTTGTGTCATCAACTTTCTTTTGTAATTATGTTCAAGAAAAACTTCTGAATTGTAGATTTGTGCAACTAAGTTTTGTATATATTGCTTGTAATGTTGCTTAAAGGGTTAAGCTTTTTTTTGTTGTTGTTTTCTGCAGACTTACAACCCTGCTGCAGACTCCCTTCTTCAACCTCCCACAGTGGATTCAGAGAACGGTGTCGAAGAGAAGAAAGACAAAAAGAAGAAGAAGAAGAAGAAGAAGGCTGATGATGAGGAAGAACCCAAAACTGAGGAGCCTTCAAAGAAGAAGAAGAAGAAATCAGAAGCAGAACCAGAAATCGAAGAACCCGCGAAGAAGGAGAAAGAGGACGCTGTCAAAGAGAAGAAAGACAGAAAGAAGAAGAAGGCTGATGATGAGGAAGAACCCAAAACTGAGGAGCCTTCAAAGAAGACGTCGAAGAAGAAGAAGAAATCAGAAGCAGAACCAGAAATCGAAGAACCCGCGAAGAAGGAGAAAGAGAACGCTGTCAAAGAGAAGAAAGACAGAAAGAAGAAGAAGGCTGATGATGAGGAAGAACCCAAAACTGAGGAGCCTTCAAAGAAGAAGTCGAAGAAGAAGAGAGCAGAACCAGAACCAGAAATCGAAGAACCCGCAAAGAAGGAGAAAAAGAAGAGAAAACACGAGGAAGAAGAAACTGAAATGCCTGCCAAGAAGAAGAAGAAGAAAAGTGAGGTCTGAGGAGAGGTACACGTTTAGTTTCTGTACGTTTTGTCAGGAGCGGATAAAAATTAACCAGAAAAACAATGTTTGTTTTCTTTTGCGTTAGGTGTTAAGTAAGTTTTTTCTTTTCATCTGGAACTTCAAAAAGAACTGGTCTTCCTTTTGTAAGGGTTAAGTTTGGTTTAGCCGTTTTCCCAGAAACTTGCCTTTCTGCCAAACGAACAAGACCTAATCACAGAAGGGTTTCGTCCATTCTGACTCGCGAACAAGACCGAAATCGATCTCATCCCAAGTAGTTCCCGGCGATTTCAGCTACACAAATTCATCATATAAGCAAGTAGTTTCAATATGCGACAATCTTGGATATAGAATAAGATGACAAGAATGATTTTGAGATTACATGTTACTTACATAAAATGTTGTGACGGTTCCAGCAGAGTTATCAGGGACAAGCTTCATTTGAACCTCGGCTTTACCATAGAGAAACTCTTGATTGGACTGGAAACCTGAACCAGAGGATTTGTCTAGCGAGAGAGAAAGAAGTTTCCCTTCATTATCGTGAATCTTTCCACGACCATCACCCCAGTGTATCTTAACGTCTTTGTGGAAGCTACCTGCATAGACGCTCACTGATTGTGCTGCAAAGAGAAAAAGAATCAAGAACGCGAAAGACTTCCTTTTTTAGATCCAGTGGAGTATTGATATCTCAGATGTATATTGTTGATGGAATAAGTGACATTAGATTATATAGGGGAAAGATAGAGAGAGATGGAAGTTTCATGGGTTTTTGATCATTTATGGTGCATGTGGTTTTGTCTAGTTGGAGCACATTCACTGCCTTATAATATATAATTATGTATATATATATTATTTGATTCGCTGTTGGCTGTTACCAAGTGAATCCATTTAAGAAATAATTTCCTTTTTTGTTACGACCGATATAATGTTTGGACATTTGTATAGAACGGAATGGTCCCAATGTTTTGATATGTCAACACGGCTTCGACTTTCGAGCGCACCGCCTAAAGAAAAGAGTTCGGCTTTGAACTTCGTTCTTTGACTTTTTTTTTAGCAAGCCCACCTTTCCCTGACGGTGAAGTATCCTAATAACACATACACATTGACATTGAAGTATCCTAAAATATGGGTACTGCATATACTCTGCCATTCAAGGTTATGCTTTTTAATTTCGTTTAAATTTGAGTTTCTGTTAATGTCTATTGTGTTGTATCTTCTAAGTTATTTTGAAAAAATACTTTATCAAAATACCCTAATAATTTGAATTTGTTACCAAAACTTATTTGATAAAAAAGATGTTGTCATTTTATTAAATGTAAACATAATACTGTATAGTACATTTCTTTTGTAATATAAGATATAGACTACTAATCTACGGAAATAGAACCCACCTGGTAAAACCACATGACTGACAAAATGTTAAACGAAACGCAAGTTAAAACACGAAATATTATATAATTAAACAAGGTTAAAACTTTAATTTGCTTTATCTATTCTAGGCCATATGCGTAAAGACAAAACGCAAAGAAACAAATGTAACCTTATTTAGGAACCGGAACCAGATTTGGACGGTGCACATAGCGAGAGATACAAGGCCAATGACGTTCACCACGATTTCGATGTTTTTTGTATCTCAATTAGTTTTTCAAATCCATCATCTCCAATAACGTATACGCCAATAAAAAACATACCTTTCATCTTCTAATACTTAGTCACAACATACAACGATCATACTGTTCTTGTCAATGAAGTACTAAACCGGATGATCAAGATCACGATTGGAAGTAGTGGCATGCAAAACCGGGAGATTAAGTCTCATCACATTAAAGAGTTTGGTCCACGAGATAACACCACCATTCTTGACTGTAGTCTTTGGTGGGCCGGTCCGGTCCGTAAAGTCCACCAAATAGTTTAACTCCATGCTTAATAAGACAAATTAAAGTTTCTGATGGATTAGCCAATTTGAGACACTTCTTACGTTGCAGTTTTTTTTTTTTTAAGTAACGAATGAAAATAAATAATGAGAAAAACAAATAAAGGAAAGTGAGCTAAGTCGTAGGTCCCCTCTACTTAAGCCACCGCCGTTCAGATGACCACCGCTGAGTTAAATCCACTGCCGTCTCGCTCCGTGTTTCTCGGTGTCGACGTTGGCACTGGAAGCGCCCGTGCCGGTGATCCTTCTGTCCTTTTTTCCGAGTTAAAATATAGTCAATTTTGAAAAATTGTGTGGTTCTTAGAGATGCGTGAGAATGAATTTGTTGGCGATGAATTTGATATCAGGCTCTATAATTATTGATTCTTTTGTGTTATTTTTTTGCACCGGAACAATTCACTTCAATCTCTCCAACCTGTAATCTGTTAATGTTTCAATTTTTCAATTCTTTCTTCTGTGTGGCTCATTGATTTCATACTCATTTGTACCTTCATCATCTTTTGTTTCTCAATTTTAGATGAGTTGTGAATTTCTTCATATTCTTGAATTTGAAAATTTAGTTCATTCTTTGGTATATAGTTCAAGGTTCTTAGAATGAGCAAAGATTGTGATTTTTAGTTAATTTTTTAAAATTCAAGCCAGTGCATATTTGGTTTTGTAGCTTAAGTTGACTTCTTGATGCAGGTTTGTTCGATGACAATGGAAAGCTTCTAGGTTCTGCTAGCAGCCCAATACAGATTTGGAAGGATGGTGACTGTGTCGAGGTAATTATTTGGATAAGAGAGCTCTATTTCAAATGCTACTAAGTCATCATTTATTATTAATAGATTAACCGACATTTATAATGTGACTGTGGACTTGCTGCCTCTCTGATTCGAATACCTACAGAGGTAAAAACTCTCTCTTGGATATCACAATCCAGATCATGTTCTACATAGAATCCCTCAATCGACATTTCTATGTGTGTATTCATTAGGTTGTGAAGCAAAGAATGCAGACCGGACAATTTACATCAGCCCCCAATGCTGTTCGACTTATCGCATCACAAGAGGGATTTAGGGGTCTATATGCAGTTAGTAACATCTTTTTAAGATCGTCCTTTTAGTCTGCTCTCTTTTGTTGAATTTTCGTGCGGTAACTTATTTCAATTGCTTTTAGGGATATCGGTCCTTCCTTTTGCGAGATTTGCCCTTTGATGCTATACAGTTCTGCATATATGAGCAGCTCTGCTTGGGGTACAAAAAAGCAGTAAGCTTCTTGGCAAAATAATTGTTATTTCTTCTGTTTGTACTATCCTTGGATAGGGTATTGGAAAAAAACAAGCGCATCGTAACTTCTGATTAACTGATATTTAGCATGAGATTAACTTTGGTCAACTCTTTGGCAGGCGTGTAAAGAGTTTAGTGATCCTGAGAACGCTCTCATCGGTGCATTTGCTGGTTGGTGACGTATCTTATATGCTTTAATAGAAATTCTCCGGATCTATAAAATCAAACTTGAATGAGATATATAAGCCGCTGGACTTTAAATAAGACTCGGTCTGCATTTACCTTAACACTACAAAGTACAATGGAGTTAATTATTACATCGGAAACCAGTTTAATGGTATTGTGCGAGTGATTTAATTGGCATTACTTAATGACTGGTGCTTGGATATATCGTCGTGGTTTATGCAGGTGCTCTGACAGGAGCAGTCACCACTCCGCTTGATGTTATTAAGACAAGATTAATGGTTCAGGTAATAATAGTATTCTCACACCTTAAAAGTCTCCCTTTTTGTCTCCAAAATCCAATCATCTTATTGTTCTTTCTTGACCTTCTCTTTCAGGGATCAGCCAAAGAATATCAAGGAATCGTTGACTGTGTTCAAACAATTGTAAGAGAGGAAGGAGCACCTGCACTCTTAAAGGTACACACACACACACACAAGTTTAAAGTTTCAAATAGAAATCTTTAGAAAGTGTATTGTAAATTGAGCAGCTTTAAGAGGAGAATTCTTACAGGAGATTTGACTTGTAGGGTAGGTATTGGGCCAAGAGTGTTGTGGATAGGTATTGGAGGTTCAATCTTCTTTGGTGTCCTCGAGAGCACTAAGAGAACACTTGCACAGAGACGTCCCAAGACGGTTAAAGAATCCAAGGAGGAATAATTTTCTGGCAGCACAAGAAAATGGTTGAAAGGTGTTAATGTTTTCACATTCAACCCCCTTTGTGAGTTCTGTGTGATCAGAGTTTGTCAAGTACCAATGATCAATTCAACTTTCACTAAAAGAAATAGTGTCCGGTTTCAGAATTATTCCATATAATTTCTTGATTGTATTTAAATTTAAAATTAGTTTCTTTGTTTTCTAAAAATAAAAATTTGGTGACCTTAGTTTTTTTAATTATTAAATGTTAATAGCGCATTAATTTTCTTAAATTTAATTTGGAAAAAAGTTAATTCAATCTTCAAATTAATGAGAAATAACCATACCGATTTGAATCCTTAATTAGAAATAGCATATGCCTTGGTTTTATGCTTAATTCACTCCTTCCCTTTTGATCTCAATCTCTCTGTAACTCTCTCAAGAACTCTCTGTAACTGAAACTCACAGCTTTATTCATGAATGGAAGATGCTTACACAGATGCTAAAGGTCTCATCACGACCTGGAACAATCCACATCCAAATCATAAGCATCCCGACTCTCTAACGACTGACCCTATTTATACTTACAACTAATACAATCAAAGACTCTTAAGAAAAGAACAATTGCTTCAGCTAAGTCGTCTCTTCAATTCTCTGCAATAGCCTTCTCTACACCTCTTCTTCTTTATCTAAAATTCACCTTTGAAGCCTATCAATACCGCCCCCATTGAGATGGAGTTTTTCCTTAGTCTAAAAGTAGTATATAGTTCAACAAACTCATCAGTCTCCATTGCAACAAACTCGTTGGAAGACACGATTTTTCCTGCTGGTTTGTGTTTGAACCTCCATAAATTGGGTAATGTGCTCTTCTATAACTGGTTAATCACATGGTTGCGCATAAAAAAGTTATTCAGTTCTTTTTTTTGCATGAAAATATACTCAAATATCAGATACCGTTTCACTGACTCATCACTGTCTAGTTACTGTAGCAAACTTAGAAGAACTATTATATAGAGGAACAAAATTGTTAACTGTCCGATGTGGGACAAGGGAAAATTCTTATTAGTAAAATTGGGCCTTAGCTTATTAGTCCCTTAAGGCCCACAAAGAAGAGCGAAAACCCTAAACTGGAGCACCTTTTGCTCTCGCTCTCTTCCTTGCCTATCAATCTTTCTCTAAGGCTATTTCTATCAATCTTACCGGAAAATAAACCGTAGCTTTTTTCATCTTCTCCATGGCCAGTTTCGGCAGAGCTAATTTATTGGGTTTGTTTTGGATGGCTATCTCTTACGAGCTCTTATCTAATTTTTTTTTTTTTTTGGTTTAGATTGAACGTCCTTTGCTCAAGATGTTATTAATTTAAACCTTTTTTTTTTTAGGTAAGCGAGATCCAGAAGATGATTTAAAGACCAAACCGATTCTGAAGAAACATAAGGAAAAATCCGAGGAGAAGGTAACCTAAGATGGTCGGAATCCTCTTCTTCTATGAGAACATTTTTCTTGACACTCTGTTTTAATGGCTACTCGTAACAGGAGACAACAAAAGGATTTGCTGATAGTCTCGAGCAGATCAAAGGAACGGTCGAGTTGTCGGAGACAACGTCTGTTCAGGCTAATTTAATTCCAGTGAAGGTATAATTTTTGATACTGTTTGTCAGATATGTTGTTACAAGTTTATGTTCAATTAAGCATCTTGTTCTTATTCTCTCCAAAATGTGTTCCGATGGCTACTCATGTAACAGGAGACAGTGGAAGGACTTGAATATGTTGAGGTACCTCTTCTTTATTCAGAAGAAACGCTTAGCGTTTAATAACAGAACAAGATGACTTATTCTGGGGATGAATCTTTAGATGAGTCTACTTTTTGTTGTTATGCAATTTAAGTCCTTTTCTCCTTGGAGTCGTGCTAACACACTTGGCTGTTAAATTCAGGAAGTTCCAGCACGAAAAAGAACGCTAGTTCTTTCCCATCTCAGTTTCCAAACTACTATATCAGAACTGTAAGTAGCACCTTTTATTTCCTCTTTCGTTCTTGGAGCAAGTTTTTCACGACTAATATTTTATCCTCCCTTTTCACAGCATCAATTTCTTCAAAGATGTTGGACAAGTTGTTCGTGTTCGACGTTTTAGAAACTTGAAGGGCCAGAATTTACCCATTGGCGCTGTTGAGTTTGCTTCTGCTAACGAAGCAAAGGAGGTGAGAGTAGTTTATAGTAATGACGAAATGTAGTTTAGTAGTCATTTGAAAAGTAGTGTATACTCATGATGAAAATTATACAAGTAGCTATTTGCAAGTACCATTGCTGATTAAATCTTTTATACTGCAGGCGCAGGAAAAGAAGAATGGTGAATATTTGCGCGGTTATAAGATTAAGCTTGGCGTGGCTAAAAAGATGCCTTCATATCGGCGACCCAAGTAAATTGATTTTCCACGTTATGAAGATTTGTTTCTGTAACTTTATTGTTAGATTTTTGATGCCATTACAGAAGATTAACGCTATTATTTTTGTTAATTAGGTATTGCATAGAACACAAGGTTTGGTAAGGGATTTAACTATTTGCCTCTTGAGTTTGTTATCAAGAGCACATTAGGTGAAGTTTTTGGTATACATGGAGAGATCACAAGGGCTTTTGATATTCCAGGTATGAAGACTACTCTCGACGAGAAAGCTTTCCGATCGAAGAAGAGGAGACACCTCCCCATATTTCTGAGGTACTTCAAAATATGTCAGTCTCAGAAGAAACACTTAGCTTTTAATAACAGAACTGTTGTCACAAAGTCAAAAGATGACTTATTCTTGGGATGAATCTTTAGATGAGTCTACTTTTTGTTGTTATGCAATTTAAGTCTTTTTATCCTTAGAGTCGTGCTAACACACTTGGCTGTTAAATTCAGGCAATTGCAGCAAGAGAAGACACTCTCTTTGTTGCCAATCTCTCTCCCCAAACTAAAATATTACATGTGTAAGTAGCACCTTAAATTTCCACTTTCCTTCTCGGAGCAAGTTCTTCATGACTGATATTTTTTCCTCCCATTTTTACAGCTTTGAATTCTTCCGAAACCTTGTAAATACTTTAAGAATTCGACTTATTGTAAACCACGAGGGTAAGCATGTGGGCTATGGTTTTGTTGAGTTTGCTTCTGCTGTCGACGCAGAAAAGGTGAGAGTAGTTTTGTAGTAATGATGAAAAAAATATTAAAGAAATTCGAATAGTGTATACTTACGATGAAAAAATATACAATTAGTTATTTGAAAGTACTATACCTGATTAAATCTTACATATTGTAGGCGCTGAGAAAGAAGAATGGTGAATATTTGCACGGTCATCAGATTTATCTTGAAGCTTCATACTCTCCACGACCCAAGTAAATTGATTTTCTATGTTATGGAGATTTGCTTATGTAACACTGGTTGTAACTTATTGCTTGAGTTTTGATGCCATAACAAAGACTAACGCTATTATTTTTGTTAATTAGGTACAGCCTTGCAGAGAAGCTTTGGTAAGGGATTTAACTATTTGCATCTTGAGTTCGTTATCAAGAGCACATTGGGTGAAGTTTTCGGTGTACATGGAGAGATCACAAGGATTTTTAATATTCCAGGTACGAAGATTACCTTCTACGAGAAAGCCTTCTGACAGAAGAAGATGAGACACTGGAAGGACTTCATGAAACTCCCAGTTTTGTTGAGGTACATGTTCTTATTATCTTCAAAATATGTCAGGCTCAGAAGAAACGCTTAGCGTTTAATAATAGAACTGTTGCCACAAAGTCGAAAGATGACTTATTCTGGGGATGAATCTCTAGATGAGGCTACTTTTTGTTGTTATGCTGTTTAAGTCCTTTTCTCCTTAGAGTCGTGCTAACACACTTAGCTGTTAAATTCAGGCAGTTGCCGTAAGAGAAAAGACGCTCTCTGTTTCCAATCTCTCTTGCCAAACTAAAATGTCAGACATGTAAGTAGCACCAATAATTTCTTCTTTCGTTCTTGGAGCAAGTTTTTCATGACTAATACTTTATCCTTCATTTTTACAGCATCAATTTCTTCAAAGATGTTGGAGAAGTTGTTCATGTTCGACGTAATGTAAACCGCTATGGCCACCATCTTCGCTATGGCTTTGTTGAGTTTGCTTCTGCTAACGAAGCAAAGAAGGTTAGAGTAGTCTATAGCAATGAAGAAAAGTATTTTAGTAGTCATTAGAAAAGTAGTGTATACTTAGGATGAAAATTATACAAGTAGCTATTGAAAGTACCATTGCTGATTAAATATTTTATACTGCAGGCGCAGGAAAAAAAGAATGGTGAATATTTGTGCGGTAATGAGATTACTCTTGACGTGGCTGAGATGGCTCCCCGACCCAAGTAAATTGATTTTACATGTTATAGAGAATTTGTTTCTCTTAACTTATTGCTAGAGTTCTGATGCCATTACAGAAGACTAACGCTATTATTTTTGTTAAATAGGTATTGCATAGATCACAAGGTTTGGTAAGGGATTTAACTATTTGCCTCTTAAGTTTGTTATCAAGAGCACGTTGGAGAGATCACAAGGGTTTTTTTTATTCCAGGTACGAAGACTACCTTCGACGAGAAAGCCTTCTGATAGAAGAAGATGAGGCAGTGGAAGGACTTGATGAAACTCCTGATTTGGTTGAGGTACATGTTCTTATTATCTTCAATATATGTCATGCTCAGAAGAAACGCTTAGCTTTTAATAACAGAACTGTTGCCACAAAGTCGAAATATGACTTATTCTGGGGATGAATCTACTTTTGGTTGAAATGCATTTCAAGTCTTTTTCTCCTTAGAGTCGAGCTAACATACTTGGCTGTTAAATTCAGGAGGTTGCCGCAAGAAAAAAGACGCTCTTTATTGCCGATATCTATTATCGATCAAAATTAGCACATATGTAAGTAGCACCTTTAATTTCCTCTTTCGGTCTTGGAGCAAGTTTTTCATGACTGATATTTTATCCTCCATTTTTACAGTGTTGATTTCTTCAGAGATGTTGCAGAAGTTATTACTGTTCGACTTATTGTAGATGACGAGGGTAAGCATCTGGGTTGTGGCTTTGTTGAGTTTGCTTCTGTTAACGAAGCAAAGAAGGTGAGAGTAGTTTATAGTAATGATGAAAAGTATTTAAGTAATCATTTGAAAAGTAGTGTATACTTATGATGACAAATTAGTTATTTGAAAGTACGATTACTGATTTAATCTTTTATACTGTAGGCGCTGTACAAGAAGTTCGGAGAAACAATGAGCGGTCGTAAAATTTTTCTTGACGTGGCTAAGATAGCTCCATACCCTCTCCGACCCAAGTAAATTGATTTTCCATGTTATGGAGATTTGTTTCTCTAACTTATTGCTAGAGTTTTGATGTCACTACAGAAGTTTAATGCTATTATTTTTGTTAATTAGGTACAACCTTGCAGAGAAGCTTTGGTAAGGGATTTAACTATTTGCCTTTTGAGTTTTGTTATCAAGAGCACATTGGATGAACTTTTTGGTATACATGGAGAGATCACAAGGGTTTTTGATATTCCAGGTACGAAGATAGTCTTCGACGAGGAAGCCTTCTGATAGAAGAAGATGATTTGGAGACCAAACCGAATCTGAACAAACAGATGGGCGTATTTTGCGGTAAGAAGATTACCTTCTCTGACGACGATTGATAGAAGAAGATGAGGCTCTTTGGTGTTTTTAACTTGTGAGACAACTTTTTTTATTACTTTGGTTGTTCTTTTCTTATGTTCTAATTAAGTTTTTGTCTGAGTGTGCGTTAAAATATGTTTAATTTTGAATGTTTTGGTGTTAAATCATTATCTGCCTTCATTATTACCTAAGTAAGAGCAGTATACAATTTGAACTGATTTGGTTGACAAAACCATAATCTCCCAAGGTACACAAATTTACATTTCTTAAATTTAGTCTCAACTTGATTGGGTAGATTCAGTCTTTCATATCTTTCACCATAGTGTAAAGGAGTAGTGATATTTCAAGACCCGAGGCAAAATCGTTTGCTTGTCCTGAAGCTGGTGAGCATTCTTGTAGAAAATATTTTATAGGGCCGCAATAAAAATATCATTTACTTTAAGAATACTATGAAAAATGTATGTAGATTATTTTTCAAATGGTAATCTTAAAAAATTAAATTCGATTTTGTTAAAAGCTATGCCATTCGGTTTTTTTTTATCACAAACAACCATATACAATCATTTTATAATTTTTAGCTTTTTTTTTGTTTCCAAAACAAAATCCTTGCTAAATGCAATCATAATAAAAACAATAAATTTGCAAAATTTTGGAGGTATCAAAATTTAAAAAATTATACAAAACTATCTTCCTATAAATAGAATCATAATATCATCTTCATCCTCACAAGTTTACTGAACACATATCTTCTAAATTTTCGAGCATTCTAACATTTATTTCTTATAGCATCTTTAGCAACGTTTCTAACCTGAAACCGTTTAAGAACATGTGAAAAATAAAGGTCAATTTTATTAAACTTGGAAACAATACTTTGATGTTGCCGATGAAACCATAAAAATGATTTTGATTGATGTTAAAGTTGGTTTGTTCGTCTAATCCTAATTCCTTTGAAAAATTTTACTTCGAAAAATATCGATTGAAACTATAAGACACTAGTAACAGTAAGTTGTTTTTTCTTTTGTGTTTTTTTACAACCGTAGCAGTAAGTCTTTATGTAACGGAAATGGAAAATAAATAAATAAGAAATGTTTATGAGAGTGGTGATATAGTAGTAATCGTAGCACGCATGAGCCGGTCGTGCTATTGCCTTCCCTTTATTTTATGTTAGCTAATTTGGTTTGCCATTTTCATTTCTTTTTTACTCAAAAACAAAACGAAGAATGCTTCGGGCCGAAGTAGTTTATGAAGAACCCTTTGTATTTTATTCTACAATACAAGGTTAGTGATCCATTGCTTTGTGATACAGAGATAGTGGAGTATCGTTATTATATTAATCACATCATTCAAGGTTCACAAAACGTCAGTTTATATAGAATTATATATAGTTATTGTATATATGTGCATTATTAACAAGTATGTCACCAAAGATATAGACTTCGTTTGCCGAGTCCAAATCGCGTTTCGCATATACTTAAATAAAGGGGTTGAGTTTTACTGATCTTCTTCTTCTTTTTTCAAAATATAAACTAAAACATATTAATGTAAATCTAGTTTTATGTATTACTAGTAATATCTCTATGGGATCAATAGCATAATTATGTAAAATAAATTTGAAGACAAAGCAATTTTCAAATCTATAGCTTATATATACATCGCATGGGACTTAGATAAAAATAAATACATGGCATGTAGCTATCAACATAAAGAAAAGCATCTGATGTAGCTATGAAGTTTACAACCACTGCCAAACAAATTGTCCACTTACAAAATAGTTTATAGATAATTTGGGAATAAAGCTGACAATGACTGTGTCGGATGTCGTCATTCGCAGAAGCTAACATTCATATGAACTAATAATGTATATTGGTAATAAAATAAGATTTTATATAGACCTAAAAAACCCACCGGAAACTAGAAAGTCTTGTTGTAGTGCTCGGAACTAATTAATTGTCACAAAAAGGAAAGGCCGTAGAGAAGATTGTAAGCCTTTAAAAGCCCAATATTTTGGGCAATTTTCGTTTGGTTACCTGTAACCGTTCGTCCTTTCAAGTACATCTTCTTCTTCTCTTATAGATTTTATGTTTTTAGTTCGATTTAGTTGCCGACCAAAAAAAAAAGTTCGATTTAGCTTGAGTTGCAAGTTGCAACTACCCATTTTCTTAATAACAATGAGAGAATACGCCTTTAATTTAAGGCCCATATACTTAGAAGATTTTGAGATGGTATTTCGGCCTCTAAACGTTTCTTTCAGTTTCAGTTGCTTACGAGTTACGACATTTATCATGTCATTTCACCTCCAAAACAAAAACATATATTATCTCTAAAGTTGTAGTAAAAAAAAATTGCAATCGCCATTATGATTTTATTAGTTCCATACTTGTATAGTTTGTTGACAAATATATGACATAACTTTTACTTGTTTTCTTAAAACGAGGGAATTTAATACACCGTAATTCTCATGAGCTCAACAGCGATATCTAATTCTTCTTCTTCTTTTCAACCCAACTCGAGGAATAGCTAGATTTGCATAAGACAAGTTTTACAGCTTAATAATAATTAATGATAGTAGTTTCGTAATTTCGGGGATTACGTATACATTAATATAACATATAACATGCGTATCGATGAAAGATTAGAATTAATATATGATATACCTATAGTGGCTAACAAATCCAATTGACATATTAGTCCAAACTAATTCGTATTTAATTTGATTAGTCCGAAGTTTCCGATATACGTATTGCATTTGATATTTTGATTCATTGACTCGGTATCAAAGCTTACCTTCAGTAAACTTTTTGATGATTTCGCAATCTGCATAAACAGTATGTAAGGAGGAACATGATCCATGGATTAGGCATAAAGCTAAGGTTAGAATTCATACATTTGCATCTTACTCAAAAGGAGCAATATAAATCCTAGTTCCAAGGTCAAGAGTCAATTTACTTCTTTTTTTTTTTTTAATTGATGTTGTAACTCAATAATCTCAATATATAGATATACTTGTTTGTACTTCCAAAAAGATACATATATAGTGTCTATACATAATCTTTTTTATATGAGAGAATTAATAGTCAACAACGATGGATATACAAATGATGACACATTAGAGTTTTCCATATGGTTTAAGAAGAAATCTGAATGGTTTGAACGAAATTAAAAGCCAAATGGCGAAGGATCCACCGTGGGAACGCCGGCTTACTTTGCCCCGGAGGTCTTGTCTCGGAAAGAATATAATGGAAAGGTACATATTAATTATTAAACCCTTAAAATAATAGATTGATTAAATAGATTAATAACATCAACTTGTTTGATAAAGAAGTCATATAATTTATATAAAATTTGATTTAAAATATGTAGATTGCAGATGTGTGGTCGTGTGGGGTGACCTTGTATGTAATGTTAGTTGGTGCTTATCCTTTTGAAGATCCCGAAGATCCAAGAAACATTAGAAAAACTATAAATATACCTTTTTATAGTTTCGCATAAGCGTTCGTAAATATTGAACTATATATACTTAAATTTTACAATTTACCAACGTTAGATGGTTGTTTTCCATAATTTTCAAAATATGATTTATAAACTAGTTACAAACTCATACTACTTTGTGAAAGATTTCTTACCCATATAAAAGTGCAGGCTGAATTACTATTTTACAAAACAAAATCAGTAAAATTTGTTTTAACTGTAAATAAATTAATTTTGCATATATTGATTGAGTTGAGACTATATCCTCGCACTTTAATATAACAGCACAAATTTTTAGTTTACCAAATTGAATATATTTGTGCTACCGGTCAAACCAAAATATTAAACTGAAAATGTAAATAGCTACATGCATGTACACTTTTTTTTTGTTAAAATTGCAATGTATTTACATTCACAGACTAGCTAAGAACAAGTAAGAAAAAAATCCGTGTAATATTTACTATGTGATGTACGTCAGCAGACTATTTGTGACGATCATACATACTCGAAAATCTATAGTTTGATTATCATCTATTTCCTATATATTCTTGTAGAGAGATGATTAAAAAAGTCTCATATTTTTTGAACGAACAAAGATAGGCAAAGAGAGGTGACAAAGCTGACCATTTTCCTCCACGATAAGATCATAAGAAAACGGTCCTCAATTACTTAATTACCTAAAGCACACTATTGGACATCAGCTAAGTTGGTATGTTTCTTAAATAGCTAGGTGAATATGACAGTTTCCTAGGAAGATTATAATCGTTAATATCCTAATTAAAATCTTTAACTTAACCTTTTAGGAGTATGCAGGAATCGCCAAAGAGATTAAATAAGCTTTTGGGTGACTGTTTGGGAGCTAAACGACGTAATTAAAATAACAAAACAAACAAATATCGGCCCTTATGCATAACTAAGTTGTATACGGTTTCTTACTATTACACTTAATTAATAAATTCAAGGTAAACCCGATCTTTAGCTAATCTAGACAGCTAATTATCTGCTTTACAAAATACTAAGAGACAACAATATATAAACTCCGTATCACATATATATGTGTGAATTTATGCAATACAAAAAACATGATGCATGACATTATTATCTAAGTGGAATGAAAAATTAAGGATATGCAACCCCAAAAGGATAAGAAATATTTAGAAGTACATATAAAGAAGAAACTGACAGAGTTTAATTCTATGAGTACCTATATATATGTCAATATCATTCAATACACATTTTTGCATAAATTTACGTATGTTTTTCTGGATTCAGTAGAATAAAATCTGTGAACAGCTCGAACGACCAAACTAGGTAATCAGATCTGATTTTTCCTATACTAATGATTAGATTAGATTAAAATTACTCAATATTTTTGGGGGAGATTACTTTTTAAAAAAGCAATCCTTGCCCGCACGACCACACATTATTGCATTTAAAAAAAATATATACATTATTGCATATCAAACAAGTATTATTTTGTTCGAAAAAAAAACAAGTATTATTATGCTTTATTAGTTAACTCTTACAATTTCTTTGTTGGGTAGTTAGCTGGCAATTTGATGCCCCCTTAAGAATTATTTTTTGAAAAAATGCCAAACGACCACTTTTGATTCTTCATAACATTGTCGTTTCAGTTAACATGGACGCTATTTTGTATCTAAACCTATTTATTTCTTCTTGTGTTTAGTACTATTTTATGGATATTAATTCTAGAGAACTAGTATAAAATAGCGTATTTTATGGATATTAATTTTAGAGATCTTAATTGGAAGAATAGAATTCCAATCTAACAGCTTTTTCTTTTCCAGTTTTGAATTTTTTTAGATGTTTTTCCTCACTAAAAGAAAACATATCTTATTCGGAAACAGAATTTTCAGATGAATTTTGGACTAACACAAAATCGTCGGAAAACGTTGGTCGGAAGCTATGATTGATCAGAAATTCATCGGAAATTTCTATCAAAAGAATTCGTTGGAGATTTTCGGCGAATTTCCGATCACATTTATAATTAAAAAAAAAAAAATTCCGAGAATTTTCGACGACTTTTATGATTGAAAAAGTCGTCAAAAATTTCCTATGTATATTTGTAAAAAATCCAAAAACAAAACTAGAGAAATAAAGTTAAAACAAAAATATTTTATAAAAATGTCAATTATATAAAAATTCCGAAGACTTGTTGGTCGGTCTTCTGCACATAGTGGATGTAGCCGGTCCACGTTCATTGAGCCATTATTTACAAAATATAACTAAAATTCAATTCGGTAAATATGAGTGAATATATATACATAAATGGGAATTGTTAATTGAAAGACAAGGAAAAAAAAAAAAACTTTGAAAATTAGAAATGGTTTACGGAGTAGTGAAGATGATTGTTTAGAGATTTAGTTTGTTATATTTTGAATGTTGTGAATGGGTGAAAACTGATTTGCAATATGTAGAAAATGTTTCTAATGAATTTTTCGTCAAAAACCGCATAAATTAATTGATTTGGTTTATAGAGGCGGGAAACTTAAAAACTATAAAAGTTCTGACAAAATTTCAACAACTTTTCAAAAAATTTGGAAAATATTGTCGGAAAATATTTGAAAATTACCGTAATCGAGATATGTAAAATTTATAAACTTCCAACAATGTTCCAACCAATTTTCGATGCCCTTTATGCATCGGAAAATTACCCAAATTTCCGACGAATTTTCCTATTAATGTCCGACCATTTTTGCTTGGTCAAAAGTCAAAAATTTATCGGTATTTTTCTGACCACTACTTTCGTCGGAATTTGGGATGTTTTCTTGTAATGCCTACAGTATTACTTATATAGTTATAGTTATATATACTTAATCCATCCATTACATAAATAGAATCATACATATGTTTTATTCTTAAATTTTGTTTCATATAGGTAGATGTTTCATAAATTTCTATACAAAACTAGATAATCTTTAAAAATACAAGGCTAATTATTTGTTCAGTCATAAGTTGTAATTTTGTAAAGTAACAAATAACTTTAAAAGATGTATTTGATATTTAAAATATTTTATTATGCGTGAAAGACTCTAAAATTTTATCTTTGTGAAACAGGGAAGTATGTGACGACATTACTCCTCATTTTTCTTGACTAAAAATAGCAGAGTACACAATTTTATGACAGAAAATGTTGAAACATGCAACCAGACATGAGTGATCCAAAACCAGAGGACGAATGAGAGCTATGCCACTACTGTCTCAAATTTACTTACACATTATGCCTAATCGTACATCCAAATAACCAAAATGCGATAAGGTAAGTCGTCTTCTATTCTCTACAATGAACCACACTATCTCTCCATTAGTTTATGATCAAGATTTCACATATCGGATAATATACCATACTCTCTCACATCTATATTATTATGCATCATATGTCATAGCTAACTAGAATAATTAACCCGCCTAGTGTTAAATACTGTGAAAATGTGAAATACATACATAATGCATAGGAAATCTAACATAAAACATCACTGAAACGAATATTGCTTACAACGTCAAACTCTTGAGTCTTAAGAAACGTTAATCATTGCCGGTGTCAAACTAGGTGTCTATATATCCACCCTTTATTTTTATTTCATTTAAATGACATATCTTTTGATCTGGTCATCGGATTGGTTTTTTTTTTTTTAATTGCGTATGAAAACTGATATTTCTTTACTACCTTATTTGCCAACGTATAGAAAGTGGAATAATGATAAAATAGCCATCAACTCATTCTTTAATATATATACATAAAGCCATGAAAACTTGGTGCATCGAAAATTCAAAATGTTCAAACTTAATGTTTTTAGCTCCTTTCCAATTATTACAGATGAAAACAACACTAGTTTGCTGAAGTTAATTAGTATATTATGGGGACATTAGTGAAATCTTCAAGTTTGGAAATTAAAATTGTTAATTTGCGATAATGAGGTAAATTAATTAATAGAATCCTACCAAACATAATTAGAGATCAAGGTGCAACGTAACGTGTGTCGGATATTCCCTAGCATCATTGTTCATATCAAATTAATAAAGTATGTGTATAGACACGACGTAGATTTATATCAAAAAAATAAAATATAAAATATATATATATATATACCGATAAATGTTCAAAACAGTACCTGTCCGCCACTGATTCAAGACGAGACAAAGCAACAAAAGCTACAAAACAAACCATCAAGCTCCACTAAAAAAGAAAGACAAGACATCACTACAAAACTCCATTATAAAAGCAAAAGGAGGATCAACTTGTCGAGAATGATTTTCAATATTTTAATACAAAAAGCACATTGTAAACTCCTATATAAGGAGGTATCGTGCATTCCTCAAAAGACACCTTCTCACTTACCTTCTTATTCATCTCTCTAAAAATCCTCTCACCACATCTCTTCCTTTCCCATCTTGAGTCAAAATATCTTCCTCTTTTCAATTGTAAGTTTTAAATATTTTATTTTGTATTTTATTTTATAAATTTCTTGAATAAATTTCAGTTTTCATAATTTTATTTATGTGTTTAAATTTTATTTTATATGCTCAAGTGGCTGGTTCTACCGCCCTAATTTTATAAATTCTGTTATATATATTTATTCTGTTTAAATTATAAATCTTAAAAACGATCCCCTTATGGTATCAGGGCCCTCTCACCACATCTAGAAAACTTTGATCTTAGAAAAAGAATAAACGCAACCCAATAATGGATAATCGGAAAATCACATATGTTAGCTGAATTATGGCTGATTGGCTGCAATTGGATGATACAGGAGCTAGTAAATAAGCCCCAAATGTTTATACCGGAGCAAAATGTCGATAAAACCGGAATGTTTATAAATCCAGAGTCTCTTGCACTAAGTAGTTGACTTCTCTTTACAAAAATCGTGATTTTTTCTTCTGATCTTACGTTTTATAAAAGTGGCTCTGGAAACAACCTAACATATAATGAATATCGTTTAGACACCTAAATCGATTGAAAGAAATTTTTTAAGGAATACAAACTAATCTCTCTGTTTAGCATAGCAATAAAAGACAGTTATTTGAAGTATCTTAATTAAATTTGATTCGGCTGACGATTGGTAGGTGAAGAGAATGTCTTTATTCGTTACTCTATATAATATTTGACATAATATAAGACTACCTAATAATATAAATTTCTTACTCTTCTCTTCTTTCTATATGGTTTCCTGATTTGATGATATAAGTAAAAGATTATATTCAGAATCTTTTAATTTCAAATTAGAACGTTTGTTACGGTTGCGTCCGCCGCGTGCATTCGTCTTTTTCCATTTTACTGACTTCGACATTTGGTGCATCGAATAAAATAGATGACAGCAACAGTCTATAGGCAACAAGACTAACATAATTGAAAGGTTATATATTGTTGATCAAATCGTAGAGCAGAGAATTATATTTTTTTTTCTTATTATTTCCCAGGTAAATCTCGGATCAAAACTCAGATTAATCTCCAAAATGTGTATATTAACGTATATTCTTTGGTGATTAAAAAAAAAACAACAGGCTGTGTAGTTTGTAACCGATGAAATTATAAAATATCATATCTGTGAATTTGAGAGATTCGTTGATTCAACAACATTAGAAAACAAACATTGAAGAGACATGGGTATTGTTGATGGTATCTTTTGTAAGACCTGTGAAAACCGGACAAGAAAAACCACGTATTACAAAACCGAACCATTACGGAGGCGAGATAAAATCTCTTTCCTTAATTCAATAAATCTCCCGCAGTGTGGCGGTTTAGAGATTCTCGAATCCCAGGATACAACCGTAACTAGACCAAAACCGCATCACCCGGTTAAGGAATCTAACGAACTATAGTTCTACCAATACTCTCGGACTTACTTTGGGACTGAATCTCAAAAAACTTTTAAACTTACAAACAATTTAGAAAAACCAGTGTTTCTCTAGGAATGTAAGAGCTTAGAGAGAGGAGAGGGAGAGTTGAAGATGTGTGTTATGAGGAGAGGAGAGGGCTCTTTATATAGGAAACGAAAATGGCATTTTCGTAAATATTAAAGAGCATATTTAAAGAATATTCTCTCCCACTCACTCAATTTCTCATTTAATATTACATCAATTTTTTTAATAAAACTTTTTATTAAAAAATTGATCTAACATCTTTTGCAGAGGAAGTAGACAGGTGTATAAAAGTATCAAAAGTTGGAAATGAGATCGAGATTGTGACAAATCTAAGTTAAGCTTACTTGTGATGAAGCTGGTTTTAGATAGGTGAATTATCCACCCTTACCCGTTATCTGATTGATTTGTATCGGTTATTATCTGATTATATAATTCGAAATGAATTCGCAAAACCTTAGTTTTCAACAAATCCCTGAAAACATATTATCCAGGTGATTTTTCCTGGATCAAGAATATATGGAGTATATTATACATAATCCTCGATTTTCAACCCCCAAAACACAAATGGTAAAATATAACAATACAACATAACAACAAATCCAATCATGAAGAAGACAAGACAAATGTGTGTTTTGCTTTGTGACCAATAATCATATTGATCATCAATTTTTGTTTTTTTTTTTCTGTTATAACCGATCATCAACTTTGCCCCAGTTTTTTGCAACAAAAAGTTCTTGCTTGCTTTATCATGGCAATACATGAAAGATCTTGGTTTGTCATTGCGAAAGAACAGGAGGCGCAATCGCTCGTGTGTTGTAAGATCGACAATGCCCACATTTCTGTCTGATTATGTGGAAGTATACTTCTGTTGTGTCATTACAGTCGTTGCATAGAATCCAAACCTGTGATTCCCGCATAATCTTGTCAAAAAAGTATTCAACTTTGATGTCAACGGAATATCTTTACCAGTCTTTAGTTAGATTCTCTAATCCTGCAACACTACCAGTTTTTATCACTTGCCCTATGCAATTCCTTAAATCAAACAAGAAACAAATGTTTGTTCATACTTTTGAAATTGTTCAAACCTCGTACGAAGAGAACACAATGCTTGATCCATGACTTGGATGAAGTAAGAAGTTCTAAAGCTTTCTTCTGGTGACAAATATGTTGCCTCATCAACTCTTTCAGAATCTTCATCAAACTGTTTTTTTATCTCTTTATAACCAACATAAAGTTTAACCGGGACAAACAAGATTTAATTTAAAGAAAGACTTAAACCTGTTACAATATTTGTTTTTTTGATTCACTTAAAAAAAATTTAGTTTTACTGTTTTTTTTAAACATTTTTTTCTTTCCTTATTCTAATTATTTTTATTATTAAATGTGACCTTATTTTAGTATAAACTAAAATAAAAATGTTAAGTTTACATAATTTTCTTAGAAAATAAAATAATAAAAAATTAAAAATATATATATTTTATCAAATACACAATAATGCATATTAAAAAATGTGGCCTATTTTTTTCAAAATATTTGGTGGTCTAAGGCGAATGTTTTTTTTTTACAACAGTAGGCACGACTCTGATCGAGATAGATTTATGGTTTGGAGCGAAAAAACGAATCGATTGTGGTTAAATTAATCATTAGAAGTGGATAAAAAAGAAACTCTGTGAACCAGAACTTAAAATTGTTGGAATATACGGAGCATAAGAGACACGTCTTCATGGACCAAGCGAGACACAGAAACTGTGACTGTTCCATATTTCTCTGTCGTTTTCTTACTTCTTCTAAGGATGCTTTGACAGTTTTTTTAATGCAAATTCAAAAGATTTGTAATCGCTTAGAACCAATCATAGGGAATTTGACAACTTTACTGAAATCTTCCCACATTATATATATATATATTGGTTTGTAAGTATTTTCTTAATATATAAAAGCAAAACTCATATTTCTGAGTGAATATTGTGATTTTTCTTACGAAAAAGCCTTTCTACAAAATGTATGACAGTGGGCCTGTAGTAGTCGGCCCATTTTGTGATGAAAATGCATTTTTTTTTGTTGGTTTGTTCCACTCGCACTTATATAAGTCCTTAACTATGTGCGCCGTCCTAATAGATATTTAGGGTTTTCAATATTTATCGAGTGTTGTTGTATCGCCGTTCGATTCGTCATCCTCGTCTTCTAGCTTTCAGCTCTGAGCAGTCGAAAATCATGGGACACTCCAATGTTTGAAATTCTCGTCCTAAAAAATACGGACCTGGATCTCGCACATGGTAATGTTATCTTTTCTATTTCTGAGAAATAAAACGACTTGCATGTTTTTAAGTCGTGTTACTCACTCTAGCCTGGCTGTGTTTCCTGAATCTGATCCTTCTAATGTTGGTACTGGTGAATTAATTTGATATTCTGTGACACAAACTTGTGTTAATTTTAGTGTTATCTCTTAGTATTGTAGAGTTTTTATCATATAAATGTTGTAACTTTGCTGTTCTGTTACTGTTTAAGGTTTCTGTGTTGTAAGAGTAAAAAACTTAATTCTTCTTAGAAACAAGTGTTGGTTTTTCACAGTGGAAGCCATTTGGACTGGTTAAATGAGGAGCCAAACTTGGAGTTAGTATTGGGTTAGGGTAAATAAGAGAGATATATATATGTGTATCTTACCCTAATTATGAGAAAAGAGAGAGTGTTGTCGCACCAGAAGAGAGAGTGAGAAGAGAGAGAAAAACAGAATCGCGTTTACGTTTCAGAGATCGGACACTCATCTCGATCTTGCTGATTTTGGTGAGTAACCGTGACTCGGTGGTCTTAATTCAGCGGTGGGATTAAGTTTTCAACGGTTGGTTTGAGATATCGAGTTTTAGCGATCTTTGTTAAATATTTGTTAGATTCGAGTATTGATAAGCATCTGTTGGTGTTTGGGAAATCCGACGGTGAGTTATTCTCGATTGAAATTTTGCGAGAGGTGTTCTTGACTCGTTTATCTTGGATTTGTGGCTGCAATATTCTAGGCTCTTGTTGTGTTGTCTCTTGTTGTTTTTCTCTTGTGTTGGAGATTAGTTCTTTGGAGCGAGTCTGGTTGTTACGTGGGAGGGAGGGACGAGGTTGTAACTCAAAACATTTGATATAGTGGATTTTGAGTGGACTACGGTCAGTGGTTTCTTCACATCGAGAAGGTTTCCACGTAAAATTTGCGGTGTCCCATTTAGTTTATCGCTTGAGAATGATTAAATCATCACAAATATTTTCTCACGGGTTAAATACAGTGCGAGGCGTTATTTCATGCGTTTTTCCCCAACAAAGTGGTACTCGAGCTTGGGGTTTGTGAGTTTTTGAACCTTGTTTGATAACTTTTGGTTATTGGTTGCTTGTGTGAAAGATGGAAAATATGGGGTATTAAGCTGCTTGAATGGTCTAACTATCATCTATGGAAGAGCAAGATGGAAGATGCTATTTGTGAAAAGAATTTCATGTTCGATTTTCGGGAGGCAAAGACGATGAGAAAAGCTGATGATCGGTGGAAGTTGCTACAGTGCCAGAGTGTGTGGTCTGAGCGATGGATAGATGATAATGTGTTGCATCGTGTTGAAAATGAAGGCCAATGCTTCGTTCTTTGTGGTTGAAGTGGAGCGATTATTTGCTTCGGAAGGCAGAATAATAAGATGTACATGATGAAGAAGTTACTTGAGTTGAGGTATCGGGAAGGAACTCATGGATCACTTGAATGCATTTCGAGGATTGCTTAACAAGCTTTTGACATGGGCATCAAATTTGATGATGAGATTCACGGTTTGTGGCTTCTTGGTACATTACGAGGGAGGTGTTTAGGATGTCTCTTGTAACTCCGTCGGAAGACGATTTCGATTGGTGTGTGTTAAATGAGGAGAAGCGTCAATCCAGTTCCTTGCGTTCGGATGTTATAGCGAGTCGAGGGGAGGAGTACATCTGAGAGGCCGAAAAGCAGAAACAAGCGAGCTCTAACAAATTTGCAAATATGGAGTGTCATTATTGTCATAAGAAGGACACTTGAAGAAGGATTCTTTGGAAGTTGAAAAGGACGATAAGCGAGGAAAAGCGAAGATGGTGAAGATCGGGTGAATGTCATAGATGAGCAGTTCTTATTCTTCTTGAAAATGCGATGCCATTAATATTGCATGCAGGACTCTAGTTGGGTGGTTGATAGTGGAGCTACTGCTCATGCACATCCGCGAGATTTGTTCTACTACACGGTAGTTATGGTTACGTGAAGATGGGTAATGATGGTTTGGCGGGTTGTTGGCATTGGTGATATTTCTTGGGCAGTATTGATGTCTTGGTTATTGCTTAAGGAGTTAAGCATGTTCGGATATTCGATTGAACTTGATATCGGGAAGACTTGATGATGATGGTTTACATGTTTATTCGGAGGAGGTAAATGGAAATTATCACGTGGTTACATGGTTGTGGCTCGAGGTGAGAAGTCTTCATCTACATTGGATGCGTAAGGTCTCCAAAGACATTATTGATGGAGAATGATGATGCCTTGGAGTTATGGCATAAGAGGCTGATCGCATGAGTGAGAAGGGATTATACGTGTTGTCGAAAGTTATTACTAATATCTACGTTTACACTTACAGAAGTGTGCACATTGCTGCGGGAGAAACAACACGGGGTTTCGTTCAAGTCTTACTACAGCTTAGAGATACTTGATAGTGCGTTCGGATGTGTGTGGTCAATGAAGACAAGATCTCTTGGTGGTGCATCATATTTTGTCACATTCATTGATGATCGTTAGGAAGTTGTGGGTTTATACTATGAAGACAAAGGATCGGGTTCTTGGATATTTTAAGCATTTTGTGGCATTAGTTGAAAGCAAGCGGGAAAGAAGTTAAAGTGTATGCAGATGATAATGGTGGTGAGTATTGCGGACCATTTGATGTTTTTGCAGGTGATCATGGTATTAGACATCAAAGACACCACCTAAGACTCCACGTTGAATGGATTAGTGAAAAAGGATGAATAGAGCGATTGTCGAGAGGGTTAGATGTCGATTTCCGAATCGAGGCTTGGCATATACTTTACGGGAGAAGCTTTGAGTTTAGTTGTTCATGTGTTGAACTTGTCATAGAGTACTCCATTGGATGGTGATATTCGAGAGAGTTTGAATGGTAAGGCGTTTCTTGATCACTTGAGGGTATTTGGATGCAGGCATTTGTCCATATTCCCAAAGATGAAAGGTCAAAGCTTGAGATGAAGTCACGGCGTGTGTGTTCATTGTTATGGTCGGGATGAGTTTGGTACAGATTTTATGATCAGTTGAGAAGATGGCGAGATGTTGTGTTCAAAGAACGATTAAAGACATGCGGAAAACAAGCTCGGAGTAATGAGAGTTTGATTGATTCGATGAATTCTTTCACGGTTCACGGTCAGGCGAGAGTGAAGTTCATGTTGATACACGAGATGCAGCCCATGATGATGATGGTATTGTGATCATGGTGACGATCATGATGAGACACCAACATCTGCGAACCAACTTTGTTAGAAGATCGAGAGAGGTCTAATAGTCGACAGTATAATCGGTGAGTATGTGTTACTAACGATGGGGAGAACACGAATGCTTTGGTGAAGCATTGGAAGATGAAAACAAGGATGAATGGTGGAATGCCATGAGAGAAGAGATGGATTCTGATGAGATCATACATTTAGTAGTAAAGTTACCTAAGGGTAAGAAGGCATTGCTTAATAAGTGGGTGTATAGAATTAAACATGAAGAAAATAGTTTGCATCCTCGATAAAGGCTAGATTGGTTGTGAAAGGATTCGGCCAAAGAAGGAGTTGATTTTGATGAAATTTTTCTCTGTTGTGAAGATGTCATCAATTCGGGTTGTAATTGGATTGCGGAGTCTTGATCTAGAGGTTGAGCAAATGGATGTAAACGCTTTCCTTCATGGTGACTTGGAGGAAGAGATTTACGTGTACAGCCGGAGGCTTTGAGAAAAAGGGCAAAGAGGACTTGGTTTGCTTGAAGAAAAGTCTTTATGGATTGAAACGGCAGAGACAATGGTATAAGAAGTTTGAGTCGGTTATGGGGAGCATGGTATAAGAAAACTACGATCGTTGTGTTTTGTCTGAATGTTTGGTGAGGATGATTTTATCATCTTGTGTTTGTATGTTGACGATATGTTGATTGTAGCAAAACATGAGCAGAATTCAAGTTAAAGATTCAGCTTAGAAGTCATTTGCCATGAAAGATTTGGGTCAATGCAGATTCTTGGTATAAGAATTGTTCGAGATAGAGGTGAGAGGTTGATTCACTTGTCTCGGGAGAAGTATATTGAGAGATACTTGGATGTTTCACATGGACAAATCTAAAGTTCTTGCACTCCTCTTGCTTCACATTTTAGATTAGCGATCGACAAAGTCAAGTACAAGTTTAGAAAATATGACACGGGTTCCATATCTTATTGAGTTTGATGCCATGGTTGTGTACAAGCGGATATAGCTCATCTTTGTTGTGTTTTCTTTCCGTCAGGAAGTCTTTGGAATCTTTGTGATTTTTAAGATATCTTCGAGGGACTTGATTTGAAGCTTACTTTTTGGAGGTGAAAAACTTCACTAGTTAGTTACCGTCTTTGAGGATGTTGATTAAATCTTGATTCTTGTGCATTTGCGAGGTGGAGCGATCATGGCGATCAGATTACAGTGTGTTGCACTTTCAAGGCGTTCATTCTTTGCGGAAGCATGTGTTGCTTTGTGATCAGCGCAATTTGCCTTGGAAAGAATTACTACATTTCATTCTCGTTCAAAACACATCGATAAGAGGTATCGGATCGTGATGTGGTTCTAAAGGAGCTTTCGAAGATTCATCGAATGATAATGGAGCGATATGATGACAAAGTCATTACTTTAAGGAAGCTTGAAGTTTGTTGAGAGATAGCGGGATGGTGTTTCCTCCCAGTCGGAGGGAGTTTGTTGGTTTTCATCACAGTGGGGAAAGCCATTTGGAGTTTGGTTAAATGAGACGGCTTGGGTTAATATTAGGTTAGGGTAAATAAGAGATATATATATGTATCTTACCAATTATGAAAAGAGTGTTGTCGTTTTTACAAGAGAAGAGTGAGAAAGAGAAAAAACAGAATCGCGTTTACGTTTTGAGCGATCGGACACTCATACTCCGTCTTGCTGATTTTTGAAGGTAGCTGACTTCGGTGGTCTTGATTCACGGTGGGATTAAGTTTTCAACTTGGTTTGGTTTGAGAGATATCGAGTTTTAGCGTGGCATTGTGCTATTAAGTTGCGAGTATTCGGCTTTGTTTGGGAAATCCCGGTGAGTTATTCGATTATGAAATTTTGCGAGGTGTTCTTGACTTCGTTTATCTTGGATTTATGCGGTGGAGATCTTATTTTGTGGCGGAATCAGTGAGCGTAGAGTCGTTTGTACCATATTCTAGGCTCTTGTTGTGTTGTCTCTTGTTGTTTACTCGTGTTGGAGATTAGTTCTTTGGAGCTGAGTCTGGAGGCTGAGGGAGGGCAGGTTGCTAAACATTTGATATAGTGGATTTTGAGTGGAGGTCGATGGTTTTCTTAGCACAGAAAGGTTTCCACGTAAAATTTGCGGTGTCCCATTTAGTTTATCGCCTTGAGAATATTCTGTCATCACAAATATTTTTCTCACAGGTTCATACAAGTGCGGGGAACGTTATTTCGCTGTACGTTTTTCCCCAACAACAAGTCCATGGTAATTTGGTTTTAGAACCTTAACAAGGAAACATTTCATCTTTATTTCAAATAACCAAAGTTTTTCTTGAATGAAATGTCATAATGTTTTTATCTTAATTGGTTCTGCTAGCAAGCTTTTATACTTGGTTTAGTAGTATTTTCTTAGTAAAAAACAGCACTTTTCGGTTGTTAACTTATATAGATTCATATATTGTGTTAGTTATTGTGCTCTGCCATAAAGAATAAGTAGGAGCATGTTTATGGTGATGGTTTATGTTGTTTTTGAGGAATCTAATGATAAGGTTGCAATTCTTTAAATCTAATGATAACTGCTGTAGACAGTGCTTCCGTAGCAATGCCAAGGAAATCGGATTCATTAAGGTAATAATATGTTGATGATTTTTTTATTGTATCTCCATAAGATTGATCCATGATGTTTTCTCACTCTCTTGGAATGATTATTAACGCTTCTGGTTTTTTAGTTTCTTTGTTAGACTTGCTTTTATCTGTATGTTATAAATATTTTATCCTCCATTTTCACAGCATCAATTTCTTCAAAGATGTTGGACAAGTTGTTCGTGTTCGACCTTTTGTAAACGTGAAGGGCCAGCAGTTTCCCTTTGGCGCTGTTGAGTTTGCTTCTGCTAACAAAGCAAAGAAGGTGAGAGTAGTTTATAGTAATGACGAAATGTAGTTTAGTAGTAATTTGAAAAGTAGTGTATACTCATGATGAAAATTATACAAGTAGCTATTTGCAAGTACCATTGCTGATTAAATCTTTTATACTGCAGGCGCAGGAAAAGAAGAATGGTGAATATTTGTGCGCTTATAAGATTAATCTTGGCGTGGCTAAAAAGATGCCTTCATTCCCTCAACGACCCAAGCAAATTGATTTTCCACGTTATGAAGATTTGTTTCTGTAACTTTATTGCTAAAATTTTTGATGCCATTACAGAAGATTAACGCTATTATTTTTGTTAATTAGGTATTGCATAGAACACAAGGTTTGGTAAGGGATTTAACTATTTGCCTCTTGAGTTTGTTATCATGAGCACATTAGGAGTCTTACCGTAAGTGACATTTCCTGAAGACATTTCCTGATCAATTAAGCGCAGTTGCTCACCTGGTGAGAGATTTTTTTCATCTCTAGTTTTGCCATTGAATAGTATTTTATCAGTCTGCTATCACTAAATGATCAGGGCATTATTATATCAATAAGTGAATGGTATACAATAAGCAACAATATTTTTTTGATCATTGAACTGTTTCTCGCATACGCCTTGTATATGAGAGTGAGAAGGAATAATTTGTTCCCTTGTTTCAAATTCCAGACTGCAGGGGCCATCGGTGGACTTGCTGCCTCTCTGATTCAAGTACCTACAGAGGTAAAAACTCTCTCTTGGATATCACAATCCAGATCATGTTCTACATAGAATCCTTCAATCGACATTTCTGTGTGTATTCATTAGGTTGTGAAGCAAAGAATGCAGATCGGACAGTTTACATCAGCCCCCAATGCTGTTCGGCTTATCGCATCACAAGAGGGATTTAGGGGTCTATATGCAGTTAGTAACATCTTTTTAAGATCGTCCTTTTAGTCTGCACTCTTTTGTTGAATTTTCGTGTGGTAACTTATTTCAATTGCTTTTATGGATATGGTCCCTTCCTTTTGCGAGATTTGCCCTTTGATGCTATCAGTTTTGCATTTTTCAATTTTTTCCTCTTTTGATCTCAATCTCTCTGTAACTCTCTCAAGAACTCTCTGTAACTGAAACTCACAGCTTTATTCATGAATGGAAGATGCTTACACAGATGCTAAAGGTCTCATCACGACCTGGAACAATCCACATCCAAATCATAAGCATCCCGACTCTCTAACGACTGACCCTATTTATACTTATTACAACTGCAAACCCACTAATACATCAAAGACTCTTAAGAAAAGAACAATTGCTTCAGCTAAGTCGTCTCTTCAATTCTCTGCAACAGCCTTCTCTACACCTCTTCTTCTTTATCTAAAATTCACCTTTGAAGCCTATCAATACCGCCCCCATAGAGATGGAGCTTTTCCTTAGTCTAAAAGTAGTATATAGTTCAACAAACTCATCAGTCTCCATTGCAACA